>CM069303.1:33845000-35095000 GCA_035609425.1 Epinephelus awoara
TGTCTCACACCTACAGCCCCACTGCTCATTTCCTGCGTCGTCAAACTTTTCATTCGACACAACTTAAAATTAAGGGAGCATTATTTTCATGGCTCGACTTTGAAGAGACAGAAACTCTGTCGGATCCGAGAGGCCAGGTGAGTATCAGCTCAGAGATTACATGAATAAGCTCTCAGTAACTGTAACTTGACATGAACACACAGTGTATGGACAGTAATGCTGTGGTTTAATAACACCAGCTGGTAAATAATGACCTCTAATAATGGCCTAACTTCTGTTAACAATAAGCAAGTACAGTTTGGGGGAAACACATGAATGTATTTCCATCAGGTTGACATGTTGCCTGTGTGATTTGCCATGTCAGATTCAGGCCTGCAGTATTTTTACATTATGGGCAAAGTATGTTGAATGTCGTGATAATGATATTAATTGCAGTCAAATATTATAATGTACTTTTGCCTCTCTGTTCATTCAGTGTACGTATAAGATACAGCATATTGTTTGGTGATTGTCGTTCAATTTAAAAAAAAAAAAGAAAGGAAATTATTTCTACCATTTTTTTAACTGAACATTGAACTGAACACAAAATGAACTAATAAAAAAAAGAGAGGTAATATTTTAAAGTGTAGTGCAGTGTTCTACTGATGCATTCACACTGGTGCTATTTGGTCCGCTTTAAGGAACCCTGGTCTGCTTCCACTGATAGTTCGGTTTGTTCTGAGTGGTGTGAACGCTCCTTCGAATTATGGTGCGCACCAAACGAGCAAACCCTGGTCCGCTTGAAAACTGGGGGTCTTGGTACACTTGCAAGCAAACCCTGGTGCGGTTCGCTTACAGTGGGAAACAGACTATCCGGCGAACCAAAGATAGGAAGTGACGTACAGTAGAGTGCAGTGCATTTTGGGAAGAAAAAATCAAAGCCAACAGTGCGAACCAGGAGAAGTAGAGGTAAAAACAGACACCCCAAGACTGCGTAAATTTGGTGTTGCTCCATTGTTTTTGTTGTGACCAAGCCGGCTAAAGGGGATGGATTTCCGCTTTCGGTCCTGGCCAATCGATGAGCTGTGTTTCTTTCTTCCTAATGCTTTTTTTCTTCCTGGTCAGTGGTTGTTTCGGGCAATACCGCCCCCAAACGAGCAGCTGTTGTAACTGCGTGACGTCCAGGCAAAAGTGCAGTGTGAAAGTGAACCAAAAATTTTTCGGCATCTCCACCCAATCGAACCAAGTCCCCCGGACTATCCTGGTGTGAATGCTCCCTTAACCCTCCCCACTGTTCCTTCAAGCAGGACCTTGATATATTCAGCGGCTCCTCTGGCAGCAGCACAGCGTCCCTCCAGTGATCAAGTGATTTTGTCATAAACCTTCGGTAATGTCAACCTATGTGACGCTCGCGGCTCGACAAAAAACTCCATATATGAGAATGTGTGATAGTTGTGGTATCATAACAGCCTGCTGTTAATCTCTGTTTAGCTGTTTTTCCCTTCATTTAAAAGCCAAACCAAAAATGAAGTCTGCTGTGTAGCTTCTACTAGACACCCGACAGTATATGTATTACATCTGCTGTATTTCCATCTGTTGCTACAGTGACACTTATTCAGTGAATGAAACTTGTTCTACGGAGACTGCATAACGTGACAAATACAGAGAGGCATACCAGGATATTTCTCAGGCTAATCTTTTCAGTTTTGGGGGATCTTTCCAGTAACATGGCTTCTGGCAGTTGTGAGTGACTCCACCTGAGTGGGTTTTTGGTGCTGACGTGGGTTTGGCTGTGTTGCCTGGTTACACCACAGTCACTGGTGCAGACCTTAGCGTGGTTTAATCTCGTGAGAGTGCAGCCCCCCCCTCCTCCCTCTCTCCCCTTCTATCCCTCGACTCAAATTCCACGCTCGGCCTCCGGGGAGCTCGTCTGTGCGTCACTGCTCTGGTCACAAAGACCTTCAGAGAATGCTCCTAGTCAACACAGTGGAGCCGCCGCCGTCAGCCTTGAGCTCTGTTAGTCCACAGCAATATGTGAAATATGCGCTGCTGCTTTGGCACACGTCAGAGGTCTCTTAGTCTTCTCACTGGAGCGAATCACAGTGATGTAGGTTTTATACAGTCATGGTGTGTGAGTAGATGCATCACACATATGAGGCTGTTTACTACACAAAGCATACACTATTATCAACAGGTGATGAAGGCTTTCACAGTGGACCCTATATGAGCTTTTCCTCACAAACACTACCTTCCATTTTTAAATGAATATATTTACATGCACACTAGTATCCCAGTTATGTGATTAATCATATTCAGGATGGAGCAACAAGCTGCATCTTGTGTGGCGCCCAGCAGTCAGTGAGCCAGGCATGTCATTGTTTTTTTTTTTATTTAAATGTTTTCAGATCAGAACAGCGGCTTTTGTTTCCTTTTTTTGACAACCAACCAATAGGAAATCAGTGTAGTCCTCTACCTTAAAGGAGCACTTCACCCCTCAAATGATAATCTGTCTATCAGTTACTCACCCTGCATTATGTTGAATTCACAAAGAACATTTTGTTTTTCTGTCATGCGTCCACAGTGAGCGAAGAATCCAAAAACAGAAAATTCGTGATGAATTGAAGTCACAGGGGTCCACGTTTAACAGCAGTAATACTGCATCAAAACAAACAAACTCGCACACAACTTTTGCAGTATAATCCAGTTGTATGCTCAGTCAGTACTAACCAGACATATGCATTTTTTTCTTAAACCATAATATTTAAAACTGTATGTCCTTTTATATTGCATCAACTTTTCCTCAAGTTTTAGCACTAAATCACACATTTGATGATCATTACATTCTTGTGACTAAATTGATCGCGTTAAAATCATTTCATGTTGATGTGTTCAGAGATGTCTTTTAAACTGTATGCCCTGTTTTTCTTTGTTGTTGTTTTTTTTGCTGTATTGTATTTTAGGTAGCCATGTGTAACATCTTGGCCATTTGGCTAATTCTGGCATTTTTATACCATGTGTGTTTATTAATTTGCACTGTCCCTTTCTAAATAAACTAAACTTAACTAAACTAAACTGTCTGACGCATGGATGAGTACTGCACCTTTTGGCGAATAAGCATGTGTATGTAAAGTATACAACTGGATAACTGAGACTTGGATTATACTGCATGAGTTGTGAGAGTTTGTAAACAGATATTTTGATGTAGTTTTAAATGTCAAATGTTGTTGAATGTGCAACCATGACTTAAATTCATCAAGGATGATTTCCTGTTTTTTGGATTCTTTTTTCACCGCTTTTAACAGAAAATGATTCCAGCTTCTTAAATGTGAGGAACTGCTGCTTTTTTGTTTAATATGGTCCAACAAGACTAACTTTTGATGTCACTTTTGGCTGTGGGAATTTCTGTGATTTTTTATTTTTATTTTGACATTTTCTCAATTTAAAAAAACAAAAATCAACTAAATAATCAAAAATGAAATAATCTCTAGTTTAGGCTTCAAACAAGTGTCCTGCAGTGCACAGCACAGACTGAAATACATTTGCATGTAAATGATTTCCTCCTTTTAAGAGTAGATTAAGCCATATTTTAAATTTAAATACAATACTTTATTTACCAGATTAAGGAGTTTGTTTTTACAGAAAGTTAAAAATGATCCCTCCAGGAGTGAGAAGCTTTTGTTGTCCCTCGTTTATTTCATCGTCAGAGGACACCATTAATGTCTACATCACGCTGTTATAAGCATGGGCCTCTAGCCCATGAGTAAATGCACGCTTCCTTCTGCATGGCGATTACAATTGGCGTTCCAGTGGAAAGAAAATAGTTCCTACATGAAACTGCTCACAGTGAGGTATGTGCATTATCTTGAGTAACCAGATGATGATTTCTGGAAAGAAACATTGCTGTTGAGTTTTTCAAATGTATTTTTTGGTACTTCAAGCACCGCAAGCTGAGTGCCATCTAGTTCCATTAGACTGGGGAGAAGGCAGACATCTCTACAGCTGATATCTCCAACACTCAGCAACTCACACCAAAACAATCTAGATTGATAAATAGCTCAACAGGTAAATGGGAAAATATGTATTTTTGATTTTGGGGTGAACTGTCCCTTTAAGAAACAACCCAGATGGCATATTGTGTTTGTGTGTCCTGTTTGTGCACAATTTTACATACAGTAGGACCGTGTTTCCATCTTAATTCTGCATTCTTTTTTGCATTTTCTCACATTAGTTGCAGCCTTGGTGCTATTTTTAAATATTGAGCATCATACTTCATCAAACACATAATGGAGTTATATAGGTTCATCATATAGACTGGATTTTATTGGTTCAATATCTGAAGTGGATTTAGCTTGTGGGAGAAAATATGGCGGTCAGGGCATTTCCACATGTTTTGGGAATGAAAGCAAAGATCTGCTTGACTCAGTTGCGATGCTGATGTCAAATAGCTGAGTGCTGCCTTGGCAACCTGGCAGATGAAATTAGGCCTCCATAGCGTTCTTCTTCTGTGCTACTGGGTTACCAGACTGCCACACACACATTCACACACTGACTGCAAGTTGATGCTTTATTCTTGTTGTCAGTGCCTTTTGTGCTGTGCATTTCTGATTCAGGGCAGTCTGTAGAGGGTAGTAGCTGATTTCAGAATCACTGTTTGAATTATGCAGGGTGCACTTTGGTTGCTTATACATTCTAATTAAATAGCTTCTCAATTTCATAAACCCGCTGGGACAATGTAATGTATTTCTAAACTGTTTATCCTTAAATCCAATAGTCTGAGTAGAAAGTGCTGTCTCACTGTTGCTCCCTCTGTCCCCATGTCAGGATGTCCTTGCAGCTTGCAGGCCGTTCCCCCAGCACAGTGACACACAGGCCGGTGTGGCAGCAGCCAGGTCACTGACTTGTGTCATCCTGTGTATGACCTCTGTAACACTGAGGGAATTGTCTTATTGCTGCAATGGGATATTTATAGACGAGCGCTGTAGTCCCACATGATGCAACTGACACAATTACACAAACTCCAGTCTCTGTGGTGCATCTGTGCAGCGTCAGGGGAACGAGTCTCCTAATAAAGCCTTTGTCATTAAATTTAATTATCTTCTCTTTATGCTGTCCCCCGGTCGGCCGGTTGCTGTGTGAGCTATGCGCTGAGGTGTAATTGGCTGGTTGGGTTGCACTGTGTTTATGTCTCAGTTGGTTTTAATTAAGCTGGATCTATTTAACATGTGACTAGTATAAATAAAAGAGAAAAATCAAAATCACAAATTTAAAGTGATTCTGTAGCCCAGGCGCCAGAGGAAAATGTTGGCATTGTATGTTTCTGGAATCCACAGATATGATACATTTGTACTGTTTTTGCCACTAAATGTGTGTATTTTTTCAAGACCCATTGCTACTTTTCTAGTGCTATTCATCCACCAGATGTGGGGTTTTTTAGTGATCTGTCACTGTTTGCAGGGGCTTTTGTGCCACTAAACGTGGGGTGTTTTCTAGCGACCTGTCACTACTTTCTAGTGCTGTTTGTGCCACCAAATGTGGGTTGTTTTTAGCGACCAGTGGCTACATTTCTAGTGGCATTTGTACCACCAAATATGGGTGTTCTTTTGTGCCCAGTTACTGTGTTCCCAGTGTGGTTTGTGCCACCAAATGTGGGTATTTTTTTAGCAACCCATTGCTACTTTCCAGCGCTTAGTGCCAACAAATCTGGGTTTTCTTTAGTGACCTGTCACTGCCTTTCCAGCACAGTCTGTGCCACCAAATGTGGGTATTTTTTCAAGACCTGTTGCTACTTTTACAGCTGCATTTGTACCTGCAGACATGGGTGTTTTTTAGTAACCCTTTGCTACTTTTCCAGTGTTGTTAATGTCACAAAATATGGGTGGTTTTCAGCGACCAGTTGCTACATTTCTGGTGGCATTTGCACCACGAAACATGGTTAAATTTGTTGCGTTTCCAGCCTGTTAATGCCACCGAATGTGGGTGTTTTTAGTGACCCACCGTCACTGTGTTTGCAGGGGCTTTTGTGCCACTAAACATGGGTATTTTGTAGTGACATGTTGCTAATTTTCCAGCTGTTTGTACTTCCAAATGTGAGTGTTACTGTCGCTACTTTTCCAGCACTGTTAGTGTAACTAAATATGGGTGTTTTAAGTGACCCGTCACTGTGTTTACAGGGACTTTTGTGCCACTTAACATGGGTATTTCTAAGCGTTCTGTTCCCACTTTTCCAGCTGCATTTCTACTGCCAATGTGGGTAGTTCTTAGTAACTTGTTACTACCTTTCCAGCACTGTTTGTGACACTAAAAAGTGACCTGTGGCTACTTTTCCAGCTGCATTTGTGCCACCAAACAAGTATTTTTAAATTCCCACTCACTGCATTTCTAGCCTTGTCTATACCATTAAATGTGGGTGTGTTTTTTAGCAACCTGTTATTTTCTTTCCAGCATAGTGTGTGCCACCAAATGTGGGTGTTTTTTAGCAACCTGTTGCTTCATCTCCATTGGCCACTGTGCCATCAAATGTGAGGGTTAAGGCCAAAACATGATCTTTTCCCAACAATAACCAAGTTGCTTTTATGCCTCAACATAATTACAAGCCACAACATTCTTGAAATATAAAGAACGTTTCACGTTTTACCTGCTACATCATAACAAACAATTGTTCCACATTTAAATATGTATCATAAGTGAGAAGCAAGAAAAAGGTATTTGCATTCCAAAAGTTTTATTTTCTTTCTGTGCCATGACGTTGTGTGGCATATTGGACTGGGTGTTGTTTGAAAAGTTAGGCACTTCAGTACTGATACCAAATTGTTTTTCCACGGATATTTTAGATACAAAATTACCTTTTAATAAATAGATGTACAAATGAATGAATGAACCGTAACTTTAAGGGTGTAACTCCTGAGAGGAGAGGTGTTATTGCTTTTCTGACATCACATGTAATAAGTCTTTAGGTAAGTGTGTGTTTTTGTACAGCGCAGATTTGTAAATACTCATTCTGTAAAGCTTTTAAATGATGTCATAATTATTCTCTCTTTCCGTCACCCTGCACTGAAACTGGACAGTAAATTATAAACTAGACAAGGAAGAAGGAGGTTGCTTAGCAACTGGAACACAGCAGGTAATAAAACATCTTTGGTTTCAGCGTTGTACAATAACAGACCTCTGAGTGTCAGTTTAACACATCAACAGTTACTCTGCTAATGTTTTTCTATGTAATATAACTTTATAACAATTCAGATACATAGGCTAATCAATATTTATGCACTAATCAACATTTGTATAATAGTGACAAACCCACAGACAGTGATCCCTGGACTCTGCAGTTCCCCTCAGCTCAGAGTTATTCAGCTTCAGTGGTGTAAGGAAGTTACAGCGGGCCCCAGTGCACACTAGTATGACAGTTCCTAGTGTACGCTATCATGCATGTATTGTCTTGACACCAATAGAGACTTGACACCCATAACAGCTGGGGACTTCTAAACACTCATATCCATTTACATTGTACTTGCCATGTGTTTCTATGTATGTTGTCTTACCTATCAAAGCACTGTTTAGACTGATGGAATAAATGCAGTTAGCATTAGGTTACTTTAGTCTCTAGGTTTTGGTTAGTCGTAGGAGTTCTGTAGGTTAGTTAATGTCTCGACAACGTGTCCATAAACACATTTTAAATATAGTTTGCTTCATGTCCAGGCCCCTATTCTTAAGCTTTTGATAGCTTATCAGCGTGTTTCATTTCACATCTCTATTATGTCTTATGAATTGGCCATGTACTTTTTCTATTTCTGTTTTTGTGAATTAAATTGTGAATTGAATTTTGAATTAAATTGGACATCATCAGCATACAAATTATCCACTAATAATCACTACAACCGCACTGTCTGCACGGTCTATATTTACACCGCTGTTCAGCTCAATGCTTTGGTTCACTCTAGGCGCTCTCATCCACCTTGTTTCCAGCCACAGTTTTCATATTTGAAAACACTCTGATAAACCCGCTGTACTCGACCAAAGAGCAGACAGACACGTCTAACAGGTGAACAGTGGAGCATTTAGCAGCTATAGAGCCACATTTCTCTCAGTAGTTCTTTAACAGGAGAGTAAATATTAGACTTACATTCATCAGGTGATCACAAACATGACTTGAATGCTAATGTTGCTCTGTGTTTGCTGGGTGTGTAAATAGGCCCTGTTTGCTAACAATATTGCTGTGACAAAATTATGTCAGTGCTTTATTCTTACTTTGCTCTGCTGCCCTCAAGTGGCCACACATGAATAACTGCTGCTTTAATGCATGAGAACATACAGTATGAAGCGTTGCCAGTTGGTATATCAAACAACCTCTTAATGCTGCCTGACCAGAGCAGAAACTTCACAGCAACTACAAGGGCCATGGCTCCTTGTTACCCCTCTGTCGGCCTTGAAGCACTTGAGCACTGTTGGTATATGCTGTTTGGTTATTCAGAGCACCACACTCTCAGAGCTGCAGAGTGTAGCGAAACACTCTATATCTTTGAACAGCTCCTTGTATATTTCACACTTTGGATCTGCACTCCTTTAACTTTGTATTGTAACTGCTGCACAGTAATTTCCTTCAATATAAATAAAATTCTATCGTACCTTATTTTGGTAAAGAGCGTCAGATTACATTTTAATCAACACCTGTGGTGTTGTGGCTTTTGCTCTGAAGTGTCTGACAGGCATGTACAGCTCTCAACAGAAGTGAGACGGAAGTGAGATGGAGATGATGTTATGACTGTTTCTCTGTAGGAAATAATCCCATACATAAATCTGATATATGATAAAATATGTAAACTATATACAGTGTATGTCTGCCTCCCACATATATGCGTATAGATGTCACCATATATATACTATATTATGTGCCTCATCAGACTGCATCCAGATGATGTTAAAACTTGTTTAAAAAGGCTTAACATTCTGAATTGAATTATTCTTTTGATAAAAATTGTTTTGTGTTACACTGTTTTTAAAAAAGGAATTGGTGATCGAGCTTTAGTGGCTGTAGTGCCCTCATTTTGGACTGCTCTGCCTGCTCCCTTACAGTCTGCTGAATTTTTGGTTTCTTTTAAAGCCAGCTAAAGACACACGTGTTTAGACAGGTGTTAGTGTAACTCGTGTGCACCAGAGTTGGACTTTATTCATATTTTGTGTATTGTTGGGTATTGTGATTTTCTTTTAACTGTGCAAATGTTTGTGCTCTTTTAACTTCGTTGCTCACATAGTCACTTTGTCTTCTATGTTTCCTTTCTTGTTGTAGAGTGCCATTGGCTTATGTCTGCAAAAAGTGCTAATGTAAACAAATTTAACTTGCTTACTAAAACTGGATTTGTCTATTTAAATGAAATCATAATTGTGTTATTCTTTGTGGGGCAAAATGAGGGTCTTTAAATGAGAAGAAAGGTGACTGCTGAAAGCAAGTTAACAGTGGAAAAAAACTAAACAGTGTTTTGAAGTGTCTGCCCCCTAGTTCACACCAGCAAACCCTGCCTCCACCAAAGGACTGGCCATTAACTGGTTTCACTGGAATGCGGTAATGAATGCAAATAGAGCAGAGGCTGGAGTATCTTCTCCCACAGCAGATTTGGCATGCCAGGGCTCAATGTTTTCCCTAAATGACAAGCGAGCTGGTGTTAGTGGACTGGTATTCATCACGCTCTCACGGTTTTGTTTGCCCTCTACTGAGAGCACGAATACGTAAACAGATTAATATATTCACACAAATCTGAGGTCAAACACACATCCACCACGTCTCACTCCCATGCTCACCACAAAATCTGACTCTCTGGTGTTGAAAACCGTTTGGTGAGCTGTCATGGCTACTTAGTAATTTCAACATTTCCTTTTCTTTCCAGATTTATGCTGGTCACAGACTGGGACCCTGATACGTGCTCCTTGAGATCTTTTCCCACACAGGTCAGTTTTTGTCCCCAGCGTCCCCAGCCTTAACTATAATTTAGAGAAGGATCAGGTTGCAAACATTGCTTCACCATTCTATCCATTATTAATCACACCCAGTCCCCATAAGTCTGTCATATCTCCAGTTAGACTGTTAACTGCCTGCAAGGTGCTGCCCCCTGGTGATAAAAACAGAGTTCACAGAGCTTAGGCTTTCACATTTTTGGCATTGCTGGCAGTTTTTAAATTTTAGTTAGACAGTGTGCGGGAGTTAGTCTGTCCTGCCCAACTTTTTTGAGATTGATGTGAAAGTATTCTTTTGTTCTCTTATTCGAAAAGAGAAATCCAATGTGTCCGAAGAAAATGGCTGTTTCCATTTCATTTTAAGTCAAGTCAGTTTTATTAGTAAAGCCCAATATGACAAATTTACCTCAAGGGACTTTACAATCTGTACAGCATACGACACTGTCCTGAGACAACTGATTCAGAGAAGGAAAACTCCCGCAAAAAACCCTTTAGCATGTAAAAATGAATGCAACCTAGCAGGGATCCCTCTTCCTAGGCAAAAAAGACAGGAGATACATGTGTGTACAGCAGTTTTATTATCGTAAACTCAAAATAAAAATTAAGCAGTGAAAAGAAATATATACTTTTCGGAAAAAAATAATTGAAATTATATTGCCTGGTTAAAAAACACTACTAAACACAAAATAAAACTGAACATAAATTCCAATTTTAGGTTTTAAGCTTTAATATATCACTACAAAAAAAAACAACATTTAGAATTAATAGTATTTAAAGAGACATTAAACTACAACGAAGTGACTTCCTTTCCTATGCTGTAGTAATACATTTCCTCCACATGATGGCAGTATCAGGCAGTGTGAGCTCTCTGTTCCTCAGGTTGGTCAAATCACTACCTTTGTTGCACTATCCGAAAACCTCTTTCTTTGTCTGTACTTGTCCACAGCATTGCATTGAACAGTAAAAAGGGAATTATCTTTCATTTCTATTGACAGTACCCAGCCGTGTTCAGTATGGGCGTCTGCTTCTTTGTGCAGTTTTGTCCTGATTTCATATGTGAAGAACTGCGGTAGCAAATGTTGCTTAAAGCACAATGGCTCATTACTGCATTGTGATGTCTTTATCACCTATACATGTGTTAATAATAACACATACAGTGGTATTCTGCACATAGTGATATATGAGCACAGCACAGCAGAGCTCCTTCCCATATGGGGAAATATGTGGGAGATTGGGAGTGGCAGTAGATTTATTAGGGTGAGAATCATATCAGTATGTTACAACATGTGCATTTGTACCCCTCCACCCTCCATGCAAACATGAAAGTAGCAGAGAACTTTTATTGTGACAAAATAAATCACGTGTACCCCACAAATTGGTGTCAAAAAGGCACAAATTAGTGCATTAAAGATAAGAGTTATAGATGCTTAAAGTTTTCTGATGAAGGACACCCAAACCCCTCCTTTCATATGCGTGCCCACCAACGTTGAAATGAAACCTACGCCAGTGGATAGCTGAATAGAACAAAATGTAGTGTCACTAAGAAGTAGATCAGTCAGCATGGTGGGAACAGGGAAAAAATGCAACAAATCAATTTAGGGCTTTCCAGCTGCTTTTGGAGAGAACAAGGCGTGTTTGATTGCATGAACATGACTTCTGATTAAACGTGAGAGTGAAAAGTGCTCCAGACGTGTGCAGGTGTTAAACAAAGGCTCTTTTTGCTAGCGTGCAGGTGTGTTGCTAATTGGCTGCAGGACAATCCTGCACAGCCGGTAGAAACAGAAACCTGCTCTCAGTTAATGGACCCAACACTGGTTCCACCGGCGGCCAGCAGCTTGTGTTGGGTGGGAAATAATGAATCTTATCCAGACTTCATTTTAAGATTCAGGTGGGCTGTTTACTGGAGTGTCAGTTTGAATGAAAGTTTGGGCTCAGTGCAGCTTTTGAGTGCCAGGGTGTGTAGGAGGAGGTTTACACATTTCCTACATTATTGTCGCACCCAAGGGAGATCCCACCCAGGCCTCTTCAGGCATGCACTCCATCCTGTTTCATCTGCTCATATATGGGCATCTTCCTTCCTTCTGCTTGGTTGCACTGTGTCCGCTTCCTGAGCGCCCCCCCCCCCCCCCCCCACACACACACACACACATATATACATACTCCTACTCACGTTGGTTAGCCGAGGGCAGAGGCGGGAGTGGCTCTTCCCTGTGCAGGAAGTAATGTGGTTAATACTCATTTGATCACCAGTTTTGATGACTTGCATCCATGACCAGCGAGCCAGCTGGTTGTGTACTCACTCATGGAAATAGCTCACAAGTCTGCATGTGATTGTTTCCCTATTGCCACACATGTCACACTTCAGTTCCCTTATGGAGGCTGGAAAAAAAATCCATTTGAACCAAATGCATTCAAGACCTTTTGTTCTTGATATCCTTGGCAGCTTTCTTCTGTTCTCAGGAGCTGCCGTGAAGTCTTTGTTGCTTGTATAAATAAATCCTAGACTTCCAGAGATTTACGCTCTTGTGCTATTTATGTACGTACACCTTTAATTCTGGGAATTCATCCAGGATTGGTGCACTGGGTGGCCTCCAAGTGCCCTGGATGTATGCATGATACCACTTAAGATTAGCTGCCCTATCTGCACAGCTATGATGTAGACACATGTCGGCTTTCAAGGAGGACAAACTGGGCCTCATCAAGTTTTTGCCACAGGGCACAGAAAGTATCATTAGTGTGCAGCTGGGGCTTCTTCAGCAACTTTTTTTCTTGTTCACCTGGAAAAATCTGCACAATGTAAACCACATGCTTCCAATTAATCCTAAAAATATATGTTGCTTATTAGCACAGGAACATTTCCCGTGTGAAGCAAACAGAATGTCCACACACAGCCAACAATGTGCCTTCACAAAACCATTAGTGTGAATGAATTATTACTGCAGTTTCAGATGTTTAATTTCCATGCCCCCCCTCCTTGTTGCCTCGTTGTGACATATTATCAGCCCACTCAACAAATAGGTCACCGCAGATCCAGTTTCCATGGATGGGATTTTCACACAACTGCCTGCCAGGTGCTGACTTCACCTCTGTCTGCAGAGGGAATTGCAAGGAGAGTTACATGTATGCATTTTAATTTTAGCCATGCTAGTGTCATGTGTCTAGGGATGGCAGTGTCATCTGGTTGGTCCAGAACTTTGGGTAAGACTGAAATATCTCAACAGCTATTGGATGGATTGAGTTTGTGGTCCTCAGAGGATGAATCCCACTCACACGAAACATTCAAATCAGCCTCAGCTGTACTTGTAAAGGGTGGGGAAAAATCAATTCACTTGACTATCAAGCCTTTTCTTTTTACAATTGTTTAATACATTTTTAAAATGCCTGATTTAATATATTCAAATATGAAGGTTGAAAGACGTTGCTGCATTTATGATCTGTTTCAAGAAAAACAAAGCCGAAGCAAGAGAGCAGACAAGACAAGACCAACACCAACTTAAATTCAGCTGGGTCAACTCAAACTCCCTACAAGATCAGTAAACTTTCTGTTGCTGCTGTGTCACAGATTAGATATCTAACTATGTGCCAGCTGATATCAGATTGCTACAGTCAATACTGAAGGTCAGTCTCTGGAGCTTTTGCCTGCTCTCGTCCCGGTGAAGGGTGTCCTACTAACGGGAGAGGCGAGGGGACTGTGGGATGGCTAGCTAGTTAGCGAGCTAGCTAGCTAATTCACAAGTCGTTTGTTCACCATGTTAGCATGCTGACATTAGCAATTACCCCAAAGCTTGCAGAGCTGCCCCTGTTTATATCTTGTTTCAGTTCTCATCATTCTACATGCTGATGCAATGAGTGCTTCTGCATAGCAACAGCATGTCTGCTGGTAATAACCTTACTCATGGCTGCAGGGTCTTGACCATAAACACAGCATACTTTATCTGCTGCTGTGTCCGCTTTGAGACACTCCTGTGCCACGTGTCTGCCAGACAAGAATTCCAGCCACCCTGACCTTTGCTGCAGGAGCCGTCCAGGGAATGTTGGCTTCCAGTTAACAAACATAAGGGTCTGGCAGTTAAGAGAGGAAGACCACGCAGCAGTCGGGATGTCACCCTGCCCAGAAAATCTGCCCAGCCACTGGTTGCATGCCTGGGATTCTTCTCTACAAGCTGCTCTTTCCTGCTTTGATTTTTTCTCTAAAACATTTTCCTCCACCAGACAGTGGCAAAGGAAATATTTTCCAGTCCAGGAATAAGTTGCTTTTAATTGCACTGCCTTGCGAGTATACACTTGGTGGTCTGTGCCGCTGTAAGAATGCGCCTTTGATTGATGTTCATTAGGGGCGAAACAGGGTGGTATGCTGCTCGGCATTGCAGCCGCGTTCCATTGGAGTTACACTGTTCTGAAAACAAACCGCCGCAACCGGCCCGCACATACTTTCCCTGTGAGATCCTGGTCGCTGCTTTGAATGAATACAGCATTATAATGCTGCAAAATACACAACTGAAAAAGCCTCTGTCATCATTTGAACTCTCTTCACCAGACTAGTTTGAATATCACGTTATGTAGGTCATTGTTGACTGAGGCAATGCACAGCTTTGGTTTGGGAAGATGAGCTCCTCATTTTGGATGAGAAGCAAGTTCACATTGCATCAGACGACACACATCTGCCCTTTTAAGGAACACACTTGTCTCGGTCCTTGTGATCTCGTGACGGCATAAATGTTCTCACTCGTGAATGATTTACTGCAGAGTGACAATGTGTATTCAAAAGTGTTCTATTTACCTCTAACAGTCAAATCCTGTTATGATAGCTTTGTTGTGAGAATAGCTGTCGAGTTTTACCACTAGATGATGACACTGCAAGTTACAAAACGTGGCATGTGAGCAACAAAGACACACCAGTTGATGTTAAAGTTGTAAAGTCCTGAAAGAAATCTGTGCTGGGTTTCACTGTGGTAGCTGCTTTGCATGCAGACCTTACGAAATGCATATATAACTTGCAGCAATCCTTTCTTGGAAATGAATACCTGTTTTTTTTTTTTTTCATGTGATTACACACATCACGTGCTGCTGAGCATGCTGCATACATTAGCTAATCATGTGCGCATGTGCACGAGTGTCTGCACCAGAAAGACATACATTTGCTTTTGTGCCACAATGTCGCTCTGTTTATGGTGCAGTGAGTCTGTGCACAGTAATCTACACTGAACACACACAAGTTCCTCAAGTGAGTCAAATTCTCCCTCTGCTCTTTTCTCTTTTTGCAGAGCTTCATGATGCATTGTGCACAAATGCTACACCTTTAAACAAATGTGAAATTTTTAGGTGTGATTTGCCGAGTGTTGGAGATATCTGCCTTCTCTCCAATATAATGGAACTAGCTGGCACTAGGTGGCATTGTTTTATGGCGCTCAAAGTACCATAAAACCATTCTGAGAAACTGAACAGCAGTGTCTCTTTCCAGGAATCATGCCTACAGTTACTCAAGATAATCCACAGACCTGTTGTGAGCAGTTTCATGCAGGAAGCATTTATTTTCTACCAAACTACACCTGTGAACTGCATTACTGTGCAGAAGGAATTGTGCATCTACTGCTAGCTCACCTAGCACCACTGAGCTTGCTAATGTTACAGCCATTAATGTTTACATGTCATGCTGTCATGTGCACGAGCCTCTCGTCCATGAGTAGATGGATGATGGATGCACTTGGGTGTAGTTCAATAGAAAGAAAATAGTTCCTGCACCAAACTGCTCACAACAAGATCTGCGGATTGTCATGATTTCAGTAGACAAAGTTAGCAGCTAGCGAGAGAACATGGTGGATTTATATAGTGGATCTATAATCTCAACATGTTTTGTATGTCAAATTAACAAATTAACTAGTAATTAATATTAATTTAAGAGGTAAATATTTCTGACTAAAATATAAAAGTATAAACTGCCATAAAATATAGGTAATCAAGTAAAGCATCTCTGTAGCTCAGTAGACTAATGGTTTGGAAGAGCTAATGTTACATTATTGTTTCTAAAGTGGAGTTGCCTATTTGGGCTTGCTCTCTAAACGTCACCTTTCTCAGCCGTCTAATAATTTATTTGAATACATGACAGTCGCTTCTTTTGGGCTTGTTTCCATAGCCCTCGTTGCTTTTTTCTCTCCTAAGAGAAAAATCAGGGTGAAAATTTTGTAATGTGAACTAGGCTTAAATTGAGGCTAACATTAGCATAGTTAGCGAGCTAACGTTTAGCTAACAGTGTGCAAACAAACCTTTTTTTGCATTATGACTTGTTTAGGACTCATAACTCAAAGTTTGGGACTTGGGACTCAACTTGGGGCTTGTTAGCGTTGACTTCGGACTTGAGTGCGAAAGCGCGAGACTTACTTGTGACTTGCAAAACAGTGACTTGCTCCCACTTCAGATTTTATCCATGTGATTTTTCATATTGTAGTTTCACAGGGATCTCCCTGTAAGACAAAGCACTCTACTCAGGTGTGTTGGTTAGAAATGTGGACCCTCCTTTAACTAAATCTAACATAGATTTTCAGTTATTTTTTGGGACACAAATAACTTCCACTAAGGTCGGCTTACAGCTGTTATTTAGAGCAGTTCAATGTGCATTTCCAGCAACATGCATGAACTAAATCCACAGTGATACCTTTAAAAAGTTCATTCCAGTAAATGTGAAATTCATGCATTCTTTGAATATCATCCTGACAACAAATGATTTCATTCTGCAGAAGCGCACACGAAACGTTCCCGTATGCTGACTCTAAAAATGTGAACTTTGTCTGCAGTGACCCTTGTGCAGAGCTGGGTGAGGTGGATGTTTGGGATTCTTTCTCAGTTAATAATACCTGTTTCATTGCCCCGAATCTCACTCTGTATGCAGACTCTCTGGTAATAAGTCCAAAGGACAGATTAGTAATGCGTCAAGACTGCAGGCTTACAGTCAGCAATATGTCATAAGACAATAGCTGTAGCCACTTGTGGAGCCTCCCTAAAAGGACACGGCGTCCACCCCAGCCGCTCTCATGTCCCACGCCCGCTCCTCCGCCTCCCCCACTGCTGCTCATTATGTTCAGTTTAGTGCTCACTCAGCTCAGGGGTGCTCCAAAGTTCACAGGAAGGAGAAGAGAGAGGAGGGGGGCAGGGGATCATTCCTGTTACTGAGGTCAGAAGGCTGTGTTGTTGTTCCCAGCCCTCCCTTTATTTTGTTTCTCTCTCTGTTTCTTTTGCTCATCATGATAAGCAGTCAGGTGGCAGCAGTGAAGAAGCCTCCGTTATCACCTACCACCTTCCCACATTACTGAGCATGTGTTGATTAGCCTCTGAAACTATAAACCATAAGATCACTTTCATTTTCTCTCCATTCAGTCTCTTATTTCTGCATGCTCCAATGATCTGTCATGCAGCCTTTTACAGCTGCAGGTACTTTGTGATCCATTTAGAACTGTTTTCTACTTGTATGAAACTGGAATGTCCATTGTGCTTTCATCTGATTTCAAGTTTCATTCTTCTATCCAAATGTTACCAATGTGAGCCAAATGTTGTACAGTTTATCTTTTCCATTCAAATGGTCTTTTAGCAATCAGGATTGAAAAAACAATATCCACTCAGAATTAGGCACAGATCCTGCAAAGTTACTTTGATCAGAGGTTGTAAAAGTTTAATGACTGATAAGATTAAGGGCTGCACAGGAAAAGTGCACAAGTCAGTCCCTCCAGGAATTGACAGGCTGTTTTGGGGATTGTTCTGACCTGGAACGCCTGATTTTCATAGTTTTTCTGAAGAATTGTGATTCATGTTGTAATGTTTTCAGGCATGTCTTTGCAATGAAATTGCGGGGGCAAGTGAAGATTGCAAAATCATGATGACGACCAGCTGTTGCTGCTGTTCAATGCAGCCCTGAAGGGTTATATGTTCATTTTGCATTTTGCAGCTTGGGCAGAAGCCTGGCAGCAGCAGTTAATCTCATACTGACAGTGAAGCGATTCCACTCTGTTGTTAAACCTGGTCATAAACATTGGGTAACGTTAGCCATGTGATGCTAACAGTTAGCCTTGTAACTGTGTGTGACTCTGTCTTAGGTGTGGAGCTCACATTCCTGCAGTAGTAGTCTCATGATAAACAGAGAGGGAAAGGGGGCTGTGCAGATCAATACGCTGCACGCAGCTCTACAATGAAATGAGATTTTACTCGTTTTAAATTCAGTTTCAAATTTGTAATAAAGTTCCAGCGATTAGACAAAATTGCAGGGTTGTGCAAGTGTGAGGGTGCACAAAAAAGCAGGAGCGCACTGAAAAAGCTGCCGGGTGTGGCATTTTCTCCTAGGCCCCCACATGCAGCCTCATTCACGCAGTGTCCCCAACTGAAAAAAGATGCTGGTTCTGAGAAACAAACGCCATGTGTCAACGGACTCTAAAAAAAGTCTTTTTTTATCTCACTTCCACATTAAACTGCTGAGTTGTCCACTGAAATCGCTAACTTTTGCTAACAGCACTAACACTAACGACAGGAGGTAATTCCTGTGACACTTGCAAGGTGCCACTAGTTGCCAAGCAACCAGTGGCTTTCTTCAAGTTGTCATTGCTAACCTGACAGATGCTTGTTGATGCATGCTGACTAGTGCATTAGGCTATTGAAAACGAAAGTATTGAACTGAGTAAAATATAATGCATGCATTTCATGTCATGTTCAGAGGGCAGGTTGCACTTTAAGAAACTTCGCTTTAGACTTTTCTGTAAGTGTGTAGTATTCAATCTGTGTCATACATTTTCAGTTTAGGATTTATGGCAGTGTTGTAAGAACGGTACAGAAGAAAATATTTGAATATAAATGTACTACAGTTTGTTGGAAAGCTTGACACCCAGCAGACAGTACTGTGCTGAATAAACCTTCCCTTGAGACAGAGTCAATAAAAGGATGAACACAAAGAAACCTTAAAATGCCTGTAAAACAATGACTGTGTGTGTGTGGGTGTTTTGGGCATGTGAGTGTGGCGAAGTGGGGAAAAGGTGAGAGGACTGTTAGGAATGGCATGACAGCATCAAGGCTGGGGAGGACGAGCTGCTGGTGTTTATCCTTAAGCAACGGGCTGTGTCAAAGACGGGTGTTGGCCTCTTGGACTGACGTGCTGCTCAGCTCTCCGAGCTCTTCACACAGCACCGTTTGCATCCCATATTACTGGTTTTGAGGCTTGACGTGAGCAGCGTGTTGCAGATGAAGCCTGCCTCTGCAGCCTGTTTTATATTCCCACATTTAGAATTTAACAAAAAAGACAGATTTTCCTGCACAGAGAAAACCTTGTTTAGCAAAATACACTGATATCTGTTATTTTCATGAATGACAGGGTGGTGCATTTAGCTGGAGTGTAAATGCTGGATTATTGTAACAATGAGAGCTGTGACTTGGTTGCTTGGTGCCATGTGAGAGCGGCAGGCTAAAGGTGGTGTGAGAATGAGGGGCTGTGGGTTTACCAAATTCCTATCCGGTGAGTGGAGCATTGGTTTCTGTCTAGACAAAGCTCAGTTGTCGGGGAGACCCATGCAGATCCAGGACTGCCCCAGGCTCCAGGAAGTATTGGTGGGAGAGAGTGGGCTCTTTTTTTCATCCTGCTCACTTTTCCCTCCTCGGGGGATTTCAGCGAATGCAGTCAACTGCTGAGAGCGGGTTTTTTTGTTAGTGGTGGGAGTTTTTCTCCCATGATAGGGTGGAGACAGCTTGGTGCATTTGTGTTATCAATGGCATAAAAATCTTTCTCCCACTCGGCAGGAAATAGCGGCCCACCTTTCACACAAAGCAGGCACAGTTACAGATGCACATACTCAACGCTCAGAGGAGAGGATACAATAGGATCCATCAAATTTACGGCTTTCTTACCTGACATCAAAACCACAAAAGCGCTTCTCATGCTCTCCGTTCATGGAGCCACTCTGTGTGACTCTATTGTCTTTGAGTGACTGTGGTAGAGCAAGATAAGGCAAAGACAGGCGGCGTGACGGCTCACACAGCGTCAGATCAGGGAGCAGACAGGGCTGACTAAGGGTTCATTAACTGTTACACTCAGCTGTGCCCTCAGGGCTCTTTTTTGGGAGCCATGTGCGCTGCTCTACTGGAGCCGAGACGCTTTCTTGTCTTCGTGGGATTCGTAGTGGTGACAGCAGTTATTAGGTGGTGCCAATATCTAAGTGAAGATAATACAGTCTGGAAAAAGACAGACTTAACACAGCAGACCCCCTGTTCCAAAGTTCTGCAGGCTGGTAGCCATATTTGGAACAAAGGTCTAGAAAGAGCAAAGTCAGTTGTAGTTGTACAGTACGGCGGTAGCTTGAGACAAGATGATCTGCTTATGTTCCAAATCCTTAAATATAATCTTAATCCACTTAATTCTGAATTTGTTTTGTCTTGCAAACATTACTTTTCATCCCTTTACTTAAGACCTGAAGCAGTGTGCTAAAGGCGAAGTCTCAAATCTTTTCACAGCTACAGCCTTGTAGATAGCACTGTGCATTTAGGCTGTCTTGGTATTTTTACACAAAGTATTTTGAAAGTATTTCTCATGTCATAGAAACCATTAATTCTGAATCCTAGCCTGGTTTGCCGCTGCTGGCAGTTGCATGATTTGGAGAGGTAAACCAAGGAGTCTAGGATGGCCACTGATCCCTCTCATCTTTGGCTCTCTGATGCTCTGTGCTGTTGCCTGGCAAAGGTAGAGGTGTCAGTGGCCCAGAGGACAATGATATCTTCAGGTTCATAAAATGTACCAGAATTCCTGGATATATATATATTACTACAGACATTCCTGTAACCTTACGTTATGCTGCTGATAGCTGGTCTGACCAGCTAGAGGCCAGCAGGCGCGTCTACACACATACCGCCATCAGGCGAGGAAAGTACGCCCTTCGGCACACAATGAACACCTGAAGGCAGCGCTTTTACATTAGTCATTGATTGTTTCTGTAAAGATGTGTGATTTATGTCAGAGTAACAACTGAAATATCTAAAATCTAAGATGATGTATAGTTTCATATCTCGATAACGATAAAGTATCTTAATATTGCCCAGCCCTGATGGCATGCTAAAAACATATACTAGACAAATGGCAATGTCCAAAGGTGAAGGACTTCTGAAATCATTTGTAAAACTCTTTCTATAGCTGTTGATAAATTCATTCACTTGCTGTGCAGCTGTTACATGATGGCACCAATCTGGAACCCTCCCATATCATAAAAGTGACTCCGACTTGACTTTCGGCAGCTGAAGAGACTAAGGGCTCTGTGAGGCTCCGTGCTTTGAGCTAATAATGTCAGCATGCTCACAGTGATGGTGCTTAATGTTTAGTGTGTTAACATTTGCTAAATAACACTAAACACAAAGTACAGGTTAGGCTGACCGGGGTGTCATTAGCTCTGCAGGAATTTGTTTATGAACATAGACACCTCGGAGACAGCCTGTCACTCAAAGCAGCCACAACCTAAATTATGCATCATTTAAGCTTTAATAAAATGTAAACTGGTGATATATGAAAGTGTACCACCTGTACAGCTGTTATGAACCAGGCTGTAAACATGTTTATTTCTGTTGTAAAACTGAGAAACATTCCCCTGCAGAGCCAGTGTTTGAGACAGTGACTCTTTTGCTCTGCGGGGGACGACATTGGTAAAAACTGGGCATTTTAACATGGAGGTCTGTGGGACTTGTTTTCGGAGACAGCCTCAAGTGGCCATTTGATTTCAGTCTTTGGCACTTCTGCATTGGCTTCATTCTTCAACCTCGGAGGCTGCCGCTTGGTCACAAACCAAAGTTTTTATCTGCTGATGGGGCTGAAGATTCACAAGTTCTTAAAATTCATCCCGATGGGAACATGAATCTGTGGAACACACTTCACGGCCATGCATCCAATAGCTGTCAAGACATTTCAAAGTGAGTGATCCCCATGCAACAGGTTTGCATGATAACCCCCCGCCCACATTCATCTGTATGACAGCACTTACATGTAATAAAAGCAGCTGGTGGCGCATTGTGTTGCATCTGTCCTTCCAGATTTAACTCCAGACACGGTGGAGCATTTTCTCTGTGGCGGCTTTTCATTTCTTCTGTCTGTGTGTCAAATCAAAGCAATGTCTACAGTTTTTGGAAAACAATCAAAGCAGAGCAGGAATGAAACTCGTGAGTGTTGTAGAAGAGAGAGGCACCTGGTTCAATGCTTTTTAGCTGCTTCTCCGCTATTGACTTCCAAGCACATTAAAGAAAACTTCAAAGAGAGCCCTAATCTGTGCATGTTACTCACTATACCTCTCTGCAGGGTGTGTGTGAAGATAGATGAATTTATTTCTCAGGGAATCAGAAGCACATTACTCAAAGCTTTGAACTTTTCAAACGGCTGTGACCATCTGCAGGTTGCGCGACCAGACACACACTCACACACGCTCAAAGGAACCTGTTTTTCCGCACATGGGGCCCAGGTGGGAAGAAAGGACAGGATGACAGATACTGGAGTGGGACCTGTTGTCCCACTGCTGACCTCACCTTAGGCAAAGGTGTTGCATGCCACTGCAGAGCTTAGGAGAGACGCTGGAGCCCAGAGAGAAACTCACAGCATGTGACTCAACAGTTTGGAACCCTCACCTCCTGTTGTAGTCTGCAGCGCAAACACCAACGCCTCCTGTGACTTTTCATGTCGGTTCACTTCACACAGAAGATCTTCAAAGCTTTTTGGATAGCACCCTTGACGCCTTTAAAAGCTGTCACCATCAAAGCTCGTAATCGATGATGTTCGTGCAGATTGGAATGTTATTGTGTTAGTCATACAGTTTGTCTCCACCAAACTCACAAGTGTGTGTTTGTTTCTCTCTGGGAAGCCTCTGTCTCTTTCCTCTGCACGGCTGGCTGGACAGTCTGGCTCCCAGATAGCATCAGGCTGCCTGAGATTAGCGCTCATGAGGGTGCAGTTAAACTTGTAAAATCTCTGGACTCCTGTCCCACTGCCTCTGTTCTACACAATGCCAAATAGCAATCGTGAGTGTGGCATGACACTGATAGCCCGTCTGCATTGTCACCGTGCCTCTCAAATGTGTCTAAGCCTCAGAGCTTATTGTAGAGGCAGCCACAGATCCCGACCCAGGAGCAGGCTGTGGGGCCTGCCGGTGTTGTTGCCAGGCAGTTTAGCAGTGTAACGGACAGATAATGCAGCTGCTCAGTGTCCCGTGGCCCAACACTTTTGGGAACTGGAGAGCTGATAACTAATCATTTAGGCTGCAGCGCCCTGCCTGCCTTCTGTTTATCAGACACTTACTAACACCTCTGTAATCTGTGAGCAAAGTGCACTGTGTTTCATTTCAGTAGAAATGTCATAAATGCAGTGAACCCAGTGGAACCCAGTTCATTGCATTCATAGGTTCACATTGTTTTCAAGTCTGTCTAGTCTTGTAGTTCTTGTTTGCTCTGTTTGTTCCATGTCAGTCTTTCCTTGGTGCAAAAATGCATTCTAACATTCAGACAAAGTGACTATGAGCCTTCTACAGTTTGGGTTGATTAAGGCCCAATCCCAATACGCCCCTTGGCCCTCGAAATGAGGCAACGAGGGGTAGAGGTTGAAATCTTTCCCTAGGAATTGGGACACCGCTCACTACGTCACCGCGTCGGTTACGTTCACGCATACGTAACTATTTTAAACAGGAGGCTGCGAGCCATCTACATTTCAAACCGGCATCTACAACGGAGTCTCCACTTGAGTTCATCCTACCGATCACGTTTGCATCATTCATCATGCTTCGTTTGGCAGCATAGTTATACTAGCTAACGTGTCATCGTAATGTGAAAAATCTGACAATTTTGCAGAACAGGACAGATGACAAACGCCAGATAGTACATTTTTGATCCACACCATGAACTCTCAATGTAAGAAAGCAACCGTTGTGGTGACCTGCTACAGAGAACCTTAATGACCCCCATGTTAAGATGTCCAACTTCACAGCAGAAACAAACATGTTTACAGACTGGTACAGAAAACTGTTTTGGTCTCTGTAGCTAATTTCCATATTCATGACAACTGTGCGGAGGTGGATTTACATTTGATTAAGGCTTAAAGTTATACATACAGTAATTAAGGGTGGGCTGCTTTGAGTGACAGGCTGTATGCTGATAATGTCCTCAGCTTCTCAGACAGATTCACCTCCATATAGCTCCAGGCTCTTGTCCAAATATGGTCACTTCTGGCTCCAAAAAACCAAGATGGCGACGGCTGTAATGCCAAACTCAAGACTTTAAAATAGAAGTCAACAAACCAGTGGGTGACATCACAGTATTTTATTTCTACCATCAGTGGGCCACATCCTTTATTAAGCATAACTTAGAGCCTAAAAAAAATTCAACCAGGGAAGTTATATATAATTTCACCCTCTGTACAGTTGTCATTAACATGGCAATTAGCTGCAGAGACTAAAACCGTTCTTTGTACCAGGGTGTGAACATGTTTAATTCTGATGTAAAGTTTGGCATTTTAACATGGCAGTCTTTGGGGAGCCAGCCTCAAGTGTACATTAGAGAGACTACAGTTTTTGGCACTATCATGTTGTTTTCATTCATGGATGGGGACAGGCCCAGGGCCCCAAAGTGCCAGGGGACCCCCTGGCCTTCACCTGCAAAATGTCATTCAAATTCACGTGCACTGATAAGGGAGAGACACAAAATGACTACAAAGCGGCACAAAATGGCCAAAACACAGACAAAATGACCTCAATAAGACACAAAATTGCACAAAAGAGACCCAAACAACTACTGAAAGCCACAAAACAGCCACAAAGAGACACAAAACATCTACAAGGAGTTACAAAATGCACCAAGAGAGACAAAACCATAAAAAGATGCATAATGGCTACACCAAACCACCACAAAGTCTGTGTGCTTTGTTCCAGTGTTGGAAAGGTGGTGGGGCTCTTTATGTATCTGTGCCTAGGGGCCCATTGTCTCATAATCCACTCGTGGCTTCATTTTTCAGCTGCGGAAGTTGCTGCTTGCTTTATGCACATGTTGATATATATACTGGTATTAGAAAATTACTGGCACCTCGAGATGCACGATACTTGAGTGCTGTCCCGCCGTTCAGGACACAAATGCACATTTAGTCCTGCTATGCTGTTGATTTTAATCCAGTGTGACTAAATTATTAGTGTATTTGTTGGGGCAGCAGATCAGAGCACTGTGCACACACATTTGAACACCACAGGGCAAAAGCTGCTATCATAAACTCTGCAGAACCTCTCTGTTGGCAAGGTGGGAGCCCACCTGTGTAAAGCCCTGCAGCCACATCAAAGAAATCCCTCTGCTGTAAGACTTCAAATATATTTCTATCAATGCTTTCAGTGTGCCACATGTTTACATTTACCACACATAAAGTACACATGCTGGACGCAGACAGGCGCACCACAGCTGAAGGCATTGCAGACATTCTTTTGGCTAGGGGGATTTTAAAGGCTCAATCCGCATACAAAGATTTACACACCCTGCAATTGATGTTTGTTTTACTGGAATGAGGACTCGTTTCACTCGTGCATCTCTTTGACTGAGGGTTTGATTCCAAAATACAATTATATGGCAATTAGGCAACAGCTTAAAAGATGTGTTTAAATGTTTTCCTTATGCAGCTGCAGATTTAGCGCATTAGCTTAGCTTAGCAGATTTGAAATTGTGTAAAACCACTAGTCTGGCTCATAACGCCCCCGTACAACCACAACTTGTTTTTCACTGTTCGTTTTTTGTAGGGATTTAACAAATGAGATTTAAGGTGTAAAGTAGTGCGCTTTAGAGCTGCTGGGCGGCAGATTTCTCTCACCTTTAAGCTGACTCAGGCTAGCTGTTTCCCCCTGCTTTCAGTCTTTATGCTAAGCTAGGCTAACTTCTGCTGAATATAGCTTCAAATGTAGCGTGCAGACATGAGTGGTAACAATCTCCTCATCTTAGCCTCAGCAAGAAAGTGAAAAAGCCTGTTTCCCAAAATATTGCATTGTTCCTTTTATTTGTTTGATATATTTTTTCTTTTGCAAAAGCTAGAATCTGCTGTATACTATATCTATAAATAGGGACCGCCGGGTAGATAATTCACTTTGATGAGTCTCATGAGATCCAGATATAGTCTGGAAGAATGTTATAATCCCTCAGAAACAGCAGGGTTACTGTAAAGCTGCCCAGCACACTACCCAGAAACAGGATTATTTGAAATTCAGCACATTTGAGGTTTCGGACCTCACTGGATCAGACAGCTCCTTCAGAAGAGCTGCACAGCGGAGTCTGTGTGTGCCCACACCAGGGGGATGAACCAATCCTGGTGCAAGTGTGTGTTCCTGGGACTTGCCACATCTGGCACCTCTGGTCTGACAGGAAGGGTGTCCACAGTCCCTGGTGGAATATGGTGTGGCAGCGTTATTTCTATGCATCGACTTTTTTGCTTGGGAAGAAGTATTTTGCAATCTGGACCCTTTTCTTCTTCTGTCTTTGTGTCTAAGTGACTAGTTTTTGAAACTGCTCCATCATTGAGCAAAAGAGGCTGCAGTGTAACTATTCGGGGCATGTTTGCACCGTCAATTTACATCCACTAAAAGTGCTTCTTTTTGCCACCAACAGGCTCAGATTATCATTTAAAGTGTCTGACAACATTATGGAGAGGATTCCTACAGAAATAGACCTTTCTGTTAAAGAGTAAGATCCTTTTTCTTTAATTAGAAACAGCCCAAAATTGCAATCGCCAAACCCACCAGACTCCATTTAAATAAATAGGAATTTAAGCGTGTATGGAGCCAGCATATTTTCACATCTAATTGAGTGAATTAGGGGTTTATTTTAACCAAACCAGAGTGGGTGGTTGTTGGAACAGTGGAAAGATTCACCAAGACAGCTTTATGAGTTTTATTATGTCTCTGTCGACTTTAGTTGTAGTGTGTTTTCACAGTGATAAAAGTACTGTTTATTTAAATGGGAGTCTGGTGGGTTTGGTGATTTTGGGGCTGTTTCTGGCATGGCATGTTGTGGACATGCCCTGGACTAACTCACTTTATTAGTAGACTGTAACTATAAAATGAAAGGATGATTTTCTGCCTCTCGCAGCAGCTGTAGACTGAGAAACTTAATTCACTGGGCCGACTGATGGCGACTTTTAAGGTGGAACATTAACTTGTAATGTTACTGAATGAATCAACACACCTTAAATTTCACTTTAACAACTTTGACCATTACTCTAGTGACATACACTTTTAGTAATGAGTGGATCTTAAAGTGTTTATATGTTAATTTCGACCGGGTTATGTGAACTGGGAACTGCATATATTCTGATAAACAAAATAAAAAGCGTTGCGGAGCGTCGTTCCTGCTGGGTTCGGCAACACTAAGCCCCTGAGCTTGCCTGAGAAAGACTAAATGCACAAACCTGCTATTTTTAAACATCCCATGGAGAGAGACTCTTACTGCAGCCTGTTTTAATTTTGTTCTGAAAATGTCACTGTGCAACGATAAACGAGGTGCAGACTTCCATCTGTGTCACCGATAATGAGGAAATACAGTGAGTGCTGGATGGAGCAGTGAGTGACAACAACCCCACCCACATTTAAGAGTACTGTCTGCGGTGGAAACGCTAGGTTCTAGGTACCATGTTTGAAGGGTTACTGTTGGTTCCTAAGGTACCATACTGAAACTGGTGGTATCGGGGCTTAAGACACAACAACAACAACAACAACTAGTGTCCACGTTGAAAAATGCAGAACTTACCCTTTAATATGCTGTAATTGCACAAAGCCAAACGGGTTGTTTCACTGCAACTTTTATAAACCAGTCACAGAAGGGCGAGTATAGATGAACGCACAAGACTTTGCTCACATTGCATTGTGTTACAAAATTTCTTGGGCTAAATATGATGCAGTATTATACAGGCAAACAATATGACAAGATGGAGGAAGAAGGGTTCCGTGGAAAGACACTAGTCGAGTGATTAGATTTAATAAAAAGGCAAATTTAAATTTGACCTTTGCACAGTTGTATCTTTCAAATCATAAAAGTAAAGTGTATATCAGCCACGATCAAGTGCTGTCAGGTTTCTAGTGCCACTTTGAAGGCGATAGCACAACCGCAGACACAACAATGGAGCAGTTAAACAGAAACCTCTTAGCCTTATTGACGTCGTTCAAAGCTAATTACAAAACATATAGAATTCTATAGTAGCTGCTGGCGTCACACAGAGTCCCTGCAGACGTTGGGGGGTTGCGAGGACCAGCCCCCTGACGTAGCTCTCCCTTTTCTTGTGTCCACTCATGCAGCTGAGGGCTTGAAAACTACAGCTGTGTTGACAAGAGAGCCACGACATGGATTGTGAAGTTCCCTGGAATGACGAGTGCACAGGTCAAGAAAGCAATAACTGTGAAAGCAGCTTGTATAGACTGGTCTGGCAGTAAAAACTAAAAGTGCAAATGAGGTCTTGATGTCATGCTTTCTTGAGGAAAGCTTCAAAAGTCACTTAGCAGCTTTTTGTTTCCTTGGTTACTGGGCTGTCTGTGCAGCTTCTATTTTTAAAGCTTCCACCCCATATTTAATCATTTATGCTTTGGAGGGTAACTGGCGATACTGCTTCCTGTGTAGGAAGCGGAAGGGAGTGGGTGGGGGGATTAGAGGGATGCATGGTCTTGTCTCCCCTCTGTAGTCGGTTCTGTAGTCCATGTTTCATCTGCCTTCCGTTTCAGCGTGTTCCCCTCCTCTGTGATATCCTGCACCAAAGCACAGAGCAAACATTTACAACACCACATGTCAAATATCAGTCCCACGGAGCCACTTTCTGCTCTGCTCTTTTTTTTTTATTTGTTCCAGGAACAAGAGCTGCAAGTTATCAGTCCTGAACAATTGTTGGGTACACTGAGAAACTTTTATTTATTGCCCAACAGCAGACCGTGTTCTCCTGTCAATTGAACACATGGTGTTCTTTTTGCAGTAGAAGTGGTTCCTCATTCCTGATTCTTAGATAAAGTTATATTTCTGCAGAGAATGAAGAGAAACATCAGGTTTTGGCTCCAAAGGCTGCTAAAGTCTGCAAAAGACTTTGAGCTCTGCAAAGCAGTTGGCCTGAGTGAATGGTAGAAAATTGCAACTGTGCAGCCTCTGCTTCAAGTAGCTCAGGCACTGACGTAATGAGCCAGTAAAAGCAAACCATTGTATCCTGGAAGTGGGAATTGTGAAACAGGAGTCCGTTAGGTTGGGTCACAGCTTTTACGCACATTGAGACAGTTCCAGATTAGGTCAACTGTCACTTCTGGGAAGTTGCACAGCTTTGTGCAGTAACATCTTAGTAACTTCTTATAATTTTTGCAATATTCTTCAGGCTCATTCATTAAAATAAGTGCTGTCACTGAAGATGCACCATTTTTTTTTTAATCCACATTTTCCGTGGTATATCTGTTGGCATGGTTCCACGGACGACTTGAATGATGAAAATTTTGTAAAACAAGATCCCCATAGGATTAATCGTAAGCGACCCCTTTATTTTTCCTCTAGCATTACCAACTGGTTAGATTTTTCACTTATTTTATGAAATCACCAGATCAGCACAAATGTTTCCTCATAGTATAATTTATTCGGTGATGTTCTGACTTTTGAATTTATTTAACCCATATTTAACCAGGATAGTCCCCTTGAGATCAACCGTCTCTTTTATGAGGGAGACCTGGCCAAGACAGCAGCACACAAAAAGTTAGAGCCAAACAACCACACAGTGAAAGACATGAAAGATGCACAGTAAGGGAGACCAATTCACATAGTTTCAAGCTCAGTCCTAGCTAAATGCATGAAGGAGGTTTGAGTGAGGGCTTTGCAGTTTGTAACAAATCTCAGTGCACTGTGATATGCAGCATCTAACATGTGCAAACAGTGTGCAGATGAAAATCGCCATTATACTGAACCAGTAAAAATGTTGCAGCAGCCAGTCTTTTCCCAGCCTCAAAGGAGAAACGGCTTTTTATCAAACGTCATCATCATGTCAAAATGTGAAGTTGTCTAATATACCCGCAAACTGATGACATCAGCCATGGATCAGCTGTATTTTGTCTTTAGTGCTAATTAGCAAATATTAGCATGCTAACATGCTTGACTAAAGTGGTGACAATGGCAGTCATTATTTGCTAAAACATTTGTGTCTGTGTGTCTGTTCCATGTTTTTCTCCTCAGTGACTTGGTCAATCCATGTGAAATGTGGCACAGTGGTAGAGGGTCATGGGAGGATGCGAATGAAGCAATATTACATCAATTGGCCAAAGGGGGGCGCTATAGCTGCAAACTTTGAATGGGCATATCTCATGCCCCGTATGTCGTAGAAACATGAAACTTTGCACAGAGATGCCTCTCCTCATGAGGAACAATTTAGCTTCAAGAACCCATAACTTCCGGTTAAATAGACTTTCCACCATTTTGAATTTTTTGAAAAACACTAAAAATCGATTTCTTCCTACGAAGTTTGACCGATCTGCATGAAACTAGGTGAACATAATCTAGGGACCAATATCTAAAGTTCTCTCTTGGCAAAAGTTGGAAAACTTACTAAAACTGAGCTTCTATAAGGCAATGAATATTGCGGAGGGCGTGGCTCATAACATAAAGGTGTATAACATCTCAAGGGTTTATAGGCATGTGACCACACATAATCTGAGGGGACCCCTCCATTATTGACCCCATCAAACAAAATGGGGGCGCTAAAGAGCTCATTTCTTATCTAGGCCTAACCGCCATATCAATTTTTACTAAACTTGGTAGATATGTAGAACAGGACGTCTCAAGGTGACTGGAGAAATTTAACTCTGATTGGCAACTGGGTGGCGCTATAACAACAGAAAAATGCTTAAAAAGGGCTAAAATGCGACCGATCGCTGTGGCTCCCCCTGTGGACCAATGTTTGTTTTTTGTTTTTTCTAATTTTTGGTATGACTAAGTCATGGTATGGTATGCTGTACATAATCATGGAAACTTCAGTGTGCCATTCTGTCAGTCAGTCATTCTGTCTGTCCCACATTTTTCTACTCACTGACATGGTCAATCTATGTGACACTGCACATAGGCATTGAGGATTGGCATAGGTAGAAGGTGACAAAGCTACCAATGGGTATGGAGTAGTGAGTTATTATTTTTTGCGCTTCCATTTCCCTGAAGTCAGTCTGTTTTTTGAATAGGTTTTTGTTTAGATACCTGAAATAAGGTCTGTAGTTAACTCAAGCTTATGAGACTTTCGTGTTTTACGTTTACACATCTTCAAAAAGGTGGTTGCTTACAAGTGGCTAAATTAGACTGCAGAGCATTAACATGCCAAACATAGCTTTACAGACCCGTTGTGGTGGTGAAAATTACACTTAAAGAATCATAAAACTAGTGTTCATTTGTGAAGATTATCTTGCCGAACAAAACGTGCAAGTCTCATAAACCTTTGTTTGCCACAGAGATTATTTTCTGCAATAATCAAAAATCCAATTGAAAAATCTCACTTGCTTTATGGAGAGGGAACCAGAGTGATGTTAACGTCCAGGCAAAACATCATCCCTGCACCACTCTGTATACTTAGAAATATGACATGGAAACGTGCTGTGGCTCTACCGTTACATAAGGCTGTGATAGCAGTGATCTCAGAAGCTAAATACCTTCCAGATTAAGCTTGTCCTGCTGGCAAATATCCTAGAATCTTTGGTTAACTCACAACTATGCGCCCTTATTGATGTACTGAATGTACCACAGCCACAGCAATGTGGTTTTTACCTACAGGTGCAGCAATAAAATTGTCAGGGATTGTCTACTTACTGGACAAAAAGCAATGTTGTGTTTCTCTCTTTGTTGACCTCTTAAAAGCATGCAATAGTGTCAGTCTTCTTTCTCAAACTTCTCAACTTTCTTGTGTCACATTTAGCTGGTTTCATGCTCAGTTTACCAGGAGACTGTTGTGGCTGCTGGTGTCAAACCCTTGTTATCAGTTATGGGACGTCACAGGGATCCTTGGGCCCATAACATTTACATTACAGATAAATAACATTATTCCTCCTAATAAACATAGTTGTTATGCAGATGACACCGTTTTATATCCCCCTGGTTCTGCTCCAGCCTTGAGTCTTACATAAGCAGTTGAACGTTTTGCAGTGTGTTTAGCTTTATCATTAACTACAAATTTCGTACTTATCATTGTTCTGTGTATCACAAAGTTGGATTCACTTCCTGAATGACAAGAAGAAATAATCATCTCATGATATTTATCCATAAAGCTTTCAGACTTTCTCACATCTCTTCTCATAAACATCTTGTAATTACAAAATACACTGATCAGACGCAAAATTAAAATCTCTGACAGCTAAAGTGAAAAACTTGATCTTGATGTCTTTACAGTGCAATGTTCTGCTGGGAAACCTTGGGTCCTGGCATTTGTGTGGATGCCACTTGACACCCAAACGCTGTTGTAGACTGCATACAGCCCCTCATGGCAACAGCACTCCCCCGATGACATGCCACACGGCAAAAACTGCTCAAGAATGGACTGAGGAATGTGACAAAGACCTCAAAGCATCAACCTAGACTCCAAATTCACCATATCCCAATCCAATTGAGCATCCGTGGGGCTTGCCTGAACAAGTCCGATTGACGGAGGTCCCACCGCACAACTTGTAGGACTCCCAACACCCTAGGACACCCCCAAATATCCCGTGTCTATGCCTTGACAGGTCAGGGCCAAGTGCGATTCAGGGAGGCCCCACAGTGGGTACCAGCACATCCCACAGATGCTTGATCAAATTGGGATCTGTGGTATTTGGAGGCCAGGTTGACGTGCTTGGTCTGCAACAGTGTTTACATGTCAAGTGGCATCCACATGAACTTCAGAAGCCAAGGTTTCCCAGCATAACATTGCATTGTAAAGAGATGATCAATGTCATCCCTTTCACCTGCCAGTGATTTTAATGTCGTGGCTGATAATTAATCAGATATCCCATATGTACCAGTAACCCCTGCAGAACCATGTATGCTTTAAACGGGATGAATAACAAACTGCTTAATTGCTGATTGGACAAAATAATTATGTTGACTTTGTATGACAGCAGCCTGACCTTTGTGCTCCTGATGCCACAGGAACATCTTGTAGCCAGGAGTCAATTGAATAGATTCATTACACTGTGGCTTTGTTGGTTTCTTTGTGCAAACACCAACTGCATCTCACCACTAATTAATCTAAGTAGAGTACATGTATTTTTTTTCTAATCCAGGTTTGAGCACAGCTGTCCAAAGACTGCGATGTCATCAAAAATGCAGAGCTCCAGTAGCATAGCGCAGGCCAGGCGGATGGTGCAGCAGCTGAGGATAGAGGCCGGCATCGAGAGGATAAAGGTGCCTTTGTATCCACTGTCGTTCATCCCACCCTGTCTTGTCTCTTGTGTATGTCAAGGTGGATCAGCATGTGGACTGATTTCTTTGCAGGTGTCCAAAGCCTCATCAGACCTGATGCGCTACTGTGGAGAACATGCCAAGAATGACCCGCTGCTCATGGGCATCCCCGCGTCAGAAAACCCTTTCAAGGACAAGAAGCCTTGCACTGTTTTGTAGGTGAACATCTGAACTCTTGCTGCTTTCTTTTTGTATTCTTATGTGGGGAAAAAAGCTGTTCACAACTTATCTTAGGGCCAGTTAACCCCCCCCCCCCCCCCCCCTTTACTTTTTCACATGCCTGCTGCAGTTTAAGGAATTTATTCTAGATACCAGTTACACCAAAGAACAGGCAAAAGCGTGAAGCTGTGGCCTGGAGTTGAGCTGTACCATGGATGGGAGAGATCCTAACTCTCTAATTATAACAGCACACATAAACAAGCCCCCTCAATCATTAGTCCAATCAGATTTAGGCTTTCAGCTTTCACCTCTTCCTTTCATCAGGCTTGCTTCAGGAAACAGTTGTTGGAGGTTGTGTTTTACTGATAATGAGCGTCACAGATAATGATATCCTGTCCCCGGACAGGAAGTAAACTGTCCGTCACATGAAGACAAATAGACAGAGTGGAGGTCCACTTCCACTGATGCACAACTCCTCAGACACAATCATAAATAATAGTCTTGGCCATTAAATTGTTCTTAAACAAGTCAAATCCTAATCAAATCGTTCTGACTATCTAATTTAACCTTTCCAGAGACAAACAATTCCCTGAAAATGTTGATGGGATTTTTTTTCCAAGGTACTAAGAACTGCTTTTACCAGTGTTAGGGTGAAGTATAGCTTATTTACAGTCTAGATCCACAATTTTTTTTGATAATTCAACACTGAAGTTTTATTTTCTGTCATTACTTGTTACTTCAAGCTAGTTGCAATCCTGCTATACGGCAGACTTTCAATACATACTTCAATTAAATTCAGTGCAAAGCTATTGAAGGAATATTTCACCCACATAATTATCATTTAGAAATGAATTTATTTTCTGTAAAAAATGTTGCTTTTCTCACATGCCTTTACAGTGAACGAAGAATCCAAAAACAGAAAATTCTTGATGAATCTAAGTCAGCGGGATCTGTGTTAAACAACAGCAAAACTATATCAAAACATCAGTTTACAAACCCTCATAAAACTCATACAGTATGATCCAAGTCTCATTTATCCAGTCGTATGCTCAGTACTTCCCAAATACATGCATTCATGCTAAAACCGTAATATTTAAAACACTGCATTATGTAGCACACCTAGGCACAAGCATGCATTTAAATTCCATTGAGCAGAGTTCAAATGCATGTTTTTGCTTGCAGTGATGCAGTGGTTAGCACTGTCGCCTCAAAGCAAGAGGGGTCTCGTTTGAACCTGCCGGCCGGCAGAGATCCATCTGTGTGGAGTGTGCATCTTCTGCCCATGTCAGCATGAGTGTTCTCCAGGTTCTCTGGCTTTCTTCCACACTCCAGTAAGCTGATAGTCGGGTTAATTAGGGACTCTAAATTGCCCACAGGTGTGATTGTGAGTCTAAATGTCTGTCTCCATGTGCCAGTGTGATAATCTAGCGAAACTGCCCAGGGTGTCAGCTAAAATAAACTCCAGTCCCCCCATGACCCTGAAAAGGCTAAGTAGCTACTGATAATAAATGAATGAATGTGTTTGTGATGTACTGATTCTTGCATACGTTTTTTTTTTTTTTGAGTGTTTGTAAGCCGATATTTTGATTTAGTTTTGCTGTTGTTAATTGCGGCCTCCTTTTACTCCAGTTCATCAAGAATGTTCTCTGTTTTTGGATTCTTCGTTCAAGTTCAAGTTTTCTTGACGAGTTCAATGTAACATGGAATAACTGATCAAGAAATGATCATTTTGTGGATGATGTCTTGCCTTAAATTGTGCAGTTTTAATACCAGAGGGTAGAATTCTCTTGACAAAACTGTCTAAGTGTCTTTTTTAGTCGTTTTCTTTGCATTTGCCTTAAAAAATGAATGTAAAACTCAGTCCAGCTATCTCTAAAAATGACCTGTTCAGATGAGATCATTGTGCATTGTGCATGACCCTTTTGCATGAGGTATTCCTTGACATTGAGGCCATCATTGCTGAAAGAAAAGGATTCAAGACCATTTTGTGCCATCTTATCACATCTACCTACTGTAATATCACTATGTTCTTTCTGCAGAGCCAAGGCTGTACTATTCAGGCACTTTGAAACCGGTTAACACCAGATGACTGTTATACTGTTGAGTGTAAAAACATTCCATGTTTACAGCTGCTCTAAAACTTTCTCTGATTTCATGACAACTGGCAGTGTGTAGCTGTGTCTTTGTGTCATGTGTGTGTGTTGGTGCTCATGCAAAACATAAGCAACTAATTTTGCAATTTTACCAGCCAGGGCCTTAATAATGAAGTGATCCGGCTTCAACCTCTCGACTACCTTTTTAGTCACATAAGTGCTGTTGTCTAATACTGTGAATAAGGAAGGCCCCTAAGGGATCTTACAATAGGCTATTAACTCAAAACGACTCATGTTCAATAATGGTTTGCATCAAGATAGATCTCATACGTCCATAAATATTGTAGCGCATTATGGTTATCCATGAACCACAGTGTATGCTTGCTTTTTAGGATTGTGCTGATTCAGCTGAACCTCAACTTTGCGTTTCTGTTTTGTGACATTAATTCAACTTTTTGAATTAAAACTGAGCGTGTTGTTGTTTCAGTCAGTTTTTACTTGTGAATATGAATTTGTGTTTTTAGTAGCGAGACAATTACAATGGTTTCTCACACCTTGAGTGTAGGTCAACTTACTGTATGTCATGTAATGCCTTTACCTGTTTGTGGTAAATGCAAATAAACCTATGAAAAACAAGTCATTCATTTTATTGTATTTTTTTCAACTAATGTAAGATAAAAGAAAAAAAAACTAAACGTTATAGGAAAAGCAGTATTTTGTCTTGGTTGCTAAGACAGAATATCTGTTGAGTTAATGTTCTGTTAAGTGTTCAAGGGGGTGTTGGATGCATCGATTTATTAGTTATTTATTAGTATGTGAAATGGCCATTTTGGGGACATAACGATCAGATGTCATTGAGAAGTAACCAAAAGGGCCTAAACTACGCACTGGAGGGATATATTCATCATTTTATTGTTGAGAAGGTCGATGAAAAGCTTAAATTATTAAATTACAAGCCAAAATTTACAGGTCACAGTGTACGCTTGTGAACGGTGATTGGCTCATCGTGTTTGAGGGCGGGGCTTAGCCATTGGTCAATTTCAGGCAATTCTTTGTTAACATGTTAGCCATATCAACTTTATGAGGTGATAATATGTCAATGTTGTGTTTGCAGCAACCAGCAACCTCCAGGGCTACAAAGTGAAGCTAGTATGGAAGTGCCAAAAACTACAGTTCCTTGAATGGTCTCTTGAGGCTGGCCCCAAAAGTGAGTCAGCCCCAAGCCCCCAGGAACAGTGCCAGGCTTTCAAACCAATTTTACATAGTGGCCCAACATGGAGTTACAACTTTCAGGTCTCTCACAAAATGCCATGGGGCCCAAAAGATTTTTTCCATTGACTCTCATTGTGAAAGAGACATCTTTAAATCAGTTGATACATTTTTTTGAGTGTCATAACCCCCACAAACTGACTTGTTTCATTATCGGGATATGATCCATTTGGTCCGATAACATTTCGAAAGTCTAGAAGAGCCACAAGATTATATAATTTTATCCCTAGTAGTTTAGCTTTGGGTATCCAGCAACTGCTACCACCAGTTTCTCCTCCATTGTTTACTAACTGTAAACTTGTTGTCATGACTACCTCTCGAATCGCACAGTTGAAGTTTTTTCCAAATGGAAGCAAAAAGTTTCATAATAACAATAATAATAATAACAATCACAAAAAGCCGCCTCCAACTGCTAAAATGCTTTCTGTGTGATCGGGGCCTTAAAACAGTCTGTGGTTTGCAGCTTGCTACGTTGCTAAGTGGCCAACAAAATTAAATAATGCTGCTTTAAAATAAAACTTATAGGCACTTCGTTCTGAACAAAGGTTAGAGCAGTTTCATCTTGTTGTTCCTGGCTACATTATATTGACTTCCTGTTAAGTGTTCACACAGGAACAACTAGATACTCAACCTTAGAATTCAGCTATTACACACCGCACGCTATCTGATGGTATTCATGACTACAGTCTGCATTTTGAGGGTAGTAACACTTGGCTGCTCAAACTGAGAGACAGATACTTATTCTGCCATAACTACTTCAACCTTATTTGCACTCAGTAGTCGTTCACTGGTCCCATTGTTAACCAGTTGTCGTTCCTTTGTTGGGTTCACAGGTCACCATGTTCAAACAAGAGGATGAGTCTCTCTAGTTTTAGGTCAGGAGCACATAAACATTCGTGTTTGCTCCAATTTCTCAGTGAAGGTTCTTCTGCTCCCCTGAGACCTGGCCACCCTGTTATGCAATGACGGCTCAGAGCAGCCCTTTCTCTCCTTTCTCCTCAGGTGTGATGTTACAACCACAATTGGGTCAGGCCATATTTGTTGGCCCACATTGATGTAACCCTCACTCATGTCAGATGATGGATAGCGCTGGCTTTGAAGCAGCATCGTTTGCAGTGATTGTATTACCTGTCGGAGTGGTGCATAAGCTCCGGCATAAGCTGTTAAGCCAGTATCTCCAATATCTCACCTGGTTTCAGTGTCTACTCCCTGTGTGACAGCAAGACTGTGGTTAAGACAAAAAAGTGATTCTGTCTTTTAACCCTCTGGAGTCCACGGATGCGCCGGTGCGTCCAAATCACATCACTGATTTAAGATGACATAGCAGCAAGACGCAGCCGTCTCCGATTCAAATTGTGTGCAAAGTGCGAACTTCAAACTGTATACCACTTTTAAATTGTGTTGATAGGCCAAGTGAAACCAGACTTATGATAAATAATTTACGCAATGCTTTTTCCTGGATATTGTCATCACATCTGGCGTTTGGTGCAGCAAGAAACGGTAAACACAGGCTATTCTAAGGAAAGTGCTCGCGAGCAGACACCCCCTTCCCTACTGGTGGTGTTTTTTGTGTGATTTTAAGTCCAATGTGTTCATACAGTATGTCAAAATGAAAAAATGACTGTAAAGTGACACCAAACAAGGCAAGGTGAACAGTTTTTAAGGTGAAATTTAAAGGTACAATCAAAAGTAGTCAAAAACAGCCAATTATACCCTTGATCACAAAGAGTTAATGATCAAATTGGCTTCCAGGTGTCATTTTACACTCATCCTGCTCTGGTATTATTATTCAGAAAAGAACAATGTCAGACTTTATTTTGGCGCTTTTTGTGTTTCATCCAGAGGCACAGTTTGAACTTCTACAAAATATTTCCATTCTGCTGAACTTCCCCAAAACAGAGACATCAGTGAAACCTCAGCGTCACTAACAAGCATTGTGTTTCTGTGGAACTGAACAGACTCTGGCAACAGTTCAGTGAAGGGTGGATCTGCATGTTTTCCCACACTGTGCACATTTTATCACATTTCCAAAACTGCACCCTTAAACACAAACCCTGCGGCCACTCGGTCACGCCCTGCACCCTTCTCCAGTCCTCCAGTATTCTGACCCACTTTTCCCTCCCCATCTGCTCTCTGCCACCTGATCGGACCACCACAGAGGACTGTTTTCCTCTTCATTTCCCCGGCTGCACACTTACATCTCTGCAGCAGGTCAGCCTCTCTGCACACGCTGCCTGTTAATTACAAGTGCTACTATTGTCAACGGTCGGGGGGAGGCCTCTATTCACAGGGCTATTTTTGTCATGAAGCTAAAGCACTGTACGGCTCTAGCAATGGAGACCTGAATAACCCTGACTCATGCACCCATTGTCTTGTGACCCTCTGTGTTGTACAAGGCTTTGTCCCTCCCCATTCTGCGCGAGCACCAATAATTTCTGGTTTTCTCTTTTTTGCACTAAAATGGGTCTCCGGTAGGTTATTTTTCCATCTTGCCTCTCTGCTATTTTTAAATCCACTCTGCAGTAAATTTAGCTCCGATTGCGTAGCTGCAGAGGGCTGGGAAGAATGAGCTGTCACGATGAGCCACTCAGACTCTTACTACAATGGGAATTCTCCTCCCTTCAGTGTAATTAGATCCTCAATCTGTGCAAAAGGTCACATTTGACTGGAGTTCCCATGCAAGAGCAAGGCTGGCTTCAAGAAATCTCATGTCTGTGGCTCATACTGGAGCGTGTACTTACTCAAGTACACTTATAAGGTGCTTGTACTTGACTGAGTATTTCCATTTCCCGCTGCTTTATATTTCTACTCCACAATGTTTCAGAGACATATTGTACTTTTTACTCCACTACAGTCATTTGATAGCATAAATTACTCAACACATTCAGATTAATAATGCAGATTATAGTCAACAAATAAAGTATGATGCAGTATTACAGGTTAAGATAACAAATTAGCCAGCACTAAGTGATGTACACAAAAACGCATGTAGGCTCCCACCTGTTCATGGACCAAATTTCCAGACTTTTCAATGATTTTCAAGGACCCACCAGTTCTTTTTTTTGCCCCACTCGCCCAGCATTTTTCAGATATATCTAACTCTGTTCAAACATAACTTCAGCTTGCTGGCATACAGGAAAGGAAAGATGAACCCAGGGAGGAAATGTCGAAATGTACGCAATGGCAAACAAAACACTGTCACGCATCAATGCGTGTGAGAGCCACGTTGCATCAACAGCTACAGACAATTGAATGACTTTGACTAATTCTCTGACTTTTCGAGGCCTGGAAAGTATGATTGTGAAATTTCATAACTTTAAGAGGTTTTCCAGGACCGTGGCAACCCTATGCATGAGAAGTTATAATCCAGTAATACAATTTATATTATTCTGAAATGGGCCATTCTGCATCATGTGTACTTTTACTTTTGGTACTTTAAGTATATTTTGATGCTAATCAGCTCCTCCAGGATGATGCGATACAACAAGTTAACGCAAGCTTGCAATTTTACCCAATTACTGCAGCTTTATCGCAGATTTTAGTGTTTTAAATAGCTAAAATCAGCAGCATATTGATTCACTCAGCCCCGCCCTCTCTCTCTGTTCATTTTTACAAAGGTAGAAAACTATTACCCTAATAGTTTTTTACTTAAGTAACATTTTGCATGCAGGACTTTTACTTATCAAAGTATTTACTACTACTTTTAGCTAAGTACAAGATCTGAGTACTTCTTCCACAACTGACCTGTAACCAATCTCGCCTATTGAGTTGCATTATACTTCATGCTCACGTAAGATTGCTGAAGAAACAATGCATTTTCTTGCTTTTATCCAAGAGATGCAAGCTGCAGACAAGTTGAGAAAGGTGTGAAGCACTTATACCTGCCCAGTAACATGCCAGGACAAAATCCAAACCCTTTCAGGCAGCATGTTGAGCTTCCTGTGTGCCAGCTGTGGGCACAAGACGTAACCCTGCTCCTCAGGACACAGTGTTCCTACAGGCATAATAAACCTGCAGTATCTGGAAATCATGAAGGCGAAACCACCTTTTAAACTGTTGTTTGTTTATTTCATTCAACTTAACAAGCCAGAATTCCATGAACTATGCACAATAAATATAATCCATTAAATTAATAACACATATAAACACCAGTTAGTGAACAGGTCTAAACATTGCATTGCCCTTAAGTTAAAATAATGATAATAATAATAATAATAAACTGTGAAAACTTTCCCTTCTTGAATTATCAAAGTGACATGTTTTAAATACTATTAAATAAATGTGCTGTTAAAGAAATGCTCGGATTTGGTCTAATTTTCATGAGGAATTCTTCCAGCTGAGAGCTCTGACTGATCCTCTCCAGCATGGCCCAGTTCTTGAGAGTCTTGTCAACTGAGGCTCTCTGTCTGCTCTCCCCCAGTCCTGCGCCTGTGCTCACCACCACGTGCGCTTGTCCGCTCACATGGTTCAGTTTCCTGTAAAGGCTTCTTTCTCGGCAGAGAAAGGCGCAGTCATACATTGGAAATCCTGGAACCCAGACTGCTGAGTCACTCTTCCTTGGCCCACGAGTTCACGCTGACCTGGTAAATTTGTTGGAACGCTTCGCTTCCTTGTGTTTCTTTATTTCTGCCCCTCCCGTCTCTCCTTCTCTCTCTCTCTCTCTCTCTCTCTCTCTGGGGCACTTTCCAAAGGAGTCCAACACAGACATTAACACAGGCCTGGTGCAGTTACTTTCCCCCAATGCACACAATACATTAATATTCCAAGCAGTTTCATCGGTCGGGCAGGTTGACAACAGGCACCCACTGGTCCAAGCAGCGGCTTTCTCTGCAGAATCTGGTGACTTTGCTCAGCGCCGGGTCCTTCCACAGTGACGACTGGGGATTCTGCAAAAGGAGAGACACAGCAGTTACCATCTGCTCATTTGTGAAGCGTGCAAACAGACTGAAATAACTCTGATTGCACAACCACTGATGGCAACAGTTGCGTGCAAGTATGACCTTGGTACTGACGCTGACACTGCTTCAGTGAGGGCAAAACAACTCCCCTTCCAGTCTGATGGGAAATGAGCAACACACAGTAGTAAAGCAGACGTGAGTAATGACACTTACTGTAACTAGAACACAGTGCAGGTCCATGGGCTCCCCTCCAGGTTTCACCCCTCCAAGTATCTCTGCCAGACGCCTCATGTTGCTCACTCGCAGGATGTTGATGTCATTCTCGCAGCAGAATGCCTGGATCAAGGTGAAATGAATCTGGAGAGCCACATCCTCCTCATCGTCTGTGGCCAGCAGACACAACACCACATTGTCTGGATCCCTGAAAGCAAAGACAAGAGAGGGTTGTGAGGAATATGCACCACGTCTCACCTTTCACCCTTAGCAGAGTCCCTTAAACCACAGTGGTTATCTTAACCTTAACTTACGCGTTGAGGGACTTTGCTGCCTCGTAGACTCCAACTGTGGTGCAACCCTGAGGCAATGCAGAGCTGAGCACCTCCTCTAATGCTTTAGCCACCGATTCCATCCTGGAATAGAAACATTTATTAAAATATCATCCAGCAAAACACACTAGAAAGCAGCCAACTCACATTAACTCCCTGTTATTTCACATTAATAGTGAGGCGGGTGGGAGCTGATGATGCAAAGTTGCACGATGCACACTGAGACGTGTCTGCATCATTACTACAGATTAGACTGAAATAATGAACATGTAGCTAGCTAAAACTAGCATAATGTTAGCATAACTTGGTTAGCGCTGATAACTAGCACTATATGACACCAAATGTCGCTAATGACAGACAAAACTAAAAGTATGAAAGAAACAGACATTAAAATAATTGTTGTCCACGCTGAGGCTTTTGCAAAAGTCTAAAAACGTCGACATGTAAAACTTGTTACGAAAACGAATAAAAGTGCAAAAACAAGTCGCGCTAACCTTTCAGAAGAATTATCTCCAGCGGTTTCTTCAAAAGTCATATTGCACATCCGAGCGGTTTGATGTGTTGTTGTAATGTATCCAGAGAGAAGAGACTGTGTCTGAGTGCTGAGAGTCTCACTGTGTGTCCGGTGGAGTCGGTGCAACGTCTCTAGTAGAGAAACCCGCTGTGCTCACGGCTCATTTACATAAACCGGTCCCACACCGGTCACATGGACACACGTTTATTATCAGGGAGTCTCTGGGGTGGTGGCGACACCCTGTGGCCGTGACTGGGCCACTACCACTGGGAAATGGAAATCAACTTCTCCCAGTTAATAATAATAATAATAATAATAATAATAATAGAATATTACTATTACTTTTAAGATTATATTACTGTATATATCATAGTATATCTTTTATTATTATTATTATTATTATTATTATTATTATTATTATTATTATATACGGTAATAATAGATTTAGAGGTCTCTAAAAAAAGAGTACAACAATAATTTTAATAACAACAGATTTGTAACAATAATAATATTAATAAAAATTATGAAAATACTTCTAGGACTCAACTGACAGAGACACAATTTCAAGGATGACACAAACAAGAACATAAAGTGTGGTGACACCCTGTGGCTGTGACTGGGCCATTACCACTGGGAAACCAGCTTTTCACAGTTTGTCACTAAATAATAAATAGCTCTGGTTTGAACTGGATTTAAAGGGATTTAAATCAGATTTAGAGGTCGCTTAAAAAATACACCAATAATGATGATGATAATAATAATAATAATAATAATAATAATAATAATAATAATAATAAAAATATAAAAATACTTCTACTACTCAACTCAGCTTTATTTATATAACACTGTTCATACAAATATTCAATTCAATTCAGCGTCACCTGACACAGACACAGTTTCAAGGATGACACAAACAACTGAACATAAAGTTTTGCAACAAAATTTGAAATTAGAAAAAAAAGACAATAAATTAAAAAAAATAAATAAAAAGGAAGTAAATAAATAAAATAGAATAAAAATAACCAGGCAGGATAAAATAAGGTCAAACCCAGTGGTTAAAACTTAAAAATCAAGACCGTAATATTACTCCACATTAAAAAGTCACATTAAAAAGATGGGTCTTTAATTTACTTTTAGAAATAGAGAGAGAGTTTGCTATTTTAATCTCCAGAGACAGTGATAATACTACTCCTACTACTAATAATAATAATGATAATGCAGATGGAACAACAACAACAAAAGAGGAGTATTCCACACTAGACAAAAATATTATAAAACCTTTACGACATTAAGAGTCCTGATAGTATATTGTTAGTCCTCGGAAACCTTTATGTATTTATTTATTTTGTAGAAAACAGGGGAAGCTGTGTGGGAGAGGCTGAGGAGCAAGGTTTAAGCTTTTGCATGGCACTGAACAGTATTGGAGTTAAAATATGTGGACACTCTAGTTTAACAGCAATAGAAATATATAGTTTCACATAATACATCAGTTATTGAAAACTGAAATGCATGCTGTCCCCCTGAGTGGACATGTGACAAACTGGAAAAATGAACTAAAGAGGAATATAAACACCTATGCAGTCATAATTCCTGCATGAAAGGTCTGAGACTGTTCATCTAATAATCTGAATTTAGCTTTTTATTTGAAGATTTAGACTTTTTTTTTAAAAACTAGAAAAGCTAAGGAAAAGACTATATTTATGATTATTATTATTATGATTATTATTACATTTTTAAATTATGCTTCAGAATTATTATAATGTTTAAGCACTCTTTCCTTTTTTCAATTTCTTCATTTTAAAATTTAATTTAATTCAATTCAATTTTATTTTTTATCTTATTCAATTTTTTAAAACAATTTTTCTCTTTTTACTATTTTCTTGCTAATTTTTTGGGCCATCTCTTCTTTTGTTGCTCATTGCCTTTTACCCATGTTTTTAAAAGAAATCAAGCCAGTTCGTTCAGGTTTCAAAGGGTTAAATAAAATAAAATAAAATAAAAAATAAAATAAATCTACCGTGGCCTCTATGAAAGTTCAAACTTTTTTTTTTATTAATTCAGAGGCTGATCCAAAATGAATGAAAACAACAACAACAACAACAACAACTGCCGTAAACAGTGGAGCTGCAGGCCTGACTGTGGGCAGCAGAGGATCTGAGCTGCAGCTGCAGTGACTTTTCCTCACTCCAGTTTATAGTGAGTTAGAGCGCCTCTGCTGGGAGTGTAACAAACCCGCTCAGCTCCAAGTCTTCACCGCTGACCTGGAATCAGTTTCACTGTTCCTCGTGCTCCCAGAAACATCTTGAAACTGACCTGAGACCAGCTCAACCAGCTCCGAGTAACCGAGTGAGGCGCTTCGCTGCATCTTCTCTACCGGCAACGTGGCAACACTCAACACTCAAAGGTTGCACTTTCTCCCCACATGTAACTAACAATCCGAGGACGCGGTCAGTGATGAGGATCCGACCCAGAAACGACTGACTGTGTGTTATTTTATCAATCAGCCTGAAGATGGACGTGATTTCCTCTTTTTCCAGCTGTGTGAGACTGCAGCTGTCAGACTCCTCAGGGCGTGCTCCACTGTTTACTCTCAGGCTGGGATACACACAGCAAGGATTATCCAAACCCTGAGTGAGATGATTCTGATTTAAAAGTTGCATTTGGTAAGTTTTTATTCTCTCATTTAGATAATTTAAACTCTTGTTGCTGTGCAGCCACAACACACAGCTGCATCTGTCATTTAGTGAACTTTATCCTCCTGTTATCATGCTGACTTGTTATCAGCTCATGTTGAAATGATGTGGCACTCATGAATGCACTTTGACTGCATCGGGCATGTGTGAGCTGGAACAACCCAAACACTTAACGCCGTCTGTGTGGATTTGACTTTGAAATAAGGATTTCAGGAGAGACACAGAATTGCAAACTCTGCAAACACGTCCCGTTATTCACCCCAGGTGGCTGAGGCAGGCTGATCTGTGTGACATCATGGATCACAGGGGTCACCCCCGGCCCGACGCTGGCCGTCACTCCCACAGAAGCAAAGACAGAGAGGACCACTACAGGTATGCTCAGCAGGACAGGGACCAGAGCTACCCACCAGCGAACCCCAGAGAGAGGGACAGGCACTGGGCTCAGGCTGATGCCCGCTACAGGGGTCACTTCACCGGGCCCCCTGCCAGACAAGACCAGTATCTTCACAACCCTCAGCAGTATCCTTACGGCTATGGGCATCCGGAACACCAAAGACCCCAGTCCAGGTGTGTATCATCATGAGACCATGCAGACAGATTGGCTGAATTGTTTGTGTAAGGGACTGTTGTGTAGTTGTCAGAGGAGGAGGGTGGCTGGGGTGTGACTCTCAAGCTACAGATATTTTTCCTTGAGCTGCCTGAGTGACCGGTGGAAAATCCATGACCCTCCCTCCACCATGAATAACCATGTCTTTTAATGCACTTTTTCTTTTTAATATGTCCTGGTGAAAGCATTTGTTGTGCATGATGTGTTCAGGGACCATTTGCAGTTTGAAAACTAGCAATGATTTCTGTTTTTACAGTTTCTGACTGTGATACATGCTGTGGAACAGACACAAATGTCACGTAGTCTGAATGCAACAAAAGCCAAAATCAAAAAGACAATTCCTTCCTCACTTCTTAGAAAATAATTTGATATGGCTCCCCTGTTTTGCACCACCCCTCCCCCCTTAATAAGCAATGAAATGATCCTTGGCGCTATTCAGGAATTATCCCACACCAATTTCCTGTATTATATGTACTGTGTCAAAGTGATTGCATCTAATTATTAGGAAGACGTTCATCATAATTTGAGTGTATGTAACCACATTTTGGGGAAAGCATGGTGATGCAAAAGCCCAGGTTCACGTAGTGCATGTTTGCCTTCCCCTGTGCCTCAAAGCATGCTGGGAAACTCACCAGACACCTGTCACTGTAAAAGGGTGAGAGGAAGAAGGTGGAAGCTGAACACTCTTTACTCCACTGTGATGTTTAGATTTTAAATTCTTTAAGAGAGTGTTTTCAGCACATCATGCGTTATATTAGAAGAACATGAATAAATGCATTGATGAAACTAGATGCTCTTTATTTCCAGGCATGGGTACGACTACCCGCCCCACAGCCACTGGGACTACAGAGACAGCTACGGTTATTACGAGCATGACTACTACAGAGGACAGCATGCACGACAAGGTACAGTGAGACAAAACAAAGCTCATGTTAGCACCGCACTGCTCTCTACGTCTCAGTGAAAGCAAACAACATGGTATGTTACTCTGATCGTCAAGATGCTGGCCAGTGGGGGCCCCAGGACCCTGTGAGAGCGGGATATTACCACGACAGAACACACAAGCAGGAACAATCAGGGAGCTCCTACGCTGAGGAGTACAGGTGAGCCACAGGATTCCTTTTATTGATTTGTAACTGACCGTGGAAAGCTGATAAGTAGGGAAACCTTTGGTTCTGGCATTCATGTGGATACCACCTGACATGTTCCACCCACTCAAACACCGTTGCAGACCAAGTACCCCCCCTCATGGTTTGAATGTTGTGGCTGATCGGTGTATAACCAGTACATCCTCTGTTCGTGCGTTTTTGCTTAATGTACACATAAATATGCTGGACGTAGGCCTGGAATAGCTTTATAAACAATGGGATGTCAATGAAAAAGTCTGCGAAATTGTAAAGCGAGCCAACCAACCCGAGCATACAGGATACAGTGATGAGTCCAGGGTTTACAGTTGCTAATAATATATCACTGCTTTCATTCTTTCAGGTATGATCAAGGCAGAGACCACGCCCAGCATTACCTCAACGACTACGAGGACAATCCCTCCAGAGACAATGAAGAGTTGTCCTCTTATTACCAGGGGACGTTAGAAAGTTCCAAAAACTCAGGGTTGTCCTCCAGCAGCTATGAGCTGAGTCAGTACATTAACGGAGCTGAGCACAGCGAGCCTGACCCTCAGTCTCTTCACACAGGTGAGTGTAACAATTACAGCTCTTTCCCTCCACTTCACTTGTCTGCAGTGTTTATCATGACATGAAGTCTTCTGTGCGCTGTATCTCCTCAGAGCATGGAGCTGTGCATCAGGTGTCAGCTCCTCTGAAGTACTCCATCCCTCATGCGGTTGTCAGCTTTGGGCCTGCAGGCCAGCTTATACGGGTCAGCCCAGGGTTGTCCACACGGGAGAACGTCAGCCAGGTGGAAATCCACAGTCTGGAAGTAGGTTCTAGCGTGATTTGATAAATTTAACTGTAAATTTATTATGCTGATCTGTTCTGTACGACATCTATTGGACATCTGTCGTCCTGGAAGAGGGATCCCTCCTCAGTTGCTCTTCCTGAGGTTTCTACCATTTTTCCCCCGTTAAAGGTTTTTTATTGGGGAGTTTTTCCTTATCCGCTGTGAGGGTCCAAAGGACAGAGGGATGTTGTATACTGTAAAGCGCTGTGAGGCAAATTGTGATTTGTGATATTGGGTTTTATAAATAAAATTGATTGATTGAATTGATTAAAAAAGTAATATTAAATTAAGTTTTGTTTTGTTTTGTTGTGTTTCAATTTATTTCATTTTTATTTTACTTTATTTTATTTTATTTTATTTTATTTTATTTTACTTATCTTGACCCTCCCTGAAGCCACAAATACTTTTCTTTTAGGCTCCCTGACGGGGGGAAAATGTATGACCCTACCTTCACCATAAATAACCATATTTTTTTAATATTCTCAAATGCAGGTATTGGAGCCAGTGCAATAACTTACTAATCACTTCATTACACAAGTTGTGTGTAGACTTTTACTCTAACCCACCAGTGGGGTTGGGGGGGTTCAGATGATATTTAAAATAAATACAAAATAAAACTATTCTAGCTTGTAAGTTGCTCCCCTAAGCCCCAAAAAAATCCCCAAAACATAAGTCCCTCCCAGTGTTTTCCACCACCTCTTCCACTGTCATAATTAATGAACAGTCCCTTATATCTGCACAGGTAATTCTTTGTGAGACAAAGGAACAGCAGGAGATGAGAAACTTCCCAGGGCCTTTAGCCAGGTACAGTACAGCTTTGTCATTTTTCACCACTCACCGCCCACCATCAGGAAACATTCTGCTGAGTGTCAGATCTTAAACAAGACTCAGAGATTATGTGTTCAATGATGTGTGTATCTGTTTCTTCATGCTGTTGAAGGGAGGATTTGCACAAAGTAGATGCTATAGAGTTTGCCCACCAGAGGGCAGGCGCCTGCATGAGAGCTGACCAGCTGCCTGATAAGAGATCTGCTGCCCTCCTGTGGAACCTACTGATCCTGCTCTGCAGGCAGAATGGAGTAAGTGGATCATGTCTTGTTATACATAGAAATAACCTATATTTAGCTGAGCATCAAACAGTCACTAAAGTAATTATCATGTTTTTTTCTGATAAAATTATCTCTAAATTTCTATTGTTTCAGCAAATAGTTGGCTCAGATATCACCGAGCTGCTGATGCAGGGCTCCCATTCAGATGGAAGCTGGGTGGCAGATCCTCCCACGCTCATTGACTTCAGTGATGGCACAACTGCAGAAGCACCGCCTAGCAGAGGAGACGATGACCTGCTCACAGGAGACTCGAGCAGCTTCAGCTCTGAGGCCTCTGCCAAGGCCCTGCGAAGCTACACTAAACTGCTGCTGGCTGGAAGAAAGAAGGTTTCTACTTTTTTAAATCTCAATTCGTCTGATGTGTATGATTTATTGAGTTCCTTTACTTAAGTAAAAGTAACAGCACAACAATGTAAAAATATTCTATTCCAGTCTTGCACTCGAATCCTAGTATTGCTAAATGCACTTAAATGTAGTGAAGTAAAAGAATAAAGTAGCATAAGATTAAAATACTCAAGTTAAATACAGATACCGCACTTACAGGACTGTACTTAACTTAATTTACTTTCCACTAGTGGTAATCACAGCATTATGCCAAATGCCAGAATATATGATCTACCCTCCAGCTCAGTAAATAAATACAGTATATCATAATCTGCATGTGTTTAAATAGTTTATCAGGCACCTGTTAGGATACATCCTTTAACTGAGTGGTCCAGAGTTTTGCGTCACAGCTTCATACTAGTTTTCGTGGATGTCATACAATGCTGAGTGTGCGTCCCCTGACACTTTCTCATGTGGTTTCCAGGAGGCCTTGGAGTCAGCGATGAGCAGCGGCCTGTGGGGACATGCACTTTTTCTAGCCAGCAAAATGAACAACAGGACTTACACCACTGTGCTGAACAGGTGAGAAAAGCAAAGTCATCAGAGCCATGCAAGAAATGTGTACACAGCTGTTTACACCAGCAGTAGTTTGTAAAGAAATTCCCCCTCTGAGTAAATTTAGATACTAATGATCTGCTTTAAACTTGAGTTGCAGCTACAAGGAGATGTGGTCACTATTTCTGTCGCTTGTATTAGGAGTGTATCCTCAGCTTCCTGTGTGTGTTTTAGCTGAGCCTCCAGGAACGCAGCTGAGCCATGAAGCATTTTGGCACAGTGGCCACACAGGGTATTGTAAAACTTCCTTGTTGGTCACATGATGATTAAAAAGCCTTTACTGTAGTGGCTAAATCATTAAAAGAGCCAACATGTCACAACTACTACAGGTCTTCATCAGGGCTTTAAAAAATACAACAAAGGTAGATATGACACACACACTGATGTCATCACAGTTCACACTTTAGGTCAAGAAAAAACCTCCCATTTTTTGGTTCCATCTGAGAACCAGCAAGAAAAGGGGGTCGAGTGGCAACCACCCTGAAAACTGCCTATCTGCAAAAGCATTCCCCAAAAATGTAAAGAGTTTTCAAAAGCGGCTTCTGCATCTTGGCACCATGTAAATACTGCATCCTGTAGCAAGACAGCAGAGGTCACTGAGACTGCTTAAGATTTGTACATATTTGGACAATGTCTCAACTGGTGGGTCGGGACCCAAAAGTGGGTCGCGGGATCATTGACTGGGTCGCAGATTCACAAATCTTTTGTGAAATTTTTTTTTTCCTCAAAATTTTACAACTTTTTTCTAAAAAATGATGACCCTTTCTTAAAGTTTTACGATTTTGTGTCTCAAAATTTAATGATTTTTTGACTTTTTCAGAAATTTCATGATTTTTCCTTGAAATCTTACTTTTTTCTCAAATTTTTTCGTCTTTTTTCTAAAAATTCTTTACTTTTTTCAAAAAATTTTACGACTTTTTTTGCAAAATATTGCAACTTGTTCATGTAATTTTGCAACTTTTTTTCTAGAAATATTTTCTAGAAATTCTCAAAATGTTAGTCTGTATATTACATACAATAGTAGTCAATGCAAAGATGAATAGACATGAATACGTGACAAAACATTTTTTTTCATGAAAAAAGTCAGAAAGTAAAATTTCAAGGATGTGTCTGTGAAATAGATTTGAGTCAAAAATTTGGGTCACGACTTAATGACTGAGGAAAAATGTGGGTCCTGAAGACAGACCAGTTGCAGCTGTGTTGTACAACTGCGTACTCAGACACCAGCATTATCAACTCCTTCATCTTGTCAGTGTTCTGCTTTTGTAACGCCCGCCCCCTTTTTAACGACTGACCAAAACCAGGCAGCTACCGCCAGAGGTTCAACAAGGTGAACTCCGTGTTGCAGAGCAAAATCCGTGCATGTTCATTTGCCTGCAGTCAGAACTCAGGGAGAAGACTTGTAATTTGTGAATTTGTAGCACATAGCAAGACACATAGGACATCTACTCTGTCCAACAAGTCCTGTTGCGTTCCACACCTCTGTGTCCAAATATAATTTCCTTTTTTTGAAAGTTGTGGAAAGTAATGAAAACAGTAGGCGATTGGACCTCTGGAGCACTTTAATATGGCTTCCTGCTCGTAATCACTTTTAAAATAAAAGAAAAAAAAGTTAATGTTTTATTAGTAACTTTATAAAGAATTTGTCAGGTTGGCAAAGGTGGACACTCTTTTGACAAAGCAATAATAATTCATTATTTCTGAGTTTATCAGAGTTTATCTCAGCCGCCGAGTTATTAATAATTCGCAGAGGGTTGGGCAGTACATAACAAACCATTAACACTTTCTTGGAGAGTGTAAATAATCTCTTGACATACAATAAGATCAAGCCTTTAAATCTCTGCTGTCACATCGTAGTGTGGATAACATTACAGAGAGATGTTCGTATTATGTCACTAAAGTACTGTTTCTGTAAACTATTTCTCATGTAACCCGATCCATTATACAGACTATTTTGGCATCAGCAGTGTCCCACATATCACCAGAGGAATGTTTAGGGGGAGGGTAGATAGGCAGGCAGAGTTTTATGTGTGAGTTACATTAGCACAGTGTATCTGTACAGAGCAGCTACAGGGACGCTCTTTAACTGTGACGGCTTCTGCTTTAGCACAGTAGCTCTGCTGTTAGCAGGTAATGACGCCTTGGTTAAGGTGAACAATGACACAAACAGCTCTTTTGTCAGGTTTACAGGCCAGCTAACAGCCAGTGATCCCCTCCAGACTCTCTTCCACCTGCTGACTGGCAGAATCCCGGCTGTAGCCATGGTAAAACACACAGAACATAAACTCTTCACACATCCCAGTCAACACAAGTGCAGTTATTGAATTGTTAAAATGTCTACTTTATGAGCCAATAAGAGTCTTGATAGTGATTCTCTGTTTCCAGTGCTGTGGAAATGAAAAATGGGGAGACTGGAGGCCCCATCTGGCTGTCATGCTCTCCAATGAGACAGGAAGTCCTGCCGTCCAACAGCAGGCCATAGTCACCATGGGAGACACACTCGGTATGGACACACTGACTGACAGGCTGCAATCTTGTTTCTGCACAGATATATGAACAGGTTGTTTTCTGTTGCTCTTCCCCATGTAGCCTCTAAAGGCCTGCTACATGCCGCCCATGTGTGCTACCTGATGGCCAGCGTTCCCTTCGGGGTGTTCACACAGAAAGCAGAGAGACTGGTGCTGCTCGGCAGCAGCCACAGGTGAGCGTCACTCGCTCCTTGATGTGATTCATCGGTTTAATTTTTGACCATGTAGTCGTAATTTTGATGGAGATGTAGAGCTGCAGCTACAGATAGTTTATTCACAAAACAGTTGAAATTAAAGTACAATTTCTAAGACATAATGAAGATGTGAAATGAATTAATGAATTTATTTCTTGTTACTCTTTATAAGTTTTATATGCGAGTGTGGCAGAATGGGATCATTTCCCTTCTTTCCCCCTCCTCAGTACCTGCTCACCAGGTGTGGCTCAATAATAGCCTGCTGGGTGGAGCAGGCAGAACTATTATCTGGTCAGGTGTCTGCTGCTCAGTTTGGCGTTCTTGGTGTCTGTCTTTGGCATGGTTCACAGTTTGGCCTAAGCAGTATGGTTGGTGGCAGAGTGGCTGGTTTGTCTCTCGAGTCGTCTCCACAGGTTTAGCTATGCATTTGAATTAAATCTGCCTGTTTCTTTGGGGTCAGCTGTGGGTTTGCATTGCTTAAATTATTTTATATTAAATATTTTTTATAGTAGTATCTTTGTGTGCATTTAATCTAAATTTTAACTTTTGGACTTAGGTCTAGGTTTAGGTCTGAAAAAAAAAAAATGTTTAGTAAAATTCTATCATAGTTTTTATTAAATTTCACCTCTGTGGTTGGGGGTGCTTGTTCAAACTTGTGTCCTTACATAAGAAATAATCTCCATTGTGTGATAAGAATAAATTTGTATCATCGGCAAATAATACTTTGTCTATAATGCTAGAGGTTCTCACAAAGTCATTTATATACAGTATGAAATGGAGTGGCCCTAAAATGGATCCCTGGGGAACACCGGATTTGATGGTTTTACTTGAAGTCAAAGCGTCAACAATGTTTAATGTCTTTCAGTGCTTCTTATTTTAATTTATAATCCTTCTTATCTATGTTGATCTTGCTCATGTTTGGTTTGCTGTATCCTCTTCTCTCTTTCAGACAATCATTTGAAAGCTTTGCCACAAACCTTGCCATCCAGTGCACCGAGTTGTATGAGTACTGCCAGACGCTTGGGGGCAAATCCCTTTTGATGCCATCCTTTCAGGTAACTCCCATTTACACCAGATCTCTCTGCTTTCCATAAACAATTTCATAAATAATTTTATCCTCATTTGCTGTCATAAATATATAAATTAATTAGATAATGAGGTATGTGATGATAAATATTGCTGTGTTGTCGTCAGGTTTACAAGTTCCTGTATGCCACTCGCCTGTTGGACTGTGGGCTCGCATCTCAGGCATTTCATTACTGCGAGGTGGTGGGACAAGCGATTCTCAGACAGAGGGAGCCTTTCTTTGTGCTGACTGGAGAAGTTATTAAGGTTTGTTATGTCTTGTACATTTGAGTAATCAAAGTGAATACGTTTAATCAATTAAATGAAACACAGATGTACTGAAGTTGTGTGTCCTTTCTCCTGCAGCTGTCTGACAGGCTGAGACACTCTGAGGGTCAGTTCAATGAAGCAGGTGTTAGCGGAGCTGCGCAGGAACCTGACTGGCTCAAACTGCTCCGTGTGAGGCACCACAGTTTACAGGTGAGTGCTCCAGGCCAGCTTCTCCATGGCTTTTGATTTCAGGGAAACTAAATATGTGTTTTAGCTTCAGCTAAATTCAGTTTGAACAGGAATCTTAAACAGTTGGATAAAGCAAAGCTGCTTGCTTGAATTGGGCCAACCGTTACAATAAATACAATTAAGTTAGTGCGTTGGCAGTATTATATTTGGCGGTATTGCTCTGTACTGGGGCCTCTCTGCCTTTCCTCTGGCCTATGCAGAAAGCCTAAGTCAGTGAGAACACTTCTCTGCCCTTCCACACGCCTACGTGGAAAGCCTAAGGCAGGAAGAGCAGCAGCAAAGACCCCCCGGGAACGGAACAGAGCAGATAGCAAATGTTAGCAATATGCTAAACTAAGTTGGGGAACATGATAAATATTATGTCATTGTGAGCATGTTAGCGTGCTGGCATTGGGCCTGAGTACAGCCTCACAGAGCCGCTGGAGACTTATGTTTGTCTTGTTAAAAGTAAATCTATATAAGTGATGTTTGTCTTATTTTACTCAGACGGGGACCTACGACTGTACTGAAATATACCATCCACCTCCTGAGGGAAGAGCTCTGGCCCACGAGGATGGCAAAGTGATGTTAGGTCATTTGTAATTCTCTCTTTGCTTCAAATGATTCACTGTGTGGCCACTAGAGGGCACTGTCTTCCACCACAGCTGCTAATAAATACTTATAAATGTTTTCATTTTTATTTTTCTACAGAATCAGACTTGGATGACCTAAACCGTGACATCCAGAGTCCAGAGCCTGAACTCCTTTATTACAGAGGTCCAGAGGATCAAGGCCTTGAGCACCAAGTTGAAGGAATCACTGAAGGAATGAATGTGTTGTCGTGGGATGTTAGCGGAGCTCAGGACTGGTACAAAATGTGCAGCAACACGCTTTATTCATGTCAGAGTACTTTATTGTCAGCTGGATTTGCATAGAAGGAAATTTGTCTTTGGTATTTGCATATAAGACACCACTCACAACTACACATCTTAAAATTTTCTAGTGGTAAAGTGGCAGTGATTAAAATGACAGGTGGATTGTTCTTCCACTGGCAGATGAAAACTCTTACTGCACATGTGATATCCAGTCCTAATAGACCATTATGTCACCGTCCTCTCCCTGTTGCTTCTCTAGGCCTCATGCCAATTCTGCGATGCCAGTAACGCCGGTTTATGCTCCCCCAGCGCCCACAGTAGCTGCGAGCCAAGACTTCAGTTATCATAACACAGATAGTGCTGAAGTCAGAAGTGTCTCGCCACATTGTCCTCTGCCATCAGCCGCAGAGGGTGAGAATCCAATGTTAGACAACATTCATTCCTGTTTCTATTCAGATATTTACTTTAGGCCGTGAGGAGTCAGCTCGTGTGTGATATTTTGATTTCATTGCTTCTGCAGGGGCTGGGTCATCCTCTGGAGCCGGCGCAGTGAGTAACTTTTAATATTCTGATTTGAAAAAAGGGAAACGAAGATGGCATTGTTCTGCTTTGATGCCACTCTCTTAATCAGTTTTCTGGATTTATGTGGCTACAATTCTTGCTAAAAACATTAACATTTTACCACTGTATAAACATTTGAACCTGTTTGAATGTTAAGTGTGTGAGATTTATGAGGATTTGGTAGCGTTCAGCAGTGAATTGCAACCAGCTAAAACTTCTCCCAGCTAGAAGTGTTTATTGTTCAGGAGGTTTTTATCAGGAGCTAAATTATCCACAGAGGTCTCCTCCTCTACAAAGCAAACAGACCAGCTGATTAAATCACTGAAAACACTTAATAAAGCAGTTTCACATTACAGATTGGTGCATCTCCAATGCACAACATACACACATGTACCCATCCCTTTTCCCCTCACCTTTTTCTGATCCAGATGTTCAGGAGGTTTTACTGTAAGCAGAATTATCCGCAAAGGGCTCTTCCTCTCCATAAGAAACAGACCTGGTGATTGAAACTGCTAAAAACACCAAATCACACAGTTTCACATTACAAACCCATGTATTTCCGATGCAGTTTGTCATGTCGCTGCGGGCAGCTAGTCTGACACATGCTCATGTGAGGTCACTTTCCCTTTGAAGATGGGGGCTCAGATGCTGGGAGTCGACTTCAGTCAGCAGGGGCAAAGCCAGCAGAGCATCCCACAAGGTTTAGAGGCCTCCGAGCAGACTGATGAGCCTCCCAAACAGGTGGGTGGCTCGCTGTCATACTGACACCTGCCGAACAGTCGTTTGATATGGGTCTCACTTTCACTTTTTTTTTTATGCAGAGCGCCAAGGCCGGATGGTTCAGTGGATGGTTCAAATCAAAACCCAAAGATGTTCAAAACGAAGGCTCAGAGCAGAGAAGCCCAGCTCCAATGGTAAGAGTCGAGTGGATATACGTTAGGGACTGTTCTTTATTTATCAGAGGACAAGAGTGGCTGGAGTGGATTTTTACCCTCCCCGAAGCTACAGATATTTTTCCTGGAGCCGAGCTGGTTTGTTCGTGCACATGTTTTGGGTTTTTTGGGGGTTTTTTTTAGGCCAAATCTTCGTTGCAAATGATGTGTTTAAGAACTGTCAGAAATTTGAAATTCCAACAATGATTTCTGTTTTTACAGTTTCTGGCTGTGATAAATGGTGTAATTTTTGGCTTTTTAATTTTATTTTTTATCATTAATATTTTATTGAAATTTTTTCCTTTTTTTTCCCTAGCATTAACAGTGTCACCGAGTGTTAGTAAATCAAATGTACATTCACAAGAGCTGAAAAAACAAAATGAAATGATAATATAAGAATGCATAAATAACAATTAATTATTGAAAAAAAAAAATCTACATTCCTACATAAATATTCACTACAATCTTCTCTGGTCTGCAAACAAGGCATGTTTTCTTAAAAAACAAAAAATCAGTGATAAATAATACAAAATACAACCATTTACATTTGTATGGAATATCCCTGCATTAAACTGCTCACTTTCAATTTGTTGATGCAAGATATATATTTTCGCATGTTTTCTCAGGGGTCACCACCCACCACAGGCTTCTGTCCTCCTCCCCCGCCTGCCTTTGCTTCTCCTGGCCCGTTTCCTTCACAGCCCTCCTCTGCTGGGATCAACCCCTTTTCACGGAAAGCAGGTGAGTTATGACTTATCATTTTAATATTTTTTACCCATCAATGTCAATAAATTGTGATCTTTTCCCCTCAACTATTAAAGTCATAAATATGTTGCCAAGTTCCACATTCTTCATTTGTTATGTGGGATTTCTGAGGTCACTGACCCTTCGTGAGAGGCCGTGTTCCTCCTGTGTCGTGCCATTAACACATTTGTTTACCAGTGTGTCCGATTTCATATTTTGGCTAAAATACAGTCATGATATGCAGCTTTTTTTTTAGTAATCAAAAACATTGCAGTGGCTTGGCTGCCGCTGATGACATTTTATCTACATTAAGTTATGTAACTGTGATAGTTTTCTATTAATATCGCTGTCTTCTTCATAGGCCAGCAGCTGGGGTAGAAACAGTGTCGAGACCACTAGCCTGTATCACAGGTAACTTAACTTACTTAAAGGTACAGTTCACCCCAAAACCAAAAATTCACACTTTTCCTCTGACCTGCAGTGCTATTTATTAGTCTAGGTTGTTTTGGTGTGAGTTGCAGAGTGTCTGAGATATCGGCTGTAGAGATGTCTGCCTTCTCTCTAATATAATGGGACTAGATGGCACTCGGCTTGTTGTGCTCCAATAAAGTACATCTGAAAAACTCAACATCAATATCTCTTTCCAGAAATCATGACCTGGTTACTCTAGAAAATCCACAGACCTTGTTGTGAGCAGTTTCATGTAAGAACTACTTTCTCTCTACCAAGCTACACTTGCTTAGCTGGAGGCAAAACACTTCTCCTCAGACATTAGCCAGCGCTAGCTAGCAAGTTCTTTTGGCTCGTCATTCTGAGTGCCACAGCGCACTCTGGCACGAACTGGGCCATTCGTAAATTCGGAGCGCTGTCTGAATGAACCATTCGGTTATCCAGAACACTGTACTCTCAGAGTGGCAGAGCGCACTCTGTCCGGGAATGTGAGTGTGCGATTAACTTAACTGTTTGTTAGTTCATGTAGAAATATAATGCTCCATTTCTTTACCCAACAGGGTCTCATTTTAGTGTAGAGTGTCAGACTGAATTTACAAACGCGCCATGTCAGGTCACTTACTCTCTGGGACCGTGACTGCTACTTGAATAAGTAAACACTGACCAGTGGGACCACACTGGCCGACCCGTATGCTTTGTGGTTGATAACTATGCAAATCTTACAAAGGAGGATGACACTTGAATGGTTCCCTCTAGTTTGTTTTGCTAATGTAAGTGCTAATGCGCTAAAAGTTTACAGAGAAATCCAATCTTCTTCTTAATGCCTCCCCAATTTCCCTAATGCACATCAATCATTTTTGATGATCGCCGTTGTCCAGTCCTTTTGTCTTATCACATTTAACCATGGTTGTTTTTGTTGACGGGCAGTGGTGACTGTATGCAATAAAATTTAAGTTTTGAGCCATGACTTCTTCTATTCTGGCTCCCAATAATGCAACAAGACAATATTTTAAGACTCCTATGTAGCCTACAGCCCTGTGGTGGCAAGTTGTGTTTTGCCTCCAGCTTATAAACTGACGTCATTGTGACATTGGCCCCAAAGGGTCTATAAAGTACATTTTCTTCTTCTTCTCCTGATTCCAATATGGTTTGCAAGTGTAGTTCGGTAGAAAGAAAATGTTCTTTTATGAAACTGCTCACAACAAGGTCCGTTGATCATCTTGAGTGACCACGTCGTGATTTCTTTAAAGAGACATTGCTGTTGAGTTTTTCAAATTTTTTGCGCATTGAGCGCCACAAGCCGAGCGCCATCTAGTTCCATTATATTGGAGAGAAGTCAGACATCTCTACAGCCGATCTCTCCAACACTCAGCAACTCACACAAACTAGACTGAGAAATGGCACAACAGGTGAGATGTATGTTATTGATTTTGGGTTGACCTGCCCCTTTAAAAATTAATATATCCGTGCCATGTTCAAAGGATTCATAATAATTACCTTCAAATCTTTTGTGTTCGTAGGATCACTCACATCACTAGGGGATATCACACCACCTACCACTTACAGTGCCTTTATGTCTAATGAGAGCTTCACCTGAACTTGGACGAAACACCAGTAATATCCATTCCACTCCCCACTGCCCACATTTCTTTTTAAAGGATGTCCTTTCAAACCCCCACAGCCTGCTCACCATCACGTTGCATATTAGATACAGAAATACTCTGACATAGTAACTCATATTGCAGCGAGTGAAACAGCTGATATGTGCTTTCTAAAAGCTGACGGTGGGGATATTACCAGTGGGTGCAGGACGGGACATATTTGGGGGAGGGGATGTCTTAATTGACCCCAATAACCATTTATGTATGAGGAATTTGACCGGGTTCATCGATGCCAGCAACACCCGGCGACTGCGACCACCTGTGTACATGAGTATCTGTGCTATATGCTGCACTCTAAGTTATATTTAGAGGTATAAATCCATACATCAGTTATCTTTTTATGATCAAATGTCTACACACTAAACACAGTTATCCAATAATTAAAAATGCATGGGATCTGAATTAAATGTAATCCAATGCTTGAGTCATTTAGTAGCCTCACAGGAGCCACTTTTAATCTTCCAAGCTGAGTAAGCAGCCTGGCACTGCAATGCTGGGAAATTACAGCACAATATCTGGTTATGTTTACCCTTAACGTGTTATTTTATTTATATATAGGGCATATATTTTTAAAAAATTGTGTTGCCAGGATGGGTGATACCACATGGTGTGAGGGGGAGGGGAGATTGGGAAAGACCTCGACCAGGCCAGCTCCCAGCATACTCTGCACCCCCTACACTTACAGGAACAAAGTGTTTATGCGCTGATATTTGCAATGCCTCTATCTGAGAAAGGGCGAAAATTTATAGCCCTGTTATATAAATACTATATTAGCAATGTGTAGGCTCCTTTAATGTATATAAATCACACAGTAATATATGTTTATGGATTACATTTTAGAACAATGTTTGTATAACTGTGTCACCTTGGAAACATGTTTTAATGTAACTGAGATTTTTTATACCTCTGTCATATGGCTTTGTGCTCTCCAGTTTATGTTCCTGATTTTTTTTGTACCTTTTCCAACACATGACGTGTATTGATTAACAGTCTATCCGTGCAATTTGTGCCCGACACATATTGAATAAAAACATCTTGCCAAGAAATATCTGGGATTCCAAACAGGGCCTCTCACTTAATTTAGAGCAAGTGACAACACGGCAGGTGCCGTCTCCTTTTACGATTAGTCTGCAGTAGCCAAGTTAGAGCGGGACACAGGGCCAATAATGTGTCGGAGCATAAACGCATTCAGAATGGATGGCTACATGACAGACAGCTTCAAATGGCATCCAGACAATCTCTCCGGAAAGTGAAATTCTGACCTGTTTTGGCAGATATGGAATTTCTTGTGACGTCATTGAAACAATTTTATTTCAAACTTTGCTGCTGTGTAAATGCGATATGTCTTTATTATTTGATTATTGATTCCTCAGAGAGCAAACATCATCAGGAGAAAAAACAAAAGAGCTGGTGACAGTATTCGAACTTACCATTTGATTAAAAAGCTTTTATTGAGATGGATCTTCAGACACATGTTTTTAACACTACAGATTTGCAGTGTTTCTCTTTTATCCACAAGAGCTTAAAGTTATACTGCGCAGGAACTGCAGGCTGGTTTCTTGCATATTATTTTAACGTTTCTAAGGTGAGCCGACTTTTTCATCTGGAGGTGGAGGGGATGGTGGATGTTGTGTCACGTAGGCGAGACGCCAGCTAAACTGCAGATTAGGGTTGCAACAGAATTCTTATTATTATCAGTCAGAGTGACCTGTAAAGGAATGAAAACAGAAGGGTTTCTAACCATCCATTTTTTATTCACAGTTTAAACCAGTATACCACTACAACCTTACTGCAGACTACTGTTCGAGCCTAACCAACAACACCAGCTGTGATTTAGCGAGTGACTGCTGTGTTTCCAGCGGTTATTTAGGAACCAAATGTTGGTGTGGTTTTTTTTTTTTATCTGATGCTGTTTTTCCTGCAGGCATTGCGCCCCAAGAGCCAAAACATGATCTTTTCCTCACCATAACCAAATGGCTCTTGTGTCTAAGCCTAACCACATGTTAACCACATATTTTTTTTAATTAAAAGTTTCAATGTTTTTGTAACGTAATAGCGTTCAAGTGTTACATAACAGTGCTTTGCAGAAACGTACAATGCCAACGCTTTTTCTGGTGACTGGGTTGGGAATTGTCGGTTACTGTTTGTGAACTCAACATTCAAACTTGGCCCCACCTTGTTACCCTGCTTGTACGTACATTGCAAGCATTGCAGTGGAAAAGCCGATACTTTAGCAAGCTAACTCAGCTAACCGCCGGCACCTACCTGTCCAGCAGAAAACAGTGTGTTGATCTTCATCCCCATCCTCTTTCTCAGTAAATACCTGACACACACTTCTACTACTGGGTCATAAGGGACGACTTACTTCTGTATCAGTCTATACATTGCTTTTTAGGAAAATCCTGCACAGTATGCCTTTAAGCTCCAACATTAGTGCTGCACCATTAATCGAAATGTAAAAAAAAAAATCACAATATGGCCAAGTGCAACATCCAAATAACAGGGGCTGCTATTTTTGGATAAAATATGTCCCATCATATCATAATTAATGAAACATTATGGTACAACAGAGATGCCCTGGCCTACAAATCATATTCCAGATGCAATGGGACATGCCTGTTTGGTACAGAACCCAGCAAAAATCACAACATCATGATTTTCATAATGTTTTCCAGTGAAAATTAGATGCAAAAATTACCATTCCCACATAAAACTGGCAGTTGAAATATTTGTCAAATTAATTGCATCATTATCTTGTTTGAATGTTGTGCAGCCCTGTCCTACACGCTCAAGTTTGAAAGACCCTCTCGCAAATCAAACATGCTTGTTGTGCTTGGCAATGTGATTAAAAAGAGCCACAGATTTACACCTCGAATTACATGCATACTGAAATTCAGACGTGACACATTGAAGCTGCACTGCCAAACTAATGATAAGAAAGTACAAGTACAAGATAATTCACATAGCAGCGTCCACTGCAAAAAGCAACGACTGACTGATTGACGAGCTTCCCTGAATCATTAAACTGTTCTGGTCTATTAATATGGTCACAGTAATGTGTCTCAAGAGTTTTGCAGCTAGTGCTGCTTGTGCGTCAAGACAAAGTGCAGCATTCATAAATGGCCACAACTCACCGGACAATAAAAACAGCTGAAAATAAGAAAGTATTGATGTTGCTGGTTGCAGGCACATTAAGCTCCCCCTCCACCTGTCAGGACTACATCTCGCACCAGCTCCCCGTCATCAATATTGGTTATCACAGCTGTCTTCTGCTCTATGTTTGGCTAATGTCACATTATGCTGAAGTAGGTTATATAAATCTGTGTATATATGAAATCAATGTGAGTAAGTGACGGTCCTTCTGAAATGCAATGCTCAGTGCCACTCGTACTTGAATTCAGACAGCGTGCCCCACATTGGCCACATTCAGACTGACCAGGGTCATCATGAAAAACTGCCTGCATTTCCTACATGAAATGCTGCCGTGTTGTGCGTATTATCAAATCATTATTATTAACTATCAACATTTATATTCTTACTTTTATAAAGGTTATTCTTGTAATCACTTTCACATCAAACCATTAAACTGTCAGCTCCAGCGTCGATGCTGGTGGCAATTTTTATCCCACATCGTTCTCATCGAAACCCAGCACCACGGGGAGGGAGGGCGTGTGAGTGACACGGTTTTACAATTATCATACATACCTCAACATAAATAAACTGGTGCCCAAAGACTCTGAATGGATCGGATGTGTCTGTAACTGATTATTTGAACTAATGAAACCCTGTGTTTAGATATACAGTTGCAAATGAAGTGCACAGGGTTTCTGCTTATCTTTAAAAAAGTCTTAACAAAAGGCACTGAATTCATTAATCCAAAGATAAGGCCTTAATTGGTATTAAAACATCTAAAATCTATCTTTCAAAAGTCTTAGAATGCTAAGACATGGGAAGTATGAATCTGTTATTTTCTGACGTTGCATTTTAAAATCTTAAAATAACAGGTAATTTAAAAAAAAAAAAAAAAAAATACCGTAAAACTTTAATTAATACCCCGGGCTATTATTTGCTTAAATCACTGAAATCAACAGGCCTCAACTGTTGCTCAGTAAACACGGTGTTTATATAGACCAGTATGAATTGATTGTTTAAAATTAATTTTCATATAATTAGTGTGAATGGTTGTCTGTCTCTGTGTGTCAGCCCTGTGATAGTCTGGTGACCTGTCCAATGGAAAATGAGTGAATGAACTGTCATATCAATTAAGGTAAAAAAAGAAGCTTGAGTAATATCTTTAAAAAAGTTGAACTTCTTGGCAATCAGACCAGGCCTCTAATTGAGACAGGCCTTTATTTGTCAAAATGCATAGCCACACTTTACTGAACGCTTCTTGTGTTAATGTCACCAAAAAGTCATATTGTGTTACAATAAGTATTTGCCCAAATTTCTCTCTAGGTAGCATACTGTTGCTGGGTTGTTGTTTTTTTTGTCTTTCAATTTTGGTTATTTTAAAATTGGTCTTTAATTTCATTCTGCATAGCACTAAAAAAGTCTTAACGTCTGAAGTCCCACTTGCCTTAAGCTGGAGGAACCCTGAGTGCAGTACTAGTATTCGGTGCTATCACAGTGATAGATGTGCACAGTACCTGTCCTTTAACAGATTCAAACATTCTCGTCCCTGTGGCTCAGCGTGTGCTGTGCCAGCTTTTCAGCACACTGGAAAGATTTGTCACACTCCACACAGACAAAAATCCTGCCAGCACAGTTTTGCTCCTGATGAAGCTTCAGTGTGGCTAGATGGGTGAAGTTCCTGCTGCAGCCTGAGCAGTTGTGGGGTTTCTCTTTATTGTGGACGTACTGGTGACGAACGAGGCGAGAGGCCATGGCAAACGCCACGCCGCACTCTTTGCACTTATGAGGCCGCGCTCCGCTGTGAATGGCCTCGTGTTCGGTCAAGTTGGACGACTTGGTGAAACACTTGGAGCACACGGAGCAGACGTACGGACGCACTCCTGCGTGGATCTTCTGGTGCTCCGCCATACGACTGGCCAGGGCGAAGGCTTTCCCACAGTCGGGGCAGGAGAAGGGTCTCTCTCCCAAGTGCTTGCGCTCATGACGCTTCAGGGAGAGGGGTTTGTTGAAGGTCTTGCCACAGTGCGTGCACGGGAAGGGCTTGTCATTGGTATGCATGTTCCTCTCATGCTTTCGCAGGTCAGAGGAGCGGATGAAATCCTTGCCACAAGTGTCACAGACGTAGGGCTTCTCGCCAGTGTGTGTGCGGATATGCTTGCGGTAGTCTGAGGACCAGATATAGGTCTTGACACAGAAGGGGCAGTGGTATGGTCTTTCACCTGTGTGCAGACGCTTGTGCTGCTGCAGCGTGCCCTGGTGAGAGTAAGCCTTGCCACATATATCACACACGTGTGGCTTGAGGCCAGTGTGTGTCTGTAAGTGACTCTGTAGGTTGCAGAGCTTCTTAAAAGCCCAGTTGCAGTGTGTGCACTTGAAGGGACGGTGCTCTGTGTCAACTCCACCACGTTTCTTCATCGCTACCAAAAGTCGGGGGATCTTGTCTTCTTCGGACTTCTTGAGTAATTTCTTAGCATGAGGACTATTTAGATTCTTGCTTTTGGTCTGTCTCCCAGCTCCACCTGGAGAGTACTCCTCAACATTCAGCTCTTTGAGCTTAGATGCCCTCTGTTTAGCTGAGGCATTGCGTTGCATCTTATGACAGTTACTTTCCTTCTTTTGTGCAACATTCAAAAGCGCTTCATTAGATCCATTTATTTTATTGTTCTCAATATGTTCAGTGCGTTCTAGCTTTCCTCGACTGCCGTGGTCTTGGCCGTCTTCAATTTCTTCTCCCGGTGAGAGCTCTGCAAACTTCTCCACCAGAGACCAGTTTGGTGTTTGAGGGTTCAGATAAAGGATTCCAGTGTCACTGCTCTCTGAAAGTGAGTTCATACCACAGATGCCACCAAATGAAGAGTCAGTCTTCAGAGGGTGAGTGTCAATTAAGATCCGTCCATGTGGGAGCGACTGAGTGTCACATTGCCTCTCTGCGTGTTTCCTATTACTTCTCTTTTCAACAACTTCCCCGTCAGACATCAGTGGGGAGATTTCATCAGCCATGTTCACCAGTGGAGTGAAATCATCTGCGTGAGTTTGAGGCTTGTCACGAGTTATGGACCTGGAAATAAGAAAATTAAACTTTAAGAAAAGAGCATCTTTATCATACCAAGCATTTCTTTTTGAAAATATATGATCATATACATTTTTTCACATAGATACAGCGTCCCTTAAGTCCCAAAAAGGTGATATCTTTAATTTTGTCCACACAAGTTAATTATCTTGTGGGAAGGATTTATTATTTTGCAGGGTTCATACACCTTTTCACCAATACATTTCTATGACTAATTCATGTTAAAATGTACCTGTCAATGTCTTAAAATACAGAGGCAGTGAAAATGTTCCTGTACATGAGCACTGCCATACACTGCATGCAAACCCTGCTGCTGTGAGGTAACATGATCTGAAAAATCTGGCTTGTATCTTGAAGAAATAAGAGAGAATTAGCCACTTTTAGTGTCCGATGTACATGCTTCATGTACAGGGGTTCATTTCTGGTCACGGCACCTGAAATGGTCCCATGTCTGGTGGTGGATGAGAGCTGGCAGCTGGCAGCGGGTGTCACATTGGTCCCCAAGGTAAAAATGTCAGTAATGGGAGTTGATACCGCAGTTAATGTTAGCTCCTTTAGCACAGCTAGCACTGGCTTTCCCATGTCAAAAATGTTGAACGTTTTACTACACAGTCCTCATATTTCACGTCCTGAGTCCTAGTCTTTCTAAAGCCATGCCTTAGACTCCTCCAAGTAAAATCAGACACTATTAAATCAGCATTTTCCTGGCATTGTGCAAATTGTCCAACACATGTCCGTCAATCAATATGACTTTGGAAAGATGAACTGTCACATTGGATAGATGTTAATCTGGGGTTGGAATAAAAATTGTCTGAACGATTGTTTAAATGATGTCTAGGATGTCGGAATATCATGTTGTACGTACGTTAACATTGTGACGTTTTGCAGACGTTGTGTTTTGTTCTACGTACCTTACGACGAAATATCATTATTGTACGTCAAGATGACGTTGGCATGAGCCGTTTGGAAGATTGGTTACGTAACACGATTTAAAACCAACACAATATTAACGTCATCTGTCGTCAGTATCGTCAAATTCACGTTGGCATTAGATTTGTCGTGATATTGAATTTCGGTCACCTGACGTCACAACCTACATTTAACCAAATATCAACGTCTAACAACGCTCGTGGCCAAGTGTGCACAGGTTGTTATCTAGGTAAGTGTCCATCGGTGTGTGAGTGCATGTGAATGGTTACTGAGTAGCAGGTGGCTTCGGCCAACAGTGTGTGAATGTGTGAATGTGATATGTAGCATAAAAGCACTTTGGGTGGTTGTAAGACCAGAAAAGTGCTGTACCAGTGCAGTCCATTCATCATTTGTCTCGTTCCCACAAGCTAATACCTTTTATCTTGTGTGCACAAAGTAATAAATTGTTTCACCAGATGATAAATGAATTCACAAGATAAAAAACTTGTTCTCTCAAGATGACTCAACTTGTGCACATAAGATTAAAGTTATATTCTGCACACAACATAAGAAATATCACCTTTCAGGATTTTAAGGTCTCCATTCATGGATGAATTTCTCCCTCGTATAATACTCACCATTCAGCTGCTTTCACCAGGACCTTGTGTATATCCTTCACACAACCTTGCACCTTGCAGTCATATGGCTCGTGCATTCCCCAACTTCAGCATATGTTCCTCCTTGAAAGCTTTCTCATATCTTTCCATAAAAATACAACCTGCTCAGTCGACCACATGAATGCTAACTGCACAAATCTAAAACCTTTTACTGAGCTACTTACCCTGCGGTCTCCTTCCGAGCAGCTCAGGTCCAGGAGATGCCACAGAGATACACTAACCCCTCGGGTCTAGTATAACTCCGTGGCAGCAGCCGTCTCTGGGTCAGCATCTATCCTGCTAGTCAGCAACAGCAATGATATCTTAACAGCCTGGCTCATCTTACCTTTCACTGACTTGGCTTTCTGGCTGTTTGCCTGCAGCCTGTTGAGTAAGTCTCACGGTATCAGAGGCTGAGAACAAATTCCCATTAACATTGCAAAACATGGAAACCAAACTTTTGTCAGCTGAAGTTAGAAACTGTTGAATTCACACCTTTATCTTAACTTTACTTACAGTTCAGTGGTTTCCTGACAACTCTTTGACTTTTTAAAAAGCAGACTTTTAGAAATAAACACACATATGTTTGTTATTCGGCCATATTTGTGCAGCATTGATATTTTAATTCTGTTTAGGTTATGAGGTCACGTGCTTTAATGGATGTAGCCAATTAAAACAAATGTCAGATATGTAACCTACACAGCTAAATAAATGCTAACGTGTTTGAGCTTTAATTGTTATTTCCAGTGACTATTTGCAGTGATTAAATTAGTATCACACTAATGATGAGTTTCAGATCACAGCCAAGGCCCGAGAGTTTCCACTTCTATTTTAAGTCCACATGTATTTACCTATGATGGCCTCAGTGTGTCGCTGTTTATCTGCCTTTATCTGCCATGCACACTATGGAAAATCCCCAGTTCCATTCATTAAAACAAAAAAAACCTCAGAGGAAATGTAATCTTTGTGTGCATCTAACAGTGGACATGTGTGTTTAACCAAACCAGACTGTTCTCAGTTTAATGTTTGAAAAGAAGAGTATAAAAGATGTGTATCAGCTCCTTTTCTCTCTCTTTTCATTCAAACAGAGAGCCTTTCTTTTGAATAATTGTGTTTTTAAAGAAGAGTAATTGTATGTGTGCAGGATATGATTAAAATTCTGAATGGGGAATGGTTTTAATTTGGTGAAACTGCTTTTGGGAACACTATGTGCAGCTTTAGATGATAAATAAATTGCACTGCAGTGTTTCAGTCAGTAGGTGACCTCCTATCTCCTCGAGATGATGCGGGAGCCATTCATAATTTAAAAGCAAATTGTCAGTATATACTTAGTTTGATATACACGTCTGAAAAGGAGTGTATAAAGTTTTTGAGTATTTGTATTACCAATTTCCATTTCCTGTTATCTTTTTATATTTTGATAAATGACTATATAAAATCTTGATTCATGTTTTTATGCCTTATTTTAAATTGAACAGGTAGAGAAATATTTTTTTTATAATCTTTCTTAAAATGTTCATAACCAACTGGACAAAATCCTTTTGTGTGTTTTTACTCAGACATAACCGTAGATTTTTAGGGGACACAGAAGACATGTCCCCCTCAATATTTAGAACATGTGCATTTGTTCACCCAGATAAAAACTTAAAAGTAGCATTTGTACCATGAACTGGTGCAGAAAAATCCAGCAGCAGCCTCCAGACTTGAAAAATGAAGCCAGTGCCGAAGTACCAAAAACTGCAGTTCATCGACTGACCACTTGAGGCCGGCTCCAAAACAGGGTAAATCCCTGTAAACCGCCGTATTAAAATGTCCAACTTTACAGTAGAAATAAACATGTTTATAGCCAGGTACAAAACTGGTTTCGGTCTCTGTAGCCAATTTCAACATTCATGACAACAGCACAGGGTATGACTCACCAGTTTACATTTTGTTAAGTAAGTAAGTAAGGAGTTTAAGGGTGGGGCCACTTTGAGTAACAGGCTGTCTCAGATCCACCCCTCGTTCCTCCACAGCTTGAAGTTTGATCACTCTGGCTCCAAAAAAAACAAGATGGTGACAACAGAAATGCCAAAACTCCAGGCTTTAAAACAGCAATCTACAAACCAGTGGGTGACATGACCGTAGCTGCGTCCATTATTTATACAGTCTATGATAAAAACTTCATCAGTATGCAGGACATTAAGTGTTTGTCGCTCAAAATTTTCTTGCAGAGGACCCCCAAAAACCCCATTTCATGTGTTCAGCCTATGTTGAAACAGCGTACGCCTCTGCTCAGATGAGGAAGCCCTCTCTTTGATACTGTAAAGACAGACAGGGCTCAGGCAGCTTGCATGTCTTAAGTAATTGAGAAGTTCTCGTGAGGCTCATAATTCGTAATTAAATGGAAAGTGCTGGTCTGCACCCAGTGCATTTTCCCAGAAGAGGAGATTGAAACTGGACACTTAACAAATCACTTTCACAAAGCTGCGTTTTAAACTCAGATGTTCCTCAACATGTATCGAGTTTTAGTCTCTGCGGAGTTTCTCCTGTGTCGTTTCCCACACAGCAACACCACATGCATGCTGGTAAATTTCCTAATGTGTGCTTTTAGAGATATTGAACAATGTGCCCTGTGTTAGCTCATGTTTGTATCGGGAAGATGTCGTCATATCCTAATTTAGAAATAAGTCCTGCAAAGAAACAATGCATGTTATCAGCAAAAAAGCAAAATGAAGGTCTTTAAAGATAAAGTGTGCAAGACTCATGGAGAAATATTCCCTCCTAGTCATGATTTATGACACACTAGAAGTGTGTGACAGTGTATTTATTCAACGTCTTCTCATCCTCATTTTCACCCCTACATATGACGTACTAGGTACCCTCCTGCATCTGTTGTTGACATTTTGGGATGCCGTGTCAGTTGACGCCTGATATGTACAGTACATCATGTCTTTTCAAAACACACTTCCATTTTCACAGACTGTTTACAGTTTCTGCTTGTTAGATACACAAAGTCTTCTTCAACACTCACTAACAACACAGGTGAAACACCTTGTATTTATGTTTATTTTCTTGTGCAACAAAAGCACATGGTTACGTTTAGAGGAAAACATGGTTTGGCTTAATGTTAATGTTCACAAGTGAACAGGGGGCTCCTGGGTGAAAGTCCAGGGTTTGTTGGACTCATACACCTTCCCTACAGCCCACTCTATAGGGACATCCAGCTCTTTTATTTTGTTTCAAACTGACACTGTCTGGTGGCATTACAAACGCATTTACGTCACAGACCAAACAACTGAGCGTCGTCCATCTGTTCCTCCACTTTTTTGAACAGGTCACCATTTTCGTATTTTAAAATATTTAACTCTTTCAGCTGACACAACGTGAACTGTGTCTCCTCGTCCATCCAAAAGTGTACAGCTCTGGATGCAGATTTTGCCATGTTGTGACCAGCTTTTTCTCCCGTTTCGCATTTAATGCTATTCGTCTTTCAGGTCAAAGCCCGGGGCGGAAACTGTGTAACACGTGCAGAGCGCTGAGGACAGTTTGGGTTCGACTGTATACCTGCAGGAGGAATTCGACTCCCAATCACATTATCTGGGAGTGTTAGGACACATTCACACTGGCGCTATTTGGTCCGCTTTAAAAGAACCCTGGTCCGCTTTAAAACTGGGGGTCTTGGATCACTTGCAAGTGAACCCTGGTGTGCTTTGCTTACAGTGGGAAATGCAAATGGAACCAAAGAGAGGAAGTGATGTAGAGAGCAGTGCATTTTGGTGCTTGGTGTTTTTGTGGTGACCAAGCCGGCTGAAGGGGATAGATTTCTGTTTTCGGTCCTGGCCAATCAATGAGCCGGGTTTTCTTCTTCCTCATGCTTTTTTTCCTTCCTGGTCAGTGGACGTTTTGGGCAATAATGCATGATGCTTTATAAGAAGGCAGTGACCAGTTGCAAGACTGTAAGCAGCAGGCATCCAAGAGACACAACACTGAGGAAACACAAATATAGCGCCAAACAAGGGTGGATCTGGGGTTGGCTTTTACTTTCACTTTTGCTGGCAAGAGTGTTTACAGCCAGCAACTGACAATCCTGCATAGTGTACCTTTAAGAAAACTACAAAGACAAAGCACAGTTGTTGGTCAGTGACATTGAAAATGAGCTCTAGAGCACAGTAAAGTAAAATAATTGTCGGCCACATTATGACAGGCAGCTCCATCCTTTCTGATTTATCTGTTTTAGTTACATAACTGTAAAATGTGCATGTGTATGTGCTGCACAAGGGAGATTTATGTCCATTTGAAGTCACGACTTTTGTTTCCAAAGGGGTAAATCAAGTCCCACGTTTGTAGTAAAATGAAAAATATCTCAAAGTGATATAAATCTAAAGCCCGTCAGAGACAGGTGAAATGTTCATGACTGTGTTTTTGTGTTCGTCAACTGGAAGCTGTCACAACAAAGCTGCGGTGGACGTTACGAAAGTGTCTTTTGCAGTGACGCAATAAATGAACTCGGATGCTGAAGCTGTACTAACAAACAGTCTAAGGAGCATCACCCAGGAAGTCCCTGTTGGGATTAAAAAGATTGTGGTTTGTTAGCTTATGGGGTGTTTGTGTTTCCTCCAGACCCCCAGTCATGATCAAAGAAATAAAGGAGAGGATAAAAAACATGCTCGCTCTCACTGAATCTGAGACGTCTGAGCTTCAATCAAATGCTGTCCATTCATTTAAAATCTCACTTCACATCATAGTCTCTCCATTCAGTATGTGACTTTGCAGGTTACATGTCATCTGTAAGGACCATCGACGAACATGTATGTTTTAAAGAGGTTAAATGTGCCGGTCTAGAAAGTAGGGCATGAATGAACTTTTCATCGGTGTATACGTAACTTACTGGCACACTGCAAAGAAAAAGTGCAGAGTCACTCTGGGGGTGGGTCCTGCATTTCACGGTGGAGTAGCCCGCCTTAATTGAGAACATACCACATCTTGGAATTTTCCACAGAAGACAACTTCTCCCGCTGTGGAAATGGTTGGATTTGTTTCGCTATGCATCCAGTTGCATAAGTTGTGCCCTGGCTGCAGGACATCGACACACATTGTACCGCTTCATGCAGACATGATGTAGTTTCACCGTTCAGTATATTCTGTGTAGATTTGGATTTTTGGACACATATTTCTTGTGGTTTCGTAGAACAATTGTAATAAAGCAATTTATTTTGTGTCAAATGTGTCTTTATAGCTGCAAATTGTGGTCAGTGGAGGTACAAGAGGTGGACAAAATAACAGAAACATGTTACGGTTGAATGCAGTCCGATACAACAGCACTACAAGCTACAAATTGTGGGTTTCTTTAGCTGTTTTTGTAGCTATTTTGTGTCACATTGCACTTCTGTTGCATCTCTTTGCTGTCTTTTTGAGCCTGTCTGTGGTAATTTTGTGTTTATTTGTGGTTGTTTTATGTCTGCAGCAGGTAATTTTATGTGTATTTTTGTCATTTTGTGTCTTCTCATGGTTGTTTTGTGTAATTTTTAGGGCATTTTGTGTCTACTTTTGGTAATTTTGTGGGATTTTTGTCACTTTGTGTCTCTTTGTGGTTGATTTGTGTCTCTATGACATCATTCTATGGGTTTTGTAGTCATTTTGTGGCTTCTTGTGGTTGGTTCGTGTTCTTTAAAGTTGTTATGTGTCTTATTGACGTTATTTTGTGTCCTCCTTGACTGCATTGTGTCTCCTTGTGGGTGTTTAGTTATTTTGAGTGTCCTTACGGTTCCTTTGCATCCTTTTGTGGCCTGTTTGTGTCTCTATGTCGTCATTTTGAGGCTTGCTGCTCAGTACATGATAATTTGAGTGACATTTTGAGGGTGAAGGCCAGGGGTCCCCTTACATTCAGTCCCCTGGGCCTGTTCCTGGTAGGCCCCTTCAGTAATTTGTCTATGGATGGAATTAAGGTCTTTCTCACACACACGATAGGGATACAGTGAAACTGTATGTAAATGTAGTTGTGTCTTAATTAACAATGTAATCACAGTTATCTTAATCTACTCAGGCGATGATCATTAGGCCTGGACCCACTTTCTCTTGGCCTTTGCCTTATCAAACAAAGTGCTGAAAGAGAGAATAAGAACACTGTTTGTGTCTGTGATTACCAGCCTGCAGAAGCATCAGTTCTCAGTGTCCATAATGACTTGTTCAGCGTGATCACATCATATCTGGGAGAAAGCTAACAAGCTTAGCACTTTCAGTGGCATGCAGAACTGACAACTCTAATGTGCCGTCTAAATATAGTACAAGGAACTGTTGTACCAAAACAGAGGACCATGCCAGTAAAGTGATGTTCTGATTTCAAAGGAACAGTGAGTGTCAGAGTGCTGAGAGGGCTCAGTGTGTGGAAAGTGTTTGCTAACACAGGGTCTTGAACTGCAGAGTCCTAATTTATGGGTTATCTGCTTCTTCAAAGTGCCACTCTGCTGCTTTCTCTTGCTTTACTTATAAATTATCACAACTGTGGGAGTGAGTTAAAGGAATTATGGGACGCTGAGACGTTAAAGTCTCTCTGCATCATCAGGACACCAATTCTCAATTTAAGGAATTAGGAGACTAAAAGCGTTCCATTCACCTTCATATTGAAGCTTCCAGTAAAAGTCATGCCCTCTTTGTCTGTGTCCTTTTCAAAAGCAACTACCAAGAAGACGTTTTGAGAATCCTTCCAGGTGTTTATACTTCTGTCTGTCTGTGGACAGGTTTTGCCACATGATAGCATCACAAGCGTGCAAGATGCAGTCATGATACTTTACAGGTGTTTAGTTAAGATCAAAATGAAGGTTGTGGTCTGAGCAATTGGTAGTAGGGAAGTAGGGAAGGAGCTATTGATGCCCTGCACTTTACGCTCCAGGCCCACATTTGTTTTAAAGAAATGGAATATAACACAATAAGTATGTTTTCTTTAGTGTAAAATCACCTGAAGATAAGAATAATATTTTTTTGGTTACTTGAGGATGAGCCAGATTTGTCTACATAGGGAGTGAATCCTTATTTACGGAAATTAGACATGACAAACACTGGCTCTTAAGAGGGCCTTTTGCATTTTCTTGTCAGTCAGTATAGTAAGCAACCCCCTTTCGTGACAAGAGTGTCGATAAAACACTTATTTTTTAACATAAAACTGCTTTATTCAGTGTTTTTACCGGTTTAAATCAGAGGAAGAAACCTCTGCGGGTAATTCAGCTCCCGGTGAAAACCCCTTGAACATTGAACACTGGAGGAATACTAACCAGGAGATATTTCAGCTGGTTGCAATTAGCAGTCCACAGTCTAAAAAACAACAAAATCGTGAGTGATTTAGCAAGTAATACTGTATCCCAGTGGCTTTTTAGACTCAAAATATGGGTGTTTTGTGGCAATCCATTGCTGTTTTTCCATCAGCTTTTTAGGCACCAAACTTGAGTGTTTTATAGCGATTAGTTGATGTTTTTCCAACAGCTTTTTAAGCTCCAAAAGTGAGTGTTTCGTAGCGACCTGTCACTGTGTGTTTGATCAGCTTTTTAGGAACCAAATGTCTGTGTTTTATAACGACCCATTGCTATTTTTCCAGCAGGGATAGTACCATGAAAAAAAGTAATTTACAGAGATATTGCTCTGTTTCTAACTGGCACAAAGAGTGGTTGTTTTTTACTGAGACATCACTGCTTTTCCAGTGGGGACAGTGCCATGAAAAGTGTGTGTTTACTGAGACATTGCTGCGTTTCCTGCTGGGATTTTGCCCCCTCTGTATTTTAAGCCAAAACATGATCTTTTCCTAGCCATAACTAAGTGGTGCCTAAACCTAATCACACCTTATCCAGTGTTGTTGAAATGTAAAGTTTCAATGTATCTGTGACATAATAAGGTGCAAATGTAACATATCTATGGTTTGCAGAAACAAATACTGCCAACATTTCTGGTGACTGGGTTGGTACCCTCATATTCCAAAATTTCCACACTGCTGACGGTCAGTGTTTTGACACTCAATACAGTTCACAGCTCAGTTTCAAAACACGTGAGCTGGAATTTGAGGGTGGGGGAGGAGAGCGCGTCATGACAGAAGCAGTGAAAGAAAGTCCAGACAGAGAGTCCAAGTAAACAAATCAATTATGAAAACAACTGGCTTCATTCAGTCCTACATGTCAGCTCTGATTGTTGTCCTTTTATTTCATTCAGATAAACTTTGAAAAAAAAGATACAGAGGTGTTTACTCCTGTGACTTGGTCCTGCAGGGCAAAGGCTTTTATTAAGTGAAGTCCGACAAAAGGCTCTTTTAAGCATCAAGGCTAAGTCTTTCAAGACTATGTTGCAAATGGTTTACATTTTCCAAAAGAACAAAATGCACTCGAGTCGCATACACATGTGAGAGAACTTTTTGTCCCAGCTGTGTGCAACCTGACACCAGGGAGTTCAGCCAAACAGGATAAGAGAGGAAAAAAAACATGTAGGAAGAAGGGTCTAGCCTGGTCTTGTCAGCCAAACACAGAGGAGGAAAACATGTGAGGCTCAACACATGTTCTCAGCTTCTCATGTTGGCAATTATATTTAGTGCAGATCATCTTACTGTGAAGCATGGAGCAAACTCTTATCATCACACTGATATAGATACCACACAAAATTCATGCACATGGGCAACACTTCTAAAATTCCTGATTGGTTTGTGTGTGTCATCATCTGGTAGGAAAACCTGGTTTCAGCTGTAAAACACTTTGGTCTTTCTCGTCACCTTTAAACGTTTTCCTGTTAACCCACAAACTCACTGATGGAAAGTCAACACCAGAGTGAGTATTTTCACCACCAAACCCTGGGCCCTGTGCGTAAACATCTCTGTGGGCCCCCCACTCTTCCTCTTTTTGTCTGCTCATGGTTCTAGTGGAGTGTCTCTATAATGTTTCCTTTACTTGATATTGAAATCTACTGTTGTGCAGAGAGGACTACACACTCTGCTTTTGAACTACATCTCCCCTTTCTACACAAGTCTGACATATGGTTTCCTGGCACCTTGGCATATTCTGGTCGTGAGTCCGTTTTTTAAGTCTTGCGGCCTCATAGACCAACGAAAAAAGGCGTCTTTAACATCGGCATGATAAGCGGCCAGTTGCCATTACAGTTTAACAGCGCCTTGCAGCGTCAGGGGGAAGCGCAGCGGAACAAGGACGAAAAGTTAAGACGGCGAAAGTCCGACTAGGGCAGACGTGAGTCCAATAAACACCGACTTTCACCCTAAATAGTGGTGTTCATGTCCCATAAGATTCTAAAGCCAAACCCTGTTATTTTTTACTAAACCTAACCATGTGTGTTTGTTGTTGAAGGAAAAAAACAATTCGTCACCGTCAACAACCAACGCACCCAGGGTACCTTGCACGTTCTACGTGGACGTGGAAAGTCCATGATCGAACATCAATATGTAACGAGGTCCGAGTGGGAATGTGTTGGCCTGTGTCATCCTTTTCAAAAGTCTCTGTTTTCACCTGTCCACACTAAAACACAAGTTTTGAAATAAAACAGCATTATCAAAGGTCTCGGTTTTAGGGGTTCCAAAATGCCAGGCAATAATGGACAGGCTGTCTGCCGTAGTGTCCTCAGCTTTTCAGTCAAATCCACCCTTTGCTCCTCCATAGCTCTAGTATGGTCACTTCTGGCTCCAAAAAAGCAAGATGGCAGAAATGCCTAACTTGAGGTTTCAAAACAGGATTTCACAAACCAGTGGGTGATGTCATGGTAGCTATTATTTTTACAGTCTATGGTCATCATGTATTTTGCAGTTTGAACAGGAGGGGGAAGCAGACGTATTTGCCAAACTTAAATAAGAGCTTCTGAGGCTAATGGCAACATGCATTGAGCTTATTCTTAGGCTTGTCACACAATCTCATGTTTCTTATCACCGGTCAGCTGTGATGTATGTGCAGCAGGACCAGGCCATAATAGGACACACACCAGAACACGAGGAAGCTACTTGTCCAAGATTTTGTGCTGAAATTGGATGTAACCTTTGACTGGACCTTGTTGCTGTTCATTATCTGTCTTAAGACAATATCTTAGTTGTTCAGTCTACTAGTAACAGATAAAATCTGAGCTTTAAGGTCATGTTTAATCACGACGGTCAGGACAGTTGTGATCATACAACTGCTTGTGTTTGTTTGAAATCTTGATGACGCTTGTCACAATTGGTGGCGGTCATGCTCCTCCGTCCAGGGTTCTCTAACCTCTCTGTCTCACTGTGCCGCTCTGCTTTCACAGCTGCTCAAGTTTCCGACCATCAAGCCGGCAATGCTGTGACAGTTTTCGCTACATGTCCCCAAACCTACCACCGCAGGGGAGGAGGCTTTTGGGAGGTTTGAGGATGTGGGGGAGGGGTGGGACAGAAAAACAGCCAGTTCTGTTCTGTTGTCACCAGTGATTGTGGTGATTCCCTGGGCTGCAGGGCCTCTAAAGCAGAAGAGACTGCAACAATGTGATGAGATTAGAGTTAAGACAGGGTGGTGCTTCTCATGCTATCTGATTAGGTCCAGAGCCTCTGATTGAATCGCAGCTCTGCCTCTTTAGTTGTAATCAATAGCCTGTGTTGTGTAATGAAAAGGGCAAAGTGAGACTGAGTGGTTTGTCGTGATATGTGATACCACAGTGGCTCTCCAGGTTGTGGTTTGTAAACTGTCTTTGTTATGTGCGCTACACATATCTTGACCTGCTTGTTGTTATGTAATAGCCTGGTATGGAGCCCCACCCCCGCCTCTCTTCCACACACCAGATTGCCCGAGTTTAGACTCCGGCTGCCATGGCAACAAGGCTGTAGGCATAATGGTTTTCCTCGTGAGACCTCCGCTTTGTCCAGTTTATCTGCCCAGGTTATCTGAAATATCAGTTTATCCTCATATTGTTGCCAAAGTGGTCCATTCACATACTTTTACAGCCCATCAATAGAGTCCGATAACACAGGAGAAGCGGAGGAGGGGCTCCACTTGTAATGCAATGGGAACAATTCAAATGGTTGTGCAACAGTGAATATGCAGTGCAATATATGCGCCTCCTCGGGTATCACCTCAGTATGTGCTGAAAGCCTCAGTCAAGAGAGTTCGTTTGTGGTAAAGTGACTCTTCTTATTTTGTCTCTACACTGTACTGAACATCTTGATTTGGCAGTAAACTCTGAACCCAGTTTGACTTTTGTGTATTCTCAGACTGCTGTCAAACAATTCACTGTGAGCAAATACCACTACACACACCGTGACTCCGGTCTATTTATGGGCATCTATTGCTAAATCAAGAAAAAGAAAATATAGAGATATGGGGAAAACTGTAGGTCCCTTTATGGACATAAGCTAAAATAAGATTGGTTGGCTAGACTGTGCAAAATACTAATAGTGGTGAGGCAATAAGAGAAGCAAAAAGACTTCTCAGCAAATGACTCTGCTTCTGTCTGGAAACATTTAGAAAAGATGATCAACTTCAGACCTAAAGCTCCCCACTCCTCTAATGACTTGGGCCCAGCAAACATCCTGAATGAGTTTTGCTATGGCTTTGAAAGACAATGGGACACTCCTGACACCATCCCCCGTGACCCCATCCAGCAGCTCCTCCTCCACCACCACCCATGCCAGAGTCCCCCTCCTCCACCACCACCCATGCCAGAGTCCCCCTCCTCCACCACCACAGGGACGAGAGGAGAGAATGTTAACAGGCTGTTTAAAGGACAGAATCCTTGCAAAGCAGCCGGACCCGACTCTCTCTGCCTCCGCCGTGTTCACAGACATCTTTAACACCTCACTGGAGACATGCCAAGTACCAGCCTGCTTATAGAACGCCACCACCATCCTTGTTCACAAAAACCCTTACAAACCCACTCCTGGACCCCTGCAGTTCATCAACAGTGCCAACAGATCTGTAAGCAACATAGTAAACATGCCCCCCCATGACATCCTTCAGCCCCTGAACTCCTCAGGAACCTACGACAGGATCTTGTTTGTACACTTCAATTCTGCCTTGAACACCATCATCCTGGGCCTGCAGCAGGGCAAGCTCTCCCAGCCGCACCTGTCTGACTTCACCTGCAGATGGATTACAGCAGACTTTCTGTCTGAAGCTGGGGAAACTTGTCTCTGACTCTTGCACCATCAGCATTGGTTCCCCTCAAGGCTGCGTCCTTTCCCCAGTCACCAGTTTGTCATGCTGCCACCCTCACTTTGCTAATTCTGGTTGTGGATTTCCAGAAGAAGGCACTTGTGGAGTCCCTCTGCTTCCTGGGCTCCATCACTACTCACAATGTCAAGTGGGAGCTGAGCATCAGCTTCCTCATCAAAAAAATCACAACAGTAGATTCACTTCCTGCTGCGGCAGAAAAAGTAGCTCAACCTGCACAAGTTAGTGCTGGTGCGCTTCTACACTGCCATCATCAGGTCCATGCTCACCTCCTCCATCACCATCTGGTACGCTGCTGCCTCTGCTAAGGACAAGGGCAGAATGCAGCCTATCATTTACTCTGCTGAGAGGGTGATTGGGTGCGACCTGCCATCCTTCCAGGATCTGTAAGTCTCCAGGACCCTGTGGCGGACAAGAGAGATTACGGCCGACCCCTCTCATCCTGGACACAACTTTCTGAGACACTCCTCTCTGGCAGGAGGTTGAAGTCCATCAGGACTGAAATGTCATATCACCAAAACAAAAAAAATCTTCACAAAACTCCCAGGATGCCATTGACATCTGTCTTTATGCATTACATTAATGCACATCTTGGAATTTTATCCTTGTACATTGCACATATTCTCTATACTGAGAATTTTATCGCATCCTCTTAAATTGTTTGTGTCTTGTATTGTTTTCTAGCATCCTTTTTTATTGTAATTTTCTATTATTAAATTATGTTCTTGACTTTTGTATTTTGTACAGTACAGTTATTATTTATCTTAATATGTTTATTGTTTGGACAAAACACTAAGGCAAACTCCTTGTAAATATAAACCTACTTGACAATAAACTTTATTCTGATTCTGAAGTACTCTATATCGCGCTCCATTTATAACTCTAACCATAATCTCACCACAGTCAAGACAGATTTTAGTCCAAGCTGAATGTGCTCAAGTAAAACCAAACACCAATTTTGTCCCTATAAGGCAAACTGTCCCCTCAGCCTGCTTAAAGACCTCCACTACCATGCTAAGTAGAGTACAGTGCCATAAGTTCTTGGCCATGGTATCATTTTGTACAGACCAACTGTAAAGTGTGGCATGAAGCTAACCCTTGGGCCCCAAATCATAGCATGTTGTCCCTTAAAGCACTAAATACTTTTTAGATTAGGTAGAGTTTGGGTCGAGTTTAAATGTCTTATTGAAGGACATGACTATTGATGAGATAAAACATGAGACAAAACTTTTACTGGAGAGCCTCTGTAGGCCACAGTGTCACCTTGCTGACACCAGTAATAATCTCTTAAACAATCAAATACTGTATTGTCATTTAATAGTATTAATTTGAACAACTTCTCTGCTTTCCTTTCTGCCATTTACTTTTTTTTTCATTTTTGACGCATCGTTGACTCTTATAGTTACTCTTACAATAAAAATGCAGCTTTATAAATGATTATTAAAGCAGACATGATGTTCTCTGTGATGAAAAACCAAACTTGATACATGTTTCAGATCTTTGCAAATGGATTTTCATGCTAGTGTGAGCTGAAGAGGCTCCAGCAACTTGGAAGGAAGGAGAAATACCGTGAAATATCTAAAACACTGCAGCATGATTATAAAAACTGATTAGCAGTATTACATCATATATTGAAGTTGCTGTAAAATAGTTATTACATGCAGAAACTATAAACACAGCCTTGCAGTTGTTTTCCTTCTCCAACTAGTCAAGTCACAGTTTATATCCATGTCTGTCCAGGCTCATATGTAGCCATGACAGCATCCAATGTTTTAAATATGAATGTTGCTGTCTAAAACACGGATGCTTCACAGACATCTTCAGCCCGACAGCACAGAAAATCTTTACAGACAGCACAGTTTCAAGATTAATGTCAACAATTCAGTGTCTGTTCCTGAGATATGACATTGCATAATGACCAGTAAAGTGTTTTTGCAGAACATTATGATGTCAAAGTGAAGTTGACCTTTGACCTTTTGGATAGAAAATTATTTACTGAGACATTTGTGTGAAATTTTGTCGTAATTAGTGTATGAATTCTCGAGTTATGGCCGAAAACATGTTTTATAAAGTCATGGTGACCTTTGACCTTTGTGCCAAATTTGCAGAAATTCCCTCAAGGCACTCCTGATATATCATGTTTACGAAAATGGGACCAATGCAAGGTCACAGTGACTTTGGCCCTTGACCACCAGTACTGATGAGTTCATCCTTGAGTCTAAGTGGATGTATGCTGCAAATTCTAGGAAATTCCCTAGGTGTTCTTGAAATATCACATTCACGAAAATGGGACCAACGTCAGGGTCAGGTGGGACCAGATGCGAATGGGTGTGAAGTTATCTGGGGAGGGATCCCAAGACTGCATTGTAGGTGGATAATGTGAGTCGTCACCACTACGACACCACTTATCACCCACCTACAACGCAGTCTTGGGATCCCTCCCCAGACAACTTCAGACCCATTCGCATCTGGTCCCACCTGACCCACACAACTCACATGATGGCCAGGTGGGTCAATGACTCACGCTGTGACCTTAACGAGTCTGAAACCAAGAGCCCACATCTGACCCCACGACTCTGTAAGGGTTCACACCCACACAGAGTTTAAAGCTTGTAACTCCGTACCAGTCATTTAGAACTGAAAGAGCTTCTTGGATGAGAGACGAAACATCTTCAAGAAATGCAAGCAAGTCCAGTTGCCTACAATATAGCACGTATGATTCACTGTTGAGTCCAAGTGGACTTTTGTGCCAAATTCTAGGAAATTCCTGAGGTGTTCTTGAGCTACCCCTTTCACAAGAACAGGACCAACACCCTTGTCACAGCCGCCTTGACCCTTTACTTTTGACCACCAACATCTAATCAGTTCAGTCTTGAGTACAAGTGGATGATTGTGTCAAATCTGACGAAGTTCCTTCAAGGCACTTCTGAGATATCATATTCACAAGAATGGGACCAATGCAAGGTCACACTGACCTCTGACCACCAATACAGATCAATCTATCCTTGTGTCCATGTAAGTGGACATTTGTGCCAAATTCTAGGAAATTCCCTAGGTGTTCTTGAGATATCATGTTCATGAGAATGGGACCAACGCAAGGTCACAGTGACCCTGATCTTTGACCACCAAAATGTAATAATTTCATCATCGAATCCAAGTGAATGGTTTTTGCCAAATTTGAAAAAAATCCGCCAAGGTACTCCTGAGATATCACATTCACCTGAATGGACCCAATGCAAGGTCACAATAACTTTGACCTTTGAACACCAACATCTAATCAGTTCAGTGTTGTATACAAAAGAAACATTTGTGCCAAATTCTAGGAAATTCCCTAAGTGTTTTTGAGATATCACTTTCACGAGAATGGGACCAACACAAGGTCACAAAGACTTTGACCAATGACCACCAAAATCTAATCAGTTCATCCTGAGTCCAAGTGAATGTTTGTGCCAAATATGATGAAATTCCCTCAAGGCACTGAGAATATGTTCATGAGAATAGGACCAATGCGGGGTCATACTGACCTTGACCTTTGACCACCAAAATCTCCAAATGGAGGTTTGTGCCAAATTCTAGGAATTCTCAGGGTGGTCCTGAGATATCATGGTCATGAGAATGGAACAGACAACCCAAAAACATAATGCCTCAGGCCACGGCAGTTGCCAGCATGGAGGCATTAAAAACTTTTGGGCTAAACTTTTGTTCTGAATTCAATGGAAAGAGAAAACGTGTCAACCACAACAGAAAACCTGTTTCCCCTTTGAGATTCGTAAGTGCACGAAATATATTTTTAATTAAATTGTCATCAATCATTTGGTTTTGATTTTGGCGAGAAATTATGATGTGCCTAAACATGACAGATGACTGTCCCTCACCAACTCAGTCCATTTACTGGAAGTCAACATGTTTTCAAATCAAGTTTGTAAGTTGCGCAATGAGAGGCGCTGCATGACATGTAACATTAAGTAAAACCAGAGGCAGTCACGTCACTGACTCAGACCGTTAAAGTCTTTCTGTAACTGTGACCATGTTTTTATATAACTGTGTACACTAATTATGAAATTATACATTAACTTGTTTATGCAGCTAATGTGACTGCTCCAATTGTCGTCCCTCTCTGTAGGTTTTCAGGTGTTCTTTTGAAAGGAACTCCCCAGGCTGTCTTTACTCTCCTGGTCTACTTAAAAAAACTAGTCCATAGGTTACTGAGACTTGTGTCAAAACAACATACCAGACTGACGTTTACTTTTAGAGGAGCAAGTCCTGAGGAGTCAGCAAAGTCAGTGTGCTCACGTGCCCTTTATTCCTGTATTCACAGCAAAAGATAAATCTGTCACAACTCTTTTGAAGGTTTGACGTCATGTTGACCTTCCAGCGAAGACAGCCACTTTGTCTATTTAGCTGTCTGAACAGGCTGGCGGATGTGAATGTTCCTGTGTCTTAATCAGCCACCATTTGTTGAACATTACAGTGCATTTTCCTTTAACGCGGGTCACATTTTAGAGATTCATATCAGCTGACAGTGGATGTGACCAACAGGCTTGTGTCACAACACAACTTAAAGGTCCAGTGTGTTTTGGGGGGGATATATTGGCATAAGTGAAATATATTATTTAAGTAGGTTTTTTAGTGTATAATCATCTGAATTGTAGAGTCTTCCTCACCTTAGTGTAGGGTTCATCAAAGTTTGACAAAAGAGAGACAGACCCCCTACTACACATATAGTATAAAATTACATTACATATTAAACTGGGCAGATGGAGGTTGCCAGGCAAAGGGCCAAATCAGCTTCAGGCTGCAGTCTTGACCTGTTTTTGGTTTTCAGGTAGGTGAAGGTGTATTGACGTGTATTTTCAGACGTTTTCATTTTTGAAAAGTGCCTGTAGAAGACCCAGACCTCAGTCCAGTGGATCCCAACTGATGCAGCAGTGAGATCCTGATTTCTCCGTAGTCGCTAGTTGAAGCTCCACACAGTTTAATATATTCAGCATCATAATTGCGTTTGCCCATGTCGCTGAGCTAGTATGTTGTCAGTCTGTCACTCACTCTACAGCACGAAACAGCACTTCAAAACACAAACTCTGATGGAAATTCACTGTACTTTATAAAGAAATGTAATTTTGACAAACTTGACATGTTTGCAAGTCAGCTGTGGTCCACTCAGAACAAACCCGTGACCCGACAGTTGGGAGCCACTGCCTTGGCGTGTTTGGCATTTTGGAGACTGATCACGAGCATCTGCTAATGTGTGCTCAACTTTTTTTCTTGCAATTTATCTTACAAGAAGCTGGATTATTTGCAGAGGTCTCTTCCTCTCCAAAACAAACAGACCTGGTGATTTAAATAGATAAAAAAAAACTGAATAAAGCAGTTTCATGTGAAAAAAAAACAAATCTGTTTTTCCCGAAAATGTGAATGTCCCTATGTAGAGCCAGTGTTTGGTTTGTCTGTTCTGGGCTACTGTAGAAACATGGGGGTGCAACATAGCGATCTTTGGATGAGGACATGCTCCCTGTGTAGATATTAACAGCTCATTCTAAGGTAATGAAAAGCAAACTGTTCTTATCTACCAAAGTATCCCTGTAAATCCGACACACTGGACCTTTAAAGCAAAACATGGGATTAAACTAGAGTCAAAAGTCAGACCTAAAAATGTTAGCCGTTTATTTTTCTTTTTGACAATTACAAGTGAAAAAACAGACAAAAGACATATTCATTATTCAAAAAAACACTGGCTGACATTTTGACCTTAAACATCCACAACATGATAAAAACCACCATTGTGACAGTCGGCAGCCACGACTGCTAAAAACATTCAAATGCCTTTGGGATCCTTTGGGTCACAGTTCTACAGTAAAAACCTGCTGCACTTAAAGAATGTTTTTCATTAGTACAGGTTAAAAACACTCAGTTATGTAATTCGATACAAGTTTATCAGCTACCATGACAAAATGTGTTGGCAGTGTTTGTGCCAGAGGTAAAAACTCTCTGCATGCAAGTAAATGCACAAAGAATGCAGGAATAGCTTAAGAATCATTTCATCTGTCATGTTAACAATTTAACCTGGATTCATAGCCTTGAAGAAGACGTGGCTAAACACAGTACTAGTAATGACACTTGGTCTTAAGATTGTTCATTTGCTGTAATCTGTTGGCTCCTCTCCTTCTTCTTTCAGTAAACACGTGCGCACCAGAGCCTCCGTGACGATGTAAGGGTCGCAGTTAGCGGACGGACGGCGGTCCTCGAAGTAGCCCTTCTTGTCCTGCCCGACCGAGCGAGGGATGCGGATGCTGGCGCCGCGATTGGCCACGCCTGCCGAGAACTCGTCGATGTTTGAAGTTTCGTGGCGGCCGGTGAGTCGCCTGGCGTTGTCAAGCCCGCCTTTGGGATCGTAGGCCCGGATGTGGTACCTGTGTCTCTTTGCCAGCCTGTCTATCGACTCCTCGATGATTCTGTGAAGAAAAGGGAATTAGGAACTCGCAAAAAACCCCAAAACATCATACCAGAGTTATTTACGACAATGAAAGCTCATTCTTACTTCAGCCCTCCGTCGTCTCGCATCTCCTTCGTGCTGAAGTTGGTGTGGCAGCCGGCACCGTTCCAGTTCCCTGTGATTGGTTTGGGGTCAAAGGACGCCACCACGCCGAAATCTTCACACACTCTGTGAAGGATGAAGCGAGCAACCCACAGGTGGTCCCCCATGTTGATACCTTCACAAGGCCCGACCTGGAACTCCCACTGGAACACAACAGAGGCCACATTATTAACTGGTATTACACAATCACAACTGAAAATGCATTTTTATTGAAAGTGGGACAACAGTAAAAAAGACAAATACCTGAGCTGGCATGACTTCAGCATTGGTGCCACAGATATTAACCCCAGCGTACAGACAGGCTCTGTAGTGCGCCTCCACTACGTCTCGACCATACGCCTTATCTGCTCCCACTCCACAGTAATAAGGCCCTAATCAGGTGGAAGGAAACTAAATGTTAAAACTCAGCTGGCCTTTCAGATTTCTCATATTACATTTTCACAAACAGTCACACAACTTCTCACCTTGTGGACCGGGGAAGCCGTTGGAGGGCCAGCCGAAGGGATGCCCGTCCGTGCCCAGGAGAGTGTACTCCTGCTCCATACCGAACCACGGGTGGTTGTTCTCCACCATGCTCATGACCTGCTTACAGGTGTGGCGCAGGTTGGTCTCTGCAGGAACAAAGAGAGGGTTAAATTCAGATATACTGTACATATTTTTAGAGTACTGTTTTTATCATAAATATCATCGGTTCTATATTTACGTTTATTGATTTATGGCAACGCCTCAAAGCAAATTCTTTACGTGCGTACTTGGCAATGAACCAGATTCTCATTCTTTAACTGCAGTGACTCTCAGGCTCGTTCTCCTGTGCTCACCTGCCGGTTTGCGGTTGTACTTGAGCACCTCGCAGAGCACCAGCTTGTTGGGGTCTTTCCTGAACGGGTCCCTGAACATGGCTGCAGGGATGAGGAACATGTCGCTGTTGGAGCCCTCTGACTGGTAGGTGCTGGAGCCATCAAAGTTCCACTCAGGAAGATCTGACATAGAAAAACAACTGAAATCAGCGACTCCGAAGTCTTGTTATTGTGGACGTGTTGACGATACTGGAGACAGATCTTACCCTCTATCGTCTTGGGTTCAGAATCCAAAGTTCTGGTCTTGCAGCGCACCCCTTCTCCAGACCCATCGATCCAGATGTACATGGCTTGGACCTTGTCCCCCTGAGGGAGATCCATGTACTGCTGCTTAACAGCTTTGTTCAGTTTTGAACTTGCTGAGGTGGCCATTTTCTTGACCAAAACCTACAGAGATGTGAGGAAACCACACAATGAAGCCACTGTGTCTAAACATAAAATATCATACAGCCAGACAGGATGTGACAGAGCACATAAGGCTGACAGAAAAGGTTCAACTAAATGTTATTGATGAGGAAAAATAACATGTCTGATTGTACAACACCACCATCAGTGATTCATCCTGCAACCTGACTACTCATCTGCTCTGACTCATAAGTGCTCAGGACACAGGAGACATGGAGAGCAACATAAACACAAACAACACACATCCTAATAAACAAACATAGCAGGTCAAAACAAAGGGAAACTTTCAGCAGCACACAAACAGAAAACAATTTCTCCTCTAGAAATTAATCCATGAGCTGATGTGTGTGATGATGAGATCATCAGAAAGCCCTTACCTTATGTTAAGTGTAGAAAAATATCAAAAGACTAAAAGAGTCTCTAGATGCGTGGTCTTCGTGGAGGTTTCTATTGTTTTTCATTCCTGCTTCCTTCACCGCTTCCACGTTGGATTTATAGAGCTGCTGAGCACCTCCGCCGCCTCTGATTGGCCCAAAGACAAAACGTGACCAGTCCGTGATCAGCCCGTGATCAGAGGGGAGTCTCTCATTCACTGCGGTGAAAAACACAAAGAGAGAAACCCCCGCAGGCTGAGCAGCCTTCAGCCTTAGCTTACCCTTCACATGTGGACCATGGAAAAACACAGAGGGAGCAAAACGGACAGGATTGATAATGGGACACCTCAGGAGAGACAAAGACACATTTTGACTGGCGCTGATAAACAAGTGGTGCGCCCTCTACTGATGAAACCTGATTCATGTAAACAGGACAGTTTGTTCTCGTTTCAGATCAACAAAAAATAGAAAAGAGATGACCCAGTTACACAATCTCACATATGGTCTAAGAATTTATATTTGTAACTGGAATTTTGAATTTCCTCAAAAACAAATCCAAAGAAATTGGCTAAAAACTGAGATCAGCACTCTGTATTTAATCTCTCGGCACATGGCACTACTGTTTTTTGTTTGTTTGTTTGTTTGTTTTGAATGAATGGAAACAGAACCAATAGTCCCATGTACCCAAAGACTAAATATAGTATCATGAAAAAAGTATCTGGGGCTGGTTGCACACAACACCTTAAGTTAAGAGCTTCCTTGAAGTCCTAGTTAAGGTCAGTTAAAAAAAACATCCCCAACTCTTCTCCTCACTTAAGTATTTATAGTTTTCTCCTTGTCTTTTCCTATTCTTCATTTGTAAAATCAGAATTTATTTGTGCCTGCAACTGAATTTTGAATTTCCTTAAACACAAATCTGAAGAAATTCACACCGTATTTAATCTCTGGGCATATCATCATGTATGGAAAAAGTACCAATAGTCCCATGTACCCAAAGACTAAATATAGTATGATAAGAAAGTCTAAATTTCCCTTAAAATGTTCTCTTAAGTATTTATGGTTTTCTCCTTGTCCAGACAGAACCTATTTGTGCCTGCAACTAGAATTTTGAATTTCCTCAAACACAACTCTGAATAAACCACACTGTTTTTATGTATTTAATACATCTGTGGATAAAGAATCAATAGTCCCATTTGCCCAAAGACAAAATATAGTATGATTTATAAAAAAAAAAAAAAAAAAAAAGTATCTGGGGCTGGTTGCATGAAACACCTTAAGTTAAGATCTTCCTTGAAGTCCTAGTCAAGGTTTCTACAAAATAAAATCAGTTGCAAAAATCATCCTTAAGTCTTCTCCTCAAGTTTCCCTTAAAATGTTCACTTACGTATTTATTTATTTCTCCTTGTCTTTTCCTGTTTCTTCGTATGTAAAATCCAAATTTATTTGTGCCTGCTGCTCAATTTTGAATTTCCTCAAACACAAATCTGAATAAATCACACTGTATTTAATTTTGGGCACATGGCACTATTCTTTTTTAAATGTGTTTAATACATCTGTGGATAAAGAATCAATTGTGCCATGTATCCAAAGACTAGATATAGTGTGATAACAAAGTCTAAAGTTTCCTTAAAATGTTCTCTTAAGTATTTACGGTTTTCTCCTTGTCCACACAGAATTTATTTGTGCCCGCAACTAAAAATTTTGAGTTTCTTCAAACACAAATCTGAACAAATCACAGTGTATTAAATATTTTGGCAAAAGAAGCAATAGTCCCATGTGCCCAAAGACTAAATATAGTCTGATTTAAAAAGAAAGAAAGAAAGAAAGAAAGAAAGAAAGAAAGAAAGAAAAAAGTACCTTGGGCCAGTTGCACAAAACACCTTAAGTTACACCTTATTTTCCTTTAATTCCCGTTAAGGTTTCCTCAGAATAAAATCAGTTGCACAGAATGTCCTGAAGTCTTCTCCTTAAGCTTTCCTTAAAAAGTTCTTTGAAGTTTTTATGGTTTTCTCCTTGTCTTGGTGGTACATGCAGAAAATGATAACACTCAAGTAAAGTACAAGTACTTCAAAGTTGTATTAAGTAAGTAAATAATAATATAAGTAAATGTGCTAAGTTACATTTCACAACTGCTGTGAACACATTGAATATCAGAGCTATGCACACATATGCAGTGTAAAAGATATTTCATATGGAGGACATTTAATAAACACAATCTTGAACACAATGAATATTTATTTTTTTATTTTATGATCTTAAGATTTCAGAATTGTACTGTTAAATACTTGCCCAAAGTATGTCTGCACCAGATTTCAGGACTTTAGACCGATCAGAGCAAATATTGTGGCATTTTTCCCTATCATACTAAATAAAGTCTATAATTTAGGTAGTCTATACATCAGACGTTGAAGACTCCTGGTGTATATAAAGTCTCAGATTTACATTAACGAAATAAAATGTGAAAAATCTGTTTAAATCTCAAAGAAACAATCTCATATCCACGTAAGTAGTTTTGAGCAAATACATATCACATGAAGCAAATATTTTGCAGAAAAATGTCTTTTTAGTGTTTATGTGTTTGTGTATCAGTGTGCTCAAATGGTTAAAAGGTTGTGCTATGCTATTGTAGATTATACTCTATGAGCTTTTAAACCAGTGGTGCATGAAAAGCTCAGAAACTTGACGTAGTGATAGCACAGTTTAGAACACTCAGTTGAAAGTCATTTTACTCAACTGACTGCGATATAGGTTTTTCCATCACTAATCAGACGGCTGTCTCCTCTAAAACCAGTTTGTCTACATTGGGCTGCTTCAACAACAGTAATCTGATAGATGATCCGTTGTCATTGAGCACACATTGAACTTTTAGATAAGTTACTGATATTACCTGTTTACAGTAACTTTACTGTTGTCAAGTTTTACTGTAAAATGAATGAGCTTTACAGTATAACTGCTCTACTGCAACTGTGGTTTACAGTTTGACACTGTTACTGTGTTTTTCATACTGTAATTGTGTTTTATACTCTGTGGTTTCAGCACTAAATAAATCTGAGCTCCTGAGGTCAAACCTCAGACCTGCTCTGCTGAAGCATCATTTTGCAATAGATGAATCATTGTTTTGCTGCGCAGGATGACAAGTAAAAACTTGTCATGTGCCAGCTTTACATAACCTCGTACCTGTTGCCATGCAAAACTGTCTGAGAACAAGGCTGTGGAGGCAGGGGGAGGCCATCAGTTCAGTTCAGTTAAATACAATTCAATTCAATTCAATTCAATTCAATTCAGTTTAACTCAATTTAATTCAGTTCAATTCAATTCAGTTTAACTCATTTCAATTCAGTTCAATTCAGTTCAACTGAAGTCAATTCAATTCAATTCAACTCAATTTGTCTCAGTCACTGAATCCTGACTGTCAAATTTAACCTCTACTGAATACTTTAAGTTGAAATATAAACAAAGCTGAATTCATCCCATAGAAATATTTTGGATTTGTGTGATTCAAATTCCCCTCTTTAAAATTTACAGAATGTCATTTCTATTAAAAATTTCCACGGAGGGGAGTGTTAACTGTATACATTTATTTGTTTTCAGAGTAAAATATTTCAAAACACCAAAAGAGACATATAAAATGGGGGTTTTGAGATCGTTTGCCAGAACACTTGAGCATCAAACACTTCATTTCCTGCATTCTGGTGAATATTTATGCACCACTTTGTACCTTTTCTGCATAAAGTTATGGTCCAAATGTCTTCACTTCCATCAAAATAAAAGTCCTCTGCTACTTTATATTAAGGGGAAATGTGTCCTCCCCGAAATCTTTATCTATGAATACACCAGTGATGCTAAATCAACGAAATATATATATCAAGATTCTCTTCGCTCCCATACGAGGCCATCCGTCAACCTGAGAAACAGCTTCACTTCTCTCAATATCTGAACATTGAAGGCATCAACAACGGACACATTTATGAAACACTTTACAGTGGAAGAAAAACATTCACAGACTTGGCCACAAATGCATAACAGGGAAGGCAACCTTAATGAATACACACAACGATGCCAAATGAACAAATCTATACCTTCAAACTAAACTCCAGAGCTCTGCTGTGAGATGAGAGAGTGACCTTTACCTATGTGGTCATATAAAAAGCTACAGAAAACAAGTCATGGAGGAAGCAATAATATAAGACTCTTTTAAAGGGGTTGCCAAAAGTCAAATTAGTGTAAAAAAATAGGTCAACTTTTCTTGCCAGTGGCTTTATGTTGGCAGGCAGAGTGGTCAAAGAAAAAGTGCCAAAGAGTGTGTTTCCACTCTGGTTGTGGAAAACCATGCAGCGCCTTACACCTGGGGGTTGTTAATAAGAAACTATGAATACCTTTATAAAGTAAATGCGTGTTCAGCATAAAACAGCATTTATGTTTGCATGAAATATTTTGGATTAGAAAGCATCAAATCTGTGTAAGGTCGTTTTGGGATTATAGCCAGACTCTGACACAGTAAAATGGAAGTGTTGTGAAATGAAACCTACAGACGAGGAGTTTTCAGGGGATGAGATTTCCACACACACCTGTATGAAACCCCCCGTCTGTTCTTTTACGTCAGCCCGCCATTTTCACAGCGAGAACACTGATGGTGACACGCAGACTGACAGCTTGTCGTGTTGCGTCCTTTGCTTCCTGTTGATCGGAGGCCTCACTGCAGCTGCTGACCCTTTGGCAGGAGCCCCCAGAGCGTTTCACAGACCATCTCGAAGGGTTGCATGTCTGTATATTTCATCTAACGCAAGCTGTGATAGCTGCAGGACTCTCCTCAAGTCACAAAAAGTGTGTGGTACTTCACTCTTTACACTGGCTCACTGGCTCTCAGAGAATTGATTTTAAAATACGACTGCTGGTTTACACTGCACTGAATGATTTATGGCCAAAATACAATTCTGACCGTCTGCTACACTATGAACCATCCCGACCTCTCAGGTTGTCCTTGACACGTCTGCTTTCTCTCCCCAGAGTCAAGACTAAACATGGAGAAGCAGCATTTAGTTGTAATGCGCCACATATCTGGAGCAAACTCCCAGAAACCTGCAGGCCTGCTGCAACTCTAACTTCTTTTAAACCAAAGCTTAGTATGTTATAGCTTGTTTTAATTTCTATTTTCCAGCTCTTTAATTGAGTTTTTAATTGCATGTATTAAATGTCCTTTTATAATGTGTTTCTTTGCACTTTTTCTCGATGCTTTTGTTGTTTTATGTAGCACACTTTAAATTGCCTTATCGTTGAAATGCGCTATATAGCCTATATGTCGCCTTGCCGTCACCAACTACAGCTATCACCCAGTTTATGCTCTTCACACAATGCATCAAATCAAAGGCTCTGTACATTATTATCTAATACTATAGAAGCAGTTTCAGTTTCTTTCCACCGGAAAATTACCAGATAGCAGCAACAGATCTGTGCTCAGACGGTGACATCTAGTGGTTAAAATGCAGAAGAGCAGAAAATTGCTCCTTTGTATCATGTGCTGTTGAGCCACTGTTTTCCCACCTTTATATATAATCTGATATTGTTCTGATTTGTCACCCATGTATCTGTGTTGTTGTAGGAACTACGTGAGTACAAACACCTGCTACTCAGCTATTCACAGGCACAAACACTGTGGGGGTCAGTTTCTTGCTCAAAGGTAGTTTGACAAGCAGACTGGACAAGTCGGGGATCGAACCACTTTGGTTTCAATAACGTACAACCCACTCTATCTCCTGAGCCACGGCCAGTCAAGTAGATCTTGCAAAGTGTTTTAGAGTTCCATGCTCTGCCCCCTGAGGCTGCGTTCAGACTGCAGGCGAATCTGATTCAAATCTGATTCCTTCTCAAATCCAAATTTTTGACTGCTGACTGTCCACACTGTTTTTAGCAAGTGTCCAAATCGGATTTGGCTCTGTTCAGACTGGACACATTACTGACCAATCTGACAGGTTGCTGTGGCAACGACGTCGGAGCAGAGGCGTCATCTAGCGTGTATTGTGTGAAGTCAAATAAGGAGCTGCTCAGACTCAGACACATCTGTCCAAATGAGATTTGAAACTATTTAACAAACAAATTTTCAGAAAGTGAACACTGGTGGCAAGTTGAATTACTTGAATGATCCTCAGATGAGAAGAACATACCCACCAGAGTGCCACATGCTTCAGTGGAAGGGACACAACTCAAGGAAATCCGACCTTTTCCACAAAAGAGTTGAGTTGGTTAATGCAACAGATTTGCTTAAACTTTGCTGATATGGAAATGGTGGATCTTAAATATTTCCTGTTCATTCTACATGTAATGTGTTTTTAAATGTTTCCGAATCATTTAAGTTTTTGATAATTTCAGGGTTTATGTGAAAATGGGAGTTTCATTGGGGTCTCAGACTTTTGGATATCGCTGAATGTATGAAAAAGTGTATAGATACATAAACAGGTCAGGACCCAGACACTGTTGAAAATAGGAGATTTTTAACTTTCTTATAATATCATTATTTTAAAAAAATATTGTATCATGTTCAATCCATACAGTTATCTCGAAACAATTAGACAAGAAAACAAAAGGGACAAGACAAAACTTTATACATAAGGGCAGCATGTAACAAAAACAACGATGATTACTAAAGGCTTTACAAATTTCAACTTATTCGAGGAACTCGAATGGAGAAAAAAGGATAAACATATGCATAGAATACTATTGGTAACGTAAGTATTGATAATTGGATTGACCTGGTTTATAATATCTATATAATGGAGACACTGACTTTCAGTTTGAGAACCCAAAAGGATATTTTTATTGCGAACTGGACAAAATGGCTGCTATATGTGTCAAACATTAGATCTGACTTTGTCTGATAAGTATTAGAAACACAGGGATGTGACTAGTAGCCCCCCCACTGTATCTATATGTATGTCTCCTTTAAACATTCTTGATATATCCATTACAATCTATTCTCTATCCTTATGTTATGATTTTTATCTAAGTTATGTCTTGTAAAATTATTCTTAATAATAATATTAATAGTCTGCATGTTAACATTATTTTCATACTGTTTCTACAAAACAGTAAAAAGAGAATTACAAATAAAAGGTCCAAAGTAAACTCTTTTGCAATCTTATCATTAAAACAGGTGTCTCTTCTTTCTAAATATTTAATTGAACCAGTCTACTTCACATGGAAATATTCTATATCTAACCAAAATAATTTTAGATTTATTCATTCATAAAATAGGTGACATATAGTTTTAATTTCATTACTGTAAAACACACATCTTCCATCAAAATCATTTCTGACTCTTCAGAGCACGTGCTTTACAGGATAAATCAAATGTATCATTTAATGTATTCATTATCAATATAATATATTCATAATATTTGTTAATAATATTCAATATTTCCTGCTGAAATTCTACATGATCAGAGTTGTTCATTTTAACAACATACTGTACATCGCATGACATGTGACTGTCACCCAGGTATGCTCTACGGTGGCCGGAAGGACACCTGACAGAGCCCATTGGCCTCCTCAGGTTGGGAGCGCGTGCTGTACCTCACGGGCTGTGGCGGAGTGAGAACTGCACAGAGAGGCTGGGGGACACTTTTATTTTGGCGACAAAGAGGTGAAAAACAAGCGTAACCAACAACAGGGTCAGTTTGACAAACCAAGTTAGCTGCACAGGCTGGAGGGAGATAATGAAGCCAGGAATGATACATGTTCGGACTTAAAGACTTCAGAGGTAGGGACTCACCACTTTTTATCATGTGTCGGTAAACCGGAATATATTATACTTTGGTGTTCATTGTTTCCGTAAATTGAGTGCAGCATGTCTACACTGACTTTATAGTATTATTTTGATGCGAGATGCTGCTGAGCTGCTTCAAACAGTTTAAGTGCGTTTGAAGAGGTTTTAATATTCTGAAAGCAAAGACACTTTTTTTAATTGTTAAATGAAATAAGTCAGTAAATAATCAAACGACACAATGAAGTTTGTAGTGTCAGCACTCTGATAATGCAGAGTGCAGAGTGCAGATGGTGCCTGAATATAAACTAAGCACAAAAAGTAAGGACTTTGTGTTTGGTAGATTATTTCTTTGTTGTAACAATGCTTCTTGGCAATAAATCTTATACCGTTGGAAGACCTGTTTGTTTCCCTTTTAAATGGTGCCACATTTGTAAGGAACATGCCTTTGTGGGATGAGCAGCAGAGCTGAGTATGTGGGTTGTGCCCATAAAAAAGTTGCCAAACAGCTTTTGTTTGCTGTTGACTCTTGTTTGATGTTGTTTGGTGGATTGGTCTGAAGAAACAGCTGCCAGAAATGGTCAATTTTAATTTATTGATTTAACAATTTTGTTGCAAGTCAGCCAACATGGTTGTGTTGGTCACGCTGACAGGAAGAGCACACCCAAGCTGATCCCACAAGTGTTCAGTGGGGTTGAGGTCAGGACTGCTGGAAGGTAGTTTCTGATAAACCCCGCTCTGTGGGGGAAGCATTGTCATCTTAGAGGATAGAGTTCGGTCCCAGACAGTGGAGATATGTGATTGCCAATGGTTGCAGAATTTCATCTCGTTATCTCTCTGCATTGATGAGGGTACCAGAAGTTTAAAACAAGAGTCAATAGCAGCAGCAAAAAAAAAGCTGTTTGGCATTGGCAGAGCGGATTTGGCAACTTTTTCATGGGCACAACCCACATACTCAGCTCTGCTGCTCATCTCACAAAGGCATGTTCCTTACAAATGTGGCACCATTTAAAAGGGAAGTAAACAGGCTTTAAAACTGGCAAAAACTTCGAATTAACTTATTTATTCTATGGTGGCTGACAAAAAATTGACCCTGTTTAGAGCCAGTATTTGATTTGTCCATTGTGGCCTTCAGTAGTCTGACTTTTTATGGATTTGAAACATACATTGTCAGATGTGATAAAGTCAGTCAAACAGCCAGTGCATGGTACATGTGTTTCATAGTTGTATGATTAATTGGAAGACTTCAGAACACGAGTTTGAATGAGGAACTGTCCCTTAAATGTTTAATATATTTTCCATACACAGTATTGTTTGCTGTTGGATGTGACCCACATACATGTGCTCTCTGTGAATAGATGTACAAACTATGTGAGTAGGACACAGTGCCATGTGACTGCCTTTAACCTGTATCAGGCCTGGTGGATAGTTACCTCAAAGAAACTCACGACAGGGGCGTAAATATAGACAGTGCAGGCAGTGTGATTGCACTGGGGCCCCTGGGGTGGAGGGGCCCACAGAGAGAGTGGGCCCTTGTAAGTGATTCAGATTGCCACCTTTGAAATACACCTATGTTCAAAGTAGGGATGCGTGTGATTAAACATCCGTCCCCTCACTAGTAGGCACCAGAAATATTAGTCGGTTAAATCAATTAGTGTTTTATTCATGCTTAACTGTTACGCAGCCGCCCGCCACTAGTGGGTGCTACAGAGCCGTCAGACAGCAGTAGACAGGTGTTTTAAAACAGCTCAGTGGGAAATTGGCGACATGTCCTCTCGCAAAACCAGCTCAGTTTGGCAGTACTTTGATTTAGAAAATGAAAACAATGTAAGCTGTGTCAGAAAAAAATGCCATTTGATTTTTGACATGAGGTGAAGTGAAGTAACAAACAGAGGCACACATATTTGAGCCAAGTGGTGCTTTCAAAGCGTCCATTTATTGATGATTTTAGTAGATCTCAATACACATTTAGATTTATTGCATGAGGCTGAATAAGGTTCCCCACTTTACGTGTTGTATTAAGTTCTGCCACAGGGTGGTGCAATCACTCCACCTATACGGTTTACACTCTCCTCCCCTTTAAAGACTGATGGAGGACAAAAACATCTTTGGCAAATAAGTGCATATAATAAATCTTACATTTAAAGTTGATCTTAAAATTGAAAACATATTTTTATTGCGGTCGTCAGTCCCAACATGCAGATAGTTTTTTGTGTTACCTTATGACAAGAGTGATGATAAAATAAGACAAATAAGATCATGGATTTTATTTCCTTAACAACACACAGAGAAACAAACGCTGCACTCTGAGAGCAATTTCTTTTATGAAGTAGTGTTTTACAGTAACTCATGTTTGAGGACAGATATATTGGCTGGGTAATTTGCTCTCTGCCTCTCTCTTTTGGCTTGGAATACTAAATATTTTGGGGGGGATTTAAAAACCATTAAGTGGGCCACATAAAAGAGAGCCAGGCACAGTGATGGTCATTTCACCCCTCAAACAGAAATGGTAATTGGCTAATTTCTGTTCTAACGTGTGCCATAAAAGCCTCGCCAACCCTTTTAATTACGCCTCCATGAAAAGACTTGCTTTGCACAATAAAAAATGGTGTCAATTAGTATGCAGAACAATGTTTAACATATCAGAAAATTAATCTACACAGCACTTTGAATTAAAAGTTTCTTCCTGGAATAACTAGGGCAGGCCAGCTGAGAATGCTATTGTATGTGGTCTAAATTACTCCTTTGTTACCGCTGTTGAAAAGCAATTAAAACAGGGATTCAAGTGTGGCCGTATTCTCCACAAACCTGTCACTGTTATATACTGCAAATAAAAAAGCTCTATGTCTACTATCTGTTCAACTCGGGCTCATTTATGTCGAGCCTTGAAGTGAATTGGATTCTGAAAGGATAAAGTATGGAGAAATTGGAAGCTATAACAGAGTCGGGGAGGATTCTTGCCAAAGGAAGTCCTGTTTACTCATGTTATTGTTACGGAAGAGATGAGCTTATCTGATACCTCGCTCTTATTAATGATGAAGGACTGTGTGGCTTGGATTTAAAAGCTGCCTCGGGCCATGTTTTTATGCAGCTGGACTATATTTCTCCTGTGCACATCCTCCAGTTGCTTCATAACTGTTTTTACAGCACCTTTTTAAACATGTTTTTTTATTGCAAAAAAAGTACAAAATTGCTGGTTTTATTTGTTGCTTTTATTATTCACTATAACCATCTACATTATCTCCTATCTAAGTGATCAGATTATTAAATTATAAGCCAGTTAATGAGCTGTACATGGCTAAAAACAATGCCGTTTTTTTTACCAGGTCTCAGGTCTGATCAATGTCACCCAGCTTCTCCGTCTAAATGCCAGCAGCCCACTTCCTGGTGGGAACCACCCCAGAGGCGGTCGACAGCAGCTCATTTCCCTAAAACACACTCTTTTTAATTAAACAAACGAGCATAATAAAGGAGAGAAAAAGAAAAGGAGATGCTCCCGCTATTCCCGTGTGAGGAGAAGTTCATTAATATTTAGAGACCCTGTGGGCTTCCAGACATTTTCTGCCGCTCTGCTTGGTTTTTGCCAGTAATAAGGCGGCAAGATACAGGCAGCATGCTGGTACTGCATCGCTTTAATGGCTGCACACTTAGCTCTGGTTAGAGGTAGAATTACTGTACGCATGATGGAGATACTCTGGATCATCCTAACTGCACTTGGTACAAAACTAGAATGTTTCTGTTGTGTTTCGCATATTTCGGAGTGAAAGGATAGGGCTGCCGTCGACTAAGAATTTTCCTAGTCGACCAATGGTCATAATTAGGGCCATTAGTCAACAAGTCGCCCGCATGTTTGCGATATTGATTTAATTGTTGAATTATATATTTTGGGCCTTGTTTCGTCCTTCACCTTCTCAAAATGATCCCACACTTTGGATTTCCTGCCCGACATGTTATTAACTAGCCTGTGGAATAACTGCAGGCACCAGCCCTGGAAATTAACCTGACTCCTGTCTGACTGCTGAGCGTGGATACTTCCTGTGTCCGTCCTTTCAAATTAAATTCCCACATGGTCCAGTCATATAGGTTTCAATTTATTTTGACAACGTGCCGCTCATACCAAATTAATTGTTTTTTTTTCCTGCGACAAAGCGACCAATAACATCTTGCCGACTAATAACCTTTCTGGGCGACGAACGTTTGGTTGACCATTCGGGGGCAGCCCTATGAAAGAAACAACAATAAAGTTTATTCACTTTATTGTTGCCTGTAGTTGGGAAGGAAAATTAATATCACTCTCATATCTGTCAGCTGCATTTGAAAATCTGCAGAGAGGAGTTGGTTAGCTTAGGTTAGCAAGATGACTGGAAGAAAGTAGACGATATCCACCTACCTAGCAACTTACCATTTACGACAAGATTTGATAAATTGTCCAACACAGCAACTGCTAAACCATATCTTGAAGTTATTTTTACCTTTGGGCAGAGCCAGGTTAGCTGTTGCTTCCAGTGTTTTGCTAAGCGAACTGTGTCCTGGCTCCGGCTTTATACAATGGACTGACTTTTTGGTCTTCTAGTCAGTCTCTAAGATAAAGTAGAAATTTTCCCCAGAACCTAGTTACTACCACTTTTTCCACAGTTACTTAGATTATTCCTACTACTGGGGAAGACCAAAGCGCTATCCTCGTCTTGGTTTGGTTGTGCAATGGTTAACATGCTTCCTTTGTGCCGTAAATCGAGTCTTCGAGGCAAACAGAATTGCACAGTAAAAGCGAGGCTTATAAAAAAATAATCTTAATGCTAATGTTGTCATCATTCTATAGTCATTACATTGTGCATCACCATTAACTTCATAATGACAAATTAAAGCAAAAAACTTGACTTTTTCTACGTTAACATTTTAACAAGCTTTAAGCTTTCTAACCTTGTTCTAAACTATTAATCTTGCAACTGTATGGGCTCAAATAAAGGCTATCAAGATCTTGAAATGTTAGGAATTAATCTCAAATTTAATCTCGTCCTTGTGAATACTTTTCTGAAGACTGTGTGGAGCCCAAAACAGAACTAAAAGACAGCGAGTGTTGGGTTGAAACTCATCAAGCTGATAGACACATGATTCCAAATGAATGCTAATGTTGCTCCGTGTTAACTGGATGTGTAGCAGCTGTTCACTAACAAGCAACTTTGCCATGTAAGTCAACATGTCAATGGTGTGTATACAGATTGCCAAATTTACGTCACAAAATGTGCAGTTTTGAGATAGGTTTGCAGGTACAGTATATGTAGTATTTATTGCTTTTGGAAGCTATTTTTGGAGATCCAGTTCAACATAAGCAAGTTCACAGAGTTTAGCAATAAAACAGTTTTTTATGTTCACCTGAAGTAGTTCAAGTACATAATAGTGCAAGATTCAGGGGAAGGTTTCTCAAAATAACACTGCCATCTCAGTTTCTTGAGAATACATTTGATACCAGTTTTATTCCTCCTTTGGGGCGCAATCCAACTTTTGAAAAGCTCTGCAGTAAACCTGACTTTGATATCAAAGAAAACTACTGCCTGTGTTGGGCGGGCGTTCCATACTGTAGGCTTGTTGTTGCCTTTGTAGTCATGTTGTTGCTCGTCTCTTAATTGACAGAGAAAGTAGACCAAAATGTTATGGATTGTGGGTGTTATCTCCAGTCTAGCATCCCCTCAGCGCACTGCACAACTCATTTCTCACTTTGGTTGCAGGGGCTTGGAGCGCGTCTCTTTCTTACAGCCCTCAGAAGTCAGGTGGCCCTCAGCCATTCCAGCTGTCTGTCGGGTGTCATTGTGAATCAGCATCACACAGGGGTGTAAAAGACAATCACACAGTTTTACATGCTACATTTGCCTTTAATCGAGGGGAAATCGTGCGCAGAGCCGAGCCCCAAATAGAAATCTCCAGCAACACTTCTGTGCATGTGTAATTAGCACAGTAAATCTCCTAATTAGCTTGTTGCATTGTCAGTGGTTATAGCAGCATCCGGATGGGGCGGTGTGTGGAGGGTCTGGGGTGTGGTGGTGATGGTGGGGGAATCCAGCAGATGGCTGCGTGCTGTCTTCCAGGCACACAGTCGTAGAGCGGAGAGGCTGAGGCTGTGTCAGACGTTTCTCTGTCAGGCCACTGCCAGGAGCCCGCCGACCCCCTCCCGACCCCCATGCCCCAACCCTGCTCTCCTCCACCCCAGCAGCCACAGAAGCAGAAGTTAAGAATAGAGGAAGTCTTGTCACATTGCATGTAAAGGCATCCTGTGTTCTGAGGGGTGATACGCACTGGAAACAAACAATCGCCGCTCGGCTGTGCAGCCCTGATGTTTGTTTTTCTCCCCTAGTTATTAGTGCCTTTTGGTCAGATACTGTCAGAGATCTGCACTGCTTACAGTTGAGTTTAGGCCTCAAGTTGACATAATCCAATGTGGGCCCTTCTGTATTGGTCGTTTTATTGAGAGTCTGGATATGCCACTGGATTACAGTACCTATGTTGATATCATTAAGAAGTCTATGCTGTCAGATCTTCTCTTTTCAGTTTTTTTTTTTTTTTTGCTACTGTATTTTTGTCAGGGGAGTGTGGACAAAAATGTTTTAATGAGATGACAAAGATGCTTTGTGTAGGATTGTGTGACTTATTCCAAAACTCAACAAACCAAATAAGATTTGGATGTAGAAATCCCAATTCTGTGAATGGAGACAGAAGCTGTAAAAGTCCTCCGTCGTTGGTCAATGCTACTAAAATGCACCCTATTTAGGACGAATCATCGCAGCTGCCCTAAGTCGTGCTTCAGCCTGTCTGAAATGCGTTCTGACGCAGAGAACAAAAGCAGTTTCAGGGACTTCTTTCTCCTCCAGATGTTGAACTTGATTCGAAAAGAAAAGGTGATTTTGAGGGGGTTGGGGAAAAAAGGGAGGAGGGAAAGGGGGGGGCAGGAGCTCAGCGGCAGCTGCTGCAACGAGAGCAGAGAGGGATGGAGCATTACAGTGCAATGTCGAAAGGTGAGACAAAAACACAAAAACATTTCAGGGCAACAGCAGCATTGGGCAAAGTGTGTACTTTGATTGTCAGATGTTGTGGTTGATGGATTTCTTGCTGCACCATCTTGTTTTTCTCTCTTAAAATTGCATTTCATCCTTACTTACAGGGCGGCCCACACAATTAACAAATGTAATAACCTGAGAGATCGACGTTTATTCATAGTGAAAAATAAATAGCTTGTTGATGAAGTTTTAGGTGATTACACACACACAGAAGATTAAGATTAAAATTAATTGATTCTGTTTCTGGACCACATTAGCATTTGTGAAAAGTTCCAATATGGCTTTTGTTTCTTCTAAAGCCATGACACCACATTAATCAAAGCCAAGACTAATAATATTGGCTACTGCTTTTCCACCCCTGCCCCCATCACCTGCAGTATCCCTCAAGGTTCATTTTAGGTCCTCTTTTATTTTACATTTACATGCTGCCACTCTATATTGTGCAGCCTACACACATATAATAGAATAGAATAGAATAGAACTTTATTTATCCCTGAAGGGAAATTCAGCTATCCAGTAGCTCATAAAAGACAAAAAACAACCACACTTCCCCTCATCAACAACAACACAGTATTAAAATAGACGTAAAATAAGTTAAAATAAGTGCACAGATAGAAATTAAATTAAAATAAAATTGTCCTTTCCACAGTCCAGCCAGTTGTGGCCGATGTGATGTGTATAAGCGTGTAATAATAAGGAAAGATAGCTGTTTATTGACACTGAAAACCAAATACCAGCTTGTTGAAGTTTTCGGTGATTATACAGACAAACAATATAAGGAAATCAATTCAATTTATTTATGAACAACAAAAGTATTTAGCCCTGACCCTGTACTAATCACGCCATGACCAATGATTTATTGCTTTTCTATGTCTGCCACTATCACCTGTGGTGTCCCTCAAGGATCAATAGATAAAGCCAAATAAAATTGAAATTAGAGCACAAGTAAAACACTGAGGAGCTTCCAAAAAGTGAAAAACAGAGCGGCTAACTTCTGGTTTGGTGCTCCACTAACTTTATTGGGGGAAAAAAAATATTTAATTATTTAATGTTATTGGACTAAATGGATCGGATGGGGCGGCAGTAGCCGGGAACCGGAGGGTCGCTTGTTCGAGTCCCCATCCGGACCAAATATGGAGCGTGGACTGGTTGCTGGAGAGGTGCCAGTTCACCTCCTGGGCACTGCCGAGGTGCCCTTGATTAAGGCACCAAGCCCCCCCAACTGCTCGGGGCGCCTGACCAAGGCAGCCCCCTCACTCTGACATCTCTCCACTTTGTGCATGTATAGGTCCTGTTTGTGCATGTCTTTCGGACCTGTGTGTTAATGACAAAAGAGTGAAAAAAATTGAATTTCCCCTCAGGGGGATTAATATTAAAAAAAAAGATAGATAGAGACAATAAATCAAATTTTAATTACGATGGGTCAAATGAAAATCATCCATTTATCAGTTGTCATCAGATGTAGCACAAGGTTAAAGTGAGAGCAGTGCTCTGTTGATTTACTTTTGGGTAAAAGATTTGGGCAAAATTTTATGTATATTTTGCTTCTAGAGGATGCACTGGATTCAGATGAAGAGGAACCTTGCTTTAAGTCTTATTTTGATGCAAAGATATGTGCATTAGCAGGAATGTAGCACAACATGGAAGTGAAAGCTGTGCTCTGTTGATTTAAATGTGAAAGTGCAATAAAAATATGTTGAATAAAGTTAATGAAAAAATAATCGTAATTGTCATTTTGGCAATGATCATGAAGTCCTACAGTAAATAGTGAAATTAGTCACTTTGTGGAGATTGTGATGCTCAGGGACTATAAATCCACAGATTCCATGCCTGCCCCATCACCTGTGGTGTCCCTCAAGGATCAATTTTAGGTCCTCTTTTATTTCCATTGAAATTAAATTTTATGAGTTTGCTGATGGTACACAGCTGTAGTTTCTCAACAATTCCTCCTATCATTTGACAACCAAGCATCCAGGGCGGTACAACCGTCTTTTTAACCCCTTGAACCCTGGATAGACATCAGTTTTCTTGTGCTGCCTTGAACAGGCGTTTCAACCTTTGAAGCCTCAGCAAATTAGTTTGATTTCTTAAAAAAACGTGCAAAAAGGGCAATAAGCAACTTGGCAAGAGATGTCCTGCAAATTTCAGGAAAATTGCAAAAAGTGACAAGAAAAAACAATTATAATATAATTATAAAATTATCAAAAAACTAGGAAAAATTGTCCAGAAAAAAATATTTATAATTATCATAATTATACTTCTAGAATTATATTAGAGAAAAAATTTCTCAGTCATTCTCTTTCTAGATAAAGTTTATATATATATTTAGGCTTTTTGTATATCTTTTCCCTGTTGTTTTTTGTTTTAGAACTGATTTCAAGATTTTTCTAATAACTATTAAATAATTTTGCATGGTCAGGCTGCTAATTACATTCCTGATTTGTTAATGTGTTATGTGTTCGAGCTATATATATATTCAAATATCCTGCTCTTAACCTTTATGGTTTTTTTTTACGTTTTGCACACTCCTCAGTGTTTATCTTGTGGTCTTCTTAACATTTGTATGGTTTACTATTATTATTATTATTGTTATTATAATTATCATTGTTGTCTGAGGTCTTTTCTATCCTTCTGTTAGCTTGAGATTCATATGGGATGGGGGTTTCCCTTCATTTATTTGAGACCTCTGCCATTGTGTAAGTATGGGCTCTTCATAGCTTCAAGCAAAACGCTGATCGATTTTTTCCGCCTTTAATCTTAAAGTCTAAATTTATGACAAACTTACAATAGTATTAGTGTATAAATATATTATAATGTAGCTAGAGATTTACTGTAACATCCCTATTTTAATGCAATTAATAATTTAATGACATGCTTGATGTGAATATTATTTTGTCAGATGTCAGCTTGCCAGAGGCACAAATATTCCGAAAGTGTGAAGTGTCAAAAAATGAATACAATTTGAGAAGCCAAGTGTCCTATATATATCTCATATAGTTTAATTAAATGACATCCAGTGATTGAAAAAGATATAGTTTCAATTAAAGAGCTTTAATTGAAAAAGGTCATTTCAAAAACTAAATGTTCTATTAGAAATTCAATTACCTCCCAGAGAAAAGGAATATAATATAATTCTTCATAATGGACTCTGGAATGTAATAAGTTGGCCAATTAACTATTTTTTATTTGATTTAGGTAGATTTTATGATCTTTGTTCACAATATCAATTACATGGAGAGCTTTGTGTAGGCAATGTTCATAATGGCTGCAAATGGCAGAGGAGGAAAGAACCCTTGACTAATTAATGCATCCCTAACCAGCTTTCAATTATAACACAAATCATGCACTAACACACATCTAGGTCAGGATTCTCAGCCTTTGTTCAACGTGGAGTTTTATAACAGAAAACTTATCTTTTTCAAACAAAATCTGACATTTATGTCCAAATAGCAACATTTTACCAGAATACATTATTAAAAGTTATAATACTGCGTGTGTACATGTGTGATGTTGAGTTAGTTTCAGAGGTCGGAGCGGCGTTTTAAACATTGTCAGGTGAATCTTTGCACCGTCTGGCTGCTTTTACACTTTTGACAGATATCAATCAATCCAACAGATGAGGTCAGCTGTTTTAATTTGCTCACGCTGCGTCCGGGGAAATGAATATTCAGCACTTTGATGATAAAGCTTTGCTGTTTATGCACACTGAAGACATTAATTTGCTGGCACCATTACTTTTTTTTCCTCAGCACATTTACTACAACATACTGTACTGGCTGTAACAAGCTGAGAAATTTTCAAAAAAGCAGAAAATATAAATGTTTAGTTGTGCACTGCAAGACGTTTTTCCTCATTTGTACAGAGTGATCTGGACTTTTTCAACAATGTTCTGTTCCATTCATTGTCTGGTCCAAAAAGAGAAGCTGGACCACAGTAAGAAGAAACATTCTCAACCATGTCACTTCCCTTAACTTCCGACCCATCTGAGCCATTGGTCACGCTCAAATAAAAGACCAACTAACTGCCAGATATACTTACAACATATGTTGGCATCAATTGTGTCACTCTATTGGAATGTTACATTTCATACAACAGCTGTAGTTATTGGTTATTTTTATGAATAAATGAATACTTTTGTTTTTGCTTTTGCTTTTGTAATTGTGTCATGCATGTAATTATGCCCAGTCTGCATGGGCTTACAAGACACCATAAATTCAGGTAAACCAGGTAAACTGACCTCATGCCTCAATCTTAACCAACAATGCATCTGTGATGATGATCCAAAAATATAATTTATAGTCAGGGCTGTAGCCAGGATTTTAAAAACACTATTGTGTTAATAGATTTTCCCCCAACATTATGGTGCAAATGTTTTTTCAAAGCATATAATTCTGGTGCTGAAATGCTAAGTATATTTCTGTTTATCTAATTGATCTAAATATAGTCAAATGGTCAAATATAATGTATTTTAGATACTGGAATCAGCCTTCAAAATACTCATTGCATGTAAGATTCTAATTGCAAAATGTAAATCTTCTCCGGCCAATTATGTATACAAAAGGAATTTGACTGAATTTGGGTTTTTTTTTTGTCTATTAGTGCTTTCATATACACACAGAAATAGACATAACAGCTAAGAGCAAGGATGATATAGCTGGACAAATATTATTATGGATATTATGTTCACAAGAATGTGTGTGTGTGTGTATATATATATATATATATATATATATATATGTATATATATATGTGTGTGTGTGTGTGTATATGTATATATGTTTGTATATATATGTGTATATGTATATATATATATATATATATATATATATATATATATATATATATATATATATATATATATGTATGTATGTATGTGTATATATATATATATATATATATATATATATATATATATATATATATATATATATATGTATGTATGTATGTATATGTATATATACACATATACATATACACACACATTTATATGTATATGTATATATACACTCTGTTAAAGCTTGCTGTAATTTTTTTCCAGTAAGTTACTGGAAAAGTTTTTTTTTACAGTGTTATTACTATACCTCAATTCATAATGTCATTGCTGTGTTTTCGTTAGCAGTACTTTTGCTGTTTTTTTTTAACTATAGTGTTATAATAAGCTGTCAAACTGATTTTCACTTGAGAAGAATGACAGTAGTGGCCGAATATTTTCCCACAATGCTTTTATGTTTACAATAACATACTGTAAACACCGTTCACTGTATCTTACTGTACATATCACAGTACAATACTGTCGAGGTTGCAAACATTACAGTTCGACACAAATGATGCAGTGACATACTGAATGGATACACATGAATGGCATGATAATATACAGTATGTATACATATGTGTATATGCAGGATTTATATTGACAGTGACAGAGCAACTACATGATGATATGCACATGTTAATGAAAAACCACAGAGGACAACATGACCTGAGTGTTCTCTGTGGTAGCTTTGGCAGGTTGTCTGTAGTACTTTCTTTTGATAGGTTATTTAAAGTACATATTGCTTGTAATACTGAACGTACTTCATCTTATATGCATAACTCTTCATATGTAGTATTTTTCAGCGTGGTATTACTACTTTGATTTGTGTAAATTACCTTCCACCACTGGTGTGTTATGAGAGAACAGGCCTGTTAAAGACGTCCTTTGTGACTGAGCTGGTGAATGTGACATGGTTTAGCTTAGAGGCAACTGCGCATTAACAGTAACACTGGTGTCATCAAATAATTAATTACGAGGATGCCAGAGAAAAAGTCAGATTTTAAAATCCAAGAATTTGATCGGAAGCTGGCCTCTCATTTTCCTTTGTGTCTCCTCAATTCAGTTTCACTGATACTAGTCAGTTATATTAAGCTGACAAGATACTAAAACATAGCGCGGCCTTTTATAACAGTATTTCACAGAGCTGTAATAATCAGACAATTGACAAAAAAAATCATCGTCAGTCACTTAAGCTAAAAAATTGCAGTTTTCCTGTTACAGCTTCACGTGTGTGGATATTAAGTACTTTTCTCTGTTTTGCGTGATTATAGAAGGTTTTGGACAAAAAAAGCAACTTGAAGACATCACATGAACTCTGGTTAGTATCCTGACATATATTGGACAACTGGATCACTGGAGAAAACAATCAGCAGATTAATTGCTCATGAAAATTGTTGTTAGTTGCAGCTCCTCTTTCACTCTGTTTGCTGGAGATGAAGATAGTGTCGTGGGTCCAGAGCCAAAACCTAGCAACATCAGGTTGTGTCCAGCAGGGGGCAATATTAACCAGGGAGGGAGGAGAGTCGAGGCATTAAGGAGAAAATTTGTTGCTGCAAACCAAAACAGACCAAAACCAAATTATATGTTGCATGATATCAATTAAACTCTGCTCCAGCAACAGAAAGAGATAAACTATGATGTGGCTGGTTGATAAATAGCTTACAAGCATCATGATCCTTGATTATAACATGCAACAATTATATACAGAAGGCAATAAACTGTGCCTAAATGTTGAGGATCCACGTCAAATGTACAAATGTACGACTGCTGCTGCTGCTGATGCAGAGTGAAGAGTGTTTTAAATGATCAGATCTTCTTTGTGAAACACACAAAGTAAACAAACACCTGATTCACAGGAAAGAGACACTTTGATACCCGATCAACTGATTGATGCTGCACACAAACCGGCTTTATTACATGTTTAGTCTCAAATCCCCCAATGTGAAAATGTGTGCTGTTTGAAAGACAACGTGTTCGAGACACACGCACGCACGCACACACAAACACACAAACACACACACACACACACACACACACACACACACACACACACACACACACACACACACACACACACACACACACACACACACACACGCAGTGTAACACTACAAGCTGAATAATTTCATAGCGCTTCCTGAGGCAAATAGGAGTGAGAGTACCACACAAGCAGTGGATTATTATCACTGCATAATGTATTTTCACCTTCGTAGGTGAAGTGAAAGTGTCATGCAATTATTCTGAATTGTTACCAAAAACAGAGCAGAAACAAAACATCAGCTGTGATGGAGATGAAGGAGATGATTCAGGTTGGGAACCCAGAAATAACTGTTTTTCTATTCCCTAAAATGGACCAATCAATCAGTTTTTAATGCCTGCATATTAAGTGGTGGCGTCCGAATATTTTATAATATATATATAGACAAAATATATTGTAAAAAGTAAAATTATAATAGGCTAAATAATAATAATAATAATAATAATAATAATAATGAAAGCCTTGGATCTAATAACCTGTCATTCTGTTTAAATCTACTTAGTTACATTACACCACTGTTGACGTAAATACATACATTTAACTATTTTTCCAACTCAAATCAATACATTTTTAATAACAGTGTTTGCTTTTACTAATAGTTGTTTTGTCATCAAAATTCATACTTAATCTGGAAAGTTAAAAAAAAAAGAAGTTTTTAATAGGAGTGAGGGGAATAAAAACCGATGCAGCATAGTATCACAATATTTTCATCTGACAATATATTGTCACACAGTTTTTATTCTATAAATTATTAGTAGTACAGATACAAATGTAACTGTAGGTAGCCCTCTAGAATTATATAATCTTTTCCTTTTTCAGTCCACTAGATAGGTTTGCTGCACAAAAAAGACGGACCGAAAACTTATTAGATAAAACAGATGTTGGCACAGTTTTCCTTTGTGGACCTAATTCACAGTGTAATGAATTGCACTATATATATGCAAATATATTTTATCGCAATGCTCGGCATATTGCAACATGTGGCACATTGTGACTTAAGTATCATGATAATATCATATCATGGATCCTTATGGATTTCTCAGGGTAAATAAGGTACTTGAGTAGAGCTTGTTGTAGAGGATCTCCTTGGATCCCCCCCACTGAGGTCAGGGCTAAGCCCCCACTAGCCCCAAATCCTAGAAACACCCCTGTGCATGTTTATCACTGTTATGATCTTGACTTTTGCTTCTGATATACTGTAACTGCCTTTTAAGATAGTTTTGGAAACATTACATTTAATCAAGCACTTGTTCTCAAATGCAGTGTTGTCCTACTTTATCCCTTTATTCCACCACATGTTGTACATTCCATCCCATTACTTTTACATAAGAGCTACAGCTACTTTAAGGATTAACACTTTTATAAAAAACATATCTTCATCTATAAAATACGATGTATTTATAGAAGAAAATCTATAGTTCTAGTTAAAACTAGTTCCGGCTTGACCAGCCAAAACACAAAATGTTACCATCATGTTCATATATTAATAATTTAAGGGCATTAAAAGAATGTGGTGACACAGAATTTTTAGTTGCTTTTTAAATGTGTTTTGATTGGCTGCTACCTTGGACTCTCTTGTAAAAGAGATTTTCACTCTCAGTGGGATTTCCTGGTTAAATAAAGGTTAGATAAATAAAAAAATAATAATCCAGTAATATAATATATATAATAACATCCCCTCTTAAAGGAGCCATTCTGCGTAAACAACACTTTTGAGTATATTTCATGTTGTTGTCACACATCCTTTCTTCCTGGCAGACACATTTGTTAGTCATTAGTTTGGTTTTTTTATTCAACCTTTTGGTCATTTTACTGTTTTTAATTGCAGTTTATCATTCGAGGCAAACATGGCTGCTAGTTATTTGCTTTTTGGACTTTTCCATTGTTTTATTTTGGTTGTTATAATATATTATATTTTCATCCAGCCTGTGTGAATGTGAGCTCAGGGCATTGCTGTAAAATACTCTGTCAGTTTACCCTGGATAAACAGTTGATGATGATGATGATGATGATGATGAAGAACGCAGGACTTTAAATTGTTAGCTGTATTTCTAACTTGTGGTGTTTACTTAAAAGATCAGTGTACTTCTTTCTATTTAAGATGATATTTTAACAAATACAATGCTTTATTAAAAAATGAATAGCATTAAAAATACTAATGGGACAATGTGTTGATGATCAATGAAACGAGAGAATCTCATAACACCTGTCATCAAATTCACATTTCTACTGTAAGTGTGTATTTCATTGTTCCTCCTCCTTCTTTGTTCGGCGTCTGAAGCATCTATGTCTCAGCCAGGCCACGGGGTGTCTATCAGAGTTAAGTTGTGGAGGGAGATTAAGCCTCTGTGTGTGTGTGTGTGCGTGTGTGTGTGTACACTGTGTGTTTGTGTGCTCCTGTGTGTGTGTGAGTGAAGGGTTGGGGCGGCAGCTGGCCGAGGCTTTTTTTCAGTGCACCCGCCTTGGGGAGCCCCCACTCCAGCTGTGATTGATGCGCTCCTGTTGCTGACCGTGCAGAGGCCAGAGCACAGAGACCCGCTGAGGCTGATGTTTATTTGTGGTCAGAAACCGCCTCGGTCAGGGGGCCCTGGTCGTCAAACATCTTAATCCTCACAAACACAGCTCTGGGTCTGATTTTCTCCTCAGAAAGGACACATCAAGTTTTCTTCTGGCTGTTGACTGAAGCACACTGAGCTAAATCTCTGCTGATTAGTTGTTGTTTTTCACCATTGTGTGAAATGTGAAATATCTGTGAGAAAGGCTCAGAACATTTGCACTATATTCTTGGTTTGTATATCTTGGAGATGGAGGTATTCTCTTCGCATAAGAACCAAATCTGTCGTGAGAAACCTTGTGTGTGTTGCTGCGACGCGGCCAGATATAGCTGGAGACAGTGGAGTCTAAACACTCAGGACTTATGTTTCTGTGGGAGAGTGCCAAATACACTCATGTCTCTTTGATCACAGTGGACGTTGGCTTCTCGGCCCTGAATGAAGAATGCTTTTTGTATGTGACATTCTGGAGCACTTAAAGGAAATGATCGGTCAAAGTGCAATCAACAGGCGAAGCCAGAGCTTCATACCTAACTCCCAGCGGGGCCGTAGAGGTAAACCCAGCGAGGTCTGAGCTCACTGGGGGGAGACGAGCTCAGACCATTTGTTTTTGTTAGACTGGAGTCATGTTCAGGTGGAGGAGAGAGTCTGTACTATTATTATTGTGTTTGCACAAAGCTGGTACTTAAGAATTGTAATTATTCAGCTGATTGCATGTGGCTCATAATGCAAAATTATTTAATTGTTATCTCAGATAATGAGAAAACAGACTTTATAGTCGCTGCACAGCTCGTTGGTCTTTATGCTTATCACAAACAAACAGTTGTAAATCTCACATAGTGAAAACAATCTGCCAAAAGGAAATCAACCAATCAGATATTAATGATTTTTACAGATAAAGGCGAATGCAAGAGGGGGCGACTTCGTCTGTGTCTGTGTGTGTGTGTGTGTGTGTGTGTCAGGGGTCGTAAGCAACCAAGTACATTTACTGCACTTAACTATTATGAGGTATTTCCATTTTATAACATACCTTAACATAATACTGTACTCTATAATTCAACTTTACTACATGTTTAAGAGAAATATTGTGCTTTTTACTCAGTTACACGTCCCGCTGTAGTCGGCAACAGAGGAGGAAGCATTCAGATCCTTTACTTAGGCTAAGTACCAATTAGAGCTGCAACGATTAGTTGACTGAAAGAAAATTAATCGCACACTATTTTGATAATTGACTAATCAATTCAGTCATTTATCAAGTAAACATGTCAAACATTTGCTGGTTCCAGCTTCGTTAATGTGAGAATTTGCCTCCTTTTGACGTCATTTATGGCTGTAAATAAGGAGGTTTTCAGTTTTGGACTGTTGGTTGGAGAAAAGAGGGAAATGAAAGATGTTTGGGTTCTGGGAAACTGTGATGAGCATTTTTTGCAATTTTTTGACGTTTTATTGACTAAAGGATTTATCGATGCATCGTGAAAATAATCCGTAGATTAATGGACAATGACAATAAAGTTTAGTAATCTAATTGATGACATGCTCTGTCATTAATAGATCTAAATCGCACACACAACTGTTGCTGTGAAAGTATTTTTTAAACTTCAGTTCAATTGAATTTTGGCAGATGTGTCACAGTGAAGCTGCTGTATTTTGGACACGGTCCTCTACCACTGAAACTTTTGTAGGATAATTAATTAGTTAGTCGGTCACAGGTTGACTTACTCAGTTTGCGTCTGAACGCCTGGTCAAGTGTGGCTTGACAAGGCGGGCAGCTAGCCTTAGCATCAGAGGCTGCGCTAGCTCGGACAGACGGGTTCGCTGCTACTTGCTTTGCATTGAGATGATACTTCAGGTTTGAAGTTCTCCGATGGTACGAAACTTCCTCAGTGCTCCTATCAACAGTTCCATCTGGACATTATTTAAATGTAAATGTTCCATTCACGGGGCCAGGCAGCGTCGTCTCATCCGCCACTGTGGCTTTCAATAATGCACCGGGTCAAAGGGCATCACGGAAGGCCATTAATCAGCTTTAATTTTTTTTTTTACACATTATTTTTATGATTAATTAATTGAAATTAAGGGGTTATTTCGACAGCTAATAAAAATACTTCATTACAAGTTAAAGTCCTGCCTCGAAAATGTCACTAATGTAAAAGTGTCAGTATTATTAGCAAAATGTTTTTAAAGTATCAAAAGTATTCATAATACAGAAGGATGCCCTTGTGAGGTTATTATATTACTGGATCTACATTATTGATGCATTAATGTTTAAGTAGCATTTTACTGTCATAGTTGGCCAAGGTGGAGCTTAAAAATATTTTATTCACTGTTTATTTATATTTCACTTCTTTTTAAGTTTATGGCTTTTTTTATATTTATTTTCATCTTCCACCTCTTGTATGCAGAGCATCTGTGTTTCCTTCGCGTTTGTTTTTATAGAGACCTGCCGTACCTCTCTCATTCCACATTACACCACAGGTTAATGGTTGACTTTAAAATTAACGACCCCTAAAGATACACAAGCTCCTCAGGTTAAAGGCGTGATGTATAATTTCATGCCGTCATTGCAGCTGGCCACAATTTCCAATCTAATCTCACAGCCAAAAAGAGATGTTGCAGGATTTGTGTCATGGCACAACGGAGGGACAACAATTATTGTGCACAGTTTGTGGTTCAAAGTGAAGGTGGATATGCATCAGCTCGCTTTTTGCCTCTGATTCCCACATTGTTATCTAAATTGACTAAATCCTGTAGAAAACAAGGGGCCGGTGTGATGGCTTAAAATAAATGCAAAGTGATTTCAGCAGTGTTTTATTGATTAAGATCACACTGGGCCTCTGTGCTGCGCGCTGACAGCAGATGCTATACATCCTTCCAGGTTAAAATTAAGCCTCCGCCTTCTCTTGGCATGCCACAGTGTGACAGTGATGCTCTTGCTACAGTGTCCAAAACATTCAGTGGATTACCAGGAATAATAAAACCAACACCCCGCACTTTAAACTGGATGTGCCTATCTGATGCAAGGGGGGTGAGATTGATCTCCCATAATGCTTTGTCTTGATGAGACAATGAAAAATGGCCCTAGCCGGCGACATGTCAATATCAGGGCTGGAGATGCACCGACGGTCCTAGGTTCTTATTTAATCCGGTTTTCTTTAAGATGATAGCTCTTGTTACATTTTCACTGCCTGTCTGTCAGCTTGACATCGCAATATTCCCCCTCTCCTCACTTTCCTGCTCGGTTTCATTTATTTTAAAACGCCATTTCACACACGGCTGACTTTAACAAGGCATTATACAGCACTGAGGGAAGGTCTGGGAGATAGAATTGTGACAGATACAACATTTTTTATGGTGAAAATACAGCATATTGTAAACAGCAGAGTGTATAAATGTGGCAGAGTTCAGAGAGGGAAGCTGCTCATGTATGTATGGATGTCATTCAGGCTCCTCTTCCCTGTGGAAATGATGTCCACTGTCAATACTTGCATTTATTTAGGCTTTATAAACAACAGCTGCAGCAATTGTTTAGGCTTCATTTATGAAAACATTATAATTCAGAGATCACTGATGACTGAGTATTGATTATGTGTCATTTAGTTACAATGTGTTATTGGAAAAAGATAAACTATGTAACACAGGCAAAAATGCAGTTTCACTATGACATGTATATTTTCTTCACGGCAAAATGCAGCTCGTACGACGCAATTCAGGGTATTGTACATAGTCTATGTTATTAAAATCACTGACCCTGTTAAGACACAGAGGCAATAAAAATATTCCCCTAATGATGTAGCAGGTCATGACAGAATCCCCAGGAAAAAAGCTCCACCCTGATATTAACGCTTTAGTATTTTCCCCTGTCTGGTCTGGATGTAACCACCGTGGCGTTTTACTGTGAGAGTGCAGTGACAGTAGGGGTGTAGTTGCTCGCTGCACCCTCCACGATGCAGCTGCGGGTGAAACATGCCGTGGCTGACATATCAGTGATGTTTATTAAGAGACGAGTCTATCAGGTCTCATAAGCCAGTTCTCGCAGGCGGCAGATCTTTTGTTTCTTCCGGAGGGTGTCATCAATCTTGCGTGGCTGCGCTCTCCTGAGCGCTTGATGGGAGATCACGGATTCCTCCCTCCCATTGCAATGGGTTCAGTGGTGGAGGCAGGTAGATAGCACACACACACGCACACAGATACACACACAGTGAAGCCTACATGCTCTGCAGAGCACCTCCATTCTGGGATGGAAAACACAGAGGGAGGCTCCATTGTAGGCACTGACACTGTAATTCTGTCTGTGCTACTAAGAGGGATAGACTGACTGATAACTTACCGTTAAAAAAAAAATAAATACAGTATTTATATTTTTTGTTTCGACACACTATGAAGACTTTCAATATCTGCTCTTATTACATATTCAAAAAATAACCTTTAATGTAGATTTTATAATAGAAATATGACTTTAATGTCTTTGGCTGCTGTCTATCTGCACAATTCTGCCTCAGCTACCTTACCTTTTTATTCTTACCTCTTTATTTTTTTTATTCAAGGGTTGATCTCGATCCTTTTAGTCTTTAAAACCAAAAACTGTGGGAATTTCATTAGGTGTTTCGGTTCCCGTTTGTAGTCTGAATAGTATCGACTAGGGCTGGGCGGTATGGCCTAAAATCAATATCACGGTATTATTTTGGGGGGATGCGGTGACGGTATGATATTGCGGTATCGTCTTCTCTCTTTCTTTTTTTTACACCTTAAATAAAACAGTTTAAAAACCATACAAGTCTAGGATGGAAACTATTTATCGTCAGAAGTAAAACAGTTGCTAATCCATCTAATATTGTGTATGAACCAGGCCACCTCCATCACGTAGCGAGGGAGGTGAGTGAGGCAGGCCGGCCGAGAGATTGTGAGATTGCATCGTGGACCATTTGCTCATTTAAAGGTCCAGTATGTAGGATTTAGGGGCATCTATTGGCAGAAATGGTACATAATATTCATAAGTATGTTTTCATTAGTTTATAATCACCTGAAGCTGAGAATTGTTGTGTTTTTGTTAGCTTGAAATGAGCTGTTTGTAGCGTACAGAGCGGGTCCTTATCCATGGGGTTCGCCATGTTGTTTTACAGTAGCCCAGAAAGGACAAACCAAACACTGGCTCAAGGTCGGTCCATTCACATTTCCAGTCAGTCACCATAATTGTCCTACATGCATGACACATAGGAGAAGTTCTGCAACCTCACCACTAGATGTCACTAAATCCTACACACTGAACCTTTAACTAATCCAAGATCCTGAGATCCTATGACACCTCAGCCCGCTGTTGTAGCCAGTTAGCCTTGCTGCTAGCCGTAGCGTCTGGATGGTAAAAGCCTCGCTCTTTCCTGTGGCTCCAGTATACTTGCTTGCAACTGTAGGTATAATATTAAATCTGTAATAACTTTTGAAGTCATCCTACATACATCATGAATTTGACCATTAATAACCCCTGTAATTATCAATAGTTTAATATGTTGAAGAACTAACAGCTGCTACACAGATAGTAACCGATCAGATGAAAACCTAGGAAAATATAAATGTTACATATCATGTCATGAATATATCACTGAATTGGTAAGTACAATCAAAGTTAATCCAACACAGTAAAGTACCTATTGAAATGTTTTTATGGTGTGGCCTTGCAGCAAGTGTCTCTTGCCTGTAATATGAAATTGATATACTTGGCATGTAGAGACTTGGATAAAAAGTGCCCTCTGCACCAGCTAAAACCAAATGAAAGTAGATAACGGCATCGACTCGGAGCCTTCTGCAGTGTCATAACTTGTATGTAAATCTCAGTGGCCGGGATCGTAGACCTTCATTAAGTGCGCTTTAGTAGATTTATGAAGTGATCTGTGCAGAAGTCGTTTGTAGACGCTGTTCGCTTTAGACCTGGACATGATGAATATACTCCACTTGGCTCTGGCTGGACTGCTGAATCTGAAATTGGTGCTGTCCAGAGCACGCTGCGTGTTCCCAGAGCTGGATGGAGCACTCCTGTTTATGCTCTGACTCTACTCTACCGTGTTGACCTTTAACAAAATATGCCACCACTCTTGCAAAGGGCATTCATTCCTTTAAGTATTTCATGCCATTATGATTCCTTTACAGTCCCTGCTGCTACAACATGGTTACCTTTTGTCAAGAATATTAACTGTGTAACATTAAGCAGCTCTCGGTGCTTCGGCTCTTATTACAAATGGTATTCAGACCGCATAGAAAGGTTAGCGTGTTCGGCCCCGATTCCTCGTGTCTCTCCCAATACTAATGAATTGAAGGGATCATTTCATACTAATTGCTTTTTCAGGATGATAATCCGAGCAATAAAGTGCAAAGAGGCGTTGCTTGTCTACGGGGAAATACGCCCAAATGAAATAAACACCGGCTCACTTTTGATTTGAATCTGTTCAGCCTCAGAACAGAATACATGCCGCCGCCTGGACAGAAAGAAAGCGAGGAAGTTTGAATCAATATTTCCTATTAGAGACGCTGATGCTTAAACCAACAATGACCCGCGCTGAATGAGGTCCAGAGCATTGTGTGTTCAGGTGTGAGGAGTAATTGCATTCTGTATTGAAAAGGCTCCTCTGATTAAACTGAAGAATAAAAGGAAAATGCAATCAAAGAGACGGTTGCTTGGGACAAAGAGTTACCTTCAAAGTTTGTCATCAAAGTTATTTTGATTAATGTGGGACTCAGTTCCTCCAATGGAGCTATTGAGACGAACATACTGGAACATGTTATTTTTGCAGGGATGGCTGTTCATGACTTTTTCTATATTCAACTATTCCTTTCCCCCCACTTTTTTTCTCAAAGTATATTTCACATAACACGCGTGCATGCGCTATGTTCTTATTCATGTGTGTTTATAGCTGCCAGGTGGTGTATTGTGTTAATAGACGGATAAAAATCAGCGAGGAAATGGCCCTCCCTGCGCTGACCCTTCCACCACCCCGGCTCTATCTGTCAAGTTGTCCTCCCTCTGACTTTTCACCCTCTGATCCCCATCTCCTGCTCTGGAGTAAGAGAAAACAGACCGGCACTCCCCGAGCACACTGCAAGCTAGTTTAAGAATGCTGCAGAAATGCCGTGAAATACACGCCCAACGTGGTCGGGCAAACACAAAGAAATATTGTCATTCACAAGCAGATAAAAGAAAACTGGAGTGTTAGGGAAGCTTGTTGGTGTGTTATTGGGTCTGTTCTTGATTTAAAGAAACAAAATTACCCTCACGTTTTGTGAAAGGAAATATACAATATATCAGTACTGCAGCTATTATATTTCGTAGCCCTGTGCAGCCAACAAGGGTAATACAAGACATTTTCAACATTTTAAAACGCACCCGCAAAGTGTTTGTTTTCATTGGCAAGTTAGGCCGAATGTCCCTTTTACAATATAAAAGGGATAGTACGGATTTTTTGAAGCAGGGTTGTATGAGGTGCTGATCTTAAGTCAGTGTATTACCTACAGTAGATGTCAGTCTGCATGGGCCCAGTTTGGAGAAGCAGACAGGAGCACCACCACGAAAGCTAAGCAATGCACTGCTGTGAATGGGGGCAGCAGCAAAGTGTGTTTTATTCAACTAAAAAAATCAATATCAGCTTAAGTGTGAGCTATAATAAGAATATTTTCACTGCTTTGCCTTGCTGTCAGACAGCGATTTCCAATAGAAGCCTTTATAATGCTTTCTTCAAAGCCACTTCCCCAAAACTGGGGCGTGTTGACCGCCATCTACTGTATGTAATACACCACCTATGTATAAGTACCTCATACAACCCCACTTCAAAAAAATCCTAACTATCCCTGTAAACGTTTGGAAGTACCCACAGTTAAATTTGTAACCCACATGGACGTTTTCTGTGATGTTATAGCAACACTTTCAGAGCTATCTGAAGTACAGGGTGACACATGAGTGGATTTTCAGTCCTGTCCCATCCCACCCCCACAAAAAGAATCCCATCCCGTCCCAATCTTGTGTGAATTTTGCACATCTTACAAGCAGCATACAAAGATTTAACACCGTCACTCTTGAGTCTTAAAAAATTCTGTAGTACTCCAGACTTGCCCGGAAGCTCTGTCCGCGTGATGCGCGGATCATTTTCCTTCATTGTCGCTTGTAACACTGCCTTCCCTAACTTCTCCGACTCCATTTTGGCGGCTGGCTGCACTGTGCGTCAACATCCATATACGTCATGCGCCGGTCAGGTGGCTGGTTGCTGGTTGGTTGAAGCCCACCTGACAGGAGAGAATAAAAATGAATAAAACAAGACAACAGATCGGCCAGCTTTGTATTAAAAATAAGGAAATAGCATACTATTTACAGCATACTAAATACTAGCAACTACTCAAATCAAACCTCATACCTTGTGCTGTATATGCAGCTAGCATTGTGTACTTGCACCCTGCAGCACATTATATATTATACTAATAACAGTAGTATTTTGAAAATTATAGCTTACAGTTTTAGGCTGTTCCCTCCACCATTGCTGTGGATTGGTGCAAGCAGGTTGCATTGTGGGATACAGTATGTGAGGTAGACTGGTGCGATGTATACTGGAATCAGTACGACATCTGGGTACTCATGCCGCACTGCATTTTAGCCAAATTAGTACACACTGCTTGACTAGCAAACGGTTTCAGCCTTAGTGTTATATCCTCCCCACTTACGTAGCAGGTTTATCCAGGATTGTCTCTCTTTCAGGGGTCCAGATGTTGTGATGGCAGCTAACCAGACGGACAAAATACACAGCAATAGGTAGTAGTAGAGCCAAGAATTCATGCCTGCCGGAGAGCCCTAATGCACGTGGCACTGCACAACAGAAAAATATATAAAACTAATTTCAGTTTGACTTAAAATGAGCTCCAGTGTTGAAATTGGACCCGCACAGCCTGCACTATGTAGTGTACAGTTGTTATTCATACGGTGCATAATGTGCAGGTAGAATCTGATTTGATCCTGGCTGTATATTTTTGGTAATCTCCCCCCGTGTCCTCAGCTCCGTGGATATCTCTGTATCAGTTGCAGATAAAATTTACTGTGATAAAATGCTGCTGCAGGAGAAAAGTAAGAATTGGTGCTGCGCTGATTGCTTTCCCCTGCCTGTGTGTCAGATAGTGGTCAGCAAGAAACTCTTTAGTGTGCTTCATCCCGTCTCCACCTGCCCGCCGCTGTCCGTCTATCCGTCTGCAGCTTCTCATTCTGTTGGCCCGGCAGAGCAGAGAGGAGAGGAGCAGGACTGAATGGATGTCTTGCAGGCTGAGGGAGACCTCTCTTTTTAAACTCCCATCTGATAGGACAGGCACAAAGGAGCCAATCACGGTTCTGCTGAAGTCGGTATATTGGAGACACATACATTACAGGGTTACCGGGCGAAGGAAAGTAAAGGTGAGGAACAGAGGAATTAGACAGAAGACTCTGTAACCTTTTCTGATGATTTAGCTTCTGCAGTTTCTGTGAATTCAAACTGATAGGCACTTAAAATGTGATTATTGTTTTCCTCTCAGCTTCTTGATGAGGCAGTGACAGCGAAAAACAAGTCGGAGTCTCTTTGCTCTGATGAAAAACTACTGACATCTTTATTCACGGTCATACAGCTTCTTTTTGCAATATTGTGAGTTAATGTCTGACCTTGTCTCTTCATGTTACAGACAACCTCTAGTGGCTCATGGGGAATACTGTCAGAGTGTCTGGCACACAGGTGGATCAGCTGCTGTATACGATAATGTATATTTAGATCTTCCTATCCATACATTTTTGTTTGATGAAATACGGTGTCATTTAGTAAATATTGTGCACTCTTTAAAAATCTTAGAAGTCTTGCTTTTGGCATGAAATTTTCTAAGCTGTTGAGTAAAATATTATTTTGATGTGAATCAATATTTGTATTATGTGAATACTTTTCTGTGGAGTCCTTGAAAGAGAAGACTGGTATTATTGTAGATTTTTCTTACTGTCAACAAATCACCCTGGCTGTGTTTCTTAGACTCAAACTCATGTTACTGAGGATGTAAATCTTCTTTTAAAAAAAATCGTCAGAAATGCAGTTTTGGTTTGAAAAAAGTCTATGTAATTTCCTCAAACAGCTGGACACTGCAGGAATTTATACAAGAGTCAATTGTGTTTTTTGAGGGGGAGGTATTTTTAGTAAATGTACATAAAGAATTTGATTCAAAATAAACTACAGTGCCCACGTTCATCATAATAGGGGAACATGTCACCCTGTGTAACAGAGTGCCTCACTGATGTAGTTTTTTAGACAACAATGGAGCTCTATGATAAATCAATTGCTACAAGAAAATGTTGGCATTGTTTCTGCAAACCCTGAGTACCTTACGTTTGCTCAGTAGGGGAGAGCGGGGTCGGTTGGTACACGTTTGTATCAACATGAGATAATCTTCCCTTATTCTCTCCTTTTCCACCAGGTAGCGTATTTTTTAAAACACGGGTAGACCCGCTGAAAATAGGCTGTAGACTCCTTTCCCATTGCCAGTAGATCAGCGCTGTGTACACGGCTCTGCAGCAGATGAGTATGCGTTTTTTTTTGGTGTGTCATGTTTGACATCACAGAGAGGCCAGATCAGTAAACAGTAGAGAAGAACATGGCGGGCAGTGGAAATGTTACAGTGATCAGTCTGTCTTTCAAACTCGGTGCAGACTAATTTGGATTAATGTGTAAGCGCTGCTTGGGCAGAGACAGATCAGCAGATTAAGGTGCACCATTAACTTGTATTGTTACTCAATGCAGGAATATACAGTATAGAAATGGTGTTTTTCCTTTGGATTGCTCCAACTGCTACTGCAGTTCCATTCACCCCCACTGTATTGGGATGGAGGCATAAATGTCTTATTGGATATATTAAAACCTAAAAACCATAACTATCTGCATGGCTTGTAAGTGAGAACATGCATATACTAATTATTATTACTATACTGTAGAAATTGTGTTGCTGTCATTAAATGTTTTTATACTGTTTGTAACATCTAATTCAAACATATATAAAAAAGATGCATCTGAATTTCCAGCACACTGTCGTGACTGAACACTTCAACAGACAGTCGGCCGGCGCTCACTCCCAGCCGCATCCGCGCTGCCTCTGAGAGGAAATATTAGGCCGAAACATCTCAGGCGTGATGTGCCTATTAGATTATTCCAGAGACCAAACAACAGAGCTGGGAGAGGAGGCAGCGGAGAGGGTGGCAGACTGGGAGCAAAGCCTCTCTGAGCGCTGGCAATCAGGTGGTATTAGGCTCTACCAGTTAGAAGCATCAGTGAGGCAGACACAGCTCGGTGTGAGCCGTACATGTGTACATACTCTCAGCCATCATCCCAGACACAATAATGGAAAACCAGATACCTTATCAAGCTCAACTGTCAGGCTTGAGGCCGAGCCGTGGAGATTAAGTGTGGGATATGTGTGACGGTGCGATGCATGTGGTCGGGAATTGGGGTGGGAGGAAGTGTATGTGAGTGAGTGAGAGGATAGAGGGGTTAGTTGCAACTTCCTGAGGTTTGGTTGCAGAAGAGTCCCAACTGTATTATGTCTGCTTTGTTACAGAGACAGTGCAGCATGGTTTTGTTCTCTTTATCCTACTGGGAGATCCTTAGAGTGTTTCTTGATTGACGCTGGAGATCCACCCACTCCGAGTTGCTAATGAGAAAAGCCCCGAGGACACAGAAATTCAGCAGACATTACTCCCTGACCTTTGTGAGGTTTGCTGGGGACGCCGCAGCAATGCGTTCATGCAGCCACGGCGTCGTACGCGTGTCAGGCTCCTCGGGGCTCCGCTGGGGGACGGGGAGTAACACTAGGGAGCCTCGTTATGTGCGCAACATCAAAACGAATCAGGCTCCGTCCGCCACCCCTCATCTCAGGCCCCCACTGCGGGCTGCAGGGTGAGTGTGTGGAGGTAATGAGACCGTGGCGCTCCTCGGCCCCCACCGCCACCTCCACTGCAAGACACTAACAACTACTGGTGCCCGGGGGATGTCCGTGAGATAGGCAGTGAGAAAAAGAAAGAGTGAAATGGGGGGAAAAAAAGAGTGTGAGAAAGAAAGAGAGAGACCAGGCAGTCCACCTAACCAGCTGAAGTGGAAGTTATCCTTATGAAGTGTGTGTGCGTGTGTGTGTATGTGTGTGTGACTCATGCACTGCCAGGGGTTTTCAGAGGTCTTGAAGGAGCTGTGCCAAGTTGTGTGGAAGTTTCTCTTGTTGCCAACAGGCGCTGAGCAGTCAAGCCTCCTCCCTGCAGTCACACAGAAAGCATTTACGGATCTTTGTTAATGATTTATTCATGTGCATGTAAAAAAGCATCGACTATACAAAATTTTTCGGTAAACACTGCATAGATTTAGAGGCATCTTCCTGAGTGTCGTCTCTCTTTATAAACTGCTCGAGAGCACCGACAATCTCAGATCACGGATGTCACAAAATGTCTGCAACTGGAAAAAGAAAAGAGGTTTTTACTTGCTGGAGCACAGACCCAGAAACACAATCTCGAAAAACATCAAGCCCCGAGCCTGCCTTTCTTCCAAACAGATAATGCATGTTTGTGCCAGTAGCAGGCTTGATTACTTCAAGGCTCCTCTCTCTGGTCTACCCAAGAAAGCCTTGGCTAACCTGCAGATCAGCCAAAACACAGGAGCATGTTTGCCAACCAAGAACACACAGTTTTACTCCTGTTACAGAGTAATAGTTTCTTGTAAGTTTTAGAATACATATGATTATTCTGTTTTCGATCTTTAGGTCAGTTGCTGGACTCGTGCCGGTACATGTTTGTAAAGATATACGTTGCAGGATTTTCCTAAATAAAATAAAAACAATGTATAGACTCATACAAAAGTAATCTTCCTCAGTCATCACTTACGACCCATTAGAAGTGTGTGGAGGTGTATTTTTCTGCAGAGACTCTGCCCTCTGCCTGGGTTATTTTAAATTTCCTTGCTCTGTGTTCGGGGTGTTTATGGGTGTGTAACCTCACAGCACTCCGGTGATGCCTGGGCTTTGAAAAAAGGCAGCAACCAGGTGCCAAAGTGTAAGCAGCAGGCATCCAAGAGACACAGCGCCCAAAAAACGCAAATATAGCAAGGCGAAACGCAAAACGAGAGTTTATCTGGGGTCGGCTTTTACTTTGCTTTCACTGCTGAGTGTTTCCAAACAGTAACCTGCATAGTATACCTGAAGTGACTTTTAACAAAACTAAAAGCCACTGAGGGGTGAACGGTTGAACTTGTTCTGGTTGCGTGTTCTGGGCTAAGAATAAACCATGTCCAGTGTGTGTTATCTCTTTAGATTTGGCGATCCATTTATTTTCAGTTCAATACACACATGTTCACCATAACATGGAAGGGCAACAACATTGTCCACCTTGTGTTTATCCATCCATCCATCCATTTTCATCCTCTTATCCGGGGCAGAGTTGCGGGGGCAGCATGCCGAACAAAGCACCCCAGACGTCCCTCTCACCAGCAACACTTTCCAGCTTCTCCTGGGGGACCTCAAGGTGTTCCCAGGCCAGATCAGATATGTAATCCCTCCAGTGTGTTCTGGGTCCCCCAGGGCCTCCTATCAGTTGGCCGTGCCCGGGACACCTCCAGCAGGAGGCGCCCAGGAGGATCCTGATCAGATGCCCGAACCACCTCAACTGACCCCTTTCAACATGAAGGAGCAGCGGCTCTACTCCGAGCTCCCTCCAGATGTCCAAGCTCCTTACCTTCTCTTTAAAGGATAACTTTGGTATTTTTAAACCTGGGCTCTATTTCCCCATGTGTATGTGTGCGTATGATTCATAGGTACAACTCGTATTAAAATTGGTTCAGTACTGAGGGAGGTGGATGTAGCTGGCAGCCGCGAAACGAGCTAAAACGGTAGATGTGGGGGCAAATGCGTCCCGTATAAGTTTGCACATTAAAAGTGCTTTTTCCGCCACTGACCGGTTCAGATCGCCAGTGCCATCTCTGTAAATAGCATACTAAGGTTGGAAAATCCCTGTAGTCATGTCTAGTAAATGCGAATGTGGGCATAAAAAGAATTACTATATCTAAATATACCAAAGCATAAATTTTTGTTTACATTTTGCACACTTTGGAGACACGTTCAAACAGACAACTGCATCTTCCTCTATCGATTATATCGTATAATTATAGATTTCTACTGCTGAAAAGGAAAATAATTGAACATTGTTCATATAACATTACCTCCACTGTGTCTGTAGCTCTCTCTACTCGTGGGACAGCTGTTTTCTTGAGGAAGAGGTGTTTCGGGATTGGATGTCTTCTCTTCTTCGGCTGGCAGTAGTCATCTTGGGAGAAGTGAGCACTGCAGAGTAACTTGTGTTGACTCTTATCCCAACTGCTTCACACTTGGCTGCAAAATGCCCCAGTACATGCTTGTGTTTAGATAAGGATAAAATAAACAAACAAAAACTATTATGGCTCCAACGGTACCTTTTAAGACATTTTGACTTTTGTTTATTCATGCAGAGTGAAAGCCTATAGACCAGAACAGCACCGCGTCATCACCAAGGCCAGTCGCCTTCGGGGGGAAGAAATGTGCTGGCAGGTAAGAAGAGAAACAGGAAAACGGGTTAACGAAGGCTTTTACACGGAGATTTGGGGCACAAAAGATAAATGAATAATCACTGTCAGTGTGGTGAATGGCTAAATGACACTGGTGACAGTTACTACTAATGGATAGCTAAGGTTAGCTTTAGTTGGGGGCTGCCCGATCCCCGATCTTCTTTCGGCTGTTTCAGGGAACCTCCAATAAACCAGCAGCAGATGATCACAGTGTTCATGGAGGCAAATAGTTAACATGGAGTTAGCAATGTAGCTAGGTCCCAGCCCATGTGGGGCTTTGTATACAAGGAGGAGGAGCTTAAAATCAATTATAAATGTAACAGGAAGTCAGTGCAGAGCAGCTCAGACCGACTTATGTTGTCTCTCTTCTTGGTTCTGGTTCATAGCCGAGCTGCAGAGTTTTAAATGAGCTGAAGTCTCTCAGTGGTGTTTTTTGGGAGGTCAGTAAAAAGTGCTTTACAGTAGTCAAGTCGGCTTGAAATAAAGGCAGGAATCAATTCCTCTGCATCTTTTTCCATTTAGAAATGGTCGTACCAAACCAGCAGCAGATGATCGCAGACTGTAGCACAGTCATGACTGTCGCCTCAAACTAAATCTCAGTTGAGATCAAACAGTTGGCTGTTAACAAGTTTGTTCACACTTAACCTCACGATACCCGGTGATTCAGTCAAATATGTCTAGATGATCAGATAAGCAATATCCGGTCACTGTGTTGGATGGGGGAAGATTAAAGGGGCACGATGGCAATAAACCTTAATTAAAGACAGAGATTTTGTGGCTATGATAGGGGGAAACACAGTGGGACATTAATATCAATCTTAAATCAGTCCAGTGAGTCCAGACTGTAGAAAAAGGAAAAAGAAGAAGGAGAAAATGGCAAGGAAACATGGTCTGATCATTGAACTCCTGAATCAAGGCATATGTTGGGCCCTGATAACTTATACTACAGCTAAAAAAAACTCAATGTCAGTTACAAAAACAGAATTCCTACGTGAGGAAAATACTTTTGCTTCTTTCAGCTATGCAGAAGATGCTTTGAATCCGGCAATAAGGGTTAAGTAAAATGCTTTGAGACTAAAAACAGCAAGAAAATTGCCAGTAAACTTCTAGCATCAATGAGGAAGATGGATCCTTGGTTTGTGATCAAAAATCAAATGATTCAACAAAGTTTTAAAACACATTTTATAAATCAGAATGTTGTTTGAGTGACAAGGAAATGGAAGACTTTTTTCAGAGAAATGGATTTCTCTGTGAAGAAGAAAGGAATCATTGGAGTCATCTGTCCTGGAAAATGAAATTAAATCAGCTATCAAATCCCTTTCAACTGGTAAAACACCAGGCAATGATAGTTAAGAGTGGAAGTGTATGAATGTTCCCAAGACACTAATTTATTACAGTCCTGTAAATGCTCAGCTTCAGACAAGGTCACAAAGCAATTACTAGACCTGTCCATAAAACAAACATTTGTGTAACAATAAATTCATGAATACAGACTTGTCAGAATTATTATCCAAACACAAGTCAAATTGCGTCGACATCTACAGGATCTTCTGTTTTCTGTCCCCCAAAATGGGACGCAGCCTCGATGTACCTATATGTGCTGGTCTGATCTATGGAGAAACCACAAAGCACAAAGCACTTCACTGATTTTCCTTTAAATCTGAGAAAATCGGTTGCACAAAACATCCCAAAGTCCTCTCATTAAGGTTTCGTTAAGTCTTATACTTAAGGATTTGCTCAAAGTTCATTTAACTGTTGCACAGAGCACCTTAGCAACCAAAGTAAGAAAAGGTACCTCTGACTGCATCTTAACGGCAACATGGCTGACTTTATGGCGATCGGTGAGGAAAATGAAGGAGGCGTCTTGAGGAGAACTCGATGGAGCCCTTAATGATAAGCAATTGATTTAGCACTATAAAATAGATCGGTCAATTTATGATTTGAAGTTGGAACACTCAACTTTCCGAAACTGCACTCGCTAATCCCTGTTAAAGTGAATGATTGCTCTGTTGTTTTATGCAGTGGGATCTTTCCAAATCAGATATTGGCGAGGTATTTTATGCACACAAGTCAACGGTGTGCTGCGGCATTCACAGAGTTTCAGACGCCCAAAATGGGTGGCTGCTGGTCTTTCAAAAGGGGAAGCTCACTTTAAGTTTGCATATTGTAGCGAGGCAGTAACTTATAAAAGGAACATTTAAATGAAGCCGTTTTTCAACCACAGTCATGCCATAGAACCACAGCAAAACACACCTCAAAGATTTTAGATGGGTTTACAAACGGTGAAAATGAGCTATATGGCTTATGGAAATAAGGAACTCCGGACAGCACTCCATTTGCAAATATCCGCATGGGACTGAACTCGAAATGCAGTGATGCCGGTGTGTATTTCCAAAGCGCTGTCAATCACAAAGGGGTTCAGCCTTTTAGACAATTCCTCCAATCATCACGCAGACACCGAGCGCCCTCTCCCGCCTACCACTCCATTAAGTCCCAGGGAAGCTGAGCCTCCCTGAAAGTGACGGTTTGTTGCATTTATCTAATGACCATCTTGCTTTGCTGCATGAAAAAAACCTGCTCAGCGCTGTCTCATAGGAATGCTTGGAGGCTCTGCGTCCACCGTGCTGACATGAGAATGTATGACAGGAGGTCACGTTTGAAAACTGGTGACAAACAGCTGATGTTTGAACATCATAGTCATCATGTGAAACGCATCCTAGCGCACGTTTAGTGCAATGTAAATTCTTATTTTAGTGTAAATTCAGTAGTGCATATTTGACCATTTCTTCTATGAAATTTTAGTGGAAGTTCGCCCCCGGTCCAAATGTTGCAGTTTCTTCCCACGTTTGTTGCTTCAAGTTTGGTGTTATTTTCCGATCAAATTTACTTTTCAGTTTGTTCTTTCTTTATTGAACTCTTCTAGAAATGTGATATTTTTTCTTCCTTGGATCAGTTTGGTTTTTGTGTCTTTGTATCTTCTGCCATTATTTTTTATTATCGGGCCAACATTGTTTGAGGATAGCTGCGATAACAGGTAGGTTATCACAAGCACACACTCAAGCAAACAAATGGTCTCTGTGGAAATGGTGGAATTTTACTGCTGTAAAATGTCTTTCAGCACAGTAAAGGCCGTAATGTCTTTCATTGATTAAGGAAACCTTTCAAGAGATTCTGTACAACACCCTTATGTCATTTCCTCAGCTAAGGGAAATACTAAACTTTAAGTGTCAAACTTAAGGTGCTCTGTGCAGCTCGCCCCTGGAGCATCAGAATCTGTCGGTACTGTGCTTATTTTCTATGGATTTTATCATGATTACAAGTTTCCAATATATGAATATTATTGTTAACATTTGAGGAGGAATTACACCAAGGAATATACATTTTTGTCCTAAGTTGCCCTATAACTTGAGTCATGAACGCAGCGCTGGCATTTACATAATTAAAAGGTTGGTTCAGCAAAGTTACAAAAAAGCACATTTTCTCGCTGCACCATACAGATAGTTATATAGTGTGTTTTTGTCCAAGTTTTGAGACATATGTCTCTGACAAATTCCTGCCTAAACCCCAAAACAATTAAGAAGAACGGGTTCTGTTTTTGTGTTTCAGAGAACTGACAATTTAAATGCAACATGCCTTTTCTAGAATCAGTGTCTCATGCTCAACAGTTACTTTTTACCTAAGAAATCAAATCCTTCTTATGAAAAGAAATGTGTCTGTCAGGTCTTAACTGTATTTAACTTCTGCCTGTGAAGGTCATAAAGTTGGATTTGTTTTGATTTCTTTCTGTTTCCTCTCACTTATTGTTATTCTTTTCAGAGAGCAAAAGCCGATCTCTCTTGTGACTAACTCTTGGTGCAACTGGTGCTTTTGTTTATGTCATAATTAGTGGGCAGGAGTCTGAGAGGCAGAGATGGCACTGAAAGCCATCTTTTGAAAAATCTTCCCACATGTGGTTCGTCGTGTGTTTTCCTGGAGTACGGCTCTGCTCGTCTGACAAGTCATTAGACGTACATTACAGTCGAATGCAGTGGCATTTATACAGAGCTGTACAGGATGTGGCATTACAGCATATTCATTACAGTCAGATGATTCTCTGCGTGCACCAGCACGGATCAGACATCATGTTATGTTGTGACTATCATGAAATCACACAGTAAGTTATATTTAATGTTATATCCATGATAATATGATCAGATTATGTAGATCCACCTCTGACCTGCATTTCAGCTTGATGCTACCTATAAGTTAGCTTTCAGTCAGGCAATAAAAAGTTATAGTCTAGACTTCTTCAATGCAATATAACAGTGTACCAGAATAGATTATTTTTAAAGTTATTTTGATGCATGCAGTCGCTCTTGTGGATGTCATTTGGTTTGAGATATGAAAGAAAGACCAAACAAAGCAGGAGCCTCGACCAAAACACCACCTGTTTGTAGCATTTAAGTGTTAAGGGTGAACAAACAAAAGATGCTCAGTGAGAGATGTCGAAGGTGGAGCTGCTACAGTTGTTGAATAATTCACATGTTTTTTCTAAAGATTATTTTTTGGGCTTTTTGCCTTTAATATACAGGACAGTGTGAAATGGGGATTGCAACGGGTTGCAAGCTGGAGTCAAACTCGTGACTGCTGCAGCGAGGCATCGCCTCTATACATGGGGCGCCAGCACTATCCACTAAGCTACCGATGCCCCCACATATGTTTTTAACAGGCGGCATGGTGGTGTAGTGGTTAGCGCTGTCGCCTCTCCTGGTTCAAACCCAGGATGGGGGAGCCATACTGTTCTCCTTGTGTCAGTGTGGGTTTTCTCCAGGTGCTCCAGCTTCCTCCCACAGTCCAAAGACATGCAGGTTAACTGGTGACTCTAAATTGCCTGTAGGTGTGAATGTGAGTGTGAATGGTTGTCTGTCTCTATGTGTCAGCCCTGTGATATTCTGGTGACCTGTCCAGGGTGAACCCTGCTTCTAACCCAGTGTCATCTGGGATAGGCTCCAGCCCCCCCCATATATTAGTAAACTGTAAGCATAAATTGCATTGCCACCCCGTCACATATCCACAAATTAAAAATCCAGTTGGGGCCAATCAGGGATCCGCGCTGTATAGTTGACAACGTAAGCAGCCAATCAGGGACTGCGTTGTTGTTGATGAAGCTTGCAGAGCAGTAATGGTGGCTACCAAAGCAACAAGCGCTAACTCTCACAGCAGAGTAAGTGAAGTTATTTGCAGAAATAGAGTCAATAACAACAGTTAAACAAGAGAAAGAGTATGTTCATGTGGAGTTTGTCACAGAAAAATACACTTTTGCTGTTCTTGCAACTGGATTTGGCCAAAGCTTGATTTATCAACTGGCTCCGTTGGAGATGAGGAAGATGTTCTCGGCGAGTACTCCCGCCCACTGGAAGTGTTTGGGGCAGCATCGAGTCCAAGTGCAACAGAGTGTTGAGCTCACATCATCAGGACGGTACCAGGCTACAAAACTACCACGGATACTTTAACAGGCATGATGTGTTGAAATTATAGAAGGTATGTGACAATGTTGTCTGTAATCTGAGTCCATGTCACCTTCTTACTGTGGAGACACAAGTGGGTCCCAGCGCTCAAGTGGAATAAAACCACCATGTTGCCTTGGCAACAAAGTTTGATGCACCATTCAGATTTATGTTTTTTTACAGGCACAAGTCAACGTTGGCACTGATGAAGCTGTCCAGTCTTCAATGTCTGTTTTTTACTCCTGATTAAGATAACTGCTCAGACACTCCTGCCATGCTTATTTATACTGTTCTGAAGATGACAAAATAGCTTTCATATTCACATAATCACACTGTTAATATTTGTGTTTGTTATGGGGGAGGATACATTATAATTTTACTGAAATGTACCAGAAATCACAGATATTTGCTTTTTTGCAGTTAATTCAAATTTATTGATTTGCTTTTTTTTTATCTGTCAGATTCTAGTGTATCATATGAGACACGCACAAATGATGTCAAGTGCAGGTTTTTGAACCTGGTTGGGTTAACTTGTGTTGTTTTGGGTCCAGTCACTCATTTTGAACCAGGTAGATTTTGGCTGTGCTCTAATTTCAGCACAAATTAAACCGGTGAACAGGAGGATGTGTCTCCAGCAGCATGTGGCACAGCAGCTCAAGCTGTTAGCAGCTGAACAGGCGCAGCTGAGGAGCAGTCTCCCTGGGTCTCAGGGGGCTCGTGCAGCAGTCTGTCTGTCCTTACCTATTTCACTTCTTCTCTGCTCTCTTTGGGGACTTCTCCTGTTAGTGTAGTGTTTGCTGTAAGAGACGCGTCTGCCTTTCCATCTGTGCCCAGTTTGAGAGTGAGCTAAACTGCAGTCAATGTCACACAAGAAGTTGCTGAATTATTAAGAGTTCCAGATTTGCTGTGCACTGCACATCTTTGATCCATCTGTTGGAGGAGCATTCATATATGGCAAAGTGTACCTGCTGCATTTGCTGGCAATCTGTCGCGGATCAAAATTTGATGGTTCATACATTTGTTGTCACCATAAAGAAGTTTGGCTCTCATTGTGTTTGACTCGCAGCGAGCTTTGCTCCCGTTTCCAGTGTTCCGCGGTGGCTCTGGAGGTAAAATCCTCTTTAACTCTGCATATTTTAAAGAAAGCGAGCTGAAAGACCATTATGCCACCTTGGCCGGCACTTATTAAAAAATTTCTGAAACAAGGAGAACGAGATAATAAGACAGACAGAGAGAGGGAGAGAGAGACAGAAGTGTAAAAATAGCAGCCCACTAACACCTTCCTAATCATCTGGCCCATTTCCTCAAGGTGATACGGTATAAAGGTTAGTGCTGTATATCCTCACTAAGAGCAAGGGGACATTGTATCACCTCGGGTTTAATCACTGCAGCTTTAATCAACAGGTTTTTATTAAGTGAACGGCCTTGGTAGTACAGGGGGTGTGGGGTACGTCTCATGTCACCCCCTGACTGGTATCTAGTGTATAGATATTGTAGTATATAGTACACAGTATAGTACAGTACGTCAGACTGTCTGCCTGTCAGTGTGAGCTGATATGGCTGAAAAATGATGTCAGGGTGTCTACAGGTATCAGACACCTAAATTTAATATTTTTTAAGATGTTTTAAAGCTAATTTTTGACCAAATTTGAGATTGATTTTTGGACAAATTACCCTTTTCTTATTCAAGCATTAGTAATAGACAGTAAAACAAAGTATTAAGATCAGTAGTAGGTTTCATCAGACACCAACGCCTCCCTACAACCTGGGTGGCATACAAAAAAGTGTCTTTCCATCACTAAATAAAACATTGCTTGTAAACAGTTAAGTACCATTTCCATCAAATATAACTGGCTAAAGAAATTTGTAACATTTAAAGTAATTTCTAGGAGAAAAACACAATGAATAATACAATAACTGTGTAGCCCAGTGGTTAAGGTGCATAGCCGCTGCCACTGCTGCAGCCAGCGACCAGTGTCGCATGTCTAAACACTCTTAATTGGCCATTATCCAAGGAACATTCTCTGATGCTTAAAAATTAAGCCGTTGGTGAAGTGCCAAAAACTGCAGGTCCTCTAACGGCCACTTGAGGCTGGCTCCAAAACAGAGTAAACCTCCATGGACCTTCATGTTAACATGCCCAATTTCACAGCAGATATAAACATGTTTACAGCCTGGTACAAAAAAAGAAACACTCTCTATTGCTAATTTTAACATTAATGACAACTTTTTACATTTTATTAAGGCTTTAAATTGTGTATTTTTAAGGGCAGGGCGGCTTGAGTGAGGCTTTCTGTGAGGTGTGGCGACAGTCTTTGAATCAGAGCACCAGCTGCTCATCCAGATATGGTCACTTTTGGCTCCAAAAAACCAAGATGGTGACAGCAGAAATGCCGAACTTGAGGCTTCAAAACGTCAAAAAGTCACAGAAGCTACATCCATTATTTACACAGTCTACGTTGTCTATCTCTTTTGTATCACAGTGTTCTTTCCTTTTTGTGCTCTTTAGGGCATGTGTCCATAGTGTCTTTATGGGTGCTGATAAGCACGTCCTTCCAGCACTTCATAAAAAACGCTCTCTGTGCTTTTTTTAAATTGACGCACTGAGCATTGGTTTTGTCTCTAAATTAATATCTAGAAATTAGTGCTAGCTATGTAGCTAACAAGACACTACATTAACAGAGGGTTGAATACACAGTTAATGACAAGCTTACAAAGGTGCAGTGATAAAAGCACAACACTCATCGGTAACATTCAGTGTCCACCAGCTGATGGGCTTTTCTGTCTTTGTTTTGACAGTAGCTTAGCTAAAGCGTAAATACTTCTGCATGGAGTCGACGCCATTCCTATGGCGTAGGCTCTGCCGTACCCTACGCCATAGCCTGACGTGCACCTCCCTAGAAATGTAACTGTGTCGCAGTGATGCAGTCCTCCTGTCTATTTTTGTAATCTGAAGCCATTTCTCTCAGTGATGAGGAAGCTCTTATTTACTTTTATTTCACAGGTAAGAAACAATAAATTGTGAAGACAGTAAAGCCTCCACAAAATAGCATTTTAAGTCTTGTGTGTGATTTATCCTGGCTTCATATGAGCAGAGGAAATCTCTGCTAGTTGCTAGGCTAATTTATACAATGTAAAATGTCCCAGGTTTGTGCTAATTTGGAAAAAATGTTTTAATATAAGACAGTTGTTTTGTCAGTGAACCTTTGTGAGCTGTAATGGAGCTGAATTTTGTAGCGTTACCTTTGTTAAATGTTGCTGTTGTCCCTGGCTTCATATGAGTAGAGGAAAACTCTGCTAGCCGCTAGGCTAATTTATACAATGTAAAATGCCATAGGCTTGTGCTAAAAACATTAGCATGTTGTATTTGTGGGAAAAAATGCGTCCAGCAAAAGACAAGTGTTTGTCTGTGAATGCTGCGAGTTATAGTGAAGCTGATTTGTGTACTTGTGTTTGAAATTGTCTCTATTAATCCATGTTTAATGTGCGTTTAATGTGTGTTTTGAATCAGTTCAACTTTACAGCACTTCACAGAAACCCCATCGCCACCTAGTGTTTTGGAGGTGTAACTGCAGAGTGACACAGACACACCAACGCACAAGTATAAATGCTCACAAATGCTCACTGAAAACAAACATGTGGACACAAGCCGTCAGTGTGTATATTCATACACTGGGTAAAGATTCACTTCCATTCATTTGATTTGGGATTCCAATTGACAGCATTGTAATCCGGCTTCACCCCCCAAATAATTCAAACTGATAATGTTTGTCGGAAAGAAAAAGAGTAGAGATGATAATTGCTGTTGCACTAATGCTGGGACTGTTCTGGTATTGTGCTATAGTGTGTTGTGGTGAGTGCCTCCCAGTACGCAGGCTCTTTGCTGTGTTCTGTGGCAGACTTTGTACTTGACATTTCCATGATTCATGCCTGGTGTGATGGCTGGCCTGGAGGCTCACAGAACCTTTACTGAGACAGAACCAGGCTGCATTTGCCTGCATGGCCAGAGAGCTTCATCAAACCACAGCACTCTGTGTGCCTGCACATGTGACCGCTGCTGTGGTTAGAATTCTGGCTTTTGATGCTTATCAATGTTTTAAACCCAGTTTTACGGGATCTGTTTCGACCCATTGTGTAAATGATTTACTTTAATTTATAGCTGTATTCCGGCGTGGTGTCGCTGTTGTAGTTGCACTTACAGTTGAACTTTTTTCTTTTTCTTTACAGAACTTGTGTTCAGAGTGGTACTCACTACTTTTGAGAAACTCACACAGCGTATGCTCTCTTTTCATGTTTTAGAGAAATCATGAAGTCAGCTCCGCATGCATATGTTTCAGTGCTTTGGGGAAATGATAGTGGCTATGAATAACAAATAGATGTGAGTCAGTGCAGTTGAAAAGCCTTGGCTTTGTTGCCGTTATTAAAGCAGTGCTAGCTGGAGAAATGGATCCAAAGTATGCTGTTGATCTCTCTGCGAACAGATATCAAAGCCTGGACAGCAAAGGAGTGGTAAGTACTGGGGGACAGGGGGGATCCCTGGAGCAAACTGAGGGTAAAGATGAAGGGATATGGAGGAGATGAAAGAGGGAGAAGAGAGAGGGAGGCAGTGAGAAAACAGAGTAAGAGCGAGAGAGAGAGCCTGTGTGCCTTTGTGTGTGTCTGTATACCAGTGTCTGCTGGAGGAAGGACTTCAAAGACCCAGCAGAGCAAAGGCTGCTTCGCTTTTTCACTTCTTTTTTTTTTTTCCCACCAAAGCTCCTCTCGCGTTGGATCCCCCCTCCTTCGCTCTCTGGTTATTCATCTGTCTCTCCTCAAAGGCAGCCAGGCCTATTGGATTCTGTAGGGCACCACTGACATGAATATTTCTGCTGCATCAGAGACATTTGCTGTCGTTGCCTCACAGAGCTTCAACCGTAATTGAGCGCATGATCCCACAAAGTTTATTGACTGCAATATTGGCTGCATTACAGACTGCAATGCTGATGTCTGGTGAGGCTAGTGAAAGTGGAGCCTCTGTGCTAAAAATGCTTTTTTCATTCATTGGAAGTATTATGTTTTTGAGGCTGTCAGTTTTGCAGGAAAAATGCTCTGAAAAGGAGGCGTAAACACAGCGCAGATGGGATTTACAAGAAGGAGGGTTGTAGGGGAGGAAATAAATGTGCATTAAATTTCAGCTAGTATAACTACAAACTGATCATTAGAAACAAAAACTAAGCAATTTGGCTGATATTCATTGCCCAATATCAGATTACTGTAATGGGAACAAATAGAAGACAGATGTTGGTTTGTCTTGAGTGGTTTGTCAGTGCTGTTAGGCTTCTCATTTTCAGATTTTAAAAGCTGAATGTATGCACATTTATTTTGTGAGTTAGCCAAATTATACAACAGGGCAGCGTAGGCAATGGGACAAGGTTTTTCGTATCTGAAGCGTTTTTCTTTCTGTTCTAGCTGAGTAGTATTGACCGCAGGTAAACAGTCTGCGTGGAGAGCAAGAGAGACAGAACGCATTGGCCGAAATGCATTATTGGAACGCATTGGCCGCCATCTGGTGATGACTAGCTTTTGTTAGCTTCTTTTAAATTCTGTTTATTGAGATTAGTCGAGACTCAACTCAGTTCCCGCGTCTCAAGTAGCTAATTTGGATGTAGACAATGGCCAGTGCACGGAGGAGGCTGGAACCCCCCAGATGGAGCGGGTACTCTCCATGATGTCGAGCATATTGTTCTACAGTAGCCCAGAGTGGACAAATCTTTTCTGTGTTGTCACTGGAAACAAAGTTAGTAATTATTGACCCCCTTGGATGGAGCAGTGAGCGGCTAGAAAGCACCAATGGGCCCATTTGACTAGACAATCCTGGATCAAACACTGGACATACAGTAATTTTACTTACATATTCAAAGGAATTTCTGCTGTATTAAACTCTAAATGTTCAGTGGAATCCTTTATGGAGAGAGTAGAGTATTTCTATGTTCATACAGTACAAGGATACAAACAGAAGGCTGGAGCAGGTGACAGCCCAGCCGAAACAACAGGACAGAATGCCTTTAAAGTTTTTGGGGCTTACAGCCTCGCTGTGGGTGTTGACGTCCCTTTTTCCAAGTGTGTCAGTCTTCAACTATGTGACTGATTTACTTTCCCCAGTCATGGAGGGAGTCTTTCAGATGCCATAATGCTGATCATGTTGCTCTTTGAAGAAGAAGAAGCTTCCCCGGAGGTACAGATGGCTACGCGCCTTCTTAGATTGTGTTAGGGGAGATGAGGGGCGACGGGGTGGAGTGTGTTGTCGTTGTTGTGGTACTCATAGAAAGGGGGGTGGGGGATGGGTGTGGGGGGTACTTTTTGGGGAATTTGAGGAAATCAAAGCTTTGTTTGTGCTTAGAGGCATAGGTGAGTGGGTACAACTGGTGCCTGCTGCTGTCATATAAGGATAGGCTGTCAGGGCTGTGATGGAGCTCATGGTTGTCTAATTTTGACTGGTTCTCCTTCGCGACGCACTCAAGAAGTATTTGTGTCTCCTTGTCTCAAAGCTTGGTGTAATTCTTTATGTCTAGTTACTCGAGAGTCAAAGGGGTCTGCAAACCAGGAAAGTCACAACGCAAGTGAAAGGGTGTCACAACCAATTAGCTTCCCAAAATGTTGAATTCATATGTATGGGTGTTTGAAGTATCTGCATTTGGCACACTTGGTGTTTTTTGGGAAGGGAGATTTCTAAAGAACGACATAGTTTGATTTTATGGAATTATCACTTATTTGCGCATGATTTCATGGCTGGAGCATTGACTTAACAATGTTCTTTTGGATATTTTACGGTTGCATCAAAAGTCAGGTTGTGCAGCAATAGTCACGCTTCCTACTATTTCTTCTTTCAGCAAATTGGCAGCCTTCCCGAGATGCAAAGTTGCTGAAGAGCAGAAGCACAGACGATACATCAGGGCGCCTCTTGGGCATCTCAATACTGCGCTTGTTCAAATACTTTGACAGATAGAGCCTCTCCCATATGTTTTTAGAGCACCCAAAGGGCTTGATTGACTTGTGAGGGCAGTGTATTGGCCCTATGAATTTAGTCTGAGACACGGGTTGTCAAGGTGAAACACACCTCATTACATCGCACAGGCTCCGACTGTTATTATATTGCAAATCCATGACGATGGGGCTCATCACTGGTGGATCAACAAAGGGGACGGGCCATATAGCATGAGTGCACAGTTGTTAACATTTAGAGGGGGTGAAATAGTTACGAGCATATAAAATTTGATTGCCCCCTTTAGAGAACTTAGCAGCAAGTGTAAAGTTTGCGCTCCGTGGGATCAATGGCTCCCTTTTTCTATTGTACACTATATCTCAATATCCGTCTGTTACTTCTCTCTGGTGGGTTGTAGATCTGGGTTCATGTTGAAGTAATAGCTCCCTCTCTTAGAAATACTGTCTTTTGATGCCTCACGCTTTAGATCCACAGTATATTTATTATGGTGAGGATGCTGTAAAACATATATTGTGGGAGAAGGGAAGACCTCGTCGTTGTTTCTAATATCAGCCCTCCTCTAAGCCTTAATATCAGTGTGTGAAATAACCATAATTCCCTCTCATTGTCTATAAAGTGATATCTATCGTATTTTATGGCATGTACGTGCCACAGTCTTGAAGTACATCATTGGAGGATTGATAAATGAGGCCCTGGGGCTTTGTAAAACACACCACCACGTGCTCAACCTGCGTTTGCCCGATTCCACACTGTGAGTACATGTTTTCCCCCCATGTGGGGCTTGTAAAGTTTTTATTTGGGAAGGTAGGGCTGTAATTAGGAGTGAACACAAAGGCAGTTTGAGAAGGGGGGGCGACGTGTTAATGGGTTGATGTGTGGAGAGCTAATCACCGCTCGGCCGTTAACCACACGCCGGCACCACTGGGCTCATTCCAGGGGTTAACTAAACTGAGCCGTGACACATGGCTGGGCTTTATGGGGTCCAGGCAGGCAGAGGAGGCCCACGGATGACGCTAAAGAGCCCATAATAATGACAGCAATTACCACAATCCGCTTAAACAAATGGGAGCGCGCCGAAACCTCATCATACTCTGATCAGATTGGCCCTAATGAGATAAAGATGCCAATTAATCCTGTGTTAATTGCTGCGGCGCGTTCTCGGAAAACACTGAAATATGCACATGCAAATGCAAGACAGGGCCTGCTGTGCCGTCCAGGATCCAAACTGCAAAATGTTGAGAGCATATTTACATAATGATTATGATGATGATGGTCGTGTGGATAATGATGATGATGATGATGCAGATGAGCGTTCGTATCTGGGCTGTATTTACTGTAGATTTTGAATGATGACCTTCCCGAACTGATCACTAGCTGCTCCTCTTCTTATCTGAGAGTGCTGAGCGATCACAAGACAGAGACGTGCCCAAAGTCGGACTGACATTTGCATTAAGGTAATGTTTGGTGACTGATGCCGTCTTCTAATGATTCAGAATGCCGGGGCGAGTAACCTCTCTCAGTGCTGCGTCTGAACCCCAAAGTGCTGAGATGACACTGTACAGTTGGTGACCTCATTATCGCTATTACTGCAGTCGGGAAATTTATAACATACATGTCTGTGATGACAAATTCTATAAATCACTGCATTAACTCCTGCTCAGAAGTCCTCTGCTGTAACATTCTCCTCAGCGCCGGAGCCGCTGCGATCCATTTTCTTTCATGTTCTCTAATTGCCGTCCTCATAGTTTTGCTCTTTTTCTTGCCTGTGTTGACGTGCCGTAATAGTCAGTCCATCCAAAGTGGCTGCGTTGTCGCTTCTGCCATTATACGGGCCATTTTCATTTCATCTGCAGAGGTCCTGGCTCCTCACCACAGTGACAGCATCCCCCTAAATCATCCTCATGTGTAATTGCTCCCTACTTACCCAAATGGCTATGGCCTTCTCTATCTGCCTAAGAGCATTTACTCAGGCTTCTCAGGAATTCATGCTCCTGGTTCAAACCTCTTTGACTAGTCCTTTATGCCGAACTCAGTGTCAGTAGCTTCATTACTATCATTCATTGTAATGTCAACTGAAATGTGTTGTTTTGCATAATGCGACTGTTGAGGGAACACCTTGAAATTTTCATGTTTTACCTTGAATGATTACAAGGTCCTCTGTGGGTTAAGAGGTTTCTAGACTGCTGTTTAGGAAATATGTCCAAATTATCATCCTCGTCATATCAAAATAGTTTTTTTTCTCCTTTTTAATCACATATATCTGTTGAGCTGATTGTCACCTTTATGCCAGAATCTGCCCCAACAATAACTAAATATTTGTTTTGATGTTGTTCTTAGTGGTATTTTTGAGCATGTCATTACCTAGAAAACGACAACAGATTTAGATGCATTATCCTGCACTCAGGGGTGTATACTCATTTTGTGTCCAATGAAATTCTTTCTTAAATTTTCATGTCACTTCCCCATGGCTATAAATTCTGCCAGTTACCGACCGGTGCAAAGGGCCTATGAGCTAGCTCGCAGATTCTGTGTTTTTGGTTGTGCTAACTCCCGCGGTTACCACTTGTTACACGTATGCGATGGTGCCGTCCCGACCCATGGTGGTGGGATGATGATGAAGTACTGTGTACTCCGGTCAAATATAATTTGCTAACGTTATTAGCATGAGACTATGGCATTTTGCATTGTATAAATTAACCTCGTGCCTAGCGGAGATTCCTCTACTTATATGAAGCCAGGGACAAAAGCAACATTTAACAAAAGTGACACCTCACAACGTTCACCGACAAAACAATTGTCTAATACTAAACAAATTTTCCAAAGAAATACAACATGCTAACATTATTAGCACAAGCATATGGCATTTTACATTGTAGAAATTAGCCTAGCAACTAGCTGAGATTTGTATACCCACTCACTTGCTGTGAATTCTCCGAACGATGACCTAATGTCAGTCGGACATTATAAAGACTTTGTACTAGGAACCTGGAAGGATAAAGTCTGTTGAATATCCGATCCAACTGATTCGGACATTTGTGTTCCCACATATAGCTCCTCCAGTAATATCTAGATACTGTAATTTCAGGTTTGCAGTGCATGTATGTAAAGGCCTATAGACTAACAAAGGTTAAGGAACAGCGCCTCTCATGTCAGAGCCCAACACTAGATCAGACGGCCTGTTGCCATGCTGTTGTTGTAACCACAGAATGCAAGTACATTGAATGGCTATTGCTAAAAAAAAGCCAGCTATAAATAGTCTAAAAATTGGATCTGATGTAATGAAATCTTCAGGATTATTACTCCTGTCAAGTTGACATTTTGGAGATTTTCGTCTGACAGCAGTGATATTTGTCTTGTATTTGTATTTATTCATCAGATAAAAGGTGACACAAGGGCAGAGTCAAAGATGACCCCGACACACACACATATACACACACAGAACATGCACCCACACACACAGCAGCTGGCAGATTGTGGCTACCCCATTACAATGATAATAGCAACGTCCACTGTGATGTTTTTAATTTTGATTTCGGGAGGTGAGTGAAGTCATTATGTTGCAGCCCTCGCTTGGTTTTATGAACAATCCAATGCCCTAGAGACTCTCCCCTCTACACACACACACACACACACACACACACGTACACACAAACAAACAGCCACACATGGACAATAGATAAGCACACACACATTCATGCACACTTACACACACATCACAGCGAGTCAGTCCCCTTCCCCCCAGTGATTTGCCCTGCCATTAGGCCCGCGAGTTCCAGAGGGCGGCTGAGCGAATGGGGTGTCCCAGACCCACTCAGCGTCAGAAACACATCACTTAACCCTGACGCTCTCGCTCGCCTTTGCTCGGCATGAAAAGCCAAAAGCCCTCTCCAGTTAGGCCCTGCCTGTCTTGCCTCTATCGATTTTGTGACAATGGGAAAGTCCAGCGTCAAATCAAGTAGCAAATCATTGAGAGAAAGTTTCAATTGGGTTTTTTTCCCCTTTCTTCTCCTGAAATTAAAGGCTACAGCAGATCCCGCACTGTCCTCCTCCGCTCCATCCTGTCATTGGTAATAGGCTGATAGGCAGAGGCTACACAGGAAGAAGAGGAGGTAATAAGCTCATGGGCCAGAGCCTTTTAAAAACATGCCTGAAAAGCTTTGGTGTTCAAAAATGTTCACAGCAATCAGTGAAGCATGTAGCCAACAGTCACTTGCACATAGAGGACATGTGGCAGAGTGAAGCCCTTTTTACAGAAGAAACGCGCTACAGGGCTGCTAAAAAATCCCTTCTTTATACCGCCTTTGCATTTTTACACAGAACCAAACAGCGGCAGCATCATGCCGCTTCAACATGTGACTCGTAAAGAGCACTCGACAAGAGCTTCGGCCTCTGGTGTGACATATACTTGTCAGCAGCGCTTTCCAAACAATAACAACAGCATAACATGACAATAACAATCATTTACCGCCTTTGTTATATGGTGGCTGATCCACTATTCTGCTCTGAGCTCCTTGACCTCATTGTTTTCACAGTATGTGGACATTTTTGCCGATATGTTCTTCTTCTGTGAGTTAGCCGCTAACTGCTATCACATACTTGTACTTGACTTGCGGTGAGTGGCATGCGTAACATGTTGTTAAAACATCACACCCTTGCTGCCCGTGATTCCATCTTGACAGCTCTCCCGTTTATACAGACCTCGTTTCTGTGCTGTTTCTACCTCCAATGCCGCCTTAAAGGTGAGACAACACTGTCCTCCCATTCTACAAATTGTACGTTTTATACAGAACAGCGAGGCGGCATAACAGCTTGAAATTCCCGCCTTGTAGAGGCAGTGTTAAAGGGAAACAACATTTCAGATTTGAAGCCAACAAAGGGCGGAGCACCATTTCGTGCTAAACGTGGGTCAGACACTTGCTTTGAGAGCACTTCAGTGGATGAAGCATGGCTGATTCATGGCGTTGAAATGAAGTATTACTGTAGCTACACAATCCTTCATTATTTCACTAAAAAAGAAAAACAAATAGGATGTGAGCTGGCTCGGGGGAGATTGCCAGGGAGCTGAAAGTTTCTGGTAAACGCACATCGCTAATAAAAAGCTAGGCTAGTTGCTGTGGGTTATTTTGGATGTATTTTTTTGTATGTAATGTGATTTCTGGTAAATATCATAATAAAAAAACATGTTTTCTGTCTACACAATGCTCCGATGTTATATGATGCTACGTGATAGTCAGGCGCTACTTTTGTGTTGGGACACAGTGTCATTATGTTCCACTTCCAAGTTCAAATGGGGCACCTGGAAAGATTTGGTAAACCAGTCGGGTCCGGTGTTTGGCTTCAGACCGGCTTTAAAATTTTGACTCAGACTCAACCCTACTGTGTAATCTGTCAGAAACAAAACAAGCTAAAAATAAAAGCAATAGGAACTCATGGCATTGCTTATGAAAGAACAAGCAAAGTAAAAAATAACCAGTTGACATATGCTGTGGCTGCGATTCTAAACCTATTTGTGCACATTTGATTATTTGTCACCCTCACATGTAACGGCACATAATGAGGAGTGTGGGTTCTGCAATGATTGGATTAGTTGAGGTTCCACGTCTTTTGACTTCTACATACTTCTAATGGAGATGGAGCTGGCTTTAAAGTGATTACTGTCTTATTTAATCATTTCAGAAAAAATTTGTTCTAATCAATTCTGCGAGTGTGCAGCCAGATGTTTGGAGTTTCTATAATTGAGTTATTTCAGTCAGACAAACAGAGACGTGTTTGGTCTAATTAGACTCTGTTGTCAGGGAAATCAAAAATTCTTCAAGCGGGAGCTGAATGCTTTTAATATGCTTTTGAGTGATGTATCATTTTTAGAATTAATTTCTGATGCAATAAAAACTTGTCTGATCTTTGGATGTTCCTGTTCATCAAGAGCTGTCAGTTATTTCTGTCATAATTCTCTCAGAACAAACTGTTTAGAAAGTACATTGTTTGTCTCCGTTTGATCTTCCCAGAGCAATCAGGCGGTCACAGATATTTATAGCGCTCTTCCTCAGTCTTGGATGGAATTAATATTCGTGCAAATGAACGGGCTCTCTACTTCTGTCAGCGTATGTGGGGACGCAGATGATTTGTGTTGTTGTGTGATGTTAAAGCGTATCTGAGCATCTTATGGCGTTCTCTCAATTTATCCGTCCAGGCTTTGAAGGGAAACCGTCTTTATTTGGATTGGAATAACGGGCTGATTTTCTTCCTGGCAGCTCTTAGCCCGTGTGACTTCATTACCCCCGTCAGGCCCGCCAAGCACATTGGCTAATTACTCAGTCAGTCCAGCATTGGCAGGTAGTTGCACACATATTGATCAAAGTGCTTAAGGCTGGACTCTCAAGCAGAAATTAATCAGGCATTATTTTTTTCTCTTTTTTTGCTGAGGAAAAAATATTAAATCTCAGACTGTCCCGTGTTTGATGCGATGTGGATGATGTGGTGTTTACAAAGCAATATTTTCGTACTGGACTAATGCCCCGACACATAAGATGACATCAGGGAATATGAATCACTGTGCAATGACGCGGAGACACGCAGGGTAAAGGAGTCGCTTTAATCGCAGTCCAGTCAGTAAGTCAGAGGATTTCTGGATACCTTATAACTGGGTCCAAAATATACAATCACTGTCATAAAAACACCTCTTAGTACAACACTGATATCACCATGGAGCCGGTGCAGCAGTTAACCACAGACACTGTTTGTTGGACACACAAAGTGTAATTGAAAACAGATCACATTACATCATGATTTTAACACCACCTGGTTAGCAGAGGGGTCGTATCGTGACAACTCTTCAAACCTCATTAAATCTCTTCAGATCAAAAATGAAGGGTGAGGCTTTGTTCTGGCAGGATGCAATGTAACCAAACCAAACATTATAAGCTTCCTAAACATGGTGTATCTCCTCATCCTGTGTAGAATTCATAAAGAATGCTCATATATCTATATCTTTATCTATATATCTTATTTTTAAAGTTTTATTTTCTTTTTATTATCTTATCTTACCAAAATATGTAATGTAAAAGCTAGTTACCTGAAACAGGACGCTTTATCAGCATCACATTCTGCGTCACAGCCACCAGAAGAAAATGTTGGCATTGCACTTTTCTGCAGATCGCAGATATGTATGTTTATACGTAACATTTCAGTGTTTCTGAGGTGAAATACTTCTGAGTGCATGTATATGAGCTGACTGTGTCATTGGGAGGTGGAGCGGATACTAGATCGTGTGAATCTTGGCCTCTGTTTGTGACCAAGAAACAAAAGCAGGTGTATTTTAGTGAGATGTCAGCATTTCCAGCCATGACTGTGGCACCAAAACCTGGTGATTTTTAGCAAGACATTGCAGCACTGCCAGCGGTGGTCATGACAATAAAACTGGGTATTTTAAGCCAAAATCTGATCTTTTTCCCAATTTACCAGGTGTTTTTTAGCCAGACATCTGGGTATTTCCAGACGCGATTGTGGCACCACAGTGGGGTGTATTTTAGTGAGACATCAGAGCTTTTCCAGCTGCAATTGTGGCACCAAAAGCAGGTGATTTTTAGTGAGACATCGGGGCACCTACAGTGATGGTTGTGGCAACAAAACTGGGCATTTTAGGCCAAAACATGATCTTTTTCCCACCCTACCTGGTGTTTTTTTTAGCCAGACATCGGGACATTTCTAGCCACAATTGTTCCACCAAAACCAGATGCCAAAATGAGGTGTTCTTTAGCAAGAAATGAGCATATCTAGGAGTGGTTGTGGCAACAAAGCTGGGTATTTTAAGCCAAAGCCTGATCTTTTTCTTAACCCACCTGATGTCATTTACTGAGACACTGCTGCTGCAACTGTGGCACCAAAACTCTGTGTTTTTTACAGAGGCATTGCAGGTGTTTCCAGCTGCAGTTGTGAAACCAAAAGTGGGTGTTTTAGTGTGATATTTGGGGATTTCCAGCTGTGATTGTGGAACCAATCCAAGTGTTTTTTTTAGGAAGATCTCAGAGGCGTTTCCTGTCATACCAAATTCAGGTGATTTTTTTTGTGAGACACTGGAGCACTTCCAGTTGTGGTTGTAGCAACAAAAACAGGTATTTTGAGCCAAAACATGATCTTTTTTTCCAACACTTTTTTAGCCAGACATCAGCAGCATTTCCAGCCATGTTTGGGGCACCCAAACAGTATGTAATTTCTCTTTCAGGGACTGTTAAACTAAATTTACTGTCATGTTTTAGTTTATAGTCAGCGTCATAATCTGCAGGCTATGTGCGTCTGTCCTGATTAGCAGAATGATGAGTTTTAGTGTGTGAGTTTGGTTAGTGTCTGGAGTTAAGATGAAAGTAGGTGCTCTGTGGCCCCGTGGATTTATCTGATGTCATCTATGTAGCTTGGTGGGCTGCCAAGAAGCCTGGATTGAAACGTACGTCAGCGGTGTGATTAACGGATAATGACAGACCCAGGTGTCGATATGTTCTGCGCTCAGATTTGTAGCATGGGCATTATCACAGGCTCAGGCCCAGTATATCATCCAAAGGGAGTCAGGAGAGAAGTGAGGTGGGAGAGCGGTGTACAGAGGCCACAACTGTTCCCTGGGAAAAAAAACAAAAAACGAAGTGAGAAGAGTCGAGGCTCCCCTGATGCAGCGTGGAACTTATTTCTCATTTTCGTGCACAGACAGTAAATACCTTGCTTTTCCGCCTGTGCTCCTGACCTGAACCTGTGACCTGCCCTTGGTCTCTGATGATACTCCCATGGTCCCCTGCTCAAGGCTGCCGAGCAGGCGGCACGGCTGGATCCAGGCCTTGTAATTCACAGGCTTCTAGATCGCCTGCCACAGTGTATTGATTTTTGTTTCCCCAATCTCCAGGAGAGAAGCAAAGAAAAGATTAAAAACACTGTCAGTTTGAAGTTGAATAAGAATCCTGCACAGGGGAGATACCTCGGAGAGCAAGGGGTCACAGCTGAGGTACGTATATCTCTTTATAGGTTTAACCCTTCCTCGGCCTGTAATCCAATTATCAGCACACAGAAACAGCGTAGGGCCAAGAAATTTGACCACAATTATTATTATCTTCATTTTGTCATCACTAATGAATCAAACAGCCGTTTACTGTAGTACGAAAGCAGGCTCTCAGTCATGCTGCAAATATAATCTAACTGTAATCTAATATTTGAAGGGTTACTGGATGAATGCATGAAAGCATTTTTTAGTTCCTAAAATTCTCATGACACAGTAATAATGGTTGTCATGTGGATTTCAGATCTGTTCGTGGGAGCATAGAATTAAAATGATGTGTTTAAAAAAATCTAACTATACTTTGTGTTGAAGTGGGCCAAACTAGTATCAGTATCAATCACAGAATTCTCTAACTTGTCAACTTCTGAATCAGCTCCAATTTTGAGAAACTCTTAATGGATTGTGTGGTTTCCTACTAGGGCTGTCCCCTAACAGTCGCCCAAACAGGAAATCCAAAGTGTGGGCTCATTTTGAGAAGGTGAAGGACGAACCCAAGGTGATATGTAAACTCATCTTCATTGGTCGACTACAAACATGACGTATCATCTGAAACATGGAAGTAGCTACATGCCCATTAGCCCACAGCGTCATTAACAGGCGGCTCGCTCAGTGTGTGACGTGCACTTGTAGATAAAATATAGGCCTATATTAATGAAGGTTTATTAGTACGGTTTTGTATTTCTCTGTATTGTAGCACAGTGTTAACAATGTTACTGATACTATTCTTTCTCACACCTGGAACTTGAACCACCAAAATATATCATTTAATAATTAAATTAATATCGTAAACATGTGGGGGACTAGTCGACTAATGGACCCCAATGACAAGTGTTGGTCGACTAGGAACATTCTTAGTCAGGGGCAGCCCTATTTACTTCATTTTCACTGTATTTAAAAAGAAATCTATGCAACGCAGTGCTGTTGCATTTTGCTATACATGTTGGCATTTTTAAGTATAATATTGAAATATATGAAGTAATTTAAAGCTACATTTATCAATTTTTATATTACAGTCCAAAATAGAGTGTCCCAGTAATGTGTCCTAAAACCCTGAAATGAGTTAGCATCGTAGCACTCGCGGTTCCCTCGTCTTGATTATCAATGGGTTTTTTTCAACAGGTTTGTGGTTAGATGTCTGAAATACTTTCATGTTTTGTTCAGTGACATTTAGTGGCTAAATGAGACTACAAAACGTCATTATGCTGAATTTGGCTTTACAGCCTCGTTGTGTTAGGGATGTTAAATCATGCAGCTGTAGTGTAGTTCATTTACAGCCTAACGTTAGCTTTTCACTTTTGTTGATAACCATAAAGGAGGTGGTCATATGCAAAGATAATCTTGCTGAACAAAACATGTAAGTATTTTCCTGCAATAATCCAAAACCCAATGGAAAAATCTCGTTGGTTGATGACGTAACCAGGGCAAAGCCAGCTTCCATGTTGGCCTACAGAAAAACATCATCCCTTCCGAACTCTGTAGACAGCTTTTCAACTTTTCGCCCCTTTAGTGTTCTGTAGTAGTATTATTGTTGTCGCCGCTGTCATAAAGACAATATGGCAGAGGTCATGGATGCAGCAGCTCCTCTTTATTACCTCCGCCAATGAGGTTATGTTTTCGCCGGCGTTGGTCTGTTTGTTTGTTTGTGTGTTTGTCTGCAAAATAACTCAAAAAGTTATGAATGGATTTTGATGAAATTTTCAGGAAAGGTGGATAATGGGACAAGGAACAGACGATAAAATTTTGGTGGTGATCGGTTGAAGCAAAGTGGATAAAATAATAAATAAAGTCTATCGTCTGAGCAACTCCAATTTCTAAAGGCGGTGAAAATAGCGCCATCTGGTGGCCAGAAAGCATGTCTTGTTCTACTTCCTAAAGAAAAACGAAATAAATACACCACAGTGTCTCCATGTTGAAGGCATATATAACCTAATAATGATAGTGATGCAAATAACCTAATTGTGATGCAGGCTGCAAAATCTGATGCAGAGGGGGAGGGAATATCACCTACTTGGCGGAGGTCTGCACTCTCTGAGTGCTTTTCTAGTTACAGTCTGTGAAGCTGAAGTGTACTCAGCCTAGATCTCCTAAGAATCTGCACTACCTGGAATCACCTCATGTTTGACTGTAAGCAGATACTGGTGGAGATCGTCAGACCACGGGGACCAGTTTGGGCTACTATCTCAGTAGGACGCTGGTGATGCATGAATGGGGGAAGCGATCTGGGCTGCAAGCTAAGTAAAAGGCCATGTTGCGCATACTGCTTGCTGTTAGTGTTTAACAGCGCCTGGTGGCGTCAGGGGGAAACATGGCCAGACAACAACAAAAGTTAAGGCGGCAGAAGTTCAAGTAGGGCTGGTGGGAGGGATGATGGATGGATCCAACAACCACAGACTTTCACCTGGGAAAGCGGTGTTTGCTTCCTGTAAGATTGTAAAGCCAAACTGTTCTTTTCTCCAAAACCCAACCGTGTGTGTTGGCTAAACGTAACTACGTGCATTGGTTGTTGAAGGAAAAAAAACGTCAATTTGCAGTGTTGTACCAATGTCGTGCATTTATTTTGAAAGAGACTGCATGTAAACTGTGCATTTCCCATGAAAACGGAAGTGGTGTTAGTTACTCTTAAACTTAACAGAAGTGAGTTTGGGGCAATTTAATCTCTGAATGAGCTAGTGGCCAAAATCTAAATCTTCCTGTCATGATCCTGCATGGAAATCTTTTTTAACACCTCATGCCATTTCAAATGATATGGAATATATATATAGAGGGTAATAAAATCAGACTTTATACCTCAGGCGTGACCTATATTTTTAATCTAAATCAACAGTGGTCTTAAATAAAAGGTTATGTTGCTCAAACAATCCCATAAAACAGCGTCATTAAATTTATCCGAGGCAGAGCGCCAACAGAGAGTCTTGTCAGTCAACTTACAGCGTCACTACACACACTGACCTGATTACACCCCCTCACTCACTGTGTGTGTGTTTTACATTCTCAGGACTGTGTGTGTGTGTGTTACTGCCGTTTTGATCATGGCAGTCGGGCCCTATTCATCTCTGTGGTGTTGAAAAGGCTCCTTATTGGCCCTGACCCTACATGAAATATTGTCTTATCAGCTGGGCATGAGTTGCCATAAGGCATTAGGGCTGGCACATTTCTCCGGCTCCCCTCCCCAACAATCCCCAACCACTGGAAAGAGATCACAAATACAGTGCTGTCACTCTCTGTCCGCTCTGTTTACTTGATTTCTATCTATCTGTGGTCAAAGCAGGGATGTCAAATCAAGTCAGCCTCTGTGGACGTCTTTTAAATATTATCATAGGATTCACTTTATTGGACATTTTAAAGGAAAGCTGCTTCCTTTTCCTGCCTTTACAGATTTAACTGAAATGTAACAGGGTTTAATGTATGTACATTTTTATAGTAACTCAGACTGTGCGCGGGACATTACAACTACAGGTGATAACTCTAATAAAAGACGACAGAAGACATAAGAAAACAAATTACAGGGCGACAATTTCCTCAGATGCTGTCACCCAGGGTTCAAATGGCAGGCACTGTGTTCTATTATTTATTGAGTTAGTTGATGAAATGTCATCTTTGATGATGTGATGTTCACAGGGAAGGCTGACGTGTCTAAGAACTGACGCGCATTGCCGTAGCCTTGCCAAAAACATGTACTCTTCTTTAAATATTGAAGGCCTACATAAGGAGGAACATGGAGTCCTTTGTGCTGCCTGTCATTATTATACACATGTCGGCTGGTGTAAATTAATTGGCTCGATAGCACTCTCTTTTTCTGTGTGCTGATTAAAGGAAATGGGTTACCTTTTAGATACGGCTCCAGCTTTTACGTACAGAAACACACGGATAGTAAACAGATCACTTTGTGCATTGCTTTGTGTTGCACTGGTTTTATGTAGTTTACATTATTTTGGCATCCTAGAAATGTTTTAATAGTGGAAGGCAGATGGGGCCTCTGAATTTCAGAGATTCGATTATGCTGTTTAAGTATATAGGCTAGTTATATAGTATATAAGCGGGTTGAAAATTATGTCAGTTGTCTGTATTATCTGATGTGCATAGACAAAGGGTCAGCAACCTTGACTGTCAGAGGAGCCATTTATGGCCAAAAATAAAAATAAAAACTGGAACTGCAGGATATATTTGAGCATGTAATGAAGGTAACACATCATGTAAGTCTAAATTAGCCTTTTCAAAATTACTAAAAGATCTAAATAAGCATTTATTAATATGTTTTGCCACAAGGTGGTTACTCTGCAGTAGGCTATGTACTGTAGGATTTTTGGTACTCCGTCCATGCACTCTAAAACTCTCTATTTTTTTGGGATTTGCAGTCCAGAGTTAGTTTAGCTAGGACAGGTGTAAGCAACATGTGGTTCTGGAGCCATATGCAGCTCTTAAGCCCCTCACCAATGGTGCTTTTTTTTGGTTATTATAGGCCTAAAGAAATTCTTACATTCTCCAATTGTAAGTCAAAGTCAAAGTCAGCTTTATTGTCAATTTCTCCACATGTACCAGACATACAGAGGAATCGAGAAGACGTTTCCCACTATCCCATGGTGACAGAATAAAATGCACAAGCACAACAGATAAAGACAAGACGTTTCCTAACACAAAAGTAAACAATAAAGTGCACAGTATCTAATAGTGACATAATGGTTGCAGTTGCATTTGTAGTAGTGATGGAACGGCAAAAAACAGAAACAAAACGAGCATCAGATGGACTGAATTCATAATAGATACGCCACAATAATATATATATATATATATATATATATATATATATATATGTAATAAGAATAATATAAATAAGCAGCGCCGATTAATCAGTCAATGAGAACGTGTGTTCGGGGGGCATAAGCACCGACACTGCCATATGCAGTCATTTTGACTTGACTAGCTGACTTCACAACAAGCCGATTGGCTGTTGAAACAGATGATGTGCTTTACGTTCTAAAACCAGCTACCAGCGATTTGACCAGCGGAGTTGCAGGTGACACCATCAGCCGGCTTGAGTCGAGCTCAGACCGGCCAGTTCACACCGCTACAACTTTTCTCTGCAACGTTCTACAACGGTTTTGTCTCATTGCGAAACTTTTTTCTGAACTGGCCTTTAAATTTCATGGCAAAGCAGAAACATTTCGAGCCACACAGCAGTAAAATCCTTCTAATGGGAGATCAGATGTATTTGTTTCTACCTGGCCAGATATTTCTTCAATCCAGCACCCACTCCAATGAATACTGGGATGTGGATGTCTTTCTTTGTACTGTTTTTTACCATTTAATTTTCCATACTGCTTAATATTACATTATGCTGTCATCATTTTATGGAATTTGTTGTAAATGTTGCAAAAACAGGCAGCAGAAGAAGCAAACTGTAACTGACAGGATACACAGCAACATAAACATTCCACAATTTACAGAGCATGATATTGTATTTTTTGTTATTCATAGGAAGTTGCCCTCAGGCAACTTCGCAAGCTTAAAGTCTCGTACAATATGCCGGGCCTCCTCAAAGGGCATATTAGTGTTTGCTGTTGCATATTAATTTAGCATCCAGAATGACTGACTGGATACATCCCACCATGCTCCTTTATGCCTTCCTCTCTCACCCTGGAGGGGTAATATCGCAGGATTATGAGTCCTGTGTGTTATATTTATACATCCCCCTCTTTCTGCTCCTTTTTATCTCGAGCAATTATACCTTTCAACCACATCAATCTGTCACTCAACATCTACTTAGGCCCACCGCACTGTTTTGCCGCGAGACTCGTCTGTTCATTCGCTGCTAAACACTCGACTTTTTCATCGATCCTCATTTGCTTCCCTGCACATGATCAGCTGTGGTTTGGAGAACGGAGAGAGAACTGTTAGTCGTTAATATCAAATCACAGGACACATTTGAAGTGACACTGCTGAAAAAGTGATAGAAACACATTTCCTTTTGTTGCTATTAGCCAAAAGCTACATTCAGCATTTACATTGTGCTCAACAGTCTCATTGAAGAGTTATTTTTTGCCATGTTGACGTGCCTCCATATGGCTGTACAGGTGTGAGGGGAGAATATGTGAGGAATCTATCACTACTGTACCGCAGCGGCGCTAGTTATTTTTGTTTGTCCCATCCTCTTTGGTGGAACACGAGGGGCTCGGGGAGCGCGCCGAGCGGAAAATGTGCGAGTGGAGGATCAATGGAAAAACGCATAAAATGTGCATGTGCATAAAAGAAGACAAACCGCAAACAAAAACACACACACCTACACATCACGAGCACACACACACACACACACACATGCAAACATTATAAATACACAGCATAAGCCCAGGTGGATTTGGTGCAAGCTGTTTTCACTGGCAGCAACCTCCCCCTCCCCGTCTCCCCCCCACATCCCCATCCCAGCCCTGTTCAGCAAAGCTGTCACAGCGGCAGCACTCATAATGAAGGGTAAAATATTTTATTCAGATTTATTAATTTGAAAATGAAGCATGCCTGTCGACAGAGGGACAGTTCTTCTCAATCTGTCAGCGCGGAGCCACTCGGCGCTGACACCAGGATTCATTTGTCTTGTCGGCTCTGACAGTCGGATTCTCCCAGTGCTCTACGGAGAGGGATCGCCCAGGGATTTTTTGAGCTGGATAAAACACATTCCGACAAGGAACAGCCTCTTTATTAATGCAAATTAGGCCAGAAAAATTCCAGCAACAGCTACTTGGCTCCAGAGCCCTGGCTCCATTCTCTGTTATTTTTGGGGGGGTAGTGTTAATAAAAGCAGCCTCGGAGTGTTTGTGTGAGAATAGGGCCTTCAGGAGGACCTGTCACACCGCAGCTGTGACACTCTCCACACACATGGGACCTCGACCAAATTTTGGAGCCTTTCCTGCACTTTTAGGTGTCCTCTCCAGGTATAATATCTCACGTCACAACAGTTCTTACATTCAAACTCTGCTTTTTAAAATACCAGAGACAAAAGATTAAAATCCTGTTGTAGAGTTTTATATTCACTCACGACTCACGAAATAGTTAGAGTGGTGTTGTTACGATACTGAAATGCTTAACTTTGATACAACACCTTGAAAATATTGATTTAAATCATCATATTCAATAGAAAAAAATGACATTGAGCATTACATTTAGATTTTATTAGAAGATGAATAAAACAAGGCTGCAACATGATGTTCTTGGTTATTAACAGAAAACAGCAGAATGGCTGCGATAAATATTAACAATGAGAGACAGTGAGAAAGCCCAGCTTGAATCTGTATATTAATGCCGCAGAAAATTAGTATTGAAACCCTTTCAGATATTCAGGGCTTTGATGACATGTTATGTGTGCAACCCACCACAGGAGATTTAAAAACTAGCTGATACCAGTTAGCAGCTAACTCGAGGAGGCTGAAAAGGGAGCTCCTTACTCTCCAAGCAGAGGACCAGATCAGCCGCCGTGTAACAGAGACAATAAATGACTGTAATGTTCATGTTATGCCATTGCCATCATTTATAAAGTGCTGCTGACACAGGTTATATGTCACACTAGAGGTTGATGCTGAAGCCGCCATCGTTTAGTTCTGTGTGGAAATGCAAAGGTGACATAAAGCAGGGACTTTCTAGTGTCTCTATAGCACGATCTCTGTGAAAAACGGGCTTTAGAGTTAACCTACTAAATTTTAAACCTGTTTTGATTGGCTGCTGCCTTGGCCAGGACATTGTGATTTCACGATCGCAACAATTAAAGCAAATTCAACCAATCCCTGTGAATTCTGCGCAACCTCACGATTTCGGAAATCACTGCAACCTTTCTGCAAATTAGACCAATCATGATAGCTTCCAATGAGTTTCACCAATCACAGCAGTCCCCTGGCCCTTGTTTCTGTTTGTGAAGATATGCGACATGAACATCTGGGAACGTTTACAATTTGGGAATTTGTTGAAATAATATATGAGTTAAAAGAAGAAATGTAAGAAAGGCGGAGGGACATATGAGTTTTATATCAACCTACTCCATTTCGGACACTGTTATCTTTGTCTTGTTTGTTTTTTGTCATGTTTTTTTTTTCTTTTTTTTTGGTTCAAATTAAGGTCATTCACATATCTCACATTAACCAGTAAAAATGACAGCTGAAAACCGTGCAAGGCAACATCGATTGACAAACACTCGTCTGCCACAAAACACACCTGGAGAACGGCTGAAATGTGGAAATCAGACGAGACTAATCACCACAAGGCTGTTGCACCCAGATCTATTGCAGGTGCTGAAAGAGCCGAGTTGAGTGAGATGAAATATGTAAAATAAATCACAAACTCAGAAAAGTGCGGTTTTATTCTCACTCAAGTGAGTTGCCTCTGATTTTGAATGAGTTATACAAAAAAAGTAACAATTTTTCCGGCTTTCATTTGCTCCCACAATTTAATTGGAAAAAAGCTTAATAACACTGCAACATGCATCACAATTTTTGAAAAGATGTTGTGAAATCTGACATTTTATGCCGAACAACAATCCCCCAAAAGAGGCTAGATCGCCGTATGAGTCAAACCCAGTGTCCTCTATGTCCGATTTTTCTTTACATTGGGATTTTTGTGTTTTTTTTCCCTCCGTGTGTCTATTTAGACCAGAGGCCAGGAGACTCACGAACTGTGGCTGACTTGCGCTTGCCTGGATGAGTGCAGGCGAGTTGTTGTTTTATTTCGCCGAGAGTCCTTTGACATTTATCTCTCTTCACCTGCTCCGTGATGGTGATTCCAAGTGACAGGGTCTCTTCTCTCTCTTCCTCCTCTGTATTTCTGTCTGTCCTTTCTTCCCCCATCTCTCCTTCCCTTCGCTCCACCCCCCCCTTCTCTAAGCTCGTCTTTCTTTCTCCTCCAGACCTCGCTGCAGCTTCGAATATGTGCATCCTAACCCTGGCCACTATTGGCACTGCACAAAGTAAATTGAAGCTGGTGTGCTGTGGGACCCTTAAAAAGGAAATGCTGTCAGTCAGAGACATTTGACGGGAGACAGCACAAGATGGGACGGCGAGGGCGAAGACGGGCGAAGACATGCATGATGGGATTGCTCCCTTATAATGTTTAAAATGAGGCGGCCTTTCCAATCTTTAAATTACTGAAATGGACGAGATAGGGGAGGAGCGCGCGCTGCCACTGTAGCTCTACTGTAACGCTCAGATTAGTTAATTGCTTTTCCTCTAGAACAAGGTAGAGGATGTATTTCACTCAAACAGAAAGGAGGCATCGCTTATTCAGAGTCCTCCCACTGTCAATATACTGAAACAGAGAAGGGCTTCTCTCCGGCCTCCTGCAGTGTGGGTTTACTCTCTCTGGAAGATAGATGGAGCCCATATGTAACCACCACAGACTGTAGCTGTTTCCGAGAGGCTCCATCGCGGCGCACGCTACTGCAAAAATTGGAATAAAATGTCAGTGTAAGAGGTGGCTGTTTCAATTTGTTTTTATCCTGTGCATTGGCCAGCTCTTATGGGAAAAGTCACCTTAATTGCAATTGGCTTCAATACTTGACCTCCCCATCAGTTCATTAACCCGGCAATAAAAGAAGCCCTCATTCTGCCAGAACTGCACCCGGTCTGCCCATTTGAAAACCATCTCACTTCCACATCCCCGTTTTCCCCCCCAGAGTAGACGCCCGTGCTCGCCACCCACTTTATCAATTGCCTTCATAATTTTAAAAGCCTTTTTTATGTTGTTGTTTTTCTCTCATATAGTAAATGGAGCCATAATTTAATATTTTAATGCATGTTAATGTGTTGTTTAACCTTCTAGCAACAATCAGGCGTCTCTAAAAGGTTAACCTTGAACGTGAGCCAGTGCAGACAGCAGCACAATAACGCGTCAATCTTTGAAAAACATCTCTGTCTAATGGATTAGTGGTTGATTGCACAGCCCCATCTCGAGGTAGATGCCGTATATATTGGATAGGCATTAAAACGAGCATTTCTCAATTTTCTCGCTGCCGGCCCTCAGGGTCAATGGATCGCTAGGGCAACAAAATGCTGAGTCAACGCTTGCCTCTTAATTTATCTTGGGGTTTGATTATAGCTTCATTTAGCAGCCCACCAGCACAAACATTAAACAGGTTGGATTTAAAAGACAGGGGGAGGGGTCTCCTCAAAGTTCAGCGAAGAGATCTTTTCCCTTTATTTAGCCCCTCACTGGTTAGAGTTTAAGGTATTGTGAAAACATGCCAGCGCTGCGCTGACACGAGAGGTAAACAATATTGTAAGAAATATGACAGGTGGCTAAAAAAAGAAGTGAATGAATGAGGGAAAGGGCAGGCAGCTACTGGTGTGTGAAGGGTAACTAGACTGTCAGTAACCTTTATGTGATGGGTTGACATTGTATCTATCACATTAAGGATTGGTCAGGTGGAAAAGCAGTGATCGGACACAGCTTAATGTCTTGCTCTAAACAGAGGAATTCTTTTGCTTCAGTTATTCAGGTGAGGTAGTTCAGTTTAAATGTGTGAGTCACTGCAGTGTGTTTCTAATTATACAGTTTGAGACAGTTTAAGGCCTCTGTGGCTTTGGAGTAAGTGCCAGATTGTCTATCAGCATGTTAAACCACATTTCTTTAAAGGGAATAATTAGATAGCCTAGACCATTTAAAATAAATGAATAGCCTTGGACACAGGGAGGGTCAGGCAGGCAGAGGATCAAAGTTATAATTATGGGATATGGATAGATATTTGTGGGCCTATGATGTGAAACACAACAAACAAATATTTAGGTTAGCACAACAAATCTAATGAATGGTTCTACAACAGCACCAGAAACACAGTGTGCATAAGAACAGGACTTTGTGTCGGCACTACTCTGCAGTTGTAGGGGAAGTAAATGGAAACACACCCAACATATACCAACATCACCCAGATGTGCCAATCACCAGGATGAGGAGAAAAACAAACTGGAGGTCGGCTCCTTATCCCTGCTGCTTTCAGGCAGCTTTAGGATGCAGAAGCAGAACAGGATAAGTTGTAGGTATATGAATGGAAACACACTGGACATGATAACGCGCACAATCACCGGCACCTTTACATAAGGTAGCATATAATGCAAACAACACACAGCAACCTTCAGGGGATGTTTTTTCTTGTCATATGAACAAGTTTGTTTGGAGCATACTGAGGCCTTCAGTCTTCCTCTCATGTTGATAAACGGAATTGGTTCAGAGCTAAAATAGCTCTACTGTGACGTGAAGCTAATTCAAACAAACTAGTCTCATGAAATAGTTGATCTGATTTTGCTTATTTGCAAATTGTGGTTTGATCAAAGCTAAAACCAGTTGTGGCCAAATAGCTTTACAAATTTAATCAGTTACTCATTTTGATTATCAGTGACGGACTGGCCGACTGGAAATCGGGGAAATGCCAGAGTGGCCGCCTGCCTAAGAGCTGCTCATAACGGATCATCATTGCATTGCTAAGAAAAGTACAATTTTGTTTTGATTATTTTGATTCAAAAAGGTCCGCACACTTCCTTAAGTGCAATTTATTACAACAACCACAACTGAAATTTCGAGCCAGTATTTCTTGAAAACTTGTGATTTCAGCCCGACTGTGCCTTTTAATAACCACATTTCTTCCCATGATCCCTTCGTTGTAACACAGCAAGCAGAAAGGTCAAGTGAGGACAGAAACTGGAAACTGAGTGGGTATGAAATGTAACACCAACGTAGCCAGCCAGGCTAAAAGAAAGGGGTGGGGCAGAGAAACATGCCACAGCCGAAGCGGCAGGTGTACTGTAGCTAGTGACAGTACTGCTTCAGCTAGCAGCGCTAATGTTAGCGTGGTCGTCAGCATGTTTCATCGCAGAGCCAGACAAAAGGAACGCACAAGACAATGAGAGAAACACACAAGCGGAGGAAACTGAAGAATCCGAAACTGGACACTGGACAACTGGTGTAAGTGTGGCTTCATATGTCAGCAGCTGTAGTGATTATAGTGTGTGTCATTTAGTGTGTGTTCTGTGTTGCAAATTTCTGCATCCTAGTCAGTCTTTATGGTTTTCAAGCTTTTAATGTTAACATTTCGGTGGGGTTGGTGTTTTGTATGAAATGCCGGGGCTGATTTTTGACCCCAGTCTGTCACTGATGATTACATTATTTGTCACATTACTTAATGTAACAGAGCTAAAAACAGAAAACAAGATAATGGAATTTAAATTAATAGTTTGACATTTGGGGAAATGCGCTTGTTCACTTAACTGTGAGTTAGATGAAAACACTGATGCCACTTTCATGTCTTTAAGCTACCGCCAGCAGCTAGTTAGCTTAGCTTAGCATAATGACTGGAAACAGGGGGAAACAGGTAGCCTGAGTTGGTCCAAGGGTTACAAAATCTGATTACCAACACCTCTGAAACGCACTAATTAACAATTACCTAATTTGTTTATTGCAAATATAATGTGTAAAAACGGTGCATGTGGTTTCATGGGCTAGACTATTTCTTGGCTGTGTGCAATGATTTTTTTAATGTCCCCACTGACTGCCTGACACAGTGATGAAAAGTAATCATAACACACATTATAAATAAAGTATTACTGTTGAATCTTGGCTAAAACACTTTATTTCCAATTCAACATAATTCTAATTTTGATATAATAAACACTGTTATATAACGACGTAACTGTGTTAGCCAAAGTGGCTTTGTTTGTCACAGGAGTACTTTATCTGTCTATCTGCTGGTTGTGTCCCAAGTTTCCTCAGTTTATCCAGCCGTCCTCACATCTGTCTTTATCCTCGTTGTGTGAGATGCATGTGAGATGCCTGGGATACACTGCTGTGACAGTGGTTGAGCAATGGGCCTGTCTTGTTCTGGGGCCCCTGCTGAAGCACAGTTCCTCTTTGTTCTGTGATGTATTGATCCATTCAGACCTCCTCCCGAATGTACTCCACTGGTGCTCGCTCTGCTCAAACCAGCTTGTGCCATCGTGTAATGCTCGCTCGCACACGGCAGTAAGAAACAGAGCCGTCACAAAAAAACCCAGCCTTCAAAGACTCTATTTTCTCCTCAGCTGTAATGACTCAGTGACTCGGTGTACATTTTATTTTTTAAGCTATCAAGCCTTCAAACTTTTTATCATCTACATCTTTTAAAGACTTAATGGTGTGTACGGAATAATGGATGACTATACGGGCAGATCAATTGATTGTCTCTTCTGTCTCCACAGGAATGTATCATACTCTAATATGAACAATCTTAAAGCAGTGTTGGGTAAGAGCTGATTTTTGCATCTCTGAGTCTTAAAGCAGCTCCTGTCACTCACACCAATGGGCAAACTCACAAAGAATGGATTGCGGCTACTGGTAGCACATAAATTGCGCATCACTCGGATCACTATGTTCTGCCTCAAGGTCCAATTCACAAAAGATTTTATGCTGATGATATTACAGTGCAAACACGGCCATAAAGTTTTGCAGCAGGAGCGCAATTTGCCCTGTTTGTGTCTGATTGCAATTATCCATGTGGATAGTAAGACATCTCGTCTCTGGTTGAAAGGCAAAGCTTTCGATTTACTGGTCCATCTACATCCCATCCCTCACCTATGGTCATGAGCTCTGGGTAGTGACCGAAAGGATGAAGTTACAGATACAGGCGTCAGAAATGGGTTTCCTCAGAAGGGTGTCTGAGCCTTAGAGATAGCGTTAGGAGCTCGGACATCTGGAGGGAGTTTGGAGTACAGCCGCTGCTCCTTCACGTCGAAAGGGGTCGGTTGAGGTGGTTTGGGCATCTGTTCAGGATGCCTCCTGGGCCCCTTCTGTTAGAGGTGTTCTGGGTACGTGCAACTGGTAGGACGCCCCAGGGCAGACCTGTATCTCGTCTGGCCTGGGAACGCCTTGTGATCCCCCAGGAGGAAGTGGAAAGCATTGCTGGGGAGAGGGACGCCTGGAATACTTTGCTCAGCTTGCTGCCCCTGCAACCTGGCTTCAGATAAGCAGTTGAAATGGATGGATGGATGAATCCACTGGCCGGCCAGTGCCCTTCTGTGTGGAGTTTGCATGTTCTCCCCGTGTCAGCGTGGGTTTTGTCAGGGTTCCCCAGCTTCCTCCCACAGTCCAAAGACATGCAGGTTAACTGGTGACTCTAAATTGCCCGTAGGTGTGAATGCGAGTGTGAATGGTTGTCTGTCTCTATGTGTTTGGCGACCTGTCCAGGGTTAGCGTACAGTTCACGGTTTGTTTTAGCATCACATTCAGTGTTGGCCTAGACAAGCTACAAGACATAAGTTAACAGCATACACTTTCTGTCAACAGTAAAAAATAGATCAGCAAGCTGAAAAAACATGCTGAAGGGGTGCATTTCACACCCTGTGAGTGCTTTCAGAATTTTTGTCTTATTTGTGCAAGTTTTGCCACCACAAACCGCACTACCCTTTGTGAATTCACACATCAGAGTGTAATCTCTCTTGCATTCATAGTGATTCTTTGTTAGTGGTAAACAGAGGCCAAATAATAATTTGTATTTTGTATCTTAAGACTTACCTCCTGCTTTTTCACAATAGTAGTCTTCTGCCGTCACTGCTGTACATGAATACTGTGTTGTATGTTGGAAAACAGAGCGGACACGGAGCTCCCATGCATTTGTTTCTCAGTCCAAACGTATTAGAATCAAAGAGAGGGTTATGTGTATGAATCCGTTCCATTAGTGCTGCCTCCACACAGGCCAGAAGCCGTGCAGGATGAAAGGGAGGATTTATCTGCACAACCTCATCACATGGTGTGACCCGGGGCCTGGAGTAGAAAGGTCTTTCTCTCAGGTGCCATGGAAACCAGCCCACCAGTGGCTGCTCGTCCCGTCGTCCTCCAGTCGTCCTCTGTGCTTTTCCTGTACAGATATCTAGTCAAAGCTCTGCAGAGGATTCTCAGGCCTGTTGAGTGTCTGCGTTAGTTTTCAAAGAGATTATTCCATAACTGTGAGAAGTCATGCTTCTGCTGATGGGCTACAGAATGGAAATTTCAAGTATGATGCATCTTAAGAAACTGCTAATGCACTGGGTTTATGTGCTAAGTCACATGATCAATACATTGCTTGTGATGGGTCTTTCCATCTCTTTAACTCAGTGAAAAGCACAATCTGTGTATGGAGGGCCAAACATGACTTATTGGGTAACCTGAGTAAATAAATAAAGTTTGAATAAATTTAGAAATACATAATGGAAGACATAAAGGTTAGGTGAATTGGCTAAGTTGTCATCAGTTGTTGTGTTAGTTATGTAATTTATTAGCTACCTAGCTATACTACCCAGTGTGGCTACACATTTTGACAAATAAAGGCCTGTTTCTATTGACCTATGGCTAAGTCCCGCCCTCAAACGCGATGAGCCAATCACAGTGCGTATAGCCATTCCCATACACTGGGACATTCTCTGCCTGGACGTCCATTGAAATGCATCACAGAAAGTCAGTTTTGTTCGGTTTTATGAGCTTTTTCGGAGATTTGAAGTTTAAAAATGGTCAAACAGTGTGCATGGGGTACATGCAACTCTGACACAAGGTATCCTGAGAGGCTGGGCGACCAGGTGTATTTTTTACCCTTTAAACTCAACGTAAATAAGATTAACAATGATGTCTACATCTGTTCTAAGGTAAGTCAACATTGTGTTTGAGGCAACATATTGTCATTTTGCTGGAAAGAAATATAAAGTTATCTTTAACATCTCTAGCTAACGTTAGCTAAAGTTAGCCTAACGTTAGCTCCTAGCTGCGTTGTTCATCATGTCACCTTGTTTGCTGGGAGTTCATTAGCCTGTTTTGTTCTAGTTTTGTACTTTGGTGATGGTACATCATTGTTAGCTGTTGTCCAAAGGGCAACAGATGGCGACGGCAACGAGATGCGGTTCACAAGCGTACACTGTGACCTGTGAATGTTGGCTTGTAATTTAAGCTTCGACCTTCTCAACAATAAAATGATGAATATATCCCTCCAATGCGTAGTTTAGTCTCAATGACATCTGATCATTATGTCCCCAAAAATCATCAATTGCCTCCTGCGAAATTGTGCACTTTAGGGAGGGGGTGCATTTTGCCTCTATCGATAGGACAGTGGAAGACAAACAGGGAAAGGTGCATGCAGTCGGGAAAACCTAGGTAAAGGCACTCAGATTTATGATTTGTCTAACTGAGGCACATTTATGTGTCCGAGTGTAAACAAAAGTTTATTAAATCAGATCTGGAGTTTAGCCAGAAATAAGACACTTAAAATGACAAGTGTAAATAGGGCCTAAGTGCCCTGTGATAGACTGGCAACTCTTCCACAATGTATCTGACCAGTTGCCCAGTGCATGCTGGGACAGGCTCCAGGCCTTTGGCAACTCTGCGAAGAGTAAATTGTTTAGAAAATAGACCTGACAGATGCAACGGATTGAATGTATTAATAAAAAAAAAAAAAAAAAACCCAATAAATTGTAAATGTAGAAATGAACAAACCTCTCTTCACCACAATCCAGACTTTCCTTTCCTTCAGACAGGATTCATTTTCTACCTTTTTATGCTGTGACACAGATCAGCCAATAACAAAGCCGGGATGACCAATAGAAAGCTTTAGCTGCACATTTAAAGCAGCTGCACAGAGTTTTAACTGGTTATAAAACAGTCTCAATTTAATACTGACTGCAGTGATACTAGCTTCACCATTAGTGAATCAGTGTGATAGGTACCTCAACAGAGGGCCGACGAAAAAACGAGACAGAATGGCACGTTTCCTTTGGTACCATCCACAAGTTATGACAATGGGAATGCAAAAATAAACCATTCCAGTGTGTGAAGAGCTGAACTGAGCTGGGGTCTCATTTATAAACATTGCTTACACACAAAATGAGGCCTGAAAGAGGCGTACGCCACTCATTCATTCATTTATTTTCCGTAACCACTTATTCTCTTGGGGGTGGTGGGGGGGCTGGAGCCTATCCCTGCTGACACTGGGTGAGAGGCGGGGTACACCCTGGACAGGTCACCAGACTATCACAGGGCTGACACATCGAGACAGACAACCAGTCACACTCACATTCACACCTATGGACAATTTAGAGTCACCAGTTAACCTGCATGTCTTTGGACTGTGGGAGGAAGCTGGAGTACCCGGAGAAAACCCACACTGACACGGGGAGAACATGCAAACTCCACACAGAAGGGCTCCCCCACCCTGGATTCAAACCAGAAACCCTCTTGCTGTGAGAATGCTAATTACTGCACCACCGCACCATGCAATATTTTGTGGCGCACACCATTTCTGGCTTTTGTCCATGCGTACATTTTTAATATGGATCATAATCATAGTTTTATAAATGAGACTCCTGCATAGTGTACCTTTAAGCCCCCACCAAAAACTGAGGCAGTAAATAGTATCAGATTGAATTAATTAAACACTTCATTTATTCATCTTTTTCTTTGTAGATTTGCTTCAGTCAGTTATTTTCCAGTCAGATTTTGTCTGCTACACAATAAGGGTGTCCTGGAGGATCTACAGTGCAGAGGTGTGAGGGCCAAAGCTGCTGTTCTGTCCTACACCTGGGCGTTATATTTGCCACTGCTGTTCAAGTCTGCCTTTGTTACTTTTAATAACTCTGACTGTATCACAGAAGCCCACTAATGTGGAAGCTCCTCCGACATGGGAAATTCATGTATTCAGCACCACGCTCCGTAATATATCGCTTACGTCTCCGCTGCAGCAAATTAAGCATTTTACAGGACCTCTATAAGCATTTCCTGTTTTATCACTAGTGAGTGGCTGATCATACATCAGCCTGGCAATGAATGGATGAAGATCACTGCCAGCGCTGTGATTTGTTTGCCTTGCCATGTACCCTGAAAGTATCAGCATATATTTAGATTTCTAAATGCCCTGCTAACGTAACTTAGCAGATGTTGGGGAGTCATATGGATGTTGGTGTAACAGAGACCCCCTCAGGTATTCTCATTATTCTACTACTGAGCAGATGGCAGGGAAACTTACCACACTTACCATTATCCATCATACATATTCTGCTCCCAATTTACATAGCCGGTGCTTCATGGGAGCTCCTACAGGGAGAGTACCTAGCTCCAGGATTGCACTGCAGCTCCACCTGAGGCTTAGGAAGACAGTCTGAGATGTCACTGCCACTACACCTCAAACTCAAATATGCTAATAGTTGTACAGAGGAATTCCAATGGGTGCATCCCAGTTGTAAATTTTGAATCACGAGGAATAAAAAATCTGCAGCTTGATGATTTTTAAATAGTTTAATATCAATCAGGAAATGTTTTACTTTGAAGGAGCCTTAATAAGATGGCAAAGAAGTCTCTTTTATTGTATTCTGGAGTGTTTGCATATACAGCCTGTCACTTATCAGGTGCTCAACTTTCAGAATTGATACATTTAGATGTGCTGGCATGTGTGAGCATTTCAGCCTACAATTAGGAAACTCATTTAAAGACCCTTAAAACTTATTTTCCCAACCGTCTTTTTACTATGAGCCATGGAATCCGGCACAGTTTTGGTTATTTTGATTGAGACCTTTCTGTATCTGTGCTCCTCCTTCTCTCATAGTGAAACTAGATGATGTCATGTATGGACTTACAGAGTTCAGGCTGTTGTCATGCACTGTAAATGTACAAAAAGTAACGCACCAATTTTCATACATATCCCATATTATCATGAGCCAGTAATTCATGGATAACCCACATATTTGGGAAGGCTGCGATCACGTGACCAAGGTGCTTACGGGAATAAAGAAGGAAGTCGTCAGCATAAGGAGACCCCAAACCCAACCTATGTAACTTTAGCCTAAATCGCCTAAATCATAAGAGACCTAACCATGTTTCTTTTCCCAAACCCAGCCAACTTACTTTACATTCATAACCTTACGTTAAGGGTGTAATGTCATTCATGGGGCGCAAAGGGCTCATTTATGCTTAACGTTACATATGGAGACGGACGAAGCCCTCTGCGTTCATTTCATCCGTATCTGTGCACATTTTCTGAAAGATTACAGATACGGATGAAACAGAGCAGCGCCATCGAATATCGTAGGGGCAGCGTAGCGTAGTTCAAGCGAGATACAACCATAGGAGAATAAGATAAATAATGGCGCTTGATAATAATATATCGTGAAAATAGATTGGGATGATTATAGTAGCCGCACACTACTTTCGTCTACAGTGCTGCCTCCATTAAAAGGTACTTTTTCACTTTTTTGGGGGGAAAGAAATGCGCTGTCAGACATATGTGAACATACCTGACTATGTGAATAATCACTGTCTGTGTGGTAAATCACTAAATGATGCTGGTTACAGTTACTACTAGTGGATAGCTAAAGTTAGCCTGAGTATGAGGCAGTTGCAGTCCAGTCATACAATGTAGCAGCATCAGACTGTCGTCTCCATGTGCATCTCAGCCGAGATCAAACAGTTGGCCATTAACAGGTTGTTTTTTATAGACTACTGATGGATTTAATCAATTATATATATACATAGATGTTTGTATCAATATCCGGCCACTTTGTCGGGTCATTGATTTCACTCGGACAGGGGGAAACCGAAGGGACATGACGGCTATCAAACTTAAATTATTAAAGGAACGTGAGCTCTGAGGTTCAGGCAAGGTCGCAAGACAATTGTTAGACATGTCGATAAAACAAATGTTAGTCTATGAAAAATAAATGCATACAAATGTGTCAAAAGTATAATCCAAACACAGGTCAAATAGCACTGACTTCTATAGGATCCTCTGCTTTGTGTCCCCTGAAAAGGGGCATTTTGGAAGTACCCATATGTGCAGGTCTGGTCTATTCCTGCCAAAGGTTTTATGTTCTTTAGCTGATCTACAGGTGGCTGTAAATTGCCAAGATGTGCAGCAGTGCAACAACAAATGCAGCGAGGAAGAAGACTACTAATAAATGATTAAGGTTTTTAATATGATGAAAAAACGTGAATGTTTTAGTGGCTTTAAATCGTTTTAACATTAAATGTGTTTGTTATTTCCTTAAAGCTGGGGTAGGCAATTTCATTTTGGCATCATTGAGCAAAAATCCCATAATAAACTTTTAACATTTTGTAAAAGAACACTAGACTTTTGCACCTTCTGTTGGTTCTGTTTTCAGGCTTTAGAAAATCTAGTGAGGGACGAAAGACTTCGGCCAATCACGGATCATTTCAGAGAGAGGGCATTCCTATTGGCTGTTGTACAAATTCAGATGCGCGTGCACGTTCCTTTGGAGAAAGCCTGATTTAATGGTGAAAAATCCTGAAGAGAAAGTTGCTATTCCGGCAGAGGCAACAGCTGTCTACACTGCAAAGATAAACTTGTCAAAAAGAAAGTCTGGCAATAAACAAAACGAAACATGTCAGTATGAGTGAAGTGTTTCAGATATGGACAGAAAATGTTAATAGTTTAGCGTTTTGTTAAGTTCACATTCATGTCGCTAACCTTAGCTACAGCCTCGATCACAGCATGTCCTCCACCTCACTCACCGCCACTACAGACCGCCCTGCAGACAGAACCAAGGTCAGCGGCCGTAGTAACCTAAATCCAGCCAGCACAAACCCCAGCAGACAGCCCTGACTCCCTGCCAGATCTGTAAACTTTCTGTTGCTGCTGTTACACAGGTTAGACGTGGTGCTGCTTCTGACCACCAGCCTGCTGTGACACACTTGAGCTGCCACATCTACTGACCGAAAGTCTGTCTCCTGAGCTGCTGCCTGCTCTCCTCCTGGTGATGCAAACCCTTGTGGCGGGGAGTGAGGCGGAGGGACAGCAGGATGTGGCAGCTAGCTATTTCTTAGCCAGAAAGAGAGAGAGAGCTCTGCAATGGAATATGATTAAATAAATGAACATATGGGAAACACAGGGTTACTGTATGAAGCACGTGCATATGCCTATGGTTGTCTGGTGGGAGGAGCTTAGAAAAGAAAGGGGAGGGCTGCAGGAGGAGGGTCTATTTATTAATTTAGCTGTTTGTTTTTTTCCCTTGTCCAGATGTATTCCTACCCCAGTTTAATTTCTGACCAATGCATCAGCTTAGATGGGCATTATTTACAAGGAGAAGTTTTTAAAGAGGCCCTATTATGCTCACTTTTGGGGTGTATTTGGCATATTTGTAATATTGGGGTCAAGTGGCTTTGTGTCGAGTCATTGCGCCCCTTACCTTAACTGGTTTTCACCCCCTGAGGCTACATGAGCTGCTAAAAACACCGGCGTAACTCAGTTCTCCCTTATCAATCTGAGCCCAAGTTGGAGCCTGAACGTGCAAAGTCTGGAGCACGATGTTTGACGATGGTTACGTTTTTATTTTGTAGCCATCTTGTATTTCAGATGTATGATAACTGTAATTTATCTAACATTACGTCATGGCAACAGCTGTATGTCCACCGACATCCACTATTTAGGTGCACTTGTGGAAACTGCCGGCAAAATGCAGGTAGCAGTCATCAATATATTTAAAATGCTCTCCAATAAAACACTGGCTCTCTGAAGCATCCACATACAATCCTCATTACTGTATGTGTGTCACACATGTATACATCCAGGCCGGTGATTTGCACAGCACTGTTTATACTTTGGTTCCACATTGGAGCTTCTTTTTATTTTGCCCCTCCTCCACCTCCTCCTCTCTTCCCTCTGAATGGCTCTCAGTGGCGGAGGGGAGCAGCGGCAGTGAGGCAGCACTGGGCCTGAAGGGCACTTTTCAGCCTGGCCAGACACACTCGGGCCTTGCTGCTTGGCTGCGCAACATGGGTCACCGCCTTACATTAGGAGGACCCTGCCAAAGTCAGCCAAGCGGAGCCCTGCAACATACCTGAAAATGAATGAACAAAGTCGATGTTCCACTGCCTCCTGCAAGAAAACAAGCATGTTGGATTCTGTTTGCAACATCGTGAAATGAAATATTAATATCACAGAGGTGCTTTACATAAGGTGTCTCATCAGTGGATGGATTTTTCCAGCCGTAAATCTTCAATCACATTATCTTTCTAATAATTATAACAGATGAAAGGGCTGGCCGGCAGTTTTGATTAGTGTTTCTTATATCTTGGCACAGTGTGGAAATGAAATGTTCTCCTGTGGAGCCCGTGGGTGCTCTTGCTGAGGTCAGAAGGGGAGACTAAAGCAGACCTTCTGTGTCAGCCTCTGTTATTTATTTGGAGTTCAGGCTCTATTCATCACCCTGTTGCCACTCTGCACTGTCTCCCCTGCTTTGGAAGGCAGCAGCCACATCTCCCAGCTTCTCCTCTGCATCCCACCTTTACAGCCCAATGATCGACGTTTCATGAGAGGCACCTCAAGGTGGGGCTAAATGGTCTTATATTCCCAATCATGTCGCGTAGGCGGAGTCTGACTCTCATGCTCTTTGCTATGCCGCTGCCTGCCCAGCCTGCACTGTATATGACAAAAGCAAAGGGGGATGGAGTGAGTGAAATAAATCCACACTTCTTATTTCTCACAGCGACTTTTTTAGGGGGGTAGTAATTTGGCAGGGAGAGAGAGAGAGAGAGGGGGGTGTTTGGATCACTGCGCCACATTACAAGAAAACGTGTCCTAGTTCATGTTAGTAGTAGAAATCAGCAGCCTATCTCTTTTTACGCACACCCTGCTCCAGTGAAGGCAGCAGCAGTTCAGATCAGATTTCACATTCAGCTCCGACCAGCTGAGAGAGACACAGCCAGAGAGCAGGAGGGCTCGTATCTCCGCTTTCCCCTCCGATACCCCCGCCAGAAAAAAACCCACACAGCCCCTGCGAGGAACAACCGGGTGCGCGGCGCAAATATTAAAAAACACCACCGGGATTTTTTTCCCCTCCTCCTTTTTTTTCTTTTATGTATTTTTGCAGGATTTCAGCAGCGAGAGCGCCACAGAGAATTAGATAGAGAGAAGAAGAAGAGATGGACGAGCAGACGAGGTTGATGCACTCTCACACGGGGGTAGGCATGGCAGGGCACCCCGGCCTGCCGCAGCATATGCAGGAAGGCACCGGAGGAACGGACGGCGACGGAAGAAAACAGGACATTGGAGACATTTTACAGCAAATTATGACCATCACGGATCAAAGTCTGGACGAAGCCCAAGCCAGGTAAAGATATGCTCCGATCTTCCTCTCCTTCCGCTGTCAGGAGGAGGAGGAGGCGGCGGCAAACTAGGTTTTTAAAAAGAAAGGGGGGGAATAAAAATAAAAATATATACATTGAAAATATAAATTTGCAACACAGTGAGGCGTAAATGTTTGGCACAGCCTTGTGCACAAACAGAAACACCCATGGCATGCCTGCAGATCACTAGTTTGCTCCACATTGAAATAACTCGCTCCAGAGAGAGGAAATAAAAGTGTATGAATGTGGTGTTTATGACTGTGACATGCCAACGTGTCGCCCACGGAGAGTATTTTTAAAGCACTTTACACCTCAGTACAGTCAAGATGCATTCACGAGACTAGAAAATAAATTAATAAATATATAAAGCTGACATTTGATTTTCCGAATATGTCATTTCTGGGGGGAAAGTGCGAACAGCAAAATGCAACTTTATTATTCCTGATACATAATCCACTTTAAAATCACCAGAGCTGACAAAAGTGAAGCATCTCACGTGTTGTGTTTTATTCAAAAAGTTGCTCAGAAAATTCAATTCATGCACACATTTAATAATTTTATACAACAAGAGAGCAGACGAAGCTAAATAAAATGTTTCAGCAGTTATGGAAACAGCTGGAGCACATGTGTTATTATTTATTTTTGAAATCATTAATTGTGCTGTAGCATTTATCTAAAAGATAAAACTAGAAATGACAGTAAACAGCCTTGTTATTTTGGGAATCTGGAGGTTGAATGTATGTTTATGTGGTTTGATTATGAAGCCACTTTTCTGTTGCAGGAAACACGCTCTGAACTGTCACAGAATGAAGCCAGCGCTTTTCAATGTCTTGTGTGAAATCAAAGAAAAAACAGGTACGTTCACATTAATTCTAATAAGAGACACGGCACTGTTGTTGTCTACGAGAAACACTGTAAGCCTCCTTAACCAGGTTAAATGAATACATACTGCACACACAGTATTTCTCCCTAATGGAGCAGGCACCAGCTCTGTGTGGGCTATTTTATCATCAAAGGGTAATTTGCTATTCAGGCACCGATTCACACAGGAGAGCCTGATGGTGGATATTCAGTCACAACACAATTCACCATATAAATTTCACTGACATGTAAGACATGTGTTTCCTCCTGTAGCTGTAAAGTCTGCGCGTTCTAACTATTTCACAATAGGAACTGTGGACAATTACCTCGAGCAGTCCTTATCAATTATCGTGTCAAAATATGAATGAGGGTTTTTTTGATGCTATTGTGGAATAATAGAGAGTATTGAGCAAAATTGTCACAAGCATGTTGATGTCTCCCCTTGTGAGTTAACTGTCAAGTCTGGTGAATACGTCTCTTTCTATTCTGTATTGTGTCTCTCTATTAAAGCAGTTGTGAGAGAGCATGTCAGCAGAATAATTGCTAGGAGAGAAATAACGTAACGTAGGAGGCGTAAGTCATGTTTCCAAATCATTCTCCCTGTGACATTTTTGAAATTGGCACAGATAGAATTCGGTGCACTTCAGACTGATAGCGCATCTTTTATTTTCCTGTCTTTACACTGATGTGCTATAGGACTCCTCAAAACTTACACTGGTGAGATATTGAGTTGCCACAGCATGCCGGTTTACTACGAGAGGCAGCGCTTCCTGTGTGTTTCACACTCATTAGTGCATGAAATCAAATGGAATGGATGGAGGATGAAGAAGATATTGTTTTCATTGTCTCCAAAGTTGCACTTGCTCATACTTGACCTCTGTGGCGGCGTCGACTGGCGCTGTTTAGATTGTCTCTCGTGTGTGATGCCATCGTCGCCTGGTGCTTTCATGGATGTTTTCATTGAGGTTTTTCATTGAAGTTCACCTCGCTGCCTTCCCCCCAAAGCCCGGCAGTTTATCTTGAATCGGCCACTGCCTCAGGAGAGAGCAGGGGGCCTTTTGAAGCCTGCTGGCTCGCTCCTCTTTTTTGTTGTCTTGGTAGGTTTTTTGGAGGGGGAGTGACACAGTTATGCATAGTGTTTTACTCCCTGGCGCTTCTCGGAGTTCATCCAAAGTTCGGCTCTGCTGAGAGTACAAAGTAACTTGGACCTCTTCCTGCCTGCACACCCATTCTTTTCCCTTTCAGCTGGCAACCTATAAATACAAGGTGCAGCTCACGGAGCTCCACACAGGAGATCTGCTGCTTGTCTTGTTTGTGGAGACGTTAGCTTTGTTCTGAGTTTACCAAGAAACATTTTACAACAGTTCAAACTCTTTCTCTAATTCTGGTATAATTTTAGGATTGTTTTTATTTATTTATTTTCCTTACAATAAATTTACAATACACAAAACTTCCATTTTGAACAAGTTAATGCTTGGTTTTTGCTGTTGTGGTGTTGCCACGCTTTAAAAATCATGACTTAAAAGTGCTTCAAACTCTGCTTCACCTCTGTCAGTCTCAACACGTCAGCACTGCTGTCAGTTTTACTTTAACTTACTCACAGAGTGTTAAAACGTATCTAAAAAGTCTGAGAAAAAGCATCATTTTACGCACACGTCGGGAAAAAAAGTCACAATCATCAAATATATAAAACATTGGAAAATTTATAATGAATACTATAATAATATTTTATGTTCACTTCCGCTGGCGAAACTGTCAAAATTCTGAAAGTGCTATTTTAAACGTGCCAGTTTGAAGTCGCAGCTCGTTGCTCCCTCTAGTGGTTTGGTCTCCATCTCATATTGAATTTAAACATTTATTAAAAAATGTGTGTGACTTATTTTCACCTTAGTTTAAGTTGTTTAAGTTTTCTTGATTTACAGAAATTAAATTGCAGATGTGACGATGGCACACGGCGTGACTGAAGTACAATAAATGTGACTTAAACAAAGGCAGCACCTAGTTTATAAATAACATTTGCCTCATCTGATTGTAATAACAAAATTAATTTAAACACACGTGGACGGGTTAAATAATACTTTGGCAAATATATTTCTCTGTAAGTCATTCGGCTGAAGTTCTGACATTCGGACAAAACTAATGTTCTTAACGTTGGGAAGCTTTTAGGATCATGATGACTGTAGTTTTGAAGTTGGAATACAGTCTTCAAGTTTTCTTTCTAAGTGGAGGCTTTAATGGACGGCTAAAACTGAAAGAATCAATGGCGCCACTGTTGGTGATGAAACTGAAGTTACAGAGGAAACAAACCTTAAACAACTTCTAGTCTCCTTTGGAATTGAATTTAAATATTTCTTAAGGGTTAAAAAAAATGTTTGTGACCTTTTTAATTTGTTATTCTGTGTAAGTTTGAAATTCAGTTGATTTATAAAAATTAAAGTTGAGACAGTCGGTGGATATTTTACTTTTCTAACGTCAGGAAGTTCTCGCTTCTTTCTGCTGTCCGTAGTTTTAAAGTTTTGTAGTCACTTGGCATTCAGGTTTTCTTTCTCTGTATTTCACACTATAACAAGGCTTTGACGGAAGGTTGGTTATTTTAGTATTTTGGTTAAAGAAAGCTGATGTCACTATGGAAGCACCCTGAAACAACTTAGGTCTCCTTTTGACATTGAATTTAAACATTTATTAAGGATAAAAAAATGTTGGTGACCCACTTAATTTCACTTCCGTTTAAGTTCTTTGAGTTTTCCTGATTTGTAGAAATTAAATTATAGTCGTGGTGGTCAGTGGATATTTTACTTTTCTAATGTTGGGAAGTTGGTGGTTTGGTGGTATTTGTAGTTTTTTTGTGGGCACTATATTAGGAAGAAAAGTAGCTTTTAGGTTTTCTTTCTACACTGAGGGTTTGACAGGACGCTGAAAGCGAAAGAATCAATAATGCCGCTTTGTTTTTGTTTATTTCAGGAAACAAACCTGAAAAAGCTTCCGGTGTCATTTGAAATTTAAACATTAATTCATGGTTAAAAAATGTTTGTGACCTATCTGAATTGTTATTGTTGGCTGTTGAAGTTTTCTTCATTTATAGAAATAAAATAATAGATGTGATGGTCAATGGATATTTTACTTTTGGTACGTGTGTAGTTTTGAAGTTGGCAATGCATTAGTGAAAGAAATCATTTGGCTTTCATGTTCTCTCTCTATGTTCATGTTTTGACAGACGGCTGAAATGTTTGTGTTTATGTCAGTGTTACAGTAATGAAAATGATCCCAGACAACAAACCTGAAACACCTTTTCTTTTCCTCCGTGTGCACCCGCAGCTGAACTCTCCCACCTTTAAATATTTCAGATTGCACGTCGCCCGGCCGAGTCCAACAGCTTTAGCTTCTCCCCAAAGCTGCAGTGGAGCCGCTGTAACTTCTTTGTCCCGTGCACCATGTGAGCGCAGAGACAGTGTGTATCCACAGAGCTGCTGTTTGCTTGTGTATATTTTCCGTCGCTGGCTGTCCCCGGAGCGGCTGACAGCACCTGCAGGACACAATGCCAGTGTTGATCTAGGGCCTGAACTTCTGACCTACTCTGTGTATTTTTACTGGGCTGATGTGAGGGATGGCCAACAGAAATATTGTGCAGTATAAACAAGCACAATGGTGCAGCAACACCCGAGAGGAAAGGACAAGGAAGGAACACTTTATTTAAACCAGTGCCTCTTTTTTTTTTTTTTTTGACAGACATCGGCTTCGTCTTTTGCCGGTTTCATTCCAGGCATATTTGGGTTGTCTTTTTTACTTCAAAGGAGTAATGTTTTTCAGACACTGCATGATTGTGCGTGTGTGTGTGTGTGTGTGTGTGTGTGTGTAGTACATTCCTAAGTGGAGACGAAGCATAAAATATATAAAGCATATTAATTACTGCAGTCGATGTGTCCAAAGGTGAGAACAGCAGGTTTCGTCTGGAGAGGTTCTCATAGAAACTTTCCCAAAATATATCCAACAGTTTGACTCCACTGCTTTTAGCCTGTGAAATCTTATCCACTATCTGAATATAAGTTAAGAGGCTGAGATATGAAATTATTCGACATGACTTAATCCAAGTTTTCCCTCTATGTAATCTATTTGTGTAAGAATACTGATATTTGGAAAGGTGGACTGTTTTCTCTTCACCATCAGTTTCTATGATTGATGAAAAGCCTCTTTAGATAAGCAAATGCTTGACAAACTGATTTGGAAAATGAGCCGCCTTGACCTCTGTAAACACTTCACCAACATCATAAATCTCTGGCAGTGTCAAACAAAACCACTCCTTGACTGAGCTGCTCAGTAAATGTGCTGCTCCGACTCGCTGTTTAATTTTTTTCCTCTCAACCTCAACAAAAGGCCGGCTTTCTTGTGGCCCGTGTTTGTGTAGTGTAAGGTTTCAAGCCTAGGGGATCCTCCATTTATAAAAATGACTAGCCGAGTGATGTAATGTTATTTTTTGAAGGGTGAAAATAGGGTGTTTTACAGAGGGCAGCCGGGTAGTGTTTGACAGGATGAAATGAGCCAGAGGTCTGATTATGGAAGGTGCATGGAAGCCTACACTACATTGACTTGTCAGTCCATTCAGATGCTTGGCATCTGCCTATTTGTATTACAGAGGCTGAACGCAGCTCAGCCCTGCATGTCACTGTGTAAACACTCCCAGCAGCCTTCATGGGGATCAGGTACGATTTCAGAGGTAGTGTGATGTGGTGTTATGCTCAAACAATCATTGCATTAATTCATTCGTTTATAACGGAGCCCATAAAGTCCCATAAGATGATAAAATAATAACTTTACTCTGACTATAGGGGCTCTGTAATTAACAGTTTTAATATGTAATTATTCATTGAAGTCATTAATGACACAAACTTTGTCTTGTTTCACTCTCTTTAATTTAAGGCTTTTCTGATTTTCTTTGTTTTATATCATTATAAACTGAATATTTGTGGCTTTTGGACTATTTGCTAGACAAAACCACAGCTGCAGCTTGAAATCCCAATATGGCTAAGTGTAATATTCAGACTGCAGGAGCTGGAATTCTTTGATAAAGGTAAAACATGTCACATCATGCCATTATAACTGAAGCATTGCGGTGCCACAGAGATGCCCCAGACGTAAGTAAACATGCTTGTTTGATGCAGACCCCAGCCAAAAAAATTACATCATCATCATTTTTATTTTTGTTAAGTGAAAATGAAATGCAAAAATTTCCTTTCCCGCTTAAACTGCGCCTCATTGCACTCCTGATATCCGTCAAAATAATAGTAATATGATTTTTCTGTCCATTAGCTATTCAATAATTGGTTTACTGTTGCAGCTTTATTCAAAACAAGACATTTGAAGGCATCACTTTGAGTTTTGGAAATTTGCGAGTGATATTCACATCTTATAGACGAAGCTACTGATAAACAATCCGAAATATGATCAACAACGTAATTAATATTGTAAACAAACATTAAAAGGACAGCGATGAACTATTATATTCATTAATCTGTCATTATTGTGTAATGTGGTGACAGAAGGAATTTATTTTGAATTTATTTAGAGATGCACCCTTGAGGTTCGGCGAGGCTGGGCGATATGGCGAAAATCAAATATGGCCATATTTTTAACAAATACCTCGGTATCGATAATGTGATGATATTTTAGGGTTAATTTTTGGTGCTTTTACAAAATATTCTGAGATTTTTGATAAAAATTCAGTAATGTGGAAATAATGAGCAAGTGGCTAGAGGCTAAGCTCGGAAAATTACGTCACTTTACTGTAAATTCAGCAGGAAAAGAAAACACTATCCAAAATCTAAGCTGATGTTCACTCACAGTAACAATAATAATAATAATAATAATAATCATGATAATATATTGTTCAGCTGTATGTGACTAACAAAAATCCCTCTGTGAAGGAGTGTGTGTTTTTAGGTTTTCTTGGCTGACTGACTGTAAGTGTAAACCAGCAGGTAGTAAAAGTGCATGTTAGCTTGTCTGTATTACGAGGCGATGTAGATGTCTGCTCTGATAGCGAGCGTCGTGTCACGGGGCTGTGCCTCCCCTCGCCCGCCCGACGACTCTGATACGTGCAGCTTTTGTCTCCCCTCTCATCCTTCCTCCTCGATGCTGATACAGCAGCATTCGGGGGGGGGGGGCACGCTCGCCGCCACAGCTGTTTCCCCGATCTCTCTGCTTAATCATCCACTGAGAGAGAGAGAGAGATAGAGAGGAAGACCTGGAGTCTAATTCTGCTCCGAGGACGTAGACAACTGAGGAGAAATGTGTTTTGATTAAGCAGCGTAAGGCATGTAGTGACTTTTTACTGTATTTGATGCAGAATCCTAATCACAGAATCATCAGTGAGTGACAGCATTGTAAATGGTGTGTTAATACCATTACAGTATAGAACAATGTGGTTACATTGTACATTATGCAAATTGTCAGTCGCCTAATTGATACATGTTAATCATATTAAGGAGCTTAATTATAGGAATCTTACTGTGCTGCCATTTGTTAATTAACACTGACATCACATGTATGAGGAAAGTGATCTATTTCTTTTTTCCTCCCCGTGCCGTGATAGCCTCCCCTCGTCCTCCAGCACTGTATTGTTTTTATATTTTTAACTGGTATATTTTCAGAATTTCCTGAACTGATGAATGATTTTTTCCCTCTTGGCTGAAGGCCACTGGAATGCAGTTTAGAAAAATTACATTTAGCTCGGAGCAGCCCTGCCAGTGTGGAGATTACAGAATGAAGGCAAGATCCAAGTAGACTCGTAAAAGAGCGCGGGCCTCAATCTTTTACCTGAATGTCGACTCCTGTGCTCAACGCATTGCTTAAATATCACTGTTCTGCCATTTACCTTGTTCGAGGCTCTCTTTGCAATCTCGGTCCCTGCAGGTTCGGTCTGCCTTTTTTTATACACGTGCCTTCTTAATATGTTACGAATTTAATCAAGTCTGCAAATTTGTTATGCACGTTAAATTGAACATGCAATGGCACATTTGGATGTGGTTGCCATACCAACCCCCCAGGAGTTCATTTTCCATAATGTAGTGTTTGGAATCTCATTTCCTCCACTTTCCCCCGCTGCTACTTGCAGACGCCACCTCCAGGCTTCCACTGTATGTTCACTATGAAAGAGGCTCGGCTGCCACAGCTTTCAAACACTGGAGGGAGGGAGAAAGAGAAGAGAGAGGGAGAGAGAGGCCTCTCTCCACGTAGTGGAAATGACACAAATTAATATACACTACTTAAACCAGACCAAGATTAATGGTTCCCTTTCGCTGCAGCTTAGTCCCACTGTCAGTTGCCGGGTGCTCGTTGGACAAAATCAACACTAATCAACATTTATTCCACTTTTGCCCTGGGCTCTCAGGAGTCTGGCAGGACTGCGTTACCCCCCCCTCTTCCCTCCCAGCAATCCACCCCTCCCTTCGTCCGTCTCGCTACGCTTTTCACCTCTCATCCAGCTCCTCCATACATCACCCTCCTCACACCGCTCGGCTCCTCAGAGGAGAGTGCGCCCCCTCCTATCAGGCCACATTAGAGTCATGATAGATTTTCTCTTTTCATTTGCATCTGATATTTAACACAGCAAAGCAGTTGCTCTGTCACTTTACAGTACAAGTATGTGTGTGTGGGTATGTCTATACGAGTGTGTGCAGGCAGGCTTTTGTTCGTGTGTGTTTTTGAAACAGTCATTTCAGCCAGTAATCTTATCTGCACTCAGTTGCCACTGCATTATGAGAAACAGGATATGCATTAACTGAGTGTGTGTCAGATGGTGTGTTTATACAACACTTCATTTTCTGGAAAGTAGCATTTTAAAATACCCACGACCGGGAAACTGAACTCCAAGGTCACGCTGTAAGGCAAACTTATCACATGAGTGTTTTCTAAAGAACTCTATGTTTCACCCTAAAAGTGCAGTGTCGCAGTCGGTGCTGTGGATCATAAATATCCTTTTGATTTCTGTGAGTGGCATCCACAGATCTGCTGACTCCTCTCTCAGCAGCAGCAGCAGCAGCATCCGTCCTCACAGAGCCACATTAAGCATCCCGGGAAGGCTCATAATTGGTCGAGCTAATGCAGCCCGCAATTCCACCGCTGCTACTCATCTCTTTGTCATTCCACCGGCTGCAATGAAAACACACTCAGAGGGACGATTATTAAGAAACATCTCCAACATTTAACAGTGTCTACATTCTCACTGTAAATATTCAGTTTACTCTATTCTTATTGCTGAAGAACGGCATGACTGAGTCACAACAACCATTGATGATTATGTTCAATATCAGTATATTTATTCTTCTTATTGTTGCAATAACTTTGATATAACACAGACGTTTGTGTCCTAATTTACAATTTTGTGCTGCTGACATACAAACAATTCATTAAATGCAGAAATATGGCGTCATGCTGCATATAAATAGCACTGATATTAATTAGTCTGGTATGATATTGATCTGATAGGGCTGTGACTTTTATTCAAGATTTTAACCACTGTCCAAATGTGAAAAAAAAATCAAATATTCAGTGTGTAACAGGGCGACTGCAGGTCCTGAAAAGTCATAAAATGCCATAAATGTAACTATAATAGGTCTTAAAAGTCATTAGAAAGTCTTATATTTGAGTTTGTTAAGGCTTAATTGCCGTGAGCATCTGATCTAATTTCATTTATCCATCGTTTAATATGAGTGAAGCTCTTCTGTGTGAAACTCCACTTTTATGTTACAAATCTTTAAACTCGGGCTCAGGATTTTAAAACCAGGAAATGTAGATGGATCAAACTTTTTCAGCAGCCAGTTTAAAACCTTTTTAAATTTTTTTTTTTTTAAACAATATATATTTTTGGTCACTTATCTGACCCAGGCACATTACAAAATCCGTACAGTCTACTCAATCGGAACGGCACACGTGTAACTCAACAGAGATGAGAAAGAAATGAGATCACTTGTAAGCTACTTCCAGACACTGTATGTGTGACATATTTTATCATACTGATATATCAGATTTATGGATGCTGAGCCATTCGGAGGTTGCTTCTGGGCTAGATGTAGCCCGAGGCCTGCTAATTGAATAGGCCAGCTTTAAACCTCATACTGCGCTTTTACTTTATACCTGCACTTACCTGTTGGCAAAATGTAGATTAACCTAGCTCTCTCTAAAACCTCCCCCTGCACTGGAGTACATATATACCTTTGTGTTTACCTGCATTGTTTCTATCACATCGCATCACCCCTCCCCTCTAAGCTGTATTATCAATAAAGGGAAAATGCCCCCCAAAAATAATTCTAAAAAAATAATAATAACAATTTGACCAGTATTCAAAATTCAGTGTATGAATGCGACAGGTGGTGCTCTGTACTCCAGCGGGGGGTAGTTTGTAAAATGCAAGAATAGAGAAAACTAGCACGGCATGCTAAATGGATCATTATAAGCAAAACGATAGTGCCGTGAGGATTTCGCATTTAACACCATAGAGGAAAAATTGTGGATAAAAGTGAAGCTGTTTGCTGACTTTATAAAATGTAACATCCTTACAGTAACGTTAGCCTGACGCTGAAATCAGTGTTAAGTCAGTTCTACATCAATAGCTAAAGTTTGTGTTTATATTTTGAATTTTTTTTGTAAAAGCATGATTGGATTTTCTGACAGCAAGAAATGTGCTGATCACAATTTAGTTTTACTTTCTTATTTCCATTCATGCAGTTATTGTCTTACCCACTTGTTCTTATTACGGGAGCTTGATGTGCTGGATCTATTCCCAGCATGCATTGGGCGGGTGCCAGGGAAACACCCTAAACTGGCGAACGGTCCATCACAGCAGCTCAGATTTTATTAACGTCCAGTAATCTGAGGTGGATCCCCTCCTGCAGCGGGCTCACATTTAGAGATTGCATGTTGCTTTATTTATCTCGGAAGATGAAATTGTGCAAACAGCTGATGCCTCTTTTCCTACTTTGCCAAGATATTCAGCGCAGTGTTGTCCATCTTGTAGCATTGCATGGCCAGAGGCATTGTCATGGCACCAACTGGCCTCATTGAAGTGACACCGAGTGCTTTGTCAGCTTTGTGTCTCAGGTGCCAACCTGCGCTTCCCAAAATAAACTGTCATGCAATGTGGCAGGACAGAAAAATGTAGGAGCATGTTGGGGCCCGGCGCCCCCCCTGAAAGGAAACAAATGTTCTATAGCACAAATGTATTGTGGTTTTGGACGCCTTCCCAGCGCCGACACCAGCGACATGGTGGGGAACTTAAAGCGTGCAGTGTGATCGTCTGCAGCATCAGCAGGGGTCACAGCAGGTGGGATCTCAAAACTTGGAGTTTCTCTGCATTGACGACGCCTTTTATTTATTTTTTAAGTGATTTTATTTCACTGTGGACCTGTTAGAGTTTGACAGCTCTTTGTTATTTGCAGACATCCTCCGCCAGAAATAGCTTATGCTTACTGTAGTTAGCTCCTCTTCCTGTTTTATAAATGGTCTGTCATTTTCTCTCCGCGGTGCAACATTACACCAGGAGAGCTAACAGAGGATGTGCACTTGGTTGAAGTCACTTTCAGGCTGATGTCAGGAGGCTGGAAAGGGTGAGCATGTGGAAAGTCACATGCAGAGACGCCTAAGCGACCTCCAAACTGTAACCACTGGCCGTATCTGCCCTGTTGGATTTGGCCCTGAGCGTGTGATTCCTGTTAGATCTCGGTGTGGCCTGTGTGCTCTGTAGCTGCCGTGACATTTTTATGACTAGTGGACTGAAGTAAAGGTGGGAGTCACAAAGGCTTGAAATGGAAGTTCAGTCCTCACCTCCATAATGAGGAACCAGCAGCTAATCATGCAGACAAAGGGAAGGATTCTGTAGCCTGACAGAGGGAGAGCTATAATGATGTTTCACTAAACATGGAGTGCAGAGCTGGAGAGGTTGGGATGTGAACAGTGTTTGAGTCAGGATGGTCTAGGAGGGGGTGAAATGGGCCTGTTACTGCTTTGGTAGGGGGTCACTGCTTCATCCAAACAAGAAGATAAGAAATACTGTAAATGCTAAAATGATATGAGAGCCAGCATTATATTGGAAACATAACTAGTTTCATTTTTGATTCCACTAAACAAATGAGAAGAAGCAAAGAGACAAACCTCGCCTACATGTTAATGCTATAGAGTGATGTTTCTCTAATGACAGCTTCAGACTACACAATATCATCCCGATTAGAGCCCAGTGGATGTCGGCTGCATCAGTTGATTGTTTTATCCCGTACAGTGTGTCATAGTAGACGATAGACATGTCACAAATCTAGAAATTTAGTAGTTGATACCTATACCAGTGGAATTCCACAACTCCCAATACCCAATGTGATACCATGCAGCCCTTTATTAAAAACATTTAAAGTCAGTTTAATTTAAATTTGATGATTAATCCCCGATCGTCTACCTCAAACTCAAAGTGCTAGTCGTGCTAGGTTCATGTGGGAGATTATGTGGGCGAGGAAACATTAATATATATATTGGTCACAGTTTATTAACATATCTCTCCTTCATTGGTGTTATTGTTAAACACTTAAATATGAAAGATGTGTTGATCTTTGTGGCACTGTGATTGGATGGCTCAGTAAAAATTGACAGTGACGGGCACAGCAGTGTTTTACTCAAAGTTGCACATGCCGGCTTTTGTAGCATTGCATAAGAACATGGCGCTCCCATTGTCAAGAACTAAGGAAATATGATGGCCGCTTGCAGTCTTCTTCATTATCTTCATAATGTTGTTGTTCTTCCGTGCTGGTGGGTGTTCCTCTTCTTCCTTTGGCATTTAACAGTGGGCTAAAACACTTGCCCTGTCAGATCCAGAAGAATTACATCCTCTGCAAATATGATACCGGAAAACAACGGGTACTGTCTCAATTTTGGCGTTGACTTGCTACCGAAGAATCAGTTCACGTAACATCCTTAATGGACGACAACTGAGACTGCTTGTTGGACGCCTTGTGACATCCGACAGAAAAACTAGCATATTTTAATTTTTTTTTTTTGAAGGTGCAGATGAAACTGTGAAACAGAGAAATGAACACAGTACAAGACAGCCAGCCTCAAACACAACGCCATTTTTTGTTTATATTTTTGCTCCAGGAAGTCTGTCCGTAGAACCTCCTCCCCGATGACATCACGGGTGTTGTGACGATGTTTAGTCCACGTGTCTCTCAGCCAAGTCATTGCAAGAATTTATGACTCTATAATCCCCGAATCTGGCATAGTGACCGACATAACAAAAGAAAAGATAGTGTAGTTTCAGCGTGGCTTAACAAATGAGTGCAATGTACGCCTACCAGTTAACAGCCAACATTTAGACTTCATAGTTTGTGTCATGCCTGTTGACATCATATCACTTCAGCAGCTTATAAATGAAAGATCACAAATTTCTGATACCAACAGTATCTCTCACTCGATTCATGCAGAATTCATCGCACTGTGAGCAGCCACGGTCCATTCTTTGTGAATTTGCGTGGGTCATTGTTGCAATGGAGTGCAGAGTTTGTATGGTATGGTGCCCCATGATTTATGTTACAAAACAAAGTTAATGTAAAGTTACGTGGGTTAGGTTTAAAAAAACAAACATGGTGTCAACCTGCTTTAAAATAACTTGGTTTCATGTTGTTGTGAACACCAGTCTCCTGGGCGAGAGTCCTGTGTTGTTTGACCAATCTACAACCCCAACTTGCGACATTACATAGATTTTTGAGCTTTATACTAACTCCTCTTGTCAGTGTATTGGTCGTGTGATTAGTTACATGGGTTATACACAAATTACTGGTTCATGATTCCATGTGTCATATATTAATTGTACTTTTCATAGGTATATGTATCAACAGTGCATGAGAACAGCCGACAAAAAATTAATACAGGTCAAATGACTCACTCACTACTCTCAGTTTCTGAAACGTCAGGACTTTTCTGTGTTTCATATAATTGTAAACTGAACTTGTTTGTGTTTTTGGGTGGACAAGATAAGCAATTCAAAAGCATCACCACTGTGACGGGCACTTTTTACTATTTTCCGACATTTTTTACACCAAACGATTATGAATCAATCAAAAAAATAATAATTGGGAGATTAATTGATAGTCAGCGTAATCATTAGTTGGCGTTCTAACAGCCAGCTGGCCACCCTGTCATTGCTCTCCCCGCTGATAAATTCACATTGCTCCTGCCTCTGCTGTAAAGAGATTGTGTTGATAAGTTAATATTCCGACAACAGAGACGAGATAAAGAGGTTTTAGGAGTTTGGAGGATAGCGTAACCTTGATAAAACGCTCATCTCAGTGACATTGATTTTCACCATCCATCTTCATCTGATATGAAGTATGCAAATGGTGGCATCGGCTGGGAGTGGAGTACAGTGCTGTTAAATGGGCCATTTCAAATGTTCTTTGTACTATGCTGACTTCCAAAAAATTCACTGTCAGCCAGCTCGGCGCATGCTGAAGTCTTTCTGGAGACGCTTTTCCACCTTTATCCTATATCGTCTTCCATTTATTCCACTTCTCTTCCCCCCTTTTTTCCCCTCCCTTCCCCATCTTCTCCCTTCCCCTCTTCTTGCATGCTATACAAATTAGGTATATATACTGACAGTGTCAGAATGGCTACTCATGAAATATTAACAGCTTGTAGAGAATTTTACATTTCTCTTCATTTTTAACTATGTCAGCACAGGCTGTGGAACATTTATTTGTGTGAGTTCAGGGAGGCTATTACCCTACCAGCTTTTTTTTTCATGTTTTAGATGATATCCATCACCCCTCTTTCCACATGCATGAAGTCTACCTCACCTCACCTCAAATATCCCAGTGTGTTTATTTCTACCTACCACATCCTGGGTACATGATCTCTGGATACAATATCTTGAGTGTAACAAGGTGTTTATTGCATTATGAAAGTGGTAATTATCCCTTTATGAGTAAGATAAGACCAAATACGTTGCATTAAACAACATATGGGTAGTTGTTAAAACGCCTGCATGGAAGGTAAAGCCTGAACTGACTGTGATAAACACTGAGTCCAATTAGAAGTTGTCGTGGATCGGTATTCCTCGACATAAATCTGTGTCTGAGAGGCATCTTTTTTTTTTTTTTTTTTGTTCTCGCTTGTCTGATGGTTTATTTTCTTCTTTTTTTAAATCTCTTTTAACCGCTGGTGTCCAAATGCATTCAGCTCAGTGGGCGGGGATGGCCTCTCTCTTTCTGCCTTTTTGTTGGATGGCCCCTATAAAGATGGAGCTGTCAATCATCTGCAGGCTTCCTGAGTCCTGAGAGGCAGCGTCAGTTCTCAGTGAGGGACTGGAACAATGACTTTTGTTGTGACACATGTGCATTTGTGTTGAGCATTCTGTGGACAGTGTGTTAGCCTTTAATTAAATTCATCCTTTGGTTCTGAATGACGCTGAAGGGAGGCGCGCAGATGGTTGTTCACATAACTGAAATGACTGAATATAGAGGTCAGTTAGATCCTGTGATTCAGGTAAAATGTTTTGTTAAAGGATTATTGCAACTTTGTTCTTATTTTCATGGCTTCGCTCTTCATTTCTGTCCCTTATGGTGATATTAAACTTTATCTGCTGAGAGCTGGGAGCTAGGGTTGTAGTCAACTCTCAACTCGCTCTTACACCATTTGATTGGTCGAAAAAAACAGAAAGGCAGGCGTAGTTTAAAGTTCTTTGCAGTGGGAGTGTTGCATATTTACAACATGGTACAAACACCAGCAGGCTGACAAGGCGCTGAGCGTCTGTTCGGCTTCGAGCGCTGCATGTTTGGTGTTTTTTTTCTGGTCGTCGAGAGTTAAATATGTAAAACTTTTGGTAAAACACTGCACACTGCTTCAGCCTTCCCTTCATCCAGAGCAGGTTCCCCATCTTATGCCTACATTTTTATCTCTGCAGATATTCCATATTTTAGCAAACACAGACCAAAGCATCTTATCTGAAAAAACACAAAACCTCCAAAGCGCTTTGACATTCCCTGCTGTTTTTTTTCAGGAGAGCGCCTTTTTCAGGACGCACACCCAATAAAAGTAACACCAGTGATTGTCTGTCCAATGTTGGCGGTGGTTACCTCTCTAAATTCTGAGGTTTTTGCAGGTCTGTGAACGCAGCCCAAGCAGGACTCTTGATGAATTCTTTTTTCGTCAGCAGCAGTTTGTGCTGTTTTGAGTCACAGGGTGGATAATTGTTCAGTCGAGGCAAGTAAAGGCGTACTTTTAGTACCAACCCGATGAACGGTTAGGTTTCAGTTTTACTGCTTCTTGTGTTCTGCTGTGCCCAGATTATGCTCTACACTCTGGGAGCGTAGTGCAAAGACTAACCGAATAGTAACAGCGCTCCTGATCAACGGTCCAGCTTCAAAAATGAAAAATTTATACATGGTGGCAGATGCTATTATGGTGGTGCACCGCCACAAATAAATAAATTTGTAGGAAACCGTGACAACCAATTGACCAGCCGACCAAGTTCTGAGAAGGGAACATTAGCCCTTGATGAGGGGGCAGACGTATGCATGGCTAGTGGAGTTGCGAGATATGTTAAGCTCGACAGCAACAAAACAAAAGTCACCAGAACCATCATCTCGGTTCGTCTTTCCACTGTTCCCACGATCTACAACTCTGCTTTGGTTGGAATAATGAACAAGTTGGAAGAAAAAAATATACCACATCTAATCACTGTTTTAAGCAGCTGTTATTTTGATGGTAGACCATTAAATTAGCAAAATAACATGACAAAAATTGCCAAAAAACGTCACCCCCAAAAGAATCAACTAGCAATGTACCAGCCAATTGCCGATAGCTGATATATTTGTCTGATTGCCCAACTCTAATAGCGGTAAGAGGTAGTAAGGTTAATCTGCAATGGTATAAGGGGTATATAGCAAAATCTGTTCACAGCGGACGTATGTTGAAGTATGTTGTCATTATCACTTAATTTGCCCATTATTTTTGATTAATGGTTTTGTTTATAAAATGTCAATAAATAGAGAAATTATTTTTTAGACAAAGGGAAACATCAAATTCTCACATTTAAGAAGCAAATGTTTGGCTTTTTTTGCCTAAAAAACAACAACTAAAAGATGATCAAATTATCAAAATAGTTGCCAATTAATTCTCTGTCAATTGACTGATCGATTGATCAACTAATCGTTGCAGCTCTACACTCAACTCTAAGATGAAGTTGTAGAATATTTCTTCAGTGATTGTTTTGTTGCTGTAAAAAATAAACGGAGGGAAATGAGTTGATGAGGTGTATCCTCCTCTCTTATCATATGTAGCTGGGACTCCTCTTGACTAATGATGATGTGTGGCACAGGTAGCTGTCAGCGAGGCATGATTAATTAAAAGGGAAACTAGGCCAATTAGTCATATTGTTCAAACTGTGGTCAGTGAGCACTGCTGATGCCTCCACACCCTCCACTGTACCCAGACATCCATAACGTGCTGGCTTCTGCAGCTATTTGTGAGAAGTCTCATCAGCTCCAGGGGAGTTTTTTTTTATCAGCGTCTCTCTGCTCAGACTGTCTCAACACAGACCTGATAACAATTAGGTGGCGTCTGCTTTGGAACGGGGCTCAGAATATATGAGCGTGCCAAGCGAGGTTGACATAATGAACAGATCCAGCGCAGAGGAGAGCGCTCGAGTGTCTGCCGAGTTTGAAGTCTTGGAGAAGCACGGAGCCTTTTGCCACTAACATACAGTTAAAGCTGCATTTGATTTTCTGTGTTTGTGTTTTTGGAGGTCCAGCCATGCAACAGTGATTAGCATTGTTGAGAAGCCAGTGGCTAACAGCGTTGCTTTCAGTGCTCTCTGCCTGAGGCTTCTCAGCTGCCAGCTGTGGGTCTCACTGCAGGCCCAGTGAAGAGAGCAGAAGTCTTGTTTGTGTTGGACTGCAGTGTTGCTCCCAGCGTGCAGCCTGGCCCTTGTCAGCGGCCCTGTCATATCTGTCTCGGGCCTGTCCCGACAGCCAACCCGGACTCCCGCGTCACAAAGGCGGGCTCGTCCTAGGAGAGACAGGTGTCAGCAACCCGCCACCCCCCTCCTCACGCTCATCCAGGCAGATGCCTGCTGCGACGGAGCCACATATTTGAAGCTGAGCAACTTAGAAAGAAGGGTCATCTCTGCCACCCATTCACAGTCGCTATATCGCAAGAGACCCGAGCTCCATCAGCGTGTGAGAGCGCTCATGTCAGATACCGAGCATCCACCAGAGGAGACTGTCCCAGTCCAAGAGCATTACAGACTGGGGCTGCGTCCTGACTGACTGACACGCTGACTGACAGCTTTATTGTGTCCTTTGAGGAACGGGGATGAAAGGCTCTCGTGAAGAGGCCTTACAAACACAGACCATACTCAGCCGTGCTCGGGAAGAATTACTTGTTCCTTTGTATGCATTGTTGTTTCTTTGTATAGAGTCCACGTCTTTTAGCTGACAACACTCTTTTTCTAATTGTACAAAAGCCGCCACGGAGGAGTCTGACATGTTATATTCTGACTACAAAGCTTCGGGCCCAAGGACTCGGGAATCAGGAATTTCATGAGGAATTCTTATTAGCTTGTCTTCTTCAAGATAAAAGCAGGGTAATGATACTGCAGTTTATTTTTTCCATATGGGTGGGGACACTAGTGCTGAGCCAAGCTACGGTTCTAGCAAGCATAGCACCAAATATGTCCATATGTTGTTGTGCAGACCAGTTTCATTGAGCAACTGCAATGCTGCCTTTGCTGAACCGCAGCCACTGTGGCAACAAACACCTGATCCCAGCATAATAAGTGGGTATATGCAGGTTTTGAAAACGTGGAAAAACCTGCTAAATATTATTTTCTGGTGTTTCACGTTCGACACTGCAAATGTGCCGGAAAGGACGGTTAGTAAACAGTGGAAAGCAGCATGGAGGCCAGTGAAAATGTTAAAGTGATTACTTATTTTTTTCATATCTGTCTTTCAAACACTGTGCCAAATAATTAGGAACAATGTTTGAACACTACTCGGATCGAGACAGACAAAGAACAAAATCACTGTCAGGTCAGTCAGTCTAATTACCGTTTACGTTCGGAGCCTCACCTGGCGTTATAGCATCACTTAGGTAAGGAACAAAAGTAACCTGACCACTGCAGATAAATAAAGCAAGATGTTGGTGAGTATGCGTATCATATCAACGTTTCTAATATGACATAGTATATGACCTGACTTTGTCGGTGAAAGGTGAAGGGGATGGTGCCTGGCAGGCTGCATGTCACATTTTGAGACCAGCTTTTTAGCCACGAGAGACAATCATCGCTCCTTTTCCTGCATGGAGTGTGTCCTCAGGACTGGATATTTTTGGGGGCATTTTAGCTTTTAATTGATAGGACAGTCAAGTGTTAAAGGGGAGAGAAAGAGAGGGAGTGACATGCAGCAAAGGGCCATAGGCTGGAGTCGAACCTGGGCCGCTGCGGCAACAGCTTTGTACATGGGGTGTCTGCTCTCCCACTAAGCCACCAGTGCCCGAGAACTGGATGTTTTAAGCCAAAACGTGAACTTTTCCTCACCATAACCAAGTGGTTTTTGTGCTTAAACCTAACCACACGTTGACCACATTGTTGTTAAAACGTAAAATTTCACTGCAAAGTTTCACCGTACTCACTACATAGTAAAGTAAAAATGGAACAAAACCATGGTTTGCAGAAACGTACACTGCCAGTGTTTTTTCTGGTGATTGGGTTGGTACAGAACAGCCCTTACAGTAAGTTAGTGACCAGAGCAGCTATACCAGTTAAGAAGCAATATACAGTGTAAGCCAACATCAGCAACCATGCACTACTGGTCATACAAGACTAAGGGCCAATCCCAATTCTCGTCCCTTAACCTTACCCCTTGGTTTCAGGTGCACTCGCCAGATAGATTCCCCTCAACAACGAAGGGGTAGTGTTGAGGGGGACAATACAAATTAGCGTAACAGATGTGTTCACCTAAGTTATGCGTATCGTCGATGTGCGCTTCACGGAGAACTCTGTAGATATTCATGTCCGCTACATCGTGAATTAGCGATTTTCAAGCATTCATATTCTAACTCAACGCTTTCAGATAACAATGCATATGCAGAAACATAACACATTCTGACATACTTTGGAAGTTTTGCATGCTTATTTGTGAAAATAGTATTTACAGTTACAGCTTTCTCATGGGGGCTGCCATCTTCCTGGAAAACTCACCTGGCTGGATAGTTTCACAAAGCATCCTGGGAACTTCAATCTTCCCCTCAGTTGAGATGGGTTCGTAAGTGTGCATCGCACATGGATCGCACACGCACAGGGATCCCCAATCCCCTTCAAATTAAGTGGGGATTTTAAGGGCTGAAAAGCACTTCCCTAAAGTTTGGGACACCCTAGCCCTTTGCGGGAAGGCGCAAAAACAAGGGCTAGGGCCAATTTTGAGGGGAAGTGTGAGTATTGAGACACACCCTCAGTAACACTGCAGCAGCAAAAACTCTGAGTATATTAAGTAGAGAACATGTCTGTGTTATTACTGGTTGATTCAGTTGGTATTTGTAAGAGAAGAATGTGTCATTTCTTCTTTTTTGAAAGTCTTTAAATGTGACGTAGCAGTCGTGAAACATTTCAGTCAGCATTAGCAGTAATGTAACACAGCAAATACAGCTCAGGTATGACTGCAGGGAAGCAACAGTAAGGCCAATATCTGTTTGATCTCAACCCAGTTGGCTAAGTAAATGTTTCCGTGAACCATGGATATGGAACGTTTTACGGCACTATGTCGCAAACATGTTGAAGGTTTATGTGTCTGTAAATTTCAGCGTCTCTGTGGTGAATGTGTGGTTAGGTTCAGGGACAAAACCACTTGGTTATGGTCAGGAAAATACCAAATTTTGGTGGCACAATCACATCTAGAAATGCCGCCGCTAAAGAAAACAACCGGTTTGATTGTTTGTTGGTACAAACTGGGCTTATAGAGAACAGAACTAATTCAAAAATGTTGATTTGATACATGCTTTGTCTCTGTTAGCGAGCATCATCACTCATGTACTGAGCCAGTTTAACACCATATATTTGCTGTGATACAATGTGCCAGCCATACATCCTGTTGCAGTGAAGAACAAAAGTTTGCTGTTGTAATACGGGGCATTTAAATCCACTTGTACCACACTTGTACCACTTGGCATTTGGATTTTTCAGATTCCTCGCAGCTGGCTCCTGCACAGAGAGACAAAGGGAGAGGAGAGCACAGAGACAGATGCTAAAGTTCCATCATTTTAGGAGCAAATTTGTCCATATTTTCCTGCTGTTCCACCTGCCAGTGCACGACATTTTTATTCTAAGAAATAACAGGAAATAGTGAAAGCCAAATGACTAATGTACCCTCTTCTCTCCCTCTCGTCCCCGTGTCTTTATACTCTGTGGCTAGCATCCCTATTTTCTCTCTGCGTGTTATTTTTGTAGTCATCTAAATTGATCCACGGTGAAGCCAGACAAAGATTGCTGTATATTTAATGTCTTTCAGCAGCCACATTAAGAGTGCAGTTTGAATGGGTGGGGGTGGGGGCGTGCGTGTGTGCTGTGACATTAATAATTTAATTGCAGTCGTGTATCTGAATGCAGCAGGAGCGCCAAGTGATGGATATTTTTAATGATATGAAGAGTGAAGCCCAGAAAGATCAATGCGGGCACACACACACTTCCACAGCCACACACACACACACACACACACACACACAGAATGTCTGTCAGTGTGAATCTAAGGGCCTAGTGAGGATGATTGTTCTCCCACACTAATATTGTTTTGGTCCATAAGCCGTCTGGTCTGATCTTCCAGGCTGAAGGTCTCCGGCCCAAATGACTCTGTCCCCTTTGCTGGTGCTGTCAGAACTGACAGTCCTCATGTTTATTTCATTTTGCGTCTGGGCTGTCTCGTTTCCCTATCCTCCAATGTCATTAACGCTCGGAGCCAGGACCCTGCAGTGGCGCGCCTAATGAATTCCTCTGCGGCTCCTCACTCCCCACCTAGTTACCCCAGCTCAAGGTGTCAAATTAAAACAGCCTGGGAAAAGAGAGAGGAACCCGCTCTTGTTTGTATGTGTGTTTCATTGCATGCATGTCCCTCTGTTGCATTATTTAGTTTGTTTAGGGCAGCGATTTGTTTTAAGTGGCTGGGATTGAGAGCGAGTGCATCCTTTGCCCCGGACCATCGAGAACAAATGAGCAAAAAATTTCATCTTTCAATTAAGAAAAACAACAACAGACAAAAGCAGCCTCTCTGCTGCAGAAATGAGTTTGATCCAGAGCTGTCTCTGATGTCAACATGCTGCTTTAACCTTTCTTTTGGTTTATGATTGGTGTGATTACCATGCGTTGCTTGATGAGGAATTGTTGCTTTTAACATTTGGGATCTCCGCGATAATTTGGGGAATGAAATCAGCAGCAGTGAGGAGGATGCCTGGGTGACTGCTACAGTAATTGCGCTTATTTAGTTGTCATTGTGATAAGCGTAACGAGGCCAGACGTGTTATTGAGCTGTGAGGCTGCAGTGGGGAAGCAGATTTCTTATATTTACCCCACATTGATGGAGCCTTTGTGATGAGCAGTTGTGTTTCTGGGATAACATTTAACCCTTCAAACTCTGCAGTAGAAGAGGTCTGCCAGTGCCTACATTGGTATTTTTGCTTATTGTGATATAATTTCTTGGAGAATCTCCAAATACTTCTCATCCCTGAAATCTGTTCAACCTAAGCTAAAAGGTTATATCAGTCAATAAACAATATTCATTAATAAAGTTAAAATTTTGCCATCAATAAAAAGGATACAAGTTTTTTAACATTTAACAAAATGAAAACACAAAACAAAAGATGCAAAAGATTTCTAAATGTAGAAACGTCAACAAAATACTTCTCAACACTCCATATGTTGTTTCAGCTGTATACATCATTTGTCATGCATTCCTCTAAAACCACTGTGCATTTTTGTGGCTTTGCACCACATGTAACGTAGCACAATGATGTCATCTCAAGTGTACAACATGATGACAAGGAATACAGAAGCCTTAGCTTAGCAAAAGAATGAACATTCTAGCTGTTATGGTTTTTAGTTTAGATATATAGATATGTATTATGGAAATAACAATCTCCTGCAGCCATTATGGGGAAATATTGATTTCATCATGGCAAAATACCACGTTTGCCTCGCTCCTAAGGTAAGGTAATGTTAGGTAATGACGCAATGACGGGGAAGACGGAAGCCTTAGCTTCCCGCTGCTCTAGGTGTTATGATTTGTATTATAAAATGATGAATACAGGATTATGCACATAATGATCTCCCACGGCCATTAAGGGGAAATACCTCTGTAACTATGGTGAAATACCAAGTTTGCATCGCTTGTAAGGTAATGTAAGGTAGTGACGGGGAAGACAGAAGTCTTAGCGTTCTGCTACAAAAAGAATGACTGTTCTTGCTGTTCTGGTTTTTATTTTAGATCGATATATATATATACACGATTATGCAAATAAGAATCTCCCGCAGCCCGCGGATGAAATACTGGCTTGATTATGGTGAAATCCCACGCTACCATCGCTCATAAGGTAAAGAAAAGTAAGGAAATGGCGTGATGACGCAGAAGACATGAGCCTTAGCTTTCTGCTGCAAAAACAATGAATGTTCTAGTTGTTATGGTTTTTATTTCAGATCGATATAGGATTATGCACATAATGATCTCCCATGGCCATTACGTGGACATATCTGCGTAATTATGGTTAAATACAGTGTATGCACCCCGCGTAAGCTTAGGTAATGTAAGGTAATGTAAGATAATGACATGGTGACACAGAAGACAGAAGCTTTAGCTTCCTGCTGCAGAAAGAACGAACGCTCTATTATTGTTAGAGCGTTCGTCACCATTGCCGCCATCCACAGGACGTTGGTTTTTGAAGGGTTAAAATGTCCAGCATGCTTTTGTGAATACTGTACTTTATGATTCTACATGGTGCATACTGAGGTGAAGCCAGGCCGCTGCTATATGTCCATTTGCCAGTGGAGACCCTTCAGAAGTGACCACAGTGCTGCTGCTGCTGCCTGAGTGTCAGCGGAGCAGGCCTCCGTGTGTGGCTCTCTCTCTTTCTCTGACAGCACCGGAAGATGGAAAATGGTGTCAATCAATTCATCAGAGCAACACGGGTGGCTGTGCACAGAGGAGAGCTGGGGGCGTGGTAACGGCAGCGTGCAGGAGGAGCGCAGCACATGATTATGGCTCCCTGCTGCAACTATTTCCCCTCACGGCTGTAGCTGATGCTGCAGTGCCTTAATGGACTGACTGACTGACTGTACACCCGTCGGTCCACGGCTACAAAAGATTCCTGCAGAGCGTCCTCAGTGACCACAATGGCTGTTGTTTTGTGGGAGTGTCTGAAGGGCCTCCGTCCCAGCAGCATCTCCAAATGCTCCACAGTCTGTGCTGTGTTTTGGACCACTCAAAGTCCAAGGCTTGTTAGACTAAAAGAATGTGCTGCGTTAATTACAGATGTGTAAATATGCTTGAATGGGCCGCATCTTCACATTAGGAAAGATTTGCAGAATCGTCTCTGTAATATATTTTAATTAAGGATTAATTAAAAAATAATGGGGATTTTATTTTGCCTGGCAGACTGGATTTGGACATGATTCTGGCGTCTGCTGTGAGCTCATCAGTGGAATATTGAGCACCTCGCCTGCTTCTCAGGAGCACAGGGAGACTCTCAAGGTCTCTTGAAAACAAAAGCTCTGCCCTCTCCTCTTTGAAAAAAAAAGAAAACAGACATTTACTGTGAGAGGGAGTGGCCAATGCGTTGGCTTAATTAAATTTTTTTCCACCCCCCCTCCTCCTCCTCCTCATCTTCACCCTCACCCATCCTCTTCTCTCTTTTTCGGCTGGCAGAGCAGCAGAGTGGCTCTGAGACACGGAACACTAGTTGTGCTGGCAATTATGTTAATGGGATGCTATTAGGCCATGATTCCGTATGAGCGATCGGGGAGAAGAAGAGCCCCGGCGGCAGAAAATGATAACGGAGCGTGCGCCTCGTTGATACCGCTCCAGCAGGATCATTTGCATAATGAACCCTCCCCACTAACGAGGGGTGTGGCCTCGACACTGAGCTACTTAGAAAGCTCAGGAGTCGCAGCGTGAGGCGAGCCGACAGTGAAAGCACAATGTGACAAAAAGATTCATGGACTTCACTAGTCGTTGCGAAAGCCATTTTGGCACGAATGTAACTGTAGCATGCAAATTCCTCAGTTGGTTCTTTTGCAAACTCGGTTTACAGGCTCTGCTCGGCGTTTCCTTCCACAGAGAGACATGACAATGCAATTTCTTTGTAGTGCGCTCTTATCTTGAAAAATGAATGAGGAAATCTCCATATTTGCTGGCTCTGTGGTCTAATTTAGTCGTGTATCTTGGACTGAGTGAAATCAAAGGTGTTTTGTAGCTCTTGTGAAGCGCTGGCACATATAGCACATTGTTATTTCTGGCAGATACGTTGGAAATTGTCTTCAGCTTCCATAAATAGTTACAAATCAAATATTCATTATGCTGCCATGGTCGATTTATTCATTTTTTAACTTTCAACCTTTCTGTTCAGAGTTTTGCATTCCATGTACAGCACAAACACACACACACACACACACACTGACATAGTGTGGAGTTTTTGGCTGTATGATTCACTAAGCGTTAAGAAGGAAACTACCTTGGGGCACCAAAGCCCTGTGGATTCCCTCAGCAGCTAAAATAAAAACAAGCTGAGCAGGGATTGCTCCACTTCATTCACACTGCTAAACACACTGCATCCATGGCAGCCCTTTTTTTGCCTTATTTATACAGCTGAGGTTATGCACTGATGCTATTGATCCCCAAATCCTAACAATTTATTATTAATTTGGTTGCACGGTGCAGCATCTTTATTTATGCAGCGCTCCTCTGCCTTGATGTCTTGATGTATTATTTGTGTGTCCACACAGCGTGCGTATTTTTCCTGCAGCACGGCCTGTCGTCTTTAGACACAGCCTCAGGATTTGATCAGAATGATCTGGAGGCCCACGGGAAGACATTAAACACCCAGAATGCCCCTCAGGCTGCTCTCCCCTCCTCTCTTTCTCAACCTTTCATTCTCCCTTAATGAGAACTCCTCCTAATTATTTCAGTGGCTGGAGCGTGGGGACACAGCCGGAGTTAGATCCCCTGCGCTCGGACGTGACTGCTATGCTGATGAAGGCAGGGGATCAATAATTTAGGCTCTAGCCTTAATGGTGGAGTGAGGAGAAAGCGATACATCTGAGTCAGAGATTACATTTTAAAGGCACAGCCCGAGCTCCAGCCGGGCTGCCGGAGTTAACTAGAAACCCCTGAATGTGTCTGCTGTAAACAGCTGACACATTTATGTTTACTGGAATCCTTATCGCTCTTCCTCTAAAGCTAAGTCTGTGTCTAAGTGCTTGTTTACCTAGCTTTGTATATCCTGCATTCAATTATTGCAGTCTGCAGAGTCACTCTGAGAATGTCTCGCTTGCCAAATGATTTGCATTTGAAGTACATGGGGATATAATTGATTTAGAGGCATGAATATTGATAGTATCTTATCAGCTCGGTGCCCATCCCTCAAACCGCTCTGTGGAGAATAATGGTCCTCTGAGCATTTTTCTGGTCATCTTGCTTTAGCGGATGCACACATAATCTTTAAGTGTACAGAGCCGAGGCTCCATGAAACCCTTCCATCTCCCTCTGGGGAGGCATCCATGCATCTTTTAAGGACTCTTCACATCAAGAAGGCCTGAGCAGAGTACCCTGCAGTCTCTCTCTCAATTATTAAAGCTGGGATTTTGATGCTCTGTTTTAACTTAGCCTTGGAAGAGAAGGGAAGAGGAGGGAGCTGCATGCAGAGGACGGTAGCCTAGCCAAGCCTCACATCCCTCCCCTGAAGGAAGAGAAAGATGGTGACAATTTTCTATGGAAATTTATTAAAAGATTCTTTTCTTTTTAATGGAAACTTGGAGGAGGTTTTGAAACATTCATATGGATTTCATATTGCAGACATTCCCTCTTCAAACAGAATGATTCACTGCGGGTTGCATTACTGTTTTCCAGCGCTGCGTACACTGTCACTGTGTGATGTAGAAAAAAAAAAGGGCGGCTGCATCCAATTATAACAGGGGACACATTTGCTCACAATGTTTCCTTTGATTGATGTGTGAGGGCTGTGGTCGGAGCTCTAACGAAGTCCAAATGGCTCGGATTGAAACGTCACTTATTGACTCAGCCTGACAAACAATAACATCAACAGCAGACATCAGTGTCCTCGGCGCTGGTTGCCATAGAAGTGGGAGAAATGAGTGATGAATCAACTAAACACAAGACAGGATCTCACGTTCTTCTCATCATCGCTTGTAATGCAAGAAGACTTCGTTATTGCGTACAGGCTCAGGGAACAGAATCCCACTTGGCCTTGATTTGATGTCATTGTTTATTTTTTCATTTAAGTGCCAAGGAAGTCATGCAAACTCCACAAATTGTTTGGCTGATGGCAACAGCGCTCCATATAAACTCTATCCATTGTCTCCGTGAATTGCAGCTGCCTTTAACTCTGATTAAATATTGATACCCATGTAAACACTCGTGCCATATTGAGCACTTTATTCAGAGTCACAGTCTCCCTCCGCAGTGTGGAATGAGCTGCTGCTCGCTTGAGAAATAGGCCCCATTGTTTCTGGGCTCACTGTTGATTTATGGCGACAAAATAAAGTGTTCTGACACCGAGCTGAAAATTAAGGCCCAACCGATTTCCAACTGAGGTGTCAGTGAATTTGAATAAATCCTTCTGCGAGCGCGAGCTAACACACACGTGCTCGCTTTGCAACACACATGTAGCTGCTGTGAACGGCGACGGCTGCCTGTCGCAGTAATTTAATATTGTCTTCCACAGGCATAAATATTCTCTGGTTGGGAAAAGGCAGAGGATTAGTACAGCCTAATTGATAATTGGCAAGATTTATTCTGCATCTACAATCAATCAACACAACATTCTGTGAAGTGGTTTGGTACATGAAAGCCAGTTGTATCTTTGATTATTTGATTTGCACAAGTGTGGGCCAAAGTGTGCTTCACATGCTTGTGAACAGAGATATTAAAAGATGTGTACATTCACTTGTGATCCCTTAGCTAACGGTCAGCTCAAAGGTAAACATGTGTTCTGATGGTGCTGAATACAAATACCATGAATTCTCAAACTGAATTATTTCCAATTATTAGCAAGCGGAGGAAGAAAGCAGGTCTTCCTAGGCTATATTAGAAACAGAAATGTTATTATTTCATGTTTTTTGCTTTATCACTATGAATTAAATGTTGAATACTCAGTGTAACGGCTATAGCATAATGTAACACATTCTCAACGCTTTCTCATGCCCCTTGCTTGTGATACCAACACCAAAAGCGGCCTTTTGCATCACTGTAAGATGCACCCTTTAACGTATGTATGTGACATAAACCCAGGGTTCTCATTTATAGGATCCATACTGAAAATGTACATATGGATGAACGCCAAAAGTTGCATACGCCAACAAATATTCGACAGTTTCCATAATCAGGCTTCCACCTCACCATCTGCATCAGCAGTTTACTGTCTCCAGAGTTCGTAAGCATGGACCAAAGATTTTATAGATCACAACTTTCACTTCACTCTGCAAGTTGGTCTGCCACCAGCTACGATCTCAGGTGACAATGAAGGACAGCACAAAGGAAGTGCATCAACCAATCAAAACAGGAAGAGGATATCACTTTTGTTTTCCCAGTTAGCTTTTAGTAGCTATCATCATTTACCAAAGAGTGTCAATAAAAGTTGCAGTTACTATCCTCAGGAGCAGAAATGGCAACCAAGTAACTATGGAAACTCCTGTAGTTACTAGGAAAACAGAAAGTGAGCATGTTGTGTTTTTAACAGCGCCGCCAACAATAACACTGAATGGAATTACTCTTAAATTCCACTTTAAGATATCGTCACTGAAACTCATGGCGGCTTGCTCAGATGTGTCGCAATAAAGTCCTGTCAGTGGCTGAAAGAGCAGCCTCCCATTCTTTCTGATACGTACTTAAAGGGGGTAGTTAAGGACATGAGTCACACTGATAATAAAAAGATGGCAAAGTTATGCTGAAAAGAGACGTTCCAGTCACTTCCTATTTGTTGGGTTTTGGTCATTGCTGTTAAGCTGCTGTCCATAAACCCAACAGTTCCTGCTCCAGTGCTCCATATCAGAATCCTTCCGGTGGTTCGACTACTGTGACAGTTGAGTTTGGTGTATTTGGCATCCCCGTGAGTCAAGATGGCACCAAAACATTTGAAGGTATGAAAGAAATTAAAGTATTTAACAAAACGCTTCCATTCATAAGATGAGTACTGAATGAAGTAGAAAAAAATCTCTTCTCTATCTCTGTCTCTTTAACGGCACTGGTACTTTTTGTAAATTTTGGCACAATACCCAGCCTTTCTTTCAGCAGCTCAAGGAGCACGATCCTTCCCTTTCCTGGTAGCGTTTAATGTGAAACATCTGCACAAAGTGTGGAGCTTTACTGACAGTGGTTTAACAGCAATCAGAAAATAAATGAATAAGAGTAGAAACAAAGTAGAAATAACAAATAAATGAAGAATACTGTGGGAAGGGGACATTTTCCAGAATGTACCATATGAGCCATTACAGGGGGTAATTCATCCCCCAACCCCATGTTTTTATCCTGCCTGTATTGGCAACTGGACTTTATTGTTCATGCTATAATTTGGAGCTTGGTCATTTTAATTTCCACATTTCTCTGAGAATTTACTGTACCCAACCATCAGGCAAATTGAGAGAGAATCTGGGGACACGATCATCCTGGATTGCATCTGCAGATTAGCTTGAGGCGCAGCAGAGCTCACTACCACCTGCGTCTTTCATCCCACGCTGCAATAGTTGCCACATACTGAGATAATACTACTGCGAGGGGAGACATTTTCTTTCCTTCTCTCTTTCTGTTTTCCTCTCTTTGTCTTTCTGTAAATAATAGATCTCCTGCCAGCAGAGTTTCTCTTTTTTTGCCTCAGTGTTTGCCTGATATCTCAGGGTCAACTCAATGGCTACGTGAAATAGAAACATTACAGACTCTTTCTGTGAGACTGTATAAGTGCATATACAGTATACCACGAGCCGTGTCTGAAATGCCATGCTCTTGGGAGAGAGAAGCTATCCACATATAAGAAATGAATGAGGTAATGTGCTGGGAGGTAATGGGTTTATGCAACATACTGGAACAGAGAAGCTCATTAGGAGACTGGAGCCTTAACCCCAGCGCTGCTTGCCTTTACTCCCTTTGTCATAGCAGAATGGTGGAAGCCAGGGAATTTAGTGCTGGAGGGGGGGAATCCATTTTGGGAGGTGGAATTCAATACTGGGAGTCTTTGCACAGAGGCACAGGTGAGTTACTTTATGTATGAAATGGCCTGTCTCCAAGCAGCAAACCAGCCATGTCGCTTCCACTGGCAGGGACGCACAATCAATAGGAAAGCACTCAGTATTAATATCATGTAAGTGACCTATATGTCATGTTAAATGTGTAGAAGAGTCAAAGGCAGTAGTGATTCAAAAGTAAATCCTAAAAACAAGTGCTTGTGAGGGCCAGGTATTGAACCTTAATACTTCTTACAGCACCAACTAAAATGTGTCCATAGTGCTGAGCAGCAACAGTTGGCCCTGAATGTCTGGACTCTTTCTTTAATGAAATAGTTTCGAATTTAAATCATTTTTTTTCTAATTTTATACTATTTTCTCAAAGGCACCATACTCCCAGTCAACATTTATGTGTGGGCCCCATGTGGTTAGCAAATGAGCTATTAAAAAAATGGGCCCTATATAGGATTGTCCATGGGTTCCATAATGCTAATAGCCCACATGGGTGGGTTTACCCAAGTGGGCCCCACGTACAAATGTTCACACCTGGTATTAATATGCCTTTTCGATGATCCGAACACAAGTGGACAGCCGAGACACATTGCCATTCATACCTGTGTCCATCATGCGTCTCCAGTCAACACGTTCTCACTCCCAACTGTCAAATACGTTGGTATTTGACAGCTTGGTCAGTGGCTGATCACGCAAAATATGACATGCTAGGTCAATTTAGACATTTAGGGACAGCTTACCAATTTAAACTCGTTGCATGCATCGTCTCTTTTCAAAATAGACTTCTGTTCTCACAGGAAATGTACAGTTTATTCTTGTTCAATGCATAAAGTCTTTTTTAAAATACACTTACAGCATAGGTAAAAAACTTAGTTCTTAGGTTTGAGCAACAACGGCACATGGTTAGGTTTAGATTCAGTCGACAAAGTTTGTTAAACACACTAAAACGCTTTGTCGACTGAATTTTGGTTTCACTTGGCACATGAACAGCTGTCTGGAATTTGTTTATTTTCCAGAAACAGACCTGAAATCACCATCACCAAACTGACCAGACTCCATTCAAATAAACAGTCATTTTAGCGAGTATAGAGGCAGCATATTGTCAGATCAAATTAAGAGTTCATTTCAACCAAACCAGAGTTGGCGACTGCTGGAACAGTGTAAAGATGAACCAAGATGGGTTTTCTAAGTTTTAATTTGTTTCTTCTCACTTTGAATGAAGTGTGTTTTACAATGATAAAATCATTGATAATTAAATAACCTAAAGTTTTGTGGGCACTATATGCTGCAGTGTGTCTGTGTGTGTTTACTAGCTGCTAGGTTGCTCATCTTGCAGCTGTAACTCCGCTGCTATTTCCTTCCATGCTTCGTCGTTCTTTAGGGGATCATGGTAAGGGCTGGAGGACACATCATACAGGCAAGACTTCTGCTGGTTTTCCTCTTTGCTGGAATCCCACACATTTCTTTTACGCATTTTGCCTCCATGGCGAGCTGCTATCTGCCTCTTTGTTTGGGTTTAAAGCCAGAGCGTCATTTCATGTTGCATTTCTATTGGTTGGTGTAGGTCATAATAGCAGTCATAGGGTGAGACCGTGACAACGATCTTTCGTCAGGGCCTGCCCAAAATTACTCTTTAACAAAAAGGTCTATCTCTGTAGGGATCCTTTCCATCATGTTATCAGACACGTATAATAATCTGAGCCTGTCAGTGGCAAAAACAAACACTTTTGGAGGATGTAAATTGACTGTGAACATGTCAAGTGGTTACATTGCAGCCTGTTTCGCACTGCAGGCTGCAGCGCTCTCACTCCATACTGGACCAGTTTCAGGTTGAAAGGTCTGTTACATTTTTTAAATGTTTAATAGAAAGCATTGTGGTATTGTTTTGGTATTGGCACAGTCAGTCACTAGTATCATAGTACAGGTGCCATTGGGGTTTGGCTGTAATCCTCACTTCCTATTTAAGGTTTTATAAAGGAGCAAATTCACCCACAACAGAAACATTCTCTCAGCTTTGATGGTGATGGTGTTGTACAGCGAGTGTGGTGTTCTGTTGGTAGCTGCACACAACACGGACAGAAAATCCAAGGATGGGCTTTGTGCCATCTACAGTGTTATCACACATCACTGGACAGCACATCAGCTGAATGAAGTGTGCTGCAGTATCCGCACACTTCACTCAGCGATGGCGTCAGCATTATAACTCAGTGAATAACATGCTTCGGTCATGTTTGGTTTGTATGATTGAGACGTGGTCGGGGGTTCGTCTCCCTCTGCTGTGGCAGGATTTATTTGGCAGGCAGGCAGGCGTCACCAGGTTTCTGGCCTGCGTGGAGGCTGAGTTTCCGGTCTATTTCCAGCGCTGCGTGTTCATTCTAGGTGACTGGGGGGACTGTGTGTCATTAAAGGCCCGTCCTCTGCCTCTACCCAAGTGTGAAATGCTGCGCCTTGGAGATGCTGGTCTGCTTTTGTTTGTTCGACCAGTTTGTCGCAACTCGGAAATCCTGGGCAGAAGGTCAGTGCTGCTTTTAGAGGTCAAGAACACGCTGAGTGTTTGATTTCTTTTGGGTATTTTTGACTCTTTTTTTTTTTTTTTTTACACAAGCTACAACCAGAGAGTATAACCTTATTATGTATCACATATTTTCTCTAAATCTATATTAATATGATTCATTCAGGCTACACAGGCTTGCTGAAAGACTACATTGTATAGTGTACAGTTTTCTCATTTACTGTCACAAAAGAGAAATGAGCCTGTTGGGACGTATCACCGTAACAATAAAGTTGGTCAATTATCCCCTTGTTGACAGTTTCCAAACCATTTTATAGTTGATTCAAAGATATAAAAAGATAAGGGACAGCACAGTGTATGGTTTTCTTGGCTCTGGTTTATACTATCTATATTATAGGTCCTTCATGACATTTAAAACTTTATTGGACAGGACTTAGAAATCTGGGGGCAGTATATAAAATGAGGAATTTATTAGACTTTGTGGCCTTTTGTGTAGGTTGTGTTTGAAATATTGTATAGAGAGACAGATGAGCCCAGCCTGTGTGGTTTTAATGCTGCAGTCAGGCGGTAATGATGTGCAGTAAAGAGCAGGTAACAGATGCTGACGTAAAAGGAACATGATATATCAATATTTAGCATAACAGATGTGATGTGGCATTTTATAATGCCAATAATCCTCGACTGACCCTGTAAATCAGGAACAGCCGAGTGATTAGTGAATTTCACAATACAGTGGTTCAAAACTTTATTATTTCACTTCATCAGATACACGGGATTTGATTTTTATATCCAGGGTCATCTTCTGATAACGCGCTAAGATGAGGTGTACATTTCCTGCACAGGGAGTGATATGTTCTAGATGCGGTTCAGGGAAGGCTATAAAAGCCCCGCGTTAAGCCGGAGACTTTTTTTTTTCCCCGAGGCAGGTGCGCATCCTCAGCCACGAGAGCAGAATTTAAAAGGAGCCGGGGAGGTAGGCTCTGCGGGGAAACCAAAGTAGGAAGTCAATAAGGCCTGAATCTTTTATGAAGGCAGAGGTATTCAGATCACAGCTCTGTCGACAGAAAGAGCAGCCTGCTGCTTATATGAGGAGACAGAGAGTAGTAGAGGGTCTAAATCTCTCCCTGATTTACCTCAATCCTCATTAATGCAGGAGCTGCCGCTCGTTACGGTTCGTGCCTCACAGAGGAAGAGATGAATGTTGTGGATGTACAGTCTTATACTGTGATGGAATACAAGAAATAGTGGCGGAATAATAAGCTTGCTCCTGTTGTATTTTGGTTAGTTAACTGTTTTTGTCATGAACAAAAACAGTTTAAAAGATTTTTCTGGTTTATTACAACCTTGGTCATACTTTCATCTCATATTTACTGGTTATAGTAACATTGAGTTACAGTTACTTCCTGGATTAGTCAGTTAATGGTGTGTAATGGGCACGTCTTGATACCAGAAATGTAGCAGTCAATACCAAGACCAGTGATTCTCCATACCCACTTTGATACCGTGGTTAAAAACAAAGAAAAACCAATAAATCCGATGTACTTAAACAATGAAATCCTTCATTAAAAACAAATCAAAATTAAAATTAATTAGTTAGTAAGTAATAGTCTAGGTGGGTACATGAGATTTTGTTTGCGAGGATATGTAGCCTACAGCAGGGATACTTAACTCGCTTTATTCAGGGGCCACCGTTGCAAAATGTAAGGAAACAAGGGGCCGGTCGCAAAAGCCCCTCACAGGTTAGGTGTACACAGGGGCATTACTTGGGTTTGAGGATATTCAGGGCTTTGTGTAGACCTCTGCTGGGGGCCTTTTATGCACCCTGGCACCTTATTTCCATTCAAAGTGAAAAAAAATCCACTTGTGAATAAACTCATTTTTATTGTGAATCAGAAAATGGTTGGGAGGCCACCTGGCACCTTGTCGCAGGCCAGATTTGGCCCACAGGCAGCTACAGTACTGTCCCGCCTTTCCTCCATTGTGATTGGATGATTGTATAGAAGCGACAGTGACGAGCACAGCGTTTTATCCACTTTTTTTTAACTCATGGTGACTAAAAACCACCAAATGTGCCGTGCTCAGAGCAGAACAGATGCTCAGCACCTCATCATGCTGCTGGTGTTTGTAGCAGAGCGTAAGTACGTGGCGCTCCCATTGCAAGGAATAAACAGAAATGCTGTTCTCAAGAAAAGAGTTGAGCTGCACATCGCCATCTTGTGGTGTTGTTCCTCTGTGTTGGTAGGCATTCTTCTTCTTCCTTTGGCATTTAATGTCAGACAAGAACACTTCAAGCTGTGTATGCTGCCTTGTCAGGTCCGAAAGAATTGCGTAGAAAAACAAGTACTGTCATGTTCTGACATTTTGGCATGGACTTGTTACCAAAGTTTCGGCTCTTGGGACATCCATAGTCTGTTACATGTCAAGCAGTTGTGAAAAATACCCATCAAAGTTTTACTAAAATGAAACATTACATGTACAGTGCCAAACTAAAAAGATATTCGTATACTGTCAAGACTAAGAAAAGAACAGTGAAATAGCATTGAATCCATGTACAGTGCTGCAAAGTTGTCCACCACGTTACCAGTTTGCCGCTAGCTAACTGTAGCTAACATGTTTGTCGATTGCTTGGTCTGTGACGTAATAGGTCAACTGGAAAATGTTCCAATACTAACGGGGCATATCTCCACCTAGCGTAGACAAGTCAGACATACTTCAGTCAATAAATGGATTCCCCTCCAGTGCTTGTACAGTGGGACAAGGACAGGAGTCCAATTAAATGGCCTAATCGAGCTGCAACTGTAGCTCGACTTCACTGTTCATGTAAATGTACTGACTGACTATGAATGAGTGCCCCATACAGCTACACTTCAAATAATCTAAAGACTACATGTACGCTGTTGTGTAAGCAGTGATGTACCTACAGAGACTATGCAGTTTCCCTCAGCTCTACAGAACATTTTAGCATCTTTCAGCTCATTGTTTTGGTTTTACAGCTCGCAACTTCACTGTTTATGTCAGTGTCACCGCTGTTATCAACCCTGTTTCCAAATAATTATAGTGAAGCATTCAGAAGCTTAAGAGTCAGACGTTTTTCTCAGAGGCTGGTAGAGACCAAAAATAGAGCTAAAAGAAGAGCAAGTGCTGGACTTACATTCATCAGGTGGAGACAAACATGACTCTAAGTGATTGCTACTGTTGTTCTGTGTCTGATAGATGTGAGATGTTTGTTAAAGCATGCTCCGTATTAACTCTATGAGGCGATAATCTGTCAATTTTGCGTTCACAACTTGTTCCACCGCCCCCAAGTGGCCAAAAACATCCATCAACACCTGCTTACAGATGTTGAAGTCAGCGTCCATTCAAACCGAAAGATGAGGTATTGCTCAGCCTAATCTGTAACGCTGAAATATAAATATAATTGTTCATGTTTATGGCTCTTTTCAACACAGGCACTACACAGTTCCTGCAGGGCTGAAAGCCTCAGTTCACCCTTCATCATCTCTGTCTGCTGTCCTCACTTCACTTCAGACTTTCACTGAGTGTGTGAGCGTCTGAGTGGCTCTTGTTTACTAAGAAGAACGTCCGGGGAAGTTTAAGTTTGTTATTGATCAGGGAGGCAGAGTGTGTCTGAGAACTGATGTTTTGCGAGGCATCGGCTGAAGAATAGCCGTGTTGTGTTGAGGACCGAAAATAGCCCATCAGCGCCTAATCAAATTAATGCATACTTACTGCTGCCAAGATCTAATTAAGCATGCTGGCGAAATGCACAAAGACACCAAATGACATCGGATGAAAAGGGAAAATATTAATTTGAGTGGGAAACAAATATCCAGCAGGGCTTTAATAGATTCCTGGAAACGTGGCATCGACGCTGTCCTGCTCGTTCACGCTATCGCCTGAGCGCACAGGAAGGAGCAGGTGCAGCGCTGCAGAAAGGTCGAGGTTGGTCTTTGTGAATGTTGGCCAGCTACACCGGGGCTGGGACATGTCCACAATAACAGACCTTTTTTATGTCCTTTTTCTCTCCCAGAGATGCTCCGCTGGCTCTCATTGCAATTAAAACCAAGTGTCCATCAGAGGCTATCTCTGCTCTGTGTGGCCCATATGTTTGGGTGCTGATAGAGCGTGGATTACTCTGTTTGGGACACAGATAACAGGCTGTTTATAACCTTGGCAGAGTCTGGGGCCTAATCTGGCAGGAGCATATTTCCCCTTGCTCCCCGATAAAGGCCTGTTAGCAGCTTTATCACACGGGCAGATAGAAGTCGAGCCAGAGCGAGACGAGCACAGCACTGAGCCCAATCTGGCACCACACACACGGTTCTGCTGCTTTATTTTTAGAAGCCTTGTCACCCCATCAAACACACACACACACACACACACACATTTACACAAACACCAGCCCCGCTCCTTGTCAGAAAGAGCAATTAATTTCTACATCTGCCTTCTCGGGCAACACAAGGACCAACAAACAAATTAAAAGGACAATGTCCTCATTCATCATTATAGCATTTGGAGTTGCATTATTCCTGTGCATGAGAAAAGAAACACGAGCAGGGAGATGGAGGCCATTCTGTCTTATACATGCCATTATGTTTGGTTGTAGTTTGTAACATATAATGTAAAGGTAATTAGCCTGAGCTGGAAAACACAATGTACCAAAGCTGTTACTGTGTTTGTGTGAGCTTTTCTTTTTATATATAATCTACAGAATGAATGGGCGTCTCAATTTTCCAATAGAAAAAAATATCCCTGACTAAATAAAAGGAAGCTTTTATAGCTGTTTTCCTGCTTATACCTCTAAGTTGCTCTGGGATACATGCGAGCCTGCTCTGCTATTTTCTGTATCCCCATCTTGATGGCTCTGCGTAGGCACAATTAGAGAGAGCGCTCCTTTCACAGCCAGAGAAAATTGTCGTCCTCTGTAAATTGCTTTTGCCGCAGCTTAAAGAAGATCTCTTGTTACCCTCTCATTCAGTCTTTCTCGCGGCCCGCTCTCCCCCTCTCTCAGGAAAATTGCTTTCTCGCAATCAACAGATTGCTTGCTGCACTTAGGGGTAAATACAGGTAGACTAGAGCATTAGCATAACATTATTCAGACAAGTGTCAACCTCTAGGCAGTTAGCGCTGCATCTAAGCTCAGTGTGAGGTGAAATGAAGTGCTACAGAGTTGGAGGAGCCGCCGCCACTGCTGCTGCTCTTGCTGCTGAGATTTTCAGAAAGGAGCTGGAATTGGCCAAAAGTGCAAGAGTAGGAAAAGATGATGTACTTCTACATTTCGGTAAAAAAAAAAAACACAAGTCATCTGAAAGGAATTCAAGCATGGAATTGTGACAGCGCATCTTGCTTCAAGGTGACTTCACGTGTACTCCCTTTCAGGCTGGTGGAGGAGTTGGATCCTGGACTCTCTGGAGGTCTGCAGCATGTAGGTCAGACCGACCTCATCATCCAACTGCAAAACATGCAGGATAGGCTCGATGGGAAGCGGCTTTATTGGTGCGCCGGTGATATATGGTCCGGTGACACCAGACTAAAAAAAAAAGAAAAACAGGCCTTGATGTTGGATCCGTCCTGCCTCAGAAAAAAAATGAAATGCTTTTTCACTCGCGTCAGTTAGCTCAAATTAACCTCACACAAGCATGAGTCTAATTAAGTTTCCTCATTGAAGCTTAGCACCACTCCCCTCCTCTGCATATGATTTGATCCCCTCTGTCCTCGGGGATGAGCTGTGGAGAGCAGCAGGCGCGATCTTTCACCGGGGGAGACACTCTCTCCATCCTCCTCCATTACTCCACCCTGTTCTCTCCTCTTTCTTGATTGACAACAGGGGTTCCTTCTGACCTACATTTGCATCTGCTCCCTGACCCAAATAGGACCCATGTAATGAGCCGCTCGGCCATTTTTTTTTTGTAGCAGGAACTTGTGTGGATTTCATCCTGACTACAGGGGGGTGTTTAGCTGTGCTGTGGTGGCAGTGTCCCCAGGGCTTTGTGTCTGGAGCTGCAGGGCTGCACAAAGACACCGTCCCATCCAGACGCCTGCCTGCACGGCCTCTGCAGGCCATTCTAGGTCATCTGATTACTCTTCACGGTGATTACTAATCAGCCACTTGTGTTAATGTGCTGTATCACGGAGACGCAGAGGGCGAAATCATCAGTCAGATTTCAATCTTGTTTGTCAGGCGCCATGTCATCAGTTCTACCAGAGTGTCTGCCCAAATATGGCAATAAAGCCAAAATCCATTCAGAGTCCGAGCCGTGCAGAGCGTCGGGCTGTAATGTAATCTGACTGTGCGATGAGGCTGTTATTGTTTCCTCCCAAACAGCGGGAACAGTCAGCACTGGCAGCAGCTTGTACACAAATAGAGAGAGAGAGAGATCCCCTGGGATCCCACTGTGGAATCCACAAGCGAGCGTGAAAGCCGTTTGGTGCTCTCAAGACATGTAGCTCGCGTTAGTGCCGCAGCCATCACAGCGAAGCCTGTCTGATAAACACAATCATCACACTGGAAATATGAGCGGCTGCTTGATGAAGATGCTCTGTGTAAAAAATAGAGAAGGGGTAGTCCTGTTCTCCGACACATTAAAGTGCATTTAGAGAGCAAACCGCCTTTCTTTGTTCTTTTACAACACTGTCAGATCATATATGTGAGTTTAACAATGCCTCAGTGTTGGAGGTGTTCCTAATTTTGTAGCGTTCCTATTGAATACATCACACATCAGACATAGATGTGGTGAGAAGATTGAATTTTGCTCCAGCAGAAATATAAATTTAGACTCGCAGGAACAACTCTGGAGCTTGTTTCCTGGTTTCATTTCCTGTCTCTTCACTGTGGGATTTTCTCTTATCAGCAAGTGTGATATTATGTGAATAATCTCATTTTCCTGCAGCTTTCATAATGACAATTTTCCATATTCCTGATTTTGATGAACACCCTCGCCGCCATAAGTGTTACAGTTGTGCGAGATAAAAAAAAAAAAAGCGTCCCTTTTGAGGGAGAAGGGAATGAGACATATTCACCTAGAAATGGCCTTTCTTTTCATTCATTTCACTCCTGCTTTAGTCCACCTCATTTCAGATAATATTGCTCCCATCTGTGCTGAACAATCAGAAAGGAAAGCTTTTCCAGCGGCTGCATTAGATGGCCTTTCATTTTCCTTGGGCCTGCAATCATAATGACATAATGTTGTGCATGAGCCTCTGCAGGGCTCTTCTCTCTATCTCTCGCTGTGGATTCATACTCAAGCCGCCTCTCTCTTCCTGATACATAAAATACCAAATCCTATTATTTCTCCGGCTAAATAACACCGGTCCCAGAGGCGTTGTGTGATGTTTTAATGAGAGCCCTGATTCCCGATGCTCAACGCTGTCTTCTCCTCTGCATTTCCTTAAACTGCCAAGTAAGAGCCCCATTAATAATTCAGCTCATTAAAGTGTGTAATTAATGTGGAGCTGTGTAACAGGGAGAGACTGGGGCGCAGGGAGAAAACTCTCCAGGGGGGCACAAGAGAAACATTGGGCTAAGAGAAACAGCACACCCGCTGTGATGGAACCAGTTCCCCGGCACACAACCAGTCCTCCTGCATCATTTATCTGGCAGGGAAAAGCTACAGAGAGGCGCCGCCGCCGCCGCTGCTACACCCGAGACATCTTCAGGCAACTCAGCCAATCAACAATGCAGCGCGGGTACACACAGGGCACTGGGGCTGTGCGCGCGTGTGTGTGTGTGTGTGTGTGTGTGTGTGTGTGTGTGTGTGTGTGTGTGTGTGTGTGTGTGTGTGTGTGTGTGTGTGTGTGTCCTTGTGAATGTGTCTGCTCTGGTGTCTGTTTACTGTAGATACTGAAGGTCAGTTTCTGGGTTTCTTGGAAGGCTGTTTTAGTCGACACAGATTTCCTTAAAAAGTATACATGAAAACCGTTTCCAAAAAAGTGTTCAGAAATCAGTCAGAGACCTCGTCTTAATTTAATTGTATTATTTTGTGCACCATATTCAAGGTACTACATTTTTTAGAGTAATTATCTGTTGTGAAATTGTTATAGATCGATAATTTGTTATTATACTTAAAGGGCCAGAGACATGCTGTAAATCAGCACCCAGTGTTTGCCTAGTGTGTTTGATAATAAGAATGAGTAGGAATGAACTCCATCAGTTATGGTCATTTGTCAAAAACATATTTACATCACTCACTCGTAAGAAATGAAACTCATCCTTATTATTTTTATTCTTACATTTCAATGAGGCTGCAAATATATTTTAAAAGATCTGCGTGACTCCATTTTTACATAGCAAACATACTGGATGTCAGAGGTAAGATCTGAAAAGAAAAAATGCCGTTTTGTAAACCATAATTCTTATTAAGTTTCGAAGAGCTGTAGAAGGGCTACGGAGTTGACATGTCATGGTTGCAACACACCTGATAGCAATATTTTGTAATGAATTTACCATGAAATAGAAGGCTTACTGATACTTGAGCAGCATTCCTGCCTGTTTGGAAACCAGGAAGTGAGACGAAGTCCTTGCAGTATGCAGTATTTTGTCCACCAAAGAGACATTTTTTTTTACTGTAAAATATCCCACCCAAGACAAGGGTTGCAACGGTACGAGATTTTTACGGTACGATAACCATCTCAGAAAATATTACGGTTTCACAGTATCACGATATTACAGATTTTATGTCATTGTCAAACAGAATGACCCTTTAAGGAATGAAAACAAAGGGTTATTTTTGATTGAACAAACATTTTATTACTATAATTGAACCCTTAAACCATGTTGTTAATGGACGTTTGTGTAAAAAGTCTCCCCTTTGAAAATAGCTAAAAGAGTCAAGTCAGAGTCGTGTTTGTTGCTTTGTATTGGCCTGCAGGTCTAATTGCACAGCTTACCTTTGCACAATTAATTGTCGAGAACAACTGCACAAACACTTACGATGACTGAATGTTATTTTCCGTTTTTGGACATTTGTTACACAACCATAAAAGGGTCTCTGCTCTTCAGACTGTCTGAATTTGCTCGCCACTTCACAGCGCAGCGCCCAAACAAAGCAGTGGAGACGAGCCTTGTGCTGTTTGCCTTCAGATGTTTCAGGTAGACCTCAGTCAACAGCGGCGTTCACACTCAGCATGCCTGCTGCCACTCTCGAGCCCTCAGCTGCTCCAGATGTGGCTTAATTTACTGCGACTTGGCTAATCATGGTGATTAAGGATTAATTACTGTTAATCACTTTTACATAAACTGGTTGGCAGTAGGAGAGCTGTGCTCGGTGAAAAATGCCACACAAGTGTGTGTAGTCAGATAGATGGAATGGGACAGAGCTGGAAGCCGCCGGGCTTCCCAATCGGGTGTTTCTTCGGGTTTATGCTGCAGCTTTTTTACTCATGAGCACACCAGTCAAATGAAGTTAACCTCTAATGATTCTCTGCATCAGTTAATACTGGTCAGATAGTAAAAGGCCAGTTTGTACTTAGGGGGTGTGCAGATTGGTTGAGTTTCAGTGTTCCTAAATAGAAGTTATACTGAACATATTTCTTGGTGACAGGAGAGACATTGTCAATATTCAACACAGCGGTTGTCTCCTGGTCAGCCGAGGCTAAACAGGCACTGCTGGGCTGTGCGACTGTCCTGTTACAGGAGATAAGAATGTGAAGGAGCATAACCACTGTGAGTTCCATTAACACAGACTGACAAGGGAATCACAGGGACATCAGGGGGTCCGGGATGAGGCTGACAACAAAGCCGCTGCACTGTGCTCGTATCCCCCCGCCTCTGCCCCCTGCACGCTGAGGGTGGCAGTGTGGTCACCTTCCCTCCTTGGCCTGGTTTCACACTGTGACATGCTCGTCTGCTCTCCTGAAGGAATGGCTTTAATAAGGTAGAGCAGATCAAGGCGACTGTTAATGACATGGCAGGCCCAGTCAACACAGTGCCCGAGGCCATGGATGGCCCCAGTCTGGTGCATGCTGCTGGACGCTTGCTATCTCATGTGGGACACACAGGACACTCGTCTGGATGCTCTTTAACTGCTACCCATCCTTTATGTGGGCAAGTTGCACAGTGGAATGAACCCAACTCGGCCTCTCTGAGAGATGAGCTGGTTTTACTTCATTATGCTGCATTTTATCACATGCTGAATAATGCGAGTATCTCACCTGATTTAGAATAAAGTTTGGGTTTTGATATTGCGTATTGTCGAAATTGCAAATTTGGTCAAAACACCTACAAGGTGACAACAGTGTGTGCATGAATTCAGAATCAAATACCCTTTTTCCACCAAAATTAGCATGTGTATGTGGGTTTTTTACACAGTGATAGATGCCTTCCCCATTGCCAGTAGACCAGACCCATGTACACAGCAGTATTTTTTCTGGTTCAATGTCAGGGACAGGCCAGAAAAAAGGTTAGTAAATGGTAGAAAGCAATGGTTATTTCTTTGTTATATCTCATACTTAATAAGTCTCTCTTTAAAACATGGTGCTGACTAAATTTTGAACGACATTCGAGTCCTGCTTGGACGGATTTAGATGGTATTTGGCAACAGCCTATCATTGCATCGCATCGGCAAAGGGGCTAAAATTTGTGTGTCCACACAGGTGTTGTATTTCCGTCACTGCCAATAGAAGCCGTTCGGAGCTAGAGCCAATAAATACCCACAACTACTGCGGAGTCATTTGTCCGGGGAGTGAATGCCGATTGTAATGTTTTCCATTGAATACAAAAGCCAGATGTTAGCGGGTGTTGGTTGCTTTTTGTCCAGTGACAAAGGGGTTAAAGAGTGTGGACTGTCCATAGGTAACTGAATGTTTCAAAAAGACAATCAGAAAGCAAAGGAGAGCCAATTTCTGCCTTAAATGGGGAAAAAACTGCAGCAAATTCTGTAGGATTCATAAAAAGAGGGTTGGTTGTATTGAAGAGCTTTCCCATAACCCCTGGCAGTACACTATAATATACATGTGAGATATTCCTGGTAGATTGTATAGAATACTGTAAAACCCACTGTTGAAGGGCAATAACTGGACACTATGCAGAAAACAACAGACCTTCTCCTTATGTATTCCAGTTGTTAGTCTTGTCCGTAACCAGAGCAGAGGGCCTGTCACATAGCAGAGCAGTGTACCAGAAAAAAAAAGAATAGTGAAGACCAGTCAAACTTTTGCTGCTGGTATTGCATCACATCATGATAGCCAATAAATTCGGAAAGACAATTTGACATTGACAGATGCCACTTGGTCCAGGAAGAGACGTGTCCACAACATGGCAGATTCATCCATAATTTAGCTGTTTTCCAAATCTTCGTCTCACTGCATGACATTTATTCAATTTTTGTTTTTATAAGGGTTACACTGTTTATATCCTTAATCAGCTTGAAGGGGCACTACTTATTTCATGTTGTTGATGGTGGTTCTGTCAGTTATTTTCTTGATTAATTGATTCGCTAATTGATCTATAAAATGTCAGAAAATGGCAAAAAAAATGTTGATCAGTGTTTTCCAAAGTCCAACATGAAATCTTGTTGTGTCCACAACCCAAAGATATTCAGTTTACTATCACAGAGGGGTAAAGAAACCAGATTGCATTAACATTTAAGAAGCTGATATCAGAGAAATTTGATTTTCTTTCCTTAGAAAAATTAATAAAACGAATTACAAGAAATAAAGTGAGTCGTCCACTAAATGGAAGATCAGTGGTTTGATCCATGACTCCTGCATTTGGAAATATCCTTGGGCAAGAGACTGAACCCCAAACTGTGCCATCAGTGTGTGAGTGCGTGTGAATAGCCAGCCAAGTAGCAGGTTGCACCTTGTATGGCAGCCTCGACCACCAGTGTATGAATGTGTTTGTGAATGTGACTCGTAGTGTAAAAGTGCTTTGAGTGGTCAGAAGACTAGAAAACTGATATACGACTGCCAGTCCATTTACCATATAACCATTTGTCAAAAATAGGTGGTGGTTAATTTAATACTTGACTGCTAATAGATTAATTGTTGCACCTCTGAGTTTGCAGATTGCAGCCAACTGAATCTTCGTCCATGTGCCAAGCGTGTAGAAGAACTAAGGTGGCCGACGCAAAAATGTGAATGGCTGTATCTAGAGCCAGAGTTTGGTTCGTCCATTCTGGGCGACTGTAGAAACAATATGGTGGACTCCGTGGAAGAGGACGTGCCATATGTAGACATAAACAGCTTGTTCTAAGGTTGCGAAAACACAATGATTCTTAATTTTAGGTAATTATAAACTAAAGAAAATATATTGTAGTATATTCTATTTCTGCCAGTATATTCTCCTAAATCCTACACACTGCACCTTAAAGTCTGATGCCTTCAAAGGTATTAAAACTTTATTTTTACACTCTTTATGGCTTTGTATTAATAGAACAAGGCACAAATTAAATTCTCAGGCTGATTGTGTATTAATTCATATCGAGGACCGTCCACCATAGCTTTGGTATTCACTGTATTTCCTCATTATTGGGGACACAGATGGAAGTCTGCACCTCGTTTATCAGTTACAGAATGAGTCCTTCTCCAGCAAGCTCAGGGGTTTAGCATTGCCAGAGCCCACAGGAACAATGCTCCACAACACTTTTTTTTTCTCAGAGTAGAAACAATTTAGAAAAGTTATAATATATTAAAGTTAGAATATATGCAATTCACATAACCCGGTTGAAATTAATATATATAAGCGCTCGAAGATCCACTCATTACTAAAAGTGTCTGTCATATAAAAACTAAAGTAATGGTCAAAGTTGTCACAGTGAAATTTAAGGTGTGTTGACTGATTCACGTCATCATCTCATACATTGAGTAACATTACAGGTTAACGTTCCACCTTAAAAGTCGCCGGCAGTCGGCCCAGTGAATTAAGTTATTAAACATCCTTTGATTTTATAGCTACAGTTTACTAATAAAACTCTCCACGGTATGAACAGTGGTTACATGAGCCTCAAAACCAGCCACAGCTCAGCCCTGAGCAGAGTGACCGTCCTCTACTGACCCATCAACAGACTGCAGTGTTCACAGCTCCACCTTTTAGTACCAGATCTGTGTGCTAGGTACCCCAACAGAGGGGTGACCAAACATGGGGACGGTACGGAACGGTTCCACTGGTACCATCCACAACTTTTCACAGATGAAACAGAAAAAAAGTGTACCGAACTGAACTGAACTGTCCCGAACTGAACTGCTTTATAGAAAAAGTTTCAGGGTGTGTCAGACAGAAGTGAATGATAATGAATGAAAAAACGCTGTCCACTGTGCCAGTGACGATGTCGTTAGTCGTGGCCCTGAGGCTTTGGTGGACCTAATTCTAATTACCTTCATTAGTGGTATCTTCTGATGACAGTGAGTGTGTGTGATTAGTATTTCTTAACAAAGACTCTTGCTGCTTCTGTCTCCTCTGAACTGCTGGTTACAAAGCGGAGGGGCCACATAGAGGATGAGAAGGCAGCACGGCGCTTTAATGTGAAGGCTGTCAGCTCCACTCCCCTTGGTTTCCACCCTCTGAAGAGCACAAGGCCTTATCGCTTTAATTGACTCTTTATCTTTTTGTTAATTTCCCCTTTAGTGCAGTAGCTCCCGTTCTACCTTTTGATATGTCATTTTACATTGGCGTTTGCATGACTTACAGGAAGTGGCTGTATAGATTACCATATTTCATAAAAAAAAAAAGCAGATTTTTTTTTTTTTTTAGTTTTAAGGAGCTCCGTTGCTTCTTAATTGTCTTCATTGTCCATTAACCTCTTTGATATTGTCTGTTAACCTTTTTCCCTTAAAATGAATTACATGACTTTGTGTCTTTGAAAGGAAATGCAGTAAAATAATTGTATTCTTTACACATCCCAAAGCCATTTTTTTGCATATCTAATAAGTAATGTATAATTTTATAATGCTGGCAGGAGTTTAAAGACTTGAGTCTTTACAAAGGCAAACAGAGGGGACTTAAGGGGAGCAGGATTTAACAGTTTGATGCCTGTCGTCTTCCTCCTGGTGTATGTTGGTTCTCTTTCCATTCCAGTACACTTGCGACTGTATAATGAATTATGCCGATGTTGAATTAGCATGTAGCTGTCGCTTCGGTGCTGGTGCCTGCCTTGTGACAGGACCACCGTAGCACAGGCTGGCGTCGGGAGAGGGGGCTTCTACTGTGATTTATTAACTGCTGAAGCCACAATGAAGTGTGCCCACTGAAGCACCAATGCAAACAAATAGGGCCAGGGCTGTCACTGTAAATTCAAGCCGACAGGGCGACCGCAGCCTGACCAGAAAGGGTTAATTATGCAAAAGCGTTTGGCTTTCATCAGACACACTGGACTGTTTTTAGAGATGGACTGATTATTCAAGACATGGTTACATCATGAGTCTGTTTGGTGAAAGGTATGACTACACACTAAATATCAATGTAAACATTAGAGATTAGACACTTTTATTTTATTATTTAAAACTAAATTTTTTATTACATTTTTTTTTAAATATGCAGGAAGTCATAAAAGCAATAACTTTTCAGGGTCAGGTATACCAGATTTTTCACAACTATATGTGCTTGAATTTTAAGTGTTAACACTGAAAATTTTACCATTTTATTTTTCATGTCCTAAAAATTAAATTCAGTTTAAAAAGAAATTAACGCGCAATGAACCCACATCCTCAACAGTCCTGTAGCATTTGCATGGTTCCATTCATTTGCTTCACTCAGTCACAAGCAAACGTTACTGTTAACAGTTGCACTTGTTGTTCCTCACGTTACTTCTCAGATTTTGTGGGGTTGCAATTATCCGTACAGAATAGCACATTGGTGTTTGTATGTAGGTTTGACAACCAAAACTTGGTTTCCAAATGCCAACCGTGTAGCAGCTAGCTACAAAATGATTCGAATTTCAGTTCTGATCATGGGTTGCTTTAAGATCTGATAACACTTAATTATTGCAAACAAACGCTACGTATCTGCAACAACGTTCGTAGCTATCTGCCAGGATCTACATGACTACATCCATGGATGTATAAAGAGAACTGGATACAGTGTTAGAGGCAGGGCCCTGATCGTTCCTATGAAAGTTGCTCTGTGGTGCATAAAGCTAAAAAAGCTTCTGCATTGTTGGGCCCAAAGAGCAAGCGCACTAGGGACTGAACAGCGGCAGAGAAGCTAATTTCCACCGACTAACCTTTAGTGTAGCACCCTGCTAACTTGAGTAGGGCTAAAATGATTTAATCGTGCTGAATTAGGGATGCACAATATTGGAATCTCTTTGTTGATATCCGATATGCCGACATAACGACTCATTTTGCCAGTAACAGATAACGATATCGATATATCCATTTATTATGGAAAATTGTACAACTCTGTTCCCCGAGTCCTCTGACTGAATATACCTCTATACCTCTATGCTTGTACCTTGTTTTATCTTTATTTTATGTAGGCCTGCTCATGTGATACAATGACAATACAACAGACTTTGTAAATATTCAGTTAACGCTTAAAACGATGAAAATCAGAAAATAGAAAATAATCAGAAATAGCTTCACGTTTACTGTGAAGTTTGAAGTCAAACAAAGTATTCGAGATTAAATATTGCATTTTTCTCATGTTTGGATTTCAAATAAGCAGTGACAGCCCTGTTGTGTACCAGTGATTTCTTTATTTTTAGCCATGGTGGCTGTTGCTGCTAATGCTAACAATCATCTCCCTTTCCACTAATCAAACTCCTTTTGCTGCTGCCACAAACATCACTTCCTGTCTGCCGTTATTCTTAGGAAAGACCATCTTGACACAGCAAAAGTTTTCATAGGCTGTATATGAGTTACTGTTGGCTGATGGCTCAGCAACAGAATGGAGTAACAGATAAGAAAACATCACAGGTTGTCACTTTAAGGTCTCGTGCCTTTTGCCTTTCTACTCAAAGTGCTCATAGAAATGTCAAGCCAGGCGTTGCTGATCTGCCTGGACACGCTGTCACCTGACCGGCATCGTGTGTCACTTTTGGCCGACACTCCCTGTGCTGCTACCTGTGATGTAACACTGCGGATCACATTTCAGCGTCTGGGTGCAGAACGGAGGTCCTCCAAAGGTGTCTGCCAGTCTGAACTGAGGCACCCAATCTCTGTCAGAGGCCTTTATGTTTGACCGTCCATCTCGCTAACTGTGACAGAACAGCCCAACATCATTAATTAAACATCAGGCTTTCCCCCCAATCACCCGATCGCCACAACAGGCTGCCATGCCAACAGTCCCTGTCGACATGCCTTCGAAATCTAGAAGGGGATTACGTATGGTAATGGTTTTTGACAGGCTGCCATTTGCCTCCGTTAATCTGATAGGATAAGATATCTGGACTGCAGAGCATGGTGTGCTGTAACTCTTTGAGTCTGATATTGTTATGCCATGAAAAAAACTGAATCATTTTGAAGATGCAAGCAGTGTCCTGGAAGAAATCTTAATCCCCTGACAAGCTTTTGATACCATCCCAAATATTGTCACTGACTCAAAAGCGTATTTTTAGACCTGGATCTTGCTTGTATTTGCTGTCAATTTTAATATTTCTCACATTTGTGAACTTCTGTCATGTATGTTGAGATGATGTGACAGTCTGTAACGGACCTGTGTCCTTCCCCGGTGATAACATTTCTCCAAAGAGGCTAGTAATATGATGCTAGCCCCAGGCTGCCAGCCCACTTTTATTTTGCCACGGTTCATTTCCCTTCAGAGAGAAGACAGAGTTTATTCTTTCGTCTTTGTTCAATTAAGACTCACCCCAAACTCAGAGCTGCTCTGAAATGATGTATCTGTGGAGCTAGTAGTTCAATTAATATTTTAATACCCACACCCATCTTCATATGAGGCCAATCTTCTCGGATGACTAATATACGGGGAACAGAGTACGTTACACATGTGCTTACTGAAAACAAGCAGCGAGGGGGGAGAAGAAGGGGAGCTGCTTTCCCCCAAATAGGGACGTAAATCATCTCAGAGCATGATATTCCGAGCTTATCCTCAAAGAGCTTTTTCCCTCAGTGTGGAAATGAAATAAATATTCCCAGATAAACAGCCCGACAGTTAAACATCCACCTCTCCAAAAGCCAATTGCCCCGGGCTTTTATTAAATATCGATTTGATTTGTAAAAGGCCAGATGTTTGAGGGGGTTAAATAAATGTCATGTTCTGCCATTCCAGTTTACTTTTCTTGTCTTCTCAGTCGGTGACATTTTGTCTCGCTGTGTGTACACACAGAGCAGCAAAATCACTGACCAGTGCACGCACCCAGCGTGACCCAGTCCATCCTTGCAGGGATGCTTTTGCACCGTTGACACATGGAGAGGTTTCAGCTAGGGATGCACCGACTTGTTGGCCGCACATCGGTATCAGCCAATGTTCGCCTTGTTGACTGTCATCGGCCTTTAGGCAAATACAGTGGCCGATATTTTTCTGATCGTGTCACATCAATTAAAAAGCAGGGCTCGAGAATAACGGCCACAAAGTTACATTAATGAGCAGGTACAAGAAGAATACAATGACTGTTTGGTAATGGGCTCTGTGGTCTCACTGTCGTGACGTGATGGTCAACAGAAATTTTCTCTGGTACGCCTTCGAGACGAAAGGATGCAGTAAACTTAGTATCGTACGATCACAGGACACCCAGTTGTTTCCCTGATAATGTCACATTGTGAACAATGAATCTGTGTTAAAATCAGCAGGAGGAGAGCTTGTTAACATTAGCTGTTAGCAGCCAGCAGCTACAACTAACAGCTAACGGAGGTTGCATTTAAATACACTGTGATGCGTTCAAGCTGTAAAATGTATGCATTTTTTTTCAGGCTGAAAGGCTACTTTAAATGTTTGATTCATAAATATGTATGATTGAATTTGTGCTTATTTAATAGTTTAAGTAGTGTAATGAAGGGCTTAATTACTTTGAAACTAGGGATGCACCGATTTGGAAATTCTGGGCCAATGTCAATGGTTAAAATAAAAATTGAGCCGATAGCCAATACCAATGTTTTTATATTGTTGTTAATTTTATTTTTGTTGCTATTTGTTCTCCCTGTTGTGCCAGGGAAACAAATAAATCTTTACTATAAAACAATAACTGAAATGTTTTAAAATAATTAAGCCCTTCATTACACTACCTTTGAATGAGCACAAATTCAATCATACGAACTCTCACATGAAAAACATCTTTAATAAAAGAATAACTTACCAAAAACAATATGTCTTAAGTGTCTCTCTCATATCTATTTTATAGTGATGCGAAAACATCAACAACATTTTTCTTCAAACAGCTGTATTTATTTTTCTCACCAAAAACTACATTTTACAAGATTACAGTGAACACATCATGAGAATGTTATAATTTACTTTCACTCAGTACTCATTTTTACTGAACAGAACTTGAACGCATTGTATTGACAGCTAACGTTAACAACTCTGCTCATGCTGATTTTAACACATACGGTTTGTTGTCAACCATATAAAAACATTGGTATCGGCTAACGGACAAATTTGTTATTTTGAACATCGGTATTGGCCCAGAATTTCATAATTGGTGCATCCCTATTAATTGTTGTTATTTTTTACTGTAGCATAGATTTCTTTGTTTCCATGGCACGAAAGGGGGAATAAATAACAACAAAAAGAAAATAAACAACAATATAGGAACATCGGTATCGGCTGTCGGCCAAACAGTTACTTTAAACATTGGTATCAGCCCAGAATTTTTACAATAGGCGCATCCCTAGTTTCAGCATTACACCATCCTGCATCTGCTTTTAGTAAATTCCTCTGCAGCCAGAGCCAATGTAAGATGTTTTTATTTGTATTAACGCAAAGAATAAAGTGAAGCAATAAAGCCTGGTGCATGCCTCCTTGTGAGAATTGCTTGTCAACAACAGGAGGGAGGAATAAGGCATTGTCTGACAACAAGCCATCTTTGAAACGCCTCCAAGAGGGAAATGGCATCCATTAGAGACATACAGAAAATGTGTGTTCACCGAGGGGGAGGGGGGGCGTCCAAATCACACACAGACTCACATACACACAGATAATTGTTTATCCCTGGGAGAACCTTCAGTGTTTGTCTGCGGGTGGCTAAGTAAGTTCACCAGCACTATTGGACAGGGAGTGCCCAGCAGACCCAAGGCTCGAAAAACATTAGGATGAATCAATTAGGCTGCCATTAGCCAATAAAGTGGCCCTCACTGAGTCGTGTAATTATGACCCACAGCAGAGCCAATTTTATGGAAGCACATTATCCCTTTCTTTTCTTTATTAATTTTATTTGTTTGAGATAATCCCTCCATGGTTTTAATTATGTGCTTTAGGTTCAGGGTGGAATAAATAAATCATCATTTGCTTCCATCACTGCAGGTCTGTGGTTTTTCTCCATGTAGACAAGAGATTGTTGCCATTATGCCTGTCATCATTGTAAGGATCAAACTCATTAGTGGCTTAAATTAAAAACGAACACCGTCGCATCCTTTTCGTGGAGTCCACATTAACCCCACTCGGAGCAGGTTCCCATCAGATTGTGTGATAAGAGGCGGCAGGAAGAGCTGATATTATAGGCAGCAGCTACTTAGCTTGTTCCCAGCTCAGAGGACACTGTGTAAGTGTGACAATGTGCTGTCAATGAGGGATGACAGTACACAGCCAACATGGCGTAATGCATTGTTCCTTCCTGGGTCCCTCCTGACAGATGCTCTCCAAGACAGCTGGATCAGCAGCAAGAACGGAGCTGGGATCTGGGCTGCGTCGTGTGAGGAGAGGATGCGATATGCAGCTGATTAGCGAGGGTATACATGTGTCAACAAGCAAGGCCTGGGGATCATGTCGGAGTTTGTGTTAATTGTCAGTTTAAGACACGTTTACCTATTTATTTTGAGCAGAATGCTCGGCTTCAGATACCCAGCCCTGTTGAGTGTTTACTTTCCTCGACCTTTCTTATTCCATCTTTCTTTAAAAAAAAAAAAGGAGTCAGCCTACTGGTGTTTTTTTCTCTTTGCCTTCCAAGAGATCTCCTAAGAAATGACCTTCTTCTGCAACAGCCGCTCCTATAAGACTGATGCTGGAGGTGCTTCCAGCCAAGTAAAATAAACACTTCATGAATGTTAAGTTGGAACTTGGCAGACGTGAATCGAAACGTTTTTTTGGACATGGGGAATTTTTGTGTTCCATTTTCATTTGACAGTCTAGACGTTTTATGAGTTTGGGAAGAAACCTGGCCTTGGTTTTTTTTTTTTTTTTTTTTTTCTGTAGAAACATCTGACAAGAGCTTCCTCCCTTACATTTGTGTGCTGGTGCTTTTTGATTTGTGCTTTTACTTTGTTTTCTTAGTAATGATGTGGATCATTTTGTTTGACAAAGACAGGTTTGTCTCAAGAAAGAAATGATTTAACGTGCATTTGTGCATTTATATTTAAACCTCATGGTAGACGAAGCGTGTCCTTCCGCAGAACTTTCTCAGATGGAAATCATTTATGCTTCCGGATTAGATGTCTCACTTTTTTAAACATTTAATATGTGAATACTTTATTTAGTTTCCCTAAATTCACAATATGTAATTTCTAGCCGTAAGCAGCTTATTACGACCCGTACTTACGTTTGTTGTAACGTGCTGCCCTCTAGTGGCAGTAGTCTTTATTACAGGAATGATGTGACGTAGTGATAAAATCCATGTAATGTACAAATATCAAAGAATCCCTTAGAGGGTGGGTGTGAGTGGTGGGGGTTGGCGGCAAACAAACCTAGGACTTTCACCCAGGAGACTGGCGTCCATGTTCTGTATGTGTAGCATGCTGCATTGGTGACAAATATTATATTACATCCGTGACAGAAATACTTATTTAATGCCAAACCATGATGTTTTTCCTAAACCTAACCAGGTAGTGTTGTTGCCTAAACCTAACCAGGTAGTGTTGTTGCCTAAACCTAACCAGGTAGTTTTAGAGTGGAACTACAACCATTTTATGACATTAAGGACGTTTTTAAAACTGTGACCCTGAATGATAATATATGTTATTTTGGGGCTGGTCATATAAGTTGTTTTTGAAGTCAGTGGAAATCGGCCTATTCTGTCATTTAGATGTTGGAGAGTGTGGGTGATTTCTGCTGCTAGTAGTCTTTAAATCAAAACAATAACAAACAACAGACTTTGAAGAAGTAGTGTGGGATCATTGTTAATCTATCTGACATGACTTAGGCAGAAATCATGTTTGAGACTAGAACACATATTAAACTTTGATTCAGGTTACGTTCAGTCACATTTTAGACGATATGTCATTTTATTAGAATGAAATAGCCACAACCAACTTTAATTTTATATTTTGACCCATACATTTTTCATCTGCCCATGTTATGAATTCAAGTTAGAGGGTTAGGTGAGTTGTCCAAAGGAAAAGACCTAATCACAATGTTAAGTTACAGTAATGTTTGGGTAGGGGACCATACAAAAAATGAAAATGAAATGAAAATTACATTAAGTGTAGTTCTATCTTGACGTTAGCAAATTCCTGTTGTCGTATCACAGCCATCAGACTCAATAGATAAAAACAGTCATTTTACTCAACAGAATACCTGATTGGTTCATCTACCTCTGCCATGATTGGTTAACACGAAAGGTAAAGCTGTGAAAATATTCTTAATGTAGCGAACACGCTGGTAGATTTTGTTTATCGACGACACTAGCAAAACAACACAGTCAATAATATGAGTGATAGGTCTGATCATTGTGTTTAACTACCGTAAAACTTCAAAGAAAAGTCTAGTCCCAATAAAACCCCCAGTGCCCTTGACTAGCCCGGTGTGAATACACATTTTGAGGAATAAAGGCCTGTCTCAATTAGAGAGTTCTTCGGAACAACCGGGTTGTTGGCTACCTCAAATTATGTGTCCCTTCCTCGATTGCCCTATAAGTTGTTCATACTCCTTTAGTCAGTAAGGGTCCTAAGATCAAAAGAATCAGGTTTTTCATAAAAATTAATTCAAGTTGTGAGTATTGTTTGTTTGGTGCCGTAACACACCTTCACTCTGATGCGCCATCTGTTGGAGCCAGATCGAACGAATGACTTATAAATATATGATCTGAAGCCTAATTTTTATACAAGTAATATTCATACTAATTAAAATAAACAATGTGATCATATCTCCCATCTTTGCTGAGCAACAGTTTTGTGTGAAAGGAATAACTGTCCCAAATACAGGCCTGCTGATTTCAGTCATTTAAGCAAAAAATAGCCGGGGCTATTAATTGAAGTTTTATGGTTTGTCTTTAAACGTTACAATTACGGCTTAAATTGACAACAGAAATAAACAAGTTTGCTGATTCTACTTATATCTGCATTTGAAATCAATGGCCAGCTGTCTACACAGAGATGATTGTTGTTGTTAGTGCGATGTCATAGTGATGGGGTCTGTAGGCCAAATTCAAGTCAAATTTAAAGCAAACATTCTCTGAATCTTGTGAACCTTTTCAGTCCACTCTGTAATACTAAATGCAGCTTCTTATTTTGCTCTTTCATCACTTTTTCTTTCTTCCTCTTTAACTATGTGCTGCTGTGAGTTGTTTTCCAGTGAAAATGACTTCCAGAAAGTGCAGCTCATTTTCCTCCATGGGATATTGTGGTGTGCTCTCATTTTAACACCCACTTCAGTCTGGTATTTATGAGGTGGTAACTATAGAGAAAAACTGCCTCTCCATAGTGGTGAGTGTTCAGGAGCCAGGGAGCGGCGGGGGCCTCCGCTGATGTACGTTAACTAAAGCGGACAGGCGGGTTTAGAGTTTCTGATGGAGCAGGTTTGATCGGGTCATAACGCGGCTGCAGTCGTGGCGGTGCGGAGGTGAGACGGGTGTGAAGCCATCCGAGATTTTCCCCTCCGAGCCGGTCCATACATTACAGGAGTGATGAAGGAGTCTGGGTAATGAGACAGGATGTTTGTACAGTCCTGCCATCCCAAGAGACCCCCCTTACCCACCATCCACCCTCCTCCAACACTCCTCCCACTCTCAATCTACCTCCCGCTGAGCCTCTGGCCTGAACCCCTGACCTCTCCCACTCGCCAACAGTTGCCATATTTGCATTTCCAGTCCACTCGGGGGTGACTGAGGGAGCCCCCTCCTCTTCCTCTGCTAGTACAGCAGGCCTTATTCTCATCCCAGTGACCCCCTGCCCAGGCCTACCAACCCGGACAGCAGTCTGGGGTTAATGCACCAAGCACTCCCATTGTCTCTGAATTAATGAAGTGCTCCCTGCCTGTCCCTTCTCATTCAATGACAACGAGACAAATGACAAATGGTAACGTTTTAAATGGCTATCGACACACGCGGGGCGTAAAGTCACAGAGTCACAGCTCATGTTGGCGCCGCGGCGGAGGCCCGGTAACGCCGGCTGCCGTCGATGCACTTTGGATGTCCACTCTGGGATCAATTTGGATCCTAGCTCCACACTGGAGGAGGTGTTTTATATTGAAATGGATGGTTCTCAGATGGAGGAGGAAGAGTCAGGGCCTGGGAGTGTTTTCACCTCAGAAAATGGAAGGTGGGACTTGAGTCTTTTTAAGAATGGCAAGGGAGACCTCTAGTGGAGGGCAGAGGAATCCATCAGGATTACTGATGTTGATGAATCCTCAGATTTCCATTTATTGGGCTGTGTTGCAAGGAACATTTTGTTTCATCAGATTACTTTACTACTACTACTTACTAGTAGAGCTGCACGATTATGGCCAAAAAAATATTAATATTTGATTAATTGTGCAGCCCTATACACAAGGTGTCAATTTTGTCTATTTACAGTATGTGTCAGCCATTAAATCCACACTTATATTTAATATATACAGTGCACTGTACATTGTGTCCACTTTCCAAGGTTTTAGAGAACTTTGATTTTATATCTATGCCTTATATTGATGCACAAGAATCACATAAACTACATCCAAATTAACGACGACAACTCCAGCAGCAAAAGGAGCACCATGAAGAACAGATAATAAACTAAATAACTGTAATAATTCAAGTAATAACAGTGACAACAAAGGAGATTTACGTAAGATAAAAAGGAGAGACAAAGAAAAATGGATTATGGGATTTATCCCAGCAGCGGTGAGAAGGGAAAGGTTAGTGCAAAAGGTTCCTGCACAAACAAACATTTTAAAAACTCGGCACCTTGTCAGCTGTAAACCTTATGTTTTAAGGATAAAGCTAACACGTTAAATTTAGGGCTGCAGGGGAAAAAACTGCAAAACCCTTTAAATGGGAAGTTTTTGGTATTTTTGCTTTTAAAAAATGCCTGAAACAATTAAATTGATTGCTAAAATAGTTGCAGATTATTTTTTTTGTGGATCAAATAATCAATCAACTAATTGTTGCAGCTCAAAATGAATTAGACACCTGGTTAATATGGCCAGAGCATTGGGTTTTTTGGTGGAAGGTGGAAAAAGAGTAACGAGTGGACCAGGTGTGAAAGATATATTCCCAGAGAGAAAACAAAGTCAGGCAAAAACTGAAAGACTAAAACTTCTTCCCACTCCCTCTTCAGTCCAGTGAGAGCTGCAGAGGGAAGTTTTGAAACTGATTTTTCCCATGATCCCTTTTTATTGTGAGAATATTGTCATTTAACAGTACACCACTTCCTGTTTCGTCTGCACACTTCACACTTACAGTCTCTGCTTGTCTTTCTTTGCCACAACACACTGCATCACTCACACTGAGGAGGTGGATGTGTGGGCGCAGCTCAGCGGTGTCAGCCCCTGCAGTAGGGCTCTCTCCGGCTGACAGCTTGTTACGGTGCATCACGCCACTGTAGGTGTGACCTTTATGACTGACCTCTGACCTTCTCCTGTCACTGCAGTGCTGAGTATCCGCGGCGCCCAGGAGGAGGAGCCCCCGGATCCCCAGCTCATGCGCCTGGACAACATGCTGCTGGCAGAGGGCGTATCCGGTCCGGAGAAAGGCGGAGGCTCGGCGGCGGCAGCGGCTGCAGCGGCAGCCTCAGGGGGAGCAGGGGCGGACAACTCGGCAGAGCACTCTGACTACAGGGCCAAGCTGACCCAGATCAGACAGATCTACCACACAGAGCTGGAGAAGTATGAACAGGTGAGGACAGCAGACAGCACGAGAGGAAGCTGTTTGCTAATGTGCGTCTCACCATATTTCAGCTCGCCATTTGAAACTTTCTCAGCAGTTAATGCAAGAAATGTACCTTTCTCACAATATATAGTGACAACAGCAAAGGTGCTCCAGCAGTTCAATGACTTTACATTCAATAAAGAAATGGTCAGAACTGATACAGTGAAGGCCGAGACGTCCTGACTTTATACAAGTCATGATTCAACAACACTGTAGCCTACATCTCCCATAATGCAACTCGATTGCATCTTTTTGTTAGACCTCCTCACCCATGTCTTTCAAACTTCAAGCAGAGATAACTCTTGACATCATAATGAAAAACACTCAACACTGTCCCAGACATACACATCTTCAGTGTGCATTTATATGGAACACAAAAAACTTTATAAAACGTCTGTGAGCAACGAAAGAAGAAATAATCCCAAAAAGAAGTTAGTAAAAAGAGAAAATTAAAAACAAGAATATTAGTTTAAAAACAAACAGATGACCTGCTTAAAAATTATAGTTATTCTGTACCATAATTTTAAACATATAATAATTATAATAATAACTATAAATATAATTTTCCCCTAGCTTTTTTCTTTTTTCCCTATTTTTTTAAAAATAATTTTCTAAACCTATAAATTTTTTGCAGTTTGTTGCTCATTGCCTTTTTGCCCCATGATTTTGAAAAAGTGACTCTAATTTGCTCAGGGTTCAAAGGTTAAACAGTTGAGAAAGGCGCCAGAAAACAGCACAAGAAAAGTGATGTCACGCCAGGTTTCGAAGGGTTAATTGTTGTTGAATAATTATCTGTCAATTGACTTATCGATTAATCGACTAGTTGTTTCAGCACTGCAGGGGTTACATTCTCGTTCTCAGTGTAGGAGAGCAGTTTACAGATTACAGGTAATTGTAATCAGTTACAGTTACTGAGAAAAAATATAGAATCAAGTTACAGTTACTAATCAAATTTTTGGTGGTTGTAAAGAGTTTTATTGTCAAGTTGAAAACATTTTGTCACAAAAGTAATACAAAATAAGCAAATGTAATGAGCTACATTACTTTGATTAAGTAATTAAAATAGTTACGTTACTAATTACATTTTTAACAGGGTAACCAGGAATCTGTAAGTTACGATGTTTCAAAACCAACCTTCTCCGCACTGCTCAGTTGTGACGAAGCTCCTCCAAAGATTAACTACAGCAGTTTATACAGGCTGAGTGGTACTCTTTCCTCATTACCATTCAAACACTACAACTTTATTGTGTCACTGGTGAGACGATGGCGTAGTCGTTACTAATTAGCATATGAGTGTGAGGAGGAAAAAATGAAATAAAGTTAGCAGTAGACTCATCATAATGTTTAAAATATGTGGAATTCCTCTGTAGTGCATCGCTTTATGGTTAACCATTAGGACCAGTGGTGTAGTGGAGGGTATACGCAGGTAGCCTACATGAGATACACACACTTCTTTTTCTCGCCATTTACAGTCTAATCAACCATCAGCCAAAAAGCCATTGGAATAAACAGGAGAGTATACACACATGCTCCTCAGTAACATACCCATCTGCCTTGTAGTACACCCTCCTCATCAACTATTACTACACCACAGGTGAGGGCACGAGTGTGGATGCACTCTTTGTAATGAAAGCCATGTTTTTACAGCTCAAACAGTTAGTCAGTCATTGAATTAGTCGATCAACTGAAAAATAATTAAGTGTTGTGATAACTGCTTTTAAGTAAAAGGCAGACAGTTCCCTCATCCCAGCTCTTTATTTGTGAGGATATGCTGCTTTTCTTTGTCTTATTATAGTAAACTGAATATTAGTATAGTTTTGTAATCCTGAGTGAAGAAAACAAGACATTTGATGATGTCACTTTGTAATTGGTTTTGGTCAATTTCACTATTTGTACTAAAACTGTGACACTGTGAGCCCTCAGTCATAAGTAAGGACAGGCATTTAAGAAATTCCCAAGATAATAAATTATTATCGAGTACTTGAGAACTTGCAAACAATAAAAATCTACCATTAGAATAGAGTCCCATGGCGCCGTGGTAGCTCACCTGGCAGAGTGCATTACATGAAAGCTCAGTCCTTTTCACAGCGACATGGGTTCAATTCATGCCTGGACCTTTGGGTGCAGGTCACCCCCTCGCTCTCTCTCCCCCCAGCCTCCCCTGTCTCTCTGCAGCCTTTAGTACCAAAAAAGGCGAAATGCCCATAAAATAAAAATAAATGTGTGTTAACAATTGTGTTAACATAGATATCACATGTTTATGTCATGGCTGAGCTGCTGGTCCATCTCCCCACTTTTTATTTACTCTTTTAAATACGGACTTTTATTCTTCTCTGACGCAGGATCAGCCTTAAATCACCCTTATACACTCGACTGTTTCCTCCTTATACATCACGCTCAGTAAGAATTCACTTTAGATTGTGTTTCCAGCCCAGAATAGTCCAGCACATGCAGTATGTTGTGTGTATCTGTGTGTCTGTTGCAGGGGGGGATGATTTCCTCTCATTGCCTTGATAACCGATGCATTCACGACAATAGCATCCCTTTCAGATGAATGTGAGTAAGACAGATGAACACGCAGATAGACAGACACAGACAAAGCCTGACACGGCTAAATCCAGAGAGAGATCGACAGGAGGAGAAGAAATAAAGAAGAGGAGACAGTAAGAGACGCAGAGTCGGAGTGTAATATCGTGGCAGATTCACGCCTGGTGTCACACGGGGAGGGGGGGATGAATGAAACGTCGTGGCATGTTCGTCTCTCAGGGTGGCTATGCTGTGAAAGTGTGTGTCTGAGAAGGGAACAGCTGTCATTGATTCCTCTCAACACACTGCCATCACCACTTCTGTTAAATATGAAATATATCAGCGCTTATATTCCCCCTCGGCTCTGTGAGAATGCTCGCCCCAGAACTATGTTATGAGCGGTTTTTTTTTTAGAATTTATTTCATCTGTGACTTTTAAATACTGTATGGCATTGTGAGTGTGCAGATGTGGGTTGTGCAGTGAGTTTGACATGACCACAGTGACAAATTAAAGTCTTTTTCCCAGTTTCATTGACCTCAGGGGAAGTGTTTTTGTACATTTTTCTATATTTATTCCTGTGTATGTGTGTGTGTGTGTGTGTTTGTGTGTGTGTGTGTGTGTGTGTGTCCTCCTTACAGGCATGCAACGAGTTCACCACCCATGTGATGAACCTGTTGCGGGAGCAGTCGCGCACACGTCCAATTTCGCCCAAAGAGATCGAGCGCATGGTGAACATCATCCACCGCAAGTTCAGCTCCATCCAGATGCAGCTCAAGCAGAGCACCTGCGAGGCCGTCATGATCCTGCGCTCCCGCTTCCTCGATGCCAGGTGTGTGTCTTTGTACACGGTACACGTGTATGCGCATTTCCATTCACCACACCACGCTTCATGCTGCAAATAACCTCCCAATTTAACAACATTGCAAATCATCATGTGCTTCCCTCTCAGCCTGATATCCATATGAATGGCTGATGTAGGAGGCCTATCATGCTATAAACATGCTGCAGCACATGCTGTTTTGCTGCTTACCACACACACCGGGCTGGTTTGCATCTACGGGTGCCATTTGGACCAGCACATACCCGGCAACACTGGCCAATAAGAGTTCCCTGCGTGCTCCATAACGCTAACTGTTTCCCTTTTTTAATGTAATCGCTTGTTCCTTTTGATGCGTGCTTTGGATTTGCATACATTTCTCCAAGGATAAATGTCACTCAAAGTCTGAGTTGGAGGCATAACATTTAAATGAGGCATGCGCTCCCTTACAAAGCTCCCTATCTATTCTCTTGCAAATGATTGTGGTGGTGCAGAGGGGAAGGGGAAGGGAGAGGAAGAGGAGAGCTTTCACTGGCTGAGAGGCACCGCCATGCTCGGCGCCGCTGATTAATCTACTGGCTGCTGGAGCTCACGCTGTGCACATTTACATATTCTCAAGCAGGCTTTGGAGTGCGGGACAGAGATTTTAGCACAAATCTCCTCACCGGTGGATACATGCATAGAGATTTTACAGGGTCCCCCTGCAGCTTATGCAAAGCCCTCTTTAGATGTGGCACATGCAGACATGACCTGATAGGTGCAGGAGATAAAGGGTCAGTCAACTCATGGGCATCAGCATGTGATATCTGTCTGCTTTAAGGTGCTGTGTGGGGTTCGTTTTCACATAGAAGCTTTGAAAAAATGTATGTTAGTATTTCATGTTTGAGCCTTGATTCTGTGCTACCGTTTATTTTTAGCATGTCGGGATACAAGGATTATCAGTGTGTTTGCTATTAGACAGTTACTCCTTCAAACAGCTTTGATAAATAGTCAGTGAGTCAGTCATAGTTAGGGGGCGTGTGGTCAGTCACATAAGAGACAATATTAGATTTGCTATAGATATGATTAATTAACCTTCCCAAAATATCCGTACCCTGCAGCCATTAACGCAATGATGTAATAGACGTGCATGTTGTAGTGAATTCCTCAAGAGAGCAAAGCAGAGCTGACATTAACTTAGTGGCATTAGTTTACATTTTGGTGATGTGCTATAACATCACCATGCTACTACAAGTCCTCAGAGGCTCACAATTTCAACCAGTGGCCAGTGATAGATCCTTTTTGTGTAACCAGAAACAGCCACGAAATCACCATCATGAAGCCCACCAGACTCCATTTAAATATACATTAATTTAAGTGTGTATAGAGCCAGCAGATTTTCACATCTAACTTGGTGAATTAGGGGTTTATGTTAACCAAACCAGAGCTGGCGCTTGTTGAAACAGTAGAAACACAGACCAAGATGGTTTCTGTGAGTTTCACGTTGTTTCTTTGGACTTTGAATCAAGTATGTTTTACAGTGATAAAATTACAGTTTATTTAAATGGAGTCTGGTGGGTTTGACGATAGTGATTTTGGAGCTGTTTCTGGTTAAACAAAAACTATTTAAAGATCCTTTCAATAATGTTGTCAGACATTGGTCACTTAGACACAAAAACGTGTGAAAATAGGGTCCAGGTTGAAAAATACCCTTCAACTTTGTTTGATGTACCTTTCAGCGAGGTAGTGAATGCTTTGTTTTTCCCCTGGGGGTTAAAGGATGAGACACTTTGTTGGCGTTCACACAAACTCCGACTGTATCTTGCTTTAAAGCCCAGAGAGAACTGTCACCTGACTCTGTAGTTCCCTCAGCTGTACGCAACTTTCAGCATCTTTCAGCTCATTGTTTTGGTTTTGCAGGCCGCAGTTTTACTGTTTTGGTTCAGACACAGCTGTTTTCAGCTCTGATGAAGCCATTGCACACAACCTGCTCAGCAGACAGCAGGCAGACACAGTTAGGCACTAGCTGGTGAACACACTGGAGCATTTAGCAGCTAAAGAGACAGATATTTCTCTCAGGAGTTGATGGAGTGAATGTTGTACTTTCATCAAGTGGCCAGAAACACAATTTCAGATGCTGTTATTTGTCTGCAGGATCTGTAAATAAACGACTGTGTGCAAACATGTTTGCCACAACAGCTTCATAAGTCAATGTTGTGTTTACAGCTTGTTGTGTTGCGGCAAGCGGACAAAAATTGGTTGCAGGTTGGAAGAATATAAAGGATTTTCAGAGTTTTCTGTTCAACAAAAGAAGCCAGATGTTAATGTCTAACCACAAACCACAAGGTACAAAAACTTAAAAAGCCTAACACCTATCTATTAAATCCAAAATTATCAAAAATATTAATGATTTTTAAATTCAAAACCATCTGGTTGAAGAATAAGTAAAAATACATTTTGTTCAGTATTAGAATTTGATGCCCAGCCTCACCAACACTATCAAATATTCATTCAGTTCATTCTTTGAATTGTATATTTTTTATGTTTATGTTTTTATATATCTGATTATCTAATTGGCACTCATTGCTATTAAAGTCTTTATTCAATGGACTGTTTTTGGTTTTTCATCGTAGATCTTGAGTAGATTATAACCACTCTCCATGTGTCATTATTGCTCCTGCCAATTCTTTTTTCAGTCGCTTATAAAAGGAACTGTAGTGAAGCAGATCTGGGTCAAATTGTTCTCCCGAGTCCTGACAAAGTGTCTCCGAGCAAAGCTGCAGCTAAATTGAAAGTTTCTTGCGTGGCAAAGGTTTTCACAAAGCAAGTAATGTTCATCCAAAGCAAGACCGGAAGATCTAAAGAGACCACGTTATCTGAAGACCAGTATCAAGCCAACATCTTAAACTTCTGTTCAATCGTCCAAAGAATGTACGCTCCCTCACCATAGACACAATTTCTCTCTGGACTGCATGTGCTAAAATTTCTAAAATTTAATTTTAATTGGAGTCGGTGGACATCCCTTGCATTCGAGATATCTCCCGGTTTTAAAAAGCAAAACTGTGTCAATTTTTCGATCTTTCTCAGCCTGTCCGTGCTATTGATTAGCTCCTGCTACTGCAACTCTCTGAGCCATGAGCTTGACCCTTACACTCTGACCTGACGTCATGACATGACCTCAGCTCGTTAGCATTTCGTTTTAGCGCTGAGCAGCAGCTCTCACTTGGGGTTTCTTTTATAAAACAGTGAGGATCCATACTAAAAATGTACCAATGGATAAAGGCAAAAAAATATTAGACAGTTTCCACAATCAGACGTGTACCTTACCATCTGCGTCGCCAATTTCCCATCTCCAAGATGTTTGTAAGCGTGGGTGAAAGTTTCTTCCATCAAGTCTGTTTTAATAGATCACAACTTTTGCATGGGAAGTGGCGTTTGTCTCTTTCAGGCCACGTTTTGTGTGTATGCAGTGCTTATTTATGAGTTACTTAGTCTTCACAAAGTACTCGGTCAGTCACTGATAGCCGATATATTCATCCAATCGCCAAACCTTAACCCCTGTTTTAACTCCCAGTGCTCTTTTTGCAGACGGAAAAGACGAAACTTCAACAAGCAGGCAACAGAGATCCTGAACGAGTATTTCTACTCACACCTCAGTAACCCGTACCCCAGCGAGGAGGCTAAAGAAGAACTGGCAAAGAAGTGTGCCATCACAGTTGCCCAGGTACACCACAGATCATCCCACAGCACACCACAGCACCTGTAGGAAAACCACTGCACACAGAAGAGTGAGACAAAACACGATTTCAAATGTGAAGCAGCCGTGAGCGTCTTGGCAAGTAACCTAATAATAAGTTTTGTGACTGTCATGAGTACAGACAGCTCCTCTAATCTTTAACAGTACCTTTCATTGAGACAACAAAGGACTCAAAGTATAAATATGCCATGTCATAAGTTTGTTGTCTTGTGATTCAAACCAGACAAAGCTATTTTTGACCAATGACTCTTTGTTTCTATTGAAGTAACGCAAGCTAATGACAACACTGCTGTCATAGTTCTCATCTAATCATATAGTGAAACAAGTTTTTTTTTTTTATAATACTCAAAATATACAAAATCCAGAGACGGTCAAAGTACTTGTTTGAGCTGTGACACATTGGATATAGTTTTAATCACATCATTTAAATGAATTAAAAGAATCTGTAACACTTTATAATAACCATCAAGAATACATGGTAAATTGATATTCAATTGAACTTTAGTTAATAGGGTTTTTTTTACTGTTAACTAACAGTGAAATGTTAATAAATAGTATTTAACGATACATGTAGAACATTTTATGTATTATATTTAGTATTTGGAAATGGTTGATAATTGGTTTGTAAAACTACCTATAAAGATTATATGGATGGCCATTATAGAGTTGCAGCTGATGATTATAATATCTTGTTAAATGGTTAAGCTGTTATGAATGGATGGTGATTTTTGTTTGTATGACCCTTTTAAAATAGATCTAAAATAAGAAGCATAATAGATTGAGAATTCATTCTTTTGCAGCAGAACGCTGAGGGTTCTGTCTTCCCCATCATAATGTCATGACCTTATTAGGCCTGCCCACAACTTAGAACTTTCCTAGTCGATCAGTAGTCGTCATTTAGGGCCATTAGTCGACTAGGCGCCCGCATGTTTACGAAATTAATGTAATGATTAAATTATATATTTTGGTGGTTTGAGTTGAAGGTGTGAGAAAGAATAGTATCAGTAACATTGTTAACACTGTGCTACAATACAGAGAAATACAAACCGTACTAATGAACCTTTATTAATATAGGCCTATATTTTATCTACAAGTGCACGTCACACACTGAGCGAGCCGCCTGTTAATGACGCTGTGGGCTAATGGGCATGTAGCTACTTCCATGTTTCAGATGATACGTCATGTTTGTAGTCGACCAATGAAGATGAGTTTACATATCACCTTGGGTTCGTCCTTCACCTTCTCAAAATGATCCCACACTTTGGATTTCCTGCCCGACGTGTTATTAACTAGCCTGTGGAATAACCGCAGGTACCAGCCCTGGAAATTAACCTGACTCCTGTCTGACTTCTGAGCGTGGACACTTCCTGTGTCTGTCCTTTCAAATTAAACTCCCACATGGTTCAGTCATAGGTTTTGAGTTATTTTGACAAGGCACAGCTCCTAATAGAGTTTCATGTTTTGTTTTGTTTTTTGTTGTTGTTGTTTTTTTCTTTTTCCTTTTAGCTGAGCTTGTGCAGATTTTAGGGATATGAAGTATTTTAAGATACGCCAAGAAATGACATCACAGTAAGCAAAAACACCAATGTAGACAGTGGCAGACCATTTCTATTGCAGAGTTCAAAGGGTTCATAAATGCTGTGTAGAGCATCTATAATCATTGCAACTTCATAATGGCTACCCAAATAATGTTTATAGATGGGACAGTGAGACAAAAAAACTGTTAAAATAAAACATATACTATTAATAACTAATAATAACTAATAATAATTAAACAGGATCATCATTTCATTGATAACATTCTTTAATGATGGTTATTATAAAGTGTTAGAAACTTTTCTTCGTTTCATATGATTATACAAATCATGTTTTTTGGCTGCTCATCAAACCAAGTCAAAACTACTAATTGATTAATAAAAAAAAAAAGAATCAATAGCTTAATCAATTGTGAAAAAAATAGTTTCAGCTCAACAGTACATGGACGTAATTTACAAGATCATTAGTCTCTGAGAATCAGCAGTCATTTGAGTCATGTGCAGAGCAGTGATGATTTTCTATAAATCAGTAACTTATCTACAGACAGTTGAGATGTTTGCTGCTGACGAGCAAAAAGACTCAAATATTTAGGCACCTTGTTTTTTTTTTTTCATCTTTGCATTCTAGCGCTCAAGTTGTTTCAATCCTGTGAGAATTGATAATAAGGAAAGCATCGCCAAGGTAAACAGCAGTTTGTGTTTTGAATCCATCATTTGGGAATGGATTGTTTTCTCAATTGGTTTCATTAATTTGTACCAAATGATTTGAGGATGCATCTGGGCCTGATTGTGGAAGCTGCTCGGCGGCTGAATGATTTGTAGAGTTTCCGTTTCTTGGCCATAATAAAGGAGAATGTTTACCTACTCTGTGTATTGGAAACTTTGCAGGATTGATTTGGTTTTCATTTTAATGTTGTTTATCATTAGCGCTGGGATTACCCCCCTGGCTTCATCTGGGAGTCCATTAGCAGTAATGGGTGTTAGCGGATGTTGACTGATTGGTGCTTGCGTGAGTTCTGATGATAGCTGCAGTCATGGTGACATAATGAGACTGTTATTGGCAATCATTCCATTCTGGCACTAATGCGGATTCACAGCACCAGTCTATGTAGCCCCATACCTCTGACAAAGGCTCTCTGCAGTGTAACACATGCCATTAAGGCCATGCAAGCTAAAGACTACCCTGATATCTCTGAATGCTTGCCCTCAAATGTGGAGAGGCAATGTATATGTTGAGATTTCATGAACATTAAACTACATTCTCTTCTTTGTCTGCTCAGGTTTCCAACTGGTTTGGGAATAAAAGAATCAGATACAAGAAAAACATTGGTAAGTTCCAAGAAGAAGCCAACATGTACGCTGCGAGAACTGCCGTGAATGCGGCTAATGCATCCTCACATGGAAGCCAAGCAAATTCACCCTCAACTCCAAACTCTGCAGGTGAGACAGGAAGTCCCTGGCTCTGCTCAGCTATATTGGACATGTAACTCCTCTTTGTGCATTACTACAACTCAACTAACGCAGTCTATCAGTCTGAGGCTATTTCAATGCTGGTGCTGGTGATTTGTAAAAATTAGGACTAACAGAATGGCAGTTCTTGTACAAGGGACGTGCCTATCACCTGGTAATGCACCATTATTGTATTAAACAGGTTCACACCTTAACCAGAACAGCTGCCCCTCTAGAGTAACGCTGTGTCAGAAATGAGCCAACCTGAGCCCCATGCCAAGTCTCCCTATTCTTACTGTCCTTTTTTCTTCATCTCAATTAATCATATTCTTCATGTATGACTCTTTAACTCTGTTTTCATCATGTTCTGCTCTGCTCACATTCAAAGTATACATGCGGTGATGTTCTGTACTTCTTTCTTACTGTCAACAAATCTCACAAAAAGGCAAAACCAACAATGAATTGACTTTACTAACAAGTACTTCCTGATTTATCTTATTCCTGTGTGCCACACAGCTCACATCAATGAGCCACACTGTTACACTGGGTGACATCATTCCTCGTTACCATGAACATGGCCACTTTAGTTTGACTCTTACCTTACATATATCACATGTAAATACTCATTATCATCAAGTCTGTTTTAATAGTCAGTAGTGTCCCAAAAGGGTGGGCCATGGCCAGCAATATGGTCTTGAAAAGGCTGCAGAACAATGAAACTAGATAATTTAAGGAATCTATTGGTACCATCCATGTCGGCATAGCTTGTCAGGAAGGGGGCTAAACAACACTCTAAATGGAGGATAGATTTTTGGCGATGGAAACAGCTGGCATGGCAGTTTTTTAAAGGACTCTCACCTCAAGATATCCAAATGAAAATGGGTTGTATGGTTGCCCACAAGTCTCTGCTGAGCTTTCTTTGTTCCTTATGATCAGTGTCAAATTGAAGCCGTAAATTTGTCCTAGTAAGGAAGAGGACAACCAGACAGTTTATCACAGGACTGTTGTAGAACAAAAATGGCTCTTTTGATCGTGAAGGTTGCCGGCCCCTGAGCTAGCCTATAAAATACAACAGTGTAATTTGAATTACTGAAATTCAGTAATGGATTTAAGAGTTGGTGTGCCACCCAAGATTTTCAGTGGCACCATTTGGCCACACCTGTGAAACATTTCTTTGGGTGACCTTGTTTTATTTTCTCCTGTTTGGATAACTAATAAACTAACTACAGTGCCACTGGTTCAGGATGTTACTTCACCTTTTTACAACTGAAACTACGTATTTGTGACCCCAAATTTTTATTTTCAGTAGAAATCTCCATATAATTTGTGACTTAATTGTGGTCTTTTTATGAGACTTGTTGACAGTTTACAAAATAATAATGTTATTTTTTAAAGCCACAGGCCATTATTTTGAAAAATGTGTGTATTTGTCATGTCAGGGGCCACATGTATAAACAATGCGTACGACAAAAAATATGTGAACACAATTTTCCACACATTAACAGGTGTTCATAAAGGAAGCGGTGAGAATGTGTGCACCTCACGCATACCACACATAGCGTGCACACGGTGTTAGCTGAGATAGTTGCGAGTGAAATGAAGGTAATCATTAAATATAAGGTGAGAAAAAATACATCGTTTTCAGGTTGTGTGCCAGTTTCACTGATTGTGTTAATATTTGTGATGCTGCACAGCGTTCAGTAAAATGTCAATGAAAGACACATTTACAAACTTTATTTAAAATAATGTCTGATTCATATTTTTATTTACATTTGAGTAACAGTCTCCATTTTAATGATTGTTAAATTTGATCCTGAATTGTGGCACACACTGTCAAGTCAGTTGCGACATGAGCACTATAAATTTATCATCGATCATCCTTCTGACGTTTAATAATAATGATGATTGAGATTTTTGCGTAATGATGGTTTGCAGAAATGTGTGATAAATTAGTGGTACAGACGCTACAAATATCCATATAGCTGTCAAATAGCATAATGACAGCTGCTGTGGTACCGTTGGAGAACCTCACCGATGCAACGTGATCAGTGAAACTGCACTTCCACTGATCATGTTGTTTTTATCATTGACAGGTCTAAGAAACGATGAAAGGGCGCAAGTGTCAATATGAAAACATATGTTTAAAGGTGTCATCCATTTGTGGTGAACTGTGGGTGTGGAGATTAGGCTTGTGCACGAGTGGAGATTTAGAAAACAGATTAAGGCGTACATGCGTCTACACAGTTTTATACATGTGGTCCCTGGAGTCAGAATAGGAAACTTGTTTAACCTGGCATAGAACAAGTATGGGAAGCAGCAGTAGTGAAAAAATTATTCACATCCCTTAGTGAAGTAAATGTACTAAAACCACACTGTGAAAATACTCCACAACACATAAAAGTCCTGCATGAAAAACCTTACTAAAGTAGAAATATGTTGGTATTACAGTGAAACTTACTTGAAGTATCAAAAGTAAAAGTATTGACTGTGCAGTTAAATGTTCCCTGTCAGTGTTTTACTGTTACATCTTACTTTTTTGATTAATATTACCGCTGCATCAATGTGTATGTTGCATTTTGCTGCTGTAGATGTTTAAGGTTGTGCTCATTTTAACTTCTCTATATACTGTTGGGTAGTTTAATCCACAGCAATACATCATATTCTACAAGAGCATCACATGTTTGTAGCATGGCTGTCCTGCCACAACCACACATCTCTAAAAAGTCATGTTTTCATGGTGTCAGAAAAACAGCCTGTTTTCAGCTGTGTGATGATGCATTACTTAATCACAAACGTGCATATATTTGTTTTTACGGGACAGGAAATGGATGAAAAACTGTAATCTGTAAAGTAACCATAGCCAGACAAATGTAGCGCGGTAGAGTAGTGGAGTAGAAGTATAAAGTTGCATGAAAGGGGAATACTCAAGTAAAGTACAAGTCAACCAAAGTACAAGTTCAACCATTGGCAAACAAGCAGCTTAGATCCATAATAAGTGGAAAATAAATCTGAATTATTTACATGTTGTATCCTGTTGTACTGGTCATCAAATAAATTCCAATGTCCCACAAGTCACTTTTGACCGAGCTAGGCTAGCAGTTCCTGCTAGTGTTTGTGCTAAGCTAGGCTAAAGAAACCTTGAGCCAACTTCTTGGGTTAGACAAGGAAAGGGAATTTGGTCTGCTTTTTCAATTCTTTTTTCCTGGTTGTGGCCATAGCCTCTTAAAAGCACTAATGACTTGCTTATTTCCACATTTGGACATAATTACTTGACACAAACACCTCTTGTGTCAGATTATAGCCGTATTTCTTCTGTCCTCTAAGACTCCAATCCTTTCATCTAACAGAGCCTGTTTTTGCTGCCAGCTAACCTCTGCATGATGCTCCTTCAGGCTGCTGCCTGCTGGACTGGACAACTTGCTTTCCCTGCTTGCTCTCTGTCTCTCTGTGATGCGACTGCTCCCTCTCTCCTTCCAGGTTCTGCTGGCTCTTTTAACATGTCAAACTCCGGGGACTTGTTCATGAGCGTGCAGTCTCTCAATGGGGACTCGTACCAGGGGGCTCAGGTGGGAGCCAACGTGCAGTCACAGGTAGGGCTGCGAGCTGCACAGCTGATAATACAGGGGCAGACCCACCTCACTTCCCAGTAGACATTTTGACTTTTCATGCACAGGTGTGACTGTTGTCATTAAACCTTTGAAACCTGGATTGACATCAGTTTTCCTCTGCTGCATTGGGATGCTTTTCACTCACATTTAAACCTTTAAAAGTTCAGCAAATTGGTTTGATATCTTTCGAAAAACATGGAAAAAATGAGCAACAGGAAAATGACTGAAAATTTGCTGTAAAGGAGGAATAATAATATGATATTATACAAATATCTTGTTTGCACTTTTTTCAGGTTGTTTTTATTTTTTGCTTTTTTTGCATATTTTCAGGTGATTTCTTAGCTTTGTACTTAATTCTTGCAATTTTGGGGCCATTTCTTGTCAAATTGCTCATTTCCTTCTCATGTTTTTGAAAGAAATCAAGTTTATTAGCTCTGGTTTCAAAGGGTAAATTGGACTAATGGTGTATATAAGTAATATCATAGCTTAATTCTAATTCAGTCCAATAAGCTAAAGGCGCTATAAACTGTTTGTTAGCATTTGGTTTTTACTTGTTAGCAGGAGAAATGGACTATAGTTAATTTCATTTGTTCTTGCATTACATTCTATTAGATTAAATGAGCTCTATATTACATTCAGAATATTAATATAGCAGCAAACCACTATCTGCTATGTAAACATATAGTGGAGTCTGTGTGTGTTGTAATCTGAGCTTCTCTGTTCTTTGTTGTGGTCATGTTATTAGCACTGTTCTCGCTGTTAGCCCCGTTAGCCGCTAGCTCAGCCACCTCCATGTTGAGAGCCATGTGCAGACAATCCCAGTTCAGATTCTGGATCATAGATATGTTCTGCATGATGCACATACAAACCATATTGTGATCATTTTAACGGATATTGCAATGGTGATTTGAGTCATGATTTTTGTGGGAATGGTCATTTTTTCATTTTATTTTCAATTAAAATATATATATATATAAAACATGATGATGATGTGTGTTTGTTCTGGGGTCTGTACGAAAAGCATGCTCCCATACATCTTGAGTATGACTTGTTGGCTGGGGCATCTCTGACCCTCACATATGGGCAATTGGCATGGGGCCATTATGAAACCCTTTGGCAATCCAATAAAGAGCCTATTTTTGCAGCTCATTTACGACCCACATGGGCTCCACATACAAATGCTGGCTGGTAGCACCTCAGTGCTTTATTATTGATGGTATTTTTGTGACACAGTTTACCCTCATCAAAAAATTGCAGTTCCTCCAAATTGGATATTGCGCATGGCCATGTTGCGATTTCTATAATATTTCGATTAAATGTGCGGCCTCACTCTGAATGTGGTATAGAGCTCCTTTAATACAGACAAACACTGAGTAACATAACTTAATCATAGCAGATATGAGCCTAGTCTCCACATGCTCTTGTATAGTTTCTTTTTTTATTCTATTCTTTTTTTTTAGTCTATGTACCTCTTATATTTCTTATTTCTGTCCTTGTACTGCTACAGCAGCCGGATTCCCCCACTGGGGCTCAATGAAGGTGTTATCTTATCTTAGCAAACAGCTACAAATGTAACACATCAGTTTTTGTTTTTTTCCATTTCAACTTTGAGCGAATGCAGAATTAGTCACGTTTTGTCTATTTTTTCTAGCTTTAACTGCTGATTCTTGAGGAGTTTACCTGACATTAACTTTTGCTGTTTGAATATATCTTGCCAACTTAAATATTGAAATCCTTGCTAGCATGAGAGCACTCTGGGGTTTATTGCTCCCACATGAAACACATTGATTCAGCTTCAGTTCCACTACATATGTTTTACCCCGGTCATGCACACCCCCACTGCAGTACGTGTACGTCCCCAAAGAGGAGTCGACCCAGCAATATAAAAACCACTAATTTACTTGTACCTACCAGAGCCATCATTAATGTTATTAATTATAGCTGCTGGTTTTCCTGTGATGACAAGTTAGAATGTCTGCTGTGACAATACTGCACAGGCTTGTACTGGCTCCACTGTGGAGCTTCTTCACAGTCTCAAGGGCAGACTGTTTTCTCACAGCCATGTAAATAGTTTTTATTTTAACAAGCGAAAAGCAAAATTCTTTTCATCTTAAATTTCCTTTTTGTTTGATTGGACCCTTTTGTCTCCAACTTGCAACAGTGTGCTGCTTTGCTTGTCTCGTTGTCTCGTCATCCCTCTGTCTTTTCTCTTGTGTTGACTCTGACCTTGCTTTGTTTGTTGTTTCTGAATGTTTCAGGTGGATACCCTTCGCCATGTTATCAGTCAGACAGGCGGATACAGTGAAGGACTCACAGCCAACCAGATGTACAGTCCGCAGGGCATCAATGTAAGGATTCTTTTTTTTTTCCTCTTTCTCTCCCTACCAATTATTTCAAAGCCATAGGGCTCAGAATGCCACTTAGTGGGACTTGTCTCTGCTCCATGGTCACCTAGTTGATTGCTGCTGTATCACTCGCGCCATGGGCAGCCCTCTGCCCGGCGTACGCAGGCGTGTGGCCGGCCACACACATGCAGAGCCGCCGTCTGAGCCTGTCATGTTGGATCAGGTCTGGCGTAGCACCTGCAGCCACGTACAGTCAGCCGTGAGCGAACTGCACAAACAGGTGACACCTCCTGCACTGGACTTCAAATCCCTCTGACCACCTGACCCGTGATTAGCAGCCCCGGGGCCAGAAGCTCCCATTAAAGCCTCCCAACACATCGCCGCTGTCCTGCTAAAAATAAAACCTCACGCCACTGGAAACAAATCCTCATGTGCCATAGGGGTGTGTTCCCCTCATGTTTGTCTTATTTTGCAGAAGAGTTCGGGGGTAGAAGTGGGGGTTGTGGAGGAGGGGGGGGGGGGGGTTGGGGGTTTGCTCGCTGGCGGCTGCAAACAGTAGGGAAATTCACAGCGACAAGCCGTGTCGTAAAGGGGAAAATCGATAAGACAGACACAAGGAGAGCAGAGTGTGGACTTGGGACAGCAATCCAAGCGCATTGCTCAGATCATGTTCCTGCCACACTAATGGCCCTGACAGCGAGCCGCGCTGAGAGGACGAGGACGGTCACAGCCGCGGCTGGGTTCCTCCGCTGTCTTCGTCGTGCCTCAGTGGCCATATGATAATCAGATGAAATGTCTCCCGTATAAAAACATGTATGTGTATTCAAATAGGCTTCCTGGCTGCTCCGAGCGCATCCCACAGCCAGCTGTGGTAGCCCGGAGAGGCCACTAACGTATTCAGGCCCTGTTCTTTCTCAGTCCTTTGACCTCACAGATACGGTTCTCCTTGGACGCCTGCTTGCTCTACCACATCTTACACTGCCACAATATGCTGTGTTATTCACTTTTATACCCTGTAAAGAAGCCCTGCAATGCATAATGTAAGAGTGGGATATCTGTCTGCCAGCCTGTTTGCCTGTGATTTATGGAGCTAAGGCTAGTAACTTACCAATTTGACTCTTCACTCGCCTTTTTTTTCCCCTTTGCTTTAATGTGTTCTCTGTAGTTTTGTTTTATATGATATTTTTCGAAGAAGGCGTATTTTCTGTCAGAGTTGTCATCTCATGTCATCTCATGTGGTGGCTGTATGTCATCAAAGCTTATCAACCTTTTCTGGCCTGTTGTAGTCCCAAAGATTTAGAGCACAGTGGAGGTCCACATGGATTACATTATAGCAATATACATTTTAAAGTTTTTAATTCTTGTTTAAAAGAATAGTAAAAAAAAATTTATAAAATATGAATGATATATCTTGAAAATGACAATATATCAGCATGAGAAGCAGGGCCATCATGATCTGGGAAAGGACCAGTTTTAACTGACACCTCCTATAATCCAACCCTCCAGATAATGACATACTATACTATGACATTTTAATGAACTTTTTTATGACATACTACACTATATCGTTTTTATCAATTTTTCTGACATACTATACCATGACTTTTTTCGACACACTATATTATTACGTTTTTATGACTTTTTTCAAGAAACTAAACAATGACGTTTTTATCACTTTTTTCAACATACTATACTATGACGTTTTCATCACTTTTTTCAACATACTATACTATGACGTTTTTATCCATTTTTTTCGACATACTATACTATGACGTTTTTATCACTGTACTATTATATTTTTATGACTTTTTTTCAACATACTATACTATGTTGTTTTTGTCAGTTTTTCCAACATACCATACTATGACGTTTTTATCACATTTGTCGACATACTATACTATGACATTTTTAATCTTTTTTCACCATTCTGTACTATGACTTTTTCGACATACTTTAGTATGACATTTTTATTACTCTTCTTGACATGCTATACTTCGATGTTCTCATCAGTTTTTTTTACATACTATACTATGCCGTTTTTTATCAATTTTTCTGACATACTATACAATGACTTTTTTCGACACACTGTACTATTACATTTTTAGGACTTTTTTTTGACAAACTAAACAATGTCATTTTTATCACTTTTTTTACCTACTTTACTATGACACTGTTATTATTTTTTCACATGATGTTTTTATCACTTTTTTCAACATACTATACTGTCGTTATATCAGTTTTTCGACATACTATACTATGACGTTTTTATCACCTTTTTTTTGGACATACTATACTATGACATTTTTATCTTCTTTTTTCCCCAACATACTATACTATGTTGTTTTTATCAATTTTTCTGACATGCTATATTATGACTTTTTTCGACACACTATACTATTACATTTTTATCACTTTTTCAACAAACTATACTGTGACTTTTTTCAACATACTATACCATGTCGTTTTTGTCCATTTTTTCGACATATTATACTATGACATTTTTATCTTTTTTTTCTGACGTATTATACGATGACGTTTTAATCACATTTTTCGACATACTATACTGTGTTGTTTTTATCAATTTTTCTGACCTACTATACCATGACTTTTTTTTGACATACTATACTATGACGTTTTTATTTTTTTTGACATACAATACCATGCTGTTTTTATCAATTTTTCTGACAAACTATACTTTGATGTTTTTATCACTTTTTTTCAACATACTATAATATGACGTTTTTTATACTATGACTTTTTTCAACATACTATACTATGACGTTTTTTATCACTTTTTTCGACATACTATACTATGACGTTTTTTATACTATGACTTTTTTCAACATACTATACTATGTCGTTTTTATCACTTTTTTCAACATACTATACTATGATTTTTTATCACTTTTTTCAATATACTATACTATGACGTTTTTATCACTTTTTTTGACATATTATACTGTGACTTTTTAGCACTTTTTTCAACATACTATACTATGATGTTTTTATCACTTTTTTTGGACATACTATACAATGACTTTTTAGTTACTTTTTTCGACATAGTATTTATGATGTTATTATCACTTTTTTTCAACATACTATACTATGACGTTTTTATCACTTTTTTCAATATACTATACTATGAAGTTTTTATCACTTTTTTTCAACATGCTATACTATGTTTGTAACATTTTTTTTTCGACATACTATACTATGATGTTTCTATCACTTTTTTCGACATACTATACTGTGACTTTTTTTAGCACTTTTTTCAACATACTATACTATGACATTTTTTATCACTTTTTTCGACATACTATAATATGACGTTTTTTATACTATGACTTTTTTCAACATACTATACTATGACGTTTTTTATCACTTTTTTTGACATACTATAATATGACGTTTTTTATACTATGACTTTTTTCAACATACTATACTATGACGTTTTTATCACTTTTTTCAACATACTATACTATGACGTTTTTTATCACTTTTTGACATACTATACTATGACGTTTTTATCACTTTTTTCAACATACTATACTATGACGTTTTTTATCACTTTTTGACATACTATACTATGACGTTTTTATCACTTTTTTCGACATACTATACTATGACGTTTTTATCACTTTTTTTGACATACTATAATATGACGTTTTTTATACTATGACTTTTTTCGACATACTATACTATGACGTTTTTTATCACTTTTTTTGACATACTATAATATGACGTTTTTTATACTATGACTTTTTTCAACATACTATACTATGACGTTTTTTATACTATGACTTTTTTCAACATACTATACTATGTCGTTTTTATCACTTTTTTCAACATACTATACTATGACGCTTTTATCAATTTTTTCGACATACTATACTATGACGTTTTTATCACTTTTTTCGACATACTATACTATGACGTTTTTATCACTTTTTTCAACATACTATACTATGATTTTTTATCACTTTTTTCAATATACTATACTATGACGTTTTTATCACTTTTTTTCAACATGCTATAGTATGTTTGTAACATTTTTTTTTCGACATACTATACTATGACGTTTTTATCACTTTTTTCAACATACTATACTATGACATTTTTTATCACTTTTTTCGACATACTATACTATGACGTTTTTATCACTTTTTTCAACATACTATACTATGACATTTTTTATCACTTTTTTTGACATACTATACTATGACGTTTTTTATACTATGACTTTTTTCAATATACTATACTATGTTGTTTTTATCACTTTTTTCAACATACTATACTCTGACGTTTTTTATACTATGACTTTTTCAACATACTATACTATGTTGTTTTTATCACTTTTTTCAACATACTATACTATGACGTTTTTTATCACTTTTTTTGACATACTATACTATGACGTTTTTTATACTATGACTTTTTTCAACATACTATACTATGTCGTTTTTAACACTTTTTTCAACATACTATACTATGACGCTTTAATCAATTTTTTCGACATACTATACTATGACGTTTTTATCACTTTTTTCAACATACTATACTATGACGTTTTTTATCACTTTTTTTGACATACTATACTATGACGTTTTTTATACTATGACTTTTTTCAACATACTATACTATGACGCTTTAATCAATTTTTTCGACATACTATACTATGACGTTTTTATCACTTTATTCAACATACTATACTATGACGTTTTTATCACTTTTTTCAACATACTATACTATGACGTTTTTATCACTTTTTTCAACATACTATACTATGACGTTTTTATCACTTTTTTCAACATACTATACTATGATGTTTTTATCACTTTTTTCGACATACTATACTATGACGTTTTTATCACTTTTTTCAACATACTATACTATGACGTTTTTTATCACTTTTTTGACATACTATACTATGACGTTTTTTATACTATGACTTTTTTCAACATACTATACTATGACGTTTTTTATCACTTTTTTGACATACTATACTATGACGTTTTTTATACTATGACTTTTTTCAACATACTATACTATGACGTTTTTATCACTTTTTTCAACATACTATACTATGACGTTTTTTATCACTTTTTTGACATACTATACTATGACGTTTTTTATACTATGACTTTTTTCAACATACTATACTATGTCGTTTTTTATCACTTTTTTGACATACTATACTATGACGTTTTTTATACTATGACTTTTTTCAACATACTATACTATGTCGTTTTTATCACTTTTTTCAACATACTATACTATGACGTTTTTTATCACTTTTTTGACATACTATACTATGACGTTTTTTATACTATGACTTTTTTCAACATACTATACTATGTCGTTTTTATCACTTTTTTCAACATACTATACTATGATGTTTTTATCACTTTTTTTGGACATACTATACAATGACTTTTTAGTTACTTTTTTCGACATAGTATTTATAATGTTATTATCACTTTTTTTCAACATACTATACTATGACGTTTTTATCATTTTTTTTGACATACTATACAATTACTTTTTAGTTACTTTTTTCGACATAGTATTTATGATGTTATTATCACTTTTTTTCAACATACTATACTATGACGTTTTTATCACTTTTTTCAATATACTATACTATGACGTTTTTATCACTTTTTTTTCAACATGCTATACTATGTTTGTAACATTTTTTTTTCAACATACTATACTATGATGTTTTTTATACTATGACTTTTTTCAACATACTATACTATGACGTTTTTATCACTTTTTTTGACATACTATACTATGACGTTTTTTATACTATGACTTTTTTCAACATACTATACTATGACGTTTTTATCACTTTTTCAACATACTATATACTATGACGCTTTTATCACTTTTTTCAACATACTATACTATGACGTTTTTTATCACTTTTTTTGACATACTATACTATGATGTTTTTATCACTTTTTTCGACATACTATACTATGACGTTTTTATCACTTTTTTCAACATACTATACTATGACGTTTTTTATCACTTTTTTGACATACTATACTATGACGTTTTTTATACTATGACTTTTTTCAACATACTATACTATGACGTTTTTATCACTTTTTTCAACATACTATACTATGACGTTTTTTATACTATGACTTTTTTCAACATACTATACTATGACGTTTTTTATCACTTTTTTGACATACTATACTATGACGTTTTTTATACTATGACTTTTTTCAACATACTATACTATGACGTTTTTTATCACTTTTTTGACATACTATACTATGACGTTTTTTATACTATGACTTTTTTCAACATACTATACTATGTCGTTTTTATCACTTTTTTCAACATACTATACTATGATGTTTTTATCACTTTTTTTGGACATACTATACAATGACTTTTTAGTTACTTTTTTCGACATAGTATTTATAATGTTATTATCACTTTTTTTCAACATACTATACTATGACGTTTTTATCATTTTTTTTGACATACTATACAATTACTTTTTAGTTACTTTTTTCGACATAGTATTTATGATGTTATTATCACTTTTTTTCAACATACTATACTATGACGTTTTTATCACTTTTTTCAATATACTTTACTATGACGTTTTTATCACTTTTTTCAACATACTATACTATGATGTTTTTATCACTTTTTTTGGACATACTATACAATGACTTTTTAGTTACTTTTTTCGACATAGTATTTATAATGTTATTATCACTTTTTTTCAACATACTATACTATGACGTTTTTATCATTTTTTTTGACATACTATACAATTACTTTTTAGTTACTTTTTTCGACATAGTATTTATGATGTTATTATCACTTTTTTCAATATACTATACTATGACGTTTTTATCACTTTTTTTTCAACATGCTATACTATGTTTGTAACATTTTTTTTTCAACATGCTATACTATGTTTGTAACATTTTTTTTTCAACATACTATACTATGATGTTTTTTATACTATGACTTTTTTCAACATACTATACTATGACGTTTTTATCACTTTTTTTGACATACTATACTATGACGTTTTTTATCACTTTCTTTGACATACTATACTATGACATTTTTTATACTATGACTTTTTTCAACATACTATACTATGTCGTTTTTATCACTTTTTTCAACATACTATACTATGACGCTTTTATCAATTTTTTCGACATACTATACTATGATTTTTTATCACTTTTTTCAATATACTATACTATGACGTTTTTATCACTTTTTTTCAACATGCTATAGTATGTTTGTAATTTTTTTTTTGACATACTATACTATGATGTTTTTATCACTTTTTTCGACATACTATACTATGACGTTTTTATCACTTTTTTCAACATACTATACTATGACGTTTTTTATCACTTTTTTTGACATACTATACTATGACGTTTTTTATACTATGACTTTTTTCAACATACTATACTATGATGTTTTTATCACTTTTTTTTACATACTATACTGTGACGTTTTTATCACTTTTTTCGACATACTATACTATGACGCTTTTATCACTTTTTTCGACGTTTTTATCACTTTTTTTTACATACTATACTGTGACGTTTTTATCACTTTTTTTCGACATACTATACTATGACGTTTTTATCACTTTTTTCAGCATACTATACTATGACGTTTTTATCACTTTTTTCAACATACTATACTATGACGTTTTTGTCACTTTTTTCAACATACTATACCATGACGTTTTTATCACTTTTTTTTGACATACTATACTATGACGTTTTTATCGCTTTTTTTCGACATGCTATACTATGACGTTTTTATCACTTTTTTTCGACACACTATACTATGACTTTTCAATAACTTTTTTCGACATACTATACTATGACGTTATCACTTTTTTCAGTGATCAGTATCGTTTTTTCTTTTCTTTTTTTCCACTTTTTTGGACAACTATACTATGACATTTTTATCACTTTTTGTCCACATACTATACTATGACGTTTATATCCCTTTTTTTTCGACACACTATACTATGACTTTTCAATAACTTTTTTCGACATACTATACTATGTCGTGTTTTGTTTTTTCACTTTTTTTCAGCATACTATACTATGTTTGGGTGTTTTTTTCACTTTTTTGGACATACTATACTATGTTGTTTTTATCACTTTTTAGGACATACCACACTAGGACTTTTTTCGACATAATATAGGCTACTATGACATTTTTATCACTCTTTTCGACATACTATATATATGACTTCTTTTAATGACATACAGTACTATGACATTTTTTGGCCTTTTTAACGACACACTAAATTATGATATTTTTAGGCAGTTTTTGTATGACATACTATACCATGACATTTCTTTTTTTTTTTTTCTTGTTTTTAAATCGAATGTGGAAAAAAAAATGACACAACACTCATTCAATGCATTCTATTTTTTCATTGTTTTAATGTCTAAGAATCAGAGAGTGGTGCAGTGGTTAGCACTGTTAACTCATAGCAAGAGGGTTCTGGGTCCAAATCTGCCATCCAGCCCTCCTTTGTGGACTTTGCATGAACTCCTGGTGTCAGCAAAAGTTTTTCTCCTGGTGCTCCGACTTCCTCCCACGGTCCAAAGATATGCAAGTTAATTGGTGACTCTAAATTGTCTGTAGGTGTGAATGTGAGGTTCCAGCCCCCCTGCGACCCTGTACCAGGATACGTGGTTATGGACAATCAATAAATGAAACAGAAAGACAGTACAGTGTTTGACATTGACGTTAGCTGCCCTCAGAAGTCAAGCAACCACGTTTGTTGGGGAATGGCAACACCACCTGTAGAAACAACATACAGACCTGCAGTATAGCATAATACAAGAACCAGTAGTAATGATATTGTCAACTCCAGCCCCCATGTTGGGTCTCGAGACCAAAGCAGAGAAATTCTGTGCATCATGTTGATAATTAGATACATGTACACTCCAGTATCCAAGAAACAGTTTTACAGACATCCAAAGACAGACTTTATGAATGAAGACTGCAACAAATGATGAGAGAGTTTAAGGAAATATCTGAAATAAAAAAGACTGGATAATGACTGAGCGGATACATAATGCATTCTGTTGATGATTACAGCTGTAATTACAATTTTGAAACACGCAGAGCACCACCAAAGTCAGACATTCTGCAATCTGACCCCTCCGCTTTTGATTACTGTCTGCCGTCTTAAATAACAGGCTTTGAAATGAAAGGCTGTCGAGGACCATTCCCAGTTTTTCTGATGGCTTTAAACTTAACTATTAATATCCTAAATGCTCTTTAACAGGCCCGTCTCTGGCAGTGGAAAGGCCCTCATTGTATGTTAATTCCTGCTGTCAGCGTCATAATGAGTGCATATGACGCTGATTGTACTTGTTTTGTTTCAGAGGTCTTTTGGTACAATTTACATATATTATTCATATTATTTAAAGTGAAAGTGACAGGCGTTTATTTCGAGACAAAATCTTGTACAGCTCGACTTTTCTTCTGTGTATTTTCTTCATTATACGAATTTGAGTGTGCAGCGTATGATGGGGTGTAATTTCTGCTCTCCATTTCTGCTCGGTTGAAAACATGATTTTTTTTCTTTATGTCAGTCTTTCTCTGAAATATAATTTGAGCTAGGTTAGCTTTTCCTCCAATCCAGGAGGCAATTTGGCTCAAGGCTGTGTGCAACTGTGTGGCGAATAGCTCAAAGTATGCGTTCACATACTACCTTGCCCTCAGGACTTCCATCCGTTGTCGCTTACTGTGTTTGACCCAGCTGCATTGAGTAATGAATATGAGAGTAATGGACTCACCCCTCCTACTGTTGCTCTCGTTTTTTTTCTCCCAGGCAAACGGTGGCTGGCAGGATGCTCCGACCCCCTCATCAGTGACTTCACCCACAGAAGGACCCGGAAGCGTTCACTCTGACACCTCCAACTGATCCTCCACCCCCCTCCTTCACTCCGTCCTCTGCTTCCTAACTTCCTCCACCACTGCAACCCCAGACGCACCTCCTAAAACTGAAGCTCAATCCCCCCATTGGGACTGGACGTGACGTACTGTATGCAGTCACGCAGCGGGACACAGTTGGGGTCTGGGACGACATTTCCATCATTATGGACAGATATTTCACTTTTCCTATCTGGACTACCGCAGCACCGTTAGCAGCCTGCGTAGGGGACTCATATCCACACTTCACAGTTTGTACAGTTTCCACTTGATGTCCATGTTGCCTCTTTGTATTTCTCTTACATTATATATTCACACAGTAGGCACACAGTTAGCAGCGTAACGCTCCCCACGTCTTGTAAATTGAAATGCTTCCACACTACCTCTATTCGAAATAACAACAGAGAAAACATTTCAAGCGCTTCGGTTTTACAAATTTTTATAATTATTGGAATTTAACTGTATGACGCATCACGCCCTGTCATGACACCTCTGTCTTTATTACTGTGTTCACACATTTTGTTTATCTACAGTGCCAAAGTTCAACCCTGGAGGTGAATTTTGATACGTTTTTATTGCGTCATGTCCTTCCATTTTCCATGCCATACGTTGTGAAGTATCATTATGTTAGTCCAGTCATATTAGTCAGGTAATATCCACGTATTCAGCCTCGATTTATATAGTTTGTATTCAGAACTTCTACAACAGACAATGACATATAAGGCATTTTATATTTTATTGCCAGAGAAGCAGGTTTTCTGCTCATATGCAGTACAATGATAATGCAAAGAATTCACAATTTTTACGCAAGCAATTAAACTGAGTGCGACTCGAGAGGAGAGCTGAAGTTCTGTCACGCTTGTCGGCTGCATTTACAATATTCAAAGAATAATTGACCTGAAAAACTAAATCGATGACAATGTTAGCGGCAATTATGGCACGTCAATAAGAATTAAAGCACAATAAAGCCTAATGATTGATCTCGAAGGGTAACATTTGTAAATGTTGAAGAGAAAACAATACAGAGGAAATTTTATGATTTAACTATAGGAGTCGTATATGGAAGAAAAAGAGTGTACATACAGTCAGTGCATTGTCAGACATCGTCAGTGTGTATCAATATAGCCAAATACTGCTGGTAACCAAATCCAAAACAAAAATTGTAATTCAGATTTTAAGGCACCATGTTGCTGGGATTTTACTTTTCATTTGTGGGATTATATTTGTGTCATCATCCTGAGACTGTAACGGGACACCTATGTTAGTGCTGAAATTAGATTTTTGTGTTATATTATCAATATACACTTTGTGTTGGCACAAAAAAAATCACGTTAAAAAAATGCTATTGCATGCTCAGGATTATGGCACAAACTCTAAGCACTAACTCCGTATTTTGGAATTATATTTGTGTCATAATCCAGAGATCATACTGGGACATTTAGCGCTTAAATTAGATTTTTGTGTTTAAAATAAATTATTCTCTGCATGATAAGAATTTCTTTACATATACTTTGTGTCAGCGCAAAAAAAATCACTTTCAAAATATCCCATTGCACGCTCAGAAATTTGGCACAAATATGACTCCATATTTTAGAATTATATTTGTGGCATAATCCTGAGGCTGCGGTGGAACATTTTGCGCTCAAATTAGATTATTGTGTTCGCTTAAATTAAGTTATTACTTACACCATAAGATTTTTTTTAACATATAGTTTGTGTGCAAGCAAAAAATAATTTTCCAAATATCCCTGTGTGAGTTTAGGATTATGGTACAAATACGACTCCATATTTCGGAATTAAATTTGTGTCATAAGACTGAGACCGTAAAGGGACATTTCCTACACAAATCAGACTTTTTCTTTTGCTCAAATGAAATTATTCTTTGCATGATAAGATTTTCTTTACATATTCTTTATGTCAGTGCAAAAGAAAAATCACTTTCAGGATATGACATCGCACGCTCAGGATTGTGGCACAAACACAGCTCCATATTTTAGAATTATGTTTGTGTCAAAATCCTGAGACTGCAGTGGGACATTTTGCACTCAGATTAGATTTCTGTATTACATTATCAAAATTTCTTTACATATATTTTGTGTTTTCGCAGAAAATCACTTTCAAAAAATGGCATTGCTCGCTCAGGATTGTGGCACAAATACAACTCCATATTTTGGAATTATGTTTGTGTCATAAGACTGACACTGGGATGGGACATTTTGCGCACCAGTTACATCTTTGTGTTTGTTAAAATTAAATTACTCTTTAGAGGATTAGTTTTTTTATTTTGTTTTTTAGATATACTTTGTGTCAGCACAAAAACTCACTTTCAGAATATCCCATTGCACGCACAGGATTGTGGCACAAATACAACTCCATATTTTGGAATTATGTTGGTGTCATAATCCTGAGGCCACGATGGGACTTTTTGCGCTCAAATCAGATTTTTGTGTTACATTATCAAATTGTTTTAATCATACCTTGTGCTTGAAAATATCACTTTTTAAAAAAATCCCATTGCACACTCAGGATTATGGCACAAATATGACTCCATACATATTCAGTGCTGAAAAACACTTGAGGTTTCTCATTCCATCACTCTTGTTCTTTGATAACATAACGAACTGCAGTGTTTGTGTTTTCAAGAGTCCCATCACTTATTGTTTTGACACCACATCCATCAACACAAACCGATCCAAAATGTGAAATTAAAATTTGTGACCTTTGTTGTATGTACAGTATAGTATGTGGTCTAACATGTATACATGATTACAGTGGTCCTCATGAGATATCAGCATTTACATACTTTGATACCAAAAAAAGGCAGAATTTTTATCCTTTACATTGGGATCAGCTTTATCGACGTTTTGTTTTTCCTCTTTTTCGTAGGGTTTTATGATCTACGGTACTAGTGAGCGTCTCGTAATGCTCCAGTACTCTGTATTCAAAGCCAAAAACATGCAGTTGGAATACAGACGTGTTTATAGACATTACAACGGAAACAAATACCCTGATGGCACACAAATCCAGATAATGTTTGGATATATTTTTATGTCTCCATTTTGTGAATAACTTTTGTTTTCACTTGATATTCTTTTGCTTTGCTACAGGACTTTTTTTTAATGCTACCATTATATGTGAATTAGCCCAAGAATGCTCTATATACAGTATGTAGATATGCACCTTTACTCTTTTGTTTTTGCATCTTTGAATTTGGACGGTAGCCATTTTAACGCAGCCTGACGGAGTTCCAAATCCTGATTATTATTTTGTACTCAGACCACCGAAACAAGCCTGCCTACAAGATGGCTACCGTCTGAATGAAGGTGACGTGAAAAGTTAGTGTTAACATCGCCCTCCGGATTTGTTTTGAGCTTAACTCACGATACAGAAATTCAACCCTGAGATCCCGACCAGTCATACAGCCTGACAACCACAGGTATTTTTTAACAGTCGTCAGTGTGTTTGTATTTATTACACGTGTATGAAATCATGGATGTTTCAGAGCTACTGTCTGGAGGTCAACCACGGCATGATTCCACCAAACAAACTCATTTGGATCATTGGGAGCGGCTCCTCCTCCTCGACCCACCTGCTCAGTATTACAGTCGAGGGGCCGAGCACCGTCGAAGTGATGCACAGAACCTGCCTCAGTCGTGTCTTCTGAAGTCATTGGAGTGAATTGACAGCACCGGCCATGCAAGGCAAACACAAGGATTGTTTTTGCACCCCTCGGATGATAAGAAAAAAAAAAAAAGGCTTAACTCTACTTTTCACATTGCCTGTCAAATATTATCGAAGCTTCATGTAATGATGCTTTTTAGTTTTTGAATATAAAAGGAGAAGAGACATGAAAAGAAAAATGAACAATTTGTAAAACATAAAATGTTTTATTTGTTGCATGTCTTTTTGTTCTTCAATAAAATAACGTACTGCAGTGTTTTGAATGTTAACTTCTTTTTTATAAGGATTTCAGAGTGAAATCGTGGAGCCTTTTTCTTGACAGGTTTTAACTTTTAAGATCTCTGCGTATGTAAAAAGGTATCAAATGGAAAACTATTGTCTTTTTAATTCCAATTCAAAACCTGTTTTCTGTGGAGAAAAATAGCTGAAAGGTGTAGGTTTTATGGTCTCTTAATTTGTACTGGCAATGCGTATCCCAAATAAATAGTTTCTTTTGTTGCATAAATCTCAGTTTTGTCTTTTTTCATGTCAAGTTTCACCGCAGATGCACGACTGAATTTCATCCCAAACTTGTGCCTGCTCTCTCCTCCAGACTTTTGTAACAGGGTCAGGGTCAGGAGTCACTGTAGGATACAAGTTTACACGTTGTAGACTTGTCAGTCCGACACCTCTGGATAACATTGCACGTCTCACTTCCAACTATGCTACTGCACGCAGGCATTTTATCACCACTAACATAGCGCCGGAGCTCGGCCGAGCTGCCGAGGGTGTGAAGGGGACATTTTCACAGTTTTCGAAGTGAGTGAAAGCTGTGCGCTCCCGGCAGACAGACGCCCCCCCGCCCCCACCCCTCTCTCCTCCCCACACCCAGGTCCCTCCGAGGCATGGTTAATGTGCGTTCCCTGAAAGAGGCGGAATCCACACTTATCTCTCTCCTCCAGATAAACCAGACAGGATGTCTGATTCTGCTCCTCCAATTCATCCGTCCCTGGGAAAGAAAAAAAAAGGGGTTGAAACATTAACTTGTGGATTAGGAAGAGGTTCCCAGGAGCATCCAAAATCAGAGAGCGTGACAGAGACTGTGGGAGTGACATATGCAAACATGATCAAGTGTAATTACATGGAGGAGCCTCCTTGTTTCTATCAAAGGGCCACTGTTTGAGGCATGAAAGGCAAGAAGTGCTGGACGTGTTTAATTTATTCATGTGCTCCCACGAACCAAAAGGCATTGTGAGGCTGATTCAGTCATTACATGGTGAAAAGGTGTAAATCCCATTCGGAGTAAAATCACTGTACGTTCTTTTGAATTTCTGATTCCTTTAACAAATAGGTTGGATAACATGCTACACCGTGACAAATGCCACGCAGGTTTTTAAGGAGACGACACTGATCATTATCCATTTACATGGTGAGAAGATGCAAATCCAGTCGGGAGCAGAATCAGAAGTCTGGATTCTTTTATCCATTAACAAATACCTTGGCTGAAACAGGTGAAGAGTAAAATGAAATGTACCCTTAAAAAACCCACTGTATTATCTTTCCCTGACATTTTGTTAAAGGTCACTCGCTCTAAGATTTAACTAGCTAATATCCATTTTAAAAGGAATAAGAATCACATGGCAGCTGTTATTATTTTTGATCTACTACAAGAAGTGCAGGACGTTCCCAGAAATCACTGATCTGATGATTTGCAAGTCAAAAGACGCCTAGATGTTCTTGTTTAAATCGGGTACATTTGGTTGGAAAGTGGAGGTTTTAGAGATATCAAGGTGACATGAAGTTGTGTTTTAACAGCATTTTTGTGAACATGGATTTCGAGGAGTTCTTTTTTTGCACGGGAGTAGTGAATGGCACGTTACCTGGGTGAGATGCCTGCCAAGCTGCAGACCTCTGTTCAAGACCAACAAACAACAAAAACGGTTGCAATTTAATGAGTCATGGTTGTTTTTTGGGGACCTGTCTTCGTGACCCATGGCTGTTTTTTTCTGAGGCATTTTAGGCACCAAACGTGGGGTTTTTTGGGATTGGTCACTGTGTTTACGGTGTTTTTAGCTCCCAAATGTGGGTGTTTTAATGGTGACTCGCTGCTGGTTCTCCTGAGGCACCAAACTTGGGTGTTTTCAGGGACTGGTCAGTTGCTGCATTTATTTTAGCCCACAAACATGGGTGCTTTGGGGTTATCACTGGTTTCCTGAGGCATTTTAGGCACCAAACATGGGTGTCTTTTTGGGAACAGTCGCTGTTTTCCCTGCATTTTTTAGCCCACAAACGTGGGTGTTTTTGGTGATATATCACAGGTTTTCCTGAGGCACCTCAGGCACCAAACTTGGGTGTTTTTTTCAGAGTGGTCGCTGGGTTGCTGTTTTTCCTGCAGCTTTTCAGTCCCCAAATGTGGGTGTTTTTTAGTGACCCATCACTGGTTTTCCTGAGGCATTTTAGGCACCAAACATGGGTGATTTTTAGTGATTGTCACTCTTTTTCCTGAGGCGTTTTAGGTTTGTTTTCAAAGCAATAATGCTGCATTTCCTGCTCCAGGGCTTTTAACGAGAACCAAGAAGTACGATCACACCCGTCTGTTTTCACCTCTTTACATTGGCTCCCTGTCTTTTTTAAGGATTGATTTTAAGATCTTATTGATTACTTTTAAGGCTCTTCATGGCTTGTCTCCAGATTACATTAAAGACCTTGTAATCCCTTATGAACCTTTGCGCAGTGTGAGATCCTCAGGCAGAGGTCTTTTGTCTGTTCCAGAGTCCAGACTGAAGACTAAAGAGGACAGATCTTTTGAAATCAGGGCCCTGAGGCTCTGGAACGACCTGCGCGAGGATGTGAGACGCGGTCTGAGTCACTATGTTCATTTCAGTGTCTCCTAAATCATACCTCTTTCAGATCTTGGCTTTAGTTTTGGCTTTTATCTTTTACTTTAGTCACCTCTTATGACATTTTAGTTTGTGTTCATTCTCCTTGTGTGTGTGTGTCCTCGTGTAAAACTAAAAAAAAGGTTCAAATAGGCGATGCACAAAGAATTTAAGGTTTTGTCTGGATTTCAGATTTGCACAACGCTTTATTGCTATTTTGCAAAAAGATGAAAATTCTCCTGCAAAAATGCAAACGCACTCATCAGCCTCTCACTCTGATGTGACGAAGGACGGTAACAAAAAGCTCTTCTGTCCTCTTTGACCTCACCCTCGTTGGGTTTCCTACATCTGAGCCTTCTCATCACTGGAGCTTCATATCAATCATCCTCAACCAGACCACAATGCATGTGGCACATACAGAGGTGCTCAGGGCTCACATTATATCAATGACAATAACAAGACTCATAAAAAGGCCGGCCTTATACACAACGCATAATGTGCATCAGTTATGTCAACGCCTGCCAGCCTGATACACACACACACACACACCGAGGCGGCACACATGTGCCTGAGGGAAGGGCTACCGAAGCAGACGATGCAAGGTCTGCGGTCTGAGGGCACGACATAATGGAGAGGCTTTGTCTCAAGGAAACCCTCTGCATTAACAAGATGAAGCAAGTCTTCCTCTCCACTGATAGATCTCAGAATCACTCCAAAGAGAAAAGGCTCTGCAGGAATAGGGTCAAGTAATTAGTGACTGTGGGTGTGTTTCAGTCAGTGTTGCAGATTTCAGATTTGGAAACAGTTCAGTTTGGCACAGACTTGCCACTGGAAAGCCTCAGTCTCGTATTGCCTATGCCACCCACAGATCTTTAATGAATTCCTCTGATCCCAACTTTCATAAAGAAGACATTTGGAAAAGATTTCACAGATCAGCGTGCGTCATTGAAGCCTTTCAAGTTATTTCAACCGTGGAACATTTGAATTAGAATTTGCAGTAAATTTCAGCATTTTGGGGTGTGGGAGTTTAAGGCTGTAAACTGGTTCTTTATATTTGCCTAAAGCTCCCATAATGAGCGAGATATGGACCTTATCGTGTTCTTCAATTATAAGGGGGAGAAAAAAACCTTTAAAACTGTGCCAGGAGATGCTCTCATTAAAGAAATGAGAAAGTTATCTCTCCAAAACATGAATCAAAAATTAAACAAAAAAATATTTTTTTGCGCTGATGATCAAGGACATTCAGATACACTGCTGTTGCAATAATTATCGCACTCACGTCCGACAACAAAAGTAGGACCGTTCACGTCGACTCTCATGCAGCTGTGAGCTAATTTGTTTTGAGTTTGTCTCTGTGTTTTCATCCTCTTAAATGTTTTCCCTGCGTTTCTGGACATGAAGTCGTTTGACACATTTGGTCACTGCAGTGTGTCGCTTTGGAGGGAAATCCTGTCTTTTCATAAGATAGCAATGCTGATTATGTTGTCAAAATGGATTTATGTCTGGTAAAAGAAACTGCCCCGTTCCCCCTGCTCTGTGGACCCTGCTATACACTGTATATTGTAATTTAGGAGGCAGCTGTCATATTGAGTTTTCCCATTATCCTGTATGTACAGCGTGGCTCAGACGCAGACTGAATGCACTGGGTGTGACTGTACCGTCTCTCTATAGCTCACACAAACGCAGTCTTGATTTATCGATTCAAATTAATATTTAAATTCACAGTCAAACAGAAGGAGGTTTAAGAAATCTGTTTTTACAGGACGAGCCTGTGGAAAGTCTCGTTGCTCTCAACAGTGAAACACTGCTGACCCCTCATGGTCTGATGGGTGTCGTTCAGAGGCAGAGAGCTCTGACAACAGGAGCAGTGAAGGGTTTGAATGTTTGAAAGCTCTTATATTCAAAATTTGAGTTCCCTTCTTAAAAAACATACACTACAGTTGTCTTGCTTTGGTCTGAATCAGGGACTAATATTGTTGTAAAGTTGTATAATTGCCTAGAGTTGGTTCGTGTGGACCAGATCAAATGACTGGTCAGAATTTCCATGTGGGAAAAATCCAGGAAGTGAAGCAAACGTTGAAGAAGAGTACACTTGCAAGATAAATGTGACACTTTCTAATGTCACAATGGAGGGACAACTACGCAGGTTGATTTTAGCGCTGCTCATCATGGACTATATTGCTGTCATTGTGACTGACCACCTCTTCAAGAAGGTCTCGGTCCGGTTGTTTTGATGTTATAACTAGTAACTATTGTGCACTAAGGCCTGTCACAATGGCATGCACCGGGGCCCATGGTAGCGACAAGTCTCAAGTCAAGTCCAGAGTCCTACACTTTGAGTTTCAAGTCCCAAACAAGGAAAAGGCAAGCCAAATTTATTTATAGCACATTTCATAGCTCAAGTGCTTTACAGATTAGTAGCCCAACCACAAAGCCTGCCTCAAAGGTAGTTGTTGTATATATATATTTTTCTTCTATATTCATGTTTTTTTTTGTTTGTTTGTTTTTTGCACCAAAACACTCCAAAATATCCTTGTATGGGAACACCTACTTGCCGATAAACCCGATTCTAATTCTGACGACAAGTTAAGATGTGAGAAAGTCTTTTAATACAAGAAAAAAAAAGACTTTGTGCAGCATCACAAATGGACGGTCTTCACATGCAACATGCTAGTTCTATGACAAGGAGCAAATTAATATTTTAATTGCATAACAGAGAAGAGACGCAGCTGTCACGAGGCTCAGATGTGGCGGCAGTGACGGGGCGGTGATGATGGTGTAACGTGAGTAACTGAGCCTCTTCAGGGAGTGCAATTTAAATCACTGCCTGCATCTTACAGCTCTTAAAGGACGATCAGATAATCAATGTGCTCTTTATAGCTCATTAATTTACTGTAACTCAACAGAACATGAAAAGAACATGCGAGGGGCGTCCAACAAAGCTTCATGTTTTCACCTCTACTACTTCATCCTCAAATTGTCAGTATAGTAGGAACTCTTAGGAAGTGTACGATGGTGATTTATACCAGTGTCAGATCTAATAACATAATATTCAATATTGGTTTAGTGTAAAAGGTCATTATAGTCCTTGTGAATCGTAAATTCTTTATAAGCAACCATTGACAGGTGCAGAAAAAGCTAGTGAGAGGATCCTGAGTTACATTTTTTTGTCAGATTAACCACGACCACACCACTGGATCAGATACGACTACTGTCCAAGAATTTTTCACTCTGTTGCCATACACACACAGGCCCAAAATACACACACACACACACACACACATGCAATCAGGACCTAAACATGCATTAGATGGAGAGAAAGTACCTCAGCAGTGTGCAGGAAGTGAGCTGGCACCTCTCCAGCTACCAGTCCACGCTCCATATTTGGTCCAGACGGGGTTTTGAGCCAGCGACCCTCTGGTTCCCAACCCGAGTACCTGTGGACTGAGTTACCACCGCCCCAACATGCCCTAGAACAGCGGTTCTCACCTGGTGGGTCACGGCCCAAAAGTGGGTCGCAGGTCCATTCTGAATGGGCCGCAAGTGACTCACAAATGTGTCAACTCTGTATAAAAATGTAAAAAAATTAAGTATGATGAATTCCTGATACAGAGCTTTTAATTTGAGGTGCCATTTTCCTGCTGCAGAGAGAACGACTAACGGACAGCGACTTGACAAAGACCGCAAATTAGCATGACGGCGCAAGTACGATGCTGAACGTACTTATGTGTGGACCTTGAAGAAGTAATGACTAAGCAGAAATCTGGACCCCCTGGCTCGGGATGCACGATCCAATATCTGGATTGAATATCAGCCCCGATATCATCAAAATAGATGGAACGGGTATCGGAAAATGCAACCTATACCTGAGGCGATCCTTTCCCTTTAAATCTGTTGTGACATGAGCTACGTCATACGTCATGGAGCGAGGGAGAGAATCTGCTGTGTGGAGGTATTTCACACTATTTCAACTGCTGTTGCACAATTGTTTATTTTGGTTAAAGATAAATAGTTCATCATTGAATTAATCTGTTTCATCTTGTTTCATTTTATCCTAAGAAAGAACTGTGTAGTCATCAATGCCTGATGCCTCCAGTCTTTTCTCTTCTACATGTAAAGGTATAGAGCTGTTTAGGTCAACCATGGTATCGGATATCCAGACACTGTCTTATACAATTTTAAACACTACACAGATACTACAAAACATGTATCCAAATGTGTCGCCAACTTGAGATTGACGTCGTTCCTTGGGAGCAACCCTCTCTCACAGCGTTGTCTTGTGCCCTCAGGTGATATTTCACCAGAACCAGGAGCTGTGTTAAACATTCTGGGTGTATTCAAAGCATTAACACAACAATTCCTCTCCTATTGTATCATTACGGCAAAAAAGCTATGACTAATTTCATGGAAAGGAACGACAGTGGCTACATGATCTAACCAGCATGCTACATTTGGGAGGATAAGACTCGTCTTAAAGGGCAGACTCGCACAATATATCACAATCTGGCAACCTCTCATATCACACCTCACACAAAGGACCTGAGTTGTGATGTTCTCTTCTACAGTATCCCATTCTGAGTATGAGTTAATAAGCAAGACGAGGGTGATGGATAAGGGAATAGAAGGGGTTAAGGAAAGCCGTATCTATCTCTTTTTTCCCTTTATTTACTTTATGCACAGTTAATTCACTAATGCTTTGTCTTGTTAACAGCTACATGTTTTCCTGCATTTGTGAACGTATTATTTCACAACTCTTTTCTGTAAAATGAAATGAGCAGTGACGCTGCAACATGTGATATGTATTTTCATGTTTGGCTCAATAAAAACTGGCCCATAACTAAAATATACACATTTTAAAAAATAACATCATTGTGTCTTTAAACCTACACCATGAGTTATAAATGTTTTCTTAAACTATTTTAGAGGATTGGAGATAATGGCAGCCTCATAGCATTTATGGTTCTGTTTGCATTTGGTTGTGATTATTATATATGTTTTATCATTTTAAACATGTTTGAATATGTGTATATTATAATCACTGCCTTGCTCTGGAGTTCTTATTCTGCTGTTGAAAGGCAAAAATGCAGAAACAGAACTGTACCTTAATTGCTTTTGTGATGATACATTTTCATTAAATATCATCAATCCCTCTTGAAAATCATTGTGAATTAATTGCACATTAAATGTCAGTGGGCCCATCTCACAAAAGAGGTGCAATGAAATCAGCCTCAGAGGATCATCGCTTCATTAAGGGAGAATCACATCATTGTTTTTGCGTGTTTTGGGATATTTTCTGCTGATCATGTGTAATAGATTACCTGACTCAGTTAAGTCTTAAATATTACCAGGGTTTGTTTCTGGTGAGTTGAAATGAACGGAGGTCAGTGGCTGCCTGCAGAAGCAGAATGTAACTAAGTGCATTTTATGTACAAATTTAAGGTATTTGTACTCGAGTATTTCAATCTCATGCCATTTTCTACTCCACTAGGCTTCAGAGGCAAATATCTGATCATTTTACTTGGATTTTTACACACAAAACATTTTTTTTCACACAGAAACATATTGTGGTTTCAACTTCTTACATGAAGGCATTTGCTGCTTTTCCTTTGATTCGTTTTTAACTTGATTTTTTTTTTTCTGCATTCAGTACTTTTAAGACCTTGAAAACATTTCCCTGAGTGCGCACACATACAATGCAGGACTTTTACAGCATTGTATTAGCACAATGTACAGGATCTTAATACTCCCTCCCCCCACCAGCTGCCTGTACATCAGAAATCCAAGAATCTAACTCTACTGTATGCTGTAAATGAGTAGCTTTAATTCAAACTATACAGCATGCTTCATAGGGAACCTTCAAGATATGCAAATGCTGCATAACCCTGTAACTTTTGGGTGACAGTGTCGCTGCAAACTCAGTTCAACCTTTTTGTTTTGTGAGGTTTGCAGGATGCTGCCTGTTCGGTCTTTGTTTATAATCTAGACCTCATCTGTGGACGCAAGTGTGACCTTGTGCAGCTTTGAGCTGTCTCAGCAGAGCGTCTGACCATGGTGGCTGACACAGCGAGACGTCTGCCTGTTTGGGGACAGAGGGTGTATGTAGGTCAGCCATGGGCCCGCATGCTGTGACAGCAGCACGGTCACTGTGCTGTGCAGCAGGACAGGGATTGGAGTGGACAGAGAGAGCCGGCGTGGAGAGAGGCCCCCCTCACACGTCAGCACCGATACTTCCTCATTTGCCCCCTTAAACACTTTGACATTATCAGGCCACACAGAGCAACGTCCACCCTCATTATTCTCACCTTTGGTACTGCAGCAAAACGGGCAAAGAGAGCCAAGAGAAGAAGAAATGGTGAGCAGACATCAGATCATGGTGCGTGTCTGAAATGTTGGGATGCTCATTTGATGGGTGGATATCTGCCCACGTCAAGACATGTAACATGAGCGGTGTTCAATTACAAGGTTACAGATTTGACAATACAGAGCTGAAACACTAGCCGACCGCAAAAATTAACGGGTGTGACACTGTTTCCTGTTTGGGATTCTAAAACGGGACAAAATTACTTTGAAATTTTGCAGAATTGTTACTTTCTAAAGGTTTTCAAACAGCGTTACAGATAAAGTGATGCTTTAAATGAAGTCACTGTGCAACCAGGTCGTTCTTTTTTTAACTTGTTTTATTGAAAAAGAGTCAACAGCACAGTTCCATATACAAACTATAACAATCCCATGACTGGCGACACACTGCCATCTAGTGGTTAACACACTGAGGCTCAGATGATGTATCAAAAACGAGAAGTGCACCCTAATGAATGGAACAGCTTCACAGACAACTTCGCTGATCCAATTTAGGAAAAAATTGGCATTATATACAGAGGTGAGGTATTAGAAATATTTGCTGTAGGTGAGTCTCTGATGTGTAAGAAATGTTGGGTGAAGAAATAAGAAAGACGGAGCTCATCGGTTATAAGGATGCATCGAACCAGATGCAGATTTGATGTTTGTCTTGATGCTGCTTGGCATTTTTCCTGAGGAAGAAAAAAAAAGAGATGATTAATGCTTGGTTATAATGTTTTACATGCAGAAATCTGCAGGTCATATCTGAGGTTATTTGCACACAAATTTGTTCCCTTAATTATTATGGTCAGAACGTTTCCAACAGCATCAGAAGTCAAATAAACACTTACCTTGACCCTGACTGAATGAAATATTATTTATTAGATCAATCTATTCCAGTTTTACTCTCTAAAAAAATGTTTAAATCATTTGGGAAAGTGTATCAAAATATGGTGTCATCATTCATATAATTTAACCTTCATACTGTATTTATTAAAATATTTTAAAGAGAATTTTAAAGGGTGGGACCATTTTTTTGGTTTTTATGTATCCAACTTAGAACATTTACATTTTGGTCGGAGCACGTACGATCAAGCGTTGCAGTATCATTTTTCTAAGCCCTTCTAAAAACATGTGACCTGATGTAGGTTCCTGCATGACGACGTCATTTCATACAAAACCCCTCGACCAGCCAACGTGCCTCTTCATGACTGAGAGTTGTGTGTTATCAATTGTCTATATTATTCTTACCGGCATGAAAGCTGAGCGACGCACTGCTGTGGACACCACGTTAGTTCAGATTAGAAAGTCACACAATAACACAAAGTAACAAATCGCAACTCCTGTGTTCTGTGAGGTAAAATCCCCGTGTTTGTCAAAGGAGTCTGGTGGCTTTGAAGAGAGCGATATAAAGTGGTGCTGTAGCAGTGATGGGATTTCCCCTGTGATTAAGGCCCTGATCACACAGAAAGTGTTTTAGCAGCTGGAGGCAGCTTTTTGTAATTGTTTTTGCTCGCTGTTCTTGCGTTGCAATGTACCTCCTGTTTCTGCACTCTAGGTGCCCAGCATTTTTGCTGCAGGAATCTTATATTCATAGGGAGAAGGTAGATACTGAAATGATTAAAGAGATTGTTTTCCAGCAGCTAAAACAGAAGCGGGCCGTTGAGGTTTGGAACAAACCAAAACTTAGAATTTTCTGTTGGATTAAAAATGAGTTTGGTGTAGAGAATTATGTTAAATATATTCTGTCTAAGAGGAGAAGATCATTGTGTGCCCAGTTCAGGTCAGGTATTCTTCCTCTGCATATTGAAACAGGACGTTGGGTTGGAACAAATGAGGACGACAGATTTTGTTTTTTATGTGATCTCAATGAAACTGAAAATGAAGTTCATTTTGTTTTGTATTGTCCATATTATCATGATTTAAGAGTGGTTATTTGAACATAAAACATTTTTATTTGCAGAATTTATAGAAAAGGCCTGGGTTAAAAGAAGCATGGCATTGCACAGATGATTATGTTTTGTTGTGGTTATGTAAAGTTGAATTTTGTTATGTGTACCGGAAGTCACATATGAAATGTTTTTCTATGTTTCACTGGGGTCATGTAATCCCGTGTGGGATGGGCCACTTGTGGCATGACACGTAAATAAATAAAAATTGAACTGAATTGAAAAATTGAAATATAATTGAACTCAGGCCTTTGTTTATAAGGCGCCTGCTTTATCCACTAAGCCACTGTCGCCCCAGCTCTCCCCACTCTGACCTACAACACTGGATGGGCGTTTATTAAAACAGAAAACAAGAGAGCACAGATGGACCCACCCTTTAATGTAAAAACCCTGTGCACCTTAAACTAATTCACATCCTAAAATATAGAAATTCAAAGCATCAATTCATCGACCAAACATCGTCACAGTGACACACATACACGGGGAGATGAAGAGCAGCAAGTGGAAAACAAACGGTCAGAGTGGTCCGGTGAAATACTAACCCAGCTCTCCAGGTCTCCTACCTGGCTGCCCTTGCTGCTGTGGAGCCACTGGTCCTCCCATACCTGCTTGCTGGCTTGAACCGCCACCAATGGTGACCTGCTGTAAGGTTGGCCCTCCACTCATCATGGGCCCTTGACCTGGATGACCAGGGGCCACTGGACCTGGAGGCCTACACTTGGAGAGCCCCTTTCCAAAAGCCACAGCTCCGACCAACGCGTTTGTGTCGGCAGGGTTGAAAGATGGTTTGTTCTGTCGTATTGCTGTAAAAAAAAGACAATGTTTTTTATATTTAAATGTATAAATACATTTTACAAAGAATTACCTGGACAACATAAAAAAACGTACCTGCACTTTCTGCATCTCTGTCATCACGAGGATTGTTGAGCTTCTCCAACAGATTGGAACACAGTTTATTCAAAGTCTGGATCTGTTTCTGTTGACAGAAATAAAACCAGGAGGGTTTGAGTGATTACAAATATTCTGCAGATGTAAACAATGTAAGACTGTTCTGCATTTTAGCACAGCATAACTACTTAACGGGATTGTTCCAATATTTTAAATAAGTTTGTATGGGGTGCTAACCCATAGTTAATATAATACCTACAGTCAGAGGTGTAGTGCTGATTGTTAAAGTCCCAGAGTGCGATTATGACGCAGTGCACGGTTAAATTGTGGCTTGTTTCAGAGAAGTTCCTACTGTGGCAACTATAACTGATGACGTGATCAAATATTAGATCAACTTTATGAATCGTTTCATTATGTTGAGTGTGTTACGCAGCACTCAGTCAAACATCTAGCTACGTAATATTAGGCAATACCACAGATGCAGCAGGCTGCACACAAGTAATTTGAATGATTTCATTTACTCACTTGTGCCGTGCAAACATAGCTGCATATGAAACATCCACTCTGAGGAAACGTTGGAGCGCAGGCATGCAGGGGTCGAGCTCATCTAATAGGTATGACTAAGAAAACGCAGCGAAGCAAGGCTGGATGACGTAAAGGGCAGTCTGGCGGCAAGGTAAAGCAGTAAAATTATTCTAAATATAGCGAACACTCAAAGTAATACTGACTCTTTTTAAGTGGCTAAAATACGTTTTGCAGCTGCCCATGTACACAGCAGTACATTGCTTAGCTTCTGTGGCAGCACTCCTGCCTGTGTGCCGACCAACATCTGCTGCATGACATATGCTGACACTGGATAAGTATCTCATACAACCCCACTTCAAATAATCTGAACAATCCCTTTAATATACATGTAAGTAAGACAGCATCCGTCCATTCAGTCCATACAATACCCAACTGACCTGTGCCACCTCTGGGCCAATTCGTCCCGCCTCGGCACTGAGCTGTTTCTCTTGCTCCTCCACCTCTGGATCTGGTTTAGTCCGCAAGTAGTCTGGTACAATCTCGTGGCTGAACACTGGGACACGCTGCTCTGTGAGTTTCTGTGGGGAGAACAAGCAGAGAGCGAGATTGTAAACAGACAGCTCAGAGAGACTGCTTGAAAAACACATGGAAGAGGCAGACGTGTCAGTCGCGGGCTCTGATACTCACTGCTAAATCCTCATCTCGGTCTGGAGACAGAAGCAGCGGTATTATAACCTGGTTGCGAAAAGATGGCGTCTTTTCATTCTTGAGCAGTTTATTGATAGTGTTCAGCTGACCGGATAGCAGAGCAAAGTTGTCCAAAACAGAGGGCCTGAATGACACAAACATATTACAGCATCAGAAAAAAACTCTCCAGAGGAACATTGTTAAAACCCTAATCTGTACATTTTGATTACAAAACATCAAAGAATCTTGTGTCATATGTGTGAAGTTATTTCACCACATTGCTTTGATACAGTTGGGGAAAAAAAGTCTTGATATAACACTCACCGGTCACTTTATTAAGTACAATTGCTCAACTGCTCGTTGAATTAGCACATAGCTTATCAACCAGTCATGTAGCAGCAACTCAATGCATTTAGGCATGTAGACATGGTGAAGACGACCTGCTGAAGTTCAAACCGAGCATCAGAATGGGGAAGTAAGGAGATTTAAGTGACTTTGAACATGGCATGGTTGTTGGTACCAGACGGGCTGGTCTGAGTGTTTACTGGGATTTTCACACACAACCATCTCTAGGGTTTACAGAGGATGGTCCCAAAAAGAGAAAATATCCAATAAGCAGCAGTTCTCCGGGTGAAAATGCCTTGTTGATGCCAGAGGTCAGAGGAGAATGGCCAGACTGGTTCAAGATGATAGAAAGGCAACAGTAACTCAAATAACCACTGGTTACAACCAAGGTCTGCAGAAGACCATCTCTGAACCAACAACATGTCCAACCTTGAAGCAGATGGGCTACAGCAGCAGAAGACCACACCAGGTGCCACTCCTGTCAGCTAACAACAGGAAACTGAGGCTACAGTTCACACAGGCTCACCAAAACTGGACAATAGAAGATTAGAAAAACGTTGCCTGGTCTGATGAGTCTGGATTTCTGCTGCCACATTCAGATGGTAGGGTCAGAATTTGGTGTGAACAACATGAAAGCATGGATCCATCCTGCCTTGTATCAACGGCTCAGGCTGCTGCTGGTGGTGTAATGGTGTGGGGGAGATTTTCTTAGTACCAACTGAGCATGGTTTAAACACCACAGCCTACCTGAGTATTGTTGCTGACCGTGTCCATCCCTTTATGACCACAGTGTACCATCTTCTGATGGCTACTTCCAGCAGGATAACGCACCATGTCACAAAGCTCACATCATCTCAAACTGGTTTCTTGAACATGACAAAGAGTTCACTGTACTCCACTGGCCTCCACAGTCACCAGATCTCAGTCCAATAGAGCACCTTTGGGATGTGGTGGAGCGGGAGATTCTCATCATGGATGTGCAGCCGACAAATCTTGTGTCGTGGCAATATGGACCAAAATCTCTGAGGAATGTTTCCAGCACCTTGTTGAATCTGTGACACCAAGAACTAAGGCAGTCCTGAAGGCAAAGGGGTCCAACCTGGTACTAACAAGGTGTACCTAATAAAGTGGCCGGTGAGTGTATTCACCTTAGCAATACTGTTGCTATGACAGTAAAAACTAGTACAGATTAATATTCCGAGAAAATTGTGCTTTACTTACCATGTCAATCGCTCGTATTCATTTTCCAACTTATAAATGAAACTGTGAAGAGCGTTTTTGACGTGTGCTACTCGAGAAATGAGAGACTCCACCGCCGCCTCCAGCTGCTTCTCTTCTCTTTGCTAACAGTGATACAAGACAACAAGCTCCGTCTGATGAACAAAACCCAAAATACACACGACACACACCAAACAAACCTAACGACAGTCTGTGGTAACGCCAAAGTTGATCAGTGTAAATGTTGGTTCAATTTTAATTTTCTGTAATGCTAAACTAGCTAGCTTGAACGCAAACTTATTTAGCTGTTAATGTTAGCATGCTAGCTACTGCTGGCGCTACAAACAAGTCAAACAGAAGCACCGTGTACAAGCGTGTGCACATGAAACTTTACTGAAAATACTAGTAAATAATATAACAAAGTATCAGACTGTGAATTATAATATATGAGCATTAAATGACATTACCTGCATTGTTGAACTACAAGCTCACGAAGAAAAGCTCCAGTCGGTCAAGGCTAAATAACTTCCGGTTCACGTTGTCAAAATAAAAGCATGTTATAAATTTGTGATGCCATTTTCTGCATTTTTCTCCTCCACACGGAGGCATACTAAAATAACAATGAATAAATAAATTAAATAAAGTTAAATTCAATTAATTTATTATTATTATTATTATTTAAATGCATAAAGTAGTGAAATATAACTAAGCACATTTACTCATGTACACTTCACAGGCAAATATTGTACCACATATCTTCACATTTGGTGATTTTGAATTACAGTTTTTTAGGTAAACCTGGAAAAAAAATCCTCCCACTTCTTAAGATAACTTAGCTGTTTAAAAATTGAATTAGCTGGCAAAGGCATTGTGAAATTTTCAGTGTCCTATTGCTAATTTCTCTAAAGCAAAGTACTTTATCCATCCAGTACTTCATCCACAACTGAATCTAAAACGTGATCCAAAACAATAACTGGGGTATATTAAATATTATGTATGTGCATCAACCTAAAAATACAAGGTTTGCACAATAGGAGATGACAATAATACGACACACAGCCATTCCACTACAATATTTCTGGTAAAAATATGTAATATTGCAGATAATATTGTAGTACAAAGGCTGCTGCACTATATCCTGGCCAGCTAATTAGTATTGGAAAATAAGTACTTAATAATACAGAACATATGTCGTGCCAAATATAAGCTGAGCATCAGTAGTGCATACTTTCATTTCAAGAACACATATGTTTGAAAATATGCCAAAAAAAAGCTCATATTTAGTAGTTGCAGGCACATGGAAATAGGGTAGTGTTAGCACATTAATCATAATGAATAGTAATTTATCAATTTCCAGTATATCGTATCGTATTGTATTGTATCGTATCATATCATATCATATCATATCGTAATCAGGACAGATACTAACAGTACAAAAGTAAAAAGCTGCTGGTCCTCAGGTATTTTCACATGACCTTATCTGGCCCTGAGTTACAATGTAACAGGTAGAAAAAGAACTGCAGGAAGTTAGATGAGCAGTGATTTATCACTGAGATGTCACTGATTTCACTGTACTGGCCAGAGTCTATTGGATATTTGTAAAATTGTGAATATTATACATGCTTGAAACTAATGTGTTTGTCAGTTGTTACTAAAGAGGTGGTAGTAATTGATCTTTTACTCAGAAGCAAGCAAACAGCAAAAGAGACCTTGTATCTAAAACATTTTATTTTGATAAAAAGGCGTTAGTTGTTCAATTGTGTGTCAGTTCAGTGTAAAGTATAAAAATCTGGCAACAACTGATAAATGCTGATGCTCAGTTCACTAAACACAGCATCTAATTAAGGCTAATGGTCGTTCTCACACACACACACACAACACACACCAGCATTTGTTCTTTTTGTAATAAGCAGATTTCTATTCATTTACTTGGTTAATGCTAAAGTAGGCTCACTTGTTGGATGAAGAAAGTAGAGAAATTTGAACAGGTCCACTTCATAAGTTCTCACAGACGTGCCTCTCTCTAAGTACATGTGAGATGCAAACATAGGCTACACCCACACTTATACGCTTTCATTTTAATACGCCGCTCTTGGGGGTTTCAATATGTCAGAGTAGTGTAGGCGCTAGGCGCATGCAGAAATAGAGATTTTACAATGAAAACGTATTAGTGTGGATGTAATGTTTGTGCAAAGAGTGCTACATGTTCTCATATCTTGTGCATAGCTCATGAATGAAGGGAGAAGTGCAGCTTTTAATTCACATTTGTGGCACAACTTGGTGAGAGGAGTTTAGAAGAGGCTTTCAACATCGCCCATTTCTACGACCACAGTCTTCAGCTGGGAGTAGTACTCGATTGTCACCTGGCCGTTCTCTCTGCCAAAGCCTGATAAAGTACAGTAGAGATTGTGTTAACATGTTTTAATGATTCACCTGACTTTGATTCAGCAAAGATAAGTCAGGTCACTCGTTGCAATAAAGTGTAATACTGCGAGTGTGTCGCTTTTGCATTAAAGGGATACTGCACCCAAAAATGAAAATTCAGCAGTCTCGTCAGTACTGATGTCCAGATTCTCAAGTGTGGGCATCGCCAATTCCCAGTCTGAGCAGCAAAGACTTTCCTCATCCGTTTGAAACAACTACACCATCAGGTTTCCAGTGCTCGACTCTGGTATTCTGCGGCTGGCTGAGGGTTAGGCTCATGACAACTTTTTATGTCGGGGCTGCAGCACACTTGGATCACTACGGATGAGCAGTATGGAGATACTTCGTGGATTCAATTTTGTGTTCTTAGACGTTAGTCTGGGGCACCGTCTGCCATTAGGTGTGCTAGCCGCTGCCCCCGCCGATCTCCAGTAAGGGATGTCAGGACTCTAAAACTTCACCAGGGCCTCCGTCGGCATATGGGTGAGTAGATAATGCCTGAATTTTCATTTTTGGGTGCACTATCCCTTTAACAATGACTCAAGTGCTGATTCTGACCGTTTTAAAACACCGTACCTGAATTCTTGTATCCTCCAAATGGCACCTCCACAGGGCTGATGTTGTAGTTGTTGATGTAGCATGTCCCTGCCTCCAGGTTCTCAGCCACACGATGGGCTCGAGAAATGTCCCTGCAGGCAGAGGAGGAGAGGAACAGACTTCAGACTTTAAGCACAAAAAAGTCTGTATGCAACTTGATCACACAGTTAACATGCTGCTTCATCTGCCCTCCAACCACAGAGAACACTATTGTGCAATAGTTTCCACTTGGCAATTTTTATTGGCTGCTTTGTGGAACATCTGAACTGCTGCCAATAGAATGCAATAACCTCACTATCTACAAAAGCTAAATGTCAGCGGTGTGAATCAAGAGTGGCAACAGACTGCTGAGTAATGATGACAAGCTCAACTGTGCTCTGCTGACCTGGTGAAAACTCCAGAGGCCAATCCAAAGGTGGTGTTGTTGGCCCTCTGGATCACTTCTTCCTCTGTGTCAAAAGGCAGCACGGACATGACTGGGCCAAAGATCTCCTCCTTCACACAGGTCATGTCGTCTCTGCAGTTATCTGTGTCAGATGTCAAAAGCAGTGGATGTAACACACGGTGCATACTGGGACACAAAACATGTAGATTAATCGGTTAACTACGGAGAATATTTGTGACCAGTTGGGCATGTCAGTCTGTAGGTTTATTTGCACACACAACCATACGCACTCCGCTGATGGCTGCAACACCATGATAAAACTTGTGGGAGTGGACGACTGATGGCCGAACTTACTTGTCCAAAATAGAAAATATAAGCTTATTGAAAAATAAAATCAACAAAGATTTGGACAGTTATTTCTGTCGCTCGTTAATCCATTGCACAGTGCTTTTGAGATCAGAGCAGACACACAATCAGGAACACAGCTTCTGGTTGGATGCCTCTGCAAACCAGTCAAGTTGTACTTTACATTTGTCTGTGAAAGCATGGATGCTTCTCACACATCATTTCAGTATCTGACCAAATGTTACCCCTCCTGTTCCTGAGATATGACTCTAAATAATGGCCAAGTAAGTGTTTTTCGCAGAACATTATGATGTCACAGTGAAATTGACCTTTGACCGTTTAGATATAAAATGTCATCATTTCATCATTATGTCCTGTTAGATATTTGTTTGAATTTTGTCATAATTACCATATGAATTCTAAGGTGTGTGTTATGAGGTCACAGTGACCTTTGACCACCAAATTATAATCAGTTAATTCTTGGACGTTTGCGCCAAATTTCAGAAAATTCCCTTAAGGCCTTCTTCAGATATTATATTAACAAGAATAAGACCAACTCAAGGTCACAGTAACCTTGGCCTTTAATATCTAATGAGTTCATTGCTACGTTTGTGCCAAATTTGAAGAAACTCTTCCCAGGTGTTCACGAGAATGAGACACATGCAAGGTCACATTGATCTTTGACCTGTAACAACCAAAAATAAATCCCTTCATCATTGAGTCCAAGTGGATGTTTGTGCCAAATGTGAAGACATCTCTAGGCGTTCTTAAGATACTGCATTTACAGATGGACAACCCGGAAACATAATGCCTCCGGCCACAGCTATCTCTGGCACAGAGGCATAAAAATTGATAAATAATCACAAAAGACATTTAGTTTGACTTTATCTTTACGAGCCTCCAGAAAGACGCTGCCGTTTAAGGCTGGATTATAAAGCTTCTGAAAGGGATACGATCGCACCGTAGTCCTCGTCGGTACTGCACAACGGTTAGCTTCTGGGTAAAAAATAATATGTCATACATCTTCATCGACCCCAGAGTTAACTTTTAAGGTGTTCAGTGTGTCAGATTTTTGTCATCAGTCCTGTTAATTGCTTTGTCACTTGGTGGGGAGAGACTACAAAGAGACTTACCAAGTACGCAGGGTGACATGAAGTAGCCTCCTTTCAATTTGGGGTCACTGGGGACAAAGGGCTCTCCTCCACATAGCACCTTGGCTCCCTGGAAAAAACAGACATATGAGTCAAATAATTATGAGAATTAAGGTAGGAGTAATTAAACTTCATATAGCTGCTTTGAGGTGCAGTGACAGTGTCAGTGGTGCTGCCACAGCTGATTTCTTCTCTGATAAATGTTTCTCCACAGCTGCTCAATTCTTCCACAGGGATCATTAAATGTTCCTCTGATCTAATGATCGGAGGATTATAAACACACCTGCTGCTTGGCCTGGTTGACATATCCCAGCACTTTCTCCAGCTGTGGCTTGCTGATCAGCGCTCCCATTCGGGTGCCGTCCATCAGGGGGTCACCCACAGGGATGGCCTTAGTCCTCTTCACTACTTCTTCCAGGAACTTGGGCATGATCTCTCTCTGCACAAACACTCTGGTCCCATTGCAGCAAACCTGTACAATGCAGAATGTCCAATGTATCGGCTCAGGACGGGCTTGACATCGCACGACACAATAAATAAATGATACACCTGCCTCACCTGTCCCTGCGTCAGGAAGTTTGCCATGAGTGCTCCTTTCACTGCATTTTCCAGCTCACAGTCTTTGAAGATCAGAAGGGGAGATTTCCCTCCGAGCTCCAGAGTCACCTGCTTCACAGTCTTTGCAGACATTTCCATGACCTGAGGGCGGGGAGAACACACAGGGTATTAACAAGGTTAATTGAAGCCTTGTAGCCTTGTAAAGAGTTAGATCAATATCAAGCAATACTGTGAAAAGGCTTGGCCTGTGGTTTTTCCATACTTCTGCAGACAAACAAACTGCACTGAAAACATGTCCTTCTTGACCGAGGTGAAAAATTTTGTGCTGTGTTGGTCTCCGTACCTTCTTGCCTGTTGGCACACTGCCAGTGAAAGAGACTTTGGCGACCTTTGGGTGATGGCAGAGCAAGGTGCCAGTTTCTGCTCCACCTTGAACCACGCAGAAGAGTCCGTCTGGTACCCCTGCCTCTTTGTAAATCTCAGCCAGAATGACGGCAGTCACCGGAGTCATTGGAGAGGGCTTAAATACCAAGGCGTTGCCTAAACAACCAGATTTAAACACGGTGAGTTATGGTGTGATTATTTTTAAGGGACTGGAGAGACACATTACTGCTGCACCATAATTATCTCAAGTCTTATAATAATGTGATAACACACACTGTTACATACTCACCACATGCCAGAGCAGGAGCAGACTTCCATGTTGCGATCTGGAAGGGGTAATTCCATGCACCGATTCCCACGCACACACCAAGGGGCTCCCTCCTGGTGTAGGCAAAGGATCCACCAGGAAGCTGGACGTGCTGGCCTTCAAAGAACCAAACATAACGCAGCATTAAACGCCAAGTTTTGGAACTTAAAAGAACAGTGTGTAAGACTTTAGGGGATTTAGTGGCATCTAGCAGTGAAGTTTGCAACAAGATGAAACTTGTGCTGGTTGGAATTCCTTCACTGTTCATTGTTGATAAGGTTTTAACCTGGAGACAGGACAGGCCTCTCCGAAACAAACACACCCAGTAAAAACACTAAATAAAGCAGTTTCATGTTACAAATGAGTGTTTCAAAAACTAAAGTGCACCCACCTGCAAGTGTACCAGCCATTCCAGCATAGTACTCAATGGTCTGCCAGGAAATATCAATGTCAACCAGTGCTTCAGTGATGGACTTGCCATTGTTGATCACTTCGAGCTTTGCAATCTTCTCCCTTCTTTCCTATTTTTATCACGATAGCGTAAAAAAAAAGAACAGCTGTTAGTGCAAAACTTTGTCAGTTGTTTTCTGTTTCAGAACTGAGAAGACTAAAATAGTGTAAACTTCACCTGGGTGTAAAAAGAAACACAATCAGTCTCTTGTTCATAGACTGTAGAGCAGCTCCACACTTTACACCCTATGACATCACAGTTTTCTGGTTTCTGGCTTTGAGAGAGGGTGGCTCATGTTCACCAGTATGGACTGACCTTTCATAGACCATGTATATAACACAATGGTGTATAGGTGATGTTCCCCTTTAAGATTATATAATCCTACCATGACATTAAAAGAGGCCACAGACACACAAAAGGTTTATTTTGTGCAAATGTAGGCCAGCAGTGGAGGGAGGGGAGAGGAGTTTTTGCCTTTAATGAATAACTACTGTCTTACGGCATGCTTTCAACAGTCAGCTCCAATTTCAGTTGCACAACAGTGATATCAGACTGGACAGACTCCAGACTACATGGACACAGATTGACCCTCACCCTGATAATGCGGGCGGCCTCTAACATCACCCGAGCCCTCTCCATGCCCGCCATCTTGCTCCACTTTAGGTAGGCAGCGTGGGCGCTCTGTATGGCTTCGTCTACCTCCTCAGCCCCACAGGGTACCATCTGACACAAGACACGACCTGCACAAACAAGATCTACAGGTTACTTCATTACTTAACAAGCGGACACTATCTCAGTTATTACAAGAGGTGGAAGAAGTACTAAGACCTTCAACTTAAGTATAAGTGGCAATGATGAAGTGTAGAAATACTCTGCATTCAAAACTGGACTGTTTACTTTGAGGAAAGAAGTAAATATCAGATTTTAGTACAGTACTTGAGTAAATGCAGGGTTCCCCACACATTCATTTATACGTGGCGGCCTGCCATGATTAAAACATCTGCTGCCATGTTTTGATTTTCTATTTTTGGATATGATTTAAACCTCGGGATACAAATGTGTCTTATTTGAAATTAAAATGACATGAAAATGGTGTATTTTAAGTTTGTCAAGTACACAAAATACAAATTCTACAAGTATTTTGTTACAAAATTATATCTTCATTTTTCTCTCCAGCTGAATGCAAATCACAGAAATTTCACTGGCGTAATGTAACTACAAACATTAACGTGAATACGGCACGTAAGCACAATTTGAGGTGCTTCTACTTAACTTGAGTCTTTTCTTTTTAATGCCACTTTATACTTTTGCTCCACAACATTTCAGTGGGAAATTTGGCACTTTTTGATTCGCCATTTTGATCTGACAGCTTTAGTCTCTCGCTTCAGCTACTTAAAGATTTTTTGCGTAGCCAGGCAGTCGTACCATCAGTCTCAAAGCCTCAAAACTCACCTCTTTCAAAAAGCCTCCCATCCGTTGACTTTTTTGGCTGTTATTTTCTCTATCTTTGCCTGTAAGGTTACCTTGAGTGGTAAAGGCGCCCATAAATAAAATGTTTTATTATCATTATTATTAATCAATTAGCAAACAGACAGAAAATTATACAAGAACTTTTACTATTTTTACTTTAAGTACATTTTCAATGGATGACTTTTACCTCTAACAGAGTATTGTCACAGTGTGGTACTAATATTTACTTATGTAAAGGAACTGAATACTTCACGAGTGCAAAATACTCAAAAGTAATTAAATATTATGAACGTATTTTAAATGCTTTTAACTGAAATACTTTGCTTTGCATGTCTGCTTGATTCATCACATGCCACAGTTAATCCAGCCACCACAGAGGAAGAAAAGGGAGGGTTAGAGTTACATAACATCATGTCCTCATGGAGACCCCGCTGCACAGATGTGTGCACCCACCCACCTCATCCGACCTGACATGTCAACCAGTATGACCAGTTTAGACATGAAGCAGTGCACAATGAACCAGTATGTGTGTGCTGTATTTACCAGTCGCAGGTTCAAACACGGGCTCTGCGTTTTTCTCCTGTCGGGGCTTCACTCGTTTCCCACCCCAGAAATTCAGAGGCTCTGTGACCACCACGGTTCCTGTGGCGGCTCCGGGCATGGTGTCGAGGACTGACTGGGCCATTTTATAAAGAGGCAGTGGACCTGCAGGGACACGAAGCGTTACAGCAGAGTCGTTGAGACAACTAACATTTAGTACAAGCGAGTCAAACTGCTCGCTGTTACCGTGACCGTTAGCTAACTGTCTGCGCCACTGTACGTTAGTGCACTTAGCTAAACTAGCATGAGACACGACAGAATGCGCAGGTAAATTTAAACAGATAAGCACAAAGAAGGAATTAAGCTTTACCGTTGTTGTTTCAGCAGACAGACTGGATGATGTCGATGCAAAGGTCGCATAAAAGGAACCTTTCACGCCCCGTTAGCCTGTCAGGAGCAGGACACACCTCCTCCTCCTCCTGCTGCTGCTGCTGCTGCCGCCTGAGGTTTTATCTGCGCCTATACACAGTGGATTACGCCTTAAAGGGCAACACACACGGAAAACTACTGAGACAAGAGACTCAGAAAATGTCGCGAATATTTGAGGTCTTGTGTCCCACAATTGCTTTGGTAAAATTATTCAATATTAAAGTAAACTTTTAAGCATCTACTTTATTTCAAATGTATGGTAAAACTATTATCTAATAGTTTCAATTGACTCGCTATTATGATGTTGATTAATGGCCACAACATTACAGAGCTCTAAAGTTGCGTGTTTGTGAACTTAAAAATCGATTTCTCATAATGTATTTCAATGGCTAGGTGAAAATTATTTTCTGGTCCCGTTTGAATTGTGCCATAAATTTCACATATGTTGTTTGTGAATTTTTTAAAAAAAAATTTCGTGCAAAGAAGGCTACAATTTAGCAGGAAGACATTTGATACTGTTAGGTTTTGTGTGAGAGCGCTTTGTGGACTACATTTCTTCGCTGCTCTCAACGCATACGGTCTACGTCACCACCGCCTTCTTCCAAAGAGGGGACAAAAGACTTAAGTGTGGCGAAAACCACTACAAGTCTGGACATGTGGAAAGTTTCAGCTACGCCAGTGGGGAGATGTTTGGCGATCTGATGGCTCCGTAGATCGTGCCAGGAGACGCAGCAGCAGCACTGTGAGGTGAGAAGTGGAGAAAAAGTGTGATGTCACATAGGCGACATGTAGTCTTTCTCATTACGTTGTTTCCACAGCCTTTAACTGAAGAATCATACAATAAACTGTCAAACTCTTAACATGACAACATGTTATTTAGACCCACACAAAACATTTGTGTAATCCAAGGCATTTAATGACTGGGACCAGAAAATAGTGATTTTCTCTCCATTGACTCCCATTCATATTTTCCGAGCCTAGAGGTCCGATGGGGGTCTACCGGTCGGGGGTGACTTCACCAGATGTCATTGTGAAGCTGACCTTTGACCTTTTGGATATAAAATGCCATCACTTCATCATTTTATATCCAATTAGTCATTTCTTTGAAGTTTTGTCATAATTAGCATATGAATGAATGTGTTTTGTGAGGTCACAGTGACCTTTGATCACCAAATTCTAATCAGTTAATTCTTGAGTCCAAGTGGACGTTTGTGCCAAATTTGAGGAAATTCCCTCAAGGCATTCTTGAGATATTGTGTTCACAAGAATAAGACCAGCTCAATGTCACAGTGACCTTGACTTTCAAAATCTAATCAGTTCATTGCTAAGTTTGTGCCAAATTTGAAGAAATTCTTTCCATTTTATGCTATTAGACATTTGTGTGAAATCAGAATCAGAATCGGTTTTATTGCCAAGTAGGTTTTCACATACAAGGAATTTGGCTTGGTGTATTGGCGCATAACAAAGAATATAAAATATATTAAAATGTAGAGCAAATGTATAAAAAGGAAATACTATTAACAATTAAATGTAAAATCTGAGTGCAAATAACAATAATAATAGAAACATAAAAAATATGTACACTGTAAACATGAATAGGGTGCCCACGTGTGCAAATAACAGTTGTGCAAAGTACGGCTGTGTTTAACTGTTTAACTGTATGCAAATTTTAATGTAAGTATGAATTCTGAGTCTGGCCAAAAACATGTTTTGAGAGGTCACTGTGACCTTGATCTTTGACATTCAACCACCAAATTCTGCTCAGTTCATTCTTGAGTCCACCTGGACATTTGTGCCAAATCTTACTAAAGTCCTTGGAGGCATTAGAGATACTGCATGCACGACAACGAGAGGGGTGCAAGTACAAGTGACCTTGACTTTTGCCAAGCAAAAAATCCAGTCAACTCCTCGAGCATGAGTGGATGTTAGTGCCAAATAAAAAAAAATTCCCTTAAGACATTCTTGAGATATTACGTGCATGAGAATATGACCGATGAGGTCACAGTGACTTTGACCAACAAAATCTTATTAGTTCATTGTTAAGTCCAAGTGGACATTTGTGCCAAGTTTGAAGAATTTCCCTCAGTGTTTTTGAGATATCACATTCAAGAGAATAAAAAACAACGGACGGATGGACGGACAGATGGACCTCCTCCTGCCACGGCTATTGCCAGCACGGCAGCATAAAAATAAATCAGGAGAGGTAACAAATGTTGTTAAGCGACACCTGCTAGTTAATGTTACATCTGTGCCAAGCATCAGTTAAAAAGTAACAGGCAAAATGCACTACTAGAAGTCAAACATGTGGTGACATATTATTGATATATTACTGTACTGGAACAATTTAAATGGAGCCCATCAGCCACTGGATATTTGTAGAAATGTGATTATAAATGCTTGTTTGTCAGTTGTTACTAAAAAAGTGGGAGTGAACTATCCTTACAGTTAATTAATCTTCAGATTCAGAACCAACAAGCAAACTTTGAATCTAAAATATTTAGCTGCTCAGTGTGTCATTTCCTTGGTTAACGCTAAACTAGGCTCACTTGTTGGGTGAAGAAAGTAGAGAACTGTGAACAGGAACACTTCCTCAGTTCTTACAGACCGGTCTCTGCAAGTACACATGTATGACACAAACACAGAGTACATCCACACTGATACGTTTTTATTTTAAAACAGTGTTTGAAAGTGAAAGTGTTCTTTATACATTCAGACATTGTAGCAATATTTCAGAAATAATCTCCATCACATGACCATCCACGCACACTGGGTATGCATGTGCTGGTGTAAACAGGAAGTATATCATCTAGTCTGCAGATGGTTGCAGATAATAGAACAGCAATGGTGAAAGTAAGACAGGATATTTTTTGCTTGGTGGACGAAATGGAGGCAGAAAACAGATTGAGAGTCGTTGCAAAGCAAATACAGCATAACTGATAAGATCCAATCAGGAGGCACGTGAGTGTCTACGTTATTATTTTCAAAAGTCTCTGTTAACGCACGTCCGGACTAAAACACAATCCCAGCATTTTCAAACTAACACAAGCTCAGCAGCGTCTAAAAAAATATCTGTTTTAAGGGTTAACATAACAATAGCTAATGAATTTTAACATGAAAACGTATTAGTGTGGGTGTAGCGTTTGTGAAAGAATCAAGAGCTACGTGTATTCATATCTGGTGCATAGATCATGAATGAAGGGAGAGGTGCAGCTTTTAATTCACAGCTGTGGCACTGCTTGGTGAGGAGCTTAGAAGAGGCTCTCGACGTTGCCCATTTCCACAACCACAGTCTTCAGCTGGGAGTAGTACTCCATTGACACCTGGCCGCCCTCTCTGCCAATGCCTGATAAAGCACAGTAGAGATTGTGTTAACACCCTTCTCACCTGATTCAGTGAAGATAATTTAGGTCACTCACTGCAATAAAGTGTAATACTATGAATGCACTTCCTTTGCATACACGATGACAAAAATGGTGATTCTGACCATTTTTTAAACCCAACCTGAATTCTTGTATCCTCCAAATGGCATCTCCACAGAGGTGGTGTTGTAGTTGTTGATGAAGCATGTCCCTGCCTCCATGTTCTCAGCCACACGATGGGCTCGAGAGATGTCCCTGCAGGCAGAGGAAAGGAACAGACTTCAGATTTTAAGCACAGCAATATGCAGCCTCATCTGCCCCCGACCACAGAGACTACTTTTGCGCAATAGTTTCCACTTGGCAGAGTTTTTCATTGGCTGCGGTTCAGAGTTCCGTAAAAGTAGCTGTTAACAAATTGCCAAATGAAATGCAATAAGTACTGTGTGAACTGGATATAGAGAAACATGACTACGTAAAAAGGCTGGCAGCTATCATCAGAAAACCTAACTGATGTTACACAGCAAGCTGGTGTCGCTGTCCAAACAATCAATATGATATTGTATTGTCTTCTGCTGACCTGGTGAAGACGCCAGAGGCCAATCCAAAGGTGGTGTCGTTGGCCCTCTGGATCACTTCCTCCTCTGTGTCGAAAGGCAGCACAGACATGACCGGGCCAAAGATCTCCTCCTTCACACAGGTCATGTCATCTCTGCAGTTATCTGTGTCAGGAAAAAGCAGTGGATGTCACTCAGCTCTCAGGACTTTTGTAGCCTCCAACTGAATCTCTGTGGCTTGGAGTTCTCTCTCCTGCGTCCTGTTTGTACTCACAGATATCTGCTTTATTTGGCTTTTTCACATTCATTTTCAGCCGTGAAGGAGTCATGTTAACTTACTGCTGATGATGCTGCTTCACAATAAAAGCTTTTAAATAACAAAATATGGTGGACTTTTATTGTAAGACAAGCCGTCATCAGTCAAAGACACACTGTCTGGCAGGTAGCCCAGTTGTAACGGAACCGCGAATCCCTGCCATGCTGCGCTGACGTGCCGAGACCAAACCAAGCTAGCACCAGTGTGGAAAAATGATACAGCATGTCAGATTTTTCTCATCAGTCCTTTTAAGTGCTTGGTAATGAAACACAGCTGGTATGGGTAGAAATTAGTGTGTTACAAGAAATCAAAACATCCTGGAGAATCCATAAAGAGACTTACCAAGTACACAGGGTGACATGAAGTAGCCTCCTTTCAATTTGGGGTCACTGGGGACAAAGGGCTCTCCTCCACAAAGCACCTTGGCTCCCTAGAGTATCAGAGTCACACAGCTATAAGAATTAAGATAAGTGTAATTAAACTTCATATAGCTGCTTTGAGGTGCAGTGAGAGTGCTGGTGGTGCTGTCACAGCTGATTTATTCTCAGATAAATGTTTCTCCACAGCTGCTCAATTCTTCCACAGGGATCATTAAATGTTCCTCTGATCTAATGATCAGAGGATTATAAACACACCTGCTGTTTGGCCTGGTTGACATATCCCAGCACTTTCTCCAGCTGTGGCTTGCTGATCAGCGCTCCCATTCGGGTGCCGTCCATCAGGGGGTCACCCACAGGGATGGCCTTAGTCCTCTTCACTACTTCTTCCAGGAACTTGGGCATGATCTCTCTCTGCACAAACACTCTGGTCCCATTGCAGCAAACCTGTACAATGCAGAATGTCCAATGTATCGGCTCAGGACGGGCTTGACATCGCGCGACACAACGCATGTATATGATACACCTGCCTCACCTGTCCCTGCGTCAGGAAGTTTGCCATGAGTGCTCCTTTCACTGCATTTTCCAGCTCACAGTCTTTGAAGATCAGGAGGGGAGATTTCCCTCCGAGCTCCAGAGTCACCTGCTTCACACCCTTTGCCGACATTTCCATGACCTGAGGGCGGGGAGAACACACAGGGTATTAACAAGAGGGAAAATTAGCACTTTGTCACATTACTCAGGCCATTCCTGAACAGTTCTTGTGGTGTGACATGGTGCATTATCCTGCTGGGAGGGACATTGCTATTAGGGAGAGCCGTTGCCATAAAGGGGCGATTTGTAAAGCAACAGTGTTTGCTGGGTGGAGCGTGTCAAGTGGCATCCACATGAATGCTGGGACCAAAGGTTTACCAGCAGAACAATGCACTATAACAAGATGATCAATGTTATTCACTTAACCTGGCAGTGGTTTTAGTGTTTTGACTGATCGGTGTTCAGCCACACTGGCTGTTGCACACTTGGTGCAAATAGCATTGTTGGCTACAGACATGTGGGTGCTCAAAGCATCTCGCAAAATCATTTGTATATCCACCCTGCGAATGGGATCCGCTCCAAAATCTAATGGGTTCTTTCTGAGCCCATGCCACCACCAAGTTTCATGAAAATCAGGCCAGTAATCTTTGTGTTATCCTGCTGACAGACAAACAAACTTTACCAAAAATATAACCTCATGGGCAGACGTAAAAATTATTGCACTGTCTTGGTCTCCGTACCTTCTTGCCTGTTGGCACACTGCCAGTGAAAGAGACTTTGGCGACCTTCGGGTGATGGCAGAGCAAGGTGCCAGTTTCTGCTCCACCTTGAACCACGCAGAAGAGTCCGTCTGGTACCCCTGCCTCTTTGTAAATCTCAGCCAGAATGACGGCAGTCACAGGAGTCATTGGAGAGGGCTTAAATACCATGGCGTTGCCTAAACAACCAGATATAAACATGTTTATGGTTATGGTGTTTGCGTTAATGTTTAAGGGACCGGAGAGACACATTACTGCTGCACCACAATTATCTCAAGTCTTATAATAATGTGGTAATACACACTGTTACACACTCACCACATGCCAGAGCAGGAGCAGACTTCAATACTGTGATAAAGAAGGGGAAATTCCATGCACCGATTCCCACGCACACACCAAGGGGCTCCCTCCTGGTGTAGGCAAAGGATCCACCAGGAAGCTGGACGTGCTGGCCTTCAAAGAACCAAACACGGCACAACAGCAAAACATCACAATGCTAAATTTTACAGCTTAAGAAATTCACACTTTTCTGACAAAAACTAAAGTGTTGGTGCACCCACCTGCAAGCGCACCAGCCATGCCAGCATAGTACTCAATGACCTGAGCTGAAGAAACAATGTTACCCAATGCTTCAGTGATGGTCTTGCCATTGTTGATCACCTCCAGCTTTGCAATCGTCTTGCTTCTTTCCTTGTTTTGTTAGAATAAAAAGAACCAAAAAGTCTTGAAATACTAAATAAAAAAAGATTTAGTCTCATTACATGTGTAATTTTAACATTATACAATCAAGTGCTGCAGATGTGACGTTTTTTTGTGGGCCGACACAGACGTTGGCATCACTCTGGTTGCCTTGTCAAAATGCCAGCGGGATTTTTCCATTGGATATTGGATTATTACAGAAAATAATCTCTTGTTTAGTAAGATAATCCTCACAAACAAACACCAATTTTATGATTTTTGAGGCCTAAATGCAATCGCCAGAAGTAAAAAGCTAATGTTAGACTATAAATAAAATCATCATCGCTGGTACAACAAGATTGTAAAGCTGTGTTTGGCGTAATGATGATCTGTAGTCTCCTTTAGCCACTTGTTAGCTTTAAGCTCTTTTTAAAGACACGTCAAAGCTTCAGAATTCACAAGTTGGGTATTTACTGATGAATTTCATGTCGTAGAACAAAATGTGAAAGTTTCTCAAGCTTCTTTCAGGCATCTAACCAGAAACCCGTTGACTTGAAAACAAGGGAACCACGAGTGCTAAAAAGCTGACTCATCTCCTGGTTTTAGGACTCATTTCTGCACCACTCTCTGTCGGTGACAAACCAAGGTTGAAATCCTTACCGGCATGGCATTAAAAGAGGCTACAGACACACAAAAGGTTTATTTTGTGCAAATGTAGGCCAGCAGTGGAGGGAGGGGGGGTTTTGCTTTTAATGAATAACTACTGTCTTACGGCATGCTTTCAACAGTCAGCTCCAATTTGAGTTGCGCAACAGTGATATCAGACTGGACAGACTCCAGACTACGTGGACACAGATTGACCCTCACCCTGATAATGCGGGCAGCCTCTAACATCACCCGAGCCCTCTCCATGCCCGCCGTCTTGCTCCATTTAAGGTAGGCAGCGTGGGCACTCTGCATGGCCTCATCCACCTCCTCAGCCCCACAGGGTACCATCTGACACAAGACACGACCTGCACAAACAAGATCTACAAGTTACACGGGCTGAGCTCCAAGACAAACACAAGGAGTTAGAGAAACATGAGGACTCTATCTCAAGTACTACTATATTGTAACAAACACAGCTGGAAAACCTGTTTTCAGATTTTCTCTTTTAAAAACATTCATTCAACTAAACAAAAAGCCAGAGTGCACTCCACCCCACCAAATAAATCCCACAGTGTGTCAGAGTCAGAGTCCTACATTCAAAACGTTAGTTAACTAAAAGTAATTAAAGATCAGTGTCAAAACATGTTGAAGCACTGAAAGTACTCGCTATGCAGAATATCAGAATGATTAGGTCCAAAACTGTTTATTTTGTATATAAATGATAAATGTGTGGTGTCCAGAAAATTTAAATTTGTTCGTAGACGACACTGTGCTCTTTGTTCGGGGGGAAATCTGCAGCGGCTTTTGATGGAGGTCACAACAGAAATGAGTGAATTAAAACAATGGATTAGCATAAAAAATTTGTCTTTAAATTTGAACCAAACTAAATTTATGTTGTTTGGAAACCACAGTATAGACACAGAAGTATGGCTGACAATTGGCAATGTTAATGTGGAAAGAGTCTACGAAACTAAATTTCTTGGTGTGATTTTAGATGACAAGATCTGCTGGAAACCTCAAATCATCATATTAAAAAGCCTTTATTAAAAGAGCTGACATCTTTTGACCACTGCAGGTCTTCATCAGGGCTTTACAAATATACAACAAAGGTATGACTCCACCTCTGTAGTAGCAGGAACCAATAGGAGGCCATCACATGACCCAGATAATGACATGACAGAAAACAAATAATGACAAAATAACAAGTTAATTAAAACAAAGAGTAACATGAGGTGAGATACCCAGAATGATAAAATGATGTGAATAAATACAGGCCTGCTTTGCAGTTTGGTGGGTTTGGATGGTTGGTCTGTTATTTTATTTATTCATAGAACAGCACTTTTCAAAGTTTGTTCAAAACTTTGTTATAGACAACCCCCTGGCAGGCTGTGCTTTGCAAGCGCACAGAAAGTGTTCCTAAACAGATATACTTACACTATGACTGTGTCAGGCCCCATTGCTGCGATACGTCTACTGCACCGCCATATTGGAGAGGGCAAGTAAACAAATGCAAGCAAATAAGGGAGCTGTGTTTTTTACGGGAAAAAAAAAGCCCTACAGCGTTTATATTTCTCAGCCCTGATGAACTGCATGTAGTAGATTCTGGAAATTTTTTGTCTGCAGTTAATTATAATCTGGACATTTAGGCCACAATAACTGCTGGATGCTCAGTGGAGAACTGTGTGTTAGGCTTATATGAACTGAATTACTTTACTGCTGAAAAACTACTTGAATTCAGCTTATTTTAAAATACTTGTGACGACGTCATGATACAATGTAACTGATTATGAAGGAGACAACTTATCAACTTGCTAGCATGCTAGCTAGCTAATGCCGTGTGCTTGATTCCCTGATTTTACGATCCAGCGGCAATGAGGCATCTATCTGTGCGTTCCCATACCCACACTACCATACTATAAAGTATGCCAGAGACAGCATGTCCCAATAAATAGTATGTCAAGCGCAGTATGCCAGAAATACCAGAATGTTCTACTACATCTGGTCCGATTTTGCAGTGACGGGTGACAGCACATTCAAGTCACTGATGACCAGACGAATAGTAATAAACAGGAATATTGATTGTTTAAGTGAAGAAAATAATCATAAATATTACAAACGACAACTATAAAACTGTAAAATTAACAATGACAGAGTAATGGTGGGTAAGGGAGATAGTGCTTTTGCAGTTGCTGCTCCAAAGCTCTGGAATAGCCTTCCCCTCTCAATCAAATCCTCCCCCTCCATTGACAACTTTAAGACAAATCTTATATATAAATAATATATTGCCATATATTTGTGTGCCATTCTTTTATTTTGTACAGCACTTTGGTGCATTGTTTTTAAATGTGCTATATTTAAACTTGATCTCCATCTCAGGCAAATTTGGTAAGTGCTGTTTGTCTTATCTCCAGGGTCACGGATATAAAAGCAAGACGGTCAGAGTTCAGGGTGTAGGCTAATGTTATGAGACAGTAGTATGTCCTGATTGTGTGCATACTGCATGCAACACTAAGGCAGCTGTAATACCCTCTGTATCTATAGGGATGCCGTTTTTTCACTTGAGCCCCTGTCTCACAAAATGTCTGCGTATGGCACTGGTCCCCACCGAAGTTGATATGAAACCTACGCCCTTATCTGACTACACAATGAACCAGTATGTGTGTGCTGTATTTACCAGTCGCAGGTTCAAACACGGGCTCTGCGTTTTTCTCCTGTCGGGGCTTCACTCGTTTCCCACCCCAGAAATTCAGAGGCTCTGTGACCACCACGGTTCCTGTGGCGGCTCCGGGCATGGTGTCGAGGATTGACTGGGCCATTTTATAAAGAGGCAGTGGACCTGCAGGGACACGAAGCGTTACAGCAAAGATACTTCTAACAGCTAATAATAAGGACAAGTACAATGCACATAACTAAACAAGCACGAGGAAAAGCAGCACATTAGACCATATGTAGATAAATGTGACCACAGAGGAAAAGCGTCAACCTTACCGTTAGTGCGTCAGCACACAGACTGGACAGTGTTGAGGCGGAGAAAATAATTTCATCTCCTCCCTCCAGTTGGACTTTGGAGTGAAATCGGAGAAGCATTGAAATCTAGCATCTACAAGCATGAACGTTGGGTTTCGTGTCATTTCATTAACTGTCCATTTTTTCCATGTCACAGTTTTTAAACAGGGAAGCGCTCAGTTCAGAGTTCACGTTGTTCGGAACTCCGACTTCCGACTTCCAATACAATGTAAATGTAACGCACCATAGGAGCTGCGAGCTGTGCCTGTGCTGTAGCGGTAACCATAGTGATCATATACAACTGTCTCATGACTGAACTGGTGATCTTTCTGCAACATGAAGCCAGAGAAGAAAGAAAAATAATCACTGCGTTTATTTCCAAGAACCAAAAGGTGTAAATATCCTATACCTGTTGCCTGTTGACTTTCCCAGATGTGGCAAATATTTGTTTTGTAATATTGAAGAGCTAGTCTGACAATAATAAGAAGGCATTTGGACTCACCTGAGGTAGGCTAAATGTAAAACAACAGCATTCTAGGCTGTAGGTGAATATCTTTAATGTTGTTATTTTATGTATAATGTTATTTTAGTAAGCAGCAACTGTTAACTGAAATTTAATTTCACATTTCACGCTATTTATGTATTCCTACTTATTTTTATTTATGTGAATCTGTTGTTTAAGTGTTTATACTTCTGTTTTCATACACATTGTTATGTGTAGTGTAGTGGTTAAACTGGCCCAGTATGGCAAGCCGTAGACTTATTATTACTGATATCTGCAACATAAATTTGCCCAGCTCTTATTCAAGATATCTGTAATTAGAGTTTTGACTAGTCAAAACTCTAATTGCATTGTTTTTAAATGTGCTATTGTAATTAGAGTTATGCTTATAATCATTTACATGAAGGCACGAGTGTGAATCACTTCAGTTTTATTTTATTATTAATTTTTGCACATAGGTTCTTTGCTTTTTTCGTCAGAATACAGTTAAAGTTTCTGTGCTGAGATTCTTCATCCTGCTGAGATCAGCAAATGTTTAAATAAAACATCCTGCAGAAGGCATGAAGTTTTGGTGTGTGATTGACATACCAGACAGATAACAGTTTGATCATGTGTGGCTAGTGTTGATCAGGTAGGCCTTTGTTTACCAATGTTCAGAAGTCAGAAAACTCACAATTCTAATGTTTATTGCAGCTTCATATATATATGTGTGTTTACACAAAATAACTAATTGAGTTGGAATCATTTGCTGACAGCTTGATATGATGCCGAGTAATGGCCAGAAAAACGTTTTATGCAGAATATTATGATGTCACAGTGAAACTGACCTTTGACCTTTTGGATACAAAATGTCATTACTTCATGATCTTATTCTATTAGACGTTTGTGTGAAACTTTGCGATAATTAACATGAATTCTTGAGTTGTGCCCAAAAATTGTTTTGTACGGTCACAGTGGCCTTGACCTTTGACAACCAAATTCTAATCAGTTCATCCCTGCATCCAAGTGGATGTTTGTGCCAAATTTGAGGAAGTTTCCTTGAGGCATTTTGAGATAATACATTCACGAAAATGAGATGTACTCATGGTCACAGTGACCTTGCCCTTTGACTTGTGACCACCAAATCTAAATCAGTTCATCGCAGAGTTCAAGTGAATGTTTGGGCCAAATCTGAAGCAATTCCCTAAAGGTGTTTCATTTCATTCACAAGAATGAGATGGACGCAAGGTCACAGTGGCCTTGACCTTTGACAGCCAGAATCTAATCAGCATCCAAGTGGACATTTGTCCCAAATTTGAGATAGTTCCTTTAAGGCGTTTTTGAGATATCGATGGATGCAAGATCACAGTGACCTTGCCTTTTGACCCTTGAAATCTAATCAGTTCATCGTTGAGTCCAAGTGGACATGTGCCAAATTTGAAGAAATTCCCTCAAGGTGTTCTTGAGATATCACGTACATGAGAACAGGATGGACGGACAGATGGATAACCTGAAAATAATTTCTCCAGCTATGGTTATCGCTGGCGTGGTGGCATAAAAATGAAAAACATGACTAAAGAGTAACCATAAAACTTTATTAATATGTAAGAAATAAGGATACAAACAATGATATCCAATAATACTGACAAACGGATCAGAGGTTACCGTGCCAATTAAAATCCTTAAACAACATATGGCATGTGCTGAATACAAGGTAGACATTCGTATCCTTTGGTAATCAACATAATTAAGAACCAATTTTCTTTTTCTAATTTCTAAGTGAGACAATTAAAGTTAAATAAACTAAACATGAGGGAGAAATCCAAACAGAAGGTAGTGATACAGTAGCTGCAACAGATAATGCTTTTGGCTCCAGCACTGCAGAATCAGTTCTGTCTGTGCTCTGATGAGGGAGCCATGGCTGCACACGGTCGCAGTGCAGGAACAGCGCTGACGAGCCCGTCTGATGGTTAGGAGAACTTGGCTGCTTGGGGAGGAGGTCCCAGGAAGCCTCCGGCCTGTTTAGTTGCTGCTCTGGAGGGTGCAAGACCGAGCATCTTCTGAATGTTCTGGGGAAGAGACACAGCACAAAACACTCTCTCAGAACGGAAAAAACAAAACAGTTTATCTTCTGATTTAGGAAGCATGAGGGGGACTGCTGTCTGACGGCTCTGTGGCACCCACTAGTGGCGGGCGGCTGCATGACAGTTAAGCAGCCTTGTACATGAATAAAACACTAATTGGTTTAACCGACTAATATTTCTGGTGCTGACAAGCAAGGGGGCGGATGTTTAACCAATCAGAAATACATACAAGAACAAAACAGCCTAAGTATTGAATGACAATGGCAGAGAAAAGTATAGGCTATGTCATTTTACTATTGGGAATAAAAGACTGGCGTTTCCTCAAATAAAAAAAGCTTGAAGTTCCTCTAATACAACACAGAAACCCAGAACTGTCCAGTGATACACAGTTAAAGGCTTTGGCCTCACATGTGAGGAAGTTACCTGTCTGATGGACATGGTGCAGAGGATGTAGAGGAAGATAAAGGAGCAGTCGGTGTAATCCTCGCCCAGCAGGTTGCGATGTGACAGACCCTGGATGTAGGACAGCGGCACGAACGGCAATTTGGCCACAACTCTGCCATCGAAGCTGAAAAACAACAAACAAAAAAAGAAGAGATGGATATGAGAGCTCGTAGACACAATTGTTATATTTTATTTACGTCGTTTTTTTATATCAAAAGAGGAAGAGGTCGCATCAACCCGATGTCACTCTGTGTAACTTACATGGAGTTGAACATGCCCATCAAAGCTGTGAAGCAGAAGCCAATGGCGAACATGGACTTCATGCGAACCTACAAACAAACGCACAAGATTAAAAATGGAAAATTGAAATTTGGTGACACTTGACTTGAGTGTGGCTTTACCAACATTCAAATATTGTTTAATATTAAATATATAAAGTGAAGGTAAGCCTGTTAATACACAATATCTATTCTAAACTACATTAAGAAATGACGATCACGAACATGATCTTATTTATATGACAATTATTGGTGGATTTCAAGCCTGAACATTACAACTGTCTCTCACCATAGACAAGTCTCTGTTGTTGTTCTTCAGTTTCTCTTCCTGTCTTTCTGTAAGACATTCAGAAGCACAGGTCACATGTCAGTGTGAGGAAAAGAGGAAAAGGGCATTTCATAGACGCAGAGAACTTATGTCTTCTTACCAATTTTTTTCTTCTGCTGACGTCCTGCAGACTCTGTGATGGTTTCCTTTTTCTTTTCAACTAATATCAAACAAGCAACAGAGAATGCATCAAACAGTCCAAAGAGACACAATCAATGCAGAAATCGCACGAGCCACTTACGTTTTTTGCTCTGTTTCTCCACTTCAGCCTTTAGCCTCTTGTACTTTTCAGTGCGATACACTAAAACCCAGGTGATCCCTGAGGAGACAATCAGAACAAGAGGTTGTGTCAGACATCTCCAGTGTCTTATATTTTATTTATTGCATCAGCAGACATTTCTGTGACTGTTATGTCGATACGCAGTTTCTCAGATTTCACAGATAAGTTACTGTATCATCAAACATACTGAAAACACAATATATAATTACACACACTGTCACTGAGAAGTTTATACACACTGCATACTCCCAGTGCGACACTGAGTTGTGTGGAAGTGATGCCGCAGCGATGGCAATAAAGAGTGGTGATCAACCTGAGGCAAATTAGAAACTGTAACTGGTTTGTTTTCTGTCAAAGCAGATTTAACTCAGACGATAAACTGCACTTAATTTACAATCTAAACTTGTGGAAATTCAAATGCACAAGACAATCATGAATCCCAAATGACAGGGCTATTGATGGTCTGATTTTCTGCAGCTGAGCTTTTGAAGTAAGGTCTTGGAATTTTCCACTGCATCTGGGTGCCAAGAAGAGGGAGGATTAAAAAAACAACACTTTTAAAATCGAGGTACAAACCAAGTTTTATGGAGGTGGCAAACCTCCACCCTAGCCTGACAAATTAATGAGCATGAGTTTGCAGATTCGCCTGGTTCCCAGGTTAGGAAAACCCTATTCTGAGAACTCTGAGAACGGAGTGTTAATTCCCACTGACAAAGTCATATTAACTTAAATAAAATAAAACTACAACAACTGTTGGACCAATTTATTTATATACTATGCTTATGTTTTATCTTTGTCCCAAACTATAGAGCTTCTGGGCCTACATTTTTGGAACCTTAGCTGATATTTAAAAAAAGGATTGGGACTGCTCGTGCTCATAACATTGTTTGACGTTCCAGAGGACCTCACTACTAAAGGCGCCGGACAGGTTGATATAGTGGTGTATGCATTTCTATTAGATCGTCGAAAGATTTTGCTAGAAGTCCGCTGACCCTCCATTATCCTCTGTCTGGTTTAAAGACCTGTCGTTTCTTTCCTCAAACTTGAGAAGATAAAATTCACTCTTAGGGGCTCTGAAGACTGTTTCTATAAGAAATGGCAATTTATTTTAATAGCCTTCAAAATGTTATGTAATTGTACATTATTGCTATTCACTCTCAAGCACTGTTACTCAAAAGACCTTCTCCTCTTTTTTCCTTTCCTTCTTTTACTTGCTTATCCCCCTTTTTTCTACTGTACATTTTTAAATATGAAATCAGTGTCACTGTGTGTTCAACCTGTATCTCCGTGGACTTTCGAGTTATAGGGGCAGGGGGAGATGGGGAGGGATGTTTGTAGTTATCCTTCAATGAAAAGCATCATTAAAAAAAGAATCCAATTAATCTTACCCTGTTTTTAACTATGTACCATGTGTTTAGCGCCTCTTCATTTCATTGTTGTTTTTTTTAATGTGTTCTGGTTTTTATTGTAAAACACTTTGTAACTGTGTTTTGAAAGATGCTATATAAACAAAGTTTATCATTATTTAATGTTCTTATACGGTTCATAATTTACTTCTACTCATATACTAGTTGTGTTCACCCCTGTTTTGATATAGTCTTATTTGTATCCTTTACTTCTCTGTATTTAATGTACTTATTTGTCTTTGCACTGCTGCAATTCCTGAAGAACCCTCTGGGGGTCAGTAAAGGTTATCTTATCATATCGCAACGATTAAAATCAAACGTATATTCTCCTTTATTATGATGGGTCAAACCACGGATGTTTTAGAGTCAAACTCAGAGAACAGATTTCCAGAGCAAAAAAATAAATAAACCATAGCTTCTCGTAAGACTGTTATTGTGAAAGTATAACCGGAAGTTGTATCCCTTGCGCTGTCGAATGCATTAGCTTCGTTGGCTAAATTAGCTGGCTAGCTAGCTATAAGCTATAAGTAGCCGGTCCTCAAACACACCAAAAGTAGCAATTAAACAAATTTAATAACGTAAACAATATCTCCCTGACGTGTAATCCAGAATGGTGTAAAAATTACAGCATCATTGTGTCTCTTTGACGGAAGTTAACGTGCTTTCCTGCTTAAGCTGTCAGGAGGATTTCGCTCACCTTCGGCTAACAGCGCCGTACAAACCGAGATGAACACGATCAGGATCGTGTCTGCGAACATGGTGCTCATGGTGGCGGCGTCCCGTTTACTGCCCCGTTTATCCGACCGCGGAGAGAAACAGTTAATTTGTTATTAGAGGTTACAGCATGGGCACATTACATGGGTCTGACAGGGCTGTGTCAGCATTAGCGAAGAGGTCATACATGGGAAAAGTACTTCCGGTTCAGCGACCGTAGCAGAAAAAACCATCGAATATTTTGAAATAAAATAATATATGTTAACAAAACAATGCATTTTCTCTATTATACAAACTGTCTATTTTTTTATCATAACCGACGCTGTGTCATAGAGGTGTTAATTTAGTCAGAGTAATTTTGAGCCCGATTTTTATTACCGTAAATGACAGAGCGACGTGCACCTAAAAACAATAATACATGCATTTATGTCAAATATGATAATAGAAATAATGAAGGAAGGGAAATGGAGAGTTTAACTCATCCTTAGACCACAGACTAAGGATGAGCTAAACCATAGAAACTGGAGTTTTAAAGGGTGAGTTTCTGTGTACTGGGGTCCCTGAACAATCTTGGAATTGCATAAATTGGGAATGACTGAACAACTGAGAGCTGACAACCATATACTCTTTACACTACTTTAGTTCTGCACACAATTTAACCAAAATATGATTAAAGTGGCCTCTAGATTGAATGAATAAATAAAGAAGTGGCATGCATGTCAAAAAGCTCAAGGTGTCGACCTGGTTTCTAAATTTCCCAGGTCCCAATCTGCTCAAGGATTCTTGTGATGTGCCCCAGATGGACCCTAATCCAAGGTGGGGCCTCCTTGGATGGGATTTGGCTCTGAGCTGTGGAGGCATGGACACAGGATCTCTGGGAGTGTCCTGTGGTGTCTGGCACCAGTGCGTTGGCGGCAGATCCATTTAGTCCAGTGGGTTGTGAGGTGGGTTAATGGCACGTGCCACAGATGCTCATTCAGATTGGGATCTGGGGAATTTGGAGGCCAGGTTGACACTTTGAGGTCTTTCCTTGGGCCATTCCTGAGCCATGTTTGCAGTGTGGCATGGTGCTTTATCCTGCTGGGGGGCCACTGCCATTGGGGAGCACTGTTGCCATGAGGGGGGTACTTGGTCTGCAGTGTTTGGGTGGGTGGAACATGTCAGGTGGTATCCATAACACAGAGTAGATACAAAATACATGTTGAAATGTGATTCATTGAATTTTATTAACATGAAGTTTGAAATGTAACAATTACTGACCAACATTTTTACATGTAATTCACCCGACTCTGATTTCATCATCATCCTTCTAAACATCATCAGATCATCATCATCATCGCTTCCGTGCCCGTGAACGTCAGCCCCGTCATCCTCGCCATCATCAGATGGGAGGAGCGCACGAGGAGCGCAGGCACCGCCGGTTGTGTGTCAGAGGGCCGCAGCGCGCTGCAGATGAAGCATGGCAGGCGACAGCGAGACAAAGCCAGGTGACCAAGCCGAAAATGAGACCGTTAACCGGCAGCCTTTCCTCATCGGTGTGGCCGGAGGCACAGCCAGCGGCAAGGTCGGTATTTATATATTATAATAGATTGCTTTTATGTCTTTATATGTATTTATCAGGTGTTTATTGAATCAGACTGTGTGTGTGAACCGACACAGATATGTTTTTTCTATTTTAAAGACGACGCGCTTTCTTTCCCTCTGGAAAATAATAACAGCTGAGGTTATTGATTCTGTGGGATCAATTATTGCGCTGCTTCATCAGTGATCACTGTGGAGCAGGCCGCCCCACAGCATGTCCAAACAGCACTTAACATGTGCACTGCCTTTCCTGAATTGGTTAATAAAGTAGGTTAGTGTTACAAATGGGAACCAGACTGAAGGACTCCCACATATTGCTGTTGTGCTTGTACATCTGTCACCATGAGATATAAAGGGTAACAAGGATCATAGTAAAGAAGATGAGCCTTCAGTTAATTAGCATCATCGGTGCAGGGTCTGCTATAGGCTCATGAACATTAGATAGATATAAAAAAAAATACATTATTAGACCTTAAATGATTAATTGAATTTTATTTTGACAAAAAAAAAAAAATACTCAAAAGCTCCAAAAACTCACCAGTCTGGCACAACCAAGTACAATCTGGCTGTTACATTAAAGCGTGTTGCTGTCTGCAGGTCTTATATTTATGAATATCAAATACTAGTGTAAAATATGGCCTGAGGATTATTTATTTGTATGTTATCATGATGTGTATTGTTTTTCCTGGTGCAGTTGCTGATGTCTGGCTTTTTCTTCTTTGTGACTCTGATGCAGCTTCTGTCTAGCTCCCTCTAGATTTTTTCACTTCACCTCATTTCACCGGCTGGCTCATTGGCATTACACTTATGTCTTCACTGTCATGCTGAGAAGCTACAGACAGACAGACAGACAGACAGACAGAGAATATAAACATAAGACTAAAACACACAGCAGTATAATGGCAGTCTGGTCCCAGGACGACTACACAGAGCTGTTACTGTGATAGATATGCCAATAGTGGTAGTCTAAATGCAGGTGGTTGATGATGCAGGTATTGCAGTGTACTGTAAGGTAAATATCTGCATTGTCATTCTTGATTCTGTCTTCAATATTGTGCAGTGTTTCAAAGGTTTCTAAGCATCGTCGATAAGTGTTGTTCTCTTTTAAAGATCAGAAATGTATGGAGGCCCATTTCTGCCAGTGTGAGTGGGGATAAAAAAAGATCTTGTGAGTCATGACAATGAAAAACTTTCTTGAGCTAATGACTAAGTGTCTTTATGTGACTTAAAGTTTATTGAATTTTTCAACAACACCAAACCACCTCAAAAGGCAAAGGGAAAAAAGAGAAGAAAGTGATAAACAATGATAAAAACAATAAACTGAGATAAATCAAAATAACAGTATAACATGACATGTGAGTGAACTTGTCAGATTCCAACCACCGAGATTTCTCAAAATAAGTCAGTAGTATTTCAAAATAATGTGAAACTTTCTCAAAATATGCTTATTTATCTAAAAAAAAAAAAGAGATTTCTCAAAGTAATGACGTAGTATCTCAAATAAATGAGAAATGCTTGAAATGTTGACTTCTGTATTTCAAAATAATGACGTGGTATCTCAAAAAATGCAAACCCTTGTCAAAATATGGACGTATCTATCTCAAAATAGTGACTTACTTATTTCAAAAATATGAGCTTTCTCAAAATGATGATGTACTATCTCAAAATAATGTGAAGTATTCACAAAATATGGACTTAATTATTTTGAAATTATGAGATTTCTCAAAAGAAGGAGTTAGTATCTCAAAATAATGTAAGACTTTCTCAATATATAGACTTCCTTATTTCAAAATAATGACTTAGTATCTCAAAATAATGCAAAACCTTTTCAAAATATGGACTTATCTATCTCAAAATAATAAGATTTCTCAAAATAGTGACTTATTTCAAAAATACGACATTTCCCAAAATGATGACGTACTATCTAAAAATAATGAGAAACTTTCAAAATATGGACTAATCTATCTCAAAATAATAAGATCAAAATAGTGACTTATTTCAAAAATACGAGATTTCTCAAAATGATGACGTACTATCTCGAAATATGGACTTATTTCAAAATTATGAGATTTGTCAGGAGAACGAGTCAGTGTCTCAAAATAATGTGAAACTTTCTCAAAATATTGACTTTCTTATTTTGAAAAAATGACTTAGTATCTCAAAATAATGCAAAACTTTTTCAAAATATGGACGTATCTATCTCAAAATAGTGACTTACCTATTTCTAAAGATATGAGAATCCTCAAAATGATGACTTACTATCTCAAAATAATGCAAGATTTTCTCAAAATGTGGATTCCTTATTTAAAAATAAATGACTAAATATCCCAAAATAATAAGATTTCTAAAAAAAAAAAAAGATTTCTCAAAATGACGACGCACTATCTCAAAATAATGAGAAACTCTCAAAATATGGGCTTAATTATTTCAGTATCTCAAAATAACGCAAAACTTTATGAAAAAAACTTTCCAAATAATGAGATTTCTCAAATTTATGACTTAGTATCTCACATTAATGAGAAGCTCTCAGTATACTGACCCCCTGAGCTTAAAATAATAACTTAGTATCTTAAAATAATGACAAGATTTCACAACACAACAAGTTTGAATCTCAGTAGATCAAGACACTAAAATAAAATATCAACATGACATCTCAAAATAATGAGAAACGATACCAAGTCATTATTTTCAGAAAGTTTCTCACTTTAATAACTTATCATCACACCGGTGGGAATGGGTTTCCATGGTAACGGATGATTTAGTTTTGTATTTTGTTGCACAGTTGTTTTGCAGAGTAGATCATCGAACTGCAGGACGCCCCGAGGCAAAATCAAAGTCTCTATTTCTTCTTCTTAATATGTGAATAACGTGGTTATTGAAACTTCTGAGAGGTAGTGGAGTGAATTACGTAGATTAAAACCTGTATGTATTAATGATTAAATAGCCTGTTCCTTTACTTTAGTTATGTAGGTGACTGTAGGTTGATTTAAAGGCGATTAAAGCTACAAAATATTGTGGTTGTGGTTCAGCAGGCAGTTGATTGTGGGTGTAACTTCTTTGTACTGTGGCCCCCTTTTTCCCATAAGACTAACTGCTCACAGAACCACCTGTTCTCCCAAACGTTATGTGAATGTTGAGTAAACTGCAATCTTTTGTTTTGTCTTTCTGAATGTCTGTTGAGTGTGGCTGTCTGCCAGCTTCACATATGATGTCAAGAATCTAAGTTTGCAGCCTTTAAATAGAGATCCTTGAACACATTAAGTTGTGCTTTCAGGACACAGCGACATGCATGAACTTAATGTAAAGTATAAATGAAAGTTTAGGTGTGATGTAATTTGTACAGACAGCCTCTTAAGTTCCAAAAACGGAAGGATGTGGTGAGTAAGATAACGGAGGCCAGTGTTTTTTCACACTACTTGTTTTGTTCGTCTTGTTCGGCAAGTCGTCGGTGTGTGGCAAGATCATGGAGCTGCTGGGCCAGAACGAGATCGACCACCACCAGCGGCAAGTGGCCATCCTCAGCCAAGACAGCTTCTACAGGGTCCTGACCCCAGAGCAGAAGGCCAAGGCACTCAAGGGCCAGTTCAACTTTGACCACCCAGGTATGTCAGTATCACTGACTTCATCACATGCCTCGCTGTGTTAATGTATCATCTGGCGGCAGGGTAACCAAGGACAGACGTCCTCTGGCCTGAAACAGCTGTGTGTCTCCTGCTGGGAAACATTTGCCTTGTTTATTCAGAGGCGATTCCAGCAGTTAATCTGTATGTGACTCAGGATCATAATATGAGGTTTGCCTGCTGATGATAATTCATCCTGCTATCGAGAAATCACTTTAACTGCTTTGTGCTTTTTCCTTCTGTACAGATGCTTTTGACAACGATCTCATAATCGCGACTCTGTGGGACATCAAGGAGGGAAAAACCGTCCACATCCCTGTTTATGACTTTGTTTCCCATTCCAGGTGAATGAATCTCATCAGACTGGCTGCACAGAGAGACAACATAAGAGGAGCACTTGCATGTTTGAGCCCAGGCACTATAAAAAAAAAACAATCGCAATGCAGCAATGTCTCTGTAAAAGACAAGTGCTTTTCATGTCACGATCCTGGCAGGAAACACAGCGATGTCACCCATGTTTGGTGCTTTAAAAGCCTAAAAAGTGGTCTGAAGGCCACAGGGAAAAATGGTAATGGTTCCCTAAAAAACACTCATGATTGGTGCCGAAAAGCTGCTGGAAACACAGTGACGGGTCCCGCAAAAACATCTGTTTGGGCCCTAAAAGCCACAGGGAAAATAGCGATGAGTCCCTAAAGAAACATCCACGTTTGGTGCCTTAAATGCTGCTGGAAACACAGTGATGGGTCCCTAAAAGACATCAGTGTTTGGTGCCTAAACAGCAACAGCCAAATGGAGATGGTTCCCTAAGAAAAACTTGTGTCTGGTGGTTTAAAAACTGCAGGAAAACCAGCAATGGTTCCCTAAAAACTCCCATGTTTAGTGCCCAAAAAGCTGCAGGAAAACCTGCAATAGTTCCCTAAAAACACCCATGTTTAGTGCCCAAAAAAGCTGCAGGAAAACCCGCAATAGTTCCTTAAAACACCCATGTTTAGTGCCCAAAAAAACTGCAGGAAAACCAGCAATGGTTCCCTAAAAACACCCATGTTTAGTGCCCAAAAAGCTGCAGGAAAACCAGCAATAGTTCCCTAAAAACACCCATGTTTAGTGCCCAAAAAAGCTGCAGGAAAACCAGCAATAGTTCCCTAAAAACACCCATGTTTAGTGCCCAAAAAGCTGCAGGAAAACCAGCAATAGTTCCCTAAAAACACCCATGTTTAGTGCCCAAAAAAACTGCAGGAAAACCAGCAATAGTTCCCTAAAAACACCCATGTTTAGTGCCCAAAAAAACTGCAGGAAAACCAGCAATAGTTCCCTAAAAACACCCATGTTTAGTCCCCAAAAAAACTGCAGGAAAACCCGCAATAGTTCCCTAAAAACACCCATGTTTAGTGCCCAAAAAAGCTGCAGGAAAACCAGCAATAGTTCCCTAAAAACACCCATGTTTAGTGCCCAAAAAGCTGCAGGAAAACCCGCAATAGTTCCCTAAAAACACCCATGTTTAGTGCCCAAAAAAGCTGCAGGAAAACCAGCAATAGTTCCCTAAAAACACCCATGTTTAGTGCCCAAAAAAGCTGCAGGAAAACCAGCAATAGTTCCCTAAAAACACCCATGTTTAGTGCCCAAAAAAACTGCAGGAAAACCAGCAATGGTTCCCTAAAAACACCCATGTTTAGTGCCCAAAAAGCTGCAGGAAAACCCGCAATAGTTCCCTAAAAACACCCATGTTTAGTGCCCAAAAAAGCTGCAGGAAAACCAGCAATAGTTCCCTAAAAACACCCATGTTTAGTGCCCAAAAAAGCTGCAGGAAAACCAGCAACAGTTGCCTAAAAACACACGTTTAGTGCCCAAAAAGCGGTAGGAAAACCAGCAATAGTTCCCTAAAAACACCCATGTTTAGTGCCCAAAAAGCTGCAGGAAAAACAGCAATAGTTCCCTAAAAACACCCATGTTTAGTGCCCAAAAGGCTACAGGAAAACCAGCAATAGTTCCCTAAAAACACACGTTTGGTGCCCAAAAATCTGCAGGAAAACCAGCAATAGTTCCCTAAAAACACCCATGTTTAGTGCCCAAAAATCTGCAGGAAAACCAGCAATGGTTCCTTTAAAAAAAACACATTTGATGCTGTAAAAACTGCTGGAAACACAGTGGCGGGTCCTCAAGAAACACTCACATTTGGTGCCTAAAAAGCTGCAGTAAAAATGGCAGTGGTTTCCTAAAACACACCCACGCTGTTGCCTTAAAAGCCTTTTAAAACACAGTGATGAGTCCTTAAAAAAATACCTGTGTGGAGCCTAAAAGCTACGGGAAAACAGTGATAGTTCCATATGAAACACCCACGTTTGGTGCCTTAAATGCTGCTGGAAACACAGCAATGACTCACCATCAACAGTGGTCTACAGTTTGCCTCAGTGTCCCACCATCCACTACCCCCTCCACCTCCCGATGACAAAGCCAGCGCATATACTATGTCACTTTATAAATGTTAATATGATATGTATAAAAAGTCTAATATTTTCATGGTTTGCAGAAACATACAATGGCAACATTTTATTCTCACAACTGGGCTGTAAAAGAGGTCTCTAATGCATCACAATGTGGCGGTAACATTAACTGTAAAAGAGGATATAATGTCCACTGGTGGTTTAATTAATAATTAATTTTACTTAAATCGATTTTCATAGCATAATGATAAAATGAATGGAAACCAATAGATGCCTTAGAGGCAGCAAATGCATTAGAAAGTCTGAAACATCAAAGTAAACTATGGGAAAGTAAATAGACTAAAACATGCAAAAGTACAGCTATGGTCCCTTTAATCTCTAGTTTTACTGTTTTCCCTGTGTTGCACTGAAACAATGAATAATTAACTCTGAAAGATGAAGGCAAATGTTCCAGAGGCACACTGTAAGTATTTTATATTGAATGTTTCCTGTGTGACAGGAAGGAAGAGACAGTGACGGTGTACCCTGCTGACGTGGTGCTGTTCGAGGGCATCCTGATGTTTTACTCTCAGGAGATCAGGGACCTTTTTCAGATGAAGCTGTTTGTGGACACTGACGCAGACACACGTCTGTCTCGAAGAGGTGAGATGTACGAGCATGACCAGACAAATCCCTTCAGTTTCTGCACACAAGAGGAAAGACATTAATTAACGATAGCTGAGCTTTTCCCTGGTCTCATTTTCCCCCAGTGCTGCGGGATATAAGTGACCGTGGACGGGACCTGGAAAGCGTTCTAGCACAGTACATCATGTTTGTCAAGCCTGCGTTTGAGGAGTTCTGCCTGCCAGTAAGTGTTATTCCACATGTACTCAGATTACTTGCGTGGTTGTGTCCCTGAGCATCGACTCACGGTCAAACATTTGTCCTCTCTGTTGACGCTGTTTAGACGAAGAAATATGCTGATGTGATCATACCGAGAGGAGTTGACAATCTCGGTGAGTATTAGTGCTTTCGGAGCTCGGGAGACGATAGAGAAGAACTGGGAACCAAATATTTTGAGACATTAGCCTCAACAGTGTTATCATAAAGGACACAGCTGTGTTTGTTGGCCTCTGAGCTGGGAATTGTGCTCTCAAAAGTAGGGAAGCCAAAAACCTCTGCTGCTGAATACAAAACAGCTTTGTCTGTTGATTTGAGAAAAGAACTTTAGAACATCCAAAACACACTGCACAAAAGAAAACTACACTGTAGATAGTCTAAATATCTTGAAGCAGGACACCTGCCCTGACGTGGCCTCGATTGTGCTTCTCATGTGTGGCCTTAACCTTTTGACTCAATGGTCGTGCTAGAGAAAAAGGAAAAGGATCATCAAAATCATTAGAATTAAACCTCTGGGGCCCGTGATTGTACAAAATTTCATGTCGAGGATGGCACCTTCTGCTTCCATCAGAAACAGTACAAAAGACACGCATATCCCAACATCCAATGGAGTTGTGAGTGAGTGCCATTGTTATTGTTTGTTATATGTCACAGCAGAGGCAGATGCTGTGTGTTACACGTCACCTTTTCTTTTGCTTCTGCTATCTAAAATCAGTTTGGTTCTGTGTAAAAAATGTAAAGTTGGTGTAAAGACAGGACGTCATCGCAGCCTTATAGCCAGATATTCACCATGTTAGCACCGTTAGCTCCTAGCTGCTGGTTTAGCCACCTCCATGTGTGAGAACTGTGTGCAAGTGGGGTCAAAGGACAGTGTTTGTCCGTTGCTTGTTTTGTACATTCATTCATTTTCTGCTCATCCTGGGTCACCGGGGAGACATTAGGCGAGAGGCAGGGTTCACCCTGGACAGGTCACCAGACTATCACAGGGCTGACACACAGAGACAGACAACCAATCACACTCACATTCACACCTACGGACAATTTAGAGTCATCAATTAACCTGCATGTCTTTGGACTGTGGGAGGAAACTGGAGCACCCGGAGAAAACCCACGCTGACACGGAGAGAACATTCAGTCTCTACACAGGAGGACTCCCACACCCTGGGTTCGAACCAGGAATCCTCTTGCTGTGAGGCGACAATGCTAACCACTGTACCACTGTGTACAGCAAAACAAAAATACAAAATATTAGAAAGAAACATAAGTATTTCCCAGAAATTCATTGGACTTACCAGTTAGAAGTGTTTTGCAGTATTTAAATATTGCAGGTTTTTCAGAGATCACTGTTTAGAAATACATCAGAGACACTAACGGGGGCTAAACCTGACCACGCTCTCTCTTTGTCTTTTCATACAGTTGCCATAAATCTCATAGTTCAGCACATCCAGGACATCTTAAACGGCGGTTTGACCAAACGGCTGAACGGGTTGTTTAACGGCTGCGCAACTGCAAAGAAGCAGCCAAACATGGAGTCAAGCAGTCGGCCCCACTGAGCGCAGCACTCCCTGGAGATGAAAGACGGTTCACCTGTACGTGCCGAACAGGCTCTGCGCTGTGGCTAACAAAGCAAGAGTAAAGCCAGGAAATCAAAAGGCCTCTTTTTGATATGATTCAGTTTGGACTGAAGGGGAACCATCCGTTTGTGGGTCTGGTTTAAAGGTTGTGTTCAGTTATATTTTCCTCTGTAGCTTGTGTACTGTATGAGATGGAAGGGGGAGAAAAACAAAGGGGCTAACTTGTAATGTAATTTCAAACTGCTGCTTGCCTTTACCACCGCACTGAAGCTAACTACAGAAGCAGTTATGGTGTCTAAACACACTTGATAGCCTTTAACCATACAATAAACGCAGTGTAGCAACGCGCTGTTCAATGGCAGGGCCTTACCCAAACTCACTACCGTTAAAGGTGACTAATTCCCTTTATCAATGCAACTTCACTTCTTTTGTTTCCAGGCTCAGTGTAAAGCATTTTTGTACGATGTACTAATGGATCGAGACTTTGGATGTTTGCGTCATGTCGCCCCGAGCTGCACTTGCTTTGTCTTGTCTAAACCTAAACTGAATCAGTCAAATTAAAACAACCGATTCCCACCTCAAACCATCAGATGTACGACATCACCAAAGATCACTTTCTCTAATGTCTTTGTGGACTAATTGTGTTATAATTTTTATTTCGGTGTGACACTGACGTTACTTTAATTCATTCAGATGTTGCTAACAGAAAGAGCTGTTTATGTTGTTCTAGATTACCACAAAGTATTGATTTCCTTTGAGTCCCATGAACTTGAATCCTCAGATGTTTGCAGGTTTCATTTCAAAGACACGCTGATAAGTGTTACTGAATGCATTGAGCTGTAAAATGTCATTAAGTACGAGATGCCCGATGTAAATGTGTTCTGTAAATGTTCCCGTGTACATTTTTCTCATGATAAAGTTCTCAGGTACTCTTTGTTTGCTTGAGTTGACACATCTGTCACGTCCAGGTCCTTGTATTTGATTTAAATATATGTGTTTGTGTTTTTTAAGACATTTTCTGTTTCTGTTTGACTCATAAATCTGCATATTGAGAGAATAATGCCATGTGCTTGGTGCCATATTGAAGAAAAGGTTCAAGGTTCATTCATTATTCCAAGTCCAAGGTGGTTAGCTCCACTGCTAACCTGTAGCCACACCAGATAAACAGCCTAAATTTGCTTCTGTGTCCTTCATTAGCAGTGAAAGCAGTTACAAACTCAGTGTATAGCTCCTTAAGGTATTGTGTTGTGTTGATAATGGAAGTTTTTTGTTCTGACTCTGAATTACAAGTTGAAGGCTGCTTCAGCGTTTTTTTCTCACTGCAGTTGAAGTAATATAAAGTGAATGCAGCATATGACAACTCAAAATGTCCGTTATGGGAAAAGCTTATCCCGTATTCTTTATTTAAATCCATTTCTTTAAATGGATGATTTAGGCAATTTTTGTGAACATAAAAATACATACATGTTTAATTTTATTCCTGGTGGTGTAGCAAAGCAACATTTAGACCTTTATGTTGAGAAAAACCAATGACAGAAAATCAAATGTAAATGTAAATTAAATGTGAAAATCAAAATATTAAAAAGTTAAATGGAATTTAAATCAGTATTATACATATATTGATGAATATGTCTGCCTATGAAATAAATATGGCAAAGAAATAAATCCTGAAATAAATAAACGAGGCAATAAATACATAAATGTGTTTTTATTAAATAAAATTTCAAAGACCACTTTTGCTTATTTCAGGGGACTTTTGTCATAATTCCATAAAAGCACTCCTTTATCTTTATCTATTAAATATGTTAATTCACTCAACTATGTTATTTTATTTCATAGGCATATTTATTTATTTAATATAGACTTAAATGGCATTCCATAACGCTTTGCTCTGTGGTCAACATTTGACCACACAGCAGGTCGCTGGGGGAACTTGGGCTCATGACCTCAGTCCTGTGTCCCAAATCCACACTGATTCTAAGCAGGTTTTTTGCAGCGTGTTCACACTGGGACACCATCAGTGTGAGCCAGCGTGTGTATATATGCTGATGGTCACTATTAGGGCTGGGTAAAAATAATCCATTCATACAATTCAAATCAGTCTTCATTTGAATGACCCGATATCGATTCATAACATGCGAGATTGATCTTTAAATACAGGCTTTTGCTCAGTGATGTGTGAAGCTTTAACCCCGTTAATCTCGCCGGTGACAAACGGGCCCCGGCACTAATTTATTAACAATTTTAGTTTTGAGAAACTGACATTTTATGTTTTGGTGTCATTATATTACGATGCTGCAGCAGCCTTCACTCAGTATGATTATGTCAGGAATAAAATTTATTTTATGACAGTTTGGATTTGTTTCTAGTGAGATATTAAGGTTATATTGTGACTTTTTAGTTATGAAATATTTAGTGTTTATTCAGTTCTGAATTTATTCTTTTTTCCAAAGTAATTCCTTGTAATATTTCAATCAATCAATCAATTTTATTTATAAAGTCCAATATCACAAATCACAATTTGCCTCACAGGGCTTTACAGTATACGACATCCCTCTGTCCTCAGGGAGAGCAACTGAGGAGGGATCCCTCTTCCAGGACGGACAGATGTGCAATAGATGTCGTACAGAACAGAACATGATAAATTAACAGTAATCCGTATGACACGAGACAGAAAGAGAGACAGAGAGAGATGCAGGACAGACGGTATTAGTATTAGTTCTCTGAGAATCTCTTTCACGTCCAAGCAAACGCTGGTATTTAACAGAAATCTCCCCTATAGAACCGATATTGAAATGAATGGAATCGGGAGATCCGTGGTGATACTCAGCCCTGGACACTACTCTCCCACAATGCAATGCTCAAAAGGAAATGAAAGAGCTGCAACTCACAAATGGATTATTTTCATTGTGGAGGACACTGAAACATCTTTTGTAAATAATTCATGTGTTTCTGTGTGAAGTTTATTGGCAGTGACGGACTAAACCTGCACTTTTACAGGGCGATATCATTTCCTGTTTCCTGTCAGTATAACACAGTGACGTACACTGATTTCTTGTAACTGGAAAAACTAAGTGTACCTAATATAGTTTGTATGTGGTTTGGACCTGGGTCACAACATGTCTGTCAGTGCAGTTGGCGGTTGGCAGTTCACCATTTAAAAAAAAAAAGGGCCATGCAATTTGAAGTCCACACTTTACTTGAATCATGAGACATTTTTCCCCTTCAAATCCACTCAACAATCACTGTGCATGTAGAACAATTAGTCCATTAATCGATTAGCTGATCGACAGAAAACTGGCAGCTTTTTTGATAATCTGATTTCATGTTTCTTAATTGTGATCATTTAGAAGAATAGATTCTTTTGTCTGAATAATTTTGGATTTTTGGACTGATAGACGTCACTTTAGGCTCTGGGAAGTTAAACATTTCACTATTTTCTGATATTGTATTGACACAATGATTGATCAACAATGAAAATAACTGTTGCAGCCCTACACACATATATGTATTACACATTTTATCACAAACTGCTCATTATGCAACACATACTGGTATAAAAGGTATAAATGAAGAGCTGTGTGTGCCCTGTGACTCCATATTCAGTGTAACTGAGGAGCCTCTGCTGACTCAGTCTCTGTCCAAACACAAACTGCCGCTCGCCATCCTTCCAGACGATGTGCGGAGAGGCTTCATTCACATCCTGACGCTTCCGCATGTCCTCTACATGAGCACCTCCTCCACGTCACTCCCTGACTGTGGAGTTCTGTCCGAAGAGGCCGCGGTACAGTTCACTGCGCGCCTCGTCGCTCACTGAGCTGTGGTCGATAGGAGCCATGAAGTTCACCAGCTTGCTGTGGATGTGGAATCTGACTTTGCGCCCCTTGCTGGCTTTGGTGTCCACCTTCTTCTTGATCTTGCTGCGCAGCTTCTGGATGGCCAGCCACTGCCTGCCCATGGCCACCTGGTCATTGGGGTCCGCCGCGCTCGTCCTGCGTTCGATCAGCTCTCTGAGCAGCTGGTGGTAGAAATCATCGTCGTCGAATATATCCTCGTCCAGATCCTTTAGATGTGTGTTTGCTTTCAGCTGCTGCTCCACGTCCTCTCCGTCCGCAGGGACGGTCTCAGAGGTGACAGCAGAGGCCTCTGGTTTCCCCAGGACTCTGTATTCAGAGCGCCTGGTCTGGGTGCGCCGCACAAGCCTCTCATTGTCCAGCAGCACCTGCTCCACCTGGGTCAGTATGTTTCTGTCGAATGCCCCGAAACCTTTGCTGCTTTTGCCCATCGTCAGTCTCGTCTTGTCATGCCACTTCTGCAGCGTGGCGTTCCGGTAAGGCTGGAAAGCTGCAAAACGCTTGGCCATGAACTCCGGGTACTCTGCCATCTCCAGTTTTCGTTTAGGCGCCCCACGCTCCTGCACTGACACCTCTTCATCCTCATCACTGTTGATCTCCTCGTCGTCACCCTGAGCTTCCGCCTCCCCCTGAGCGATGGTCCTCGTGTCTGCGTTCTGGTGCAGCAGCTGATCGTGCAGCTCCAGCAGGGATCTCTGGAGAGCTTTCAGAGCCTTGTGGGTGTTCTTCAGCTGCCCCGCCAGCTCCGCTCCACCTCTCCTCTTGAACTCTGGGAGGGTCTGCGGCTGCGGGAGCTGGTTGGCGGTCGCCAGAGCTTTCTGGAGTTTGATTCGACCCTCCAGCAGTTTGTCCCACAGGGCCAGCTGGTTCTTCACAGCCTTCCCTTTCTCGACCTCCTCGTCCACTTTCTCCTGAGAAAATGTGCGAACAGCTCCCTCATCATCATCATCGTCTTCCATCTCATCTTCATCATCATCCTCATCATCGCTGCCTTCAATCTCCTCGCCACTGTCACCATCATCATCATCTTCGCTCACTCCCAGATCATCCATGCCCTCTGTCATTTTAAGGAAGTCCACTTCCTGAGGAAAAGTGATGTCAGCACCGCTTTTCTTAGATGAACGTTGAGCATCACTGCCCACCAACTCTTCTTCTTCATCATCATCATCATCATCATCCTCTTCGTCACCCAAAGATTCCTCTCCTTCATCTTCTTCTAGCTCTTCTATGCTGCCCTCCTCCTCCTCATCATCATCCTCCTCCTCCTCATCCTCCTCTTCACCAGATCCCTCAATGTCCATCAGCAGGTCTTTACGGGACACCTTCTTCCCCACGTACCGTCTGTCCGTGTCTGACAGCAGGGATGTGTTGTGCTTCCGCAGGGCACTGAGGCCGACACCATCTTCCTCCTCGTCCTCCTCGGTGAACCTCTCTATCACTCTGGCTTTGGTCGCTTCGTCATCATCATCCTCCGGATCTGCGAATTTCGGCTGAGGGTTCAACAAGTCCTCGAGCTCCTGAGAAAACGAGCCTGCCATGGTTAAAAGTTTACAACAACCACACGTGGAGTGCGGCCAGAGCCGTTTCTTGGTGCGGAGACGGATGACGTCACTAAAATGCGACGACACTAAGATAATCTTTAACACGGGTGCCCTGGGTAGCGTCTTTCAGGCTGACCTTAGGCAGCAACGAAATAAATTTTAGCAACTTAAAAAAGTCCCACCTGAAAAAAATCAATATCAGTTTAGGTGTATTCTATATTTGGAGTATTTTAATTGATTTACCTTAATGTCAGTTTGTGATTTTGAAAGGGAAAATGAAGCAGTGTCATTGCTCTCTTCATTACCAGACTCCATTGAGAAAACTGGTAATTTAACACTGTTGAACACACGAGCTGCTGGTCTACTGCTGCCTCATTCAGTTTGTTTATTTGAGATATTTTGTGACTTTCGCATTTAAACGGCTTAGTTCAGATACACCGAAGTCACACAATAAGACAGACTAAGTAACTGACTGAACATGCAGGGGAATGTCCGCTTTTAAACTGTGCATGAATATATTTCATTGATAGTAAAATGAATCCATGATATTAAGCCACATGTAGTAAAAGGTTCCTGTCAGACAAATCTCGGGGCGCAGAAGTCCCGGAAACGTTGTGATTCTGTACGCATGCGCACAAGTGTCGCGAGGCTCCGGGTTGCTCTTGCTGGCAGAGTTTCGTTCCTCAGACCTCACCAGAAAAAAAGTGCTTTCTGGAGAGTAACGATGTCAACAAGCGACTTCTATTTGAGATATTATGTCGGGCACAAGGGAAAGTTTGGACACGAGTTCCTGGAATTTGAATTCAGACCTGACGGTGAGTTTAATTTGGCGCTAATACGAATGTGTTAGCTTTCCTGCGTCTAAGCTAATGTAGCTAGCCACCCGGCAGCGGCTAACAGGCCGCAGCGGACTCAAAGCGAATTGCGAGCGCGAAATGATCTCTTTGGTTTCCTCCGTGTTATAAATGATAAAAGTTTATGTTTGGACTGAGCAAGTACCGCTGAAATATTTATTACAAATGCGCTAATGGTTTAAACATTAGTCTCTGAGCGTTCAACCGCTGTATGACCTGTGTGGATGGTAACTCACATGAGCTGTGTTACAAGTGATGCATTGTTTCAGATTTAAACTGTAACTTTAATGTTTTCTTGCAGGTAAACTGAGGTATGCAAACAACAGCAACTACAAGAATGACGTCATGATCAGGAAAGAGGTAAAGTGTGTTTATGAAACGAGTAAAATACTGCTGGTGCAACTAAAGTTAGCCATGAATCATTTGTTGTCCATGCTGTTTGGGTTTATTTCATTGCAGTCCATTTACACCATACTTAATAATGGCACTGTTACATAAAGATGATGTCTTTAATTTACCTTTAAGATGTTGAAGTGCTTGAATGACGGGCTGTATGCAACAAAGGGGTTTTGTGGTCATTCATTAAGGGATTTGATTATGATGGTCAACAAAGCAGAGACTCATTGTTTCTCAGGGAAAACACAGCACATACTGTTAGGGGTGCACAAAATTTTTTTGGCCAATATTCAGTACCGATATACATACATATATCCACTTTTCACCCCACCTAACTTAAATGAGATTAAAGTCTCCTCTGTAATTTAATTCACATCATATTATGCTGCGTAGTCTCACGATGATGGCCCACCAGCAGATGGAGACATGAAATACAGTGCTTTTCAATGTATGTAATATTCATTCATTGTGCAAAATAAGAAAAAGCATGTTGGCCGATTCCGTACCTATATTATAGTGCGTCCCTACATACTGTAAAACTCGCATTTTATAGTAAAATGATCAGTATCTGAGATGTAATGGTGCGCACATCAGTTCTGTGTTAAAATGTGTGGCCAGCTTTTAACATTCACAAAGTTTAACCTTGTCCGTCTTTGTTTTGCGTCTCAACCCAGGCATATGTACACAAAAGTGTGATGGAGGAGCTGAAGAGGATCATCGACGACAGTGAAATCACCAAGGAAGACGACGCTCTGTGGCCGCCTCCTGACAGAGTTGGCAGACAGGTTTGTGACTTAAATCACCATCTGTGAGCACAGGGTTCCCACAGTCATGGTAAAACCTGGAAATGTGTCATGGGATTTCACAATCACATTTTCCAGGCTTGGAAAAGCTTTGGAAGTAGTAAAAATAATTGAAGGTTTTGGAAATATAATATTCTGTTTTGTGTACCATCATGCACATTTCTTAATTGCTTTCTGTCACCTTTCAGATTTTGTGACCTAATTAGAGAAAGTTTTTTGCTATGGTCACAAAATGTATTTCTCATCTGTGCTCAAAATAGTGACTCCATAGACCAAACATTTTAAAAGCTGTGACCATGCCATACCCTAATATTTATTAAATAGGGTCACAAAGTTTGCCAGCATACACAGAGTAGTCCACTTTTCAAAATTTGGACAACCCGTGAGTATTTCTTTTAATAGTGATCACGTGGACATAGAGTCTGACAGGTCACAGATTTTGCACAAATCAACTATTCATTGATGAATTTGACCAAAAAATGTTTTAAAAGACTGAAAAGTAACTCAACTGTTTTTGTCAAAATTTTCACAGGAACTGGAAATCGTCATTGGCGACGAGCACATTTCATTCACAACTTCCAAAATTGGCTCCCTGATTGACGTCAACCAGTCAAAGTGAGTACTTCATCCAGGAGTTAGTAAAGTAGACTCTTGGGTCTTTGGTCTGATTACTGCACTCCTACTTCCAACGTGTGAAGTTACACAGTCTATTAAAAGACAATTAAGAGTCATAAATATGCCACCAAAGAGGCAACTGAATCAGAAATACTTAATTGATCCCCAGGTGGAAGCTGGGTAACGAGCAGCACCAGCTGCAACAGGCTGCATGCTCGGTGGGCACATGAGCTCGAACCGCCAGTTTCCACTCTCCAAGGCAAACACTGATGTACTTAAAGGCACAGCAGCATATAGAGCAATGAAAACATGGGGTTCTTTTCCTGTGTTGACCAAATTTACACAGAAATCAATGTTTGAAATCATATTTGTAGGAAGCAATGCCTTTGAGGATTTGTAGTTTTTACTGGGAAATATGTTGAGAGTCATCAGTGTTTTCAGTGTTCAGTTTTTATCCATACATACACATACCAGTGCAAATTTTACTTATGACTATTAATGTATGTCTTGTGTTTGCTGTTTGTTTTGACCGTAATGTTTAATGTTTAAATGTGGACCCCAAGAAGACTTCCTGTTTTAGAGCAGTGACTCCCAACTGGTCCGGATTTCTCCTTACTCATTAGTTCAAGGTCCAAACAGTGTAACATATTCGGCGTCATACTGCCGGTTGGCCATGTCATCGAGCTCATTAGCTGTCTCAGATGTATGTTTGTCACTTATTCTACAGCGCTTCAAAATAAAAGCTCTGTGCCAGAGATTCACTGTACTTGGACACTCCATTCAGAACGGACCTGCGACCCACCAGTTGGGAACCACAGCTTCAGGGCACAGTTAATGGGGATCCTAAATAAATAAAGTATATTTTTCACTGACAGGATTTAACGTTAAAACTGCTTTGTGTTTCAGGGACCCTGAAGGTCTTCGCGTGTTCTACTACCTTGTGCAAGATCTGAAATGTCTCGTCTTCAGTCTCATCGGCCTACACTTCAAGATCAAGCCCATCTAAATATGGATTTTGCTCAGTTTTAATTGCTTTCGCTGGTATTTCTGTTGTTGTACTACCGCATTTGTACATTTGCTTTTGGTGGAACTTTTTTATTTTAAATAAAGGGTGAGAAAACTTTGCTGCTTGTCCAAGCTACTCGTAATATTTCTTGATAAGTGTTCCCTTCTGGTATGAACTCTCTGACTTAGAGTTTTATTGTCCAGGGGTTCCCACACATTCATTTAATTTGTGTCCTGCCCCAGTTGATTCACTATTTTTGGAGCTGAACCATTCATTAGGTGCGCTGTTGGAATGAATATATAGTTCAGTTAGTCACTGCACCACACTCAGAGCGTACTCTGGGCACAGACAGAGCTGCATGACACCCAGCACAGTGAAAATAAAACTTAACCTATTCTTGCAGTGGTTATTAAGATCAGTTTTCACTCGCCTCAGCTGCTCCTCTGGTCCATTGATCTGATCAGCTCTGACTGGATCAGATGATCAATTATCAACCCTGCTTATCAAACTCCACAAAGTGCTGTGTTCACAAACCCCCAAAACCCTATGAATTTAGAGACAAGACAATGATAATGTAATCATACAAAAGGGATTAAATTAAAGTTTTATTGCCAAATACATTCAAACAATAAGGCTGTAAATGACGAACAGTGATGAGAAATTAAATACAAGTTCTTACAGTGACAGTTGTGCTCTTAAATTCACATTCAGATAAGGCACATAATTTGACTCTAATCTGTATCGCAGAGTTCTACATCTGACGAGCATAAGTAATATGATCAGCACTCTGAATCTTGTCACCTGCAGTTTGCAAATCGAAGACAAAAAACACAGCTAATGCTTAACATTAGGCCACGGTACAGACTGATGAGGCAGATGTCTTAGACAGCCAGTGGGAAACTAACATTTTCTCCCATATTCTATGTTCAGTCGTGCTTTCACTGTACAACAGATATGATCTGAGTTCCCAGTCAAGGGCTGACACTACAAACTGTAATTTCTAGGCATAACTTGTTTTATATCTACAGTAATATCCAAACTCCTTCAGAGAAAACATCAAGTCCCAACTTACATTTCCAGCACTTAATTACTAAAAAATAGATTTAAGCACCTTGTTTCTTCTTGTGTGGTTTATAAAATATATCGTTTATCTCACTTTTTTGAAGATTTATCTTTATCACAAGCCTTAATCATAATTTTTTGGTTTATTTTTAATCTTTAACTACTGAGTTACACGACGTCATTATCGATTTTTGGTGTTTAATTTATGGTTTTTAATAATCCTTTTTTTCCTTATGCCTGCTTGGTTATTCTTTGCAACATTGGTTTTCAAAGCACTATACAAATAAACCTTAGTATTGTTATTTATTATTACTTTCAGCATGGTTGTCCAGAGAAGTTAATCAGCAGTTTGGTAGCTGGTCACTGTTCCATACAATCAAACATGTATTCCTCTATGCTGATGGCAAGCACTCGTTTCTTAGCTGAGTGCCTTTCCTTCCAGGACAGTGAAAATGTCGTCTAAGGACTTGTGGACGCACTGCAGGAATTCGTGCACATTGCGAGCCGGGTAGCTGGATACGTTGCAGCCGATCCAGTCGTCGTGAACACCGTAGCCGACGCCAAACCCGTCGGGCACCACCGGGGCAAAGCCACCAAGGTTCACAGCTGGACTGGTGAGCGTGCTGGTGGAGAGGATGTTGTGGTTGATGGCAGCGTAAGCTGGGTCTGTGTACAGGCTGGGCAGAGCCTGGCCCTTTGAATTGGCCAGGTATCGCATGGCAAACAGGTGACGGTCAAAACCTTGGCCTGGAGGAAGAAATATAAGAGGTGGTTAGTGCAGCAGACCAAACCCACTTCCTTTTTCACCAGTTTTAATCACAGGGTCAGTTTGTTTTTGAGAGAGTGAGACCTCTGTGGATAATTCAGCTCATGTTAAAAACTTCTAGATGCCAATAAATCCCCCTAAATTTTACACACTGGACCTTCAAGTTAAGTCTTGATTTTCTTTCCTGTTAATAAATTGGCAAAGCACCTTATAAAGCTACCAACAGGGAAGGGTTATCTGACAGTGTAAATAAAAATATTCGGGGCAGACCCCAAAAATACACTTGTAGGGACAGTATTTTGAATATTTCATGGTATCAGGAACTGTAAATCTTTAAATAGATGTAGAAATATCTCATACACACCCATAGCTGCCTCTTTGGTGAGCTGCCCGTGATATTTGGAGCATTCACTGAGCATGGCCTGTAGTTCCTGCACACTGTGTTGGCCTGGCTGGCAAACAAAGGCACGTGAGCATCGCTCTGTGTGTACGGTGGCTGGCCGGATGGTCTCTGTGCGTCCATGTTTGAACGCCGCCGTGCTACAGGACTCATAAGAGGCTACTGTCTGTCCGTACTGCCTCAGGAAACCCATCTGAAAAGACAGCTGGGCGATGGCGTCTGGACTCAACTTGCTCTTCTTTAGCTGCTCCTTGCCACCTCTCTTGAACTCCATGGCATCGATGGTGAGTTTCGATACAGCAGAGTCAAAGTTCTCCTTGGCTTTTTGGATGCCATTCTCCAGCTCGCTGTCCAGCTTGAACTGCAGCCTGCGCACAGCGGAGGCTGAATCCACAGCAGCAGGAGTAGAGCCTGGGTGTACCAGCGGCTGCTGCGTTGTGTCTTTGAAGACCTCATTCTGGAATCGAAGAACAGCTACACCGTCGCCCCAGGCGTGCTCAAAGTTGATGGCTGCCTGTCCATCTTTGGCCAGAATGATGGAGAAGGACTTGTCGTACCACCGGTTGCAGCCGTCACCGTGCAGCATGTTGTGAGAGATGTGGATATGGTCCCTCATGCTTTCATCATCCAGACTGAGACAGAAAATGGCGCTGTCCACAACCCGTAAATCCTCTGCGTTTCCAGCGGCTACCAGTTTATCCCTGAGTCCGGCCCACACGTCCCTGTTCTCACTGGTCAGAACGCCCAGAGGAAAGGCAGGCGCTGGGGTCGGGTCAGACAGAATGTACTTCAGGTGGGACTGGATCTCTGCAGGCGTCACCAAATTCCCATCCCTGTCTACAATGTCAAACACATACATGTTGCCTTTCCTCATGACTAGGAGATGTCTCCCTTTCTCATCAGTGACGAGCTCATCTTTCCCTTTCTTGGGAATCCGACTTGAGTTGAAGAGGCGAAAGTACTGAGACATGTCCAGGGGGTACGCATTCACCATGTAAGCTCCATACCAGGACAGAGAAGACGGGACCCAGCGGATAAACTTCTTGAAGCCGTCTGTGTCACTCTTTGCTGGGTTGAGGTGGAAAACCTCTGGCTCCAGTATTCCAGCTCGCAGTGTTTTCATAAAGCGCACTGCTGAGCACACCATGTTGGTTGCCCGCACGAGCTGGTCGTTGTACTCCGTCTTAGGGTCAGGGTTGAAGGACATGAAGGGGTTGAAGTTCAACACCACGGGGTCGCGAGCAGAAAGATACATGTCGAACCAGGGTGCTGAAAGAAAATAAGTTATTTAGCCACATTCATTAGAGACTGTATGCGTTTAAGATGCAGATGGTGATCGTCAGAGGGGCACATTCACCTGAGATGTAGCTTGTGTGCTTGTTGTTTTTGTCCTGCGCTACCAGTTCCTCATGCAGCTGTTTTCCCGCACCACTCTGGAATTCTTGTGCAAGCTTCTCTGTTGTCCTTTGGATTTATAAGATTCAGATAGTTAGTATTTACAGTAAGTTTTAAATAATGAAATGAAAAGGTTGATTTTCTTGTGAAGTCTTACCTGAACTGGTCATCATTTAACAAAGGCTTCTGGGCAGCTAAATATCTTCTGATTGTATCCTCCAACTTTGGTACAGGGAGCCTAAACAATAAAACAAGAGTAGGCTTTCAAGGTGTTCTCAGGCCAGATGAGATACATAATCCCTCCAGCGTGTTCTGGTTTTACCGTGGGGCCTCCTATCAGTCGGACTTGCCTGAAACACCTCTAACAGGAGGCGCCCAGGAGGATCCTGATCAGATGCCAAAACCACCTCAACTGACCCATTTTGACATGAAGGAGCAGCGACTCTACTCCTAGCTCCCTCTCGATATCCGAACTCCTCACCCTATCTCAAAGGCTGAGCTCAGCCACCCTACAGTGTAAACTCATTTCAGCCGCTTGTATCCGCGATGTCATTCTTTCGCTCACTACCCAGAGCTTGTGACCATAGGTGAGGGTTGGGACGTAGATGGACCAGTAAATCAAAAGCTTCGCCTTCCAGCTCAGCTTAGTGACTTAATTTAGTGGCATCCAGCAGCCAGTTACTCTAAAATTCATGCAACCCTTTTTCAGTGTGACCAGAGAGAAAACACAGCCTCTCAAAGGTCTGTGTTAGAAAATGGTGCCACTCGAGTACTGCCTGTCATACTCAATGACCAGCCTGTAGAGAAGTAGAACATTTTAAGTACGTTGGACACAATTACTGATCAGGCCTCAATGTTTAATGACAACTCAGAGAGCATTTTTAAGAGATTTAATCAGCGCTTATTTTTTTAATCAGGAGGCTGAGGTCTGGGGCATACAGAGGTCTGGTTAAAAGCATTTCATCATTTAACATGACAGCATGGTGCGAAGAATGCAAAGAGCACAAACAAGCTCTCCAAGATTGTTAACATTGCAGGGACGGTGGCTGCCAAGTAATAGAAACAACTCTGCCAAACATAATTCTGGAAGTCTCACATCCATCACACTCAAGAGTTTGAGCTGCTCCTGTCTGCTGTCGATTTAGGGTCCCAAGAACCAGCCGGAACATAGACAAGGAGTCCTTTATTTCCGGCTCTTAACACAGGATGTATGCTTTTATTTAATAATAGCACTGATTCTATTTGTGTGTGTCATTGCTTTGTTTGAGAGAGGCCAAAGCCAAATTTCAACTGACTGCTAGATTTGTTTTACTCACCAGCCACTCCTTTCCGACCCTGCTGAACACTTACACCCTGGACTCATACACTTTTCATCTCCTCCAAATGATCTGATCTGAACTGCGACTTTACAGTATGCTTTGCATTTACTTTGCTCTACATCAACCTCACACATGTATTGTATAGATGCATCCATCCATCTTAGCAGATGTCAGTCATGTCACGGCCCTCTAGTGGTCATCGACCCACAGTCACTTGTGCACTTTCACCTACATTCATGTAAAATCTTACTGGGTCACCTTCTTTCATTCAGAACACCTTTCTACATCCACCTGACATCTCCAATGTTGTTTCATATCTCTTATTAGATCCATATGAAGCCAGAGCTATGCTGAATGAAAGCTATAATCTAACACATAAGACAATATGCTAGAGCTACTCCACATTCAGATTCAGCTCCGTACTCACCTGGGTAAACTCTTCTGGTAATGCATCGATGGGACGACACTTTGATGCAGATACTCGCCTCCAGATTTGCTGCTGTAGTTTCTCTTATCGATCCCCAGAGCAGCAGCTCTTAAATGAATCCCGGATTTCCTCAAAGAGGCGACGCATTGCACTGACAGCAGACTGGCCATGGTGTTAGCGACGACGCTGAGTATCTGATGTGGAGACGTGAAGCAAACCGGTCAGAGCTAATGGACTGAAGCTAAAACTCAGCTTAGTAGACTCCCGTGTGTCACCGCCGTCACCCTAACGACAGCTAGCTAACATTAGCAGCTAGCATTAGCTGACAAGTTGCCTTGAATGACCCGTGTGTTTCTGAATCAGTTTGATACCCGGGCTGTGTTTGGCCGACGGAAGTATGTACCCGGCACACAAAACCCGCACCCGAACTGTTCCGGAAACAGTTAAAGTTAAACGATAAGTTAAAGCAAAAAGAAAAATATTACAGTGAATGACAACAGGAAGTTTAACCGGCAAAACCTGTCACGTGACTTATGTTACCCCTCCCCTCTTAAAAAAATATATATCTAAAATAAATCAATTAACAAATTATAAAAAAATTAAAGTGCATTAATTGAAAATGCTAAAAATAAAAAAAATAAATAAAAAATTACAAACAACATGAGAGGTTAAACAAATTAAAATCCTCATGTATCTGACTAGTAAAATAAAATATAATATCTAAAATAAAAGAATAACACATAAGAAAATAAATTAAGGTGCATACGCTGCAAATAACAAAAATAAAAAAATATCATAAATAAAATATGCTGACAATAAGGTATGCTGAGCACAGTTTAAAATCCGTATGTGTCTGAGTGGGAAAATAAAATATTCTAGCTAAAATAAAAGAATAAAGAAAGATAATAAATTAAAGTGCATACATTGCAAATTAAAAAATAAACAATCCAACAAATGTACAAATTATAAGGTATGTTGAGCACAATTTAAATGTGTCCTTATGTGTCTGTGTAGTAAAATAAAAATAAAATATTTTTTTAGCTAAAATAAAAAAAATAGATAAGAAAATAGAGTGCATACATTGTAAATAACAAAAATAAACAATATTATAAATAAAATGCACAAACAAGAAGATATGTTGAGCGCAGTTTAAAATCTTTGTGTCTGAGTAGCAAAGTAAAAATTAAAATATTTTTCTAAAATAAAATAATAACAAATAAGAAGATTTAAGTGTATACATTGTAAATTATAAAAATAAACAATATACTAAATAATTATTTATCTGTGAAGTAAAAATAAATCATCTAAAATAAAACAATAAAGTGAGAAAATAAATCAATTAATTGTAAATAATACAAAATAGAATACATATAAATGGTCCTCAATTTAAACTAAAAGTTAACACATTCAAACTATTAATTTGTACAATCTTACACTTCTCAGCAGCTATTTTGCAGATTTTGCACTCATATGTGTCATGGATTTACAGTATGGGTGAAATTTATTACAAAAAGCATTTAAACAAAGAGTGGGGCTGTCATAAATTTGGCTTAGTGCATCATGTTGTACATATTTGTGTAATACTTTGCCATAATGAGAATTGTGTTAATTTTCGTCTTCCTCCGTAGTCACCTGGGCAAGCGTTGCAGAGTGAGCAGCCAGCTCAGCTAAAGGCTCAAATATTGATTTAACTCAGCCTTAAATACACAGCAGTTAGGTTATACAAACAACACACTATTAAACATTCAAATTAAAGGTAAAGAGTCTAACATCAGTGTAAGCATTACCATCATTATGTAAGATAAGCCTTTATTTAGCTCCAGAGGGGACATTCAGACATTGCAGCAGCACAAAGAGAGATGAGTACAGATACATAGAGAAGTAAAAATGAAAAATATAAATAAAATAAGAGATACAGCAACCAGTTGTTTTTGATCATCATGTTAAATCATCAACCCATACTTGTTTTATACAACTAAGAAATATTGCAATGCTCAGGTCTGATGTGTTTCGACCTGAGATATAGGTCCACTATATATATATTTTTTTCTTAAAGTTTTCTCACACCCTTTAAATTCAAGAAGGCTTTGCGACCTCTTATGAAGCTTTGGCGACTCCTACTGAGGTCAGGAACCAGTGGTATAAGGTGCAATGTAGTAATAGTAATGATATAATGTAGTATAACATAATACAGCAGTTAAACAGAATATCAAATGGTATAGTACGATATATAATCATAAGGAATATTAACAATAATTATATGGTGAAGTATGAAATATGATAATATATTATATTTAAAGATATATCAGATATATAACAAAGGATATAAATCCGACCAACAGAGGGTCAAAGATGAGGGAGAGTGATGTGAGAGTCCTGAATGCGCCAGACACTGTGGGAGTGTGTGTGTGTGTGTGTGTGTGTGTGTGTGAGTGTGTGTGTGTGTGTGTGTGTGTGTGTGTGTGTGTGTGTGTGTGTGTGTGTGTGTCGTGACAATCTGTCGTCTCTGTCTTCTGATGGCAGTGGACACAAATGAGCGCTCAGTTTTGCACCTGGGCGGGATGATCCAGCAACTGAATGAGCTGCCCATCTGCCACAGCTCATCACGGAGAGGATGAGAGGGGTTATATAGAATGTCCTTCATCCTCCTCTCTGCCTCTCACTCCAGACTGTCCAGTTCCAGTGAGTGAAACGATCCATACGGGCAAAGCTAATGTCCTCTCACATGTATCACAGAGCTGAGCTGAAGTAGTAGGTCATTCCTCCACAGGTATAGTGTCTCAGTTGAGTTTATTTTTCATTGCATGCATTGAGCAGTTTCCATTTCTGATATGTTATGATGAGGTCTCCTGGCCAGCAGAGTGCAGTGTTTTCCTGATCACTTGCCTTAAACTCACTAAGCTGTGTGGTCTGAGCTCAACCCCCACGCAGCCACTGTAGAAAGAAGACCAGACAGAATCTTATAATAACAGGACAGCATCGCCTGGCCTCCCATGTCGGGTGGGAGAGTGATGGAGTTGGTGCACAGCTGCCATTAGGCTGATGGGATTTTCTAATGTTAGCCTCCACTCTGTGTACATTACTTTACTGACCTACGCACTCTGCAAAGCCTGCAGCAGACAGATAACACAGTTCTGCACATCTATATTGCAGCAGGAATTTCAAACAATGCAGAGAATGTTAAACCAGTGTATCCAGCTGAAATTGAAAATGTATGGGGTGGCTGTTGAGGGACAATTATGGGTATGCACATGCTGATATATATGCTTATCTCCATCACAGTGGGAACACTGTGTTATAAATTTACATTTATGTGTTTTTTAAAATCAATTATTTGACTGTAATGCAGGGTTTGTGTGATTAGACATGTTTGGGTCAACAAAATTTAAACCATGGAAGCCAGGACAGCCATGCAAACATTGTGTTACAGCACTCTATGAACGCCAGATAACGCAACAGACCCCCTCCCCTGTTTACACTTACACCTTTCTAAACAAGGCATATCGTTGTATACTATACAGTGTGACCCTGGATAATGAAGCTTAAACACGAGAGTGCATACGAAGTATTGTGAACACCCTGAAGAAGGCTTCAGAAGGCACAAAAGCCTTCTTCAGGGTGTTCACACCGAAACGCGTGGGCTGTAACCCGCATTCATCATGTTTTAACCTTTTCTAAATGAAACAGCCATTTTTTAAATAAAGGCTTTTTATACATTTAAAGAAGAGTGCCTTGGATTTTCCTTTTTTTGACGTCAACATTCCCACCAAAGAGCATTCGTCACATGATTAGATGAACCTTCTGAGCACTCTGGACTTTCTTTTTGACTGAGAATCATGATTGCATGTCTATATATAACAGAAAATACCACAGAAATTAAGAAATTATTAATTTAACTTAACAATTTTAATAGTTGCTTTATAGAATAGTTGATTTAAAGTTACAGAATAAGCATAAGCACTATAAGAACTTATATCCATGAATGAATTTAAGGGCATCATGAAGAATGTAGTGCTTGTTTTTTGTGAGAGGCCACTATGTATGAATAGTTGTTGTTGATTTCTGTATTATATGTTGCATTGGTTGCATTTTAAATGTGTTTTAATTGGCTGCTACCTTGGCCAGGTCTCTCTTGTAAAAAGGATTTTCAAACTCAATGGGACTTCCTGGTTAAATAAAGATTAAATAAATATATAAATAAAATAAAATATAATTTTGTTATAGATGCTATTTACTGTTTACAAATAAAGAAAGAATAAACACGACAGAGATGGGTTTGCATTTTCGAGGGCATATAGCAAACGGCACATTTCTTAAATTAATGAGAGTTCGTCTTTGAACACAGGCATATTTTCAAGGTGGCAATCTCTCATAAGGGCCCGTTCTCCACCCAACGTATTGTTGGAGGGCCCACTCTCTCTATGGGCCCCAGTTCAACGGCACTGCCTGCACTGTCTATACACCAATCAGCCAAAACATTCAAACCACTGACAGGTGAAGTGAATAACTTTGATTATTTTGTTCCAATGCATTGTTCCGCTGGGAAACCTTTGCTCCTGGCATTCATGTGGATACCACCTGACATGTTCCACCCACTCAAACACCGTTGCAGACCAAGTACCCCCTCATGGCAACAGTGCTCCCCAATGGCAGTGGCCCCCCAGCAGGATAATGCACCATGCCACACTGCAAACATGGCTCAGGAATGGCCCAAGGAATGTGACAAAGACCTCAAAGTGTCAACCTGGCCTCCAAATTCCCCAGATCCCAATCTGAATGAGCATCTGTGGCACGTGCCATTAACCCACCTCACAACCCACTGGACTAAATGGATCTGCCGCCAACACACTGGTGCCAGACACCACAGGACACTCCCAGAGATCCTGTGTCCATGCCTCCACAGGTCAGAGCCAAGTCCCATCCAAGGAGGCCCCACCTTGGATTCGGGTACATCTGGGGTGCATCACAAAAATCCTTGAGCAGATTGGGACCTGGGAAATTTAGAAGCCAGGTCGACACCTTGAGCTTTTTGTCACGCCTGAATATATATCAGTGTGATAGGAACTACCTAAAATGACAGAAACCAATTTATTTTGACCTGTACTTTGGGTGCAGGGCAGACGGAGCCAAGTCAGACTATGCAGTGCTCCTCCCGCCAAGCAGTGAAGGACTCGGTGAACAAATCTTTTGAACAAATCTTTTTAATGAACTGATTCTAGTGATTCAGTAACATCTAAAGAGCTGCTTTGCCCATCACTAGTTCACAGAAACGTGGGGATGTTCCCTGCGCTCGATTACTCTACTCTATCTGACATCGACACATCGAGTCTGAAGATCAGTGACAGAAGGAGGAAACACGGAAGTGCAGTTAGCACACAGCACAACAGGCTAGCTAAGCTTTAACTCCACCATCCTGCGACACTACAGCCTGTTCACCTGACGTTACAGCAAGATGCCTGAAATACAGACACCAAGGTAAGAGCACTGAACACTGTACCGTGTCACTGTGACACGTCACGTTACATGTTTGTGTATAATTCATTGAGGTCACTCGGTGTTCCGGTTAACGTTACAGCGAGTTCACAGCTAGCTAGGACATGTCAAACACACAGCTAGGCACACGTTAACGTGTTTGTCGAAGTCACTCATTAACTCCAGCTCTTTGGTACATGACTACAAAGCTTAAGTGACACTGTAACCCCCCGTTTATTACAACATAATTAGCAAACAAGCTAATTATGCTGTGGTAAAACTGTGATAGCAACGTTACACACACAGTTCCCACAGTGTTTGGCACACTGTCCCTCTCCATTGACTTGCTGTTGGTCTGATTTATTTACATACCTTGCAATATATGTCATAACCTACATGTTATACAATACGTAAAGGGTGTTAAACATCTAATTTGATCTCAAGTATGCCGGACCAGTTATATATGATATGTATAATATAACAATATATATTATATATAATAAAAAAAATATGTAATTACATAATAACATACACCTTTGTGGTGTGGCATGGTGCGTTTTTCTGCTGGGGGGCCACTGCCATCAGGGAGTAACGTGGTGTTTGGATGGGTGGAGGGCGTCAAGTGGTATCCACATGAATACCATGACCAACGGTTTCCCAGCAGAACATTGCATTGTAACAAAATGATCACTGTTACTCACTTCACCTGTCAGTGGTTTGAATGTTTTGGCCGATCAGTGTATAGATAATAACACCTCAACATTTCCCATCTGTTTTAGCCTAAAGAAGTGCACTCTTAAAATATTCATCCATTTACATAACAGACAATGAACAGCCTGAGGTGTCTTAAGAAAAATAAGTGCAGTTTCAACAATATGTTTTCCACATTCAGTCAACTACTCACCGTCATTGCATGTGCATTTTTCCATACATTTATTCTCCTGTGCATTAATGCTGGTGTCACCTCAACAAACCAAAGTGGAAGCTATTAAGGATGCAGGTTAAGTTATATCCTGTCATACAACCCAGTTAGAAATCTAAAGTTTTAAGACAGTGTTCTTCTTTTGTACTGAAGCTGCCGATTGACAGTATTTTGCACATAATTAAATATGACCATTGTGATTATTCATCATTTGTCAGAGAACTGTATTCTTGTCAGACTGGAAAAGCCTCTAAAGTAGCATTTTATTTTAAGCAGGAGACTCACTGCTTAACTTGCTTCTAAAACCTGACACCTCTTAGTCTTCACAAGTGCATCAATATTAGGTGTACAAAGTCATTCAGCGGGCCGGTCCTGACCTGTAGGTCGTATGTTTGATACCCCTGCTATACTTACTATTTCATACTACCTTATGCTACAATGAATTTGTCAGAAGTTGTTGCATCTCAGTCTGCATTTTTCTGCCTGCATGTTTTGCATACTTATGTAGTTTTTGTAAGTAAACAAAATTATCTTTGGTGTAATTTTTCCGACTGGCGCTCAATAGAAGTGTTTTTAATGGGGGTCAAGGGGGTCGAGTCTGACTTGAGTCCAACTCATATGACTCAAGTAGGGCTGCAAAAATTAGTCGACTAATCGATGACTAATCGACTGTTAAAATAATCGGTGACTATTTTCGTGGTCGACTAATCAGTTTGAGTCATTTTTATAGAAAAGTATTATAAAAGTACCTCAAAAAACTCTTATTGCAGCTTCTTACGTTCAAATATTGGCAGCTTTACACACTCTCCCATGACGGTGAGCTAAAACCCTTTGGTGTGAGTACGAAAAAAGACATTAGATGACATAAATTTGGGGTTTGGGAGAGACTGACCGATATTTTTCAACATTTTAACACATTTTGCGATAAAATGATTTGTCGACTAATCGAAGAAATAATCGACAGATTAGTCGGCAATGAAAATAATTGTTAGTTGCAGCCCTAGTCTCAAGTCTGTACCTCTACATTATACCATATTATATACGTATGTTACTTTATTAGACCACCAAGAGATTAAGAGCATGCATATGTAATATTTTGCCAGCAATATAATATTGTTTTACAAGATATTCAGTAATCCAGTATCTGTGGTCATGTTCTTAGTTTCAAACATATCCTATCCAGGTCATGTGATCTGCTACTTCAGAACAGTTGAGGAACAAATATTTCTTGGACCACAGGAAATTGCAGATAAAAAATTAATATCCAGGAAGTCACATTATAGACACAACTGACTATCCATATAACCGTTTGGCCACAATTTATAAATAATTGTATTTTTTTCATCCATCTAGCCTAATTATTAGAAGTCCTAAAATATGTTGCTTCAGTCACGAAAAACACCTGAATTTCACCTCTGGGGAAAAGGTGAGGGCTGCTTTATCTTATCTCAAACTTCATTTAAAATGTACTGCTATGCTCTTGAAGAGCTGTTTATGGACCACAAACGCAGTCAGTGTTCTGGAACTTTGTTGTGCAGCAGCACCTTCTTCTCAGCTGGCTGACAGGTGCATAAAGATGGTGACATAGTTGATTTAGCTGAGAGTGGCTGTTTTGATGTTTAGATAAATACACAGACTGTGAACCAGGCAGTGGAGGTGTAAAATGTGGAGGCCACAGTCTTGATGCACCTTAATCCATCTGTGGAAGTGATAATGGAGTGGGCTTTGTGTTGTGTGTCACCTCAGAGCTGGTGACAGGTGGGTGGTACTTTCATGTTGTAATATGAAATTGACAAGGGGGAACACAGACTTGGATCCAGTGGAGAAATCCATAAGAAAAAAATATGTACTCCTAAAATATATGAAAAAGAATGAAGTATCAAAGTAAATGTTTGATCAGTGATTGGTTTGTCTTTGGCAACCATGTACTTTTCTGTAACGTGTTTTTATCACTTCTGCTATCACTAACCATACCTTCTCATTCTCATGCCTTTGCCTTCATCATGTCAAGGATTCAAGTCATTTACACCAGTGCTAGTGACGGACTGGAGGGGTTCAAGGCACATGCTGTGTTCCAGGAAATCGACAAGAAGCTCCAGGAGGTGATTACATGACATACATTTGGCTGGGTGATATTGTCTGTTAGTAATATTGCAGTATTTTTAGGCTTTATCGCAATACATGAAATCTTGATATTTCGATATGTCCTCTAAACTACTGCGGACTACTAAAATACTAAACTCTAAATAAACTACAGTTAGAAGAAAATAGCTTACTGTTATAATCAAGTTCAATAACATACTCTTATTGTAAAATTAAATAAAATACAGTTATAACAAAGTTAAATAAGAAAGTTTTATAATGAAATCTGTCAAAGCGGGATTACTGGTGCTTTTATTCTGAAGCATCCAGCTTGTCTTGGGCCAAAAGTGTTGATATGTTTTGCTGTGAACTTGAAACTTCTGGTAAACATTTACTTGTAAGCAGTTAGATTAGATTAGTTTATTTGTACTATTGGGAAAATTTTCTTCACGCTTCCATCACACACGCTTCCATCTTGAGTGCCAACTGGGGTCCTGTGCAGTGGCTGTGCTACTAACTCAGGGCAGACAGACGTACGGGCCGTGTTGTCGCACAGAGCATGCGCCATCTAGTAGCAGAAAGTTAAACTTTTACCCCAGAGCTGTGTAAACTTGAGGATTTATTCCCTGTGAGCTGGAAACAAACTAACAGCTCTCCAGTTTATGTATTAATAGTATTTAAATGTTGCACTGGTGCTTCATGGTCGCAAAATGTGGCTTAAAAGTTGCAGTCTGGCGCACTGCAGGTACAAAAAGACATTCTTTGCCTGCTCACAGTGTTCACAGCTCTCCAGTTAATTTATTAAAAACATTTTCAAGTCGCACTGGTGCTCCATTGCCACAAAATGTCACTGATAGTTGTGGTCTGGAGCTCTGCAAATATAAGACCATATGCCTTACCTGCTCATAGTATTGTTAACCTTGTTAAAAGGTAAACTGTTAAAGCGGCTCCGTTAAACGTGAGGATTTATTCACAGTGAGCTGGAAACAAACCAACAGCTCTCCAGTTCATATATTAAGAACATCTGCAAGTCAAACAGGTGCTCCATGGTTGCATATTGTGACTAAATAGTTGCAGTCTGGCGCCCTGGAAACACAACACACTCCTTGCTTGTTGACAGTATCCTATAACTTGTTAAAAGTTGAACTGTTACAGCGGCAGCGTTAAACGTGAGGATTTATTCACTGTGAGCTGGAAACAAACCAACAGCTCTCCAGTTCATATGTTAAGAACACTTGCAAGTTGCACAGGTGCTCCATGGTTGCAAAAAGCGACTAAATAGTTGCAGTCTGGAGCTCTACAGATACAAATTACGTATGATGCATCATGTTTGCGAGTCTTTTCTTTTTTAACCTCTTTTGTTGTCCGTGAGAGGAAGAGCATTAAAGGAGAGAGTGAGAGGATGGAAATGCTAAAGCGAATCTAATACTGGTGGGTTAAAAAAATGTCAATTTATACGAGATGTTCACGAAGTTGTCATTTTATACATCTCAAATGGAAGAAGCCACAATACATCGAGTATAATTGATATATCCCCCAACCTAACTGACAGTAGGAGACAATATTGTTAATCCCAGATCTCTGACTATATTATTATCACTTTTTCAGGGACTTTTATGTCTGTATTTCTTTTTACAAAGGCAGCTCTGCAGTCTTGTTTTAATTCATTTGTAGCACACATATAGGCTTTTGTAAGCATTTGCCATTCTGTCTAATCATACACGGTGCTTATAAGTCAAGTAAATTTTCAAGTGACTTAACAATCTGTACAACATATGACACCTTCTGTCCTTTGACCCTTGATTCTGAAAATAAAGATAAAAATGGAACAAACCTTGGGAAGAGTAAAGGTCAAATCCCTTTCTAAGGACGGACAAACATGCACTCTGTGCCATATGGCAGCATGGGCCTTTAGCCTCATGGTGGCACATTTGGATCACTTCCCAAACTGTTGTTTCATGGTATAAAACTAATATCAAGCTTATGTTGATTCAATCAGACAAATGGCTTCCTCCAAAAGTCAGTGTTTTTAAGCAGTTACCTTTATGTGACCTCAATCATACCAGATTCATCTTGAGCCCGCCGGCAGTGCTGTCTATGTAATGAATGGGATTTGTCATCAATGAGAAAATGGCAACAGTGGAGCACCCTGGATACTTAGTGACATGGTTTAGTGTAATATCTCAGGCAACTGATGAGACACAGATTCAACATTTTAGCTGCACAGCATGTTTTCAGTGAGAGAACTTGTTGTCCTTTTTCGATTTCCATATTAGTTAAACATTGTCAGAGAAGTGAGAGAGTAAGATAATATCGCCTGAGGAAGAGCGTGAGCTTGAAATGTGTTGCCTGTGTAGACTGCAAATTTCACTGGCAAGTTTTCTCGTAAACAAAGTTTCTGTTTACACTTAATGTTTGTCACCAAATTGTGTGTATCCCTGAGGTCTAACAAATGTGTTGAATGCATTTTCCTGCCCATAAAACATTTGCAAAGTCATTTTGTTTGTTATTTTACAATTTCAAGCCTGCATAGTTTATAACCATGTTTTCTTCCTAACAGTTCTCTTTTTACCAGCACTGCCAGAGGTGAAAATCTCCACAGAGTACATTCAATATCTTTGTGGTCTATGTTTGTAGAGCACTTTTACCACTTTTTTCAACTTTGCATTCACATGAGCAACTATTACTTTGTGCTATGTTTAGGACCAAACATATCACAATAAAATTGCTGCTATAGGGACTGACATCATCACACATTAATAAAATAAGGCTTATTGAATCCACAAGAGTCTCCGCTCTCCAGTTTTACCAAATTCATGCAATTCCAAGACTGTTTAGGGACCCCAGTGTGTAAGAAACGTTCAAATAAAATAAGGCAAACTGCATGGTTTTTGCGCTGAAACTACAAGGGACTAGCATTAAGTGGGTGTGTGTGTAAAGAGGAGACTTGTGTGTACACATAGAACACAGTTTCATTCAGCTAGCATGATGTGGTACGTGATACCAATGGAGTGAGGGTTTCCGATTTCATATGATACCAGTATTTTCACTCTAGCTTCAAAGCTCAGCCCGCTACAGCCTCTGAAAGACAGTAATGTCAGCTAAGGACGCCGTCATCCCTGCAGAGGGAAGAATCTAATCCTTCCTCTGAACGTCTTGTTTCTTTTTTTATCTGGAGCTTTCACCCTAGAAACTTTTCTTAGATGTCTCTTAGGATTGTCTGACATACTCCTTGCTCCTGCTCCATTGCCATGGTCTCTACCTCTCTTTACCCCCTTTAGCTCCTGCTGATTGATTGATTGATTGATTGATTTAAATACATCACTCATAACAAGTCCACATGGAAATAGTAGGGTTAACATTTAACAAATTCATCACAGTCGGGGGGTTTGAACCCCAGGGGTGCGGTAGCCCCTCTGTGCTGAGTTCGCCTGTTCTCATTGTGTAAGCGTGGGTTTTCTGCAAGCGCTCTGGCTTTCTCCCGCAATCCAAAGACACACACGTTAACTTGCCCATAGGTGTGAATGTGTCGGCCCTGTGAGAGTCTGGCGACTTGTCCAGGGTGTACCAGCCCAGTGACAGCAGGGATAGGCTCCAGCAGGATGAGCGGTTACGGAAAATGAAAACAATGAATCACAGTTGGGGGTATAAGTGAAACAAAATATCTATGAAAAGGTTTTTTAAAACTTCCTGTACATTTTCGGCCTCAGAATAACCCATGGACATGGCTTTTAAGTCCATGAACTACTGACACTCTTAGATATTTACTGTGTGTGTGTGTCTTACAACCTGTGCTTATGCAGACAAAAACTGATCCAATTCAAAGGTTGTAAAATGTTTTTCATAAAAGGTGTCCTTAAATATGTACAGTATAGTGTCATATATGAAAGTATGGTCTTTCTGAGTAGCATAACCTATCCTGAAAGGAGTCATATGTGCCCTGCCTAGCTAAATGACTGTGCTACAAGCTTGTAAATATCGATAGTACAGTTCCCCCAACACCTACCTATCTCTAAATCCCCTGTGTCCATTGAACAGGAAGGGGAGCAGTTTGTGAAAAAGATCGGGGGAGTGTTCGCCTTCAAAGTAAAGGACGGCCCAAATGGAGAGGAGGCGACTTGGTATGTGGATGTGAAGAACGGTAAAGGCTGTGTTCACAATGACACAGGTGAGAAAACTCAGGGGAGGTTATAGTGACATGTAATCATGATAATATTCAGCTGTGGGTGAGAAAGAAGTATCAAAGTCTGTCTTCAAAGTGTTTTTCTGCTCTATGTGTGCTTTATTAGACTTCTACCTTCAAACTTAAAATACCTGTAAGTCACTGAGTAAATATCTCTGAGATGCATGCTCCTATTTTTGTACTCAGTGTACCTCTTGTGTCTCTGCCCTGCAGCTAAGAAAGCAGATTGCACCATTTCCATGTCAGATACAGACTTGTTGGCGTTGATGACGGGGAAGATGAACCCACAGACTGTGAGTATTCTTTGCTTTGCCTGCTCACAGTGTTGTTAAATGTGTTAAAAGTTAAACTGTTACAGCAGCGCTGTTAAACATGAGGATTTATTCACATCCAGCTGGAAACAAACAGCTCTCCAGTTAATTTATTAAAAACATTTTCAAGTCGCACTGGTGCTCCATTGCCACAAAATGTGACTGATAGTTGTGGTCTGGAGCTCTGCAAATATAAGACCACACGCCTTACCTGCTCATAGTATTGTTAACCTTGTTTAAAGTTGAACTGTTACAGCGGCAGCGTTAAACGTGAGGATTTATTCACAGTGAGCTGGAAACAAACCAACAGCTCTCCAGTTCATATATTAAGAACATCTGCAAGTCAAACAGGTGCTCCATGGTTGCAAATTGCGACTAAATAGTTGCAGTCTGGCGCCCTGCAAACACAACAACACACTCCTTGCTTGTTGACAGTATCCTATAACTTGTTAAAAGTTGAATTGTTACAGCGGCAGCGTTAAACATCAGGATTTATTCACTGTGAGCTGGAAACAAACCAACAGCTCTCCAGTTCTTATATTAAGAACATCTGTAAGTCAAACAGGTGCTCCATGGTTGCAAAATGTGACTAAATAGTTGCGGTCTGGAGCTCTACAGATACAAATGATGTATGACACATCATGTTTGCGAGTCTTTTCTTTTTTAACCTCTTTTGGTGTCCGTGAGAGGAAGAGCGTCAAAGGAGAGAGTGAGAGGACGGAAATGCTAAAGCGAATCTAATACTGGTGGGTTAAAAAAAATGTTGTAACAATTTATACGCGCTGTTCACGAAGTTGTCATTTTATACATCTCAAATGGAAGAAGCCACAATACATCGAGTATAATTGATATATCCCCCAACCTAACTGACAGCAGGAGACAATATTGTTAATCTCAGATCTTTGACTATATTATTGAAGAATAAACGGGTTGATGAACCCACAGTCTGTGAGTATTCAAGCTCAGTGCGGTTTGAGTGAACTTGCTTGCATGTAGTGTTTGTCTTCTCAGGTCAAAAGTGTGTGGGAGTGTTAGGACTGTACCTGTCTTATCCCTGGTGTCCTGCACAATGTCCTGGCTTTTTTCCTGCAGTTCATTTGATGTGTCCTGTCCAATGATTCTCAGAAAAAGTGGAACAGATCTGTTTGCCAGTTGGACGTAGTACTGACAGGATGTGATGTTAGCGCCTGAGTGAAATTAAGAGGAAACACTGTGCTGCGTTATTGGCTGATTGTGCCAGTTTACCACCCTTAGACGAGAGGTCAAAGAGCTGCTGCTGTGTGGTGAAATAACTTAATACAGATTTCCTGCTTGTAGCCAGAGCAGGAGAGAGCTGACAATAAAAAAGGTATATTTCATGCCTGACTTTAAAATAAAACTTGATCTTTGTGCAGAAAAAGAGCAGAAGGCAGATGTTTCAGCTTCTGTCAGAAGCAGACAGTCTTAAACATGATAGTGTGCTTTCAGCAAATCCCATGAAACGACCAGAGACAACAATGAATTGATGCGACTAACAAGCAACAAGAGCGCCATTGTTTCAGCAGCGATTAAAAACACATCTGCCTTAAAAACACAGTGTAGTTTATTTTGACTCAATCCCACACACACACCATCACGCTGCTGGAAATACTCATAAAGCATTAAATATGAATCGGTCAGAAGCAGATGCACTGTTTACTCCTGTTTGCTTGATTGAAAAATACAGAGCTCAGCTTTTATGGGAAATTACTGAGCCTTTTTTTGTTTTAAAAACGTAAACTGTATATTTGTTTTTAAAGATGTTTGTCCGCAGCAGGAACAAATGGGCTCGAGCCTGCGAGCCACAGACAGCCTGATATTGTTGTTTTTGTCTTTTCATGGGATTTGTTGACAGTAAGAAAAATTACAAATTATGCAAGCCATTTCATCTCACGAAATTCATGGTTCAGTTCTCTACAACATCGTAATGTCTGGTTTTCAATGAGGGGTGGGTGAAAAAATTGATACAGCATAGTATTGAGATACTTTCGTGTGGCAATATTATAGGATTAGTTCAAGGAATCGTTCAGTTCGTAATGTGCACCGAACCGTCAACTCATCCTGAACGGTACATGTATTGTTACACCTCTACTGGGAACTATTTTGTCCATGTGTTTTTTGTGTCACACTCGTTTAACCATTTTCACACAATGAAAACAAGGGAAAATACATTATTATTAACAGCCATGTAAATGGTTTGATTTTTTTATTTGTTTAGCATTCAGAAATCATGACCCATTCCTAAGATATACACGATGAGGGTTAGTAAAATAAGGTGACTAACAGTTGTTCTGGCAGCCCAGAATTCTGAAGCCCCAGTAGTCTGAAAAATATACGCTGCTTGAAAGCCGATTTGTATAACAGCCCATTATCCCAAAAACCAAACACCAATTGCTCTCAAGGGCTGTTTCTCTGAATGCGCTCTCCCAAACAGAGGCACATGCAGGGTTCCCACGGTCATGGAAAACCTGGAAAAGTCATGGAATTGCACACTCTCCTTTTCTAGGCCTGGAAAAGTCATGGGATCGGTAAAATCCTTGAAAGTTCTGGAAGAGTCATGGTATTTTGTTGTGTGTAATGAAATTAATTGTTACAGTAATCTTTTGTGGATAAGAAAAAAAGTAGGGATACAAGCACACAGAAAAAAAATAATATTCAGTCTGCGTAATTCCAACTTCCAACTACGGTAAGGCATGACCTGTCCTCCTTTGCCTTTGACAGGCTAGTACGCATTACCTTAATTGGTTGGGTTGGTTAGGTTTAGGCATGAGGAGTAAGGACACATTCACACTGGTGCTATTTGGTCCGCTTTAAATGAACCCTGGTCTGCTTCCACGGATAGTTAGGTTCGTTTGGAGTGGTGTGAACGCTCATTCGAACTCTGTTGTGCACCAAAGGAGCGATCCCTGGTTAGCTTGAAAACTGGGGGTCTCAGTTCACTTGCAGGTGAACCCTGGTGTGGTTCGCTTTCAGTGGGAAATGCGAACGGACTATCCAGCAAACCAAAGAGAGGAATTGACGTAGAGCACAGTGCATTTTGGGTAGAAGAAAAACAAAGCCAACAGTGCGAACAGGGAGAAGCAGATGTAACGAAGCAAAAGTTGGAAAATGTCCCGTGGGCAGACGTGGAGTAGTGAGGAGGTGCAGGCAAATTTGGTGTTGCCCTATTGTTTTTGTGGTGACCAAGCCAGCTGAAGGGGATGGATTTACGTTTTTGGTCATGGCCAATCGATGAGCCGGGTTTTCTTCTTCCTCATGCTTTTTTTCTTCCTGGTCAGTGGTCGTTTCGAGCAATACCGCCCCCAAACGAGCAGCAGTCAGAGGTTAAGAAGGGCATCATTCAATATAATAATTAGCCATGTGTAGTGTGGGGCTGTTTTCAGAGAAATGGCTGTTGGCAGCAGTGGTAGTTTGTTTCCATGATAACGGACTGTTGTACAAATGGGCTTTTCGGACTATTTAGGCTTCAGAATTATGAGTTGTTTAAGTAACAGCATGGCACCATGTAATAATTTCAATTGGACAAATTAACGTATTTAGTTTTGACATTGGTGATGCAGAACAGTCTGCTTTTCTCTCTCTCTCTTTTTTGCACGCACATTATTTTTCAGTGTGTGATGAATCAGCCCTGTCTTGATTTTCATGCCATATTTCCCAGCTCTGAATTATTATGTGCGAAAGCAGTGAATCATGAGGCCCACCAAGTTCATTTGTGCTGCGAGAGTGATGCGATGACACACCTCTGAGCAATCAGTCCAAGGCCATTTACAGTAATTACATGTATCAGGAGTCCCTGGAAAAGCCATCAGTGCGCTGTGTTTGTGTCATGAAGGACAGCAGGGCACGCTCCACGGTTTTTCTGCTGCTTTATCGTACATCACTCAGAAATTTGGACAGGTTGACTTTTTGCATGATGTTTTTAATTCAGAAGCAAAATTTATCATTTCAGTCCTTCCATTTCTGCCACATGAAAAAGTTTTCATTTTCTTTCTGAGAACTTTGTTAATATTCTAAGAATGTATCGCCTCCTGAACTCCTGTCGACAAACATCCATCTCTCTGACTCGACCCGCTCTGTGCCTGTGTGCCATGCAGTTTCCTGACATTTCATAAGCTGTTGTTGCCGTTGCCCCACTTTCTCTGGGTTGAGTTAATCTCTCACGGTAACTCTTAAAACTAGCAGCATGTAGTTCTCTCCAATTCAGACTGCGGCATACTTCAGATTCAGATCTGTCTGCATGCGTAACATTTTTTCACCCTCTCTGCTTCACAGGCGTTTTTCCAGGGCAAGCTGAAGATCACAGGGAACATGGGACTGGCCATGAAGCTTCAGAGCCTGCAGCTGCAGCCGGGCAAAGCCAAGCTGTAGATGAGACGTCGGAGCTCGCTGTAACTACACCTCTGAACACTGAATAGAGTTACCCAGGAAGAATTTAACAGCAGGTCTGGTGTCAGATAAATGTTAAAGGTTCTCATCACAGGACTGAACCACTTCTACAAGTGACCTCACTGACGGGGCAGGGGATTAGTCAGCAGCCTCGCCAATCTAACCGGAGAATAAGATAGATGGACAGATAATTAATTCTCTAATAAGGTTCCTCATGGTAATACTGTCAGTACACTAGAGTGGAGGCAGGTGCTCCCTACTTATATACCATACTACTATATATGAATAATGTCCCATTGTCTGTTGCTAAAGAAATCTTTCTTTGAGTGTATTGTGTCTGAAAATCTTTTGAGTAGTTTAGATTGATGTCATTTTCCACAATCATGGACACGACAGTCTAAGTGCCTCCTCGTCTCAGACAGTTTGCTCTAAGGTTCTTAGCCAGCAGCATAGAGATGTTTTTCACTGTGGCCGCCTAACGTTTTAACAGAGGGAGAGGGGGGGTTGTAATTTTCTGCTGAACTATCATTGTATGAATCCCTAAAAGATTTCTACTAAATAAATTTTGCTGCAACGTCCACTGGGTGCTCCCGACTTGAGTCTGTGTTTCTTCAGCAGTAATTGTTTCTAGCACACAGCGCTGACTTTATGTTTCTAATAATCTTTTAAGATGTAAACAAAAAAAGCCAGAGCAGTTTATTTGTAAAATGGCACATAAAACTTAACAACACGCTGGCTCTCAATTTAAACATGAAGTCTTCTTGACTTTTATGATTAAACTGCAATGCTGAGTTTATGGATGTTAGAATGGAAATATTGGCTCGATGTACAACACGGGCATCAGTGTTTATTCAGTGTGAAGGGTCGATGTTAACTTTATGTGATCACATGATCCTGGCTCCACAGGAGATCAACACAAATCAGCTCAGCTGCCAGATGAGAATGTTGCCACTGCACAGTGTTGTCTGCAAACCATGGACATGTTATATTTTTATGTGTATATGTATCATGTCAGTTTTTCTGAAGTGATGTAGTATATGAGCTGACTTCATCATCAGGAGGAGGAGGAGGGTGCGGTGGATGGCGTGACTCGAGACACACGACAGAACTGGTTGTGTTTTATTGAGTCATCGTTGTGTTTCCCGCAATTTTTAGCGACCAAATGTGGCAGTTTTTTAGTGACCTGTCGCTGTGCCTTCACCGAAGATAATACCACAAAAGCCGCTGTTTTTTACGGAGACATCGCTTGTTTGCTGCTGAGATAGTGCCACAAAAAGGGTTTGTTTTTTTTACAGAGACGTCGCTGCATTTCCTGCCGGGATAGTGCCACAGGAGATTAATTTTTAGCAACCTGTCACTATGGTCACTGCTGAGATAGTGCCAAGAAAAGCAGTTGTTTTTTTAGAGAGACATTAATGTGTTTGCTGCTGGGACAGTGACTCGAAAAGGGTTTGTGTTTTACCAATTTGTCACTGCATTAGTGCCAGAAAATGGTTTGTTTTTTCATAAACCTGTCACTGTGTTTCCTGCCGAGACGCTGCCACAAAAAGCAGTTGTTTTTTTATTAAGATATAGTTGCATTTCCTCCCAGGATAGTGCCACAAGCGGTTGATTTTAAGCAAACTTACACTGTGTTTTCTGCTGAGAAAGTGCCATGAAAAGTGGGTGTTTTCTTTACAGACATTGCTACATTTGCTGCCGGGATAGTGCCACAAAAAGGTTTGTTTTTTACCAACCTCTCACTGTGTTTCCTGCCCAGATTTTGCCATAGAAAGCGGTTGTTTTCTACCGAGACTTTACTGCATTTCCTGCTGGGATAGTGCGGGGGTAGTTACCAAAAGTGGTTGATTTTTAGCAACCCATGACTGTTTGCTGCTGAGATACCGCTATGAAAAGTGGATGTTTTTTACACAGACATTGCTGTGTGTCTCTTCAGGATTGTGCCTACAAAAATGGGTAATTTAAACCAAAACATGATCCTTTCTGAACCATGACCAAGTGGCTTTTGCGCTTAAATCTAATCACTCATAACCACAGTGGTGTTAGAGCATAAAGAAACGTAAAGTTTCAAAGCATCGGCTTCATAGTGACGTACAAATGTAACATATTTGTGGTTTGCAGAAATGCCCACATTTATTTTGGCGATTGGGGTGAGCAAATGACGATTCAAGGGTCCTGTTTGAGGTTACATTAGTGTAACCTTTCATAATAATGGCCCTCTGTTCAGCCGCGACAGTAATTGGATGTCGCTGTGAAGTTGGCGTGGCCTGCTTATGTTCCCCTCTTAGAGGACCAAACACTTTTCCAAACACTGCAGCGACCTTGTTCCAGACTGCCACGCTGTAGTTTTTCCCTTTGTAAACGCAGGAGCATGGCTGAAAGACAAATCTGTTAACTAGCTCTGACCCAGATTCCACTGCAGCTTTGGCTTGGCTCTTGCACTCTTACTCTGTGGCTGCAGTGGTGTTATTTCACTGGTCAGTAATGACTGCTTTTGTGTATGCATGAGATGTCATAACTTTAACATGTTGTGTAACCTGCATCAAAACTTTGTTCAAAACATGATTAACAAGTAGAATAGTGTCATAAAATCTCTAATTTAACTGTGAAATGCCTGCAAGCTCAATTTAAAAATTGCTACAGATGTTTTTTCTCAATCATCATCCACTTTTCCCCCCAGAATAAAAACTTAAAGGGGCACTCCACCAATTTTACACATGAACTTCACTTAGCTTGTCAAGGAGCGTACTACTCAGCTTCTATAAAGACTTGTATGAAGCTTTGGCAAGTCTGGGAAAATAACCTTTATGATGTTACAGTGACGTCATCAGGGTCATCTTGGCTTGGGCTCGAAGGTGACATAATATAACAGAAATCCTGTAGTGCCAACTGGGAATTGTAGGATGGTGAAGGGAAGGGGGTGATCAAAGGATACTGTTTTTGGAGATTGACCCATACATGGACTAAAAGTCAGGGTGTCTCCGTCCAGCCAAATGTCCAGAAGAAAACCTTGGCATTGTATGTTTTTGCATCAGTATGTATATCAGTAATTTTTCCAAAAATATGGTGATATTTCTTCAGGGAGTGCAGTTAGTTACAGTGTGGGCTCGGTGCTTACTCCTACAACTTGTCAGACCATCTCAAAGGGGTGGGTCTCTCCTTCCCAACTTAATTTATGACCATTCCTTTTTCAATGTTTTCTCTGTCCTAGTCCTTGCACCATTTATTAAGGCCTTAAATTATCTTCCATGATCTCCCTGCTCGCTCCGTTGTCACCATGACCCTGACCAGATTGAGATGTTTGTTTCCTTCTGTGAGTTATGTAACACGGTAGTGATCCAGCGTGTATACATCATTACTGTCCTGGGTAATAATTATCTGTGACTACATGTTGTACATATCCAAATAAAAAACAAACCCTGGTGTGCAGAAGATGAGCCAGGTAGTTTGGAGCAGCGATAACCCACCAAACAAACATCTCTCCATCAATGCAAAGACGCAGGAAATAAACAGGATCTTCCAGCTTATAGTACATTAGACGACATATAGACTGCATGCTGTAAATGCTACATGATGTAATAAATGTCACACTTGTGGGATTAGCAGGGTTGGTTTAACAGCGATGACTAAGAGGGCAGCAGCTGAGAAGCTTTATTGGACACTTTTTACATTACAAACAGTCTGGGTGGGACTCCAAGCCTTGTTTCGTCCTCTGTTTTTACATGAGACAAGAGAGCTGCCCTTTAAAGAGCGGTGCTCAGCGGAAAATAGTTGAGTTGAAAAAGATTAGTTTATAAAATGCAGGCAGGACCTCAGCTGTGTGCAAAGAGAGAAGGCAACAATATCCCAGCTGTAATTGATAGAATCTGTAAACAGAACATTATCACGCCGGAGCTGTTTGACTGTGTCCTTGCCTTAACACAGCAGGGGAGCGTAGGTGTCTGTCACGTGGTCCCCGCTGTTCTGTGTATTGTCCTGGAGAATGACATGAAACATAATAACCTGTTCAAAACTGTTGTAAAATGAATCTGTCGGAGGGGCCATTGCTTTCAGAGAGTTGTCTGAACACGTTCCACAGAAACAGTGGAAACTTATTGAAAACACGTCGCAGTGACCAGAGCCCCTCTGAAGGGAAAACAGCCTGCCAAAAAATATGATGAGTAATAACCAGAGCATGGATCGGAGTGTGTTTTCTCCCCTTTCAGGAGGGGACTCAAGGCTACAAACTCTCTCTCTCAGCCTGAAAACAGCAGCTTTGCAGGCATGTGATCAGTGAGTAAGACTCCCAAAACCCCATCACTCTCACTAACCACAAGGGACCAAGTATCTTCCACCCCCGGTGCAAGCATTCATCACTTCTTGTCTGCGCTCTTGTGTCTGCAGTTCCAGCACAAATAGCTTTAAGCGGGAGATTTATAATCTAGAAAAAAATACTAGAGGTCACCTCTCAAAGATTCAGTGAAATTGCTCAGTATTGAGTGACTCCAGATGCACTCGATAACGACACTTTCAGATAGATAAATGGAGGAATCACTGGTGAAGGAGCAGATTGTGAAGATGTCCCTGAAGTGATCTTAGTGAATCACTTCTCTTTGTGTTTGTCCACTGTGTGAGATTAAAGGCAACATTCACATCTGTGGCTCTAACAGTGAGAGCATTCACAGGTTTCTATCATATACAGTACATATAATATGTAGCCACCTCTTTTTCAAGGGACCAAAGATAACTAGACAATTAACTAGCTCTGCTACATGGGCTGCGTGTGCTATTCCCTGTAAATCCATCATCAGTTAAGCAGGTAAAAGGTCTGGATTTGATTCCAGGTGTGGCATTTGCATGTGGAAGCTGCTGCTGTGAACCCACAACATGCGGTGAAAGGAGCTCTGAATGGAAGTGAATCACACCATCCTTAGGCTGAAAAAAAAAGAAGTCCATCAGAGATAGTGAAAATGTTAGGAGGGGCCAAATCAACAGTTTTGTGCATTGTGAGAACAAAAGAGCGCACTGGTGAACTCGGGAACTCAAAAAGGCCTGGACGCCCACGGAAGACAACAGTGGTGGATGATCGCAGGATCCTTTCCATGGTGAAGAAAAACCCCTTCACTACATCCACCCAAGTGAAGAACACTCCCCAGGAAGTAGGTGTATCAGTGTCTAAGCCAGCCCAGTTCTGAAATGGCTTTCTTTGGACAGATGAACCTAAGATCAACCTGTGCCGGAATGATGGGAAGAAGAAAGTATGGGCAAGGCTTGGAATGGTTCATGATCCAAAGCACACCACGTCTTCCACAAAACATGGTGGAGGCAGTGTGATGGCATGGGCATGCATGGCTTCCAGTGGCACTGGGTCACTAGTGTTTATTGATAATGCGACAGAAGACAGAAGCAGCCGGATGAATTCTGAAGTGTATATGGATATACTTTCTGCTCAAATTCAGCCAAATTCAGCAAAGTTGATTGGACGGCGCTTCAAAGTACAGATGGGCAATGGCCCAAAACAAACTGCGAAAGCAACCCAGGAATTTTTTTAAGGCAAAGAAGTGGAATATTCTTCAATGGCTGAGTCAGTCACCAGATCTCAAGCATGATCAAGCATGAATTTCACTTGCTTAAGATAAGACTTAAGGCAGAAATACTCACAAACAACTGAAGACAGCTGCAGTAAAGGCCTGGCAAAGCATCACAAAGGAGGAAACCCAGTGTTTGGTGATGTCTCTCAACAAAGTATCTGAAATGAACATTTTATTTTTGGTAAAAAGTTTCATAGGATGTTTTTGTTCAACCCCTTGAAGTAAACCTGAAAGTCTGCACTTCAATTGCATCTCAGTTGTTTCATGTCAGATCCAATGTGGTGGCATGCAGAGCCCAAATCATGAAAGTTGTGTCACTGTCCAAATATTTCTGGGCCTAACTGTATAACAGCTTTTCCCTTCTTTTTTTTTTTTTTTTAAATTGAACTGCAGCAAATGAACTCGCTGACAGATTACGAGCCTTAAAGATCCCAAGAAGTATCAGCTGCTTTCTAGGAAAGCGTGTTATCTTTTTTTCTCCCATTTCAAGAAAATGTATAGGGGTACATTTAGCTGCTTTTTGATATCTACAGAAGGAGTTAAACTGGCTATATAAACCCACAACAAAGGTTATGATGCCTTCATTTTAAGCCTTTTTCAGGCTCTTTATTTTACATATGGAACCTGCAAATTACCTAAAAATGCAGATACTGCTCTCTGCTTTTGGATAGAAAATGAGTATCTACCAACAAAATGCGTTCTTTCAGCGTTCTTGTCCTTTTGATCTGGATTGCATTAAGAGTTAGTGCAACGCTGACATGCTGTTTTCATGGAGATTAAGGGAATAGTTTGATATTTTTTATATTTGCACATTCTTACTAAGACTGAGGTGACAAGACTGACAGAAATCTGGAAAAGGCAAGTTCGTCTTCCTTTCTTTGGTTGCTTTGCAGTTTAGGCAGCTGTTGCCAATGCTAGAATAGCAAAACCAAGCGGCTTCGAGTGAGGTGGGCGTGTTTAGGCAACCATGCTTCATTTGGCCTGCCCCTTTGCCAGTTTTTTATTGGCTGAGATTTGGGCAGAGTCAGGCACTGCCAAGATGGCGACGGGCAGAGCTTCAAACCCACTCCTCAGAAACCAATGGGTGATGTCACGGTGCCTACGTCCATATTTTTATACAGTCTATGGATATAGAGGGGGCGCCATCGACAAGTGCCATTGCCATAAAGGGGTTTACTTGGTCTGCAGCGGTGTTGGGGTGGGTGGAGCACGTTAGGTAGCATTTACATGAATGCCAGGATCCAAGGTTTCCCAGCAGAACATTGCACTGTAGATGATCAATGTGATTCACTTCACCCACCAGTGGTTTTAATGTTTGGCTGATCAATGTACATCTGCATTTGTCCAACAGCCAATCGGAACGCCCTCTCTCTGAAATGATCTGTGATTGGGCAAAGTCTCCCATCACAGGCTAGATTTTCTAAAGCCTGAAAACAAATCCAAGAGGAGGCGCAGAAGTCTACTTACTCTTACATATAAGATATAACATGATGATTTGGGAGCTTTATGGCAGGCCAACTTTGTCACCTTTAGACAGTCAGGCTAGCTGTTTCCAGCCTTAATGCTAAGCTAAGCTAACTGACAGTAGCTTCATATTTACAGTATAGACATAAAAGTGTTATGGATCCTGTCATCTAACCCCTGTATAATAACATGGTAATTATTTATATGGTACAGAAAGATCAACTCAATTTCAACTATGTAGTTAACACATTTAGGTTTGGTAGGGCAGTGTGGATGGCCTTTGTTTTAAGCTGATTTAATACACAAAAGGTGAGAGGTGAGAATTAAGGCTTTAATGGTTGCTCACACACAGATTGTTGAAATCAAAAGCAGAAGGTAAGAAATCAGATGCAACACTAAGAAAACAAACCGGACAAAAACAAATATTTTGACTACCCATGATGATGAATCATCTCTGAACTCTTCCACATGTTAATCTGAAGTCCAGTGAACTGCGCTAATGCATCGTAATGGTAGCAGATGTTCATACACCGGGTCTAACGGGAGGTGGGCTTGTCGGAGAAGAGGCCTAATCCAGAGACACGTGGGACATTAGATCATATCCTGTCGCCCCTTCTTGGCAGGCTGCTCTTCCACTTTTTAATTTATTACTGGGATATTTAGGACAACTTATCTCTCTCTTCCCCAAATGAACGTTATCTCAGAACATGATTTTTTTTTAAGCTATGTGTAACATCTTTTATCAATAATCTCCTCGCTGTTCTATCCAAAATATACGCACAGAATCTATTTGAAGTGACCAGGCCTCCCATCTTCAGTCTATAATTATCTCACTTTCATAATGTGGGATTTGGAAAGTTCTTTTGTTGAATCCAGAGGAAAATTGCCCAAGTTATCACAACTCAAACATGTTACACTATAACTGGAAAGACCTGCTACAGTGAGGGGAAAAAAATCAATTCTCGGGGAAAAAAATATAAGAAAAAAAGGAAAGAATTTGTGTTTTTGGCTCCCGCTCAGGTCAGAGCTGTCTCTCTTACTCACTCCCTTCCTTTTCACTCTCGCCTGTTCCCCTTCCTTTGCTTTCTCTTAACTTTCCCTCTCCCACTCCCACTCTCTCTCTCGCTCACATCTGGAGGGTATCTGGTGTGGCTGTGTGACTCCTCGCCTGCTATGGGACAGCCTGTGTTTGGACTGGACGTCAGACTGCATTGTGTTTCAGCAAACGTTGGTCGGACGGGGTAAAGTAGTGGACCAGAACGTTGCTTTTGCAGACTTTGCTGCTGCATGTTTTATGGGTGGCTGTTATGTTATGTAGACTGAGCTGTGAGTGTCATTCATCCGTGCATGGCAATGTGGCATGTGGGTTACAGACAATTCAGACTACTGAACAGTGCAGTAAAGCCACTTCACGACCTCAGCCCAGCTGAGGAAGAGCGTGAAAACAGGATGACTTTTAAAATGCCTCAGCATCTCTCTGCTAATAAATACTGTTCTCACTTCAAGACTTTATAAGGTAACACGAGAGAGCTGTTGACTTAGTCGAGGCTTTAAAGTCCTCTCTGACACGCTGTGCTGTTATTATTCCAGCCAGGGTCTACATTGTACAATAAGTGCAGTAACAGGCTTTTTTTTTTTCATTTTCTATTGGTGTATGCATGCTGCTGTGTAGACTGTGTGTGTGTTTGTGCTGGTGGACATTTGCCATGAGAGCTGCCTTGAGTGCCCTCTTGGAATATTCCTATCAACATTGGTGGAGATGATTAAAAGGTTTTTTCTCTGGCTTTGCCAAAACACCAGCCTTACATAAACACTGCTGTCCTCATATGCTTGTCAGATAATTGCTAAACTAATATGATGTTATTTCGTCTCTACCTGAAGATTTTCATACAATTGTTGATTGTTTTTGTGAATGTGTGTGTGTGAAATGATTGGAAAGCAAAGATGTTCTTTTCTTTTTTCAAATTAGCCCTTCAACTTGGTGAGGCCTGAAGTTTCAGACACAGGAGAGAAGTGACAGAGAACCACCTGTCTTTTGTTGTTGACCCGGTGCGTAAACAGTTAAAGATATTTTCTAGGTACAATGATACAGTGTTTTTCTATACATCAGTCAGAAATGGCCAAGCACGGATTGCACCAATCAGCCACAACATTAAAACCACTGACAGGTGAAGGAAGTGATGACCGTTGATCATTTCGATACAATGCAATATTCTGCTAACCTCGTTTCCTGGCATTCATGTGGATGCCATTTCATATGAACCACCCATGCAAACACTGCTTAAGACCAAGTACCCTCCTGCATAGCAATGGCCTCTTTAGCAAAGCAATGCGCCACAAAAACTAATAAGTAATTTCCCAAGGAATGTGACAAATGGTGCATTCCATTTATCTCGGAAGTCAGAGGTTTGGACTTGGAATGACTTCACACCCATGTTGATTGTGTTCCACAGGGCAAGTTGGAAAACCAAGATGTCATTAGCGACACCAATAGGGTGACCATATTTTGATTTCCAAAAAAGAGGACACTCGAACCTACTTAAATGATACTCGCAGTTTACTCAAAGATGCCTCATAATTTTTAAAGTTTATATGTATGGATAGAAAAATCAGTTATATTACAAAATAATATCTCTCAAAGACAGAAATTCAGATAGGCCCCTATAGACAGGGGACACATACACACACTAGAGTGTGGCTACCCAATTTGAGCCCGACGGGTCCCGATGGGTCCCGACAGTAGGCCTACCCGACGGGTCGGGCCGGGTTCGGTCAACTTTCAGTGAAAATGTAGTGTAAAAATAAATAAAATCCTATTGTCGGTCCTGTTTATTGCTTGGGCACTGTTATTTACGTGACAACATCTGAACACAACAAACACACACACACATTGGCTGTTTGTTTCTACCTCTCCCCTCGCTGGAAGCCTCGGACCTTTCGCCGCCCGCCTCCGCCTTGATTAAACGCTGAAAATAAAATAAAAGAGGGAGACAAGTTTTTCCTATTTTATCTTATTTTGTTATATTTCTCCCTCTCCCCTTCCTGGAAGCCTCGAACCTCCCGCCGCCCGCCCCCGTCTCAAACACGGAGGTCTCTCGCCTGTTAAATAGCCTGTAACCATAACAACTGTGTGACACAAACTCAGTGCTTTAGTAATTAAATAACGTCGGGCTCAGTTTGGTTTCGGACATAACAAAACAGAATAACATTAAGAATAAATGTCGGGTTCGGACAGAAATATGCTGCGCATGCCTCGCTCTAACACACACACACACACACACACACACACACACACACACACACACACACACACACACACACACACACACACACACACAAAACCAGACATTATCATCAATTTATAAACACCCCCTGGACACCGCGGACAGGATGTGAAAAGTGGACATGTGGAGGACAAGAGGACGTTTGGTCAGCCTAAACACCAACTCAAGCCAAGTTAGCCATTGTACCAATAACACTGTAGCAGCATGTCCACAGATAGAAGTTCTGTCTGTCGGTCTGTGTGTAGGACTGCTTTAGTGAGACACAAATAAGACAGATGTGCTAATAAACTGTGTATTACCACAGCCTTCACTTCCACTGATGAGCTGAGCAGCCATATTGGATTTTGAGGTTGAGATTGGTGAGGTTCCTCTATGACTTTCCAAGTTGGAAATCCGATCTCAGGGAGCTTTCCAGTTGAAATTTCAGACTGGGAACTTGGAAATTCCGACTTTCCAGTACAAATGGAACTCACCCAAAGAGCTCAAGGTATCGACCTGCCCTCCAAATATTCCAGATAGCGATCTGATCGAGCATTCGTTGTATGTGCCAGTGCCCCATCTCACAACCGACAGGACTCAAAGGATCTGCTGCCAATGCTATGATGCCAAATAGTGCAGGACACCCCCAGCAGTCTTGTGGTTATGCCTCTGCAGATCAGAAGAGCCACCCTGGACCAAAGGTTTCTCAGCAGAACATTGCCTTGTAACAAGATGATCAATATTAATCACTTCACCTGTCAGTGGTTTTAGTGTTGCAGCTGATGACTGTAGTTGCACTGCACATGAAATCATTGCTTGCTGTAAAGAGGCACTACAGTTATATAATACTTGGTTGGGGCACTTGGGAGAAAATGATTATAAGGAGAGGAGAAATATTTTGAATTTTAGTCCTCAGTATGGGTCAAGCTCCAAAAAACCCCGGATCCAACACTTAAGGCTTTCATTATCTGCCTGAACCCGACCCGCCAAGTTCAGCTAGGCTGTAATTTCTCAGCATTCCCCTGGCTCGGATCAGGTCGGGCTGCAGCAATTTCCTTATTTCTATATGAATTAATGAACGGTTAAGTTTCACTTTCACTGCTCTTGGCATGCTGCTGCTCCATCTCCTCAGACAGAGTGTATGTGTCATGTGTTGTGGAGCAGGGTGACCCACCGCAGGAGACTGCAGGCAACAACTCGAATAAAAATCACTTTTTATTCAAAGACGATCAGGAAAAAGCAAACCCAAAGATCACATCACAAAACAAAGGATCAAACAGAGACTGAGCTGAAAACCAGGACTTATATACAGACTAATCTGACGAGGGGATGAAGTGCAGGTGGAGAAACGGGCAGAGAAGCTCAGGTGAGGGGAATATGGTGATTAGGCAGGAGAACAGGCAGGGAGCTCTTTGGCTGGGAAAAACTCTGGAGCAGGGAGGGACTAATGAGACTGATGCAGGGCAGGTGTGTGGATGGGCAAACGAGGGAAAGGCAGCACAAAAATATAGGAAAGGGGGAAAACAGAAACCAAAAAACCCATAAAACACAATTCACTTATTAACAGACCCTTTTCAGACGTCTTTCAGTTGCTAGGAAACAACATTGTCATTCCACTTAGACTTCTATTCCAGCCACTACCGCACGGAAACGGCATATGTGAAACGCGGAACTTTAGTCCTCTTGAACTGAAACACACACCGTGGGAAATTGCAAAATGACTTTCATGACCTTTCATGAATGGTAGGTTGTTCCTTTCAACAAGGTACAAATGGGAAAGGGGCTCAATAAGGCTCCAAAATTAGGCTTCATTTTGGCGAGGGAACAACTGGCATGGCTGTTTTTACAGAGGTCCTTTGAACTCTCACCTCAAGTTATCTGAATGAAAATGGATTCTATGGGTGCCCCTAAAATTGAAGGCTTGTTCCTCATAAATGTTTCCTGACCGTATCCAGTTCTTTCATTTGTGGCAGAGTGTCAGACTTTTATTCTGACAACAAGTTTGTACCTTATCAAGGGAAACAACCTACCATTGAGCAGTGAGGTCGTTTTTTATGTAGTGACTGGACCGGAAGTCTGAAGCCCAGCTCAGACCAAAGATTCACAATGAGATGAGTTGAAACAAACAACAACTTGCAATGTGCCGTTCCGCAACCTGCTGGTTCACACCAATGCAGCTGAGTGGTAGACCATCTCTTGAGGCATGCTGCTAGCATGCTAAGAGTCTCGCAGTTGAATAATATAAAGGTAATGCAATTATTGTTATTAAAAACAATTGTTATTTATACCTACTGAATGAAAACATGGCTCAATAAGTTGTCTGAAAAACAGAGTAAACCTATGTAACCTATGTCCTCTTCTGTTAGCTGAATATTATGTGTATTCTTCAACTGCAGACAGGCTCTCAGGTGTTAGTAACATCAAAAATGTTCAAGTGTCCCAGTAAGTCAGACGCTGAAAATGGAGCCACTAATCACATCCAGCCATTATTCCTTTTATCATTCACACTCGTGCCTTTCCTACTGTGACATCTCAAAATGTATTTCATGAAAAAAGTAATCTGAAAAAAGGCAATCAGCCACTCAGAGGCCGAAATTTCCTAATTTGTCTGACCCCAATTAATAGTCTGTTCTTTCACTTTGCTGCTCTGACAACAAAATATTACATTGTTTTAACTACATTTAAAAAAAAAAAAAAAAAAAATAATTTTTTAATTCACCTTAACTCAGTATGCCAGCTACATATTAGATTGAACACACCTGCATTGCCACTTGTGTCTGCAGACACATATGCCGAAACCTTGGGCTTTTCATTGAACACAATGCTGCTGAAATAATAAGAGATTAATGAAACAAACAAGTCAGTGCGCGGGCCTCCTCCTTTCCTTCAACCAGATAAAAGTTTCAAGGCTACCAACACCAGCACAAAGTTGACCGAGCTGTATGTCTGTGTCCCTCTGTATTCTCTCTGTATCCTTCAGAGCCATAGAAGACATTGTGCAGCTCCCTCTGACTCACAAATGGATCTACGCACAGAAACCTTGCACACTGATTTTGATGCCTTTGAGACAAAATGAAAGACACGTTTACAGTTACCTATCTGGCTGTCACCACTCCCTCCCTGTCTTGCATTTGGCACTGCAGCTGCATGAAGTGTGCGGTCCACATCCTCCACTTCTTCATCATCATCATCATTGTCCACCTGAATATTACTATCTGACCTGCTGAAAGTGAGCTATCTGAGTTATGATGATGATGATGATGATGATTCTGTGTGCCCTGTCCCTCTGTCTTGTTCCACTGCAACATTTTCCTCACTGATTCTTGTTCAATCAGGAGACACTCATACACTCACTCGTATGATTTCAGGAGGGTGATGAATCTATAGTCGAATAGGGAACAGGTGCCTCAAATCTTCAGTGTTCAATGAACGTGTCATTGCACAACACTGCACCCAACATATAATTACTTCAGAAGTTTCAAAGTATAAAAAAAGCTATTTTAATGGGTAAAAAGTAGCAGATTGTAGCTTTAACAAGGTCTTGTTTCCAAAACAAAACACTCCTGATGTTTTTAACTTCCCCGACCATGTGCTTGTGCAACAGGAGAGCTCAGCAGTGAACATGGCCTTTCCCAAGCATTCCATCCTGCAGGCCCTGAGTGTGCTGCTCTTGGCCTGGGTGTTGGTGCGTTGCCAGGCCCCGATCGCACTGGAGGAAGAGGAGGAGGAAGAGCCACTGAAGGAGACCAACATCGCAACAGTGGTGACGAAATCAGAACCTTTTGAATGTCCGCCCGAGTGCAGCTGTACGGCAGAGGGGGCAGTGGATTGCGCCGGTGTCGACCTCACAGAGTTTCCCGCCGGGCTGTCGGATAAAACTCGCCAGCTCTCTCTGCAGGTCTGTCGCACATGTGCACACACAATGAAACACACATCTACATTTTGTAATTCTGCTCAGGAAATAGTGCAAACTCTTGCCTGCATTATATTTACTGTCTGTTTTTCGTCCCGTGATGCCAGAACAACAAAATCGAGGAGATAACAGTGGAGCACATTTCTCATCTGCATCAGCTGGAGACTCTCAACCTGCAGAACAACTGGCTCACCACGGATGGTAAACACTGTGAAACCACCTTAACAACAGGAGTGTGGTGTACAGTAGGGGGGGCAGGGGGCAGATTACAGGCGTGTTGCAAGGTTTTTTTGTGGCACAGCAGTGGGTCTTTAAATCTCAGGTCAATTTGGTGCAATTTTAGTTTGATTAGTAGTTTTCATGCCTGTGGGATGTGTGTCTATGTTGAGTCTGATTTATTTTTTTTTAGAAGCAAAATTTTATTTTATTTTATTCTTTTAGCTTTCTGTCAATTGTTGCCCAATTCAACTGTTCCTATAACGCCAAGCTTTGCCTCCAGATAACAGCCACATCTAGTAAAGGGAGGGCAATTAATGGAGAAATCAGAGTCATTTTCTTAAGAATGTGGCTGTTATTCAGCAATAGTTCAATAATCTTGCATTTAAAGTATTCCAGTATTTAGGATTTAGCGCAGGGGTCAGCAACCTTAACTATCAAAAGAGCCATCATTTGACCAAAAATAATAATTAAAAAATGAAAATCCAGCTATTATCTACTCACCCATATGCCGAGGGAGGCTCAAGTGAAGTTTTAGAGTCCTCACATCCCTTGCAGAGATTCAAGGGGAGAGTGGGTAGCATCACAACTCCATCTAATGGAGGCTTAAGGCGCCCCAGATTCAAATGTCCAAAAACACATAATTGAAACCACAAAATATCTCCATACTGCTTGTCCGAAGTGATCAAAGTGTCCTGAAGCCCTGACATAAAAAGTTGTTTGGAAATATGTCATTTGTCACTGTGTTCGTGTGTGTTCACATGCTTTCGCTGGTCTTGCGCGCAAGCATTAACATGGCAATAACAATCATTTCCCTCCCCTGTTATATGGCGTCTGATCTCGTCCTCTGCTCAGACGGTAAAGAGCTCCCAGACCTTACTGTTTTCCAAATTTGCGGATATTTTCGGTCGCTGTTTTTCTTCTTTGAATTAGCCGCTAACTGCTACCAGCTGCTTTTTAAATGTCCCTTGGTGGGTCGCACGCATAACACTTCTGCCATGAACCCGTCCTGCTGGCTTTCACGTTTATACAGACATTGTTTCATTGCTGTTACTACCTACTACGTTCTAGGCTCATAGACAGAGACAACTCTGCGATCGTACCTTTTATAAAGAATGAAGAGGCAGCATAACGGCGCAATATTCCCGCCTTGAACAGGCAGTGTAAAAGCGGCTGCTGTGTTTTCATTACCTTTGAATGAGCCATTTAATGCTACATGGGGAGCGGGTCCTTTTCTATGGAGTCTGCCATGTTGCCCCACGTGTTTCCACAGTGTCCCAAAATGGACACTACACACTGTTCCTTCAAAAGGCAGAAAGCTTTGAATTGTCAAAGATAGCTTTGCTTCATCAGTGTACAAATAACACTCTGCGAGCAGCTGTAGAAAAGCTACTTTTATGTGAGTTTGGGAGGGTCAGATGACACAATTACTATCCCTATTTCAGATGACATCATAACACCCGTAATCACAGAAATAGTTTGCAGCCACACACCAGCAGTTAGGGAACCATGCAGCAGACATCTGCCCTCTTGTTCCCACTGACTTTGGTTACTCCTTTGTTTGTCTTAAAGAAAATGTCAAGCCCCAGTTGTAGGTCCGCTACTCACAACAGCATCCAAAACACCAGCTAATTATTGTCATTTTGGCGAACAGTGCTGCCAAGATGAACAGACAGCTCGATGGATTTTTGTCTTTCTGGCCAGCTGAGACCACTGTGAGCTTGTGTTTCCTCTGCTTCCTTTCCTTTGCTTCCCATATCATTGTGAATTAAGCATTTAGTTGTAATGGTACCCGCTAACAGACCAATATGAGACCAAAATCCTCCGTGGGAAAAGATTTTATGTGAGATGTAACGTCATATGGTGAAACTGTGAAGCTGGCGGTAGTGTATATGTGAAGAGGAAATGACTAGATGTATTTTACAACGAGCTATAAATGTCTTCTTCAGACTTTTTTCCCCATCTGTCTCAAACGTAACAAATGGGTGGACTTCAGAACCTGCCGTGTGATTTGCAGCAGAGTGTTTTGGTCAATGCTTTCTTCTTTACTGAAGTCTTAAGAGGTAGATGCCAAGAGTGTGTTTAAAAAATTCTTTCTATCATTCTGAGTCTAACGGTTTAGTGTCTATTCAACCCGTTCTCACTCCCAACTCATCAAATACAGACGCTTGATCTGTGGCCCTCGGCATCTGACACCAACGTACCCTTTAGTTTATGTATGAGACGCACCAGGCATTGCCGTTGTTAAATTCTCAGAGCAACTGCATGGGGAGGAGGTTGAAGTGGACGGATCGGTCACTGCATCGGTATTTGACAAGATGGGAGCGAGATGGGGTTGGCTAAACTGACTGAAACTATTTAAACATTTGTATATAATTTGCATCTCTGCACAGGAAGTGTGGTGACTTATTAGGCCTGTAGTGTCCAGTAGCCCAGTGGTTCCTAACTGGTGGGTTGCAGGGTCCATTCTGAATGGACCACAAGTGAGTTGCGAACATGTCAAGTTTGTCAAAAACACACTTTGTTTTGAATTACAGTGAATTTCTGGCTAATAGCTTTTATTTTGAAATGCTGTTTTCTGCTGTAGAGTAATTGACAAACGGACAGCCTCTTGACAGAGACAGCAAAGTAGCTGGACGACATGGCCGAACACAAGTATGACGTTGAACATATTAAACTGTGTGGACCTTGAACCAAGGACCAAGGAGAAATGTGGCTGGACCAGTTGGGAACCACTGCATTAGCCCATTTCAAGTCAGATGTTAGAGAGTAGTATCACTTCAGTAATTTGCCATTCCACCGCTAAATCTAGGTAGAGCTTTAAAAAACATCAGCTTGTTTATCAGCTTGTGATTAAAGTAAATAGTTTCACTCTTCAGTGTGTTTTTCTCTTTATAGGCCTCGAAGATGAAGGGTTTGAGATGCTTGAAGAGCTGGCTTATTTATACTTGGCAAATAACAAGGTGAGTCACACACCAGACTTGTTGATACTCAACGCTGACCTCAAATCTGGCAAATTTATCTTTTCTGCATCTACCTCACAACAATTTTACTCCATTCTGTCCTGATAAACTCTCACACAGTGCCAGCTGGCAGAGAGAGGTGGCAGTCTCCTCTCATACACTCTATGCGAGCTTATGCTTGTAATCACTTCCAGTATGGCCGTGCCAGCTGGTGGGAGCTAAAATGTTACTGACCCTTTTGGACACAGAGCGAGCGAGAGAGAAAGGATGGACAGATTTGTTTGTGCCTTCGCAGGGATGAATAGGCAAACGGGATACAGAAAGAATAGGGGATTTTTAAGTGCTCACTAAGCCTCAAAGACACCCATGCTGCGTTAATCCATAAACCATGTTATAAAGGAGAGAGCTCTAAATGAACATCTAATCTCACCAGTGCTTCTCGGATTTGCTATTTTGTACAATGTAGTGCTGGTAGCAGCGGCAAAAGCCAAGAAAAACTTGCTTGTATGAAAGTACAAAGCTTGACATAAAGCAGTTCTGCGTTGTAGAACAAAAGTTCTCAACAGGAGGTTTGTTGTTGCCTTTTAAAAACACCCACGTGTGCCCGTCACAAAAATTCATGTGAGCATTTCTATGCCACCACTATGGTAATAAGGGTTCTGGATAAATTTGGGCAGTTAAAGGAATACTTCACTCTCCAAATGACCATTTGTGTATCAGTTACTCTGTGTCAGGCTGAATTTGTGAAGATAACTTTGCTTTTCTCACACCCCTCCACTGTGAACCAAGAATAAAAAAAAAAGTTTTATCTGATAATGTCACCAGATGTAAAATCAGGGAATCACAGAAGTCATTAGAATACCATACATCCTCAGAGAAGCACGAATGAGTGTAGGAAATGTTATACTAATCCATCTAACTAGTCCATACCCACTGAGTGCACAGTTGCCCACATACAGTTTCACACTGTGTGTGTTTGGGATACAGGTCATAGGAAATTGCAGATTAAATAGTCAACTGAACCCATTAAGAAGAGCAATGTGTTCTGACAGAGTTTTTGTGAATTTGATAGTACGATTGCTTTATTGAAAGTACAGTAGTACCATTGCCAATAGTGGGATAGTTAGTGGAATAAAACTGTACATTAGTAGTTGAGGTAGCACGTTGAAAGGCAGATAGTTAAAGTGTTTATATGTTGTATTGACTTAAAAGTGGGGCGCACTGGTAGTTCACATGGGAACGGTGCGGCTAGCCCTTGTTGCAGCGGTGCGGGTTGGAATCCGGCCTTTGTTCTTTGTTGCATGTCTTCCTTGCTCTTTCTCTCCCATCCTTCCTGTCATGCTTCACTGTTCTGTCAAATATAGGCAAAAAATGTCTGCCACTCCCTCAAAAAAAGAGGCGTCCTGTTCTACATATCTACCAAGTGTAGTAAAAATCCATATTATGGCGGTTAGGCCTAGATAAGAAATGAGCTCTCTAGCGCCCCCATTTTGTTTGATGGGGTCAATGATGGAGGGGTCCCCTCAGATTATGTGTGGTCATATGCCTACAAAGTTGCGTGGTGATGGGTGAAACCCTTGAGATGTTATACACCTTTATGTGATGAGCCACGCCCTCCGCAATATTCATTGCCTTATAGAAGCTCAGTTTTAGCAAGTTTTCCAACTTTCGCCAAGAGGGAACTTTAGATATTGGTCCCTAGATTATGTTCACCCAGTTTCATGCAGATCGCTCAAACTTCCTAGGAAGAGATCGATTTTAAGTGTTTTTCAAAAAATTCAAAATGGCGGAAAATCTATAGTTATGGGTGAAGCAGATTAGTTCCTCATGAGGAGAGGCATCTCTGTGCAAAGTTTCACATCACTTATTTTTAATGCTATTATTTTTTTGATGAAAAATCACATCCTCCCTACATCAATGGAATACAATTATTATAACAATGTCCTGTTCTTGTGCTTTCAGCTCACCTCGGCACCAAAAGTCCTCCCACCCTCCTTGGTTAGCGCTGATTTCGCTGCTAATCAGCTCACAAGGATCTACCTATACACATTTGGCCAGAAGCCAAAACTGAAGTACGAATGTGTGTGTTTGTGTACATTTCCCTCTCGTTCTTGGAATCATGTCCACTTACACATTGCACTGTCCCTTGATCATGGCTCCTAGGTCTGTGTATCTCCATAACAACAAGCTGACTGATGCAGGACTTCCTGATCAAATGTTCAATGGTTCTGATAGCCTGGAGATCCTCACCATGTCCAGCAACTTCCTGCGAGTTGTCCCGAAGAATCTGCCCTCCAGCCTTTACCGTCTCCATCTTAAGGTCCAGCGGCTGTTGAGTTTGCATTTAGATGTTAGGTGGATGATAAACATCTTATTCTTTTCATTTATGAATATTGTGATAGCATAAAGATTGCTCTTGTTGTTACAGAGTAACAAGCTAGAGAAAATCCCGGCGGGGGCCTTTGACAACTTGCGAAATCTCAGAGAGCTGTACCTCCAGAACAACCTCCTGAGCAATGAAGGCATGGACAACGAGACTTTCAGGTGGACAAACACCCAGAGCTTAAAAGGACAGTTTACAAACAAAATCAAAATACATATTTTTCTTCCTACCTGCAGTGCTGTTTATCAATTTAGTTGCCACGTGTTGGAGATGACTGCCTTCTCTTCAACATAATTGACCTAGATGGCACTCAGTGATCAACAAGCCTAAAAACTATATTTGAAAAACTCAACAGTCTTTTTCCAGAAATCATGACCTGGTTACTCAAGATAATCCACCGACCTTGTTGTGAGCAGTTTCATGTAGGAGCTATTTTTTTTACTACCAAACTACACCCACCAACCATATCACCATGCGGAAGGAAGCGTGCATCTACTCATGGACAAGAGGCTTGTGGTCGTGACAGCACATTATAGCACTCTCCTCAGCTGAGCAGTAACATTAGCTAGCTCAGTGGTGCTAGGTGAGCTGCACGCTTCTTTCTGCTCTGTGAGACAGGTGGCGGGTGAAGTTCGGTAGAGAAAAATAGCTCCGACATGAACCTACTCACAGCAAGGTCAGTGAATTTTCTTGAGTAAGTAAAAGAGACAATGCTGCAACACATTCTCATCCCAACTCACCAAATATCGCCGCTTTGTCAGTTGACCTTCAAGTTAAAATATGACGCTCTAGGTTCCTGTTCTGCATCAGTTTTGGATGTTTAGGGACAGTGTGTCATTTACCTGCATTGTGTCTTTAAAATACACTTCTGTTTCCTCAGGAAATGTACAGGTCCTGCTCGTTAAATGAAGCCTTTTTCAAAATAAACTAACAACAGAAGTAAAACGCTTCATTTTTAGGTTTATTCCTTTTAGTTTAGGCAACAAAAGCACATCGTTAGGTTTTAAAAAACATCATGGTTTGGCTTAAAATAAGTACGGTTGTTATTTATGTCATGTTGCATCATGTGACATATATTACTAGCATAGCATGCTACGTTGTTATTGAAATAACACCACTGACTTTTGTTTTCACATGGAAGATATAAAGCGGCTCCTGAGTGAAAGTCCAGGGTTTGTTTGACCCATCAACCTCCCCTCCCACCATCCCTATACTCTTCATACTATGGTAGCTGCTGGTGGCCTTACAAAGTGCGTCTTATTCTGCCACAGAGGGTGCCTCTGTGCAGCGGTGTCTGAAGCCAACATCCACTGACAAAGCTGTGATATTTGACGAGTTGGGTTGTTGCCCGCTGTCTCAACAACGGCCACCGTCCACTGCGTATCATGCAGCCGTGACCAGCGCTTCTGTGTGTCGGTGTCTGACGCTGAGATCACTGACAAAACAGCAGTATTTGACAAGTCAAGACAAGTATTTGATGAGACCGGGCTTGACATTGCTTTTCAGTTTTATAAATGTTTTTTTTAGTTTCCATTATATTGGAGAGAAGGCAGACATCTCTACGGCCAATATCTTCAACACTCAGCAACTCACACTAAAACAGTCTAGATTGATAAATTGATAAAGACGTATTTTTGATTTGGGGGTGAACTGTTCCTGCAACATATTCCATTTTGATGAAATTTCCAATTGTAAAAGAAACATTGATTTATGTGTTTTCAAGTGTGCACTTGACAAAGTCTATGAATTCTCATGTTGCAGCTGTGGAGAAAAACACAGAACTGATTTGATGTCTCCTTCTCTCCTGGCAGCCAGCTGAGCAGCCTGGAGTGTCTGGACTTGTCAAACAACAACCTGAGTGTCGTTCCCAAGGGTCTGCCTCGCAGTCTGGTGCTGCTACACCTGGAGAAGAACTCCATCCGCAGCATCCCTGGAGACGCTCTTACTTCTGTCCGAAACCTGGAGTACCTGCTGCTCCATAATAACAAGCTCCGCTCCCGCTCCATCCACCCGGCTGCCTTCATGGTACGTCTTTCATTTCATATTCTTTTGGATCTTTTACAGGGCAGCTGAACTGTCATAAAACATGCATATTTCAGAGATTAAAAACAGGCTGGAAGGGATCGTAAGCTGAACTGCCTTGTTTTGACATTTTATGCGAAATATGTTCATTTTCACCAGGGCTTGAAAAAACTGCACACCCTCCACATGTACAACAACTTGCTGGAGCGGGTTCCCAGGGGCTTACCTAGGCGGGCCAAGACCCTGATGCTGCTCCACAACTTCATTGCCGAAATTGGCCGTAACGACTTGTCCCTGCTGTACACGCTGACTGAGCTCAACCTCAGCTACAACAAGCTGACCAGCCCCAAGCTGCACCGCGAGGCCTTCAGGAAGATGCGTGCACTGGAAACTCTGGATCTATCAGGGAACAACCTTCATTCCTTCCCCATGGGTCTTCCGCGCAGCCTGCAGGTGCTTGAAATCAAGAACAACCAGCTGAACGCCATACCAGACGGTGCGCTGACAGGCATGGAGAAGCTACGGAAGCTCATCCTGAGTGAAAACCAGCTGAAACTGAATTCAGTCTACCAGGGAGCCTGGATGGAGCTCGGTGCTCTCACAGTGAGTGCCTGGGGAGTGCAAGATGTTTTGGTCCACTGCAGGAGCAAACTGTAACCTGAGCTTTTAAGATTCTTGTGAGGCTTGTGTATGAGATTCTTGAGACTTACAGACTTTGCCAGTGCAGATATACAGCATTAAGATTGGCAAACAGGATGAAGCATCATTTTCATGTGAGTTATGAGAACAGTAGAGGCAGATTTTCCGAGTCGATGAGGGGTTTGGCACCTTTGAGGCCACAGGAGTACAGAGCACACTTAATCCCAGTTCAGACCAAAGATTTGTGATCAGATGAAACCGTTTTAGAGCGCTGCATGGAAAAGTTGCAGTGGTGTGAACTGGCCTGTCTCAGCTCAACTCAACCCACCTGATGGTGTCACCTGTGACTCAGCTTGCCAAGTCAGCAATGTCTGGTTTTAGAACGTAAAGTATGTCGCCTGTTTCAGCTGCCAATTATCTTGTTGCAAGTTCAGCTCGTCATTCAGTTACAAACAGTCAGCAGTGTTTTCGCTTGCTGTGATATTCTCTGCCGGCTGAGCCCAAGTCCATCTTATTTACATCCCTGTGGCTGTTGATACATGTGTTTGGCTCCATCCATATGGCGTGTTGTGTACAGAGTTGTTTCTATGGAGATGATACACTGTCTCATCTACTGTAAACTCGCAGGTTTTTGGAACATTGTAGAGTGACACATCAAAAATTACAGTATTACAGTAAGTGGAAGTCAAGTAATATATATTTCATTATTCCCCTTAGGTATGCTTTGGCGTATGAGCAGCAGTGCAGCATGTCCAGGAAGTATCAATAGAAAGTGTACGTAGGGGAGCTGGATTCACAAACATGCAAGTCAAGTCAGGTCAGGTCAAGGCGAGCGTGTGAGTTTGCAATACTAAACACTCATTCAGTCACCAGTACTCAAGTTTGTAGTGCTCGTACAACAGTGAAAGCAAATAGTGGCTAAACTTTAAGTTTTGATTTGTTAGGTTCCTGCAGTGGGAAAAAGAGATAATGCTGTAATTCCATTGCATGGTGCGGCACAGCTTAACTTCACTTTACTCGTTCTGTTTTTGGTTTTCCATCAGTAAAAGTTGTGGATAGTACCTGGTATGCCTTTCTGGTACCATCTCAGTCAAGATTCCAAGTGAGCTGAATCGATACTAGAGGATGGAGTTAAAACACTGCGGGCTACTGATTGGTCACCATTTTTAATCCGCAAACTACCACCCAAATTTAAAAAAATGTTTGTTTCCTGTGTGAAACCAAAAATCAGTGGAGTTATTTTAATAACAACATAGTGTGCTAGTATGTCTAGCATGCTACGCTAGTGACGTATGTTACATCACATATGTCATGTGATGTGACATTAGTAACAACCACACTTTATTTTACTCAACCTAACTTTGTGCTTTTGTCGCGTAAACCTAAGGAAGTAAATCTAAAAATGAAATGTTTTACCAACGCTGTAAGTTTAGCTTGAAAAAGGCTGTAAGCACTGAAAAAAAGAGATGCATGCCCAAAACTGATGAGGAAGGCTACCTTGCGAGTCATATTTTGGTGCGTAGGTCCACTGCCAAAGTGACTGTATATGAAAATTTGGGATGAGAATGTGTTGGAAAAGCACTTGGTACCAAAAGTAAGTCAATGTGAGCCACACCATGCAGTGGAAAAATAGCATTTGACAGTAGCTTATCACTGAAAGTTTTGATGTGTTCATTAATCAATGTGCATCTTCTATTTTTAGACACTAGACCTATCTGGCAACCAGCTGTCACACATCCCTTCTGACCTGCCTGAGTCTCTGGAGTACATTTACCTGCAGAGTAACCGCATCTCCAGTGTTCCTGCTTCAGCATTTGAAAACACTCCGAACATCAAAGGCATCTTCCTCCGGTAAGGAACACACAGACTGCTTCTTATCAACCAGGAGGCTGTAGTCATTAAACTCATGTTGCTACTAATTGCCGGCCCTTTTCTCTCTGATTGGGTGTTAAACTCTTGTCAACACTCCATTTATCCTCCATGATTGTTTGCTCGAGTAGCTGCAGGACCTTGAGGCCTCAGTGCTTTGTAGAAATCTAGTGGGTGTTTCCTCATATGACTTTCTTTTCCATTTGGATTGATCTCCACTCAGGAAATGATTGTGCAAGTTTGACTGCAAAATGGCTGCGAGGAAATGCTTTTGTTTATACTGCTCTGCACATCTCCGAGGAGCAGCTGCAGGCAGGGAGACATACAGCAGTGTTCTTACAGCGGTGAATTTAGGGGCCTTTTATTGTTGTAGAAGTGTCTGAGGAAAGGTGACATAAAGCTCACAGTCTCTGAAAGGAGCATGTTTAATATACGACAGTAGTGCCTCACGGGTTTCGGAAGTGGATTCAGAAAGACTAAATTTAAAGGAATAGTTTGACATTTGTGAAAATACGCTTCTTTATTTAAGCTCTGGGTAGTGACCGAAAGCATGAGATTGGGGATACAGGCGGCCAGAGTTTGCCTCAGCCTTAGAAATAGGGTGAGGAGCTCAAACATCTGGAGGGAGCTCAGAGTAGAGCCGCTGCTCCTTTGTGTCGAAAGGGGTCAGTTGAGGTGGCTCGGGCATCTGATTAGGATCCTCCTGGGCATGTCCCGCTGGTAGGAGGCCTCGGGGTAGACCCAGAACACGCTGGAGGGATTACATATCTCATCTGACCTAGGAACGCCTTGGGGTCCCCCATGAGGAGCTGGAAAGTGTGCCTGGGGAGAGTCATGTCTGGGGTGCTTTGCTCGGCCTGCAGTGCATTGAGTTCTCAGGGCCACTGTACAAACCTGACATTACATTAAACCCTTAAACTCCTCACAATATAGTATCAAGTGTGAAAATTTATGATCAGTCTCCCAAATGACAGTCTCGGTGTTGTGTGAATGAGATTTTACCTCATAAAAGTGAACCTTGTGATAAAGTTTTATGCAGATATCCCCGATGTCCTGGTCTGTCACTAATCAACTAAATTTACTATGTGTTGGACCGTCTGACCGAGCTTCATTTTGCAGAGTAGTGCACTGTGGTATCTAATCTCCCCATCTCCTCTAACTTGTGTGCATTCAGCAAATTTTCCACTTAGGTTTATTCCACATAGTGCAGGCTTATACCCACAGGCACAGCAGCTGAAAGCCACGCTCAGACAGCAGAGTAAAGAGGTTTCGGACGAGCGCTTTCAAGGCTTTTGTTCTGTTTGGCTGTCGGTCTGACCTCAACCTGGCTGCTTTATGGCTCGTGTTTGCGGGCCTTGACCCCTTCCAGGCTGCTGTGCTCTTCGTGTTGTTCGAATCAGGTGCTGCCATGTTTCTTTTCATTTTTTTCCTTCACCAAATCCCCCCACAGCTGGGAGCCTTCGGTCTGAGCCAATTTAGAAACCGGTGGAATGCTTTGCATCCATGGGGAAAAGTGGAGGGAGGATTTACTTGTGTATTCATTACTAATTGCGCTTGTGTTGCATGTTGGCAACTTGTTAGAGTTCAACAGTATCTTCACTGATAGATAAGAGCAGATACAGGTGATTCCAGTATATCAGAAGTGCTTTCATGCTGGGGCGTCAGTGGCTTAGTGGTAGAGCAGGTGCCCCATGTACAAGGCTGTTGCCGCAGCGGCCCGGCCCGTCTCTTAATTAAAACAGTAACAGAAGACGGAGCAATGCAGTTCATTTAACGCTGTTTGGCTCATTGTGGAGGGGTTGCTAGCCCAGCTCTGACACTGTTTGGCACAGTAGGAGCTAGGCCAGAGCTGCCGCTAACATTTGCCCACCTTTCATCTCTAAAAAATGAAGATCCAGATGTTCAAGTGGGAGCCAAATTATCCGCAGAGGTCTCTTCCTCTCCAAGACAAACATAGCAGGTTATTTGAACCGTAAAAACACTGAATAAAGCAGTTTCACTTTAACATTTCAAGTCATGTTGTTTCTCTGATGCTGTTTGACTCATCATTGGCTCCTGCTAATGCCTGCTCACCTTTTTTCTCTCATAACGTAAGATCTAGACACTCAGGAGGTTTTTAATGGGAGCCAAATTATCCACAGAGGTCTGTTCCTCAGTCAACAAACAGACCAGGTGATAAAATCTGGTAAAAACACTGCATAAAGCAGCTTCTTTTTAAAATCAGTGTTTCTCTGACACTGTTTGGCACGGCAGGAGTTTTTTCTCTAAAAACTTAAGATCCATGTGACATCCTAATAAATGTCCTTTTTTATAAGATTAAACTGCACATTTTAGAGTGGCCTTTTGTGACCTGTGTAATAATGAGTCCTCACTAACACTGAAACTTAAACCTTTAAAAATTGGGAGGAAAAACAAGTGTTGCATTTAAACTTTTGTTCAGTGTTATCAAAAACTACCAAGATCTAAGAGGTGTGTTGTAAAAATGTGGATTTAAACTGGATTAAAAGTCAGTTTTCAGAAAACCAGAAAGCCAAAACCCCAGTGCATGTGCAAAGGGGATACGACACCACTGAAGGCGACTGATCAAATGACACGAAGCGTATCTTAAACTTTTCAGACATTTCAATGCAGAAAAGTTGCACATTATTTCTTTTAAAGGTCTTCCAAAACCTATTCTGATTTACTGTCAAGTGGGGAAAACCATCTCAGAAATACCTCTCTTATTTCTTTTCAGGTTTAACCGCCTGTCTGTGGACGCGGTGGATGAGAGCTCTTTCGCACATCTGTCCAACTTGCAAGTGCTGGACATCGGCGCAGGAAACACCGACCTCCCCTTTAAAAAAGAGGAGATGGAGCAGGAAACATAAAACGCACTAAACTGAACTGACATTGGACTGCATTGTGTAAAGGACAGAAAGGGCTTTTAAATGGAAATGAACCTGTGAATGTCATTTCCCAGGTCCATTATTGTATTGAGTGGCATATTTCTGGTGCAGGATACCGGATGAAGTTACTTTAGTTTCCTTTTTTTGGGCTGGTTAGCATATCTTTATATCTGAGCTTTAAATATTTGTTTTGGACTGTTGTCATGCAAAATCTGTCATCTAACTGTGTTTTTGTGCTTCCAAAAAAAAAAAAAAAACCATCCACAGAAATCAATGTGAATTTCCCCGTGTAAATGTTTCAGAATCAATACCAACAATTAAGCAGAGTGAAAAAGGATGTGTTGTCCACACTGTGTGCGTCTTTCTCTGCTCCATGTCATTATGTCGACGGCTGCCTTTTTTCTCGAGCTTAACAAAGGTGATTTTACCAGAAATACTGTGAAACAATTTGAAATTTTAACACCAAAGGTTGCAAGATAAGCAGTTTGCCACTAAAACCAACAAAGCCTCAGTGATCCCAAACTGTGGAATGAAACACTGCAAGTACTCTCAAATAGGTCTGCAATTCAGTGTCATTATAGATCAATCTATCACTTACTTTTTCAACTAATGGATTCATTTGTCAGTCTATAAAATGTCAGTATTAACTAAAGTTCAACACAAGCCTGAAGCATTTTTTAAAAATTGGATGATTTGTTGGATCAGCAATTGGAAAATCTCATTTTATTTATATTGATAAAAAAATAATAGAAGAATAAAGCCACTCTATAACAGTTCCAATGATATCCTATGAATTAGCGCCCCGCAGGTGACATCACGTTCTTAACGTACAGCTACATAAATAAGGTTAAGTTATGGAGGTTAAGTGTAGTACAAGAAACATGTTGAGGACGGACCGTAAAGTTCACCAAAAGTCCAGGGATTAGTGACCCATCCTGCATCCCATCTTGCGTCCTTACAAGACTGCTTGGTCCTGCTTCCTTGTTTACTCCCATCAGTGCATTGGTCACATGATTGCAGGCTTTTCAAATATGTGGAATATGTATGATTTTGGTTGCATTACTTTTCATAGGAAAACATACAGTTTGTGAGAACAGTCGGAGCCGAGTGCCATTTAGATCCATTACATTGGACAGAATATCCCCCCAGTATCCCCAACACTCGGCAACTGACAATCTAGATCTATAGATGACATCACAGGTAAGAGGAAAAATATATATTTTTGATTTGAGGGGTGAGCTGTCCCTTTAAACATTTAACATATCAAGCCCCGTTTTAGAAATGATGTATAGCCTGCAGTTCTAGCATTTTTCATTTGAGTTAGTAGGCACAGTAGCAGTTTTTATTGTTACTGGTGCAGTATGCTTATTGTGGAATACAAACTGAGAATCAAAGCACAAGCAAAACACACTGGGCACATATAGTTGAACATGAGTTCAATATTTCCGCGTTGGTCGACATTGTCTGTTCTTTTATACAAAAAAAAACATTGTACCGTGAAAATTCTATTAGCCAGTGATTTTGTTGAGCGCGCTCCAAAAGACAGACAGCAGCCACTCATGAGTGCCATTTCCAACAGAAGTCTTGGACGTGTGTTATTAAATTGCCCTTGTTGGTACCAACAGTTGCCACAGCTGTAGTCAAACCGAGGACTGAAATCTTTAAGGGGACCTTTTATTATTTTCCTTATTTTCTGTCATATCCTCCTGAGACCCTGTGTCCTCATATGAGGACATCACATTTTGGATTTAATGGACCCTCTACTTCATTCTGCTTAACTTATTCCTGTTGTCCTCCTTTGTGGACACTTTTTTGTGCCACCTGGTGGTAGTAAGACAACACTACACTAATCCATGTAAAAACAAAATGGCAGCCATCTCTGCCAAGTCAGTCTACAGCTGATCTCGACACGAAAGAGGACAACGTACAAAACCTGATCACATTTTATGGTTGAAACTTTTTTATTTATGATAAATAATGTTTGTAGTTTGATATGCCATACAAATTTGACACGGTTAATTAGAAAGTACTCGTTTAAAGACACTGGGAATTTACCATCATCTTCTTTGAGGGGCATTAGTTTTTTTAATACATATTATAGTGTAGATGACCTGGAATAAACTTATTATCCTGACGTGACTTCAGCTAAATGAGCTGGCATGATTCTGGCCAAATTTGATTATGAGAGGAGAAGCAATTGTTCTCGGAGATGGTTGTCTGAATATTAAGTGACAGGAAACACCTTTAAATGTGTATTGGAAAGTTGTGGGTGTATCAATTAATACTGCTTGTTTGTCAGACACTATAAATGATCTTAATGTACCAAAGCAGGTCCAACTAATCTAAAATAGCTTGCAGAAATTTAAAAATGCATACATATCCATATTAAGCATTGCCATTGGCTACATCATGATGTAAGATTGTGATGGATTTCTTTATATGGTCAACTGCTCCAGGCACGCCACTGCACATATTTACTTTCTGTACACTGCTACATTTAGCTACATGCTAACGTCAGGGAAACATAATATCTTTTGATTAATTTTGCCTTCATTTTGGATTATACCTGCTGGAACATGTTCACTTGCGTTTAGAAGCTTTTATTGGTGTTTTTAAAGGGGAAAAGGTGCAGCAATACTCCTTTACAGTCATTCCTTAGCTGCAGTGATGGCGAAGAGATGCCAAAATAGGGAAGACTTGGAAACGCTGTCCAATCAGAGCAGACTGGGCTCAAAAAGAGGGTGAATATACATGCTCCAGCACAGACAGCATGAGGAAAATAAATTGTTTTTCGAACATTAAAGCATGTTAACATGTTCTAGCAGTGTGTGAATATCCCCAGTGTGGGATTGATAAAGTCTTATCTTAAAATAGAGGTATGAACCTGAAAATAAGCATAATAGGTCCCCGATAAGGATTCAGTCAAAATTCCGAATCAAAATGATCTCATATAAATTTTCTTTCAGATGACTATTTGAATTGAGGGTACTGGAATCATTGAGGTGGTGGCAGATATACAACCAGTGAGAAACTGGAATGACAGCAATAATCGTGAAATATCAGTAGTTCACTTACAGTGTGGATGATTGTGGATGTCATCATCATTTTATGTTTTTTCCTTTTTGTGCCTGTGAATGAAATATTCCCAACATAAAAGCAGTTTCAACATATCTCAAAGCTTCGGTCCATGCTGCTGCTACTTCAGTCCATTTCTGTTTGTTTTTTTTTTTTTCAAAGATAGCAAGTATTTTTTATATGATATTGAAAATACTCATCCTATTACACTCACCATATGTCTATGAATACAGTGTCACTTGCACATACAGCAGTACAGTATTGTCACATATACAGTCACAGCAATAAATTATTTGAAAAGGCTGGAGAAGAGTGTTTCCTCACATCCACCTGAATGTTTGATCAATATTTCAGTAGGTTCTCCCACGCAGGGCAGCATCACCGCTTATTTCTCCTTCATCTCCAGGGTGCATCTCATGCAGATATTATGTCCAATATCATGAATAAAAGCAAGTTGCACAAAACACCTTAAGTTTTCTCCTTCAGTAATTAAGTTTTCTCCTTCAGTAGTTAATTAAACGTAATTTCTCCTTCGCTGAGGGACTTGCACAGTTGCACAGAATCCCTTCAAGGGTTTCCTTAGGAAAAATGTTTCCTTATTTATTGTGTTGAAAGAGATTTTACAGCAGTAAAAGCTTCCATGGAGATTGTTTGTTTTCTTGGGCTCAGACTTTTGATGCCTGTTTTCATCTCACAAACTTGGCTTATAGTTAGATAGTGGAAAAAATGGCAGAAGGACAGAAGACAAGAAAACCATACTGGTCAAGGGAGGAAGAGAATAAACTTCTGGAGGACTGCAATCATAGACCGCACAAACTACAAAGAAAATTTGATCCTCAAATAACAGAAAACAATTCTAGGAAGAAAGTGCAATGAAAATTAATTCAGTCAAATCTATCAAATAAAATCAGAAGTGTATCCATCAAGCTCTCCTGGTCACAGAGTGCTCTTCTCGGGGTGTGATAGTTTTGCTCATTTATCACCATAAACTCGGACGTGTTTGGTTGCTAAGGTCTTTTCTGTAATGGTCCGGGAATTCCTTAAGTAGAAGATAAAGATAAGAAGAAAACCATTAATACTTAAGTGGACATTTTAAGGAGACCTTAAGGAGAAGACTTAAGCGTCATTTTGCTTTGTGCAACAGACCCTTGATACTGTAGAGTGTAAAAAACACATCTAAGAATACAAAATGTTTTCATCCATGAGAGAAATGTCAGCCTGGTTTCTGTGCACAGAGCTGATCAGATGACAATATACATGAAATCTATTTGACCTGAGTAAACTGGAGCCTTAATGTGATAAGAGTGAAGTGTACCATGAAGAAATTGGACATGTGAACATTCAGGTTCAAGGGATATAGGTTCTGATTTAGCTATAATTTCACTTAAAGCAGGGCACCTGGCCACCCTCGCATAAGTGCCAGCTAATTTAATATTCGCCCCTGATTCCATTTTCTTATAGATATATATTTTATAGATAATAGTAGCAAGACTGATACTGTCATAACCATAACATGAATAAAAAACATTTCCTTTAGGATTAGTTTTGGGACATGAGACTGATTCATGAGATGACGGTGTAGAGATTTAGTTAAAATGGTCCTATGTTACTTTTCATGTAGTTAAAGACTGTTGTTACTATATCAGAGGAGATGGCTGCCTGGGGTATGACTTTGTTTTTTTTTTATCTTGACTCTCCCCCAAGCTACAAATATTGTCCCTTGAGCCTCCCTGTGTGACTGGGAGAAAATGCACGATCCTTCCTTCTCCATTTTTAAAAAAAAAAATTATCTACACAAAATGTAGATTTTGAGGGTTATCATCACAACAAACAGCTAATTTCTTAAGCAAAAATCCTCCTTGTAAATTGCAGCATCACACAAGATGTGTGTGCACTGCAGCAGAATATGGGTGCATGACAGCCACCTGTCCTACCACACAAAACCAACAAAATTTAATAAGCCCACACATCACGTATACGCACACACACACACACACACACACACACACACACACACACACACACACACACACACACACACACACACACACACACACACACAGCTGGCCTTGGCAACATGTGCATATAATGACTGTTTTTCCAAATAAAATGTACACAGGGGTGGCAGCAGCAGAACCAGAATAATATCAGTAACTTGGCAGAGCTGCCATTGTTAGATTTTAAAAACATAGTTTGAAAGTTAAAAGTTGAAAATGAAACACTGGAGTTGCACAGTTGTCACTCTTGTCTTGTATGCTGATGTTGTTTTTACAGTTTCTGGCTGTGATAAATGGTGTCATTTTGGCAATTTTCAAAAATTACAAGCCTTTCAAACTCGCTGGCAGGTCAAGTGATTCATAGGATAATTTAAAAAAAAATACAAAATACAACCATTTAAAGTTGCATGTCCCTCCCCTGAGCACCATCCACCCATCCATAAGTAATGAACAGTCCCTGAAACAGAACACTTGTTACGGTAGTCTAATTAAGTTGCTTGAGAAAGGGCCAAATGTCAAGCTCAGCGAAAACAACAAAATTACCTTGTAACATTTTTCTTACATAATAGTTCCTATAATAGTTCTTTGAATGCAAAGCTACACACTACACCACCTACACATGACGCACAATGATGATGAGTCATAAGTGTAAATCTTCTGCTTACTACACAGCAAACTATTGAATGTTTATTATATGCCTCACAATAGAATTGTGACAGCGTAATCACTTCACGGTCAGTATGGGCAGGAATATTAAAAGGATGCCAGCCTGACCTTAAGCTGATTGACGTCAGTCTTGTAAATATAGAATATTCGGATCTTGTCTGATTAATTGCAAATAGCAGCAAAATTAGAATTACCAACTCGCTTCTGCGAACCAGTCAAGCTTCTCTCAGAGTTGACATCCATGTCGGTAAAAACATGGATGCTTCCCACACATCTTCCCCCCGACAGCAGCACAGCAAATCCATACAATCAGCACAGTTTCAAGATGGACCCCCAAGATGAGTTACCAATTCAGTATCTGACCAAATGTCTCCCCTTCTGTTGTGATGCTGAATAATGGCCAGAAAAGTGCTTTTGCTGAACATGATGATGTCACTGTGAAGCTGACCATTGACCTTTTAGATATTAAATGTCATCACTTCATTGTTATATCCTTTTAGACATTTGTGTGAAATTTTGACTGATTAATGTAGAAATTCTTGAATTATGGGTAAAAATGTGTTTTGTAAGGTCACGGTGACCTCTGACCTTTGACCATTTGTGCCAAATTTAAAGAAATGCTCTTAAGACATTTCTAAAGTATTGCATTCATGAGAATGGGACGGATGCAAGGTCACATTGACCTCTGACCTTTGACCACCAAATTCTAATCAGTTTATCAATGAGTCCAAGTAGACATTTGTGCCAAATTTAAAGAAATTCCCTCGAGGCCTTCTTAAAATATTGCATTCATGAGAATGGGACGAATGCAAGGTCACAGTGACCTCTGACCTTTGACCACCAAATTCTTATGAGTTCATCCTTAAGTTGCAGTGGATGTTTGTGCCAAATTTAAAGAAGTTCCTTCGAGGCCTTCTTAAAATATTACATTCATGAGACTGGGATGGATGCAAGGTCACAGTGACCTAGACCTTTGAACACCAAAATCTAAATCAGTTTATCAATGAGACCAAGTGGACATTTGTGCCAAATTTAAAGAAATTCCCTCAAGACATTCCAAAAATATTGCAATTATGAGAATGGGACAGATGCAAGGTCACAGTGACCCTGACCTTTGACCACCAAAATCTGATCAGTTTATCAATGAGTCCAAGTGGACATTTGTGCTAAATTTAAAGAAATTCCCCTGAGGCCTTCTTAAAATGTTGCATTTAAGAGAATGGGACGGATGCAAGGTCACATTGACCTCTGACCTTTGACCACCAAATTCTTATTAGTTCATCCTTAAGCTGCAGTGGATGTTTGTGTCAAATTTAAAGAAATTCCCTCGAGGCCTTCTTAAAATATTGCATTTATGAAAATGGGACAGATGCAAGGTCACAGTGACCTTATCTCAAGGCAACTGAATCGAACGCAACTGGACTTAGTTTTGAAAACTAAACTAAGTTTTGAAAACTAAACTAAGTCCAGTTGTGTTCGATTCAATTGCCTTGAGATAACTATGACCTGGATAAATGAGAATATCCACAGGCATGTCACAGTGACCTTGACCTTTGACCACCAAAATCTAATCAGTTTATCAATGACTCCAAGTAGACGTTTGTGCCAAATTTACAGAAATGCCCTTAAGACATTTCTAAAGTATTGCATTCATGAGAATGGGACGGATGCAAGGTCACATTGACCTCTGACCTTTGACCACCAAACTCTTGTTAGTTCATCCTTCAGTCAAGGTGGATGTTTGTGTCAAATTTGAAAAATGAGACGGATGGATGGAAGGACAACCCAAAAACATAATGCCTCTGGCAATGGCTACCCCCGGTGCAGAGGCATAAAATCCCACCTGACCAACAAACCAGGACCACTCAGTTCACGATGAATTACCAGTGTTTTTTTTAGGCTGTTCAAGTGCCAGGAAAGTTTAATTAAATCAAATGCTCCTGAGGCTGTTCAAACAAATCTCTACACGTATTACAGTTCTAACATGTCCACACGGGAGGGTAAAGTTTCTGATCTTTGTCTTCAGTCCTGTCCTCCCGTCAGCCTACGTAGCACCACCAGCTTTGTTAAGGCAAAATAAACAATTCGGGCATTTCTCTTTGCCTCCTGATCATGTAGCTCAAGCCGGACACTTGCAGTCCTGTCTTGTCTCTTATATGACACAAACAGCTGGTTGCTTGAAGTAGTATAAAATATAATCAACACTTGTCTTATTAACATGTTGCACACAGACAAAATAAAATCATAAATGCTATAAAATAGATATCAAATAGAAATCAGTTCATCAGTGTGAGCACTCACACCTGTAATCAGAGTCCAGTTCAGGTGTGAGCTCACACTGTAGGTCCACACTGAGGACGAGTTTTATGAATGAAATCCAACTGTTGTCCTTTTGGTGTCTTAAACTCCACTGTCAGTGTGATACTTGACAGAAAGCATTCCCCTGCTATACGGTTTCCCCCTGCGAGGCTTCCCTCTTCAGGACAGAGTCTTGACCTGACAATAAACTGAGAGATGAAGTCCTCCCGCCTGCACGAGTGTCTTTTGCTCCGAGGATGTGATCAGCACATCCGCGCAGACGATCCGTCAGACTGCAGGAGGAGGCTATACATTGGTCTCAAGGCCATTCATGTCAATGGTGCAGTGTTCTTTGCTCTTCTTCAGGTGCCTCGGGGGGATCGGAGGCTTCTTCCTCTCTGAAGGCGGCCGGACGCCCTCCTCCAGCTGCATCAGCCGCGCCACGTCGGAGGGGACGAGCTTGTGTTTGACCCCTGAAGAAGGGGGCCGGTAGTTGCCATTGTTGTTGTGACAGTTCATCAGAGGCGGGGTGTTCATCACGGGTTTGGGCTCACAGATCAAAGGCACCTGGGGGCCGACAGAGTCACAGGAAGAGAATTAAAGGTTCAGCATGTAAGATGTATCGATGGCAGAGGTTCCTAACTTTTGTTCTTATAGGACCCCTTTTCTATCATGGAGTAAACTGACGACCCCTGACTAACTGACATATTTGATGGATATTTCATATTATATCAAATGCATAGCAATCACAGTACAGAGCAAGTGAGAAACTGTACAGTTAACCCAAATAATCAACTCAGTGGAGGAAGTTTGAGCAGATTATTTCCTGTAAATATGAGATCATGGATGAATTTTCCTAATATTTTGTGGAACTTTTTATTCAAAATCAAGAAGGCCTCGTGACCCCCAGGTTGGGAACCGGTGATTTAGGTGAAGTAAGCGGCATATAGCAGTGAGGAGGCAAATTAGAATTCCTTCTGACTTCATTGTTAAAAGGTTTTTACCGTGAGCTGAGGTCTCTTCCTCTCAAAAACAAACGGACCAGGTGATTTAAACCATTAAAAACACTGAATAAAGAAGCTTCGTGTTACAAATCACTGTTCCTCTGTTGCTCTTTAGCATGTTGGAGACAGGCAGCTCACTCACCACATGCTAATGTGCGCTCAACTTTTTTCTCTGATAACTGTGTTTTTACCAGGAGCAGGATTATCCAAAAAGGTGTCCTCCTCTCCAAAACAGGACCAGGTGGGTACCTATCGCATCGTGTTTGGGTATGAAAGTCCACTGACAAAGCGACAACTTTGACAAGTTGGGATGAGAACGCGTTGGTGTTTCTTTAATGCTGTTTGGCAGGTTGGAGACAGGTGGTACTCCCGACACCTGCTCACCTTTTTCTCTGATAACTTAAGATCCAAAAGTTTAGGAGGTTTTTACCAGGAGACGAATTATCCGCAGAGGTCTCCTCCTCTCCAAAACAAACAGACCCAGTGATTTAAACTGGTAAAAACACTGAATGAAACAGTTTCACATTACAAATCACTGTTTTTTTTAACGCTGCTTGTTGCAGATGAGCTTTTAACTACAGCGACTGCCACAATAACTTGATCGGGGCTACTGTAGAAACATGGCGATCTCTGTAGATGAGGACCTGCTAGAGAATCCAGCCCGATCCCACCGAGCCCGGCCCGTCCCGCGCCCACGGATCGGGTCGGGTCGGGTTCGGGCTCAGGCAGAGAATCTAAGCTCTACTATGTAGATATAAATATCTCATTTTACAGCCCCCTTTTTTCAGGCGATTAAACACTAAAGAAAATAACTTATATTCCATTTCTGCCAGTACATCCCCCTAAATCACACATACTGGTCCTTTAAGAAGGGGAAGAATAAAATAAAAGCAGGATGAAAAGAAAACAACATGTTGAAAGGAGCCACTCAGCCACAGTTTTGTATTCTTTTCCTCACAATAAATGTTTTTTTCCAATGATATTTCGGAGATGTTGTATAATTTATCATCACAGTAATTACAGAGAAAATCATCCTTCCCTCCTAAATGTCTGCTATTATGTTTAGCAAAAGGTCTAACATTAAAAGAAACACAAAAATGGCGTCATGTGATTTCCGGTTTCAGGAAGTAGTATTGACAGCACACAGGGGGGACCAGCCCTTGATCATAACAGCTCGATCAATAAAAGTACCCCCTCGCCATGTTTTTGTAATACCCTTTTAAACTGCCTGTGTGTAATGCTGCCGCAGTTGTACATGTCTCACAGTTAGTTTCATCGATTTCTGTAGTGAATGAAGCCGCGTTTAGAACTCACCCCATCTCCCTCTTTCATGAAGTCTTTCCTGCAGATGTGTGCCATGATGCCTGTGGCCAAAGCATCCCCCATGACATTCACCATGGTGCGGAATCTGTCTCTGTAGGAGGGGACGACATGTGAGTGAGAAAATAAACTGAAACATTTTGGCCAAACGAAGAAGCGATAAAGCCGATGGGCCTCATGTGTTCTCGCTCTGTTATGATTAGTTTGGATCGTACGATTACTTACAGTGCCCAGTCTACAGCAATGATGAGAGTGATGTCATCAGTTGGCAACCCGACGGATGTTAGCACTATCACCATGGTAACCAGTCCAGCTTGTGGGATCCCTGCTGCACCGATACTGGCTGCAGTGGCTGTGATACTGGAGGTTTAGAGAGACACCTGACGTCACTTACAAGACAAGTAAACAAGTAAAGAAAAAGTTCCTGCAGGATGTCTGATTGTTTTCAGTCCTTTATTCTTTTCACTAAAGCAGAGCTGCTGCTGGCCGTGTAGGTGCCTTGAGTGTAACTGATGTTGTTTTGGTCGCACGGAACGATAAAAGAGAAGTCAAAAACATTTTTTAAAAGTTGTACATGTGTTCAGAAGAGCTATAGAACAGGCATCGTTCAGCAGCTGCTGGAGACTGGAGAGTTCTGCATTGATGACAGTAAAACCTTTTAGATGTTCCTGTCCCAGTCTTCAGTTTTGAAGAACTTCGATCATCAGAGGCAGCTGGCTGTATTAATAACTGAACTATTAGTAGTGCAACTCAAACTGCATTGTGTCTGAGAGAGCCTCAACTGTGAGAGTTAATGCGATATACATAGTTATGATTAATGAAGATGCTGTTTCGGTGCCCCTCCAGCACTTGCCCTACGCATATGTCGTGCTGTGCGTGCCCGTAGCAGCGGCGCTGTTGGCATATCTCCACCCCTCTTTCTGAATCTCTGTCCATCTATTTGACTTCCTGATGGAATTATACAGAAAAAAACAAAAGCAAGAACAGCATCACTGAAACTTCTACCCACACATTGCTCTTTGAGACATTTTTGAAAACAATCAAAACAGCTGCAGGACAAATAGATACTCATAATATTAATTAATATTATATTAACTAATATTTCTCAGATCCAGCACTGGGTACTGGGATGTTTGTCCTTTATCTACTTTTTTTATAAGTGACTTTCTGTTGAGGCCACTGCTGCACCAGTACTGAACGAAGTGGACGGTATATTTTTGTTAACTGCACTTAGAGTGTCTCTTGAGAAAAAAGATGTGTTTGCTGTACTTCAGACAGGATTTGGCAAAAGTTAACTACACCAACTCTGTGCTGTGATTGCCATCTACACGAGGCGGACCTGATCACTGGTCGTTCAGTGCAATGTCAAATGTTGATAAGCAGTTGATAAAGTCCCTTACAAATCAAAAATGACTAACTTGCATTTGGTCTGCCGATGTCAGGCTAACAAAACCATCATTTTCATCATCATCATCATCATCTAATAAAGAATAATCATACAAATTTCTACAGATGAGTTGCACCTTGTATGATTTCATGTGACAAACAACTTGTTGGACTGATCGTTTAAAATATTTGAAGGGCCCTCAGTTGTCATTTGAGTGGTGATGTTCAGGCTTTTCACACACATTTTCTCATCTGTTTCCTACTAAAAGCAATGCACCCAAATTCATACATCCCATGTATTCTGAAAGGCTGTAATCACGTGACCAATGCGCTGTAAACAAGGAAGCAGCCCCGAGCGCTTGTCAGGAGGCAGGTCAGGGTGGAGGATGGGTCACAAAAACCAGACTTTCGCCCAGGACTTCACCTGGAGTTGTGTATTTGGATCCGTATGAACTTTTTTAAGATACGTCCTCACCATGTTTCTTTTCCTAAAACTAACCATAGTAACTTTACTTGTCTAAACCTAGCCTCCGTAATTTTACGTTAATTACGTAACTGTATGTTGAAGACGTAACTGTAACTGGTGAACCAGGTGAGAGTAGACTTCATGGAGAGTGGAGTTCATGTAAAATAACACAGTCTGTAGTGAAGGCAAACAAATCCAATAGGGATGAGGCAGTGTGTGTATATCTCACTCACTCGTGTCACAATGCTTATCAGAATGCACAGATTTGATTGGCTGAGTAGCGTCATGTATGATGCTACTCAGCCTGTCTGTGACTCTCCTGGTCTGCCAATCTGGTTCAATTAATGCTGCACAAGTTGACACAGAAACGCCATCAAAATTTAATAATTCTCAATAATTTACTGGTTATAGGTCTGAGTCTGGGTCGGACAACCTCTGTGTCTGGACCTGTGGGATGCAGGGAGGTTAACAAGGGGGACACATTTTGGCCATTATGCCAACAATAAGGCTGCTGCCACCCCTCAAATCCCTTAATGGTTAAGGGAAAATTCCTGCAACACAATCCACATACTGGTCTTTTTTGGTATTGAAGGTCAGCTGCCAGGGTTTCCTAACTGGTTTCAAATATAATTCAGACCTCCTTTAGTGCCACTGTCCTCACAGACTGAGCTGAGCTGCCCTACTTTCTCTGTGGGCAGCAGCAGACAGCTGGTCGGAGGTTTTGATGAACGTTTGTCGCAGTTACTGATTATGAGAATTTGATGGACACATTCATCGAGGACACTGATTTAATTAATCAAGTATCTTATTCTCAGTTTGTTCATAGGATGGAATCAAAAGACTTCTGTCTCCATAGCAACTGTCACATTGATTAGAGGCATCCACTCTGGTGTTTAACGAGATGAGTGCAGAACAGTAGAGACTGTGTGGAGAGTGAACGGCATCTGATATCTGCACATCCAGAGGCTGAGGATGAGATGATCCCACTGCTCATCACAGCGTGATGGTGAGAGTGAGAGATGGTGGGGGGGAGCGTGGGGGGGTGGGGGTCAAAGGTCCAGCAGTGGCGTGACTTGGATATGGCGGTTTATCGAGACCACATGGCTCTTTCCAGAGAGAGATAAGCGGATAGTTTCAATCTACAGTTGCTGTATGGAATTATATAGAAAAACATACAATGGCAAAGAAAGGAGACGCTGATGACTGACAACAAAACACAAAATCATTTCCTTTCTTAACGTTGCTAATTTATGACACTGCTCTTTACAGGTGCATCATTCTTGAATATTCCAGGCACGCCAGAGACCTCATATGCTCCATCAGTATTCATGCTACAGATTCAATAGTGTTTTCCTCACTGTTTAAACATTAACACATTTTCTGTGCGTGTCTTGGTGATAACATCTACTGTGAAGATCAGAGAGAGGAGATACTAGACTAGAAGTTTTATAATAATTCCTTGGTTTTTCAAACTTTCTTACGTGCAGGACGTGTCCTCAATACTGAGGACAGGGTGAAACACATGAGGGTCACTATTTGCTTTACACTTAAAGAACAATGGAGCCTGCCTTCATCTTGTACTGCTGGCACGCTGTAATGCTATTGACTTGTTTTCGCACTGTTCCAATTATACACGTGCTTTCTTTAATCTGCACTTCTACCTCACTATTCCAGCTGATCTGTAATGGGTTGTATGAGGACCTAATTGCAGCACACAGGAAGCCAGGACAGTTGGTAAAGACGCTTAATGTCACAACTCAGTGGGTACAGGACAGTAAACAGAACAGTTCAACACTCCAGGAAAGTCTCTCCACAAAGTCTTTAACAGCCTGGCTGGCCCAACAGTACGAGCCTGGCCAGGAAGCAGGTGAGTGGGTGGTGATGTCAGCCCAGACACACGCACAGTAACAGGTAATGGTGACATGTAGGAGCAGGCAGGAGATGCAGTTGTGGAGGTAGAAGATCCGCAACTAGTGAAGTACCCAGTCCAAGCAGATGAACCAGTAGGGGACAGGAAGAAGGTAGAACTTGCTGAAGTTCTGGGACGCCATATCATTTTCAGTCTGTTACATGCATTGTGTGTTTTCAAAATACCCTTTCGTTTTCACAGGAAATGTACACTTTGCATACAAATTCAAAATAAACGACGTCGGTGCAACTCTGCAAATTGATGTTTTTTTTCCTTCAACAACAAATGCACGTGGTTACATTTAGCCAACACGTGCACATGGTTGGGTTTAGGAAAAAAGAACAGGGTTTGACTTTAAAATCTCACAGGAAGCGAACACTGGCCTCCCGTCACCTCTCCCGCCTTCCCTACTCAGACTTCCGCCACCTTAACTTTCATTGTTGTCATACCATGTTACCCCGTGACGGCTTTGTCACTGACCAAGAACCGGTTTTTGACAAATTCAGAGTGAGACCATTTGCAAATGCAGAGTGTCTGCACGGCTGGGGTATATATACTGGTTGTTTGTGATCAGGAACAGGTGAATGGAGTTGCCTTAATTCAGTGGAGTGACTGATGCTGAGGGGAAAATCAGGTTGAATGGAAAACTACTGAATGAGAACTGGGTGCAGAAATGAGCAGGTGACTAGAAATGCAGAACTGTGACAAGACCACTCCGAGCAGAGGAGGAATCTCCGAGAATACCATACTGATGTATTAGTGAGAAGTACCTGCTTTTCAGCGCTGTAGTAATTAAAAATGAATGAATAATTTTTCTGTCACATGAAATCAGACAAGGTACAGTTGCAGTAAAATGTAATCCTGTCAGTTCCCTCAACTCATGTATTGTAATTTAGACCTTTTTGCCTCTTCTTACATTGTAGACTGTTGCTCTCAAACTGTCCATGTTTCTAGTCTAGTTTCAGTGTTTTTGGAGCCATCAATGTCAAAGAGATTAATTAGTGTGTTTCTATCCATGGAAACAGTCCTGAGGCATGCTGAAACCTGAAGTCAGGGTTCGTGTAACTGGAGTGAAAAAGGTTGGGATGCATCTTCTATTCCAGCTCTCTCTACTTAAAGCCTTGAAACTGTATATACTGTTATCACAATTTCATTCCAGGGATGTTTATCTGATCCTGGCTTCAGGAACAACATGCTCTCAATTCTAATGCGCCTAACTGTGATTTCCCACTGAAGACAATTTGACTGCATAAGGTAAGATATTTATCAATAATTTCTTCCTCCTGCCTCTTTTGAGATATAATCAGTATAATCAGCCATCCTCTTCCTGTGGATCATCTGTATCTGTGGTGAGCCTGCTGAGACTTTCTCTACTTCCAAGCACAATTCTTAATTGCAGTGACCCTATTTTAGAGTTTTCTTTTTCTTTTCTCTGCAATATGTTGGCCTGAGGTATATTAAACAACCCAGTTGCCAGAATAAATTTGTATGTTATTATGTGGAGGATACTTTTAAACCTGACTGTTTCTTTACATTTCCTTACCGTGGTCAACATGTGGTTATGTTTTGGCTTAAAACACCCATATTTTGTGGCACAAAAGCCACTGGAAATGCCATGATGTGTTACTAAAAAAAGAAAGTTCAGTGGCACAAAAGCTGCTGGAAACTCTGCGATGTGACACTAAAAAACTTTTAGTGGCGCAAACACCATTGGAAATGCTGACAATGCACCACTAAAAATCACCCACATTTGGTGGCACAGAAGTCGCTGAAAACGCTGTGATGCATAATTAGAAAATCAGCCATGTTTGGTGGCACAAACGTTGCTGGAAATGCTGTGATGTGTCGCTAAAAAACACCCAGGTTTGGTGGCATAAACACCTCCAGAAATGCTGCAGTGTCTCAGAAATGAACAACATACAAATGTAATGTATCTGTGGTTTGCAAAAACTGATAATGCCAACATTTACTTTTGGTGAATCGTAAGTCAAACTGCTCATCAAAAGCCTCCAATATGTTTACTGTGATTTCTCGGATTGCTTCCTAGCAATTTCTGGCTCTCCTGCACCTGATTTTAATTTATTTGTGTTTTGACGGCATATTTAGAGAAGACTCAAAAATTGTTCTTTGATGTTCAGCAGTGTGTCCAAAACATTAAGGAAAGTCAGATCCATCATCAGTCTTTACTTTCCTGCTTTGCTTGCGTGTCAACTGGTGACAGTTCTCTTACTACATCTGTGCTGCAACTAATCAGGTCAGAAAATCACAGAAAACACAAATTAAAGAGGATTTTTTCAAAGCTATACAGTCTGCATGGTGTATTTCTGCCATACAGTGTAAAGGATTTATCATGGTTGATATCATTGCTTTAAAATCCCAATAATGTCTTTCCCATGTTAATGAGCTTAGATGCACAGATGGCACCGTCCACTGACCTGATGGTGATGATCTGGCCAAAGTCCAGCTCGTAATTGTTAACTTGTGCGATGAATATCGCTGCCACAGCCTCATACAGAGCCGTGCCATCCATGTTGATGGTGGCGCCCACGGGAAGCACAAAACGGATGATGCGGCGGTCAATGTGGTTGTTCTCTAAGAGGCACTTGAAGGTTATAGGCAATGTTGCAGAGCTGAGGGAGACAGAGAACAAGACAACGAGCTCAGAATGTTGAAAGATCAGGCAAAAAAAAAAAGAATTCGTTACGTAACCACCTCCTAATGTATCCTGAGCATCAGTGTAAACAAGTGAAACAAACAGCTGAAACCCTGATGAACAAGAAGAGACGCAGTAATGTTTGCAATAAAAGGACTGATTTCACAAAGTCTAATGAGCCATGCCAAAGTTTTTGTGTGTTTGGACAATTTAAAATCACATAACTAAGCATTGCTGAGCAGCATTTTCCAAAGCACGCTGTTGTGTTTTAGATTTTCACTTTCTCGCTTTCCTACCTTCCAGGCAGCCACTGGTTTCCATTCATTTCTGTAAAACTTAAACCATTCTGAAATTTGCCACAGTCAACACAACGTCTGCTAATGTGAGGCAAGCTAAAACGCTGACACTGTCAGTTTTTATAGAGGAACTCTATCCCAAAATATCAACGACATGTGCATGCACACACACACATGGATAGGTGCCAGTCTAATCAAATGCGTGGAATGCTCCTTTAAATTCCCATTTCTTCCCACACACACCAGATGTTTTCTGATCTCCCAGAGTCCCTCTGAGGCTTTTCATGGTAACGTCTCAGTAAATGGAGAGGAAGGAAAGGATAAGTTGCGTTAGGACTCAGGGATATATCATTTTGATCCACACATGAGAAACTAATAACCAGTCGCTGATCTTTTTACAAGAGATCAACATAAACAAAAACCAAGTTAGAGGTCCAGTGTGTGGGAGTTAGGGGGATACACTGGCAAGACTGGAATATAATGTAAAAAGTATGGTCTTTTTTTGTGTCAATTCAGCTTCATGGGCTCATTCTGAATGGACCGCAAGTGACTCGCAGTGAGTAAATGACGTAAAGCCACTTAACAGAGACAGTAAACCAGCTCGGCAACATGGCAAGTATGATGCTGAATTTATTAAACTGTGTGGACCCTAAAGAGAAATCTGGACCCCCTTGGGATTTTGTGATAACCACACATTATTATTGCAAAATTCAACTTGGCTTATATAAAAAGTTATGAATGAATTTTCATTTCAATTGACTGTATCAGTATGTTGTGTGCACTCAATTCATAATAAAGAGAAAAACTCGACCTAAATAGTGTAATTTGATTTAGTTTGATTTAAAAAACCTTCACGACGAACATATTTGTCGCCATTTGTGCGAAGGAATTATAAGTGTGTGACACATGACATCATCTTGCATTATTCCCCGTTTAATTGGATGTGTTATTGGTGCTTCGATGAATTTTAAAAAGTTCAGAATGAATTCTTAAATCTTAAATCTTAGAAAAATGATGTCATGATAAGAGTGATAACACACATTATAGAGGCTATTCTGCACAGACATAGATACAGGTGTGTCTTAAGATTTTGGCTTTGACCCTTTGGCGTGCCGTGTGCACAAAACGTTTGAAAGCCACTGATCTACTGTTCACGGGGAGCGGGTCCTTGGCTGTGCAGATCGCCATGTTTCTAGGGCGAGAAATCTGAGACCTCTGCGGATAATTCAGCTCCTGGTAAAAACCTCCTGAACAATGAACACTGAAGGAATTGTAACCGGGAGAAGTTTCAGCTGGTTGCAATGTGCAATCCTCACCACTAGATGCCGCTAATTCCCCCAAATCTTATACAAGGTTCCTTTAACTGAGTTTGTTCACTCTGCGGTTATTTCCCTTACCTGGAAGAGGTTGCCAGGGCGATGAGCAGGGCTTGCAGGATTCCCCGTATGTAGACGATGGGGCTCTTTTTGGTGATGAAGAAGTACATGGCAGGCAGGATGAACAAACCATGCAACACCAGACCAAAGACCACAGTGACAGCATAGAAACCCAGCTTCTTTCCCATCGCTGACGGATCGCTCATCTCCAGGATCTTACCGGCCACCAGGAACACGATGCCAAACGGGAAGTACCTGTCAGGGCAAGGAGGAGCTTAAAGTTAGCAACAGTGGCTGTGAAGTGCCCTCTCTAAGATTTGTTGATCAATAGACAGCTTTCAGCTCAGCCTAGGAAGACGTGTCATGAGCACGAGCCTCTTGTCCATGACTAGATACATGTGGACAAGCCGCCCAGGCTGAGAGGCTTAATTTTCACTGATCAGAAAACAACATGTGAAGTCGTTCACAGTCAGGAGGTCAGTGAGAACACAGCTGGGCTGCAGTCGAGGAATGGAATACATTTATTTTCTGGGATGCAGCCAAGATGTGGACGCAATTTTGGAACAGCAGAGTGATTCAAGTAAACATGACCTGAACACTTAGCCTGGACCTCAGTGGGGGGTCTGGGGAAGGATTTTTTTGTTTTGTTTTGTTTTGTTTTTTGCTCTATTTTGATCCTTTTTTATGCACACACACACATTTTATGCAAAGTACATGTCTTAATCATTGAGACATTGAAATGTGTACCTCAAAAAATACTGTTCACACACACACACACACACACACACACACACACACACACACACACACACACACACACACACACACACACAAAGAACTAGTTTAGAGACCTGCATTTATTCATTTTTTACGGGCTCTTATGGGGATGCTGAGCTTCACATTGGCGTACATTTAAAATTATTTTCAGGCTTCAATGTTTGGAGTGAAGCTCTGACAACATGACCTGACGACACTGATGCCTGTAACCATAGTAACTGACTCCTGCCTGCATGAGGGGGACGGAGGAGGAGAGACGCTGTGCTGCTGACTGAGTTTACTCAGAGCAGCAAGTCACTAAAAGGGTCAGACAAATTGCTAAGTCCAAAAAAAAGGTGCCAAGTTGTGTTTGTCACACAAGATTCAGTGGTTGTATGAGCTCATGATTCATATTATATCAATGCTCCCTCTGAGTCTGTTCATTATGTGGTAGCTGGTTCGGCAGCACATGCTTGTTAGGGCGTATGAGATTGCAGTTGACAAGCACTTACCCTAACCATGACCTCTTTGTTCCAGCTGCTGCTGACATCAACATGTCACCATATTGAGTACTAGCCAATCACAGCACAGTAGGATGGGACAAGGTGAAACATTCTTGGGAAAAAAAACTCTGCATCCAACTTCGCCACCTCCTGCCACTGTGGTATGTGGGCCATTATCCTGGAAGTGTAATGGCAGCCTGTTTTTTAATTGTTGATGCCCTTGCGCTGGTTGTGGCGTAGCAGCAGGAGGCAAGACGTGGGAGGATAACTAGCACGTAATATAGAGATATGAAAGTCCACTGACAATGCAGGGATACTTGACGAACATGTAGGTAACGCCCACTTACCGGTTTACCCCCAAGGTTAACACCATTAGCTCCGCCAGCCCTGTTGCTGTTGCTAGCACTGTTCATGCCTTTAGCACTGTTAGCTGCTAGTAGGTCAGTCACCTCCATGTTTAAGCACATGTGCAGGCAATTCTAACGCAGACTCTGAATTAGGGATGCACCGATATATCGGCTGAACATTGGTATCGGCCAGTATTCACATTGTTGACTGCTATTGTCTTACTGGCAAATAAGAGGACATTTACTGGTGGCAGTGGGCGATGTTTATCCAGTGTGTCACAACAGTTTTGTTCACGCTAAAAGCACGGCTCCTGACTAATGACATCCCATCACCCTGGACAACAGAAAACGTGACTGGGATGAACAAGGGCACAGTATTGATGGTGAACAACTGGGGGAGGGGGGCAGCTCTGTGGCCTGGGCTTATGTCATTTGTGGTCATACTTCACTACAGCTATGGGGAAAACCTAACACAGGTTTAATGCCTTCTCACCTTGCGCTGCACACACTGTGTAAAATAATGGACATAGCCACCATAGTTGACATCAGCTATTGGTTTGTAGGCTCCCATTTCTAACCTCTAGTTCAGCTCTTGGCCGTCACCATCTTGGTTTTTTGGAGCCAGAAGTGACTACATGTGGATGTGAGATTGGAGCTGTGGAGGGGCGGATCCACCTCACAGACTGTAGTGACACCTCGCAGACAGCCTGTCACTCAAAGTGGCCGTGTAAACCCAGCTTCCTAAAGTAAAACGGTTTCTTTTAATGCGTCATTACCATATAACAATGGCAACAATTCTTAGGACGGCCTCATTCAGGCTCTGGCAGAAGTTCACCAAGGCGCTGCCATTTGGCCCCATCCTCCCCAACATAATACCTGTGAAAACACAGAGCACAGTATTTAAAACAATGGATGGAAACTTTATAATTTTTAATGATAAATTCCACTTGAAGCCAAAACACAAGTCAGAGAAGAATGATGCAGGTTTTTACCCATGGTGGCTGAAAAAATAACAATCCCCAGGACATTCATTCCATCGCTTGTTCCTTCCCGAATGCGTATGAGCACATCAGGGGGCGGAGTCAGGTCAAGGGCGAAGTTCTGGATGTCGGTACCATTATCGTCCTGGATACCGTAGATGAGCGCTCGCCGCGTGGTGGACTCTGATTGACTCACGGTAGGCTTGGGCTTCACAATGTACTCACTATTTGTCCGATACTGTTGCCAGGGAATAGAAACAGAAGCAGAAGAAGACTTCTAATAAAAGCTACGTCTTTGTGTTGGAGTCATGTTTGTGTGTGTTTGTGACATCAAAGGTCTCACCTGCTGAAATGTGGCTTGGACCAGATTAGCTGGGAACATGTTGCTGCAAGGAAAAGATACACAGAAATTAAAACACTGGTTGATCAATAAGGAAGCAAGCAAAACTTAGATACTCTATGCTTTTAGGAGTTTTTTTCCCATCAGTGTAAGAAGTAATAATATCGGTATACTTGTCCCCTGTGTATAATAAGATCCTTCTTCACTACAAAGCTGAGATGTTTCGGATGTTCTTGCTTTGAAATTGCAATGAAATGGCAGTGAGTCATAGTCAGCAAGATCCAAATATAACATTGCAGCGTTTTGGACAAGCTGATATAATACAGAGCAGGAGCCTGCAGGAGCGAACAGAGCAGCTCTTGTGCTGTAACCTTATTCCATGAGAGGAGTTACTTACTCAGAATTATTCACTTTAATACAAAAAAAACAAGATGAAAAACAACATAAACAAAATGAGGTTATTCTATTGTGTCTCTGCGCGCTGTAATCCGATACGATCCAGTGATTTTTTTAGCCTCCTGTGTAAACAAACCAAATCATGCTGAAATATTTTGTTTTTCGTATTGGTGTGTTTGACTGCAGCTGTGCAACACGGCGCCAACTCAGCAGCCGTGACCTTGCGTAATGTTTCTGGTGTATTTAGAACAATACTTCCTCGTTTTTATGGCATTGAGCAGGAGACAGGGTTCATTCGACTGAAACAAGGTGTTTTTTAAAATTGTTCAGTCTGATTTATTGAACCATAACAAAACGTTTCACTAATCTTAACAAATCACCTTTAGTTCTCCAACCTGAAGTTTAACGTTTATCCCACAAAACCATGAAGCTGCTCTCTAAAAACTCATTTAAAAACCATCTGCACTTCACCCACCAGACACTCGACTGTTTTGAGAGGTGCATATAATATGATAAGCTAGATAAGGTCTAACGGTCGTGGCCCACACAGACCATTTGATCTCCTGACTTTATTAAAACAACAAAATAGAGGCTAATTGCACACAAACGTGTGATGACTCAAAAATGAACTATGGATCACTTACAAGAGCCACTCAGGAAAACACTGTTTATAACAGAACACCTGAAATGTAGGTGTTTTATTTAAAGGTGGGTGTTTTATTCTTATACATTTAGGGCACTATTTTAGTGCAGGGTCTCAAGTGCATTTAGGGTGAGGCCAGCTCCTCTTTGCTAGTTTAACAGCACATAATCTGGGTCTAAGGTGAGGTGCAGTGGGCAAAGGGGTTGTATTTAGACCCTTAATGAACCGTTTTAAACCTGGATTTCTTGTGCTGCGTTCAGATGCCTTTCACACGCACGCCTGTTATCAAAATAACAGGAAAAGTTCTTTCTATATTCTATATTTACAATTGTGTGACAGAAAATGAATAATTTATAAATAATATAAATCATTTATAGCCCAATTTTCTAGGTAATTTTCTTGGTTAGTTTTTTTGTTTGTTTTTTTACTTTTCTTTTTTGCTTGTTTTGATGTAATTTTCTTTTTTTTTTTTACTTTTCTTTGTTGTTGGTTTTTTGCTTATTTTTTTAGGTAATTTATTGTTTTGTTTTTTACATTCATTTTTTGGGCTTGTTTTTAGGTAATTCCTTAGTTAATAGTTACTTCCTAAAATGTATTAATAACTCACAATATTTTCTGGATAAAACTGACTGAAAACATCAGAAACATTTCTTTACTGTTAAACCAAAGGCAGTCTGCATTCAATAACTCTTTCAGGATCCAAGGTTTCATTTCACTGATGAAAAGCTGAGACAACAATGGTGTCTTTGAAAACACTTGTTGACTTTGAAGAGAAACTGCGCCCATGCTCATCAGATCCGGTAAGATAAAAAGAGCTGCTGAGACTGTGAAGGATAGGTTACATAACCTGTGACCTTGTTTTTGTAAAGAAATCTGAATAGCAAAGTGATGCTGGGGTGAGCGGGTGTCCTGTCTCTCAAACTTTCCATCCGGTCTGGATGCTTTGAAAATGTCCTCCCTCCCAGTATTCAATTGTTGATTACAGTCCTGCCAACTCTGCACAAAGCACAGCAGATGCAGATTTATCCAAAAACCTAAATTAGATGTTTTAGCTCGCTCTGCCTTCACAACAGAAAGATCTCACACATGGTGACATTTAAACTAATTGTCGAGTCAAAAGAGGAAGCTGTCAGAACAAAACTTTAAACACACAGACAACTTGTGCAACTTTTTTTTTAAAAAAAACTTTATGACTTTTGTGAAATTATGACTTATTCATGAAATCTTAGATCACTTTTCTAAAATAACATCGAAGGTGGTGAGATGGTAAGACTTTGGAAGCATTTCTCAAATAGGTATTAAAAGTGACACCTCTCAACCATCACTTACAACCCACTCTCAGTGTGTAGCAGTGTACTATCTACAAAGACTCTGCCCTCTCGTGTGTTTCTCCTTATTTGGCTGTTTTCAGAACATCTTACAGCACATCATGCAGGTGAGGTCAGGACTTTGTCAAAAGGCGGCAACCAGGTACCAGAATATGAGCAGCATGCATCCAAGAGGACACATCTCTGGGAAATTACGCTATTTCTTACTCTTTCTGTGTGTGTGTCTGTGTCTCTGTTCCATGTTTTTCTCCTCAGTGACTTGGTCAATCCATGTGAAATTTGGCACAGTGGTAGAGGGTCATGGGAGGATGCCAGTGAAGCAATATTACATCAATTGGCCAAAGGGGGGCGCTATATCTGCAAACTTTGAAGGGGCATATCTCATGCCTCATATGTCGTAGAAACATGAAACTTTGCACAGAGATGCCTCTCCTCATGAGGAACAAATTTGCCTCAAAAACGGCCAACGGCCATATTGATTTTTACTAAACTTGGTAGATATGTGGAACAGGACGCCTCAAGGTGACTGGAGAAATTTAACTCTGATTGGCAGCTGGGTGGCGCTATAACAACAGACAAATACTTAAAATTGGCTTTTTCTTATTTGTGGTATGACCAAGTCATGGTATGGTATGCTGTACATAATCACAGAAACCGTCAGCGTGTCATTCTGTCAGTCAGTCATTCTGTCTGTCCCACGTTTTTCAAAAACTCTGTCTGAACACATTGCTCTTCTTAATGGGTTCAGTTGACTATTTAATCTGCAATTTCCTATGACCTGTATCCCAAACACACACCATGTGAAACTGTACGTGGGCAACTGTGCACTCAATGGGTATGGACTAGTACAGTGAATTTCCAGCACAGAGCTCTCATTTTAATGTACTGTTTCCTGCTGTAGAGTGAGCGACCAACTGCCTACCTACCAACAGGTACTTGACAAAGACAGAAAATTATCTTGAAGACATGGCTAAACACAAGTATGACGCTGAATACATTAAACTGTGGGACCTCAAACAAATGACCCGGGAGAAATCTGTCCCCAAATCTAAGACAGGAGTCTCAACACCAACCCACTTCTGGTAAAAAAGCAGTTTTGTAAGATACAAACATAATTCCTAGGAGACGGGACTGAAGAAGCAGCTACGAAAATCAACAACACAAATACACAAAATGCCAAGCAAACAAGAGACTGGCACTTCCTGCATAGCATACCTTTAATGTAGCTGTAGCACAGTTATAACCTATTTGACCACCAGTACAGTGTAAGGAGTAGTTTTAGTATAAATCTCTATGCTATAAGAACATCAGTCCTGTGCATTGAATGACATCATTTGTCACTTGTGGGAATTCATTCAGCCTTGGGCTCAGTTACACAAACTCAGTTTCCAAACTGCACTAATCAGTGTTTTAATATCAGATTGAATAGATGGATAAAGTCTAAGACCCAAAGATCAGACATGAGCTGCTGCTAATGTTATTTTCCTTTTCGGTGCTCAGCTCTCCATAACACTTGCAAACATGCATTTTGAAGCAGTCCCTCTGTGAGGCTTTGTTCTGACTGCATTCTTAAGGTCACCTGCTGATCCATTCAGCCTGCCCACACTGTGCTGTGTGATTAATGGCCTGGACTCAGACTCACCCCGTCATTTCCACCAACAGCATGATATCAAATGCTTGGATTAGACCTGCAGAGGCGCAGTGTATGACAGGTGACTGTTAATAGTCCTGTTTACTGATGCTGGGGTCTGAGAAATGCAGTCGCATGTCCTATTAAAGAAGATTAAATGTTTTTAGTCAACAATGAAGTCATCCCAGAATACGGGAACTGAAAAGCTTAAGACGACCAATGTTTTTAATCCTGTCTCAGGATTTGTGGCAAATCCAAACAGTCTGAAGAAGGAGGGTGCTGTGAGGATGATGTTCACTCCACTGAGGTGTTATTACTACAAATTGCTTTTATGTGAACAAAAGAGGTATGACATGAACAGTCTTTCCTTCCATTTAGGTCAGACTAGAATAAGATAATATATCACCCCCTTTGTACAGCCTGAACCAAGTAGCAGAAGAGCTGACTATGATGCTCAAAAGGATAGGCATCATAAACTTGAGCTTTAGCTTATTTATTTTCTTTTAATTCCATGATTTATTGTTATTTATTCCTTTTTATGAGCATTTCTTTTGGAGAATTGTTAATAAGGCTCAAAAAATAAATCAGCTACTTCAACTTTTGTAACCAGTTATGACTGATATTCTTGTGCCTTCATGCACAAAGTATAAAACAGGCTAATGAAGAGCACAGGATCTTGTCATGTTCTTGTTCCCAGGTCGCCCTCTGTGTCTCTTTGTGATGTACAGGGCACCTTTGAGCGTATTTATGTGACCCACAGCTCAAACACATTGTAACATGTGGTTAATGTTGTCAAACCATAGCAGTTAGGGACTGTTAGTGACTTATGAGGGGGGAGGGGATGGTGCAAAAAAGGCAAGGCATGTCAAATAATATTTAAAGCTCGTGGTTTTTATTTTGGCATGGGAAAGGGGCGTATAAATTTAGATGGTTGAATTTTGTATTTATTTTACCACAAATTGCCAAAATTACACCATTTATCCCCTTCTGTAGAATTCACCACCACACCACAAAAAAAAATGCTTCCACATTGTCAGCCTTCAAAGACTCTCAAACCCCACACAAAGTTGTATTTCTCCATTTGACTCTTCTCAATTTTAGTCTTTTGTTTTATTGTCTCCAATAAAGAATTTACTGTGTTTATCCTTCACTATGTAAAGCATCTTTGAGGACTCCAAAAGATGTTATATAAGTGTGAGTATTGGGGGCACATCATGTGAGATGAACGCTTCCGCCAGAAAAAACAACAACAAACAAATCTGAAATTTAAATAGTGATATTTCATTGATGACACTTTATTCTACGTGGCTAAAAAATAGTAAGTTAGCGCGAACTCATCAGCATGAACTACGATAGTGAAAACCTGAGGCTTTTTTATTTAACTCCAGAATTTTGTCTTCAACTTTTAACTTGAAAACATTAAAGGATAAGTTTTAAAAATCTCATTTAGGGTGGAGGGAGGGTCGTACATTTCCACCAGTCACTCAAGTTATGTTATGATAAAATGACACTGACTTTGGGTTTCACATTCACTGCGTCAGTAGCTCTCAGTGTCATGTATTGCTTGGATGGGTTTACATCGGAATTAGTTCAAAGCCTGGGCCCTATTTCAGAAAGCAGGCTCAACAAACTCTGAGCCTAATCCCGATCTCTGAGTTGACTGAGCCTGAGCTGAGAAAGTTTTCGGTTCCAGAACAGCTGATCAGAATTAGCTCAGTCAACTCTGAGTATGTTCAGCCTGAGGGAAGCACGTTCACGGTGAGCACCCAGAGCCATCATCAATGGAGTGCGACATGATTTCCAATGGCAGAAAGCGGAGTTAAAAGCAGAGCCACTTATTTCATCCTAAACTGAATCTGAGGTTTTAATAACTGCGAATGAAGACTTCGAAAAATGAAAAAAAAATCTAATATGGCAGCTGCAGCTAAACAGTGTGAGGTAGGATGGGAAATGACTGCAGAATGTGAAGTGACCGTATGTAAAGTGATGCGTTAATGTCTGTCTAACATACAGAAAATACAGAAACACTTTTATATCTTAACAGTGTTCATATATTTTAATATAATTTGCTGTATCCTCTTATTCAGCTGTAATCTGATGGGGCCCAAACACACTTGGCAGCAACTCAATATCATAATCTCCTTTATTCTCAGATGAAACAATGATGAGTCCCGTAAATGCAGGTAATTACACCTTGGAATGTTAAAAGTATTCATGAATTATGGCATAATGTATCCGCTTAGATTAGTTTCTAATTAACACTGACAAACCTACAATTCTGTGTGATCCTTTCTGATTTATGCCCGAGGAAAACCACAACACGGGCAAAAGTCTTTTTAGAACCAGAGTCACTTTTCTTACGGTGTCTTACTGATGTGTTCAGTGTCTCTGATGTTATAAAGAAAACTGCCGCTGCCGAAGAATCAAAGGGCAATGCTTAAAATTTGCACCAATGACAATGCAGATCCATGATGTGTAATACTTGATTTATGTGTGTGAAACAGATTGTTAAGATAAATAATAGAATGTGAGGTGAAATGGTAACTTTCATATCAACACTCCTCCGGGAACAATAAGACATCCAAACGGGGTCTAATCACCTTCTCCTGATGCAACAGCCCCTAAATAACTGTGCCTCAACGTCCACGACTTTTGTAGTGTTATTTAATACATTGCACGATGCTCTTATTTTGAAAGGTTGGTAACAGGAAGTAGTTCAAGCAGAAACTCTGTGCCTTGTGATGTCAGATGAGCAGAAGCGTGATCAATAAAAATGTGGTTCAGTATTAAAGCAGCTCAACATGACACTCGATATCTGATGCAGTAAATCCTTAACGCACAACATGACAACTTCATTGACAAAAGGACACGCCATGTCTCTCCTTCCTGCTACACGCTCAGTGGGCGATCAGCCTCTGGCTTATTCCAGCAGGTCTGACTCTCTGTCCCTCCACTTCAGACACATTTCTAATTCATCAACTCAAACCAATGCTATTTTCAGTGTGGACTTTCCCTCCTTTCCCCGTCTTCTGAACACCACACACACACACACACCTGTTCCCACTTTCACTCCTCAGCCCTGCAGTTTACAACCAGCTGTTTTTCCACACACTCCATGTCAGAGGAAAAATTTTATGTCTGAAATTTTTCATTGGTTATTTAGAATTCACAGATTGGGAATATTGTAGAACTTTGTTGGGTGCCTGCACATGTGGGATTAAAGGGAATAGTAATATATCTTACAATGCTGAACACATAATAATAGACTGTGTCAAATAGAATAAAGAGAGTAAGTTTGCAACAAGGGGTGAGAGAAGCCAGACGAGAATGGGATTTGAAGGGGAGCGAGGAACAAATGGAGACAAGGGGCATTTCTTTTTAAAACCCTCTAAAAGCGGGCCTGCATCTATACCGACTTACTGACCATGTGCAACTTGGTGTTGTGTTCAACATGGAAGATGCTCCATCCTCCATATTAATGATGCAAAATGATAATTTATTTCCAGTTAGGAGGGGGCTGGAGCCTATCCCAGCTGACATTGGGTGAGAGGCAGGGTACACCCTGGACAGGTCGCCAGACTATCACAGGGCTGACACATAGAGACAGACAACCATTCACACTCACATTCAAATCTATGGACAATTTAGAGTCATCAATTAACCTGCATGTCTTTGGACTGTGGGAGGAAGCTGGAGCACCATAAGAAAACCACACATAACAAGAAATACATACATATGAAGAGCATAAAATAGGATTTCTTTTTCTCTGTGGTTACGAAAATTCCGTCAGCCAGAGTGAGGGAAGTTTGTCCTTTTATTGTAGTTCAAAAAAATGTGCAAAAACACATTGCAGAAGAGCACTTATTGTCAATTTGTTAAAGTTCCTTTGTTGTTCTTGTTATGTGCTTCAGCTTTCAAGCCTTCTGTTACCTGAACCGAAACTTGAACCTGGACCTGAATCTGCCTGACCTCCTGCCTGAGTCACAGACTTATGAGTCTCTACCTTCAGACTCTGGATTCCCTCGCCTGCACCCTCGGTGGATTTATTTGCCTGTAGGTCTTCCCAGTTTCAACCCTCGCCTGCTCATGATTCTGTAAGCTCTTGTAGCCCTCTGTTTTTTCCAGTAAAGCCCTGACCTGTCTCAGTCTGCATTTGGGTCCTATCCCTTGTGAACCTGCTTAATGTTGTTTCCATATTACAATGTTGAGCTACACCAGTGCTACTGTGCTGTGTGGAATCTCAGGACTGTTCCGCAAATGTCAGAATGACATTATCAAGGTAACAAACATGCTGTGTACAGATTATATGGGATGTTTTTTTGTATTATTTTTTCTCACATATTGGAAACATGATGAATGTGCTGTAAATGGCTCGTAGGGCCACTGAGAGGAAAATCACAATGTTGTGAAAATAGAGTACAGAGTATTCGGAGGAAAAAATCATACATCCAAAAAGGTTTCATGGTTACCTACTGTCTGTTTAATTAATTGCATTTTTTGGATGATATTTACACATTGTCTTCATAGTCCCTATGTTTATGTACACCGATGAGCCAAAACATTCAAACCACTGACAGTGGTTTCATGTTTTCTATGATACTGGTATTAACATGTGTTTTGGTGATCTGAACAGAAGTGGACAGCCGAGACACATCGCTGTTCACACCTGTGCCTGTCATGAGTCTCCAGCTGACCAGTTGTTATTATGTCCACACTTGTGCTGGCCCTTCTGTAGCATGGCTGCTAGTCATGTCATTGGGTGTTTCAGTACCACTGGAGATATCGCTGTCCACAGAATTCAACACCTCACCTTCCACAGGGTAAAACCAGGGATGGCCACGCAACACTTCATCCAACTTGACATAACATGGGTAAGTTGTGGAACTTTTTACGTTCTGTCACCAAAACAAGCATCGGGTCTTGCACCTATGATGTAGTCCTTGTCGGAAAGATACCAAATGATATGTGGTCAAATGCATCCCAGACCACCTCAGCAAGTGGTTTGATTGAGCGGATCACAATGCATCTTGGTGGTCATTTAGACATGTATTTAGCACTGTCAACTTGTGATTGGGTCACTCAAGACACACGTTAATACCAGGTCTAATCAGGCTCACTGAGTCAAAGTCACTGTGCCACCTGCTGACAACAGGAAGTCAACGTTATGTGTCAAAGATCAGTGTGTGGTAACAAAATTTGCAATATGTAGAATATAATAGGTAATTTCAAGTGCTCCATGGAGGAAATGCCACACACTACGGAACCTACGATACCAACAACCCATCAGACAAAGCCAAACTGAACTTCCTCAAGAAAGCCATGCACACAGTGTCTGACTTTAACAGGGATGCAAAGCCACGTCAATCGGCGTCCCACTGGTGCCTTTGACAAAGGCACAATTGCAAGTCTCCTACTGTTTGCACCTGCTTTTTCCCATTTTCTATTTCCAGTATTACATAATTGCCTGACAGCTCATGGTCCTGATTGGCCCCACTTGAGCAGGTGATGGCTCTCTGTCTGGAGTGCTCTGTGTCCCCCAGTTTAACCTGATCAGTTAAAGTATAGTGTCTAGTAGTCTAGTCTGGACATCATGAGGCATCCTAGACGTGGCTTTGATTGTCCTTTACGATGACACACTACACGGGATAAAACGTTCAATTGTTTTGCACGACACTTACTGCTGTTTAAGATCCAATTTGACACTGTAGGACTGCCACGATGGACACGTAGCCCCACAAACTGACGGGCTATAATCAGGCTGATAGCATGTAGTCTGAACCCAGAATAACTCCACTTGAACATTTTGAAAGGCTGTACTTCTTAAATGTCAATATATACAAGGTGTGTCTGTCTATGTCTGGGTATTTTATTTTTTTACACAAGTGTCTTTAAAAAGAGATTTCAATCTCACCATGAGTTCTTGTTTAAATAAAGGATTAAATAAAGCTAAATGCCACTCTAGATCAGCTTCCTTACACCTCCTCCCCTTGTTGTCCCCTCCTGTATGTCGCTCTCTTCAGAATTCAGCTCTATACATCACCTTACAACACAAATCCTTGTCAGCACAGAAATAATATGTGCGCAGCCATCAGTGGGTGTTATTCCTGAGGACGGCGACTCACCGCAGCCCTCCCAAGCCCTATTTGTTGTAATCATGCTCATGCTAATCATGCTCTCCTGATGTGAACGAATAACAGACCACTTAACAGTGCCTGTACTGAAGCCACTCAGTAATAGAACACTTGACTTTTGCTGTGGAGAGATTTCCTAAGAACCAATTGAACAGCATTTCAGTCTGTCCAAGAGGTTAATACAGTAAATGGCCTGAGGTGAGGACCTCAATTGTTTATGGTGTGCACATGTAGTTGAATGAATGTTATGGCGGTGTTACCGGATGAGGTCCAGCAGAGCATCAGCAGAACTCATGATAGGCTTGCCGCTGTCCTCAGAGTCCTCTTTCTGCGCCGCACCGCCCGGGTGGATGATGGAGACCATGATGATTCCCACTACCACGGCCACAAAGGTGGTCCACAGGTAATAAGACACTGTGATCAGACCGAGCCGACTGGAGCACTTGGCGTCAAGGGCTGCCAGTCCGGACATCAAACTGGAAGTGGAAACATCTGAGTTAGATTGATGGTTGGTGCTTTGTATCCATAAAGCCATGTTACAGCAAAATGGTCAGTGCAATCAGTAAGGAACTAATTCTTTCCTAAGCTCCTTACTTTACAGTCAAGTCACCTGAATAACTGTTTGCATTATACATTTCATACATATCACATTACATTTCTGAGCTGACTGAGTGACATTCACGTGCTAAAGGTGCATGTTTAAATTCCCTGCCTTTCTAGTTGTTATTAATGCTTTTTGTCTTTCACGTTGCCCTTCTCAGACCTCTGATTGTCTCGCATTTAGAGTGGTGTTGTGGGGGGGGTAGCATATTTTGATAGTCCAATAACACCCTATCAAAAAATGCTCCCACTACTCAGTGCATTCATGTAAGACTACTAATCACCTCACTGCCACTGTAGGATTAATGGCAGCATATTTAGACATGTCATTTCAACATTTTTAATCAATATTTCAGGGGTAGCATATTTTGATAGACCAATACCACCCTATCAAATAATGCTAACGAAAAATTATTTTCAAATCCAAAACTTGACAGATATGCTAGGAGGTGAATTGAATGGTTGATTGTGTGACACCTCGGCAAGACCACTGCAAACCACTGGTTGAGACCAAGAAATAACAAAAAACGGTTGTTTTTTAGCGAGTCACAGGCATTTCCAGACGTAATTGTGCCACCAAAAGCAGGTGTATCTGAGCAAGGCATTGGTGGTGTTTCCAGCTGTGATAGTGCTGTCAAATGCAGGTGTTTTCTAGTGAGACATTGGTGGCATGTCCATATTGTGCCATGTTTGTGCCACCTGTGCATCTAACCATAACCAAGTGGTTTTTGTGCCTAAACATAACCACACATTAACCATCGTGTTAGAAATGTAAAGACATGTAAAGTTTCAACATATCCCCGACCTAATAATGTACAAATGTTACACATATTTGCGTAAATATACAATGCCAATATTTATTCTGATGATTAGGTTGCACTTTGACAATCCACTTATGTTGAGGTGCAAAACAATCTATCTTCAAAATGTTAACCTCTCAGCAGCTTAGTCACAAAGGATTTCTGAGTGAAGCCAATGCATTTAGAAATGGTTTTATGAGGCTAAAACCTTGGAAATGTAATCTTCTAATCTGTCTGAAAACTACAAATGTAAAACTTCAGTCTATCTACAATTTTTGCTCATCTCACATGATGGAGTTTGCTCAGTTTCACAGAACTGCAGATGTTCAAATGTATTCTTAAACCTTGTGGTGAGACTGTTTTGCAAACTACAGCAAAAGTTAACTTAAAACCTAATTTAACATACACGTAGATGTAAGGCCCTCAACACATCCTTCAAATCAAGCAACAAAACAAACTGTTTGTCCATGTCCTCTAGAATGACACATAGAGGGATTTTCTGATCTGTTGGCAGGACAACATCTGTGACAACATGTTTGTAAAAACATAAGTGTCTATAGCTGTCACGATTGCAGCTATTACTCTTAGTTCTGGTGCACAACTTGACAACGGCGTTAGTCCTAGACGTGGTGCTGAATGGACTGATCGATTTCCCTCTTAGAAAACATGACACAAAGTATACTGATTTTTGCTCTTAGAAAAAAAAATGATGCTACTAATCTGCTAACATGGCTAATGAAAATGAATATTTCATAATATTCTAATATTCTAATATCCCTGCTTGGATTCATCCATGCACACTGCGGTTAACATGCTCTAATGTGTTCTTTATTATTATCACATCAAAATACAGAAATGTGGAACGGCTAGAGCCTCTTGTTATTTTGCTTCTCACACCGCTGGTGGACTTGTTTGACTGTGAGAACACAGCCTCCCTCTTTCCCTCCTTTAATCACCTTTTTGAAAAGATCCAAAAATCTGTTCAATCCAAGTGTTTCATTACCTTTCTCATAATCTTTCTCTTCCGACCAGAAATGTGCTTTTCTTTTGGGTATGCATCTCAACACCAACCTTACAAACGGTTGACTAGTTGGTTTGTATACAACGTATTCATGACAACGCACAAACAGGCAAGAGGCCCTGTGTTGCAAATTGTGTTAAAAAAACCCAAATGAGATGCATATTCCTAACGGGCTGTATACATGCCCAAATAATGCTATCAAAACCTGAATAATACCAGAATATCCCACATATCTTAATCGGAAAATACTTAATTGGGAAAAAGGCCTAATTTGGAAAATATGTCATATTCTGAACAATTGTGGAATATTAGTTTGCATGTAAATGTAGCCACTGTTTCATTACATGATGCAGATGAATCAGTAAACTCAGTGGAGTGGATGGACTTAAAGGTGTGGACCTCGGCCATGTGTTATTAATAGTTTATTGTAGCTACTCTTTTCTTTATGAGTATGTTTGAGGTTTGAGTATAAATAAAAATAATAGAAATCACAGTTGAAGGTATGTGTTTATTAGACAAGGTCGCTAAGGTGACATGTTGAAAATCATTTCAGTAACACACGTCATCTTTCAACACAAAAGACAAAATTTAGTCAACCCACATGAATAAATCTCCAGAGACCTGTTCTACGAGGTCACTCCAGCTTACCCAGGATATCTTTTCGTTACTTGACTTGACTAACCCTAAACCTGGCCGCTACAAAGCTGGTTATCAGCTAGTTCGGTCAACTCTGGGTATTCCTATACAGCCACAAGTGCGTTCATGTGAAAGAGAGGGGGGTGCTAATCACAAGCGACATCATCAGAACCATGAATGAAGTCGGCTGCTTCATATGATATGACATAAAACTGTACCCAAAGTGTTTGCGACCGCGAGACAGTAAAATGTCAGTGGCATGGGATGTAAATGATACTCTGTGATCTTATAACTGAAATGTGGAAATATTGAAAATGCTATCCAAAAATTCACCATCGACTGAGACTTAAATTAGGTGTAGGTGTCACGACGTTACATTAGCATAGAGTATTTTTTGCTGGTTAGTTGGATGATGACAAAAAGGCTTTAAATATGTCAGCACAACTCTCTAAATGCTTCCCATTCTTTGTCTGCTGTCTCTTAGATGTCTCTTTAATATTAAAGCCAACACGACTGTCACACTAATGCTGTCACTCATCATACACAGCATGTTTCATCAGGAGTCCTTGGAGATATGAAACTACATACAAAGTAAAACGAGATTCTTTTTCATTAATATTATTGTGCCAGTTCCTCACTGCCTTTGTCTCTGTGGCATTGCGCTGAGGATGTCTAACACAATTGGTCCTCAAAGGAGACGAATTCAAAAGGTCTAGACTGCTGCTTGAATCTATTCAGTTAAGTCATATGAATTATTCACATGGAGATAAGGTAAAGTGTTTTGTCAAGCATTAAACTCATGTCTGCATGTTAAACGTATGCATCAATAACCAGTAACCACACAGACTGCATTTTAATCACAGCCAGCTGCCGTCACATCAGTGTTAGTGCTGTTTGTTGGATTTCTCTTGTGAATGTAAAGATGCTTAATCCCCCGCTGCTTTCACTCAGGGACACTATGCAACACACACAACCTTGTACTTCCATACTTGTGAGGATACTCATTGACATAATGCATTCCCTAACCATCACAACTGACTAACTCTTACAGACATGCATTTCTTTCAAGCACACAATCTTGATGTCTTGATGTCTTCCAGCATTATTACTTTACACCGCTAAGTGCTATCATCATCACCAACAATATTAACTATTGCCGCCTTAAGAGCTCTCTCCTTTACAGTTTTCTCCTCTTGAATCCACTCATTGCACTCAATCACATGCTGTGAAATGATGGCTGTCACTTTTTACTCAGAGGTCCAATCCCAATGCACCCCTTGCCCCTAAAGCCGGATTTATACTTCTGGTTACCCACACCATAACCTACGCCGGCCTGTAGCCTGACATGCACCTTCCCTAAAATGTAACTACGTGTCACAGCAACACATTCCCACTCTGACCTCGTCACATATTGACGTTTTGGTCATGGACTTCCCACGTCCACATATGATGTGCAAGGTACCCTGGGTATGTTGGTTGTTCACGTTCTGGGACACCGCGTCAAGTTGCATGCATTTTCTTCTTCTTTTACATATATCCTCTTTTTTTTAAAAAAGAACACACTAAGTCGGTGCAACACTGCAAATTAATGTTTTTTTTTCCTTCAACAACAAACACACATGATTGGGTTTAGGCAAGAAAAACACGTGGTTAAGAACAGGCTTTGGCTTTAAAATGTTACGGGACACAAATACTGCTCTCTCGGGTGAAAGTTGGTTTGTTGGACCCATCCATCACCCTAAGGACTTTTGCCTTGCCCTGCTGCGTATCCCATGACTGGGCAGCATTAAACTATAATGGTAACGGACCGCGTATAATGCAAACATTAAAGGACACCTGTTTTTGTTGGTTCTGACGCAGCAAGTCACTGCCCAAGTGCCTGATTTCGATAACTCTTGAGTGAGACTGGGCTTGTCACAGTGACACAGACCTCCTTTCTATTTTTGTAAGCTCAAACCATTTCCCTCAGTGGAAATGAAGCTTGTACTTTTATTTCACGGATAAGAAACAATAAATTGTGACAACAATAAAGCCTCCACAAAATAACTATTCAAGTCTTGTGTGTGATTTATCCTATGGGGATTTATACTTTGGGATTTATCCTGGCTTCAAATAAGTAGAGGAAATCTCTGCTAGTCGCCAGGCTAATATATACAATATAAAACGCCATAGGCTTGTGCTAATAACGTTAGCAGGTTGTATTCCAAATTTAAATGTTTGACCTGTAGTCATAGATTTGAATTCTCCAACAGGTGTGCCTTCTACTTCAGAGGGACAAGTCTTAACATGCACAGTCACAACTTTGTAAAAGTAACTGCCTACCTTAACGTTAATTTGTCCCTCAAGTGAGGAGGCACAACTTGGCTGCTCAGGGCATAAAGCAGACGGAACAGGGATAGCAACACTTTATTGGTGATCGTGGAGGTGGGTGTTGTCAGTAGTCAGCTGCGGGGGACAGCTGCAGGGGGGATTGCTCATGAGAGTAGTACCAGGTGAGTTGATTAACACAGCTGCTGCTGATTTGTTCCGATTACATCTCTTCCTCTTTCATGCAGTAGTGTGCTGGCCCTCGGAGGACTGTGGCCCCGACCAAGGAGAAGAACACTGCCTGAGTTTTTGTTTTAAGACTGAAACGACTGGAGAGTAAAAGTAAAAGTAGTGAGAGTAAAAGCCAATCCAGATCACTCTCATGTGGCGTTTCGCCTCGCTATGAGTGTTAATGGTTTTTCCATGCTGTGTCTCTTGGATGCCTGCAGCTTTCAGTCTGGCACCTAGTCGCAACCTCTAAAGCTCTGACCTCAGCAGAACTCTGTAGGGGTACACGCACATAAACATCCCGAACACAACATATAGGAAGAAAATAAGACAAGAGCATTACAGACAAGAGGGTAGAGTCTCTGTAGAGAAATACACCACCTCACACTTCTAGTGGGTCATCAGGGATGTTTGAGAGGGACTGGTTCTGTATAAGTCTAAAAGTTGTTTTGTTTTAGGAAAACCTTGCATAACAGAGTTTTAGGTCAGGCAATGGCTTAACTTGCAAAACAATGGGTATTTATTTGGTGAAAGTAATGACGCATAAATTGCTTTACTTCCACTCAATATCTGCACATCCTGTTAGTGTGTCTGCTCTCTCGAGGCCTAAAAGGCGCACAGTGCCTAAATTATGTATTCTAGGATAGGCAGTAATGAATTTGAATGAATAATGTGTTGGTTCCAATTAGCTTTTGTTTAGTTTTCTCACTTCATTTTTGAAGAGGTGACAGCCCTAAATGCAATTAACTACTTTGCGTGAGTAGTCTGCTTCAAATATGCATAAATTGACCCTATTATGTTTACGAATCCAGAGACGAGTGACAAAATATTAAACATTTAAATGGCTTTTTTTTGCACTTCCCATATCCTTGCTTGTTGTTTTGACTAAAGGTCCACACACACAAAACTCACACCTGAAAATTAGTGGCAACTGTTGAGTCACCTCATGTCACCTGTGTCTCAGCCAAAGAGTTGCACTTAAACACAACACAAAGACTACAGCCAACAGCTAACTACCACATACGTTCTGCGCCTGCACGAGAGGAAATAATTGAATCTAATCGGCTCCGCTGCCGTGCCGGACCGCAGACGCAACCAACACGCATCTAGTGGAAATTGGGGGTTACATACCGTAATAACTCACAGAATATGTTACTGCAAACTCCTAATATGTTAAGCAAATGAGTGGGTTCAAGCTGTGAGGACTGTATAGTACCTGGACACGACGAGTGGCAGAATCAGCATCTTCAGCATCCTCATCAGCAGCTCTCCGGGAAACTGGAAGTACTTCACCTCCTGTCAGGACGAGAAAAGAAGAAATGATGGTCACAGGTAATTTCAGGGAACAGGAATTAGAGAGATCGTGAAGGAACTAGATGTTATTAAAAAAAAACAATGATTGAGAGCAAGTCATTGTTAGGATGTCTGGGGTGCTGCCAGATCTCTCTGACTACGGCATTATGAAGAGCAAAGAATAAATTTATGATGAACAAAAGCCCATGCCTTGGTAAGAAAATGAGAAAAGCTGAATCATCTCTTGAAGTTGAAGTCTTCAAAAAGCTACTGGACCTTTTTTCTTTATCTTTTGCAGATAAAGACGACATACGGGTATTATTTGTTAGATTAATCTTGTGAATGTGATGGTCGCTGCCATCTACTGCATTCACACAGGCACAATACACATTTGCATTCTCTACACATATACACTGAGTATTAAAGCAGAGCTGAGGCAGCTATTTTGATAATCTTTCCCAGTGTAGCTAATATGTATTTTTCATCTTCCTTGTCAGCATGACACGAAGAGATGCCTTCTTTGTTTCACACAATAGAGATGAGTCTTCCTTATGATGTGTCTTTTTTTTACAGGATTTGGCTGTGGTCATTAAAAGTAAGACTGAAACTGGATTTGTACTTGTGTGTAACTATGACAATTAAAGTGGCGTTGTTAGGCCTGGGCGTCCAAGGCTTCACTCCCAAATATTTTATGAAAAGCCCCAGATCTCAGTAGGTTGTATTTATAATTTTTAAAAATAAGAATACACCTAATAATACTAATCTTAAAAAGCTCTGATCTTATACATGCATTAAAGGGAGAGCACACCAATAATCAGTTTAATGTTGCAGCTGATAAAGGTGGAGCTCATTTTAAATGCTTATTTTACTGTGTTTCATCTAAAATTATAACAAAAACAATTTAATTTGTATTTCCCGATCTTTGCTGAGAAACAACTTTGTGTGAAAGGAATTAAAGGCCTTTCCCAAATAAAGGCCTGTTGATTTCAGTGATTTAATAAAAATAATAGCCCGAGCTATTAATTAAAACTTTATGGTACAGTTTGAAAGTAAACTAAAGCAGACCAATAAATGTAGTGGAGTAAAAAGTACAATATTTCCCTCTGAGTTGTAGTGGGGTAGGAGTGTAGAGTAGCATAAAATAGAAATACTAAAGTACAAGCATCTCAAACTCTAAATTCTAATAATAACTGTTCCTTCTCAGTACTAAGTACTATCAACTACTTATATGTTTGACACCACAATACATAATTTATCTGGAAAAAAAAGAATAAAAATCATTTTTTAAGGGTAAATGCCAGAGGAAGGACTCTTTCTTCCATTATTTGGATCCCCATTAGCACCAACGTAAGCATTGGCTGTCCTTCCTGGGGTCCACACATAAAGTCATACACACATATACACACTAACACATAAACACAACAAAAAAACAGCTTATCTTTGGTTTTACCTTTGGATTAACATTAAGTATAGAAAAGAAATTATTTGTTTCCTTTTAACAAACATGAAGCCAAACACAAAGTTATAAATCAATCACATTTTCTTAAGGATTCATAGCAGACTTGATTTAATTAAATATAAATCCTTGTCTGACTGACCTTGAATTGCATACATATACATGCTATGTTTTCACACATTTAATTCCTAGAAAACAGGGTATTAAAATAAAAACTCTCATTCTCTTCCAAGGGGGGATTTTTACTATGACCCAACTTTACATTTGATTCTTATGACATTTCATAATAAACAGACACAGTTTGCTGATAGTTCCTGAAATGTTTGGACATACTGTTTTAACAGCATTTTGGACTGATCCTTAATGTTCTCTTAAATAAAATCCACTGGTAATGAATTCCACCTGACTGTGCTCTGTACACAAGCTGTCGTCTGCACCATACTTGTTTTTGCTTTAGGCAGCATGAACCTTGTTTCTGTTGCATATCATGTCTTACGATTGCATTGAGCAAAGAATAATCTTTTACATAATGTCCTTGGTGGTCATATCAGTAGTTTATTTCTGACTAAAGGCGGATCTCTGTCTTACAGCTGGCCATGTCACTGTGGCTAATATTCTAAATAGTCTTGTGTTAACGCTCCTTTTTGCTCCGATTATAACAGAAGCTGAGAGAGGCTGTGCTTGCAGACAAAGCTTGTTAATATATGGCATTTCTTGAGAAAACAAGATGATTTATCACGAGTAAATTACTTTTATTTTCTCAAGATCAGTGGATGATGATAGAGAAGAAAAAACGAGTGTCAGGTTCATTTAATCACACCTGATTTTAGCTTTCAAGATCACTGTCATGACGATCGTGGAGAGTTCTTAAATAACATGGACTGATCTGAATGTTCTAACAAAAAGACATGATGTTTTTGCCTGTGTTAGATTTTGATTAATATACAGTTTGATGTGTTGATCTGTAATGGGTACTTCTTGATCTGACATTTTATGCTTAAATCAGCTGCTGCAGTGATCAGGACGCCGTCTACGTATGCTTGCATGGCACTCCTGGTCTCTGATCAACTTTATAAGTCTAAAACAAAACAAACATTGTTTTTTCGATTGTTCAGCTTGTTTTCGCATGATTACTGGTTGTTTATCTTCAGATAAAACCCTGTTTTCTCAAGATAGCAGGTTAATTATCTCATTAAAATAAAAAGCCTGCTTTCTCGAAAGAGCAGGTGAATTATCTTGTTATCTCAAGATAAAAGCGTATACTCAAGATAATGAAATAATTATCTTGCAATCTCGAGATAAAAGCTTGTTTTCTTGAGATGATGAGGAGTGATTAACTTGTGATCTCAACACAACAACATTAAAAAATTGCAAGCACAACTGTTTTTGTCCTCTGTAGATTTAAATTCCAGCAACACCACTATGTGTTCCAGTTGGTCTCTAATATTGCCTGCCTATACGACGAGTTAAAACAGACATTTTTTTGCTGAAAACAGCTGCCAGCTGCTAGAAAATTAAATTTGTGAACCATAATAAGGAGTAACAATGGCCCAAATCCTCTGAGCTGAGCAGAAGTGCAGAGTGATTCATAGTAACACTGATATAAAAATGCTGATCATCTTTGATGATTGCACATAAATAAAAAGCTACAAGGAAAACCTTCCCATTATGCATTATATAACAAAATGAGTGATACAAAAACACAATACAAACTGATGTAGTATGACATGGAAATCTAGTTAGTAAGTTAGTTAGAAAATAAAAGGTCATAGAGCTGACCTCTCTGTATTTCAGCTTTATAGACTAAAACATGGGGCAGCTCTGAGAGACTGAAAATGTTGCCTTGAATAAATATTTCCAAATAATTGATTATTAACAATAATAACATGTCTTCTGGGCCTCCGTTGACAGCAGCATCACCAGACAACATTCGTGATCTCATTCTGTGTCATGACCATGGCCAGTCAGCTGTCTCTCCCTTGTGCTTCCTTGTGTCCCCACTTGTCCTGTGTATTCAGTGTCCCCACTTTGCCCCTCTGTGGGCGTGTGTGTGTTTGTCATTTTCCTGTCTTGCCATCCATCTGTGGACCCTGTTCTCCAGCACACCTGTCTGGAATCAACAAATCAAACCCAGCTCCTCTCCCAGTCATCGCCAGATTATCTCAACTTCTGTGGTAGCTTTGCTCAGGCCAAGTTTTAGTAATCTTAATAAGTATTCCTTGTGTTCTTGTTTCCTAAGTTAAATGCTTGTTTGTTTGTCCCTGTTCAGTCTGTCTGATGCTAGAATAACTTTCCTGCTTGCCAACCTGCTCTCCCTTGTTTCCTCTACCTGCCACGCCACCCTGCCGCTCTCCTCTTCAACCCATCTGCATCAACAGTAACACTCTAATTACCCCGTTGGCCTTTATCTGCATCCCAGTCTGTGTCCTGCAATTTGGCCCTCCTTAGTAAAATCATAACATCCTGTGCTTACGTTATAATCAATGCTTGTTTTTGCAAAAACACTGTCAGCAGAAGAGTTGACTATTCCGCCTTAAAAACCTGCCTTATCTAATCTAATGGGGAAAAATAGCTTGATTAGGAAAATAAGAAACAAGAAAATATCAGGCCTTATATAACGTGTGATTAAGCAAAACATGGAACAATTTTGAAATTGTTATTAAGTATGTTAACCTGAGCATTATACAAAGGGGTTTTACGTACATTTTTATCCGATGCAAAACCCAAAAATCATCATCATATCGTATGACAGACTTGTTGATCAAACAAGAAACCCTTTCCTACTGATTCCAAGACTTTTCCTAGAAAGAGAAAGTGAAATCTGAACTCCGTTACTCAGAAGGTTGTGTGCTGTCCCAGAGACTTGTATTATTACTGGTATTATCTGTTCCAATGAGGTGGGAAAAAAATGGTGGCCGACAAAGCCAAACGATGTCACAACAGCCCCAGAACATTTCCAGACAAAAGAGTATGAGTGTATTCCAGATTGCATACTTTTTTTTTCCACATTTGGAACTGCAGATGTCCTCACAAAGTTCACACTCTTGCATGTAGTATGCACACAGTCGGGACATACTAACTCGTCATAACAATGCACCCTGAACTTTGACTTTCTGGCTCATATATCCATTACCTTTCACCATGTTTGTCAGAGACAGAGGTCAACCTGTAGCACTCTGCTGTTGTTACTTTGCAATGTGTGTAGTTTTAACCATTCAGCAATAACTGCATACATAGTAGATTCTAACATATATTGTCTACAGCAAAATTACATCTCTATTTCTCATTGTTATTTTAAAGTTACGTCCTCTTGTTGTTGGTTATCTTTATGATTATTTTGTTCATTTCAACAACTAATATTCATATTGTTCCTATTGGACTTGTCATCAGTCACTTTAATGTGCTGTCATCCGTCATTGCGGCTTCTGTCAGCTGTCAACAAGCTGTCAAGCTGTCATCTGCCACTCAGCTGATATGACATATCTTTCACTGTGCAGAGGAATGTGGGTCAGAATAGCCAGAAAAGCATTTTGGCTTGCATACTGCAAAATGTGATCTGATGTAGTGAAACATCCTGGTATTTTTGGCATACTGCATCTGACATATTGTGTACTGAGACATACTGACACATTAAATAGTATGGTAGTATGGGTGTCGGAACACGCAGACTGTTTGTTGAAGCAGGAAGAAAAGTTTAGTAAAGAAATTACGTAAAAAAGTACATGTCCTTTTTAATATTTGGCCTTAGAGCAACAGATTAATGTAGCTTCCCCTAGAGCAGTGGTTCCCAACTGGTCCACCCACAGTGTTCAGAGTTCTGCTTGGTCATTAGCTCAAGCTCCACACAATTTAATATATTCAGCGTCATACTTGTGTTTGGCCATGTTGAAGAGCTAGTTTGTTGTCTCTGTCAAATGGCAAGTGTTGGTCGCTCACTCTACAGCAGGAAACAGCATTTCAAAATTAAAGCTCTGTGCCAAAAATCTGCTGTACTTCAAAACAAAGTGTATTTTTCATAAACTTGACACATTCATAAGTAACTTGTGGTCCATATAGAATGGACCCGTGACCCACTTCCCTAGAAGCCTGGACAGCCTCTGTTGTTTTGACGGGATATGCAGCATTTTTCTGTTGCATTTGTCTTTAGGGTTTGTGCGTTTTTGACTTTGCAGTTTCTATTTGCTATCTGTTTTTGCTGTTAAATGTGTTTTGGCTTTTTGCAGTATGTTTTTCATTTGCAGCATGTCTCCGCTGGTGTATTTGTTTTTGACTGAGGACTTGAGGTTATTGACTGAGCATTGTTTCTGAAAATGTAGTACATTTCTCCTAAAGGAAATTCAAGGCTGTTGAAGCATGTTCGCTCTATTCAGCCACCATAGAGGAAGGTTACAGATAGAAAAGAGAGCCACAGCTAAACACATGAGTAAACCTAATTTGAAAAGAACAGGAGCACAGTCATAGAATAACACAGATAAACCTCCAGTGTCATGTTTTTAAGGCCTGAGAGTTTTGGGTGACAGTTTGGCAGAGGAGTTAAGATCTCACAGGCTTTTTGTGTATTTGTTTCGGGCTTAACGCTGGCTTGTATCCAGAGCAGCAGTGAACAGCTGTTCTCTATCAGCTGTGTTGTTCCATCCCCCTCCAGCCAGACCTCATATCTCCACTCGGTCAAACTGATCAAGAAAAAGCTTCTTCCCTCTCAAGTCATCTTCCTGGTCATGGTGTGGTTTAGAATATCTGCCAGAGGAGTCGGTGTTGGATCCTGTATTTTAATTGTTCTCCACACACACTTGTTGGGAGTTAACTGGGGGAGATGGAGATTGGGTTCACAGTTGAGTGAGTAAATATGCCGCATAACAATTTGTACATATTTTAATATTCTCCCGAGGTAGGAATAAGCAAGTAGTTTGGTGTGGGATCATTATTTATTTAGATGTTAATTTGTTTTTGCTCTCCCTTGATGAAGATTGAGATGTGGGTGTCGCAATATTTTCATCAACAATTACTAAAAATTAGAGAAGGTGCAAAAGGTCTGACTCTTTTCTTCACCACATTGAGCCATGTGATTCAGGCTTTATTTTGGATAATTCTGCAAATTACTCACTGGCATGATAGACACACACAAAAGGCTTGTGGTGCAGCATTGGTGACATGACTTTTGTAAGTGCACAACTGTGGTGGAAATCCTCCATAATCAGCCCATATTTGTTAAGCGGCAGAACAAAAATGACTAACCAGCAGTCTAACCCTGTCTCTGAGAAATCACCTCTCTATACAAGTAATTTGCAACTGCAATTACACTTTGAAAGACATGTCACTCTAATTATGTTTGTTGTCAGCGTAATTAGAGAAGGTTTTCAAAGGTGACCTATTATGCACATTTTCAGGTTCACACTTGTAGTTTGGATTTCTACCGGAATATATTTACATGCTTTAACATTTAAAAAAAACTTTGTTTTCCTCGTGCTGTCTGTGCACTTGTATTCACCCTCTGGCTGACACACCCTGTTTTACCACGTCTCTTAATGCCCCCCTTCCAAAAAAGCCCAGTCTGCTCTGACTGGCCAGTGTTTCCGGGTCTTCCCCATGTATCTACACTGTCATTGCAGCAGAAGTAACTATAACTGTAGGTTCAAACCAGAAGCTTCCAAAGAGGCAAAATCTCTCTCGGACATGAGATTTGTGGCAGCTTTGGCCACTCTAGTCGCTCATCAGCTTAGTTGCTGCTTGCTGTTGTCCAGTCAAAAAGCTCATAGTTGGCCTACAGAAAGTTATGTTTGGTCGATGAAAACAGGAAACGTCATCCCATTCAAAGCAAGCAAGGAAGACTTGCATGCTACATCACAACATGAGGCTGTAATTCTCTCCTCTATTACTAACATTACACACTTTAAAGCTCACCAGACCAACCAACTACCTCCATGACGCGGTCCCAAGCCTCATTCTTTTTATTTTGGTCTCTGTAACCGAACATTGTCAGAACAAGTGTGCTGTAAGAACCAAAGTTACATGGCTTGTTTTCTGGGACCCACTTCATCGAAGCACATCAGCATTCCGACTGGTTGTCACCGAACCGTGTCAGAGTTCATTACCATAAAGTTAAACAAGTTTTAACTCCCCTCCAGACCGCTCCAGTCGCTTTGGTCAATGACCAAGTTGCCAGACTCTCATTGAAAATGAAGGACTTCCGACATTTTGGAAGCTCTGGTCACTTTTGGTTCGAACATACTGTAAGGGAGTGTAGCGGTGTTTCTACCATGAATAATCACTGATAAAAGCTTGTAAACCAAAGTCTTAACAACTGAACATGTTCCAGCAGAAATATGATCCGAAATAAGGATGAAATTAACAACATCAGCAACCAAGATTATTGGATTGGATTGGATTAACTTTAATAATCCTCTGAAACTGGATTGCCACCATGGCCAACATACAGTACAACAATAAGACACAGACAAAATATACATATACAATAATGTCACCTAGGAGTGCAGTGGTCCAATACAACAATAGCAAAATGACCATAAAAAAATAAAAAAATAAAGAAGAAGCAAGATATAACAGCAAGAAAGTGTTGCTGCAATTTGAAGTGCAATGTACAAGGACCAGTATAGCAGCAAGTTATAACAGCAAGAGAGTGTCGCTGCAGTTTAAAGTGCAATGTACAAGGACGAGTATAGCAGCAAGACATGACATACGCAATCCAGATTAAAAAGCCTGGTTGCTGCAGGAACAAAGGACTTCCTCTATCTTTCTGTGGAGCATCTGGGCAAAAGAAGCCGCTTACTTCTGCCACTTCTAACAAAAGTGCTATGCAGGGGGTGATCATCCTGACACAAGATAGCTCTAAGCTTCCTCCTAGTCCTCTGCTCTTTTATGACCTCCAGAGAAGCAGGGCTCATACCAATAACACCAGACATGATTACATGTTTCCCTGACATTAGCATGTGGTTACATGTAGCATGTCACGTAAACACTTGCAGCAAAGTGCCTGGAGAAAACGACGTTATAAAGAAATCTGTCACAAGCTGACATTTTGTAGCGTTGACAAAAAGTTGGAACGTTGCATTTACCTCATTATTTGAAACTTTGGCCATGTTTAATATGAATATCCAACGTTATAACGTACTGGTAGGTAAAAGCATAATGGGTCCCCTTTACTCAAAAAATTTGCCATGTTTTGTTCATACAAAACATATTTACAGAATGTTCACTGACAACATATTTCATTTGTTTTCCTATAAAATGGCTCTCGCCAAACCCTGGACACCTCCTTACAACAATGTGGTACAAAAACTTCTTATATTTCCTCTTTAACATTGAGTGAACCATACTTGGCGAAACAAATTAAATGTATATAAATGTAAGGGAGACAGGGTAACGTGATCACCTGTAAATTACTTCATAAAAGAGTTATTGCTCCAGCTTATGTGTCATCATAAGAGGCAGTAATCAATACTTATATATTAACAATGGATCATATGATGACTTGAATGTGAAATGGGTAACTCAGGGTGATAAACACACAGAGAATTATCACCCCACTCTGCTGTTCCCCTCGACTTTTCAAGTGTTATTGAGACTTTTGTCTCATTGTTGGGTTTTACAGCCTGTAGTTTTAGTATTTTGGTGCCCCCTTACTGCTCCCATGGTGTCATTTTTGGGCTGTAGCATGCAGCTGTCTCCATTTAAAAAGCTCTAAAACCCCACAGTGCACTACATGCCCAGCAGCAAACAGCAGAAAGACACAGTTAGGAGCTAGCTAGTGAACATAGAGGGGCATTTAGCAGCTAAAAAGGCAGCTATTTTCTCATTATCTCCTGAGTAGCTAATGGGGAGTGAACAGGGACTAAATAACAGACTTATATTTATCAGGTAAACAAGCACATTCTGATGTTATTCCATATCTGCTGCATGTGTAAATGTATGCTAATGAGTTAGCCATAACAACTTTACAAGATGATATATGTCCGTGTTGTGTTTACAATTTGCCCTCAAGTGCCCAGAAAATCAATTATCATAGGTTTAAGCACACGGACAAATCATGTTAGCAGAACTGCTCGTGGCTAAAAGCAGACTGTACACAGAGTACAAGGAACTTATAGATCAGACAGAACTGTGTGGGTGTATACATGTAACATGAAGGCCCTGGAGAAAGGTCTGCTGACACTGTCTCATGGGATTCAATCAAATGACTGTTAAGTTTGAGAAAAAACAAAATGTTTATGCTCATGTAAACAGTCATTATTATTCATATAGCCAATTTAAAAACAACAGGAGTTAAACCAAAGAACTTTCCAGTCAAGGCAGATAGGTTAGGATTTATTAGGATTAACATAATTAAAGAAGTAAAAGGTGCATGAAAGGCAGTGATAAATAATGCAATACAATAAAATAATAATAGAGAGAAGAAAATGACGCACATGATGAAAGCAAAAGCAATGTAAAGAAGGATAATTAAAATCAAAAAGCGGTATAGAGGATGTTAAAAGCCTCAGGCTGAGCTAAGAGAAAGTGAAAAAAGACGTGTCTTTAATTGTGATTTATATTTTTAAGTGCTGGAACGGGACTTAATGTGGGATGGGAGGCTATTACAGAGCCTGGGAGCAGCAACAGAGAAAGCTCAAAGGTTGTGAGGCTGACCTGAGGGACCTCGATTTTGTTTTCATGCAGTTGGAGGAAGTTCCTTGCCATCTGACATTTAATGTCGTTTAAACAGTAAGAGAGGTTTTCCAGTGAGTAGGCACTGTCAGGTGTAACTGGTAAATAAAACTGTGTATCGTCCGCATAACAAAAACTGAATATGTGTGAACTGAACATGGCATGGGTAAAAGCTGGGAGAGAGCTCATAGGGAAGGTTACTGTGCAGGTTACTCCTGCAGCCACTGGAGCAGAGGTACTTAACTGTTTTTCAGCCAACAACCCTGTACAAGATAGAGGTTATACTGGGACTCTCCTTGTGTATGTCTCTTGGAAAAAATTTGACGTAGCCGAGAAATTGTACATTTAGTCATGGACAAGAGGCTCATAATTGTGACAGTGCGACATGTATACATTAATGGCAACCTCCTTGGCTGAGCTCAGTGGTGCTAGGTGAGCTAGCAGTAGATGTTTCCTTCTGTGCAGTGATACGATCCGCGGGTGAGAGAAAATAGTTCCTACAGGAAAGCGCTTGAAACAAAGTCTGTGGATTATCATGATTAACCGGGTCATGATTTCTGGAAGGAGACAATGCTGCTGAGTTTTTCAAATGTATTTTTGGTGCTTCGAGTACCACAAGACAAGTGAAACCCAGTTCAATTATACTAGAGAGAAGGCAGAAGGTCCATCCCTTGAACCATGAACCATCCCTTGACATATATAAAACATCTCTCATACATTGTTACATGTCCTTTGCAGTCCTGCAGCTAGCAACACATAAGACTCAAGTTTTGCTTATGGAGTCCAAAGTCAAGCTCAGTAATCCCTAAGGCTAGTCCAAGCCCTGAAGCAATGCTAAGCTAACTTTCCTCCATTAATCTGAGGTATCATCTCTTACCAAACTTAAAGCCTGCATCTGTCACTAACACTGTAGTAGTATTATATTATCATATTATCTCTATCTTATTATTATAAAAAACTAGGATTAGGTAAGATCTGTCCGTCTAAACCTACAGTAGAAAATCTTTGTTATTCACCAAGGTGGGATGAGGAAGAGGCAACCATGATGGATACGATGCTGAGACACCAGTACTGTATCAATATCATGGCTACATCTCAAAGCTGTGTATTGTATGCAGCTGATGGGAATGAGAGTGAGGTTGCGATGTCAGGGGAGATGGGAGGACGGTGGATTGAGGGGCTGCAGGGCGAGGCCGGTGCATAATGACAGCTAAAGAGCTTTTCTGTTGGGCATTAAGCAGAGAGAGCTTAGTTTGCTGTATAAGAGCAGGATCAGCACTCACATACAGCCAGCAGAGAAGGTTTGTCTCTGCTCTGCTCATCTTGCACTCATGCGTATGGGTCGGTTGGTGTGTATTTGTCTGTGTGTTGTGCAAGTGCAGCTGTTTTCAAAGAACCAGTCAACAGGGCAGCCGCTGTGTGACAGGTTTTATCAGCCAAGTGTGACACAAAATGAGGCATCAAGATGTCACAAAACAGCATCACTGGTACAAAACCCATCTTACCCATCTTCCATCCATCCATCAGGAGGAGTTAATTGCACATTCTTCCTTGTACAAATGAAAATATTGAATATTAAGCAAAAGAACTCCCTTTGCTCAGTTCAATACACTCAGGAGTTTTGCTGCTACAACCTTACCTGGTCTGGTATGACCAACAGCTTATGGTGACGATTAAATGGAATTGCACTTGTGTAGCACCTTTCTAGCCTTTTCAAACACTCAAGGTGCTTTAATGCATTCACACACAGAATAATTAAATGGTGGCCAAGGTTACCATACAAAGTGCCTAACTCAGTTACAGTAAACATTCATATGCATTCACACACCGATGGCACCACCAACGGGAGCCATTTTGAGGTTCAGTATTAAGAATACTTCAACATGCAGACTGGAGGAGTCAGGAACAACACGCTCTACCTCCTGAATGTATGCTGCTATGTTAGAACCCAAAAATTGAAAAAAGTCTTGCTTTGGTCTGAATCAGGGACTATTTTTGTTACAAAGTTGTATAATTGCCTCGAGTTGGTTCATGTTCTCACGGCAGTATTTACAAGCGGACCAGATCAAATGCCTTGTGCGAGAAAGCTGCTCTTGATCAGTCAGAATATCCATGCAGGAAAAATCCAGGAAGTAAAGCAAACATTGAAGAAGAGTACACGTGCAAGATAAATGTGACACTTTCTAATGTCACAATGGAGGGACAACTACGCAGGTTGATTTTAGCGCTGCTCATCGTGGACTATATTGCTGTCGTTGTTCATTTTAGTCAAACCATACAGTTTGAAAACGAGGCGCGGCTCCAACTAGAAAACAATGTTTTGATGCATTGGATGTGCTGAATGTGCATATTAAGGCAGTACAGGAGGAGGTGCACATTAATAATCCTCCAGGACTGTAACATGCTCATGTTTAACCCAAACAATGTGTCATGTGACTGCTGTTGGTTCAGATCCAGGTCAGAACACGTTCTCACCAAAAACGAAACCGTACCAGAGTTCCACCTCAAGAAGATCTCGGTCCAGTTGTTTTGGTGCACACCTGAGTGTGACTGCTGTGTTCACACCTGCCCAAACAATCCACACTTGGGGGGGAAACAAAGTTGAGTTCGATTGAACCAAACAGGGCAGGTGTGAAAGCACCCTTACACAACTCATTCAGTATAATATATAAAAATATACAATTAAGTATAAAGTCTCATTTATCCAGTACCATGCTCAGTACTTCCCAAAAATTTCTGCTAAAACCTTACCAGTTAAAACACTTCCAGAAAAACAGCATCAGGCACAGACAAGTGCTGCGCTTGTGCTATTTATGTGGAAGTGTTTTTAATGTGACTGTTTTAGCAAACATGCATATGTTTGGAAAGTACTGAGCATATCACTGGATAAATGAGACTTGGATTATACTGAATCAGTTGTGTGTGAGTTTGTAAACAGATGTTTTGATATAGTTTTGTTGACCTAAATTCATGGAGAATGTTTGCCCATTTTGGGTTCTCCGTATTAGTAGTAGTATTGCTTATACAAAATTTACCTAAATATTGCTTTAAGTTAGGTTTTGGCCTTCTCTTTATTATCTCACAGTTGTGACCCAACTCCACTAGTGGGAGGCTAGCTTAAGTCAAGCCATGAATACTGCTGCTGCTGCTGCTGCTGCTTATGTAATCTGTTATAAATCTCTGACAGACTTCATACTGCCCATGCAGCACCTGGAGCGTTTAGATAGCAACGGAATAAAGAAAATCAGACAGAATTTTGGGTCAATCGTGTGGTTATTTTTTGATAGGGGCACGGTGAAGCTGCTGTAATTTTCGGTGAAGCTGTGAGCCCATTTAGCCCCATCTTACCACTGACCCTGAGTAAACCATCCACTGATGAAAACTATGAGATGCCGTTAACAGCCCAGATCAAATAAAGCCAGTAAGTAGACTTTGAGTCATGATTATTTTGTCAACCTACTAATAAAGGTTTGTCTCCCACCTTACCTCTCTACTTTCGCTGTTGTGCTCCCTGGGAGAGGTAAGCGACGTTGCTCTCGTAGTAATTTCCATGTTTTAGTGCTGTAAAGCTGTTTATAAGTTAATTCTATGCTGACATACTCTTGTGTCACTTAATTCGTGCAGGGGCTTGAGTTAAAATGGTTGTAATTGATGGAGGGTTTTATTTTTACCTCTTGCTGTCGGAATTGTCAGGAATAAATGGAGGTTGCTTCCAAAGATATCCACAGTCTGGGCCTCTTCTTATCAACACAATGCAGACTTCACTAGAGTCCACTGGCTACATGTCTCCCTTGTGCAAGCGCTACTCCGCTTGGGCAGCTCATTGGTAGAAATAGGTAGAAACGTGAGGTCATCAGCAGGCAGTTGTATTTGGTTACTCCTCTCACCTGCCATCCACAAACCATCCACAAACCATCCCTGAGACACTCTCTCCAGTCCTGGGTTTTATCTAAGTATCCCTCCTTAACTCCTCTAGCACCAATCACTTGACCTAGAAATCAAACAAGACCTGCCAACTTGAAGAACATCCCAATTCCCTTAAATGTGCCTGGATGAGTCGAGGAGAGAGGAGGCTTCCAGAGGAGAGGATACACAGGTGCTGCCTACACTGAAGTGATATTGCTACACGGAAATAAATGTTTCTCCCCCAGCTCTGCAGCTGGTGCAATTTACTGCAGGACAAGCACCACTTCACAAATGTAAGAGCTCACAGTTACAATTCATTTCATAAGCGTATGATAATTATTTAAGGTGGACAAAGGCTGTGTTGGTTAAAAAAAATGAAGCTGTTTGCAGTATTCTAGTATTGCATTACAAATACATTCCACAGCTGTAATGTTACTCAGCTTATTATAGGGGCTGATGATCCCATCTCTCCTCTGCATCTCAGCTGAGCCTCTGCTCACCAGGCATTCCCTCCCACCTACACACCTGTTGCCATTTGCCTCATCAGCTCTGCCTGGCCACCCACCCCCTCACCTGCATCTCATTCACTTGTCAGCCACTCTACACACATACCAGTTCACCTCCTTTCGTTCCTGGTCAGATCATTGCTTGCTGCATGCGTATTCCCTTTCGCCAGTCACGCATCAGAATCAGAATCAGAAATACTTTATTGATCCCCGAGGAGAAATTATTTGTGTTACCTGTTACCTAATCTCTCAAGACAGATTCTGCAATTTACATTGTAGAATCTGTCGGCAGCCCTGTGTGAAAGATGACTGGGGGGGGGCTTTGAGGTTGAACATGCTGTGTTTTAGCCAATCACAATGGAGGGGGCGTGGCCGAGACGTGCAGGTGTCCCCAGGAAATGTGTACCTACAGAAACAGCAAGCTCCGCGTCCATAGTGACCGCTCCACCCAAAACACTGTCTCGTCAATGTGAAAAAAAAAAATAATAATTTCCAGCGGATGTCTGAGTTACAACCTGATTGAGCTAACTGGAGTAGTTTCATGTCGTATCCGACAACAGGAGGCTTTTAACAGATGGCGTCCTGATGTTAGCTTTGCTAACTGTCCCTGTCAGCTGCAGCCACTGATGCTTTCTAGACATCGTGATTTCCCATAACTGAATAAATACCACACATAGCAACACAAAACTGCTTTGCAAGCTCAATCATGTTGTAACTAAGATATCCGCTGGAAAAATATTTTATTCACGGACCGTTTATTGAGTTATTACCTTATTTTTATACAGTTTATGGTTATTACAGACACCGTTGACGGCTAACGTTAACAGCTAACAGTTAGCCCAGCTAATCTATGATAACCATGTTATTATTTACAAAACGTGCACACAGAAATAGTAACGTTTGTTCAACCCTTGTGTTTATAGACTTAACAATTTTTATTCAATAAACCGCTGAGCTGCACCATTCTGTCCATTTCATCTGTGTTTGTGTCTGTCCTCTGCTTCCTGCACCTCTGACAGTGACAGCTTGAACAACAGTCTTGAATTATTGAGAAGACTGACTGAACTTAACTGAGTTTGTTACCTTTCTCCCCGTGAAAGCATATACAAAGTTCTCTACTGTGAACAGGATACAATATTTCTGACAGCTCCAAAAGAAATATTGTTTAAAAACACAGGACCAAAACAACCCTCAGCACCATTACTGCTCTCAGAGCCTTTGTGCAAATGACCAGTTCAGGTGGAACACAGCGCCTAATGATACAAACAAATGTATTCTGGTTGCAGAGGAACAACATTTCTGTACTTCTCTAATGGAAACACCGTCCAGCTTGTTATTTTGATCCTTTTCTACAAGTTTGGAATTGTTCCGACTGAGCTGTGCACTGCAGGAATCTCTTATGACATTTAGTTTTTAGGCTTTAGCTGCTGCAAACACAGTATGTAGATGTGCTCTCACACAATAATAGAGTTATGGAATGATCTTGCAATTGCCACATTTCAAGCACTATATAAGCCTGTGTAACATATTCCCAAAGGAGGCCACTGTGATCTGAGAAAACAATGTGTCAGCTTGGGGATTAGAAATACAAATTTATAAAATGGTTGTCTGTTGTCTATAAAATCTAGCTACCAAAGTAAAAGAACAAATACATCTTCAGTTTTTTTAAGTTGTTGGAAACATTTTAAGTTGTAATGTACAAACGGCACATATATTTTCATGCACTGCACACACTGACATAGAAATAGCCTATATAACAGACTCAGCCTCACATCTGTAAGGTAAATGTGTAAAGTCTAGTTTAATATAAAGTAGCAGCTGCAGAATGTCATGTGCATAAACACCTTATTACAACCCATATTTCCATTTATTGTTTGGCTGCAGTGTCTAGTGGCCGTACTAATTACGAGGGGAGCAAAGGAAGAAGTCAGGTGATGTAGAGTAAGTAAGGGGGGGAGTCAGAGACACAAGACTTTGACCCATGGACGTACAGTATAAAGTAAACTGGCTACAGTGTTGGAGGCAGGGCCCTGTTCTGTTCATTTTCTACTGGGATAGTGCCACGAAAAGCATTAGATTGTTATTGAGACAAAGCTGCCTTTCCTGGCAGTTTTGTGTGTTTTTTGTGCCTAAACCTAAACCCACATTAACTACAGTGTTGTTGAAATGTAAAGTTCAACATATTTGCTACCAAATAATGTGCAAAGGTAACATATCCGCAGGTTGCAGAAACATACAATGACAACATTTATTCTGGCAATTTTGTTTTAGAATAAAATGTACAGGTGTACCTAATAAAAAAGCCATTTAGTGTGTGTAACATATTAAATACCCATCGCTGTAATTGTCCTCTTTCTGTGTGCAGGGAGCAGATTTGAGACAACTGGTTTTAGCTGTTTCTGTTTTTCAGTTATCATTCACTCTCAAATGCACAGTTGCCTCCTCACTGCTTAAACAGCCATAACAGTCCCTTCTTCTTACTGAACATTGATAAAAACAGAAACACTGTGTCATGTCAACAAAATAATGTCGAAATGTTGTGCATTACATTTCAGTATTGAGTCATGCTGTTATCAGTGAAATATTGCCTCATAGTTTCTGTTATGTTTCACACCCTGGTGTGACTCTGCAGACCCTCCTAATGCTATAATCCAGACTTATGTCATAGACTCATCCATACATTCCTACTCAGTGTGTTCTTGTCTGGAAACTGTTCACCATGTTTACATCCATTGCATAGTTTTTAAAGGTCAACTCTGTCTGCTTTCTTCTCTAGGTTTATCAGCAACTCAGCCATTAGCCAAGATTGTTTGAGGTACTTCTATTTTCCACACTTTACCTTGCCATCAAACAGCTCTTTGCGACAAGGGGATCCTTATACCACTCTCTTAAAAGCCACCAGACAAAAACATTATTAATAATATTTATGATTATTATTTTACCTCACACAACACAGGAGTGGCTGGTCTACCGCTGCCTCAGTAGTTTACACAGCAGTACATTGTTTAGCTTCTGTACAGGTTAGGGGGGTTAGTGGAGTATTGCTAATTTGGAGGATCAATAACACACAGTTCTACAGAGGGCTTGACACATTCGGCGAGCTAAGGGGTTTATATGAAGCAACGTCATCATGCAGAAACCTACGTTGGGTCATGAGGGAAAACTTTTTTTAGAGGGGGCTGGGAAAATAGCATTTTGACACTAAAACATACACAGTTTGACCAAAAATTAAATCCTCACATTTGAATACAAAAGAAACATGAGTGGGAAGCTACAGACTGATTTAAAAACCTAAAAAGATAGTGGACCCGCCTTTTAATTTGGACTAATCCTTTAACATTTTTCTGCTACACCGTGTACTTTCTCCTCAGAAATATGTCATGTTTAATCTTATCTCACTTCACTAATACTAGGCACACACACACAAACACACACAAACACACACACACACACACACACACACACACACACACACACACTCTTCCCTCTCCGCTCTCCACACAGAGGGATCAGGCCTCTATAAATTGTCTGAAAACATAAAGGTCTTTGCCTCCTGTGTACCTTGTCATCACACAGACAGGCACTCTTATTTGATGTTCAATTAGAGAAAGCATTTGATTGATTGGATTGTAATCCCCTATTGTGAGAGTAAAGGAGCCACGGGGTTATTTTTAGGGCCTATTTGAGAATATGACTGAGCTTTAGTCAGAGGGGTGATGGGAAAGAAAGGGCTGCATTTTGTTTATGGGGCCCCTCCATAAAGCTGCTTGGCTGTATTAAGAGCGATGTGCTGGAGCTGTGTCGTGTATTAACTTCAGTGTATTTACAGTAAGCTTGTGGGTTTGTTTTTAGCCTGGATTTGTGAATTGATGTTTTCACACACACACACACACACACACACACACACACACTTCACGACATAAAAACACCAATTAGAGCCAATTTCAGCTTGTGTCAACATTGGACTTACCCTATATGTCAGAGTTGTGCCACTTAACCAACAAGCTAATGATGCTTGTAAGAGCATAATGATCACAGCTCAGAGCTTATTACTTAAGTCAACACACTAATGCATCAATTAAAAAAATCTCAATTACGGGTAAAAGTCCTGCAACTAACAACCAATTTGAGTGAAATAAGTATTATCAGTAAAATGCACTTAAAATATCAAAAGTAAAAATACTTATTATGCAGACAAATGGCTGCTGTGACTGATATGATGTTATTACATGACAGTCTCTGATTCATATTGATGCATCAGTGTTAGAAGAGCATGTTACTGTTAATGTCCTGACACACCAAGCCAGCAGTCCGCAGGCGGTCAATGCTGGGCCGTGGGCTAGCATCTATGGCCCTTGTCGGTGCTAGTCAGCTTTTATTCCACCAATTCAGCATGGTGAATCAATGTCTGTGACTTCAGAGCCCATCAGTGAATGAAATTACTGTGATTGTCAGTTCAGCTCAGTGCACAAGAAAAGAAATGAAAGTGAGGAAAGTAAACAAACGGCTCAGGCCCAGAGGGAGTGAGAAGATAGCATTACTTTTCTTTACCACTGAGCTCTTTCGCAACAATGCTTTGTGATAATTTGTGTCACGATTCACTGGCGCACGATAAATAGGCTTTGTTCTTTCAACATTGGATTGTGTTGTTAATGTGCTAACAGGCTAACTAGCATAAAAACAGTCTTCCAGTTTCCCTTTTTGAATGACGATTGCAGACCAACGGCATCTGCTGATGTGAAGAGTTATTTCCTCTCATGCAGGCGCAGAATATACGTGCTGGTTGGCCGTCTTTGTGGCGTGTTAATGTGCAACTTTTAATCCGAGACACACCAATGTCAGGCTACGCAGCAAGGGGCTTTCCTCTGCGTTAGTTCTCTGAAGTCAGTTTGGTGTGTCTGGGCCTTTACAGGCATCATTTACAGTGCAGTGTATGGGGGGAGGTTGGGCGAGCTGTGGCAACAGCATACGTGCCTCTTTGATGTTCCCTCCCTTATGATAAACCGTACTGGTGTAACATGGTCCAGTGGCTCTCGGCCCAGTGGTCAGGTCCTCTCACTAGACAAATCTAGACCCTCCCCCCCAAAAAAATTAGGTCATAGGTCATCTGTGCAAACAGCTTAGCGATCAGTTAAGACCCATATTTATGTTTAGTGAAGGTGACAATCTCTTGTGGTTGTAGTAATTATGACTGGAGCAAAAGAGGATGTCGGGTGACGTAGTATAAAGAGCAACTACTCCTCTGTGTAGAGAGGAGGTTAGTGTGGTTTAATGGGCTAAACAAACATAGGACTTTGACCCAAAAGGCCACTGTCTTTTGGGTCAGAGTGACTGGGTCAGAGTGACTGTTCTAAACCAAATCTAACAGGTAGGTGCACTAATTTGGGAAACAATGTGGGTCATATTAGAGGGTAGGAACATTTGACCTGTGTGGATTAGTGGACATGTTGGATAAATCTGTGGGGTTGTGAAAGGATAAACGGGGTAGGATGGAAGAGAAAAACGGTTTGCAAAACAAATTTATATTCAATTCTTTTTGGATTTTTTTTCTAATTTCTGTTTTTTAAGTGTAAATATTGAAGACTTTGACCTGTAAGGGACTTAAACACATACTGAAATAAAACCATGTGAAACGTTTAGAGGGAAAATATCTCTCTGTTGGAACAAGAGGTCCTCAAATTTTAGCAAGCTAATGTGTCTTTTCTGTAAAATCTTGCTGTTAAATGAATGCAGTGTAGTTATAAGTATAGTATTTCCTTTTGGTAAAGTTTAAAATAGCATAAAGTGGAAAAACAAGTAAAATACAAGTACAGCAAATACTGAGTGACTTCACAGTATTTATTGACTTACCACCACTGCAAAATTATAATAGATAATGATTTGGAAAAGGAGCAGTAGACATGAAATCTGGCAAAGGGCTAAAACATCCAGATAATGACTAAAAACTACAGAGGCCATCATGTCCCAGTGTCGGTGTGAAATTGTGGGGGAAAACGCAGTAAAGCAGGAAAATAAATGAGGAGAAGCACTTAGTATAATGCTCCGTGGAGAAAAGACCCCCATCTTCTGCCTGCATGACGTCACACTGGGTCAGGGGGCGGAGACAGACTGACCTGCTCTGTGAGGCGCCGTGTCCTCAGGAAGAATCCCAAAAGACAGCCAATGACCACAGCCAGCACCGACATGATGAGGAGCCCATTCTGTTTGCAGACGTTCTTCACCCTCACCCACACTGCGTCCAAAGCCACGGCCATCGTGAGTCAGCTGTCCTGTGTCCTACCAGCAACCCATAAATGTACCCAAGCAGAAGCTTAAAATCCAGGTGTGATGATGAAAACACAACCAAAAAAGAAAACTCCAGGACTGGATGGGATGTGAAATATCCAATTCTCCGTGATGTTTTAAAGCACCATCGGGCTCAGCATCCCTCTCGTCCTCTCACTGCAGCAATCTGCACTAAGCTCAGAAGATCCTCTCACTTTCCAGGCATCCCCTCCCACCCTGCTCCACCCATCAGCCGCCCTGTGTGAGCCGCCCCACCGCCAGGGGGATGGAACAGCTGGCAACCGTGTCCCTGGGGGTTAACATTCCCAATCCTGTTAGTGCGCTACTGTATTAAACAGGTCTGAGGCTGGATTAGAGATACATGAACAATTTGATGAAGGTTAGCAGAGCAGAGCGACCTCACAGAACAATATCTGAAAAACTATAAAACAGCATGTGATGGTTAATGAACGGCACACACACTTCATGTTGATGATGAGGTCATTGTTGGGCTCTGTTACACTGCAATATGACATGCAACTATGTAGATGTGAGAATCATAACGTATCGTAACATATTGCATATAAAGTAAATGTTCCAATTGAATTTAACCATGTTTTTGTGAGTAGGGACAAACCAGCAGACAGTTTTCACCCCTCAAATGTGTTTTAGCATCTTTCAGCTCATTGTTTTGGTGCTACAGCCAACACCTTTACTGTATTAGCTCACTCTCACCACTCTCATCAACATTGTTTCCAGCAGCAGAAAGCTGTTATATGTAATAATCTTACCATACACTACCTGCACAGCACTAAACGTCACAGAAACACAGTCAGCAACTAGCTGGCAAACAGTAGTGGAGCATTTAGCAGCGAAAGAGACAGATATTTTTCTCACAAGCAACTAACTCTCCATTTGGAGGTAGTTAATGACGTTCTGGGACACCGTGTCAAGTTCTGCCTGTTACATGCATTGTCTTCTTTCAAGATACCCTTCCGTATTTACAGGAAATAAATGCACTACGCTGGTACAACCGCAAACACACATGGTTAGGTTTAGGAAGAAAATAACAGGGTTTGGCTTTAGAATATTACAGAACGCGAACTCCACTGTCTCGTATGATAGTCGATGTTTGTCAGACCCCATCCCCCACCCCTCCCATCCACCCCACCCACACTTTCACCGCCTTAATTTTCGTCCTTGTCCCGCCCCATTTCGACCTGACGCTGTCAGGTCGCCATTAAACTACAATGACAACTGGCCACGTATCATGCCGACGTTAAAGGACCCTTTTTTCATTGGTTTCTGCCGCCACACCGAATTTTGACGACTTTAAAGTGAGACCAGGCTCCCACCAAGTCTGAACAAAAACAGCTGATTCCCAAATGTAGATTCAAAACATTAATAATCCAACTAAGAGGAAGAAAACATGTAAATGAGACACATTACTGGAAGGCTGGTGAAATAATAAATCAATTCGTATTAAAACAATAGGTATGATTGGTAGATTACTTAATCATGAATATAATTACAAAGAAAGAAAGAAAATATTCCTTTGTAAGTCCCCTTGAGGAGAATTTTTTTTTTTTTTTTCCAGATTATACACACACACATACACACACACACATTCACAGGACTGAAATAAACACACATGCACAAACAGGACCTCTACACAATCATTAATGAAGAGATGTCAGAATGAGGGGGCTGCCCGTGGGGTTCGGTGCCTTGCTCAAGGGCACCTCAGCATCACCCAGGAGCATGAACTGGCACCTCTCCAGCTACCGGTCCACATTCTGTGTTTGGTCCAAGCAAGGACTTGAACTTGTGAACCTTCCCCAAGATAAATCCCCACGGACTGAGCCTCTGACGCCCCAATTACGATCATTATATCAATTATTATTTAACAAAAATTATCCTTGTTACTGTTATTGCCATCATTATTATATAAGTATCATGTTTTAGCATTGGAGTGGTTCACTTGATTAAAAAAATCAGAGACTGTTACCTGAAATATCAAATTAATGAAGGGAAAGAGAGGCAGCAGCAGCGACTGGTCCTCTCAGCTCATTAAGTTTAATCCTGAGGAGGACAGCTGTGATTCAGCATCTTAAACTCTCCTTAATGAAAATAACTGAGGTGATTAAGGACAAAGAAAAAACTATTTCATTTAAATGCACTCTAAAGTTCCAAAACTCATTTATTCAGTATCTAAAGTCTGACATGTTATAGCTTGTATACTACCTGCCACTGATTTTTTTTTACCTCTCACAAACTAAATCAGGCGTGTAATTGAGTTCCACACAGCTCAGTATTCTTCTCCTCTCTAATTGTCGACAGTCATCCAACCTCGCTGTCGTCTTCAGTGTTAAAAGTTTTCCTTTTGTAAGTTTCAGACTTCTATGTGGGTAGAATTTTTGTCAGTTTTCATTTAACACAATCGTCCCTAGTTAAGCAACTTCACACAAAAAACATAATATTCATGTAAATGTTGTACAACTACATGCATTGACTTCGGCCTTGTCTGCTTCCCAGGAGGCAGACAAAACTCTGAAAAGCTGTGATTTTGTTCTCAGCCTGCTTCTGTCTTCATTATTCAAATTCCAAACACAATGTCAAAATAACTATGATGAATATGAAACTAGTGAAGGTGTCTGCCGAGGACAAAACAAGTCTTTAAATCTCTCTCTCTGGGCCACTTAAAAATGAGGTTGTTTCAGTTTTGTTCTTGAATGTTTCTTCCCTGTTTGAAAAAAGTTTTGAATGAGTCTATGAATATATAAACGGAAAGTTGGCTTACAAAAGTAATATGAGAGAGAGGTGACTGTAAAGCTTGGAAATCTGTCAGTTTAAGTTTGGGGAACATAACAAAAATTAATGTTTTTTAGCTTTACTTTTTCAGCACCATCCACAGCTCATTTATTTTCCTCCAGATTAATATTAATTTGCTGCCAGTTACATCTATTGTGACATCATGTTCATTTGTTATGGGACATAATGTAATGTGACGTGAGTTCATGATGTATATGTACGTTATGTAATGTTACCCTAAAACAACACTGACTTTTGGTTACACACACAAAAGGACATGAACAGCAGTGTCCTGGGTGAAAGTCCTGTGTGTTTGTTTGACCCATCCATCCACCCCAACCCCCAACCATACATAGAATTTTTAACTCTTTCTACCAATTCATTGTTCTGACATTGAAAACCCATCAAGCGGTGGCAAAGTGCGGCCTGAGGCCAGCTGCCATGCAATGTCTATGGAAAACTGTGATGGCCGCTCCGAGCTCAGAAAGCTGTGGCAAAGTGCAGCCAAACTAAAAACTAGGCTTAGTTAAAGGCGCCGTATGTAAGAATGTGGCCAAAACTGTGACTGCACTCAAATTCAAAACACTGCCACGAATCGTGTCTGCCCCCCGTTCGAGCAAGTCCGGCTTCTCTGCTGCTAACGCTGCTGCCGGGATACAGCGGAGGAGGAGCCGGCTGCTAATGCTATGTACGGGGACACTGCGAATGCTGCTTGCCGTGCTGCCAACGTTTATTTCTCAAAAAAAATCAGTCGGGTCGATGACCCACCTGCACATGGGCTACAATGTATGATCGAAAATGAATAACAGTTGAAAGTATTTGAAATGTCCATCCCCATCTATGATGCTAGTTAGCCAACTTTGGTTAAAGCTTACTTGTCGAGGAGAAGAGTAGCCACTTCGACATCCCATTTCAAATTCCTCTCCGCTATCAACCGTCTCCACCGTTCAAAAGCATCTCCTGTATAGACCCTCGAGTGCCTCGAGTTTTGTCTCGACGTTTTCGGGAATCATAACGAGGTCGTTTCGGTTTAGTCGCACCGCCAGCCATTGTAGCTCAGTCGTAACTACTGGCAACCTGGATGCTGAGACTCTACTGATTGCGTGACTGGTAGACGGCGGTGGGTGGCGCAACAGGCCAAAACACAAATTCAAAACATAAACATGATTTGCAGGCCGTAAAAACTTTTTTTAAATGTGAATATTCTGGCTGTACTATTGTTGTCGGTGAGATCAGTATGTTATCATTATTCCTTAGTCTCTGTGACATATTAGGATGCTTTTATGACTATCTGCTTTACATTTCTTACATATAACTCCTTTAACTTTTGCTGGCAACCAAGAGAAAACCCAGTGGCTACTGTGACATGTTGGCTGGTGTTACAATGAATGTCTTCCTGCCTGAATCACGTGAAATGCCTCCCTGCCCGAGGAAAATGTCATTATCATGGCAAGCCGCACTTTGGAACCGGTTGAAAGCTAGGTGCGTGTCATACAGATGTTAAAGGGTGCCCGTGGCATCATGTCGCCCACTGGGGGGGATGTTATAAAGCGTCAGTATTTGACGGCTGGTATTAATCTGATCCCAAATGCATGTGATTTTGGCTGAAATGACAGTGACATGTGCAGGAAAGTCTGTGCATACACATGTCCCGAACATATAAAGGATCACAGCCACTAATGCATGTTGGACAGAGCAGATAAAAGGCCAGTTATCATGCCACATTCATCAGATGTAATAAACATTTCCGATCCATTAACCCATCTCAGTATGAGCAGCCTCAGCCAGCTGCCACTGAAGGTCACCCACCAGTCCTGAGCAAATTATGTCAATGCCAAAAGAAAAATGGTGAACACAGAAATAAGATGGAGACAGAGACCTAGACTAGCCTTTAACTTGAAAATCAGTGGACAAAAGAATAAAGACGTCCTTTAACAGAACAAGTGAAACTCAATATCTCTCCAGTCCTCACAAAGTGTCTAATTTAGCAATAGATTTGTTAATGATTTTTTTCAGTTGGAGGGAAATTGGCAACAGCCAATCTGTGCCGTATTGTTCAGAACTGAAAGCAATTAATTCAGTCGATATTGTTTCTTGTGCTCTCAACAAAGCACTCTGTCAGAGAGAGAAAACGTGACGCGATATGTAAAGGCTTGTAAGCTGCAGTATTCTGATGTGAATATTTCTACCACCTTAAAATTGTGTGACTGTTTATCCAGAGAGTCCCGCAGCTGTGTCCAATGACAATCTGTATTTAAAGGATCACCTTCCCCTGCTGCGTGGTAGAGAGGTGGCATGCATGAGGGCTTTACAGGTCAGATGGATTTCATTCAGTAATGTATGTATAAATGCCTTTTGAGAATAGCCAGGGGGATTAGCAGAGATGCATTTGACTGGACTTTTACATAGATGTACAGTAGCTGTCAGTTTAAAGGAGTCCCGGCCTGTCACATGAGATCCATAACAATTTCTCTCATTTGTGACACAGCTGTCGTCCACTTTAGGTCTGTGGCAGGATGCAGTGTTGTCAGAAGCAGTTCAAAGAGAGGTTTTCCAGCCTGCATTCCCTTTGTGTTGCATTGTGAACAAGCCAAGAGCGTTAATCTTAGTTCTCTTAATCCTCATTTGAAATTCCAACCTTTTTACAGAGACTGTCCTCCCTCAAAAAATGACCTCAGGTTGTACAAGCAGCTTATTACGACCCATATTTATATTTACTGAGGCGAAACCTCTAGTGGCTGCAATCATGTAATAATGATGGGAGCAGGTGACGGATAATAAAGAGCAGCACACTCTGCATACAGAAGAGGTCGGGGTGGGTGGATGAAATACGGTTGTGGCCTCAAAATATTCTTGTCTCGCTGTTTCATGGTCTAACAACACTGTGGTTATGGTCTAGTTAGATTTAGGCAACAAAAGCACTTACGATTTGGGAAACATCATGATTTAGCTTAAAATACCCGCTGGTGGCTAAAAAGTGATTTTGTTGTTTGTTGGTCTCAAACAGTTGTCTGCAGCTCTCGCCTAGATGAAACACTTTTCATCATCCCCTCCACCTCCTGCAGGCTGTTCTTATGCACTGTTTGTACGTTTTTATGCGAAAAGAAATGCACCAAAATTCGTACATATCTCATGTAATGATAAGCCAGTAATTCATGCATAATCCACATATTTTGGAAGGCTGTGATCACATGAACAATATACTGATGGTAGTAAATAAGGAAGCCGTCCTGAGCAGCCTAGTTAGAAGGCAGGTTGATGTTGGATGGGTCATAAAACACAGGACTTTCCCCATAACATTCCCCGGAGGTGAGTGAGCTTTAAGGACGCATTATTTGGTCCGCTTTAAACGAACCCTGGTCTGCTTCCACGGATAGTTCAGTTCGTTTGGAGTGGTGTGAACGCTCATCCGAACACTGGTGTGGACCAAACAAGTGAACCCTGGTCCACTTGAAAACTGGGGGACTCGGTTCATTTGCAAGTGAACCCTGGCGCAGTTTGCTTACAGCGGGAAATGCAAACAGACTATCCAGCGAACCATAGAGAGGAAGTGATGTAGAACGCATTGCATTTTGGTGTTTTTTTGTGGTGACCAAGCCGGCTGAAGGGGATGGATTTCCGTTTTCGGTCCTGGCCAATCGATGAGCCGGGTTTTCTTCTTCCTTGTGCTTTTTTCTTCCTGGTCAGTGGTGGTTTCGAGCAATACCGCCCCCAAATGAGCAGCTGTTGTAACTGCATGACGTTGTCCAGGCAGTTTGGTCCGCTTTAAAAAGTGCAATGTGAAACTAAACCAAACCAAATGAAGGTGTGAAATTTTTCGGTATTCCCCGCCCAATCGAACCGAGTTCCCTTGACTATCCTGGTGTGAATGCGCCCTAAATCATTTTTGGGTACTTCCTCACTATGAATCTTTTCCTAAACCTAATCACTGCAACTTTACTTACCTAAACCTAACCTCTGTGACTCTACTTTAATCACGAAACTTAAGTAAGTAAGTAACATTATGGGGCACTAATTTGTCAGATATCATACGTACTGTTGTGTGTGCATTTTTGTGATTACATAACTAGGATAATGTAACATACATCCTTACTTACATACTTTATGTCTGTTGTTTTGTGCTGATTTCTTGTCACTTAAAGTGGCACTAATTAAGAAAATGCTCCTGTGGGTCATATTAGAAGGGTAGGATCGAACAACCTACGTAGTTTCTACAGGTTGGAGGACTTTGGGGTTTTTTTAGACAGTCCCTAACATGTTTAAGGGAAACACCACCTAACATAAAAATTCCAATGTTATTTCCACAGCTGAGGAAAATTCAAACCATATCTGTGAATGTTAGCTACTGTCTCTCAAAGAGAAGTCCCAAACTTGTGATGTCATTAAGTTTAAAGTCTGAAGCTAAATAAATGGATGACTGATGACCCACAGAATTTTGTTTTCTTTTTTTTAAACCCAAATGAGCTTTATTCTTTTGCAGTCAGTGGCACTGGCTGCTATAATCTTTCTCCCACTGTGGTTACATTTTTTTTTTCATGATTTTGTCCAGTTGGGAGTTTTGGATTAGCGAAGCCAGTCTATCATCTCTGCCAATCATGGGAATGCATGGTACATGTATGATCAGCGTCCGTGCTGGTGGTTGGTGGAGCAGAAGGAGGGGGGGGCAGGTCTGGCCGGCTGGTGATGTAATCTCTGTTGTTGTTGTTGTTGCTGTTGTTGTTATTGGGGCCGTGAATGAGAGCACTGTTTTCTGTGAGACACTGCGATACATCTGTAAGTTTTCTCTGCAGTGTTTGGAGCATTTCGATGAAGCAGTTATTGCAAGAACTTTACAGGAACATCACAGTGAGCATGTGCACACAGAACTGTGAATAAATGGAACGCAGACTTTGTTGACTGCTAAAAAGAACCTCGGACTGAAACTAGACAGTGCAGCCGATAGTTTTCTGTCCGCAAGCTACGATTCTTGTTTCTAAGACACAGTCTCTCTGTGTGTTTACACAAGTCCAGCCCTGAACCGTTGTGTCTGCTGCGCAGATTTTATTTTATTTATTTATTTTCCCCCAGAGAGGAGTTTTAATCTTTCGTTGCCCAGAGCTGGAGTGATTCAGGTCGCTTTGTCCTTCACAGTCTGTCCTCAGGATGAGACCATGTGTGCTGCGGTCATGTCACTCGGATTCAGAAGCAGAGGCAGAATCAAAATAATGTTGGTTGCCAAGTAGGTTTTCACTCACAAGAGATGTGCACTGGAGTTTGGTGCATAACATAAACATATGAAGAGGAAATGAAGGCTTCAGAAATGAAGAATATCAAACAAATACGTACAATATAATTGTTTTAAAATGAGAGTACAGGGAAGATGTGCAACCTACAGGATATTACAGAGACAGATGTCTACGTCTTTGAATCCTCCACCCCAATGTTTAGCAGTGCATTTCTCTCATAGGTCTCAGATTGTACTTTAATTGAGGGGCTTCTACAGAAACACACACCCTCCTCTCATAACATATGAAGGAATCATGAATGGAGGCTGGTGCTGTCCGTGTGTGTCTGCGCCGAGCTGCATATGTGTGAGTAAAGTATATGCTCGTGCTGCAATCACATGTTTTGCCAGACTCCATGGTCACTAATCCTTCTCTTTTGCCAATATTTCCACTCTATCTGGTTTCATCAGGCAGGGATTACACAGGATTAGACAACCTCCCAGAAGCTGACATGCATTCATTCATTAAAAACCCAAACGCAGTTGCTCACACGCCTCCAATTCGGCCAAAACGCACCAATTAGGCCAAGTGCAAGCACGTATATCAGCCACTTGTTAGAATGCCTTGAATATATTTATTAACCGTTGATTTGTCGTGCCAAGATTGTCGTCTTGTGTGCCCTGTGATTATGTAATATAGCAGCGATGACAGCATGAGGGCTCTGATGTCATCAGGGTGGGATATTCAGGACTGAGGAGCAACCTTAGCCTGCCCTTTACCTCGGAGCAGCAGGCAGTCAGTCAGAGCGTGACCCTCCGGCTGATGGTTTTTCTGTGCAGATAGAAGAAGCTGAGGCTGACAAGCAAGCCATTCAGAAAGATTACAGCCAGCTCCATAGCTCACAGTCAGTACATAACATTGTAAAATGTTCTGAATAATAAACTCTTGTCAATAAGTTGCATCCTGATCTCCAAGTAAATTCTTGTGATGTCCTGCCTGAAATATGTAAAGATAAATGTGGTAATATGAGCGGCGAGGACCAGTTTTGGTGCAACCTGGACTCCACCAGGTCGTTTTCTTTTTTTCCTCACAAAGCCAGGCTCTCATTGTGCTCTGCAGAGGCTCATGAAACATCTGCTCGGGACAGATGTCATTTTAAGTAAGCCGCACACTAAACGGTTGTCAGGTCTCTCTTTCAATCAGACGTCAACACAAAACCTCCTGACAGCTGATTGGATAAACGCTCCACTCGCTGGGCTGAGGTTAGTCTCTGTTTCGGTTCTGTAAAAACAAAAACAAAACAAACAAACAGGGTTTTTTTTGCTGTAAAGTGCCTCTTACAATATCTACCAAAATTGGATTCTGAAATACGCTTGAAAACAGGCCATGCAGTGGCAAAATCTTCCCATCACATTTAATCTAATCTTCAATCCAGGTAAAAATTAATTCCATGTTTTTATCCTGCTCTGTCAGTTGCTGTGTTTCCTTGGAGAAACAAGATTAAGAGTGTATTTACACACACTTCAGACTGTGTTTTCGCCAGCTGTGAGGAGGTAGGAAAGCAAACAGGTTTCTCTTTCTGACTCTTTTTTATTCTTTACATACCTGCTTCCTACACTTCCGACAACTGAGTGCTACATTAAAACACATTCAATGAGAAACAAGTGTGTGTATTTATGAACACATTTTCACAGTATCATGCTGTGACACAGACAACTGACCTGTCACCAGGAGGAAATGTTGGCACTGTACATTTTATTGATTCTTTGGACAAAGACACAATATTTGCAGCTATCACAAAGTCTGCCACGACACAATTTTGATTCACTGCACTTTGGGGGACTGCAGTTATTATGAGACAATAATATACTCCCCGGTGGTGTAGTGGTTGGTTCGCACTGTCGCCTCACAGCAAGAGGGTTTCTGGTTCGGACCCAGTGTGAGTCCAAAATGTTATCAGCAACAATTATCCTAATCTGTACACTCATATTCTGTATTGAACTATCTCTATTTCTCTCCTGATTGAACTGCCCCAAAAAGGCAAAGCTTTTATAGAAGCATCTCTTGCTACTACGTTCCACGGCTGCAATGATGGGCAGGTGCTTTGTTGAAGACTGGCAGAAGTGCAAGCTAGCTTGTAGCTGTGTGATGTAGCAAGACAACAGAAGTCACTGAAATAACCAAAGATTTCTACATATAGTTTATGAGTCAGCTGAAGTTTGGTGGAAATGTTAGCCGGTTGTCCTCAACATAATAGAAGAAATCACAACTGTAATAGATAACAAAAAATACACAATAGGAGTTTTTATTGATTTAAAGAAAGCATTTGATACGTTAGATCACAACATTTTAATTTCAAAACTATATTCATATGGTATGAGAGGAGTTGTTTTAGATTGGTTAAAAAGTTATTTACACAACAGACAACAGTATGTACAGTTTGCTGGGAAAATGTCTAATTGTTTAAAAATTGAATGTGGAGTTCCACAAGGCTCGGTTTTGGAGCCAAAATTATTTCTTTTATACATCAATGACATATGTGATGTATCAAAGATAATGCAGTTTATTTTGTTTGCTGATGATACAAGCTTTCTTAGTTCAGGAGATCATTTAAATATGTTCGTACAGAGCATAGAGAATGAGATGGAAACTCAAAAAACTCAAAAAATGGTTTGATATAAACAAATTATCGGTGAATTGGAATAAAACTAAGTTCATGGTGTTAACAAATATAAAAAAGGATGAACATGTTTCTTTGTCTATTAATGGTGTTGTGATTGAAAAGGTTTCAGAAATTATTTTTTGGGTGTAATAGTGGATGATAAACCAACATGGAAATCACATATTGCTTATGTACAAAAAAAGGTGTCTAGAAATATTTCTGTTTTAAGTAAAGCAAAATATGTATTAGATTATAAAGCAATGAGGATTATATATTGTTCACTTATTATGCCATATTTGAGTTATTGTATTGAAGTATGGGGCAACACATATATGAGTAACACAAAGCCACTGGAGCCTATCCCAGCTGACATTGGGCAAGAGGCAGGGTACACCCTGGACAGGTCACCAGACTATCGCAGGGCTGACACATAGAGACAGACAACCATTCACACTCACATTCACACCTACGGACAATTTAGAGTTACCAATTAATTACATTTACAATAACTTCTAAAATCACTGACAGGATAAAACAGGATGATTTTGTGATATCAGCTTTAAACAGTTATATCAGAGGTGGTGACGCTGCCACACCTGAATATCATCTTTTTTTAATGGCTCATCGCAAGTGAAGCTTTTGGAAAACTTTAAATTGGCAGCTTCCACACAGATCAGTGGAGAAATGGGACAGCATCACTTCTGTGTCTGTCACTCTGATCAAGAGCAACACTTTGCTTTGTCAGTCATGGTGTCTGAGCAGAAAGAAAAAACAACCTGTGGTAAGAGCAGGTTTCAGTCAACGCTGTGATTCAGCTGAGGTGAGTGCAGAGGGTAATGGAAAGGATCAGACACTAAAGAACCGAGAGGACACAGAAAAGGCATTTAATTACTTTTTCATTTAAAAAATGGCGTCTGACCTTGAAATGTCCTTGTGAGTGTGACTAGTATGTAATCCACTTGTGTAAGAAGTATAGGGATGTTTAAAACACATGGTGGCTCAATGCCAGTGTAACGTCGGAGAGGGAAAGTGTATCACAGAATAACAACGATCCTCTCTCTGCACATCCATACAGCTCATTTGAATCTGACAGCAGCAGGAGCAGCAACAGTTGTGGTTGAGTCCCTCTCGCTCTGGTGTCCTCCATGGGACCTTATTTTGGGGCTTATCCAGGGCCTATCCCAGCTGACACTGGGCAAGAGGCAGGGCTTACAGACAACCATTCACCACTGCACCACTGCACTGCATCATGGGCTTTGTATAAGGAATGACAGAGACCCCATGTAGAGTTTTACTGAGAAACATTCAACAATAATACCTCAAAATATTCTAAATCAAAGTCTGAGCTTTGACTAATGAAGCTCACACACACACACACACACACACACACACACACACACACACACACACACACACACACACACACACACACACAGTATAGCTCAACAAAGACTCAGTCATTTACTGATATGACGCGATAAGGCTTTAACACAATCAGGCTGCTCAGATCCTCTTAAAGAAATGCAGCAATGACTGGACACTACAAGGTCAGTAAGAGATTTTTGTTTGTTTTATTTTAGTTTGTTTGTGTGTTTGATTCCCAAGTAAAAAAAACAAAACTCAACAATTTATTTTTTCTTCAAACATCCACACTGAGCTCCATGTCCATCAGCGCTCTAATTACAATGCCAACAGCAGGGAGAGCAAAGCGTCCACCTCCAGAGTCAGATCATGATCGTGGAGTTCTTCAGAAGATGGATAAAAAGACACACGTTGTCCTTGCCTATGTGTATTAGATGAATCACCCTTTGCGTTACATCGTCGCTGTGTGACTGATGATAGAGTTACATTCTTTCAAAGTGTGTTATTGTTATCAGGGCTGTTTTTTTAAACATCACATAGAGCAGCATCTTCCCTCCAGCCCCTCTGATGTTGTCAAAGCTGGACCAGTGATGTCGAGTGTGTTTGCCCTTTAGGTACGGTGCCCCCATCAGGCTGATCAATGTTACTGCTGAAATCCCTCAGTCATCCCTGCACTGGTTCAATACTTTGATCTCTGCTAGAGTGTACGTAAAAATACACTTAAAGTCTCAGTATTACTGCTTAAATGTCTTTACAGATCAATGTTTAGGTCAAACCAGTGAATGAATGTGCGGGGGAAATTATGTAGAAACCTTTAAAAACAAATATAATTTCATATATACAGATGGAGTTCACAGATACAGCAGTGAGGTCTTGTCTCATCACAAAAGTCAGTTCTTTTTCTGTCAGGCAAACAGTGGACGTCACCGTCATCTGACAGGCTGAAGTTTGTACAGCCTGCATATATGTACACTGAAAAACAATGGCATGTAAACTAATAATAGTACTACTAATAAATTCTGTTTAGAAGAAGAAGTCGAAGTGGAGGAAGAAGAAAAATACATAAAAGTGTAAAATTCATCAGGGGTTATAACATTATAAAATTCTAATAAATATTTTTTAAAATTTATATAATCATAAAAAAATTAATTAATAAATAAAAATATAGACTTAATTGGGAGGGGAAAATATTAAAAAATAAAAATCTTATATAAATATAATATAAAAATACAGTAACTTAAAATTAATATAAATATTTTTAAAAAATGATTTATTTTTTATCATTTCATACATTTATTTATTTACTTATTTATATTTTTCATGAGACCTGGAAACGGAACCTTTACATTGTTTTCTGTAGCCAAGCTAAAAATGCACATTATTCAAAATGTCCCCTCTGGGAGTCTTATATCATTATAAATATCATACCCTTGGATTATTATCACTGATGCATTAATGTGTAAGCAGCATTTGAATATCTGGCTGATCAAAGTGGCGCTAATTTGAACAATGTATAACAAGCATCATGTTTTATAAGATCAATACAAGTGCTTTATGTAATTAATTAATACGCAGAGTAACTCGTTGTTAAATAAATGCAGCAGAATGAAAGGTACGATGTCGACCCTTGAAAATTAAAGTAGGAATTTACACAACATGTAAATGTTCAAATACAGTATCTCAAAATATACGTTTTGATGTACATAGAGGTAAATAATGAGGCAAATAAAATTGTAATTGTAAATAAAAGTACTTAGATGAATGTTCTGAGTAACTTTGGAGTTATATATTTATTTACTTTTGTCATGTTTTCTATGACCAGATTTAAAGAACTATGACAGATTTAAAGAACAGTTTACATGCACTGATATCCTGGTTATGATCGAGTCTTTGGAGTTTCCATTCATGTTTTTCAGATGTTAACATCAAACAGTGGTTGTTGAAACCTAGAACACAAACAGTCCAATAAAAACCAGGATATTGTGACATGTAAACACCTTATCCTGGTTTCTGAACTTTTCAGTATCTATTGTCTTTCTTGGCAATAAATTGGAAATAAAAGTTTCCCTCTGGACAGAAATCTGTTTTAATGTTCATTGTTCTTCACTAAGGCTCAGTCCATCCTGTATAAAATGGCACAGTAAAATCAACACTGTTCAGATTTATTTGTCTGTGTTTGCAGATCACGCTGCTCCATGCTGGGGATGAGTTTTTCTTCTAAATGTAGCTCAGTCATGTGGTATTAGAAATGTCACGGTGAGGATATTATATTTGAGTCAGTAATGAATGACCTTTAATATCAGCTGCCTCTTTGGGATGTTCAGCGTAATTGTATTAAACACTGGATCACAAACACAGATCAGCGGTGTCTCAGATGTCACCTGATTTATGTCTGATAGGCAAATTGATTCCATTTCAGACATCAAGTTGCACCTTGGAGAAGCTGAAGGTGGATTGTTTCTGCATCAGATCACTGTAGAGGAGTCACGTCAACAAAACCTACAGCAAACAATAAATAGAAAATAAGTGCGTTGTTGTACCTTACCACAGATGTGACCTAGATGTGCACTCCGGGTCAAACCAGCATCCACAGATGATCAAATATTTACAGGAGAAAACTTTGATCTGTGTGAGGACAGTAACCGGTAGAAGTTCACTGGAAGACCAAAAATTACCTCTTGTGTTTTCTTTAAATTAATAATAGTCCACTAGTCTGTCTGTGCAACACTGATGAATACTAAGATCAGCTTCTGTGTCCAACAAAGACAGCAATCGTCTGAAAACCTGTGTAAATGTATCTGGAACATCACTTTTATAGTCGTCTGTGTAAAGTGTGAAGCGAACAGGAGCGCTCACACGACTGTGGGGTGCTTCTGAGTTAGTAACAATGGAAGCTGAATATGTCTGATTGACTTTAATTATCTGTACTCTATTTGTAAGAAATGAATAGTACTACTGAATCAGGTGAGGAATAACCCCTTCAGAACCAGACAGAGTGCCCAAGGAATAAGTTCTAAAACTTGGAAATGAGTTGGTATCTTTGCACACCCGGTGGCCTCGTCTTGAAGTCAGAGGGTTTTTTGAAACGGTTTATGTTAAGCCCCATTTCCACAGAGCAGTACAGATCAGATCAGTTTGGGACGCTTTTTTCAGTTTCCACTGCGAAAAGTTGCGGATGGTACCAATGGAACCGTTCCGTACCGTTACCATCTTTGGTACCCCTCGTTGGGGTACCTAGCACACAGACCTGGTACTAAAAGGTGGAGCTGTGAACACTGCAGTCTGTTGATGGGTCAATAGAGGACGGTCACTCTGCTCAGAGCTGAGCTGTGGCTGTTTTTTTCACTAGTGTAGTCGTTAGAGTACTTGTGCTAAATCAAATAGGGTCAGATTCCTTAAGGAGTAACTCCGGAATCTGAGCCAAGTTCTCAATCAAGAACACGTCTCAAGCCTTTTGCAGATGGCAGGTTCCAGACGTAAAAACAGATTCAACGGTGATGCGGAAATACAGTGAATGCTGGATGGAGCAGTGAGTGACAACAACCCTGCCCACATTTAAGAGTACTGTTTGCAGTTGAAACGTTAGGGTCTAGGTACCATGTCTGAAGGGTTACTTTTGATTCCAAAGGTACCATACAAAAAGTGTTTTGTGGAAACAGGGCTTTAGATGCCCGAAACAAGGTCTGGGGGCTAACACAAGCTGAAGAGATTTTCAAGTTTTGCTCTACGACATAAACTACATCAGTGATTACCCCACGCCTGAACTTTCAAGCTTCTATGTGTCTTAATAAAAGTGGTTACAAACAAGTGGCTAAATGAGACAACAGAACACCATACCGGGCTGCAACAAGCACAGCTTTACAGTCTTGTTATGGTGGTGACATTAGGTCAAGAATTACGCTCAGTTTATTTGTAAACTCTGCCTCATTATCTGCCACTAATGCATCCACCCCCCTACAGTTGTTTAGGTCATACATAACAGACAGGCGTTTTTGTGGGGGTATTGCCGACGCCAGCTCTGGTGCAACAGACGTCCACTGTGGGGTGCCTCAGGGATCCGTGCTAGGTCCCATTCTCTTTTCAATATAAATGCTCCCTCTTAGTCATCTTATACGCAGGCATAATATCAGTTTCCATTTGTATGCAGATGATACTCAGATCTATTCAAGCTGGGCTGAACACGACTAACCTGCTAAACTGTCTTCAGGACATTCACAAGTGGATGTCACAAAGCTTCCTGCAGCTTAATGATGCAGAGACAGAGATACTGATCATAGAACAAGATAGTGCAAACGTTCAAATATCAAACAGTCTTGGTTCTCTGTCCCACTCAATAACTTCACACTGCAGAAACCTTGGTGTCATTTTTTATCAAACCCTTAGTTTAGACAAACGTAAATTCGGTAGTTCAAACCAACAACTGTTATTTATGCATTTATAACCAGTCCTTTAGATTACTGCAATTCCTTGCTCTCTGGCATCAGTAAAAATCCCTCTCACACCTCCAGCTCATCCAAAACTCTGCTGCCAGAATCTTGACGCTCCAAGTTTTATATCAGATCTTATTGCCCTATGTTCCCTCTCACACCCTGAGATCCTCACATGCAACTTTTCTTGTTGTTCCAAGGTCTCGATTAATTCACAAAGGTGACGGAGCCTTTGCAGTCGGGGCTCCACAACTTTGGAATGACCTGCCTGAGGAGAAATCAGTCTCATCTTTTCAACCACTTCTGAAAACCTACTTGTTTAAAACTGCCCTTCAATGATTTTAACATTTTTTTTTTATTATTGTGTGTTTTTACAATGTTATTTGTATTCTATTTTTATTGTTTTTATCTTGTTTTATTGCTTTGTCTCTCATTTGGTTTTGTAAAGCGTTTGTAACTGTGTTTTGAAAGGTGCTATATAAATAAAGTTTATTATAATTTTATTAATATTATGGTGTCCTACACAGCCTCCTGTAATTTCCCCCTTAAATATGAATCACTGTCCTCTTAATCAACACTTGATTGTGCAATTATTACTATATTTATGTATGTCATCATAATGAAAGCTCAGCATTTTCTGTGGTTTCATTAACCACTGATTCATTCCACGCACATCAGTGAACAGGCACAAAGCAAGGGAAGCATCTGAGTGCTTAATTATTGTTAAGTGATGCCTGTCGATGTGTAGCTTCACGTTCTCATGTGACTGCTTTAATAAAATCTGAATCTATAAAACCTCAGGAACAAACACGCACAGTGCCTGCAGACAGCTGGAGACATGCAGAGAAACATCTGATTTCTAAAGAATACTTACTATCAGGTAAATTTAAGGAACATATGTATTAGGAAAAATGTATGAGAACACATAAATGGTTCTGTAATTATTGATGTAACGCAGCAGTAGAAATATAAAACAACTGTGTAGCCATGTTATTCTCTCCTTTTCTTTACCTTATTCCACCCTCCACAGCTAAGGCTGAACCCAAATTGAGACTCAAAACAATGTGAGTAAAGTTGAAAAGGGAATGGTTGGAGATGTTTGGGGCAGTGAGCAGGGGTTCTGGCAGAGCCGTTGGGGTGTTGTCCAAAGGGTGACAGGTTTTGGCTTGACGTGGTTTTCTGAGTTTGAGAGCTGGTGTGCAGCTTGACAATCTTGGCAAGGCAGATGGCCGCCTGGTGTTTCTGAAGAGAAGGGAACAAGTGTAAATCTTCAAGCAGGCAGGCAAACAAACTATTTAAATTCTCAGGCAAACAGGCAAGCAACTGTGCTGAGGTTTGATGCGTGACTCAAACAAAACAAGTGTGGCACAGCAATCCGGTATGGGACTGGAAGCTGGTGAGAGTATCTGTAGTGGAGGTGGTTTGATTGGCGGACTGGTGTGCTGATTGCAGATGGTGATCAGGCGTGTTGATTGCAGGAGCGTGAGAGAGAGTGAGGAGGAAGAGAGGAAAAAACAAGCACAGTTCACTCAAACAAAGGTAAAAAACAATTTAAAACCCAAACACAGACACATTGTTAAAGGCAGAGTCACACAGGAGAGGTTTGACATGTTCGTACCATCATCAATGACAAACATAGATTAGTCATGCCATTACACAGGTCAGACCCAGCGCTGCCACTGGCCACCAATGCTGCTGTGACCCCAGAGCTGCCATCTGCGGAGCCTCAGCTGAGGGTGAGGGGGAGGGTTTCGAGTTATTTTCTTATTTGTGGTCTGATAAATGCACGCAGAGCAAGAGTAGGGCAAGGAGGAGCTGAGCAAATCAATGCAGTGAAATAAGATTTTTTAAAAATCAGTGTATGAGAAACACTGGACATCGACAGGGATGTACACTCTGTTTTTTTTTTCACTTTAATCTTCAATCTTTTAATCTTTAATTCATGCACTGTTAACATGAGGTTTGCATTTTTACAGCAACAGAAGCATTACACTCTCCCAGGAGATACTACCTGCTCAGTCAAAGTAACACAGTGCAAGAAGGCAGGGTGCAGAGTGGAAATGTCTGCCTGTTAGAAATCAGTGTCATGTCAAACTGATTTTAAAACTGTTGTTTTAAGGGGGGGAAGTTGGATAATGTTGCTTTACAATATTATATATACATTATATATATGTTGGGCCTCAGGGGATTTTTTTACTGCAGTACTGCAAGTGGACACTAGAAAAAATTGCTGCAAGATTGAGCAGCTTGCCTGGGGGCCTGGTCGAGGGATATCGTTCAGTCTGTCCACCAAACTGGTCCAGAGTGGAATATTTAAAGGTCCAGTGTGTAGAATGTCGGGGGATATATTAGCAGAAATGGAAATTAATATATTTCTTCGGTGTATGATCACCTGAAAATAAGAATCATCATGTTTTTGGTAACCTAGAATGAGCCGTTTATATCCGCTATGTTGCACCACTATGTTTCTACAGTGGCCCGAAACGGACAAACCAAACACTGGCTCTAGATAGGGCTATTTGCATTTTTTGCCGCTGTAATTTGCATCCCCTCAGGGAACAGCCAAACAGCATTGGAAAAAGTGTTTTATTCAGTGTTTTACAGGGCCCTATTTCAGAAAGCAGCCTAACCTGATCTCCCAGTTGATTGAGCCTGAGCTGGGAAACTCTGAGTTTTCGGTTCAAGAACAGCTGATCAGACTTAACTCAATCAGCTCTGAGTATGTTCAGCCTGGAGGAAGCTTCTTCACGGTGAGCTTATAAAGCCATCATCAATAAACGGCATATGACATGATTCTCAGTGGCAGAAAGCGGCGTTAATGGCAGAGCGGTGTACTTCACGCCAGCTGAATTAGAAATGCTAATGACTGCATGTGCAGAATCAGAACATGTCTTTAGACATAAATCTAATACAGCAGCTGCAGCCAAACAGCGTCATGTGGCATGGGAATGATATTTTCTAATATCAAGAAAATATAGAAACATTTTTATAACTTAACAGTGTTCATATATTCTAATATAATTTGCAGTATTCAGCTGTAATCCAGTGGGGCCAAAACGCACTTGGCAGCAACTTTAAATCAAACACAAAAATATTGTGCAGACTTCATTGTTGCAATTTTAGGCTGAGCTTAATTTAATAGTTTAATTTCACTGTAGCCAACAGGAAGAAGGCTGAGGCCTGAAAAACGGATGGTGGGTCGCCGCCAGCCGCATTCATCCACGCTGAGGAACTGGCTCTGAGCCAGAATAGTGGGCGCTGTGTCTCTGAGGGCATCCCAGGTGGCAGTTTATCAGAGCCCATCATCCCCCAGGATACCAGTGCTTATATAAAAGGTATGTTCACCATCCTTCCTCTTTGCCAGTACATAAGAAACTGTGAGTCACTTTATCCGCCCTGCACTTGTGATACAATACAATTTTTAACCCTGATGTTGGCATTTCACCTTTGTCATATTGCAACAGTTCCTGTTGATGGAGTGATTACCCTCCTAGAGCCTCCTGCCACCGCAGATTGTCAGGGGGTCAGTAATTGAATATTGCAGAGTTTGTGTGTTGGTTTTGAGTTGCCTACATCCAACATTATTGGTCCTCTTTACCACAGGAGGATGATGAAGACACAGTGTCCGTAACCACTGTTGTGGGGGCTGATGGGCCTTCAGAGGTATACTGTACATCTTCAATATCATGTATGACAATTTCTGATTGCTCTGTCCCACATGAAAACACATATGCTCTTAGAACAGAGTGTGCCTGGCAACTCTAATGAGGAAGAGGATCCATCCACCTCCAGAGCACAGCTGAGATGTTATTTGCAGTTGTCATCACATGTGTGTCCCAATTAAGATTAAGTATCGAACTGTGGAAATGTCTCAGACTGAACAGTGTCTCACCATAGCTCCCTGTGAAGGATCTGTACAGGGTTCACCTGCAAAGACACATAGCCAAATGTGCCCTCCAAATGGACCACATCAGACTGAATATGTCAAAGATGAAACTTGAAATTGAGAAACTGGAACACTAGTTAAAGGTGAGTTAGACCTGATGATGTATGATGTTACATGCTGTTACTCTTACTGTTGGAAAATCAGTTTATTAAGCAACTATTTGTAATAATATGAAAGCATTTCTCTCTTTTTATTTGCAGGAAGTAAAGAACACAGACAAACAAATCACATCTGAAAGAAATCATTTCTGTCCTCAGTTTATTTGAAAGTAGTAAAGAATGCTCTCCTCTCAGTATAGCAATATTGTGGAGCACGACACAGGCTACAATTATGCTGTAGTTCTGCAGTGAGCCAGGTTGTAGTGCCATTAAACTGTCCTGTGATCATGAGTGGTGGAGGTACAGGTTACAAGTTTGAAATTTAAGTTCCACAATTATTGAAGGAGGGAAGATCAATATTTAACTTACCCTCTGCAAATTTATGACTCAATGTAGACTTGCGATAAATCCGTGAGTCATGGACAGAGCCGCCATTTGGCTTCAACAGTGGTGATGGTGTGGGCTGCATCACACATCACCTTTACTGCAAAATGATGACCATCGTTAGTTGCAGTACATTACACAAAGGAAGCTTGCAGAGACTTCAAGAGATCGTATAGAGTAAGAAGTCAAAATGTTTGTGGCTGCAGTCATTACTTTAAAAACCTCTTCCGGGGAATCTCATGGATAAATATATTTGCTGGCTTATCGATCCACTGAGAAACACTGGTACAAATGCCCAAATGGAAAAGTCAAAAAAACATTCTCACAAGACACATTAATTTTCTTTTAATTCGTGGTCTGTTGTTGTGCTTTTGTATGTACTTTATTAACTGAAATGTGTAATGTATCTGGAGCCTGAGTCTGAAATGGCTGCAGATAATTCAGCTCCCACTTACAGCCTCCTGAACATCTGAGTAATTGAAAGAAAGGTGAGCACATAATCACAGATCTGTGCTAGGCTAGTGGCCTGTCTGGGACGACCCAGTGAAACTGCTTTACTCAGTACTTTTACCGTTTTAATCACCTGGTTGTTTTGGCGCTGAAGAGACCTCTATGGGTAATTAGCCAGCTAAAAACCTCCTGAACAATGAACCCTCGAGGAATACTAACCAGGAGTTTACGCTTGGCGCATGGTGATGATGTAGTTCTGTTGGCTTCAACACACCGTGACCTCTAGCAGTCACTGGGGCTGTTTGTTGCTGAGTGTGAGGTGGTCGGGATGAGAGACAGCATCTCCAAATCTGAGGCCACGGTTCTCTCCTTGAAAGAGTTACTGCCTCAAGCGAGGGAATTTCAAGTATTTCTGGGTCTTGTTCACAAGTGCCGGTGCGGCATCTGCAGTGATGTGGGCGCTGCGCCGGTCCGTCATGGTGACGAGGCAGCTGAGCCAGAAGGCAAAGCTTTCAATTTACTGGTCCATATGTCCCAACCCTCACCTATGATCACGAGCTCTGGGTAGTGACTGAAAGAATGAGATCGCGGATACAAGCGGACAAAATGAGCTTCCTCCGTGGGGTGTCTGGGCTCAGCCTTAGAGATAGATAGGGTAAGGAGCTCGGACATCTGGAGGGAGCTCGGAGTAGAGCCGCTGCTCCTTTGCGTCGAAAGAGGTCAGTTGAGGTGGTTCGGGCATCTGATCAGGATCCTCCTGGGCGCCTCCTGTTGGAGGTGTTCTGGGCACGTCCCACTGGTAGGAGGCCCAGAACACGCTGGTGGGATTACATATCTCATCTGGCCGGGGAACGCCTTGGGGTGCCCCAGGAGGAGCTGGAAAGCGTTGGTGGTGAGAGGGACGTATGGGGTGCTTTGCTCTGCCTGCTGCCCCGCAACCTGCCCCAGATAAGGGGATAAAATGATGGATGGATGGATGGATGGATGGACATGGGAGAACTTTGAACTGGTTGCAATCTACATTCCTCACCACTAGATGCCACTAAATCCTACATACTTCTCATTTAAACAAATTGATTGTCATTGAATTTAGCACAGTCATTCATAATTCCCAACAGATGAATCTTGATGACTTATTTTTCATCTGGTTATCTTGTTATAAAGTCTCACTCTTTTCTGCACTGGAGCACATCAGGTGCTGCTTCTTGATGATGTCCCCACCGCAACATTAGCCTCTACCCCTTCCAGCCTTATGTGACTCATGTGGGCCATTAATTCATTTTTATGTAGCCATTGATGGATGTAGCCTGCAGTGAGAGAGAGAAAGAGAGACGCACAGAGAGGGAGAGTCAGTGTGCGGCACCTCCGTGCAGTCAGTCTGGAGTGTGCAGCTCCGGGATCAGACTCTCCTCAGCCGCTGATGTGGAGTTGCAGCGATGGGAGATGCGCAGGATGAGAGCGGATGTTAATGTGCGCCACACCGCATCCGGCTGTCCATGTGCGGGCAGCCTGTATCCGATATGAGCTCGGACTGTGAAAGTTACTACAGCAAAGAAAACGTGTTCGTGGAGGGATTCAGGTGTCCGAAAGCGGACAGTGACACCACGGCACTTTTCTGCTGTGGGTTCAGTGACCTGAAGTACTGCTGTGATGACCCCAACAGCTTTTTCCCTTACGAATATGGATACATGTGGTGGTTAAGGTAAGAGGAGGAAAGCGCAGTCAGACTGAGCTGTTGCATTTGTTGTCTGTGTCAGAAGTGTATAGAGGAGAGTGAATGTATGCATCATATAATCTGCAGAGCGCACTGAGCATCATAGACCTGCTTTCTCCTGCAGCTGACTGTAATTCTGCACAAAACATACAGCTTTTTTCTGCAATAGAGCTTTTTAGGTGTTAAAAACATGCATGTGTGGAGTTGATACTGCAAGCACATAATCTTGTTTATATCAGCGAGTTCAGAACCTGTTGAATTTTGCAGTCTGTCACTGTTTGGCTTCAATCAGGCTAATTAGCGGTGATCAGAGAGCAAGCCTAATTAGGAAGACGTTTGATTTATAAAACACTAATGGTCTTCAGAACTATTCTGACTCATTTAGCATCTTAAGGAATTTTAATGTCACCTTGCCTTTTATGTCGAATTTAACAGCTAAACTAGATGTGGTGCAGTGTAAAATGTTCCACAAACACTGTAGGTGTCATTAGAACCAGGGATGCACTGGTGCAACTTTTTCTTGCACTGTCCACAGTTGCTGTGTGTCTTTCTCCAGTAGCTCCACTTAGAAATGTTCACAGTGAGGTGTGAGGACATCATTTTGTATGCACAACAAATAGGGCTGCACAATATGCAAATTAGTATTGTGATTATTCTGACTGTTATTGGGAAATATTCAAGTCCAGACAATTTTAGAGGGAATGGTCATTTTTGCATTTTCACTGAAAGAAAAGAAAATGAAAATAACAATGTTGTGTTTTTTTGCTAGGTTCTGTCCCAAAAGCATGTTCCCTTACATCTTAAAAAGGATTTGTAGCATCAGTGCTTCATCTAGAAGGATGTGTTGTGACATATTTCACCTGTATGAAAAAAAACTGCAGCTCCTGCTATTTAGCTATTGCATTTGGTCCAATTATGATATCAGTATTATTTCTGATTATTTCTTTTGTGAATATGTGAATGGTTGCCTGTTTGCATGTTCTCCCCGTGTCAGCGTGGGTTTTCTCAGGGTTCTCTAGCTTCCTCCCACAGTCCAAAGGCATGCAGGTTAACTGGTGACTCTAAATTACCCGTAGGTGTCAATGTGAGTGTCAGTGATTGTCTGTCTTTATGTGTCAGTCCTGTGCGAGTCAGGTGACCTGCCCAGGTGTACCCCGTCTCTCGCCCAATGTCAGCTGGGATAGGCTCCAGCCCCCTGTGACCCCCAACAGGATAAGCACTTACAGAAAATAAATGAATGAATGAATGTGCAGCGCTACAAACAAACACAATTTCACCTCCACCCATGAGGTGCAGAGATTACATAGATACCGCAAAACCTGGGTAGATAAAACCAAGTCTGTCTGCATGGTTACATATCACCACAGGGAAGCAAGAAATAAAATAATGCACAGCAATGTTGTGAGAATCAGAGCATTCAATGATACTTGATTTTACAATTCCATATCACAATAGAATATCAACCACCTCATCTGTGCGGGCATTTTTCATTAGCTGCCTCTGAGGAGCACGTCTGGCCATTTTGCATCATTACGTGTCATTATGTGTGAAAAGAATTCCACGTAAACACTTGGGTGCTTTTACTGAATGCTTTACTCTGTTGGGGCTCAGAGTAGGCGTTCATATGATAAGGTGTGAGTGCAGAACACTGAAGCACTCGGCTGCTCACAGCTGCAGCACATCAGCCATAAGATAATTAATATATTGTATACATCTTTTAGACAACTTGCATATTTCCATACAGCTTGATTTTTGTTTTTGTTACAGTAACTAAATTACATTTACTGCATGTGAAAAGGTTGAAGTCAGCAGCATTTGACAGCAGAATAAATGGTGGCATTGTGCATTTCTGCAAAACACAGATATGTAACATTTGTACATTACGACAAAAATCTAGCATATTTGTTGAAAATTTCTTAGTTTAAGCAAAGTTGGTTAATGTGTGGTTATGTTTGGGCACAAATAACTTGGTTAGGAGAAGAACGTGTTGGCTTAAAATGCCTGGTGTTGTTGGAACAATCATGGCTGGAAATGCCACTGTTGCCTCGCTAAAAACACCTGGTTTTGGTAAAACAATCACTGCAGGAAATGTTGCCTATGTCGTGCTAAAACACTTGGTCTTGGTGGAACAATCACAGCTGGAAATGCTGCTGATGTCTCACTAAAAACACCTGGTCTGGTTGCACAATTACTGCTGGAAATGCTACCAATGTGTGCGACCAACACACTTTTTTGGTGCCACAGTCATAGCTGGAAATGCTGCCAATCTCTTGCCAAAGACACCCAGTTTTGGTGGAACAATCACGGCTAGAAACTCTTGGTTTGGTGGCACAATTACTGCTGAAAATACCACCAAAGTCTCACTAAAAACATCCTTTTTGGTGGCACAATCATAACTGGAAATGCCACTGATGTATCCCTTAAGGAAAAACTGGTTTCAGTGGCACAGTAACCACTGGAAATGCACCCTGTGTCTTGCTAAAACACTTGGTTTTGGTGGCACTATCATAGCTGGAAATGCTGCTAATGTCTTGCCAAAAACACCCAGTTTTGGTGGAATAATCACAGCCAGAAATGCTGCTGATGTCTCACTAAAAACACCTGGTTTGGTGGCACAATCATAGCTGGAAATGCTGCCAATCTCTTGCCAAAGACACCCAGATTTGGTTGAGCAATCACGGCTAGAAACTCTTGGTTTGGTGGCACAATTACGGCTGGAAATGCCACTGTTGCCTTGCTAAATACATCTGGTTTTGGTGAGACAATCACTGTAGGATATGCTGCCTGTGTCTTGCTAAAACACTTGGTTTTGGTGGAACAGTCACTGTAGAAAATGTCCCAGATGTCTTGCCAAAAACATCCACTTTTGATGGAACAATCACAGCTGGAACTGCCACCAATGCTGGCGCTGATATCTCACGATAAAAACATCTGGTTTTTGTTGCACAACAACCGCTGGAAATGCAGCCACTGTCTTGCTAAAAACATTGCACCACGATTTGTTTGGGACCATGCAGAAGAGAAAATATTTGTTAGGAAGAAAAGGAAAACCTTATCTCTGTCATTCAGACTCTTTTCCCAGTCCATTGTCTTGTGCCGTCAATCACTGTGCAATTATTCACAGCATGTATTTTTATAGTTTATAGCGTGTACCATTTTTATGTGTATCTTTTGTGTTTATGCTGCTCTTTTTGTGCGTGTGTGTGTGAGTGAGAGAGAGAGAGAGATGTGCATAAACACTTCAGTGTACCTGTACAAATGACAATAAATGAATCTAATCTAATCAAGTGGACCCAAATGCAGAGCACTAACCAGGGGGCAGATAAAGTTTAACAGGTTTATTGTTGGAGCCACTGTAGCAGGAGATGACCAAGGTGAATGAATGGCAGGAATGAGCTGGCAGGCGAGCGAACAGGATTCCTGAAGCACAGGAAAACAGACAAGCATAAACACTGAACACAAATCCACGCGGAAAACTATTCAGTGAGACGCTGCGCTTTGCCTGAGCGCAGCTGCCGCAGTATTTGAGTGGGAGAAGAGCCGGTGTTGATATGCAGGAGAGATGATGAGCTGATTGCAGGCAGGTGTGTTGGAAGCACAGGGAACCCAGAGAGTGAGGGAGGGGACGAGCAGATTGATGGGAGGCGTGTAGGTTGAGACGAGAACAAGCAGAGAGAAAGAGAGTGCAGAGAGAAGACAGGAGAGAAGGGAAGACAGGAACGTTGGGAAACACACGGGGAAAATACTGGAGCACGCCTATGGCTGTGACAATTTTCTGTGATTGTGCAGATGATTCAGAGCCACTGGAATTACATGACATCTACTGTAAATGTTCTTTACTTAGAATAAATGTACCTTCATGTACATAACACCACGGTGAGTCACAAGCTACCTGTGACAGTCTCATAAGATATGGAAAAAAATATTCAATTTCTCGTATGCAAAGGAGGGAAGACAAGCAGATGTTTCCTGTTCAAGACATGAACTAAACTCACTGAAACATTTATCAACTGTGTAAAACCTCATTAAAGTTCTACTCCGAGCTCCCTCCGGATGTCCAAGCTCCTTGCCTTCTCTCTAAGGCTGCGCCCAGCGCCCCCACGGAGGAAACTCATTTCAGCTGCTTGTATCCCTGATCTCATCCTTTTGGTCACTACACAGAGCTCATGACCACAGGTGAGGGTTGGGACGTAGATGGACCCATAAATCGAAAACTTTGCCTTCTGGCTCAGCTCCCTCTTCACCACAACAGTCTGGCACAGCGCCCGCGTCACTGCAGATGCCGTGCCAAATGATCCATCTCACTCTCCATTCTACCCTCACTTGTGAACGAGACTCTGCGATACTTGAACTCCCTCGCTTGGGGCAGTAAGTCTCTGCCAACCCAGAGGGGGCAATCCACCATTTTCAGAGGGATCCATGGCCTCAGATTTGGAGGTGCTGACCGCTTCACGCTCGGCTACAAACTGCCCCAGAACTGAATCAGAATTTTCCTTTAACAGAAAGAAAAGAAATGTTTAAAAAATTGTAATCAATGTCCACATTTTTATGCATTGAGTGTATCATTTATTCTGTTGTACAGCAAAGTGAGAGCACGCTGATAGTCCTTCTGTGTCTCCTCTCCCTGTCTTTTAGTCTCGGAGCTCTCGTGGGCCTCTCCGTAGCAGCCGTGGTTCTTCTTGCCTTCATCGTCACGCTCTGTGTCCTCTGCTATCTGTTCATCACCACCAAACCCAGAGGTCTGGACAATGGGCTGCCGCTCCGAGCACCAGGTACTGATTTCAATCTCCTAACACGTCGATAAAACACACTGAATTATGTAGCAGCAGGCAACATCCTGACATTTATTAATGGGTGACCCAAAGGTTTTAGAAGAAAGAAACCACCGGACTCCTGCAAGCTTGTTATTTTCCTAACTGACTGCTCAAACATCCAATGATCTTCACGTGATTTATGATTCATCTTTTTCTGTGCCTTTTTGTTTGTCAATAAAAACAATGGGGCTGGGTAATATATCAATATTATATCAATACTGTGAAAACACCAATAGCAATGTCAATATTGAGATACTGAGATGTTTGGTTGAAAATATTGTGTTATTTTATTTTCTCAATATCCTGTCAGGATCTACTGTCCTTAACTTTTGCCCCTCAAACTCAATACATTTAAGGAGGGAAATAATCCACATAGAGGAGCTGAGTCTTTCTTTCTCAACAGAGGATGCATAAATTAGATTTCAAATGCTCTTATATCAGAGTGTAATTTTTGCAGATAGATTTCTTACGTTATTTAATATAGCATCTCGTCACGATTCTGTGTTTAAAAGTTTGATGCTGAAAGAAATGTGTTTGTTCATTTTTCTATCGACAGCTAGATGAAATGATTGTTTCCTATGTCAGTGTGTTAAGTATGAAGCCAGAGCCGAAAGATAAAACGTGCTAATTAGCAGTGGTGTAATGTTGTATATTTACTCAAGTATGTGTACGTTCCTTGAATATTTCTGTTGTTATTCTACTATATACTTCTGTTATAGATCAGTTCAGGAAGTGAGCCAATAGCAGAGCAGTAGGCAGGTGAAAGACACCAACAGCAGAAACAGTTGATCAGTCATGTGATTTTTTTTTTTTTCAGCAAAAGCATCGCCATATTCCATTTATCACATCAACTCTTATGCACAAAAAGGCCAAAACCACCTAAAGTGAGCGAAAAAATCGAGGAAGTTTTAATAAATTTTGCCATTTTCATAAATCTTTTCAAATGCAATAAATGTGCTTAAAAATACATTTATGGAAACACTGTTAATGTCATCTAAAAAGGTAGCAAATAGAGCAAATAAATCTGGAGTGTTTGGGCTGTAAATGACCATGTTTAAAGGTCAAGTGTGTAAGATTTAGGGGAATCTAGTGAGGATTGCAGGGTGCAACCAGCTGAAACTTCTCCTGGTTTGAATTCTTTTAGTGTTCGTTGTTTAGGAGGTTTTTACCGGGAACCGAATTAACCACAGTCTCCAAAACAAATAGGCCAGGTGATTACACTGACGTTTTAAAAGCTTTGCACACCCCTGAGACACCGACAGATGCAAGCTGTCAGATTTGACGTCTCCTCAATTTGTGTGACATCTCTGTCAATCTCCTGCTTCAACTGTGAAGGCTGGACAACTTAAATCTGTATCAGTGTTATTGGTCTGTTAAGTTGAGGTGGTAACAACTAATAGAGCCAAATGCCTTGAATTATTGAGATAAAACATGTTCATTTTTGTGATCGTGTCTGTGTAGTCTGTCAAGCTCTGAGTGTCTAAGTGACTGTTGTGTCTTCCAGGCTCTGCATCGAGTCCACAGGGAGCAGAGCCGAGTCACAGCAGCGGCCCCGCTGGTCCTCAAGGCCTCAGGAAGCACTTCCTGAGGGGCAAGCTGGACTGTGACAACCAGCCCCCAGATCCTGACCGCCTTTTCCAGCGTTGTTTCATGGCTACTGTGACATCTATCAACGTCGAGGGTCCTTCATAGACTGGTGGACCGTTCGACTTTTTGTTTGTGTGTCAACAAACAAATATTTTTATGGTGATGAATCATAAGTCCTTACAGAAGGATGTTTGGTGACTATTTGCAAACAGATCATTTCATGGTTTTAATTGGCTTTGGATGGATGAGACCTGACCTGAGTTGTAATACATTTATTAGAGCTCATTTCCTTTGAAATGTCCCTCAAGTCCAGAGGTTGTTAAGACTTGTTGGTCATGCATTTTGAGAAAACAACATGCAGAATTCATCACTTGTTTTCAAAAGTAGATCCCTTGAGAAATTACCTCAAAGCACTCCCTGAATGATGATTCACTGTTTGACATTATGGACTCAAGACATGTTTCTGTTAAACCTGAGAGACAACAACAACTTTGTGGACAGTCTGTGCCTAAACTGTGCTGTGTTTAATGTGCGGCTCCGAACTTTCACAGCGTGTCTCCTTCAATAAGGTCAGAATGCAGCAGCTATTGTAGGCTTCTTACTGTTTTTAGAAGACAACATCACATCACCCCAATCCTGGCTTCTCTGCATTGATCACTTCGAAAGCTTTACAGCAGAATTGTTTTGAATGTAATTTTACAATGTCAGATGTTCTTGTTAAACATAGCCAAAGTTTCAAATTGTAAACATGTGTAAAAGAAACCCCTGTGAGCAAAAACCTCAGGATTCAAACCATTCTGAATATTCCTGTTTGCAACATTGGTCCACATGGTCACTGCAAGTGTTTACATAACATACATTGCTACACGTAGCTACATGCTAACATCAGGGAAACTTGGTTGCTCATATTGGTAACTTCTCCTTGGTTTCAGATCATATTCCTGCCAGAACATGTCTGGTGATCACGGGTATGATAAGAACCCAATTGCAGCACTGCAAACAGAAGGTAACAGGCTTTGATGAAACCACTTGTCAAACACAGAATGAGCAGAGTGAGCAGGTGAAACAACAGTTTGAGTCTGTGTCGTGTTGAGCCTTCCGAGACACGGGTGCACTTGGTGTGACACGCCGAAGCCGAGAGCAGGTGAGTCAGTGGCGTCTGCTGAAAGCACGCTAACAGCAAACAGTTCCAACATGTGCAGTGGGACTGTGAGGGAGCAGACGGGAGACAATGTTGGATGAAAAGGAAATCCAAAACCAAGGGTACTGATAGCAGAAGCTGCCACACCAGTGTGAAGCCGGCTGTCGGCAGGGAGAGACCCGTCAGTGGCAATGAGTGCAATCTACAACGCACACGCAAAGGTGGTCCATAACACAAACATCCACAGGTGGATGAACTGGTAAACTCACTATGGAGAGCTGGGTGACAATCGGGGAACAGGCGAACAGAAACCAGTAAGGCAAAAGCAGAGCTCTTGATCTGGGACAGAGGGCTGAGAGGTTTACCAGGGAGTAGATGAAGCAGGAGAGTCAGACAGGCGAGGTCGACAACAAGGAAGCAGCCTGGGAGGAAACGCTGGAAAGTCTTGATTTGAATGACAAAGAACAATCTGGCAAGGAGAGTCTGTGAAGCAGGAGTCTTTGTACTGGCAGGAGGTAATGATCCACAGGTCAGGGGCATTAGCTTGATGAGACGGTTGTGGTGGACCAGCAGGAGAGGGAGATCTGTGGACAGGTGACAGCACAGACTGTATGAGGAAAATAAAATGTTTTTTGACCCTTAAAGCATGTAAATGTGTATTCTAGATTTCTACTAAAATAACTATGAACCTGAGAATGAGCATAATAGCTCCTCTTTAAATCTAAAGATGACTGTGCTTTTGAGGAGATAAGGTTTGCAGGATTAGAGACTTCTTTTCAATCAGTTCTTAAAACCTGTTTTTTTATACTTGCTTTTATGTGAGGTCGTCTTTTTTGTAAGTGTCTTACTGCTTTTATTTTAATGCCTCCATGCTGCAATAGCTGTGGCCAGAAGCATTATGCTCTGGGTTGTTTGTCCATCTGTATGCACATCCCATTCTTGTGAACGCGATATCTCAAGAACGCCACAAGGGAATGTCAGGAATGTGTTAAATGTTAAAGGTCAAGGTCACAAACATTTACTTAAACTCATTGATGAACTGATTAGAGGGGGTCAAAGGTTAAGGCCACTGTGACCTTGTATCTGTTTCATTCTCAAGAATTGCCTTGAGGAAATTTCTTCAAATTTGTCACAAACATCCATTTGGACTCAAAAATAAACTGATTAGAATTTGGTGGTCAAAGGTCAAGGTCACTGTGACCTCACAAAACATGTTTTTGGCCATAACTCAATAAGTCATATGTTAATTAGGATACAGTTTTAAACAAATGTCTAATCGCTTTAATGATGAAGTGATGACATTTGATATCTAAAAGGCCAAAGGTCAGCTTCACTGTGACATCATACTGTTCTGCAAAAACACATTTCTGGCCATTACTCAGCGCCATATCTCAGGAGCAGAAGGGGAGACATTTGGTCAGATACTGCATTGGTGACACTAATCCTCAAACTGTGCTGGATGTGAAGATCTTCTGTGCTGCTGGGGGGCAGATTAGTGTGAAACGTCCATCTTTTCAAGGACATGGATGCAAACTGAAATTTGACTGGTTCACAGAAGCTTACAGCAGCAAAGTGGTAACTCTAGTTATTTTTATTTATTGGTAATTAATTTCGTCTTTTGTTTGGCCCTATTGTTTGGCTTTCTGTTGTTTTATTGTCTTCAGGTTATCCTGCTTTTGGTTTGTCCGTAGCCCAGTCACCAAAGGGAAATGGCGTTGGCATTGTACGTCTCTGCAAACCACGGGTATGTACGATTTGTATATTTCATACATATATCAAATCTTTTCCAAACCATAACCAACTGTTTTTGTGCCTAAACCTAACTAGTCCTGAACCAAAACGTTGTTGAAGCAAAGTTTCAACATATCCACTACATATTAAAGCAAATTAAACATATCCGTGATTTAAAGAAATGAACAATGCCAACACTTACTCTGGCAATTGGGTTGTTTTCTTTTAAAGTGCATTGTAAACTCTGTTTTTAAGGGTGCTATATTTAAAAAAAAAAGGGTTGTTATTATTATTAGTAGTATTATTATTGATGTTTTGTAATAAAAAATGTTTTATTGAAGTGTTAATTTAGAAACAAAAACTGTTATGAGAGATGAAAAGAAAGCTATTCGACTACCCCCACATTGCAAACATCGCTCTGACAGAGCCACTACACACAGGGGTCAGTTTACTCATCACGACTCTTATATCACCTCGATGGTCAGACGCTGGAACAGTTTGTGTTTTGCTTTCATGGGGCTGAAGAAAAAACAGGAGCTTCATGTTGTAGCTGCAGATTCTCATGTTGTGCAATGACTGCTCAGTTCATTTTAAGAACAAAGACGTAATGTCAGTCAGATGACTTCATCAGTACATTAGAGACTCCATTAGCACAGCTAGTTCTGTTTACTGTCAGTGTGTTTATAGCAAGATAAGTGGCAGCTCAAGTGCCTCTGACTGATAAATGTGTATTTTCCAGAGTAATTATTAAAGGCTATGAACTACACATGCCTGTGTGTTGCTTCTTATTTTGATGCTTCACTTTGATCTCGCCACACCTTCAACACTATCTATAAATTACATTTTCCTCAGACTTCATGTAATGCATTTTTTATGAGTCCAAGCACAAAGGTCACATTATTTATTCTCTGTTGTGTGATGTTTTTCGAACATCATATGGAAAAATGCAACAACTCAAGTTCACAATTTTCTTTAGTTTCAAAATGAACACTTTTTAAGTTGTAGGAGAAAATGAATGAATATTTAAATATGATACCCAGTGATTCTTTTTTCTTCTGTGTTGTTTTGAGCAGTGCGCAGCGGATCAGGCTGATGTGCTTTGATCTTTAGGCTGTCAGATAGTTAACTGCAATGAAGGTTAGACACTGTCAAAAGTGGGTAACGTATCTCAATTACTGAAGTATGTGGGAGGCAATGGAGCCGAAGCACAACATAAGGTTATTTCTGTTAGAGCATAATAATTGGGAACAATTTCATTTTCAATTTATTAAACCACTTGTGAAAGAAGTATTTTGATCCTTTATTTATTGCACATTGTAAAAATAGTGAGCTACAAGAACAAATTCCACATGAAATATCACATATCACGAATCCGGTCGCCAGAAGAAAATGTTACCATTGTACTTTTCAACAAACCACGGATGCTCTCCATTTGTATGTTTCATATCTATCCTATCAGTGTTTCCAAAATGACATAGTACGTGACGAGACACTAAAGCTGTGGAGAAGTGAGGGGTGGATCTGACTCACAGACTGGCGAAGCCTTGCAGACAACCTCTCACTTAAGCAACTTTAGGCCTAGATTTGTGTTCATGTGTCATCCTTGTGTTTCCTGTTTTATTTTGGTTACCACTGTGTCGTCTCGTTTCAGATCCCATGCCCTGTCAAGTTTCCCTGCATACTAGTCTCGCGTGACCAGCCTCCCTTACTTCGGAATGGGAGTCTGGGGACATTCGTCTTTCTTTTTGTAATAGAAATGGGCGGGGATATCCAGACCACGTGACGGCGTTGCCATAGGTACGGCACGTGTGTTACATGTAACAGAGACATTGCAGCTCTGTAATATAGCTGAATCAAATGAAATCATATCCATTTTAATCTATTCTGGCGATGCACTGAACACTTCCTTTTCTGTTGTACTATGGACAACAATTCGGGGAACAGCAATTCTGGTCTAGGCGGGTGTAAGGCAAAGCTAATCAGCTATTGGTTGAGGAAGTACACGGATTTGGATCCAATCACATCACTGCCGGGGCAATGGGGGGCGTGAGCCTGGAAATCCAGACTCAAATCTAGAAAGATTTTGAGTCTGGCCTTCACCGATACACCCTTCCTACCCGAGAGTCGACTCCTACTGTGCAGTGCTGTCGTCATCGTGTTACGCCCGCCCAGAGCCCGCCTCTGTCTGATAGACTGATCTGTTTGGTCCGATTGGTGATTCAGCGGGCTCTGCTCGTCAGGGCCAGATTCCCATGCAGAGCAAATTCATATTTGCTAGGGGTGGGGCATCTGGATTTCCAGGTTAGGGTCTGTGGTCATTCAACAAACTGCAGTTTTTTGTACTACTGCATTGGCCTTATTTTTCAGCTTGGGAGGTGAACAGAACTGGACAGAAAGTAATACTGATCTCTGTTCTCCTCAAAGCCAGGCTCCATTGACAGTTATTTTACCATGCTTAACATGACCCTTGAATTACAGCTTACCAAAAAACAATGCAAAAACTACAATAACAAGTTTCCGTAAACAAAAAAGAGCAACTTAATCTAACTTCTTTTCTCATTTAATGGAGATTACTTCAAACTTGTGGGAAGGGGACTAATTACTGTGTTGACAAGACTGTTGAGTCACAGTGACTACAAAAATATTGAGAAAATATCCTCCCATAACTGCTGTTACTGCTTTTATTTATCCAAGATATAAATGTTATTTGCTCTCTCTTTCTCTGCAAACACATTTTCCTGCATTTGGAAACATTAGCTATGAAGGGTACAACAGGGTGAGCGTATAATTAGTGCTGCTCTAAAGGTAACTAAAAATGTACAAGCACAAAATGGATGATACATTAGCAAATCAAAAATGTGACCTCATAGACACATCAGAGCTTAGCTACCATCCAGACAGGATTTAAGGTGTATGAACACTTGACCTGTAAGTAGTGCCTTTTCTGTTCTCACAGGACAGGCAAAAAAATCATGTCACATACCACAAAAGTAAACCCCAAGGCTAGAGAACTTTTTCTGGTGTATGCGCCCGGTAAACAACTCCATTAGAATGAACAGGCGCCACCTCTGGATCCGTTACCTAGGCATCATTATACATCTTTGTAATTAGCACTAGATAGATCACGCCAAGGTTGCTGAAATCCAAATTGATCCCAAAAATGTTGAGGGAGTGATGTGAGTGTCCTCGCTGGTAACATAATATAATTTAGGGAGTAAAGACAACAGTCCGATACAAGGACAGGCGGTGATGGTGCAAACAGGCTGATAATGTTGACAAGGTACATGCAGAGATGTTTAGGCAAGAGAAGAGACAAGAACAACATATACTGAGATGAAATAGAAACAATGCTAAGGACAGGGTGATGTAAAGTAAACTTCATGAGCAAACTGCCTAATGATTCAAACTCTGTAAGAGAACTGCAAAGAGCAGACACAGTCTCCTTTTGCTTGTTGATGGCAGAGTACAGCTAAAACAAGGTCAGTTATAAAACGTATATGTGCAGACACAGAGCACTCAAACACTCGCGTCGCGAACAAGCTGGCTGGCTCTGCAGGATGCAGACAGCACTAGATGGTCTCCTGTCGGGGAATGTCAAGGTTTAATGCTTTAGCACAGTCAGAGATGATGGGAGGATTGAAAATAGAAAGAAACTTGTGACCTGGGGAGAAAGACGAACAGTAGCTTTAAATGGACTTGCACTTGTATAGTGCCTTTTAGTCCTCCAACACAGTCAAATTCACCCATTCACACACTGGTGGCCGAGGCTACCATGCAAGTTGCCACCTGCTACACAGCTTTAACACACTCACACACCAATGGAACAGCCAATATGAGCAAGGGATGGTTTATTATTTATAACAAACAATCCCTTAGGAGTTTTTTATGTTCTGCCCATGTCAGCTGGGTTTTCTCGGGGTACTCCAGCTTCCTCCCACAGTCCAAAGACATGCAGGTTAATTGGTGACTCTAAATTGGCCGTATGTGTGTATGTGAGTGTGAATAATAAGTAATAATACATTTTATTTATATAGCGCATTTACAGCTCTCAAAGACGCTTTACATTTAAACAAAGAAAAGAAGAGATAAAGAAAAGACAAGGACGATATACAACAAGGTGCAAAAGCATATAGATTGATAGAGCAAAACATAGAAAAGAAGAAAAAAGGGGGGTACATGAGAAACAGAGAATGAAAAGCTAATGTATTAAAGGTTTAAAGCGGATTTGAAAAGGTGGGTTTTAAGGAGTGATTTGAAGGTGGATGGATTTGGACAGTTACAGATGTGTCTAGGGAGGGTGTTCCAGAGGGAGGGGGCGGCTATGGAGAAGGCTCTGTCGCCCCAGGTTCGGTGCTTGGTCCTGTGTGGAGGCAAGAGGAGGTTTTTCTCAGATGATCGGAGGTCGCAGGAGGGAGTGTGGTGGTGGAGCATGTCCGTGAGGTAGGAGGGGGCCTGGCTGTGGAGGGCTTTGTGGGTGAGGAGGAGGATCTTGAAGTTGATTCTGTACAGGACAGGGAGCCAGGGTAGGTTTTGCAGGACAGGGGTTATATGTTCTGCAGAGTTCTGGATTTACTGGAGTTTGTTGAGGACTTTGGATGATGAGCCGTAGAGGATGCTGTTGCAGTAGTCGAGTCTTGAGGTGATGAAAGCATGGATGAGAGTGTCAGCGGCAGAGAAGGAGAGTAATGGACGGAGACGGGCAATATTTCTGAGGTGAAAGAAGGCAGTTTGGTTGAGGCGGCTGATGTGATGTTCAAATGAGAGGTTATTGTCGAAGACGATACCAAAGTTGCGGATGAATGGGGAGGGAGAGAGGGTGGTGTTGTCGATGCTGAGGGTGAAGTTTTGTGTTGATGTAGAGAGGGATTTTGGGCCGATGAGTATTATTTCAGATTTGTCACAGTTCAGTTTGAGGAAGCTGGTTTGCAGCCATGATTGGAGTTCAGTCAGACAGTTGGTGAGGGTAGAGCGGGTGGCCGGGGTGATGGATTTTGTGGAGCTGTAGATTTGGATGTCGTCAGCGTAGCAGTGGAAATGGAGACCATGACGATGAATGATAGAACCAAAGGGGAGTAAGTAGATGATGAAGAGGAGAGGACCAAGCACCGAGCCCTGAGGGACACCTTGAAGCAGGGGGACGGTGGAGGAGGTGCAGTTGTTGACATGGATGAGCTGATGTCTGTCGGTGGGGTATGATTTGAGCCAGGAGAGAGCAAAGCCAGTGATGTTGAGGGAAGTTTGTATGCAGGATAGTGACAGACAGAGTGGTGTGGTTGATGGTGTCAAAGGCAGCAGTGAGGTCATGGAGGATGAGTATGCTGAGGTGGCCAGAGTTGGCAGAGAGGAGGAGGTCGTTAGTGATTTTGAGGAGAGCGGTTTCGGTACTGTGTTGAGGGCGTAATCCGGATTGAAATGGTTCATATAGTTCATGAGAGCGGAGGTGGGTCTTGATTTGGGAGGCGACAACATGTTCCAGAATTGAGAGGAATGGTTGTCTGTGTCCATTGTCTGGTGACCTGTACAATGTGTACCCCGCCTCTTGCCCAGTGTCAGCTGGGATAGGCTCCAGCCCCCCATTTTGAACTAGGAAGTCAAAGTTGAGGACTTGAGACTTGACTTTGTCTTGACTTGAGATTGAGTGCATGGTAAAATCAAGCACATGTGCTAAAAACAAGGTCAGTAACATAAAGACAAAGAAAAATGAAATAAGAATATATTTTTGATGTGCATTACTTTGTGTTGATGTGATAAAGACGCATTTGTTATAACTATTTGACAAAATTTTAAAGAAAATATGAGGAAGATTTAATGTGGACATAAATGTTGTTGCATGACAGGAAACACCCGCACACGTGTTTGTATACCTCTGAAAATATACTCCACATTTTCAAACAGCTCCTCCTATGAACCAGTTTATAGCAGTTCACGTGATGAACACTTGGTGGCGCTGACACCCGGATGAGCAACTGACATTTAAGAAGACGAAGAAGAAGCAGCAGCAACAGTTGGTCCATGGAGACAAGGGACGCCCGGGCGGTCACTATGCAGAAAGTGAGCACTGAGGGGCTGGAAATTGGCAACTTGTGGCCATTTTATGTCGCCTAACTTTTATGAAACTGTATTAGGCTATGAAGAGTGTCGAAATGTATCTATTGAGCACTTTAATTTCGAAGTGCATCGTTTGTAGTTAGCTAGCAAACATGGTTTTAGCCTTTAGCTAGCTGACGCTGCTGTCTCCAACACAGCATGAAACAGCCCAGGACTGTGTTAGCTGCCGTTAAAATGACGTGTAAAACTGTACCAGTATATATAAGGAAGTGTATTAAGTCATAGTTAACCAGGCAGCATTAGGAAGAGTCAGCGTAAAGATGTGGAAACGAGGCGGCGGTCGAAGCACCGCTCTGGACCGAGCCCAGGCGCTGCTGTCCGCCAAGAGGAGCAGCAGAGGAGACGCTGAGTCTGAGTCCACGGCCAAAACACGGGGACACACAGTGAGTTGGAAACCTTAACAATGTCTCAGTGAACTGCGGCGTTATTCTGTGATGTTTTAACACCAGAAACTCTTTCCTCTCTTTCTGCTCAGGGTGCTGTTGGTGGGTCTGGGAAAACCAGACCTGCTTCCCCAGATCCACACTTGTTATTGTCAGATCTGAGTGAGCTGTCCTCGGTCAGCTCAGCGCCTGGGCATGGAGCTGCTGACCTCCTGGGCTCTGCCACTCCTGCTGCTGCAAAGACTCAGGGGAGAGAGGGAGATTATACCAAGGTAAACAATTCCCTCCTGAGACCCAGCAATTCACATTTGTCCTCTGTAGGGCACATGGCACTGCAGCCAGCCTTTATTTCAGACAGCATGCATGCAGTCCATTTAGGTCCTACTGTGCCTTTCAATACCCATACTACCATACTATTTAGTATGACAGAAAAAGATTGAGTATGCCAAAAATACCACGATGTTCTACTTCATCCGCACAGATTTTGCAGTGTCCAAGCTGGCATGCTTTTGTCACATGTGTCACATCAACAGAGCTGCAAACAAAGGGCAGCTCATTAACAGCTTGACAGAAGCTGAAAAGATGAAAGGCAGCACATTAAAGTGACTAGTGACTTTTAAAATAGTAATAACAGGAATATGAAATGTTTAAGTGAATAAAATGATTATGAAGATTACCAACATCAAAAGGACATAAAGCTTAGGTAACAATGTCAGAGAGTGCACAGCTTATGTTATTTTACTTCCGTGAATATAATCTGTTAGGATCTGCAATGTATGCAGTTCTAACTTAAAAGTTTAAATAACATAGATTGCTAAGTAACAACAGCAGAGCTCTCCAGGCAAATGGCTTTTTGTTGGATCTCCAAGGTAACAGACACAAGAACAAGAAGGTCAAAGTGCAGCTGCAGTACCTACCAAAAGTAAAGAGAAAAAGTCTTTCCAAAATGGGGTTAATTGCAGCACCGGTTTTATTATCAGGTAAGGAGCTAAGTGATCAAGTTTATAATTTCCAGTCTACTTAAGGATGTTTTTTGTTTTTTTTTGCTTTATGAGTCTTGACTATATAATGTTAAGATGCTATAAGTATATGTTATTTTCAAGACTTGCTTCTACTCGTTGTCAACCATTTTCCATGCTTCAGGAAACAGAGCATAGAGTAATGCAGAAAAAGTTTTGTTAGATCATTGAAGACGAGTCAGGGATAGATTTTTTACCATGTACACTCACACAATACGTTTCTTATATCCCAAGTTCTTAAATTATGGTGGGGAAAAAAATTAAAACCTTTTTTCCTCTCAGGATTCAGGAGGGTATTGCTCAGGACATAAATGCAATGAAACTTTAGAAACTCCCACACTTGGAGTCCAGTTTGACAACAGGCCTTTTGACTTTTTACTTTCCTCTTCCAGGACCTCAGACCTCAGAGCTCGCTGGGCGGTGGAGGGAGCAGATTCTTAAAGAAAGCGCCGCCACCTGCAGCTAACAGCAGCCAGTCGCCTGTCAGGAGGGGCCAAATGCAGCAGGACCCTGAACCCAGGTACAGCTCTGTGTATGTGAGATAAATAAATGTCATATTGTAATTTAGGGAGATAATGTTTGTCTGTGTAGAGGCAACATTCTTAAACAAGGACAGGTGGCAAGATGGTGCATTCAGGCTGATACTGTGTCATCTGTCTTGATATAACACATATTACACACTTTGCAGAGCTACATCTTCTCAAAGTTTTCTGTTGCCCTTCTATTGATTTGATTTGATTTGGTGTAGTCAAGATTGATGAGGGAAAAACATTGCATATGTTGGATAATACAGGAACAATGCCAAGGCCAGGGTGAAGTAAACATGTAGAGGGACTTGCCTGATGACTCAAGCTCTGGGAGAGAACTGCAAGCAACATAAATGTTCTCCTTAAGCTTATCATGGCAGGTGCCTGAACCCAGATACGGTTCTGTTTGTGTAAGGTAAAAAAAAATGTTATATTGAGCTCTGCATTGGGAAAAATGAAACCTTCTCTACCACCAGATCCACTGATTTAACTCAAAATATGTCCAGACATATGTCCACCTCTGCTGCTGAAACTTAATTCTTGTGTTACTCTCTTTATTCATCCCTCTGCTCAGATATGTGACATCTTCCCAGCGAAGCTCCCAGACTGCTGCTCTGAGTAGACTGGCTCAAATTGAGAGCCGCATCCGCAGCCGCAAGCAGGTTCAGGAGCCACAACCTGCTGAGAATCAAACCTCTGAGTTGAGAATCTCACCACCACCACCACCAGTGGCCCAGTCCCTGGAGTATCCTGTGCAACTCTCGGCGCAGTCCAGCAGTGACCAGAGCCTGAGGGGAAAACGTTTCCTCAAGAGCAAGACAGGCACAGCTGGTAACAATAGTAATATGTCTCTAGAAGGCAGAGATGTTAGTGTCAGGTCCAGGTCCAGAGCTGCTCATGTCATAGGTCCTTCAGCTGGTTTGGAGAAGAGGTCAGTGAGAGTAGTGAGAGGAGTGAGTCTGGAAAGTGATGAAGAGGATATGAGGAAACTGCTTAGAGACTCCCTGGACTCATCAGACAACAGCTTCTTCATACCAGAGAGACCCTCTTCCACCAGAACTGCAGACAAGGTACGAGGCTGTTTTTGCTTTGTATTCACTCCCTTTATTTACAGCACGGTGAAGATGTAAAAATGTTTTACATCTTTTCAAACAATTTCTAATTTAGAAAAATAAGCAGAAGCAGTTTTTTTTGTCAGTTCTCAACATGCTTTCCTTTCTTACAGATGTTGAGCAGAAGCAGTCGGAGGGTCCACTCCTCACCTCGGCCCACTGCTGTCCCACCCTCATCCTCCAACACAGCACCTCCTCGCTCCCCTGTCTCCCCTTCTCTCCGCAGCTCTCCTTTTCGATACACTGGTCAGGCTCAGGCCCACTTCAGCCCCTCTGTGCTCTCCCCAGCCTCTTCTCCTCCCCGTGCTTCCCCATCTCCTCCACGGAGGCTGAATTCCCCTCATCACAGGGTGGGGAGTCCACAGCGTTCACTCTCCTCCATGTCAGGCCGCAGCGAGGTGCATTCTCTGGAGGAGCTGTTCTCAGTTGGGCCTGGTTTTGAAGATCCCCACAGTGAGATGAGTTCAGTGAGCTCTGAAGGTGAGAGAAGTTTGTCTAAATGTTTTAATGATTCATTGAGGTCAAAATACCCAGCCTATCATTTTTCAAGATAGGGAAAAATCATGTTGTTTTTGTTCGTTAATCGTGTTTTATTCTTCGCTCCTTATTTCATGCATCCTAGAAGGACAACAAGGTACACAAATCATCCCTCACTGAGTAGAGCCAGAATTAATACAGAATTACTGTAGCTGCTGTGCAGGTTGTCACCTTTCTGTTAAACCTTTAGGAACCATTCTTGTGTTTTCATATAACTGTGTCAAAGGATTTTAATACAGCAGATTAGAATAACATTGATTACCTTGTGTTCGCTCACCAGATGCTTTTAATGTTGATGTTGCTAATGGTCCTGTGGATATACGCTATAATTTATAAAACTGTGTTCCAGACTTCAAGATAAATGTGATGACATTAGACGACCTTGTTCCTGCTACTCTTGAATTTACTGAGGAAACTCCAGGAAAGGAGGTGAGTGATGACAGAATTGAATTAAGTAAAGTCACAAATAAAATGTGTGTAATATGTAATGCTATCTGTAGTATATTACAATTATAAATTATGTTAAAGCTAATAAAGTTTAAAAATCCAGCGTGTACGATTTCAGGTGACGTGAATTGTTTCCTTTAGTGTAAAATAACTGAAAATAAGAATTGCTGTACTTTTGTAACCTTAAATTGAGCCGTGTATACCTACAGCAGGTCTTTGTATACGGAGTGCGCCATGCTGCACCACCATGTTTCTATTGTAGCCCAAAATGGACAAACCAAACACATTTAAATCACTGAGTCTGTGCTTTTTGAGGAAGAAATGTCTGTGGATAATTCGGCTCCTGGTAAAAAAGTTCCTGAACATTGAAGGTATTCTACCTGAGAGAAGTTTCAGCTGGTTACAATCTGCAGTTCTCACTGTTAGATGTCACTAAATCCTACACACTACTCCTTTCTTTAAAGGAAAATGTTATGGAATTTTCTCTATTATTTCTAACCATTATGAAAAGACCTCGCACACGAGAGAGCAACTCAATCAGAACCTGATTAATTTAAAACTTGCATTGTCTGTTTTTGGCCACTTGAGGGCAGTAAAAGCAACATTAAAATGTTATTACCCTTTAAGTTGACATAGCAAATCACACAGTTGCTTAATTACACACCCAGCAGACACGGAGCAAAGTTAGCATTCAGTTGGAGTCGTGTTTGTCAGCCTGACAAATTTATGTCCAGTATTCACACAAGGGCTTAAAGAGAGTTAAATTTCCATACCTGAAATGTGTTTGCCTCTGAAGGACTCCTTATGCTGATGTGTTTGCTTACTTCCAGCTGCCTAAACGGAAAGAAGCAAAACCCAGTGCCCCTCTTCCTGGATCCCCTCACAGACATCACCAGGGGCCACGATTAAAGAAGATAAAGCAGGAAGAGGAGCCACAGCTGCAGCAGCAGGACGAGGACTCGTTGGACTACCAAAGTGACTTTGATAGTGAGAGCAGGACAGAGCCAGATTACAGTGCCAGCCAGGTGTCAGAGCACTTGCAGGGAGAGGGGGATGACGAGGAGGTGGTGTCAGAGGTCAGAGAGGAGGCATTGGATTCAGACGCGTCCCACAGTCGGAGGACAGAAGACGATTACTCGAGTACTTTCTCGGACACAAGTCGCTCCTGCGCCTCACAGACGTCAGATCGCAGTCAAACAGCCAGCAGAAGCAGGGACTCCAGATCATACGTGTCAAATGATAGCAGGACCTCTCACCAGTCAAGGAGGCGTGCTTCAACTAGAAAGGTTTTAAAAGAGGCAGCGGTACAGACGCAGCCTGATCCACTGGCTTACACACGGCCCACAGGTTAGTCTGACATACATGGCATTTGTGTGTATATTTAAAGGCATAGGTAAACTTTTTTGAAGTGGGGTTGTCGGAGGTTCTTATACATAGTCAGTGTATTAACTTCAGTAGATGTCAGTCGGCATGTCGCAGTGTGGAGAAGCAGGCAGGAGTAACACCACTTGTACTGCTATGGACGGGGGCGGCAGCAAAATGTAATACAGCCATCCAAGATGATCTATTTCAGTTTAAGTGAATGTTATATTTAGAATATTTTCACCACTTTATCTTCCATCTGAAGCTGTTTTATGCTCATTTCAAAGCCACCAGACTCCTTTGACAAAAACAGTAATTATACTTACAGAACACAGGAGTTGGTGGTCTACAGCTGCCTTGATCAGTTAGTTTGTTTGAGTTATTGTGTTACTTTTCTCTAGCATTGACGCAGTGCTGTGGGGATAGGTCTGGCTACACAAGACTATCAATGCATGAACTATAGATCAGTACCTCACACAGCCCTGCTTCAGATGTGGTAGGGCAACCAATCATCACCACCACCACATTGTTTCCTCACAGCATTCATCAAGGTATCAGGATTAATTTGACACATGGACAGTAGAGGTGTTGCATACAGACCTGTCTCTGTTTGTCCCCTGTAGGTATGGCTACTTTGGGTCCTGCAGTGGGCATGACTTACATGGATCCCACCCTGATGGTCTCTCACACTCTCAGTGCAGAAAAGGTGGAAGGTAATTAAACAGGACAAAATGCAACATCAGTACACCTGGACTTTGATCCAGATGGTCACTATAAAGGAGAGTGACAGAGTTTGTACAAGGGTGATGTAGAATTTCAAGTGAGTCACTTTGAAATACGGTGCTGTTGCACCATCTACAGGTGAAGTGCTGTTTAAGTTTGTAGGATTACTTTGAGTTGATTCAGAGTGTGCCTTCAAAAACTTTATAAACAAAGTAAAAAAAAACACAATAAATAAGAAATATATTTATAATATAAACTAGTTTTGGGGAGCTTGTCCAAATACTTTACCTGTATAACAGAATAAATGGAAGGGAATAAAAGATAAAAATGGAACAGCACTTGAATTGAAAAGAAAGACATGAAATTTGTGGAAGTGGCTTTACTATCAACTATCTAACAACTGTCAGAGAAGGCCAATCTGTAAAAGTAAGTTTTGAGACGAGATTTAAAGACGTTAACAGAGTCAGCTAAGTCAGCAAAGTCCAGTGGGAGGCTGTTCCAAAGCTGAGGAGCCAGAACCGAAACGGCTCAATCACCTTTTGTTTTTAACCTGGACTCTAGAACAGGTAGATGACCCAGACTAGCAGACCTGAGGGGCCTGTTTGGACAGTACTGCATGAGAAGCTCAGTTATATAGTCCGGATCATTGAGAGCCTTGTATGTCATTAAAAGTGCTTAAAACAGATTCTAAAAGAGACAGGAAGCTAATGTAGGGAAGCCAAAATAGGTGTGATGTGTGAAGATTGTTTAGTTGTTAAATTTGAACAATTAAGAGCTTATGTGTAGCTCGATTGTTTAGGCAGGTGAAGAAGGCTTTACAGTAATCAAGGCGGGTGATATACTGTACATGCTTGGCACACGGGAGAAGTCGCAGTTCTGTTCCTGCACCACTAGATGCCACTGATTTACCACAAGAAAAATGCCATCTAGTTCTATTATATTGGAGAGAGGGCAGATACCTCCAACACTCGATAATTCACACAAAAACAATCGAGATGTTCCTTTAAAGGTGTGATATTTTGCTGTTGTGTTCAAGTATTTATCGAATCAGCTATAAAAGCTGGTGTGGACTTTTACTTCTTTCCATCTCACACCAGTGGTACCAATAGTGGGTCCGTCACAAGTACTGTAAGACCACATTTGCTGAAGCCACGGTGCTGATGATGTAGTTTTTATGTTTGTTTGTGTCTCATGTCTCTCCCTCAGCTCTCAGCACCTTCAATCCAGCTGCATTCGCCCTCAACGAAATGTTCAAACAGCAGCTCGCCATGATAAGGCAGTTCATCGACAGCAACCGACACCTTCACTCCAGCCTGGTGCAGAGCCTGGGGCCACCAAACTACAGGTACACCACACTGGAGGACACCAAAGAGGTAAAGCATACTTACACATACAGTTATGTACGAGCACATAGTTGTGGATGATCCTGATTGTTCGCTTGTTCTGTAAAGCTTGGCAAAACAAAAGAAATAATTTTAATCGCTGTTCCAACTTGGTTGGATATCCAGTTTGTGAAAGAACTCTGATATTTTCTCAACATATTTATCTTTCCTCACAATGAGGCATTTACTGCCCACAGCTTTCCTGCATTCACTGATATGTCTTCATTCTCTCCACAGCACATTCACAAGCATAGACGTCCCAAACTGACAGTGGAGGAGGCCTTAGAGGAAGTGCTGCAGGAGATGAGAGACAACTATCATATCTGACCACTGGTACTCAATGCCTGCATCACTGAAGGGATTTGCCATGTCTTTCTCAGTAAATAAGTTTTATACATAATTAAATTACATTTTTCTACTATGAGAGGAATTACAGTATTTCTTGTTAATCAGATAAGAACATGCCATGAGGAGTGGATGCTTTTGTTAAAGTGCTATCGTGTCATAGAGTTTTTAATTTGTGTCAAAGGGCCCAGGCACACCAAGACGACAGCTGGCCGTCAGTCACTATCAGGCCACCAGTGAGCGCCTGTCACTCTAGTTTTTGCTGTGTCCCGCAGTTGGCACTAGTCAGCCCTTGTCAGCTCTTTCGGCTGTTTTGGCACGCTGAATCAGAGACCGTACATGGTAGTTGACCGTTGGCTGTAGTCTCTGGTTTGGTGTGTCTGGGCCTAAAATTAAAATCATGCAGTGTGTACTCTGTGTATGAGATGGATGGTCTTGTAAAGTCAGTGTGTGATTTGAATGAGATGGCCTCTGTCCTCCTCTTTTAATACACAAGTTTAAATAAGTCCCTAAAGAGGAAAATCGGTGTTTAGAAATATGTCAACACACAATTCTAAAAGAATAATTATCTGTCAACAACTACAGACATTTTTAACATTATTAACTTGGATATTTTAAATTTACCAGAGGAACTCACAAGATGTGTACCCGGCATTGTGGAAAAATAGAACACCTCGCAGAGTCGAGTGTGACAACATTTAAAGGAACTAATCTGTTTTGGATTGGCATAATACAAATAATTAAAATGTTGGAAGTAAACCTCAACATCTGTTTAACAAAATTTAAAACACTGCATTTCACGCCAGATAAAATGTAACCGCCATACAACACAACAATGTCAGAGGATAAATATTAATAAATAAGTAAATGTATAAATAAATAGAGATAAAAGTGTATAAATATAGAAATGAATAAATAAATGCTAAAATATAAAGAATAAGTAGACAGAAATAAATAAAACTGATAATTAAATAGGACATAAATAAGTGTATTAAATGTCTATTTTTGAATAACTACATTTATTTATTATCATATTTCTGTCTGTTAATGACATCAGCATTTATTCATGTTATTTCAGCATTTGTTTAGTCATTCCTGTCTTTATTTTTTACATTAATGACATTTTTTATTATTTATTAAATAATCAGCTGTTTAAATAAAGATGCCTGCAAGTGAGGTAACAAAATGTTTATTTAAAAAATAACACATACAGTACGTATACAGTCATACCAGATTTTGCAATCTCCATCACCAACAGTAACTTTAAATGTTCTAATGATAAGTGCAACATTGGACATAATCTAAAGACAAACAATGTAAGGATCCAGGAACATTATTAGTGATGTCGGGGGGGGGTGATGTGGCGTTTTTGGGGTTGTTGAAGGCACAAATTCAGGCTGCAGTGTGAGCTGTCAGTAGGGGTCGTTGAAAGGGTAGTGAGGATGTCCTGCATCCCTGGGAACACGTTTTCCTTGCACCTGCGACATCCAAACCAAAGTTAATACATTTACCTTACAGTTTTTCAAAGCCAGACCTGTGCATTTCCATTAGCAGTGTAAAGTGCATACGATGTCTTCTAATGGAAAACTATGCATTACACACTTTTGCCTTTTACCAAACTGCTCGAGAACGGCTCATGCAGTGTAAGTTGTACAGAGCTGACACTGATATTTTGTCATTTAAGTTGTAACCGGCCAATATCCTGGCCATTTAAATTTGGTTTTCAGTTCACTCAGTAGACTGGAGCAATAAAACATAATCTCATCAACACCAGCCATGAGACATACAGTATATATATAAAGCCCACTTACTTCGATCATTGGTACAATGTAGCGCCAGCCTTTGTTCAGGGTTGTAATACTCTTCATTTCCTCAGCTTCAAGGGTGAAGTCAAAGACCTGACAACACACAAGATGTTAAATAAATATAATACACACGTTCACAGCATTTTCAGCACAATTAGCCTTTAAATAATTGAAGGAAAGCAGTGAACCTCAGAAAATCTCATCAAGAAGCCCACCTTAAAAAAAAAAGGAAATTAAATTGCTTGGAATTAAATTTGACTCTACCTGAATGTTCTCTTTGATTCGGGACTCTGTCACACTCTTGGGGATTGTTACCACTCCTCGTTGTGTCTGCCACCTGCAAATACAGCAAACTTGTGTTGACATGTGTAATCACTGGAGAGTTCCTTGACTTTACCTACCAGTGCTTATTTTAGCCCTGTTAGTACAATCACTTGAGTCATGAACTAAGTACCATGATACTGTCACATCGGGTGGCCTCTGGTGATTCCCACCTCTACAAATCACAATGTGCAGACAACTCAAAGTAATGTGCACCTCCAACACAACAGCAATATTTGGGAAATAACTAGTTGCAAAGTTCATATGATTTCTGGTTATTAGACTACAACATGTAAACAGGGTGTCTACACGAAGGCGAAATATCTTCAAGAAACGCAAGCAAGTCCAGTTGTCTACGATATAGCACCTACAAGACTTTCTTAATGTCTGCGAACAACATCATTAAGACTGGTCGCACTTAAATAAGGTTTGGGAATTAAATAATTTTGTGTGGCCACAAGAAAATTATTGTTAGTAATCTATATGGAGATGACTGGTGTATCATTAGTAGCTGTAGCCACTTGCAAACATGGACATTGTTGACTTGATTTTATTTTAATCTAAGGATGAATTACAGTAACACATCAGTCACTTGTGGTTACGTATGGAGACATTAGCAAGAGAGGCTTAATTAAGCTGCTCAGAATGTACAAGCTCACACATGGACAATATGCTGACCTCAGGGAATTTATAGATTTCATCATGCACCTGCTGGAAAGATGTTGAAGACCAAAACTAACTCCTAAGCCTTGCGTCGTTCCCGGCGACTGAATATAGGCAGTACATTGCTGGAGGACCTGAATATATTTGTCCCGTAGATTCTTATGTCAAGTTAAAATCATATCATATATGTTTGGGATTTTGGGATTTGGGCTGTTTCATATTGTGTAATTACCTTTATCCACTGCATAAAAAACAGCATCACTCCAAAACTGAAAACTATGCCACCACATTGGGATCTTAATTTATCTCGTTGCCATGCAATAAGAAAGTTGTGGCCACGGAATAGGATCTCATTTATTTGCAACCATGCAAAAAAAAGTTCCTTTAATGTTACCTGGCAGGCTCCTTAGATAATAATAATAATATACTGTAGTGTATGCTATGGCCACATTAATTATTGCAAGTTTACCTGTTGATTAATTATGTATTTCTGATTTCACAGCACCACTTTATTACGATAAGGGGTTTACGTTTGCTTTAAAAATTACATAAACTTGCTCAAAGGGATTCAGTCTAATCAGTTATGTGAAGATTAAACTCACCTCAGGATAATCTGAGCAGGGGACTTTTTATATTTCTCTGCGAGGGTGGCCAGCACAGGCTCCTCAAGCAGAACAGGCTCATCTGGATGTTTCCAGGCCCGGTCAGGAGAACCCAGAGGGCTGTAGGCTGTCATCACCAGGCCACGGTCCCGACAGTGGGCCAGCAGCTCTACCTGGGCCAGATAGGGGTGGCTCTCTACCTGCCCAACAAAAACACAGAGATACCAGTGTCATCTGTGGCTTCAGGAAACACCAAACTTGAAACATGCGACAGAGGTGTTGACATATAACACTCTGTACCTGTAGGACAGTGGGTTTGATGCTGGCGACTGACAGGATGTCATCTATCTGCCTGCTGTTGAAGTTGGACAAGCCGATGGATCTGACAAGGCCCTTTTCCACCAGCTTCTCCATGGCAGCCCAGGTCAGCTTGTAGTCGATGTCGTCATACAGCAAGGTGCCGTCCTCCTTTCTGGGGAAAGGAACATCTCCTTTTCTAGGAGATACAAAGCAAAGACCACATTTAAAAGAAAAGCAACCAAAAACAGATTGAAGTGGAAAATGAGTTTAACTGTAGTCGTCAAATTCCATCTCAAGACAACAAGTCTACCATCCTATTATCTTGAGATATGAAGTTAATGAGCTCATTATGTAAAGACAAAAGGTGGTTTCCTCAGGATAACAAGTTAATCATGTCATCATTAGAGTTTAGTGGAGGGTGAGCTCACTGGAAGGCCAAGGGCCAGTGGATGAGGTAGAGGTCCAGGTACTCCAGCTTCAGGTCCTTCAGGGTCTTCTGGAGAGCCGGCTCCACATCCTCTTGGTGATGTTGATTGTTCCACAGCTTGGATGTAATGAACACGTCCTCTCGTCTCAGGGCCTGGTGCACAATAAAACAAGTCAAAAGCAGTTTGGTCAACCCCAATGGACGTATTTTTGTCATTTTAGGTTGCAGAACACAAAACATTCTTCTAAAGCTGTTTTACCTTGCCAGGGCCGAGTGTCTCCTGTAGGGCTTCTCCAATCTCAACCTCATTGGCATAGATGGATGCACAATCAATGTGGCGATACCCAGCCTCCAAGGCCCAAATGACTGCTTGTTTCACCTGTGAGAGTGGGAAAATACTGATTACTGACAAACGGAAACTAAAGCAGCAGTTAATTTTAATTAATTTTTGCACTTTAACGGGCATTGAAATGTGCAACACTGACATATTACTTTATGAAGTTAAAATGGTGAACTTGTTTGTAAGTATTCATTAAGCCATTCATTTTCCAGGGCTGGAGCCTACCCCAGCTGACACTGGGCAAGAGGCGGGGTGAACCCTGCACAGGTCATCAGACATAGAGACAGACAACCATTCACACTCACATTCACACCTACGGCCTGATTAAGAATCACAAATTAACCTGCATGTCTTTGGACTGTGGGAGGAAGCCGGAGTACCCAGAGAAAACCCACGCTGACACGGGGAGAACATGCAAACTCTGCACAGAAGGGCTCCCCAACCCTGTAGTGGTTGCCAATATAAGCCTTCACGTATAAGCAGCAACATGAACAGTCAGTATGTTTACATGCAGCTTGAGAAAATCTAATTATTGGCTTAGTTCGACTGAAACTGGACTATCCGTAGCTCGACTAACACACCAAGATAATTCGATTGAAAATCAAACTATTGCTGCATGTATCCACTTAGTCCGACTGGAGTCGTAGCAGCACTTCAGTATATAGCAGTGCAGTAACTTCCGGAAAAACAAGCAAACAAACACCATGGCGACCAAGAACCAGAAGACGCATTTCTGGATGGACAAGGAAACTACACACTATATTAAAAAGGACTCAGCGTCGCCTATCGAGGTGGAGTCAGACGTACTGTACTTGGTCAGAAATTCGATTTTCTCTTCTGCATGTATACTCAGATGAGACGAGAAGTCCGACTTGACCGATTAACCAAACTATGAGCTTAGTTTGACTACTGTGTGCATGTAAACAAACTGTCTTTGAGTCAAGTGTCTTGTCCATCTCACAAAAGCAAGTCTGATATTTACTTTCCTTTCAACTCTGTTTTTGGTCTCCACCAACCTGTGTGTCTCTTTAATATAAGTCTCTGTTTTTTGGTGGGTCCGGTAGTCCTACTTTTGTGGTAACATGTCTGTTAGCTTTAGTGTTTTTTGATGCCATAGGTTAGAGGGAAGAGCCCAGATCATGACTCTTACTGGGTTGGTCTGTAGCCATTTCCCATCTTCCATCTTTCCTTATAACCAGATCAGTGAGTTTAAAGAGGCTGTCATGCTCTGAGTCTAGTGATAATTCTCTGTGGTTTCATCACTATGAGCAACACTTCTCATTGTTAATATAAAAATATTGACTTGTGCAGCTACAGCGTATGAAATTACAGACAGATCAAGGATGACAGGAAATGGGACTCAACTGGCAGAGACAGAGACCAGCTGCATTATGACATGCATTTGTAAGACAGAAATCATGATAAGACGCCTGTTTTTCTCTAAAAGAGCATATAATTGCAGCCTGTACCTTTCCTGGCTCACTCTTCCACGTCCCCAGTCCGAGGAGGGGCATCTTCCGGCCCGTGTTGAGAACTGCAAAGTCATTCATGCCTCTCAGAAGCACCTAGAAAGGGACAAGGAGTGCATGATTCAGTCAGTGAGGGGAGCTGCTTGGCTTACTCAGATGTTTAAAGCTGCAGTAACCAAGATTTATGTAGAAATACGCCCCTGTTGTAAGCCTCTGGGGTTGTCACGATACCAGAATTTTAAACCTCACTACAACACTAGTATAAAAAAACAATACTGATACCTCTTGATATTACTGCAAAAACGAAGTCCTTGGCACGCAACCTGCAAACACTGCTAAAAAGTCACTGAATGCACACATCCAGTCACATGGTGGATTACTTGGAGGGGAGAATATCGTAACAGCCACAGGTTCAGGACCAGATGATTTATTCCCCATTGTTTCATTATTTATTTCATTAATTACACCTACAAAAATTTACAAAAACCTACAATAAATAATTTGCTCAGGAATGTGAAGGACCTAAAAACCCTCCGGGACCTTGAAAGGTGGCATTCTTCCAGCAGAATATTATAGGAAATAATCACAGACAACAACGCATCCCTGAAATGCCCATCTGCATTTCTGCAACAAGCAAACAGAGGCAAAGGCTGCCACGTGTAACAACTGGGGAGTAACTGGCTGTAAAGTAAATACATCACCAGGAAGACAAGTTTCAAATGAGCAGTTTGTCACGCTCAACTGCACTGACACATGAACTGAATAATTATTTATATTATGTACTACAACAAAAAATACGGTACTGCAAGTTGACACTACCCCAGCATCAAGCTGCAGCTAAATTAAAAGTTTCAGAGGCAATACAATGCCTGCTCGGGAGATCTCCCCAAACCAGTTTCAAGCTTAATTACATTTTAAAGCGAACAAAACAACACGAGGAGCCAGGATATAAAGCAACAAAATACTGAATTACTGTTAGCGAATTGTCACCTTATTGGGAGGGAGTCCATTCCCTAGGCACCTCTTTAAGACACAGTGATAAAGCATTGGCCAGAAAATCCCTCCATATCCTGATGAATCAATGTTTAAAATGCACAGATACAACTGAAAGAGTTAATGTCAGGAGACAGCTGCATGATATCTGTCACGCAGCTGTAACGACAACCTCAAACTGTCTACATGTGGAGGAAATATTAAAGATTGAAGAGGTTGTGCTCCACAAGTCCCACTCTGTTCTGCTTTACAGCTGTTGGAAAAGAGATTTATTATTTTACAGAACAATGAGCCAAAACAGTCTCTGGCAGGCCTGACTGTCCAAGGAAGAGGAAGTGGAATGCTGCTGACTTGCATTTCCCTCCAAAGTCACCAGACTGAACTTTATCACCTCACAGCACACGCTCTTGAATGCTCTAAAATGAGGTGGAATAATCCATTCGATTAAATAAAGATGAGACATCAATCACTGCAGATGGTAAGAAAATAAAACACTCAAAAGTTTTTCTACATTCAAGAACTATAAGAAATAATGTTTTCACAGCTTCAGCAGCCACATCAAGGCAAGAAGTAAAACTGATTTCATCACTGAAAACAAAAAGCAAGAACATGTCCAGAAAAGATTTAGAGAAAATAATTTATGCCTTCATCTCAGCAGGTTGGACTAATCTAATGATCTTGTTTACTGTCCCAAAAAGACCATTAGACAACTTCACATTTAACAGCTGCTTGCTCCCCCTGGTCATTAATTGTCTACAAGTTGTTATAAGTTCAACTAAAGACAGTTTATCCATTCATTAGAATAACTTTTGAAGAAGCTAAAATATTCAGTAATTCCCTAGAAGAAAAGCAAAGTTTAGAGTGAAGTCTATTTAATCATGTCTTATTTGTGTGCTCTTTTACCCTCTTTGCTGAAAAAACAAACTATAAAATCAATCAGTCTTTGTCTTCTTTGTGCAGCACTTTGCATCGAGCATTTTGATTGGCTGTTAAACACTGCAGGAAACAGTCTTGTCACTACTAAAATACGACATCAGATTTCTCTCTGTCTCAGCTACACATAGAAAGTACAGTAAAAATGGAGTCAAATGCTGTCTTAAAATGTCTGCTGAAATATGCAGTGATGTACAAGTTTTACAAGAAGTTTTGTGTGACATGTATATGATTTTTTCTGGAATTAAAACTATTGAAAACAATGTACATTTGATTGAGTTATGTCTCTCCTGCACTTTTATTCACATTATTAAATTCTATGCAGCTTAAAACAGCACTGTAAATGCACTGTTTTTTATTCTGCTTCAACTGACTCTATTATATTGTCTCTATTTTGTGTTTTGTTCCACTGCATTTCTTTGCTTTATGTAAAACACACTGTTTTATTTGCAGAGATGCCACAGTTTAGGCAAAGCAAGTCAATCAGCACATAGCTTAATTTACCTAGTTTTACATGGACTCTCAATCCTGCTTTTACACACAACGCATGCCTAAATTAAGCTTTATATGAATGAGAACCAGAGGTGCAAAGCAACGACTGCTTAAAAATATATTTTCCCGGATCTTGTCAAAAATCCATCCTGGTGTCATCAGCTGATATCCTGGAAAGTCACGCGCCTCACCTCAGTGATCGTCCTCGCTCTCAGCAGCTGTTTTAAACCCCATGTCAATGCGTAGTCACTTTGCAAAACAATGATGCTTACAATAATATGCAGCAGTTAGTTTCACTATCCCCTTTTCTTATATACTTTTACTTACTGTTTCACAGCTGTTTAAAACCTGTAAGTGTTTATGAGTGTTGTTCATGTGCATTCACTGTCTCATTATCTTAACTCAAACTTCCTCCATTTAATGTTTGGATCCTACTTGTTTTCACTTGTGTAATCGTTTTATTTTTAAACCTTTTTTCTACTAGCATTGTTAGAGGAAGCCTGAGATTTTACATTTTTCTGTAATGTCACTGTTGTGCGTAACGTTGTAATAAATCAACTTGCACTAGCAAACGTTAGCAAGCAATAGGTGATGCAATACGCAAAAAATTATACATTACTAACTTTACACAGTTTATTAGGACATAGCCAATAAGTGTATGGTCACTCGGTGGTCACTGTGACACCTATTTTTGAGCTATAAAACAAAAATAACAGCACATTAACGTCAAGTCACCTCGTTAGAATAGCAGCTAACGTTAGCTAGCTTTAGCATTTCCTGGTAAAGACTTGACAGAGAGCTAATTGTCCGCTTTTTATTCGACACCACAGGTTCGCCATTTGCAGATTTATGAACTCACTCACCCGATTCCCGCTGTGAAAACACAAACGACGCAACACCTTCTTTAGGAGCTGACATTTCAATGACTGCATGATCGTTTCAGCTCAGCAAAGATGTTACATAACATTAAGCTAACGTTAGTCAGCAGCGGCTCTCCGGTTTTCAGTTTAAGTCGACGACTTACTGTTTCGAGATTTTAAAACCTGCGGCTTCAAACGGGACTTCTTCTTGTAGTCCTCCTGGCTGGGAAACGTAAGCAGGAGTGGTTTTTTTCTGCCAAATGTTCAAAAACACCACCTCATTTTGGTGACATTTCCTTTTCCGGGATGATGATTCCCTACTTCCGGTAAAAAAAAATATATGGCAGCCCTAATGAAGAGACACCAGACAAAGGCTTCAACTCAAGCTGGAGATACTAATATTAATAGTGTAATAAGGTACTAATTACACTACTTTTGCGTCACTTGTACCAAAAATGACCTCAGAAGAATGAACAGGCATTTTAAATAAATGATCATGTTGTTTCACAGAAGCTTCAGTTTATTACAGTTCATTTCAAATCCAGGTCTGACCCATTCATGCATTCACATACACTGGTTACTGCTTTGTATTGCAATCCCCTGCTTGATGATATGGAACAATTAAATAGCCCAGACTGTTTGAAATAAATTAATATCATTGGACACAGGGAGGGTCAGGCAGGCAGAGGATGAACGCCTAATAATTATGAGATATATAGTACAGCAAACAGAATGTGGTGCGGCTCAGTCAAATTAATACAGTGGAGATGGAAGACACATCTGACGGGCCCAGTTCACCGAGGAGAGAGTTATGCACAAGAACAAGATGTCTGCTCTGTTGTAGGGGATGTGAGTGGAAACACATCCAACACATACTAACATCACCCAGATGTGCCGATCACTGGGATGAGGTAATAAAGAGCAGGAGGCCACTCCGTATCCTCGCTGCTTTCAGGCAGCCTTGGGGCACAAAAGCAGAACGAGATATGTCATTATACATATATATAGCAGACCAGACCACAGACTGGGAGAATTTTTTATTTATTTATTTTTGGTGGCACACTGGCGGAAGTGAAGCAGTGTGGATAAATGAAAAATGAAAACAATACACGGTTTATTTCAGTTGGTAACAAGCATTCGGTGACATTGTAAATGTGATACTATTCCCCAAAATTCTGTTTGTAACGCTTTACATTACTTTGTTACTGCTAAGACGTAATATATTACTGTAATGTGCAGCTATGATCATAAAAATGATGTGGCAGTGACTTTTGGCAGTTAATTTTGTACAGTTGGAGAAAATTCTGTGTCAGACGGAGAAATCAGAATCAGTCTTAACTGATAAGTACATGTGTTGCTCTCAATGTACATACATAGAAATAGACATACAGCTAAACAAGGACATGTATATGTATCTCCTCTACCAGAGGCCTAGGAGTTTAAGGGTGCTGTGCAGTAATAACATAATACATTTTATTTAAAAGGTGCCACCCAAGGTCACCTCACAGAGCATGAAATAGAATATATACATGAACTGCGCAGACACATTGTTGCTGGGATAAGCTTAGTGATACTGTTTAAAGGGGGCAAAAAGGGAAGAGTTAGTTTCAAACCAGACAGCATTTAGTGGGAGGAGTACGTGTAGTGACACTCCTCACCGGCAGGGGGCAGACTGCGGGAGAAGATGCACCGCAAACCTGCAGGCAGGAAAGTAGAAACGGAAGTAAGATTGATATCAACAACCTGAGTTACAACCAACTTAGGCAAAACTTTACTGCAGTTTGGACCGATACATGTTTTAAGTTATTATATTCGACACGAGTGCCGTATTATGGGGGAAGTATTTTCCCGCCTGTCGCTGAAGTGGTTTGTTTTTGTGCTGAAACTCAGTGGCTAGTTTAGCCATTTTGGAGCAGCTAAGGTAGCTAACTTTCTGTCCGCGTGAATTCATTTTGACAGCCTCAGCAAACAGCAGTCTAATATGCGCAGGTTTTGCTCTGTGTTTAGTTTTAACAAGGTTGCAGGTGTGGCCGGACTGTCTGCTCGCTGTCGCTGACACGTCCCGGTAGTTTTGACAGTGCCCCGGTTTGCTCGCAATGCTCCTGCAGCTGCTCCCACCTGTCAACTAGCTGGCTCCTCTCCTCCTGTCTGCCGTCAATGGCTCACTGCGGCTCCTCCGAGCCCATCGCTAAGGTACAGGCACCGCGTCCCGACAGCACCAAGCTGTCACAGGGTACCGTCGACCAGAGCATGAAGCCGGTGCTGTTTGAGATCTTCGGCGAGATATGGACCGTCCAGTCTCGGCTCGGCCAGGGAGTCTCGGCCTCGGTGTACCGGGTCAGCTCGGGCAGAGCCACCACCGCGGCTGTCAAGGAGTTTCAGGCCGACACTCAGGGAGGAGATTACGGGTATCACAAGGAGAGGACCGTGCTGGAAGGCATCCAGGGACATAAAAACATAGGTAACAACATTATGTTACTATTGTACGGCCATCACAGTTACAGAGGTCACATACTGTCTGCAACACTGTCGACCACTGCTCATAGTAGAGACATTAGTGATACAGTTCTTAATGCACCATTTTCCAACATGCACATATCATCTCTAACTGTCAACATGAATGTGCATGCACGTACTGTGCTTCAGGGATACTCAGCTTGCTTCAGCCAGGGGCCACTTTTGCAATATGACATGATGCCAGGGGCCAGTTAATAAACATTAATAACATTTCAGTCAGGAACACTTTTGTCCAAGAAAACTTTATTTCCATTTGCAATATTATATTTGGCAGTATGGCTCTGTTCTGGGGCCCCTCTGCCGTTTCTTGGGCCTACAAGAAAACCTTTTCCACGAGCCTACATGGAAAGTATAAGATGTAGAGAGCACACCTCTCCACCTCTCTGCGTGCTTACGTGGAAAGCCTAAGGCCGAGAGAGCACACCTCTCTGCCCTTCCACGTGCCTGTGTGGAAAGCCATAAGGCAGAGAGTGCACACCTGTCTGCCCTTCAAGTGCAAATGAGGTAAACTTGAGGCAGGGAGAGCAGCAGCAAAGACGCCCCGGGAACAGAACAGAGCAGCATCAATGACAAACAGAAATGACATTGATTAGTCATACACAGCATGAAAAGGAGGAGCTGGGGTGGAGGCGGCTTGCAGAGGAAGCAGCAACAATAGGCAGACCAGAGCAGTTTAGGCATCCTGAATGAGATTTGCCAATGGGTTGCATATTAAGGAATCATGTGATCTATCAGCTGCTCCATCAGATAATTGGGCTGTTTGAGATCAGCTGATGTAGCTGGGCTGTGAGCTGAGCTTGACATAGTATCCTACCTGAACTAACGCTATGCTCAATTTAGCACAATATATATAATAAATGAATTGCCTGTTATGAACGTTTCGATGCTTTCTGCCTTCACTCAAATCGCCTCAGCAGCTCTGCACAGGTCAGGTGTATGCAGGGGTGTTTCTAGGATTTGAGGACATTCGGGGCTCCAAGTATCCCATGAACCTCGAGGTCCTCCACTGGCACTTTTTACCTTTTTATCAACAAGCTCTATATTGATGCTTTTTCTGTGCACTGATACATTATCCACATTCAAAGTACAAAAAAAATGCTGGTGTGAATTTTTGTGTTTGTTTGTTCTCCTCCTCTCAGTGACACTGTACGGGGTGTTCACCAACCACAGCTGTATGGGTGTTGCCACTCGTTGCCTTCTGCTGGAGCTCTTGGATGTCAGCGTGTCTGATCTGTTGGTGAGAGGCATTAGTGGTACCCAGGGTGGTCGGTAAGTAAGGTGATGTTTCTGCTTCTCATGCAGTACAAACTCTGACTGTGGCAGATTTTCAGTTTATCAGAGCGTCTCAGAAAATGTCTTCTTGAATTCAGACAGTTGTATAATGGCGTGATACATGGTTCATGTGGCCATCACAAATGAAAAAAATCATCTACTTGAATAAAAATGGTTCAAACCTTCATATATTTATGAGTGCTTTAGCTTCCTTTTTAACTTAATGTTATGATTTTATTTCGGCAGACCCCAGCAGGGCCACTCCATGTGGCTTGTCCAGCACTGTGCCAGAGACATCCTGGAGGCTCTCGCCTTCCTTCACAGGGAAGGCTACGTCCACGCTGACCTCAAGCCACGCAACATTCTCTGGAGTGCCGATGACGAGTGCTTCAAGCTCATCGACTTCGGCCTCAGCTTCAAAGAGGGAAACCAGGTGGGTGTGCCTCGCAATTTGAAGGTCAGTAATAGAGTATCTGCGATAACTGTATTTCTAACTCTCTCCCTACCTCACCTCCTCCAGGATGTCAAGTACATCCAGACAGACGGGTATCGCGCTCCAGAGGCCGAGCTTCAGAACAGCCTCGCTCAGGCTGGGGTGGAGGTGGAGGGGGACTCGGGCTGCTCGGCCGCCATAGACCTGTGGAGCCTTGGTATCATCCTGTTGGAGATGTTCTCAGGAATCAAACTCAAAGACACCGTCCGCTCACAGGAGTGGAAGGTAATGATGACGATGAAGATTTAAAGAAACAAGATGGTCTCAAAATGTGTGAATGTAGAGAAAGAAAAAAAACGTGAAGTAAGAGGAAATATCTCTTTATAAAATAAGAATCTGACATTGCAGGACTTAATTATTTAAATAAAGGAAGTTTGTAGAAGTTTTGAATCATCTGTTATCAGTAAGGAAACGTCTCACAGAGCAGAACCTCACGTACAAAAGATAAATCGATCTTCTTTGATTTGTTTCCCTCTCCTTTAGGACAACAGTGCTGCCATTGTCGACCATCTTTTTGCCAGCAACAGTGTGGTGTGCCCCGCCATCCCTGTCTATCACCTCAGAGACCTTATCAAAAGGTTCACTCTCACACACTCAGCTGGCGTTTCAGACTGCTTGGATATGATTACTGTGTTATTTACTATTCTGTGTTGGCCTGCTGTCTGTGTAAGCAGAGGAATATTGTCAGTACTTTTGTTCCATTGGACTTTTGTCACGTTGTGTCTGCAGCATGCTTCTCAACGACCCAAAGCAAAGATGCACTGCTGAAACTGCCCTGCTGAGCCCATTCTTCAGTATTCCTTTTGGTATGTGTCAATATTTGAGACTTCCACCAGGATTAACACATCTCGAAGTGAACCATATTTACTCTGTGTGTGTGTGTGTGTGTGTGTGTGTGTGTGTGTGTGTGTGGGGGTGTGGGGGTGTGTGTGTGTGTGTGTGTGTGTGTGTGTGTGTGTGTGTGTGTTGTGTGTGTGTGTCAGCTCCTCACATTGAGGACCTGGTTCTGCTGCCCACTCCAGTCCTGCGTTTGCTCAACCTGATAGACGACAGCCATCTGCACAATGAAGAAGAGTACGAAGGTACAACAGTGCTTGTATTTTCTGTCTTTAAATGATGAATGACTTGTGCCTAGTTCACACTGAACTTTAGCCCTGATTTTCCATTCATTCCCCAACTGTCACTTCTTGCATATGGTTTTCATGAAAAAAGGTAGTTTGGAGACCAGACAAACTTATCTTTGATTTCTCTTATGAAAGATCTCGTAGTGTGTGAGCCGTGTCGCCCCTCAGTTATGCATGGTGAAAACCAAAACGACTTCAAGACTCCGTATAAGAGAGCAATATGTGTAGTGTGAACAGAACAGCAGTTTGATAGTGAGTCAACATGTCTGCCATTGTTTCTTCCAGACATCCTGGAGGACATGAAAGAGGAGTGCCAGAAGTATGGCTCTGTGGTTTCTCTGCTCATCCCCAAGGAGAACCCAGGGAAAGGACAGGTTAGACTGTTGATCTATAAACCAGCAATCTTCAAAAATGTTTCCGTTAAACTACAGGAGTCACAGGGAACTCTCAGATTTAGAAACGTACAGAACCTCCACTGTGTTTCAGATGAACATTAGGGTTGTAGCACACCAAACTTTATGAAGACCTAGTTTGTACAGTAAAATAATGATTTGAAATCTTGTGTAAAATATGAGGGAAAGGTGCCAATATACTCTTTTTTTCAGTTCAAGTAGATTATAAAGATGATTTTAGCAGTTTTATTGTGTTTATTTACTTAAATAATACATGTACCCTGACTGAACTGATACAGTGGTCTCTTCTTTACTCACCTACCCCCCAATGTTCACTGGGAGTAGCTGCATGGTTTCTGTGATGGCCTATAAAAGCTTGTTGTTATTGAACTTGAAATCATTATTGATGTGTCGGTTAGGACAGATAAGCACACGCAGGAGGTTCCATTTCAGTTTTTTATTTTAAGGCAGTTTGAGCTGGTTTGAACCAAAGAAAAGAATAAAGAATATTAAACATCATGATTCCTGATTCGGAATAATTAATGATCCAACAAAGGTAAATTAACTTTATACACAATAACTATAAACATAGGAATCAGGAAATAACTCAAACTTAACTTAAGCAACACAACAAATAAATAGTGATCTTGTTAGGTTCATATACTAGATTTAAACAACTGGATGAGGCTGCTCCTTTGTTCTCCAGAGAAAAGGATTGCCACCTGTGAGCTGCTGCTACATTTAGACTCTGCTCATCCAGGAAGAGGGAGGCAGGTAGGAGTGGCTGGGGATTTTCCATAAGCACCACATCATATCCTACTTAATTGAAATCCCGAATTCTGAGCTGATCTTCTTCCAGTGCGTATTAAAATACAGTCCATGGGACAGATGTAAAGCTCTGGGTAGCCCTGAATGTTCGACTTCTCCTCAGGATATCTGCCAGACATGCAGGACACATTGCTGCGATCCAAAAGTTGCTGCCTGAAAAACAAGTGCTTGGGAACACTTGCGTGCCGCTACGGTGTGACTCTCGCTTTTGAGTGTCTCATCGGTGCATCTACATCTACAGCAGTGGATTTGAAGGGGTAGAAAATGTGGCATGTGTACGAGCCCTTTGCTTGTTAACATTTAAAATGTGGCCGCTGAACAACAAGCTGCTTCACCTCTGAAACTATTCTAGTGGACTCTGATCCGCAATAAAGCCATGGCAAAACCAGAGCGCATTGCAGCTACATCCAGTCAACACTGGGGGTTACATACATTCATTCATTCACCTACTAATTTCTCAACATGTCCTGTGTGTGGCCATCAGGTGTTTGTAGAGTATGTCAACTCCAGCGACTCCAAAGAGGCTCAGAGGCTGCTGACGGGCCGCACCTTCGACGGGAAGTTTGTCGTGGCCACCTTCTACCCTCTCAGCGCCTATAAAAGAGGTTACTTGTACCAGACTGTGCAGTGAAGCCCTGAAGTTCAATTTACACCTCTGCACTGTTTGCATGGAAAAACACAACTGCATAAGCCACCACGAGGGAGAGCTCATTTTCTCCCTTTGAAAATAACCACCACAGGTCATGAGTGGCTGCCCTGCAGTTTTAGTTCACATGATTCAGTTATTTGTAAGTGTAGTTCAAAGTTCTGCATGTGTGGTTTTCTACGGTCAATCTGTTTCACGCAGAGTGTAAATTGAACTCAGCTGTGAGGAATAAACAGCAACACTTTATTTCTGCTGCTGCCTCCAGTCTGTGCGCTAGTCTTTATCAGTGCATACCCATCTAGTGCTTCAAGGTGACCTGCACCTATCTCATTTAATGACTCCAGGCCAGAGGTCTGTTGTCTGGGTACAGCAGGTTCTGTTCTAGCTTCCATTTCACCATCACTCATTTCTAGAAATTACCACACTAAAAGAATGAGTAATTAGGACAAGTAAAATCTTCTCCGATGTGGGTTGCTAGAACAAAAGTCTGAGAATCTGCGCTTCACATTACATCTAAATAGTGCTAAAGAGTGTCATATCTGTAGACAAAGTGAAACACTTAATCTCATCAGTTGAGTCAGGGATGTGAGAAGAAACATGTAGCAGGATAACACTGATCTCCCAGTAGTATGAGTGGGAGTTTTATGTCTGTCAGACCTGAAATAATAATAATTCTTAGGTTATTATTTCTTAAGTTGAACATTTAATGAGAAGAGTCAGCGTGGTACAAGGGGATTATACAGGTGTCATCTGCTGGCTCCTCAGGCAGTTTTCAGGGAGAAGTGGTTTGGAGTGACCCCCCTCCACCAGCTGGTAGTTTTCACTCAGCCTCTGCCATTATCTGAGCAAGCCAAGGGCCCCTAGTGCCCTGCCCTGTAGCCTTATGCTTTGTAGCTTTTTATTTCCAAAAGTCTACATACTCAGAGAATATTTGTATCATCCGTTCACTTTGCTCCCATTTATATGGAAGCCCACTGACGCAAAAGAGTGGAAAGAAAAGATCCTGTGAGTCACTATGAGAAACTTAATTGAAATAATAGTATCTGATTTAGTATCTCCAAATAACAGTATCTCGAAATAATGACCAAGTATCTCAAAATAATGACTTAGTTTGTCAAAATAATGACTTAGTATGTCAAAAAAAACAACTTAGAATCTTGAAGTTATGACCTGGCATCTCAACAATGACTTGGTATCTCAAAAAAAATACTTTTTATCTTGAAATAATGACTAAGTATGTCGACATAATGACTTGCTTTCTTGAAATTTTGACGTAGTATCTCAAAATAATGACTTAGTATTTCGGGAAAAAATGACTAATATCTCAAAGTAATGACTTAGTATCTTAAAATCACGACTTAGTATCTCGAAATAATGACTTAGTATCTCAAAAAATTGACTAAGTATCTCAAATTAATGACTTAGTATCTTAAAATCACGACTTAGTATCTTGAAATAATGACTCATTATCTCAGAATAATGAGTAAGTGTCTCGAAATAATGACTTAGAATAAAAAATGACTTAGTAATTCAAATTAATGAATTAGTATCTCAAAGTTATGACTTAGTATCTTGAAATAATGACTTAATGTTTCGGAATAATGGCTAAGTATGTCGACAATGACTTAATTTCTCGAAATTTTGACTTAGTATCTTGAAATAATGACTTGGCATCTCAAAATAATGACTTATTTTCTGGAAATAATGACCTAGTATCTCAAATGATCACTTAATATCTTGAAATGAAGACTCTGTGACTCAAAACAAAGACTTAGAATCTTAAAATAATGACGTTGGGTCTCAGAACAATACTTAATATTTTAAGTATCTTGAATCAATGACTTGGTTTTTCAAAATGATGACTAAATATCTGGGTATAACGACTTAGCATCTCGATATAATGACTTAGCATCTCAAAGAATTTGTATCTTAGTAATAATTATTAACTTTCTTAAAATTTTGGACCTTCCATTCATGATGGTAGGCCCAATATTTTGAGATACTACGTCTCTATTTTGAGGGAGTCTGTCATTATAACGACTAGCAGGATCTTCTTTTCATCACATTGTCAGAAATATGCTTCCGTACCTTTATGAACAGTGAGTTTTGTGTTTTGACTACAACACTGAACAGCACATGAACAAGTGAATATTTTTGAGTGCATGCTGAAAATGACTGACGTATGAATAAAATCTGAAAATTTTCTAGTTGGAAAATGAGTGTATGAACAAAACTAGTAGACGCTCCAGTAGTGGCAGAAAGTGTCTTCTAACTAACTAAAACCAAGTACGCTTTACTTTTTAGTGACCTGGTAGTCATGGTATTATTGAAATAACAGTCCAGAGCCAAAGTGCTGAGCAGCCTATAGCTGTTTAGAGTCTCACTGAGACAGTAGGAAATGCAGATATACAGTAGCCAGTGTACATGTAAGAAAAGTGGTTAAAAGCAACTGTGTGTAATGTTTGCAGTGTCTTTAAAATCTTGCTAATGGCTTAGGTTGTTATTTGAAGAAAATGGGGACAATCTAGTGCACGTTGGACATTTTTAAATCCTGCACATGGAGGCTTGAAAGATTGTGTTGTACTATGCATATGAGACATGTGGAGAGAATGTTCAGTGGCTACTGCACTAAATAGATTGTTACAGTCTTCAAGTGAGACTTTTAATCTTTCAGTTAGTTTGTGCATGAACCAGTGGATTGATACGTAGACTGCAAACCTTGTAGAAATATCTTTCACAAAGGTGTCTGTTTTTGGTGAACCCAAAATGCAGGATATAGAATTGTGTCATACCTTTGTCAATTTCAAGAGATGTTGCTAGTTGCATGACTGCAGAGGAGAGTTTTATGAATCAGTAATGTGACAGAAATGTCGTAAAATGTGCAGTCTTGAAATGAAATGATATAATTTTGTTGTGTTATATTGATTCTATCAGGGCAGTGAGACAGCTTTACCGATTGAGTCCAGGAAGAGGCATGATTATGTTGGTTAGCAGTGACAAAGAGTCGTCAAGCTCTGTAATTTTGTAGTGGAATTAGGGCTGCATGATATAAGGAAAATATGCAATATGCAATAACGTTGTTGAATATTGCAATAACGATATTACTTGCCATTAGCTAACTAGCTAAAACACAACTTTGCTTGTTGAATTAAAAAATGAAAGGAAATTATTTCCAGCATTCTTCTATTGAACAAATTGAACATTGAACTAAACACAAAAGGCACCAATAAAAAAAGAATGATAGTTACATTTTAAAGTGCAGTTTTCTGCTGATATTCTTTCAACGAACTAAACAAAATCCCTGACTGCAATATCGCAGTCTTTCATGATGCGTTTATCGCACAGTTCAACACTGCAATCACGCTAAAAAGAAAGATATATTGTGCAGCCCTAAGTGGAATGTACGTTTACGTTGTAGATGCAGGGATTATTTTGTTCTGTTGGACTGGATATGTAGTATCCGTCAAACCCACTCAGTCACACTGAAACAATGATTTCTACACAAGTGCCCTCTGATATTCAAGCTAGCTACCTAACCAAAATGCTGCTATAACAACAGGTTGTGTAACACCTGCTCGTGTCGATTCCTCAAGTAGCCAAACAGTTGCAGATGCCTTAGAGAATAATACTTCCCTTCCAAGTTACAAAATGGAGCAGGAAACTATTTTAGTTTCTTCATAAAGCTGGCTCATTCTTCACTGCATTTTCATTAAAGCCAGACAGTGTGTTTTACTGAATAACTGCAACTAGAACTGACAATGATGGTATGATGCTAATGCTAGTGTTGGAAACAAGCACCAGCTACAAGCCAAACGCTGTGGCTGCTAGATTTGCTTCACTCAACAACAGCCAAAAAAAAAAAAAACATTTGTAAATTATCGAGTCGCTCGAAGATTTTGGAATCTATCAGCTTCAGTGGCAGGTGGACAAAAAACTAGAAATGCTAACCTACGATTTAGCATTAAAGGGACAGTTCACCCCAAAATCAAAAATACATATTTTTATTCTTACCTGTAGTGCTGTTCATCAGACTAGATTGTTTTGGTGTGAGTTGCAGAGCATGCATCTTCTCATGGACTAGAGGCTTGTGCTTGTGACAGCATGAGATGTAAACATTAATGGTGTCCTCCTCGGCTGAGCTGTAAGGTCAGCAAGCTCAGTGGTGCTAGGTGAGCTAGCAGGAGAGTAGTTGAAACATATAAAACTGCTCAGATTGTCTTGAGTAATGGTCATGATTTCATGAGTTTTTCAAATGTATTTTTTTTTTTGTGCTTTGAGCACCACAAGCCGAGTGCCATCTAGTTCCATTATATTGGAGAGAAGGCAGACATCTCTACGGCCGATATCTCCAACACTCAACAACTCTCACCAAAACAATCTGGACTGATAAATAGCACTACAGCTAAGAGAACAAATATGTATTTTGGACTTTGGGGTGAACTGTCCCTTTAAATACTGCTTTGCATGTACTGTTTACCATTAAGCTAAAATGCTCAGTCATTGTATCAGTCGTACAAGTGAAGAAGAATCATACATTCAGCAAATTAGCTCAGTAATGTGCTTTATAGACCCATGTTTACTTTTAAGTTTGCTTATATCACCATAAGTAGGGATGCACGATAATATCGGGAAGTCATTGTTATCGGCTGATATTGGCTTTAAAATGAACTATCTGATTCAGCCAACTTAATTATTTTGCACAATGAATGAATATTACATACAATGAAAAGCATTGTGTCTCCATCTGCTGGTGGGCCGTCACGATAAGCGAATGCATGCATAATATGATGTTAAATCCACAACAGAAGAGACTTGACGATCACTAAAATTAGGTGGGGAAAAGTGGATATATCGATATCGGTCAAATGAATTGTTACATATCGGCATATCCAATATCGTGCATCCCTAGCCATAAATTAGTGGCCATACACCACTAATCAACGCTGCAGCAGCAAAATCTGTTGTGTACTGAATTTAGCAAGGGTGCGTTTTATTGCTTAGGTGTTAAACTTTTAATTTGTAAGTGGAAGAATGAGTTATTTCTTTACAGTCTGTAAAGAGCTGCAGCTGGTTCATGTTGTAGAGCACAATTAGAGCGCCCTGCTCCGTCTGAGTGGGTACTTTGGGTGATTTAAGCATGTTAGAAAAACGTGATGTTCATATAAAATAAGAACATTTTTGACGCATATGGAGATATAAATCTTTGTCTGTCTGAGACGTATTTTTATTAAATAATGTGTCGTTCCTTCCCCTCTGAGAAAATCTGTTTAAATTCTGCAACTAAAAATATAAAAACAGATTCAGGGCCAAAGTTGCAGTTCTGATCTCAAGTACTACACAAAAAAACAACATATTTTTCTATCAACTTTATTTGTATGTGCCTGAAATGTGAATTCCAAAGTTTCCAGTCGAGTGCGCCACTGGCCTCAAAATCTCGATGTGAAACTTGAATTGGACTCCAACCACTTGACTGCACAGCACTTTTGAATTAGCAATCTGTGGTATGGAAGCGGGATGATCAGTGTTGTGTTGCTTGTAACCAGTCGTCCTCAAAAACTAAACAACACATTTTCTTCCAATTTTTTTTTATTTTTTATTTGTCCCGTAGTTTGTCAAAGACCTGCTGCAGAAAATTAATCTTTGATAATGTCAGGATATTCCTTTGAAGTTTAATTTAGTCCTTGATCGTCTTTCAATATATAACTGTCTTCTCTATGTCTGATTCAGTGAGACTGTCCTCCCCATAAACAATTTGTAGAAGCAGCTCATTATTAGTTTTTCATATTTAAGTTTAGTGTAGGTGGTGACCTCTAGTGGCTGCAGTGTTTATGACAGGAGCAAAGGAGGAGGTCAAGTGATGTAGTATAAAGAGGGACAAAGTCTGCGGAGGGACGAGATCGGGTTGGATGAATGGCTCAAACAAACACAGGACTTTGACCAAGGAGATTGCTGTTTGTGTCCCGTATGAAACCAAAAGTCAATGTTGAGTTGTTTTAACTTTCACACATAAATTAACTGACATCACATACTTTAAATTAACTTACTATAATTTTATATAATATTTTAAGTCAAACCATGAGTCATTGGCAAACGACCTATTCTGTCATTAGAAATGAGGACATGTTGATGTCCTGCCACAGGTATGGGCGCCTGTGGATCGTATTAGAGGGTGGGAACAATGTGGTCGTAGGGGTTTGGTAGTGTCTTTAGTTTTCTGTAGCAATGCTGCCACATGTTTACTGACTCGGTCCCTGCAAGAATAAACTCTCTATAGGCTTAATATACCTTATCAAATAAAGAGTACAGGCCTTAAATTCTGTGGCTTGTAAAGCGCTTTAAGGAGAATTTGGAAATTGTTGCGAGAACTCCCTTTGTATGTGTTCGATGATGCATGACAAATTAGTGTTTGTAGGTTGTGGTCGTTGCATGGTTTTGAGATGCTGTGTCAGCGAGTGTGTCGAAAACTGATCACAACTTCCAGAGCTCAGTCTTGCCTTGTCTAACTACTCCCTAATAAAGGCTTATGTTGTGTTCACCAAACACAATGTGAATTTTCACGTTGCTTTACTTGCGTGAGGTTCGACATTAGAATATTTTGTGATGACTCGCTTCATATGAGCAAATAAGTGGATTTCAGTGCTGATTGGCTATTGCAGCATGAATCAATCACTGAAGTTCAGATTTTTCAACTCTTGTGAATACGCACTTGACTTTGGCTCTTCAAGCACTGATAGCAGCTGCCACGGAGCTATGAGTGTCTGCAGAGGAACAGAAATATTTTTTAGCAGTGTTTGAATATTAGACTCAGTGTTTATTGTGGCTACTGTTGATCTGAATGGTGTAATATCAAGTTGTCTGCTGCATGCTGATTCTGTTTGAGGTAGGAGCTCACATTAGTTGAATCCTGAATCTTACCAGCTGAGCTCGAGGATATGCAAAGTCAGCTGTTTTTTGTGTTCGTTTACACAGTGATAATCGTTTTCATTGACTTTACGCTTGTGGAGTTAGTTAGTCCTTTTTATTTTATCACTATATAATTAGAAGCTCTCAGTGTAGAGGGCGTAGTGTTTTTGTGTTTCCTAATTAGGTGTGTGTGCTATGCAGGTGAAAAAAGATGCAAGAACATGCAACACGCTAATCACCCTGCAAATGTGATATTAATGGACTAGTGAGTATTGTCTCAGTCATGATGATGCTGTGTGCACGTGGTTAATGCTCACTGTCACTGTTAACCATTGAGGTGAATGTGAACACAATCCAGCTTGACCTTGATTTAAACATTCAAGTCAAGCAGCATCATGAGATTATCAGACACATGCTTCTATTTCTACCTATTGGTGACCACATGCAACGAGGCTGCAACTGACAATTATTTTTTTGTATCATCGATTATCATCGTTTTTAAATTTTCTTTCGTATCAAAGTAATCCAGTGGTCGTTGTCTGTATAGCATTTTTTTGCCTTTTTGACAGGACAGTTATAGATTGACAGGAAAGGTGGGAGAAAAGGGGGATGGCGTGCAGCAAAATGGGACGTGGATCACCGCGAAGGATGCACACTGTACCGGGTGAGCTAGAGGTCGTCCCACTTCGTCACACTTTTAATGGTGAAAATTTACCAAAATATCAACAAATACAGGCAAAACTCTGGCTCGGGTTTTAGCCCAGAGTTAACGTGTAAAAATTATACTTCCTGTTTATATAGTACGCGCAGTTGTTTCAACTCTTGTCTGCATTTTTTAGATGGAGTACATAAACGTTCAATCAATTGTTTAGACTGTCGACGATAACTTTTTTGTTGATTGACCAATCAAATAATCGTCTAATTGCTGCAGCACTAATGCAAACTTACTTACCTGCTCACAGAATATCAGCAACTGTATCCAGAAACGTTAGCTTAAGCTAGTTATGTCGTGCATAGCAAAAAAGCATAGCTTCAAATAAGCCTGCTCAGACTCTCTTGTTGATGTTGAACCTTATTGATCTCACACTCCAGCTGATTGATAGTCGACTACAGTGAGGAGGCCCCGACTGGAATATTTTTGTTTTCAGCACTGACTGCTTTGCCATTGTGAGACTATTGAGTCTTGATTCGTTACGTTCAACAAATCATTGGTTTGTTCAAATTCTCTGCATTTATCAAATGTGATACAACTGCCATATGTTTTTGTACCGTAACACACTAAGGCCATATGGTCAAATTTACATAATTTATTTATTCAAGATGCAATAACAATAACTTATCTTCCCAGTCCATTGGGAGCAAACTTTAAACACACAAAAAAGGTGAGCCACAGGGCCTGTGTTGGCAGGGGAGCGCTTCATCCCAGCGCTTCGTGAAAAAAGGGCTGGCAGCACTTTTTGTAATGACGAGCTTTGCGAGGGTTTTATTTATATAACAACATTTAACTTACACATTGAAACAGTAGCCTGGTAGCTCACATAACGCTACATTAACAAAGGACTTAACACACTGTCAACAAAACTTCTACAAAATAGCAACATGTCGTGTCTGCCAGCTGATCTGCTCCTGAGCTTTTCCGTCTTTGTTGTGACAGTTGAAAGAAGCCCTGCCAAAGGGAAAGTTCAGAGATTTTCAACTTAAAGCGCTTGGAGCGGCCGCACAAAAAAGGTGGAGCGATGGCAGCTGCATGTGGCTACATATGTTTGCTCCTTAGTGAGAGCAATTGAAAAACGACACTGGCGCTGAATGAACAAAAGCTATGTAGGCACAGGCCCCTAAATGGCAGACAGGTACTCTACAACAACAGCTTGAGTTTACACACCTGCAAAAAGCCGCCAGATCCTGTTTGTTCATGATGTGAACATGTCCTGCCATATTTGGCATGTTGTCTGAGGTGGCGTGTAATATCTGCCCTCATGCTTCCATGCGTCCTTGATGTTGGCATAGATAGAACCAGTAGATGGCACTAAAGGACGTAGTCAGAAGTTTTAGCTGCAACAAATGCAGCAACAGTGGAGGAGATTGTAATACACTACCTTTAAACAGAGGCAGCATTGTAGACGGCGGTGGTCTGTGCAGCCATCATATACATCGCAACATGTGGACAGAGAATTAATTTCACTAATTTCACTATATGTTATGATATATTACAGATTTGCTCCGTTCTGCTGTTATCTAAATTTCATTTCCTACGGTCGTATCTCACACATCTCGCCACGCTTCTCTGTTTCATCCGTATCCATAAGCTCTCAGAAAACGTGCACAAAATACGGATGAAATGAACACAGGACAGAAGGCTCCGTCCATCTTATTCTCTAACTCCATCATCGTCCATCGTCGTCTTTTATGCTCATCTAACGTTGAGCACAGAAGCGCCCGTAGGCTGCAGTTCTGATGATAAGTGCACGGTGTTGTTGGCTCAGAGAGGGGAAAGGCTGGAGAACACAATCAGATGCCTTCGAGAGCTCCGTCACACTCGCTGGGTCATTCTGAGCCAGTTGTTACTTCATGTTGTGGAGCTGAAGATGGGTTGAAGCTGCCTTGCTTTTACATGCACTGGCTTCAAGTCCAACACGGGACAGACAGATGGACAGAGGCCTCTGTCCTCTGAGGCTTTCATGTGTAAGGCTCCTGCTCTGCTGGCTTCATGCTTGGCTCCAGTCCTTGATCCTTGTCCTCATGTCTGTCTCTGTGGCTCCGACTCCAACAGGTGTCTTCCTCTCCCAGCTTTTAAAGCTGTATTATTTTGTATCAAGAGTTCTACCTGTCTTCCCATCAGTTTGAATTTGATTCTAGTTTCATCGGGCTTCTGCTAAAGCAGCAAAATGCAGTTTTTTTATTGTTGGCACTGCATGACATGAATTCTAAGTGTTTAAGTCTTAACATTTCAAACACTGACTGCTCACTGCCGTTTGGGTCTGACAGTTAGCTAAAGTGCAGCTTTAAGTCAGTGTATCTTCCATTTTCTGTCATTTCTCTGTCGTCTTTTTGTCTTCGCTGCTCAGCGCGGCTCCTCCTTTGTGCACTGACAGAGATTCAGGGCTGTGCTTTAATTTCATAGCATCTGACCTCTAGGCCTGACTTTGATAAGCTCTCAGCACATTTGTGCATTAATGTGTGTGTCGAGATAACTTGGACAGTGTGTGTGTGTGCGTGCGTGTGTGTGTGTGTGTGTGTGTGTGTGTGTGTGTGTGTGTGTGTGTGTGTGTGCGTACATGTGCGTGTGGGTGCGTGTGTGTGTGTGTGTGTGTGCACGCGCAGTTAGAGGATAAAGTAGCGGTAAAAAGTTACTACAGTTTTGGGAGGTAGTGTTTCTTAGTTGTAAGAGCTGTCTGCTGTGTGCGTGGTTTGTCTGAAACATTGTGCATCAGGCTATTTTCTTCCATCTGTGTGTGTGTGTGTGTGTGTGTGTGTGTGTGTGTGTGTGTGTGTGGTAGGGCTGCACGGTATGAGGAAAATATGCAATAACATTGTTGAATATTGCGATACTACTTCCAGTAGATATTAAAGTGTACTCAGTTCAAAACAAATAGCTTTTTGAATTAAAACAAAAAGAAAGGAAATTAACTCCAGCTTTCTTCCGTTAAATAAACTGAACATCAAACTGACACAAAAGGCACCAATTTGTAAAAAAAATTAATGATAGTTACATTTTGAAGTGCAGTTTTCTACTGATAACTCTCTTTCAACTAACTAAACAAGTCCCTGAGTGCAATATGGCAGTGTTTCGTGAGGCCTTTACACACAAGTTGACATCGCGATGACGATCAGAAAATGATATTTGGTGCAGCCAGAGTGTGTAGTAGTGTGCTGTTTGCTTGCAATCTCAATTTTAAAATCATAAGTACAGTGTGAGTAGGAGTGAGTAAGTGCAGCCAGCCATTTATACTGTGATGTCTTTAGTGTCCATTCCTATTAACAAAGCACACGTGACATAAGGCTCATCTTTACAGCACAGACGATAGAAGATGAAGTACAGTGGTGTTCAGAAAAGATCAAAATGCTTCGTTCTGCTCATCAAAGCAAACACACAACTTTCCCTCAGTCAGCTCAAAGTTTACGTCCCGTCAACACGTGTACAGATGTTTTTATAAATGGATAGTTTAGTTTTTTGGCCTCTTGTCCACAAGCAGATAGAGTTTTAGATGGAGTTGCTAAAGGTGCTTTCAGACCCAGAGTTGTCTTGCTTTGGTCTGAATCAGGGACTAATTTAGTTACAAAGCTGTAGATTGCCTAGAGTTGGTTCATGTTTACAAGCGGACCAGATCAAACGCCTTGTGTGAGAAAGCTGCTCTTGATTGGTCAGAATTTCCATGTGGGATAAATCCAGGAAGTAAAGCAAACGTTGAAGAAGAGTACGCTTGCAAGATAAATGTGACACTTTCTAATGTCACAATGGAGGGACAACTACGCAGGTTGATTTTAGCGCTGCTCATCGTGGACTATATTGCTGTCATTGTTCATTTTAGTCAAACCATACAGTTTGAAAACGAGGCGCGGCTCCAACTAGAAAACAATGTTTTGATGCATTGGATGTGCTGAATGTGCGTATTAAGGCAGTACAGGAGGAGGTGCACATTAATAATCCTCCAGGACTGTAGCATGCTCATGTTTAACCCAAACAATGTGTCATGTGACTGCAGTTGCTTCACATCCAGGTTGGAACACGTTCTCACCACAAACAAACAGCACCAGAGTTCATTTGTAACCGGACTGAGACTTTCTTGAAGAGGTGGTCTCTGTTTTGGTGCAATTGCTGTGTTCACACCTGCCCAAACGAACCGCACTCAGGGGGCAAACGAACTTGAGTTTGATTGAACCAAACAGGGCAGCCGCAAAAGTAACTAGGCGAGCAGCTTTTGCATGCCCAGAGCATTCCCTGAATCTTTCAGTGAGCTCTTTATATCAAAAGAGAATCAACAGTGATGAGATCTCCAGTCAGCATTTTGAAAAAGATAACTTGCACACTCCACCACCTTTGAGACTGTGGAAGACAGCTAACGTCGGTGAGCGTTTGGCGTCGTTTCTGTGTTCTAGTGTGGGCGCAGATATTTTGTAAAACGAAGGTTGAGTGAACAGAATTAAACAGAGGGGGAAAATTTCCATCTATAGAAATGTCTGTACACGTGTAGCCAAGGCCTTCATCACAAAAACTACACCTTCAACTGAAGGTGAAAAAGAACAATCACACTGCAGCAGTGATTACACTTTCACATGTACTTTGGTTTTTGAGCCGTCCTTGCAGTTAATGTGATACATATTGACAGGAAGTGTTTACTGGTGGTAGAAAAGAACTGTGATTTTGTGCGAATAACGACCTTTTTTTAATCTTATTCATTCTGATTTAAAGCTGCATTAATTGATTGATTTGCCAGCCAGAAAACAACTGTCCAAAGTCTGCCGAGCTGTGAACTTCAGATTCAGGTGGTAACTTTACACATTGTTTTCTTTAACCCATGAACATATTAATTAGTGCAGCTTTAAATACCTGTATTACTTCCAGTGTTGGAATGTAACTTAGTACATTTACTCAAGTACACTACTGAAGTACAGCTTTGTGGTATATGTACTCAAGTATATCCATTTTATGCTTTATTATACTCATATTTTTTACTTACAATTACTTTGCAGATTCAGGTTATCAACACAAAATATACATCAACTAATAAATTGTGATGTGATGGTGTTGGGGAATGAAAATCAGCTTCACATAAGGTATATAAAGTAATTAAAAATAGCCCCAGCTTAATCAGCTACAAGATTAAAGTGACAAACATTATTATAACACAATTATATATATTATTCTGAAATGAGCCGTACTTTGACTTTTGGTACTTCAAGTATATTTTGATGCTAATACTTTTGTACTCTTATTTAAGTAAAAGTTTGAATGCACTGTGCAGTTTCTACTACTTTACTCAGAGATGTACTATGCAGGATTTAAAAAACTCCCTCCCAAACATCACTTCAGACCCTCGCTTAGTGTGTGGTGGTGTGGCCCTCTGCCTGAACTTTATTGCCTCTGTTCAGGTTGTTTATGGTTGTATATCCCCACATTGCCCAGGTGAGGCCGGGGCGTTATATTAAGGTAGTGAACAGGTGCCACACTGTATGCAGCGGGCATCCAAGTGACACAGTGCCAGACAAATGAAAGAACAGTGAGGCAAAACGGGCGTGTTTAAAAACAGTAACTGACAATCCTGCACAGTATACCTTCAAGTAAAAGGTCTGCTTCCACCACTGGGTACGTTTGAATATTTTGGCAATCATATAAAATGGGTCCTACGAGCTCCGACCTGAAGAACTAAGAACAATGAACGAAATGATAATTATGGAGCTGCACAAACTCTGAGGGCGGAAAAATACCAAATGCTGACGAAACTGTCAGACAAACAAAACCAAAATGATTTGATCAGAACGGGGAACTTGCACAGGCATTATATCATCATTTTGAGTCCTCACAACTCTTATGTCTTTTTTTTTTTTATTATTATTATTATCAAAAGACAATCTTTATGATCATCGTTTATTTGAACCCGTTTGGTCGAGAGGCAGTTTGTTGAATGTTGTGTAAAAGTTGGATTCTGACGGAAAAATAGAGTCTGCACCCGAGACCATGCTCCGAGTTTTGGTGAGAATTAAATATACGTTCATGGGATTGTTTTCTAGTGTACAGACTCTATTTTTCCATCTTTCACATATTTTTCTGTCCAGCATCTTGTATTTATCATCTGTGTGAATAAAAGTTGGATTCTGACTCTCGATGATGTTCCAGAGGACAGTGGGATGTTTTCAGAAGTGGGATGATTGATTTGGTCGAATAAATTGAAACAATTTTTCTCAATGAAACATTAAAGTACAAAGACTTCATATTAATTTGAATCCCCTGATAATCCATCCTCAGTGAGCAGTCACTGCTACGTGAAATGTCCCACAGGTCAAACTGGACTAAAACGCAAATTACTTTCAGTTTCAAAACTTCTGCTTAAAGGAAGCACAATGTAAGGAGGTCACTGTATGCAAGACACATGTATGAAACCGTGTGAGTTCGTCCATGCTTTACAGCCTTCCAGTTGAGAGTGGGTCATGGTGCTCATACTGTTGTCTTTGAGTATCTCATAATAAAAACAATGCTTGACATGAACTGATGTTTGTGTGGTGTTTTTGGCTCAGTGAGTGACGGACTAATGGATGTAATGATGGACAAGACAAAAGATCAGCTTCATTTTTACCCCCTGATTTTTAAAACACAACCAACCAGAGAGGCTCATTAGTGTCTGATGTGACCATGTTAGCATGCAGAATGTAAACTCGCTGCATGTCTCACTGAGTGTCTTATAAATATGTATTGCATTTATTCTGAAGGGTCTCAGAGTTTTTGAGGCTGGGATGATGCCGTCCAAAAAGCTTTAAAATGGAGCTGCAGCACAGTCACAAACTCACTGTGTCTGAAGGGCGAGACTTTCACACCCCTTTCAGTTACAAGTAAGTAACCACAATACTCTGACTGGTAGCGATGAAGGGAACAAATAGACTGAACGTGTATGCTGTCAGATGTTTTATTTCCGATATACAAATTCAAATTATACATGAAAAGCAGATCATTTAGCGACTGTGTGATTGCGTCCTCTGATGGGGACATCATGGAGCGGTGGTTAAAATTTGGTCAGCTGCTCCTGAAATAAAATGGCTGCATTTAGAGCACATCAAAGTAAGAACATGACGGTTTGCTTTAGATGCATAATGTACATAAATGCTGACTCTTATGTTCAGCACTCACCCCCATGAACCCAGGCATGTCCTGTATGATCACCATCTCGTCATTCTCCTGCTGTCTCCTCCTCCTCCTCACCCTCCAGGCTTTCCCTACGATCAGCATGGAAACCACAAACATGACCGCTGCCACAGACACTGCCACGGCTGTGACCACTGCGGAGTTATTAGCAGCTCCCTGCGGAGCATCTTGGTCTGCAGCCTTCATCAGACCAGCATCAGTGTGGACTGCAGGGCGGAAAAGAGGCTGAGACTCCAGCAGATGAGATATATCTGAGGACAAATAGAGAACAAGCAGGACACTTAAGAGACAGGATGATCTCAGGTGAACAGTATGGTTGTGCGTGATGTTCTGTTCCTGTCCGACTCTGCACCTTCCACACTGAAGAGGAAGAAGGCGTCGTCTCCTTTGATGAAGTTTCTGCTCTTTAGTCGGTTGTGGGTGATGAAGACACTTGTTCCGCTGCCTGGGCCTCGATAGTAGTGGCTGCCGTCAGACGCAGTCACTTGAGAGCCCACCTTCCTGGGATCGTCCCAGTAGTACTCAGTGCCTGCAGAGAAACAGATGAAATGTCATTCTGTGTTTGACCAACAAAGCAACAGTTCATTGTATAAAGAACAGAACGAGGGGCGAGCAAGTAGCAGCGCCTGCGTCTGAAAAATGGAGCAAGAGCGGAAGTGCCTAAAACTGCAGTTCCTGTAACGGCCAGTTGAGGCTGGCTCCAAGAGCGAGTCCATCCCCATAGACCCCTTGTGATAAAATACCCAACTCTACAGCAGAAATAAACGTGTTTACAGCTCGATACAAAAAACACACTATTTCAGTGTGTATTCATGATTTTGTCACGTTCTGGTCGTCTAAAGTCTTGTTCAGCTTTTGGTTGTACTAAAAGACCCTCTAAGGGCCCTGACACTCCAGGCCAGGGGTCGGCGATTAGTAAACATCTGGCTGTCAGTGAGCATCTGTTGCCCTAGGTTTTGTGGTGTGTCCTGCGCAGTTGGCCCTTGTTTCTCTTTTTGAATGATGAATACACCGCCACCTGCTGGTATGGACAGTTATTTCCTCTCACGCAGACACAGAATGTACATACTGTACACGAGTTCACGAAAATGAAAATTGTCGAAATGAACGAAAATTAGCATTTGCATCATCGCAGTAAACCACAGACTGTAAATGCACCGTGCTAACCGAGCTAGAATTTGAGTTAGCTCCACACTTTCAGCCAAATATGGTCACTTCTGGCTCCAAAACTCTAAGATGGCGACAGCCAAAATGCCAAACTCGAGGCTTCAAAAAACGGAGGGTGATGTCACAGTGGCTACGTCCGTTGTTTGGCAAGTCAAGCTTTCTACACTATATGTTTTCCCACCCTCTCTTCGCCTACCATCAGAGGACATCTTGTCGGGGTCGGTGGTGACCATCCGGTGCATGTTCATGTGCTGTCTGATGTCAGACTGCTGATCCATCAGGGCTATAGTTGCCTGCTGCCATGGGCACGGCCACTTGAGCTTGTGGTCGTTGGGGCCTGAGGTCAGATGGAAGTACGTTGCCATGTACCCTGGACGGTCACTTCTTCCGTTGAGGTACACACCGACCTACAGATCACAGAGCAGTGTGAAGCAACGTTAAAGTGTTTTTCAAATCAATTTACTTTGTGTTATTCAAAAGACACTGTTGCAGCAGGAACCTGTGACAGCATGAGATGGTAAAGTAAGTTAAGCATCCATAACTGTACCAAAGGTGTGTCGAGCTTTGGATTTCCTCAAGATTGAGAGAATCAAATATTACCTGGAAGGAATAACCTGCAGGTGACAGAAAGCGAGGGCTGTACAGTTTCTCTCCCACTGGTGTGGTGGCCAGCAGGCGGGTGATGTTGCGGATGTGCCAGATGTGCTGAGGGCACTTGGTGGAGGACAGGTTAATGTCATCCAGGGAGAAACCTCCCTTCGAGGAACCCTTTCCCCTCACACCCTCAAAAACCACACGGGCCTTCCGTGTCACGTGCAGATTGATGTTATGCAGTTCCCAGGAGCCCATGACACCTCCTGTGAAGAGAATAGACATTAAACACTAATTAATCGCTATAGTTTTTTTACTTGATTTGAGCGTCATTGAAATTATTCTGATGACATATATTTATGTTTATTCTTAGGTGCCAACGTCTAATGGCCGGTAATTGGCCAGTGGGGCCAGGTCTCTCTTGTAAAAGAGATTCTCAATGTCAATGGGACTTCCTGGTTAGATAAAGGATGAATAAAATAAATGACTAAGGGAGTAAAAGAGGACGTCAGGTGTTGTAATATAAAGAGAGCGACAAAGACTGTGTTTGAAAGACATGACCAGATGTAAACTACATCAACAAGAGTTTCTGGGTATGAGACATACTCAACTGACCCACAATGCATTGTGTCTCTTCAGATGGCAGCGGCGCAACGGCACAAATTACAAGCCAGGCAATAAGCTGTTAAAATATGTCACCTTACTATGTTTTCATATTTTTCCAGGTGGGAAAGTGAGTATTTTACAGAGCTCCTAAAGTCCCGAAAGGTGATGTATTTATTTTTGTTTTTTATCAACAGTTTTATTGCTGTTGTTTATTTCTTTTAAGCTTAACACATATTCAACAAGAGAAAATCAGATAAGAGGACACTGCATGAAAACAGAACAGAAAAATAAATAAATGAATAAATAGTAGGTGCAGTTTTCCCTGTCTGAAGCATTATAATGGTAGTGACAGGAAGTGATAACGGCTATTTATTGGGCTGATAACACTGAAAGAGGTTGGGACGAAAAATGACAGAGTGCTGGTAGAATCTTGGTCTTACATTTAATTATAAACATACTGTACATCAGACAATATGTAATATTTAATACGTTACCTGAAATACTCTTGAAGAGCGTCAGTTTACCGCTGGGGTTGGCCTCGTCATATTCTCGCACCCAGATATTGAGAACGTCATCTTCTGCCCCGCTGTTATAGAGGAAGAACTGCAGACACTGGGCTCCAGGTTTGGGGTAAAGCCAGCGACTCTCCAGGAGTGCACGGGCACCAGGTTCAGCAAAGGCTGTGCTGAAGTGCATGAAGTAGCCTTTTGCTGAAGGCAGGAGGAAACAACAGTGAGTAATGCTGGGCCTCAGAAGTTTGTCATATTACATTTTATGGCACTGTATTTAAGAACCTGTGTCAAGTCGTCTCCAGGCCGTGCAGTCTGGACGTTCAGGGGCTCAAAGTTTATTAGCAGTAAATCTCAGAATTATGTTTCTTTATATAACGACTAATTAAAGAAACACGCTTAAAACTCTTGTATCTAATAAATCACTATGTTGGTATTTATCTTAGTCAATGTGTTTTTACTGCCAGCCTGCACTTTGTACAGATAAAGTCATAAATCACTTCAGGCACCTTTGTTTTAAATATGTCCAGACACTGAGCACCAAGGCCAGCTATCTACAGTATGAGGCTTGATAAGGTGATGAAGTGATTAGCCTTCTGTAATAACTGCTAACTGGACAACAACACAGATGTGTATATGTGTAAGACAAGATTTAACTGTATATCTATCTGCATTTTCCAGTGTTTCATTCATAAAATAGATTTTTGTGACTGCACCATTTCCCTGAAACTGAGAGACCTACATATTCTGTAACACGTTTGGTGTCTCTGGAAGCTTTCAGAGTCTCAGTTGATTTTAAAAGCAATTTGCAGGACTTTGAACCAAGGAAAGTAGAACATGCATTTTGTTATGATTGACTTTTACCTTTGCATTGTCCCATGTTGGAGAAGTCAGTCTGAGGCCCTCCGCTCACAGAACTACGTTGTTCCCACTTTGCGTTGCCGGGACCCTGAATCATCCCGCAGATGTTCGCCTCCTCAAAGTCACAGCTGTCCACAAAGGTTGAAGACTTGGCTGTGGAGAGGAAACAGTCACAGAGTCATCAAGATACTTCAGTGCACGTATTCAGTCATAATGGTGTGCACTGGGGCCCATCCTAACTACTGTGTGCCACTGCTTCCATATACAGCAGCATGACTATATTCCCAAAGAGAGGTAGGAAAAGGTGGAGGAAGAACATTCTCTTACATTCTCTGACTATAACAAGAAGAGCAAAAATCTTCCCAGAGGCACATTAGGCAGGCTAAGGGGTTTAGATGCTGCAACATCATCATGCAAAAACCTAGAGGAAAAATAGCATGGAGAGCAGGAAAAGTTGCAGGAACGCAACATGTTGATGCCTTAAAAATACATTTCTCTTCCAAAATTCGAAAGTTTGGATTTGAATACATAAGACGCACTACTTGGGAGCTTTGGAATTATATAAAAACATAAAAAACGAAGGAGTTCAAGTATCTCGAAGTCTTGTCCACGAGTGAAGGTAGAATGAAGTGTGTGATGGATCGGCGGTTTGAGAGTTTGTTGGTTAAGAGGGAGCTGAGCCAGAGGGCGAAGCTTTCAATTTACTGGTCCATCTACGTCCCAACCCTCACCTATGGTCATGAGCTCTGGGTAGTGACCAAAAGAATGAGGTCACGGATACAAGCTGCGAAATGAGTTTCCTCAGAAGGGTCACTGGGCTCAGCCTTAGAGTTAGGGTAAGGCGCTCGGACATCCGGAGGGAGCTCGGAGTAAAGTCGCCGCTCCTTCATGTCGAAAAGGGGCAGTTTAGGTGGTTCAGGCATCTGATCAGGATGCTTCCTGGGCGCCTCCCGTCAGAGGTGTTCCAGGCACGTTCAACTGGTAGGAGGCAGACCCAGTTGCTGGTGAGAGGGGATGTTTGGAACACAACCCAACTTCGGATAAGCCGTTGAGAATCGGTGGAAATATTGGAACCACGCTTTAAGGGGAAAAAATCCTGTACCCATCCCATTTGATCGGGTACCATGACTTAACGAAACAGATCTCAAAAGAGAGGTTTCAGGGTCTCATTTGAGCATCAGTCTCAATAATAATTAGATGGAAACTTCTTATGTAAGAGCTTTAAATCAGGACACCTTTGGTCAAATATGTTATCACATTTTATTTGCCCTCCATGAAAGGAGAGATCAAAGGAACAAGATGCTGACACGACACAGAGCTCGATCAGTCTGCTTGATAACTGAGGGGTGATATTACAGGTAGAGAGCAAAAGTGCCACCATACACACAAAATGGTTGCATCATCTCGCAACAGAAGTTGAACAAAAATCATTCTTATTTTACGAGGTGATTTAGTTTATTGATCATTCAAACACTCAAAGTGCAGGTTTAATGCCTTGTGAATTGTTCAATGGACAAAATGACAGGTCAAGAAGACTCACTGCAGTTGTAGAGAAGGTTGAGCTTGGCGAGGTCATTAGCACTGAACCCCATCCTCTGACCAATCACATCCATGAAGTGGGGGATCTTGGTCACGATGGTGGGCTCAGAGGCGATGTTGAAGGCCGTCTTGCTGTAGTGCATTACAGAGCCGTAGTCATAGGGCACACCGAGAGCAGTGGACACTGTGTCATCGTAAGTTTTGAAGTTGTGCTCTTTACCTGAGGAAGGTATAAAAACAATATCAGGAAGGATGGAGTGCAAGCAGCTGCCCACCAAATAATTCAGTTTTTCATTAAATATAAGAACATGAGTTTTTACTGATGGATGTTACCAGGTTCGATGCGATCCCACATGATGTCTACGTAATCGTTGCGGTCAGCTCTGGACTGCTCGTGCCAGAAGCCCAGAGCGTGCAAGAACTCGTGTTCAACGGTTCCTAGACGATCACAGTTTCTACCGATGGACAGCCGCTGCTTCCCCACACGCTGGTTACCTACAGGAGAGGAGCATCTATACAGAGAGGGAGAGCAAAATACACAGACATGAAGTTGTGAGCCATGAAACCAAAACAGAAAAGCAGTTAGTAGCCCAGGCTATTATTTGCTTAAATCACTGAACTCAACAGGCCTATATTTGGGACAGGCCTTCAAATCCTTTCACACAAAACTGTTGCTCTGCAAAGATGGGTAATACAATCATAGAGAGGATTATCACACCACGTTATCCTGTTTAAACAATACTCACACCTTGGATTAATTTTTATGAAAGACCCCTTTGATCGATGGACCCTTACGAACTAAAGGAGTATGAATATTTTATTAATTACCTTGAGAAATTGAGAAATGGACACATATTCTGACTTTATGACAGTTTAAGAAGAAGGAAGTCACAACTTGTTCTTTCGTCATGGCGATAAATCTGAATGAATTACAGTCTTCTCTGGTATGGGCTGCCGTTTGTAAAGTGGCTCGCACTGAAATTAACAGCAACATTTTGCCACATTTAGCTTCAAACAACGTTTAAAAAAGTGGTGTGAATTTTTTAAGTCACTTTTTACCACATTTACAGTAATATTTGAAATATGTTAAATATGATGTCACAGTTAAATCTAAATCTTAAATGTTAAACCTAAATGTTAAATCTAAATGTTAGATGTTAAATCTTAATGCTAAATCTAAATGTGAAATCTAAATGTTAGATGTTAAATCTTAATGCTAAATCTAAATCTAAATGTGAAATCTAAATGTTAAATCTAAATCTAAATGTTAAACCTAAATGTTAGATGTTAAATCTAAATCTAAATGTTAATTCTGAATCTAAATGTTAAATATTAAACCTTAATCTTAATGTTAAATCTTAAATCTAAATCTAAATGTTAAACCTAAATGTTAGATGTTAAATCTAAATCTAAATGTTAATTCTAAATCGAAATGTTAAATATTAAACCTTAATCTTAATGTTAAATCTAAATTCTAAATCGAAATGTTAAATATTAAACCTAGATTTAACATTTAGATTTTACATTTAGATTTAACTGTGACATTATATTTAACATATTTCAAATATTGCTATTAATGTGGTAAAAAGTGACAAAAAAATTCACACCACTTTTTTAAACATTATTTGAATCTAAATGTGGCAAAATGTTGCTGTTAATTTCAGCGTGAGCCACTTTACAAACGGCACCCCATACTCTGGTGCTCACGGTTTCAGTAAAACAAACTGAATGATTGAATTGTGGAAAATCTAACCTAACTAACATTATGTAGCGTCTCCATATTGACAAAAGTTTAAACATTAATATTTGTATGAGTGATCTAAGCAGCTTAGCTCAAGTGAGTAGCCAAAACCTGGTTTTAGTCATCCAAAGAACTTATAAAATGAACCGCCTGGCAACCAGACCGGCCCTCTATTTGAGACCGGCCTTTATTTGTCTAAATGTGTAGCCACACCGAGCTAATGAAAGGGACCCGGCGTTTATTTGGGACCAGGCTTTTAACTGAAGTTTACGTTAAAAGTATTAATTAGCACAGCTTCAAACATTTGTTTGGGTTGCAGTGTTTGACTTCTCAAAGGTTCTCAAACGAGCACTACACTCTTGGGGAAAAAAAAGTTGTGCGTTTGAATGAGCATTGGCATATCTCAACAATACATTTTAGTGCTCACCCGCTCCCTTTGTACACAGAGATGTAGTTCTCCTCTCCTTTCCACGGTGTGAAGTCAATGCAGGTCTTCAGTCTGTACTGGTCAAACGCCTTCAGGATCACTCCCTTTGCATTCATCTCTGAAGTGCAACACAAAAAACAGATGAAAAACCTGGTGCATATCCATAATAACATGGTTAGTAGTGTGAATTTGAGTTTTACCCAGATTGTCCTCGAGGTAGTAGGGGATGGTGGTCGGCCAGCGATACTTGTCTCCTAAGATGGAGTTTCTGCTGGGTGTCTGATGGGAATAAAGAGAACAACAGGTTGACAATCAGGGTGGATAAAGGAAGGAAAGAACACAAGATAAGAGCATTTCTTTTTTACACTCCACCCTGTATTGACTGCAAACTTAATTTTAAACTCCATTTTAAATCATTTTTAATAATGTTTTTCATCTTTGCTACTTTATATATTGTGTTTTTTATTTAATTGTAAATCATTGTGTGATTAATTTTGACTTTTACATTTTTATTTCCTCTTTACTCTTTTATTGTAAATCTGTATCCTTTGTTATGTTTTATATTTATTGCTCTGTAAAGCACACTGAATTGCCCTTCTGTATGAAATGTGTTATACATACGGGACTCTCGTCTTCCGCATACAATTAAATGTACGCATTCATTTTTGTTTTATGTTCTTTTCTTTTGATATGTTTGATTTTGTTGTATGACATATGACATTAAAAGGATAATTCTTCAATGGTATATAATGTTTATCTGTACAATGTACTGTTATATTTGAAATAAAAAAATAGAATATAATAATCATTAATATTATAATGTTTAATAATATTTATATATATTGAATCAAATATATTAATATATTTAAATACATTAAATATATTGAAATATCAAATAAATTCAATATATGTCATAATATATAATATAATTAAATAAATAAATGTCAAGGTTTGCCAAAGTTATATTTTTGTAGCAATATTATTATTATTACACAAATTATCTGAACTGTTTGAGAAAAGAAAATGCGTGTTTTATGCTCGATTATCCACCTAAGCACACAATATCAACTGAATCAAAATGAATGATAAAACTAGGTAATTTCTGAGGATCATCTGTGACTATATAGAGGTATAATATCAGGTGTGCACTGATTTCTCTGTGCTCCAAATGTCCATTCACACACACAGAATTTAGACACAAACATAATACTGTACTCTGTATGCCTGAATATACAGATCACTGAGAGTAGCCGCAGTTTTTGGTGTCTGTGCACACTAGCTTACTTCGTACATCTCGATATCTCCCTCCACCAGGTCCAGCCCAGCCGCTGCAAAGGAAAATTAAATCAATTCATGAACATGCTCAGAGACACAGAGACAGATTATACAACAGAGCAAAACAAAAATAATGTGTCCACAAACCTTTGTTGATATCAAACATGTCCCAGTCATGACCATCATCAACATCAGTCTCTGTGGATGTAGAATCAATAACATGCAGCTCAAAAATTGGAATACAGGACGTATAAAAGCATTTTATTAACATAACTAGCACTGCTCCCTGCACCACAGAGCTGAAAAATGTTTACTTTGATATTGTCACATATATTTTCAGCTTATTTATATTAGATTTAAATTATGAAATGCTGCATTTTTTTTGTCTACCTTTTGACTGTCACTAACTTAAAACACATCCTGATATGTGACTCACCTATATCACCTGTTAGCTTAGCCGCTGCCTGGTAACAACATTAGAAAATAAAATCGTAATCAATGTCATTGCAACGTCACTGTTTTGCACTGGAAATATAATATGGATGTTGAAGTCATATAAAATGCAGAGGCTCACATTTACCAGTCCCAGGCCAAACAACAGAACGATCCACCTGAGGTCCATGGCTCCAGCTGAACACACACTCGACCTGCCTCAGCCCAGCTGTGTCTGAAAAAATGTCTTTACTTAGTTTTTGTGCTGAGGAAAAAACACTGCAGAGCATGCAACATTCACATGATCTGATTTTTACAACTGGGGTTGAGGGAGATTACATAGCTGTCAAATTAATTATTAATTTAATAGTCATGATTAGCTTATCTAAGCGTTGTAGCCACACTAATAAACATACACTGGTGCAGGAGGTTTTCAAAGTTCAAACAAACAGTACACACAGACACAGACACACAGACATGACCTTACCTGACAGTCCAATCTGGTCATATTGGCAGTTTTACTCAAGTGGCAAAAATAAAGCCAACGTGGAAGTGCCAAAAACTGCAGTTCCTCAATCGGCCACTTGAGGCTGAAGCCAAAAGCGAGCAAATCCCTGCTTTATTGACTTGTTGTGAGTGGCGTAAGGTAGCTACCACGGGCCCTAGACTAGTGCATGCTAGTTACTAGTTACAATGTGCACACACCACTGGCAACTGTTTATAAAAAAGCCAAAGGTAATTTACGGAGCTTTGCTACTTTTCCCTCCTGTTCATGTCTCTCTGTCCTTTCTTACAACTAAAAGACACAACTGCTCGTCATACACGCAGACGTGCTCTTCTTGACAGTCTTGACAGATTTTGCACCTAAACTAGTTACTGTATCGTATCGTCGAGTCACATGATCAAACAGATATATATATATATATATATATAGTGATTTCTTTTTTTGTCATAAATTTTGTTATAGATTGCTGCTGACTATTTTACAAAAAAAGTAAAAAAACAAAAGGAAAAACAAAAAAGGAAATCATGACGGAAAGGGTTTGCATTATTGACGGTATATGGCCCATAGTAAATGGCGCCATTTTTCATTTAATGTGAGTTCTTCTTTGAACACAGGTGGAGTTCAGAGAAGTTACCAACTGTTGCTTTAAGTTTTTTAGACACTTCCAAATTATTTTACCATGTAATTTCCTGGGATTCATAGTAAATATAGTGTATGCGATATGTACACAAGGTTTTTTTGGGGTTTTTTTTTTAAGTTTGAGCATTTTTCACGGTAAGGAAGCGTATTGCTGCCAAATCAGGGGAAAAAAATAATGGATCAGTATTACATTATAATGTGAAAAGTTTATTGTTCTAACAAGAAGTTTTTTACATTATAAAAATATATTTTCAGGTCAAAACGTGATAACTGATATTGTAAGACCATGAAAAGTTTCGAGTTATGATGAAATATGGCTCGTTGGTCTAGGGGTATGATTCTCGCTTCGGGTGCGAGAGGTCCCGGGTTCAAATCCCGGACGAGCCCATATTTCAGGAGCAGCAGTACCTCTTTGGTTGTTCAAGTCCACACCATCTATCGAGCGTGGGCTGGGAGCTGGAAAGGTGTCAGTTCACCTCCTGGGCACTGCTGTCTCACTCTCACATCCCTCCACTTAGTGCATGTATAGGTCCTGTTTTCAGCAAGGGATTAATAAAGTACATAAACAAACAATATAGTCTCATATTAAAACAATATAGTTTCATGTTAAAATGTGATAACTTATATTGTAAGAACATTCATGTGAATACAAGATAAGTTCTCATGTTTTCACGTGAAAATGTATTGTTATGTAAAAAACTTCTTGTTAGAACAATATACTTTTCATGTTATAGCGTAATACTGACCCTTTTTTTGCCCTGGTGTGGCAGCAATATGTTTTTTCTGGCCGTGGTAACTGTGGTGGCATGTTTTGTTTTCTTCAAAAATGAGTGGTAAAATAAATACAAAACACAACCTTTCACATTTGTATGCCCCTCTCCTAAACCATTTTTTTAAACTATAAGTTCCTCCCCAGTGTAAAAAAATTTTTTTTGACACGCCTCCCACTTTGTGCAGCACCCACCCCCCTCACAAGTCACGAACAGTCCCTTAGGACACGGTTTTGATGTTTTCCCTGCTGGTGTTGCACCTCCAGTCCTGCAGGGGGCGATAATGCGCCTCCAAGCGGGCTGTCTAACCGCCGGTGAATCAAAACAAGCAGAAGGAGAAATACATTTTGAAGAAGTGATTTCAGACAGTTACAGCTAAGACACGTTTAGAGTCAGAGATGTTAACTTTGAGTTACATTTGGGTCTGTTGTAAATTGTTGTTGTCGTGTTGAGGTTGTTACAGTTACAGTTAAGTTAAAGTAACACTGATGAGTGTTGCGATAAGTTTCAGTTAGCCTCGGGTTAGCCAGCTAGCTGCAGTTAGCCTGCTCTGCTAGCTAATGTCTGTTAGACGGGCTCTGGTGGACTGTGTTGTGTTGTCTCTGCAAGATGCCTGTGTGTTTTATCCGTGCTGCAAAGGCTGCTTTTCAAGGATTGATGCTGAAGGACAGGACACGACGAGGTAAAAAAAAATATTCTTTTTTTGACAAATTAATTTGTTCAGGTTAACTAACATGAACAGCAGTACTTTATTATGTCTTACTGACAAGTTTATATGGAAGTATCTAATTATATAAAGTCTGAAACTTATCTGAATGTGCTTAAAACAGAAAGTAAATTGATTTCTAAAATGCAAATAACCCCCTGACACATGGACACACTTTAACCTGTCTTCTCCACCACAGATGCAGATGTGCTAAGTGTGGTTACAGCTGTGTGAGGGAACAGGTTGACTACAGGTATCGTCTCTCATTGAGGGTGACCCGGGACAGATGCATATTTGGAGTGACAGTGTTTGGGGCCTGTTTGAACCAATTCTTTGGCATTCATGCAAGTGGTTTACAGAGGTGAGCTGAGGACATCATCTTTAAAGCAACTCCAAATTTCTGTAAATTAGTATTAGTCTGTTAACTTTAATCACTCATGTATTCATATTAAAGGAACAGTGTGTCAGAGTTAGTGGCATCTAGTGGTGTGGATTGTAGATTACAACCAGCTGAAACTGCTCATGTGTGCTAGGTGTAAACTCCAGGGACACTATTCACAAAGCTGCTCAGTGGTGACGAGATTCAAAGTAACTTTTTAGAGTTGTGACGTTTTCTCAGAATTTCCCCTTAAAGTTAAGACTAGGTCCTTGAAAAGATAAAAGGTATTCAGAGCATCTTAGACCTTAAAAGGTGAAAAACTGTCAGGAGCAGGGAGGAGGACTTTTGAGAGGCTTCAGAGTTTCTTAAGCAGAGGAGAAAATGGTGGAAAGACAAAGAGGTCGGAGAAATATTCTCCAAATACTGGATGGCAGTGAGAAAATTAAATGCTACAGATTAGATCATGCAGGAATAATATTTGTAGCCAATACACACACATTACCCACCCAGTGTAATTATGCTATAACACCAGAAATAAAGTGATCACAACATCATGATATTCTGAAAAACTGTAAAACCCAACAGTGCAACTGTGATGACTTGGGTCTGTTTCAGCCTTCCATCAGCAGAATGATCACAGTAACAGTGACAACACTTTCACAGTCAGCAGTTCATTTCATTTCCACTGGGTGTCCTCACACCTTACAGGCTCACAAAAGGGTGTATCTGTGTCACCTATCACCCACACCTTCTCATTAAGGTACAAGCTTCTGTCTCTTCCTCGCTCAGAGTTGCTTTGAGAACTTTCCTAAATCACTCGGACTATCCAGAGAATTATCTACAGAGGTCTCTTCCTCTCCAAAACAAAAAGGCCTGTTGATGTAAACCAGTAAAAAACACTGAATAAAGCAGTTTCACGTTAAAAGTTGGTGTATGGCCCTATCTAGAGCCAGTGTTAAGTTTGTTTGTTCTGGGCTACTGTAGAAACAGTGTAACATGGCCATCTCTGTAGACTAGGACCCACTCCCTGTTTAGATATAAATGGGCCATTCTGAGGTAACAAAAACACAACAGTTTTTATTTTTATGTAATTATACAATACAGAAAACACACTTATTATATTTTAATCCACCTCTACAAATATATCCCCCGAAATCCTACGCAGTGGACCTTTAAGAATGAGCATTATTTTTGTCGTTGGGTAGGATTGAATATGATACTTTGTTGTAGCATTATCAACCACAACAATCAAAATTCTCTCAGGTTTTCAGGGCATTTAAAGATATCTTAAACATGCTGTGTATCTGAAGCATCACATCATTCTCTGTGTTGAACATTTAGACTGCATTTTAAACACCGCACAGACACAAGTCTAATTTAAGTGACCTCTTCAGTTACTATCTGACATTATCTTTGTACAAGTTTCAGTATGGATTGCTCCCTTGTAGATAATGATTGTTCCACATGCAGCATAACTCCTGGGTTTGGTGGGAGTATATGTTGCTGAGGTTCCCCTGGGCATTTTGTTTTTCATATCTTGTAGTTATCAAATGATGGTAAACAACAGACACAGCCTCTGCAGTGTGAAACATCACCTCTGCTCTTTTTTACCCAAATGTTTTAACTTAGGAAAGTGTTTTAACTTATTAGTTCTTAGCAGTTTTTTTGTGTCAGGCGAGGTGACGTAACTCTGCTATAAAACACTGGTGTGACTCTCTGTCATATCTGTCATGTTGTAGGCTGGTGGAGAACTCGGACGGAGCATCAGACAGATCCACGTTGTTGGTGAAGGCTGTCAAGGACTGTTTCATTGGCAGACGTTTCATCTTCGGTATAAAGGTATAAGTGCAATTGGGTGTTGCTCTATTTTGTGTATATGTTGGAGGATAAATAGCAAACAATTGCAGTAAACAAATGGTTAACCAGCTTTGAGATCCTGCCCCTTCTACTACGTAGGCAATTAGGTGACCATTAAGGGTGAGAAGTATCCTGACCATGTTGGGTGCACTATGTTGGTACTCATAGTGCACTGCATTTTGTCATGACAGTTTCACTCTAACCATTGATAATCCAAAGTCCGTCCATCTCCCTCAGGTTAAGAGTCTGGGCGTCATCCTGGACAGTACACTAACATCAATAATGTTACTCGATCTGCATACTTTAATCGTCTTCGCCCGTCACTTACACCTCAGAGCGCTGCTATCCTCATTCTTTGGTTACATCTCGTATTGATTATTGCAGTCCAGTCCTCTTTGGTCTCCCTCTCAAGTGTCTTCATAAACTCCAGTTGGTCCTGAATTCAGCCGCCCGTATCATTACCAGAACTCCCTCCATAGATCATATCACTCCTGTTCTCCAGCAGCTTCACTGGCTTCCTGTGAAATATTGCATCAATTTCAGGATTCTGCTTCTCACCTTTTTAAGGCCCTTCACAATCTAGCCCTTTCCTACCTGGCTGGACTCCTCCATATCTACACACCCTCCCGTACTCTTAGATCCTCTTCTGCACTCCAGCTCACATCACCATCTGCCCGCTTGACTACCATGGACTCTAGAGCCTCCAGCCATTCTGCTCCCACCTTTGAAACTCTCTCCCCCACAACATTCACGATATTGACTCCCTTTTCACTTTTAAATCCCGTCTGAAAACACACCTTTTAAGCTGGCATATTCGGTCTGATTTATTGTTGACACACATATTACTGATGATGGTTTTATCAATTTTATACCTAATAATAATAATAATAATTATGATTTTGTCTAGTCATTTTATTAACTTTTATTTTATATTACTCTATTTTTTGACTTTGTGATCTATGGATACAATGCTGCTTGTTTGTTTTTTTACTGTGTCGTTTGAGGTGTCTTTGAGTGTTCTGAAAGGCACCTCTAAATAAAATGAATTATTATTATTATTATTATACTTCTCAGTGTGAACGCACTCATGCACTCAAAAGGATAAATACGATAAAGTATCTGATTTTAGGCACAGCATAAGAGACATGCTGTGAGAATTAAAATAAATACACAAAATCATAACACAACTAAAGCTTGCATACTCCATAAATTACACAGCCATGAACAGTTAAACCTGCAGAAAATAAGCTTCAGCGTTTACTGAAATAGGCTGGGATACTACATCTCTGTTATGTGAACAAGCATTTAACTGTTAGCGACCCCATCAGCGTAAACAGTAGGCACAATGCAGAAACAGATAACTTAAGTTTTCATACCTCATTTGTTGCGTTAAGAGCAGAAACCTCTATGCGTTAAGTGTCTTCACAGCTCAGTCTTCACTATGTAAGTTCATGCAGCAAAGTGACTTTACTCATCATCCATAGCACCCGGCAGGTATCGGTGCAGCTTTGAATAAAGACACAAAGAACAGAACACCATGCAAACACAAAGTATAGGTTCTGCTAAACAGGTCCTTCCAGATACATATATCCTGACATTATTCTTACTTACCATTCTTACTTCCTTCTTAGTCTTATTATTATACTTAATAATTACTCCTCTTACTCCTTATGTCCTTAACTATACTCATGTTAATTAACAAAAAATATTCTTTAATTCAACGTTAATTAATTAACTAAACGATGTAACTGACTCTGAATACAGCTGCAGGTGCTCTGAGCAAAATGCTAAAGTTGGCATGTTAACATTCTGATGTATAGCAGGTACAATGTTTACCATCCAAGTTTAGCATATTACATTAGCATTAATTTATTAATTAGCACATAAAACAGTACAGCTGAGGCTGATGGAAATGTCATCAGCTTTGCTGGTAGGTATTCTGGCATTAGAAGAAAAAGTAGTTTTGACCTGATGATGGCAAAATAGGAATGGTTAAAGGACCGACAAAGTGATTACATTTCATTCTCAGTGGAACACAGACTTCTGTAACAAATTCTGCGGCAATCCATTCAACAGCTGTCGAGACATTTCACAATAAAACTCCAACTTTTTGGTGGCAGTAAAGGAAAAGTCAGAGGTCATCAAAGGCATTAGAGCTCATCTTTTGGACACCACAGGTGCTTGTACAAAATATTTTGCCAATCCATCCAGTAGATGGTAGGACATGTCACAGGATAAGTTAAAACTTTTTATTAATTTATTTATTTGATTAGGACAATGCACATTAATCAACATATCAGCAAAAAGCATCAATTATAAATATGCCGGAGTTAGCACAGGTACTAAATTTCATCCGTTGTCCTAAGGCAGATATCATAAAAAACATACAGACAATACACCATGGCAAATGGGTAAAACATATAGAAATCTTACACAAAAATAAGTCTGGATTCACATAAAAGATAAAAGTTCATACACAAAATAGAAAAGACGAGGAGGTTACCCATGACAGCAGGTCTGGTTTATTTTCAAGCACTGTTTAAGGGTCTTTTTAAAGGTGGTGTAATAGTCCCAGTTTCTAACATGAGCTGGCAGTGTGTTCCAAGACTGTGTTCCTCTCATGGACACCACCATTTGGCCAAATTTAGTCCTGCGCCGTTGTACATCACAATCCCCTCTAGTCAGTGCTCTGGTGTTTACTCTGGAAGATTTTTTCTTTATGAAGTTAAAACTTTGACTTGTTGGTGGCACGACAGGAAACATTAAACCAAGGATCACCAGAGTTAGTTAGATTTTATGGCAGTTCACCAAATAGTAATATTTCAGTCGGGTGGTGGAGGAATAACCAGCCGACTGACCGACATTGCCATCCCCAGAGTCATGCTGCCAGTATGGCTTTAAGCAAATCAAAGTGTTATGTGTTGCTGTAAAAAAAAAAAACAATCTTGGTGGATACTTCTTACTCTCAACCATCCCTGGTCTTTTTTTTGTCCTTCAGGTATCCGAAACAGAAAATGCACCTTGGTTAGGAGGGCCTGTGTCCAATGGCTTCAGCAGTAAGGAAGCGGTCCACTTTATTGCCAGTCAGATGCTTCTTCCCAAAGCTACAGGCCTGGGAGGCTGTACGGTGGTCAGTTATTATCGGATCCTTCTTCAGAAAGCTGCGGAATATGAGCAGGGATCCACTGCCAGACCCCCAGAAACAACCCTGCTGCTGATCCCTCACCATTTTCCAGCCAGCAGCTTCAATAATGCCACACTTTCGGCCTCAGGTCTTCTCTCCCAGTCACTTCAAAGGTAACGACTTTCAGAAGCGTCTGGTGACATTCACTTTCTGTCTGATAGTTGTTAGTATTTTATAGATGTGTAAGGGAACGCAGAAGTCACAGTTCGGCTCATACTCCAGTTTAGGAGTTACAGTTCGGTGCAAAAACGGTACAGCAGTAAAAAAAAACCCTCAGTTTTATTTTAGGGTTCATGCAGATCCTTAAAGCCAAAGATGAGCAGGAACAGGCCACTACTAACAATGCACTGTTCTACAACGTTCTAAAAACCTGCTGGTTCAAACCAATGCAACTAGATGAGATGGTGTCACAACTCTCTGTACTTCCGTTCTGATTTGCAGCTTTCCAGACTTATTTTGTGGCTGAAAATAACTTGTAGCGTCTTAAAATATGAATGAGGATAGTGATAGTGAGATACTGGCTACAGTTGCATTTGTAGTATGACATGGCAGTTAAATGGCATTCAACTCGTTTATGGCCATTACATTACATTTATGTAATTGCTCGCTCTTGTGACATGTCTTGACAGTTGATTTTGATTTTTATCCTAGTTCACAGAACCAAGACGGCTCCCTTGCTCCCACTCCTCCATGGGAACAGTCACTAGGTCTAGTAACTTCATCAGCAGAGCAGGAGGAGGATCGCAGCACTCAGGACAGCCGAAATGAGAACAGCAGACTAACACCACATCATGCACAGAGAGGCTGCTCGCAGAACCCTAAAGTCACAGAGGAGAGAGCACTGTCATCTCTTCTTTCTTTAGAGTGCAGTTCTTCCAGTGGTCCGTCATTTGCCAAATACCCGTTCTCATGTGTTGAGAAAGCTGTTGGAAACACCCCCATCCTGAAGACTTGGTTCAATCCCCCTCCACCTGGCCACAATACCTCCAAAGATTTATCTACCAAAACATTTTTGTCCAGCTCCCTGGCTTGGGAAGATTTGCCTTTCTCTGAGAGTCTTTCAGAGTTTTTGTGTGAGGAAAACAAGGATTTCAACAAACAAACTGAGCTACAACAAAATGTGCAAAATCAAAAAGACACATCAAAAAACAACCTGGAAATCAGTTCACAAGACGAGAGCGTATCACATAAATCTGTTTGCCAAAGTGATCCACAGATAACAGGCAGCCACTCACAGATATTACTGGATATCACCCACACACCTGCACCGAGTGGAGGTGACAGAGATCGTTTGTCTGACCAGGTATATAAGAACCCTCTTGGATGTGCAAGCACAAGTCAAGCCAGAAACTTTGGTTTCCATGAGGGTAATCAGGAGGATAAGAAAGAAAGTTCTCTCTCTTTTGAAAATGAAGAGGAAGAGGAGCTCGACGGGGACACCTATAATTGTTCAGCGGACTTATTCGGTAGCTCACTCGTAATTGATGTGAGCACAAACAAGCTCAACACACATGCAGAAACTGACCGGACAACCACAGAAGCTCGCCCACCGCTTCCCGAACCAAGAAAAAAGCACCTGAGGAGTGAAAAGGCGACACATTTAACACCCGACAAAGTGACTCTGAAAAGTAAAAAATGCATTAACAGACGCAGTTTAATTCCAACAGACACACAAGATCTCGACTTCATCCCTCCCTCTCAGTCCACCCCCATTGTAAAAATCGGTGTTAAGACAGGCTCACACAGAACCTTGACGTTAGCTGAAGTCAATTCACAACCTGACAGTCAAGATTCTGGTGCCTTTGACAGACGTCTGCCTGAATTGGACAATAAAAAGAGCACTACCTTTTCTCTGTGTAAATTAAACTGTGTCAGTGCTAACCAGCTGGCCCAGAGTGTCAGAGAGTCTACAAAAGAAAACTCTGCGTGTAGTTTGACACCAAGCCGACACGGATTTACCCCAAAAAGGAGGTTCTGGAAACCAAACAAGCATAAAGACCATCCGAGAGCCCACACAGGGGCTCCAGGGCCAACCGGAAGGATCCACCACAAATGGGACTCAAGTGATTGTGATGCGACTTTTTATGATTGCGAAGACAATGAAGTAATTGTTCCTCCAACTCCTGCTGCTGAAAGACAACTGAGTGTGAAGCTCAGAAGAAAACGGCGGACTGGTAACAGCAGCAGTAACTTGGGTTGTTGTTGGGAAGGGCAGCAGGGAGATGGAGTTAACTGTAAAAGAACTCTTTTGGATCAAACTCTTTCATCAGCACAGAAAGGTCCGGCACAAACAGGAAACACTGACAGTGAGAAGGTTGATGAGGGGAGTCTGGATGGGTCTAATTGTTACCCCCTTAATGATGAGAATGAGCCATGTGATTGGTCTAAAGATCTGTTCTCTGATTCGGTCTGAGAGTTTCAAGCCAGCAAGCAATGATAGACCAGTGATTCTCAACCAGGGGTCCCTGAGAGAGTTTCAAGGGGTCCCCAGAAAAATGGGGAATATTTTTTGTCAGTATTTAATTTGTTATAGAAGTGAGCCCAATCTGAGTAATCGTCATAAAGCTGAACACACACCGGTACCGTCATGTCATGTGACATGCATCATGTGGCGCCCCTAGCACACACTGGACGTGTTGCGCTGTAGCTGTTACTACTTTTACTGAAAGATCTGTACTTCCTCCATCTCTGCATTAGCTTAAAATCATGTATGGAGAGCGCCTAATTAAACTTGATTTCTCACCTGAAGAGCCGAACTCCAGAGCTATGACTCGCCTATATCTTTTTGGTCATTGTCTTTACAATGACAGGATTACGGGTTGTTTAGTTTTCTCAACCTCGACAAGTCTCGTCATTCAGTCTTTCTTATACATGAGACACAGCAACAAAGTTCTCTTTATACATCAGTGGTGGAGAGAGGAGTCGAGCTGCTACGGGAGCAGGTACGTACAAGAAGAGAACAAGTGGGGGGAAAATGCATTGAATTCCAGGGTCGGCAAGGCTCATCCAGGAGCGTCGACGAGCGTCTAGCTGCTACCGGTGTGGGGTTGTACTTTTGACGTGCAGCATTCTCCGCTGGTGTGTTTTAGCCTTAAGAGCGACTTCTCTGATCACAGGTCTCACTTCCTTCACGATTATCTCCTTAACTTATCTAGACACTTTTTGCTGACTACTGTTATTTTCAGGGGATTATAAACTATTGAAAAAGACAAAGTCACGAATATTATATTCAGTTTCTGCCAGTTCATTTATTTTCCATAACCTCTAATCCTGTTGGGGTGTGGGGGGGCTGGAGCCTGTCCCAGCTGACATTGGGCGAGAGGTGGGTTACACCCTGGACAGGTTGCCAGACTATCACAGGGCTGACACATAGAGACAGACAACCATTCACACTCACATTCACACCTACGGACAATTTAGAGTCACCAAGCTGGAGTACCTGGAGAAAACCCACGGTGACACAGGGAGAACATGCAAACTTCGCACAGGAGGGCTCCCCCACCCTGGCCTCTTGCTGTGAGGCGACAATGCTAAGGACTACACCACCGTGCCGGCTATATTTCATATATATATATATATATATATATATATATATATATATATATATATATATATATCTGCTTATATATATATATGTTCCCCTAAATCCTGCACACTGGACCTTTAAATACTGAAGGCAGGAGAAAGACCGTTGAGAGGCACTACAGGAGAGGAGCCGCCTCAACTTCTGTTATTTGCACTTTATGTTTAAAAATGTGATAGTTGGTGGGTTTAGCTGCCTTGAGCAAACTCATCACTAAACATAAAATCAAGCATGCAGCCATTAGATTTCCATTGACAAACATTTGCAGTAGGTTTTAATATTTGTCAAAATGAGTCTGCGCGAAAATTCCCATTTCCGATGTTAAAATCTTTAAACCTACCACGTAGCCTTAAACCATCTTTTTACTTTGCATTTGTACCTACCTGTTGGCAAAATGTAGATGAACTTAACTCACTCTCATATTCCTACATAAAACCTGCCTCTGTGTGGGACCACATACTTCTTGTCTTTATACTTACCTGCAATGTTTGAATGAGAAACAGATGATTTGTCCAAATATCAGTCTTTGGTTTGGTCTTTAAAAGTATGAATTGAAGTGTCTGACACCTGTAGACGCAGAGTAAAATAGATGATACTAAAGATCTCAGCACTCACCTTCAGTGCCTGACCCTAAATGATTCAGAAGAGTGAACACTCTTGCAACTCCTTATTAATGTCTGTGGTTTTGGAATCACATATGGGTTTAATGTTTGGATGTCCACACAAATGTCTCAGTAAGTAAAAGCTTCAGATCAGAAGAACTTCTGAATATTTTGGTGTGTGTGTGTGTGTGTGTGTGTGTGTCTGTGTCTGTGTCTGTGTCTGTGTGTCTGTGTGTCTGTGTCTGTGTCTGTGTCTGTGTGTCTGTGTGGTATTGTGCCAAAGAGTTAAGAACAGCAGTCACCAAATATGACTACAATGTTCTGTATGTGTGAGTTTTAGAGAAAGATTGAGACGATATTACATTTGTAAAAATGGAACTGAGTTAAGAAAGTAACAGCTGGAGCTTCGTACTGTGTGTGTTGGCGACACAGGGTCACCTGGATTGGCATTACGTAGATCTGTGTGGATGTTACAGCATCCTCTTTGGTCGATCTTTTCTATTTGAAGTGCCATGTGCATAGGTGTTTCTAGCTCATTTTTGGGGGTGCTGAAGTAATTCAAATTCAATCCCAGCACCCCTAAAATTTGAGAGATTTTTATTTATTTATTTATTTATGTTACTGTATGTCCTTTTTTAACAAACTAGAAAAGTGTCAAAACCATACAGTACTTGTTTGAAACGTAATATTTTAACAACAGAACTACAGTACATTTCTCATAAAACACACTTTATTTAAAGGCAACAAACTGCTAAGACCTGTCTAGGTTAGTCTTTCCACTTTTCCAACAATCACCAGCTCTGGTTTGGCTGAAATAAACCCTTAATTTACCCATTGGTGGGTTTTGGGATGGCAGTTTTGGGGCAGTTTCTGGTTCAACAAAAAGGTTATAACCCTTTATCCAAACAGTGTTAGATTGTTTTGTTTAGCCATCGGTAAAAGAAAAGAAGCCTTTCAGAATATGTGACCTCAATAGTTGCCGTCTTTCGCAAAAGACATTAAATAGTCTCGATATTTGCCAAGTCATCTCTTACTCGTAGCTGAAAATCTTGCAGCAGGATCAGGAAGAGCTGATTCCAGATCTGCAGTTGCAGGTAACGGTCTACCTACAGTGAGTGAGCCACAGGAGGGCATGTTGCTGCCTCAGGCTGGACACCTGTAGTTAAAAGGACTGTCTTAAAGTAATAGAAATGAAAGACCTGAGGTGCGATGAGGAAGTGTAAAAGCAGCTGTGTCAGAGGGAGCAGACTGCAAAGAGGGAAGGTGGCGTCTAGAAATGATTTGTGTTCAACTTATACCACATGCAGTAGTATCTCCAAGGTGATATGTGAATGGGTGAAAAAATGTAAAATATGAGCTTTGTTTAGAAAAGAAGTGTTTTTCAGATAAAACAGAACCCTATGAGGTTGTAACCAAATAATATCCTGGTTAGACCATTGGGTGGCAGCAGAGCGTCATAATGCAGGTGTCTCCTGGCAACTGCTGTCCCAACTACACTGCAGACAGCTGATGCTCAAAATGTCCACATGGACTGTATGTGTTAAAAGTGTTGCACATGACACCTCAAGATTTCACCATATGTGCACCCATAAAAAATGTGACATCTTGGGTTTGAATTTTACTCGACTCCAAAGTTTTTAAGAGACACAACGTAAGAGAAAATGTAATCACAAAATTTGATGAGTCATGTTTTGTTTTTCAGAAATGTGGCTGTAGATTTCCATTCCTGGACTTTAAAGACTTTAAAGCCAATACCCTACCTCTGACATTCGCTTTGACTTCAGTATGAACATTTCATCACACTTACACATTCATTTACAGCAAAACAGGCGTAGGGCATCACTGACTTTATTTCAGCAAACCAAAGCAGCACCAAGAACAAAGAACTAAAGAGTCGAGGGAACACCTGGATGATGAAATAAGGAGCTCTTGCATTTCATTGTCCAGAATTTGATGGGTCATGTTTTGTTTTTCAGATATGTGACTGTAGGTTTCCATCCCGAGAAAACAATCGTCAAGGTTTATTAAGATTGAACATAAGTCTTAACATGTAATGCTCTGCCCATGGATGGATTACTGAATGGGTCTACCAGACACAGGCCCAGGGGCCCAAAGTATCCTTGATCCGAACCAGGAGGAGACTCAAAATTACCACAAAGAAACGTAAAACAAATACAAAGAGATACAAAACGACTAAGAAGAAGTGCAAAACAGCTGCTTGCTGCAGCTTTTCCATAGACCATCTATTGGTGTGTGGACAAGGGAACTTGTGGCCTGTGTATCTCTGGGGAAACATTTATTGTAAATTGGGAAGACGAGAACTTTGCTCATTTGCACATAGGGAGGTTTTGGAAACTCATAATTTTGAATGATTTGAAATTGTATGGAAATTATGTACTGCTGTATTTTAATTTATGTATTTATTTTTGTATCACTGCTTCTTTGTCAATTATTGTGCTGGGTTGGGGGAAACACACATTTGTTAAATTGTGCATACATTTTATGTTAAATCCAGAAATTACGCCTTTCCAGCATGATACAATGGCGCATGGCCACAAAATATTGTCCCTCTCCGTCCAAATAGTGCTTGAACAGGGGCCGTACACATCAAATGCCAGAGTGATGCTGCAGCAGCATGCACACTTTCACATTTGGAACAGACACAACCTGCCACCGCACTCTTGAAAGTTGGCACAGAAAAGGTGCAAGAGTAGCACCCGGCGCCCGACCTTGTGTTTTCCAGGTGGTTGAAGTACGGCCCCTAATGTGTCCAACATTAAGAAAACTAGGCTATCAAGTTAAGTCCCCATCACAGCACTGAGACCGCTCTTATTAAGGTGACAAATGACATCCGCCTGAACACTGACGCAGGCAAAGTCTCAGTTTTAGTCCTGCTAGATCTGAGTGCTGCTTTTGACACTGTCGATCATGAGATCCTGTTACAGAGATTAGAGGACTGGGTGGGCATCTCTGGCAATGCTCTAAATTGGTTGAAGTCCTATCTAGAAGACAGGAAGTACTTTGTTGAAATTGGTAACTGTGCCTCAGACCACATGGCCTTGACCTGTGGGGTGCCCCAAGGGTCAATCCTGGGACCCCTTCTGTTCAATCTATACATGCTGCCTTTAGGCCAGTTAATACAAAGTAATAATGTGTCCTACCACAATTATGCAGACGACACTCAGATCTATGTGTCACTGACAGCAGGTGAATATGGACCAGTAGATTCACTCTGTCACTGCATCCAACAGGTCAGTGTGTGGATGCAAAACAACTTTCTCCAGCTAAATTCAGACAAGACTGAAGTCATCGTATTTGGTCCACAGAAACAAAGAGAAAGTGTCAGCAGTCACCTCCAGTCTCTCTCTCTAAAACCTACAAATCAGGTTAGAAATCTCGGGGTAATAATGGACTCAGACTTGAACTTTAACAGCCACATCAAATCAATAACATCAGCAGCCTTTTACCATCTAAAAAACATTGCCAAAATCAAAGGTATAGTGTCTAAACCTGACTTGGAGAGACTTATCCATGCATTTGTCTCTAGTAGGTTAGACTACTGTAACGGCCTGCTCACTGGCCTCTCCAAACGGGCCGTAAGACAGCTGCAGTACATCCAGAATGCTGCTGCTCGGGTCCTGACCAGAACCAGGAAGTACGAGCACATTAGTCCTGTGCTCAGGTCTCTACACTGGCTTCCTGTGGCTCAGAGAATAGACTTTAAAGCAGCTCTGCTTGTGTACAAGTCTCTCCACGGCCTAGCACCAAAGTACATCTCTGACATGTTAGTGCCATATGAACCATCTCGGACTCTGAGGACCTCAGGGACCGGCCTCCTGCTGGTGCCCAGAGTCAGGACTAAACATGGGGAATCAGGGTTCCAGTTTTATGCAGCTAAAATCTGGAACAGTCTTTCTGAAGATGTGAGACAGGCCTCTACTCTGACAATGTTCAAATCTAGGCTCAAAACAGCTCTATTTCACTGTGCATATGACTGAAAGGATCTTATCTGCACTCTTCTCTTTTAAAGTTCATTTTATAATGATTATTTATGTTTCTATTTTGTATTGTGATTTTAATGCATTTTCTTCTTCTGTAAAGCACTTTGAATTACTTTGTGTACGAATTGTGCTCTACAAATAAACTTGCCTTGCCTTGCCTTGCCTTAAGTCGAAATTGGATAAATAATATCCATCCATTGGTGACGACTGCACTTTTAAATTTTGTATTTTTAATTCTTGCATGCCATGTGTGATTTTATTTTTATTTGATTTGTTGAAAATCAGAAATATGTGATGAAATATAATTCACTGTATTATTCTGAGAATGTTTTCCACTCAAAAGTAGCAGGTTTTTTTTCACTGGCCATATTGAGTGGATTATTATGTATAATTTATAATTCAGTTTGTGATATTCTTGTCTCTGTTTTTTCCATGTCGAATGTGATTTAGGTGGGCCTTTGCTCTTCGTGCTGTGATAGACACACACCAAGGGCGTCTCTTTAAGAAAACATGTCTGTCACACTAGGCTCAAGGCAACCGCTCACTCAACCAATAAATAATTCAGGCTCCTGTGCCACTGAATTTAGACATGGCAGAGCAGAGCGAGGAGGCTGGGCAGAAACAATATCACCACTCCTCCTGCATCTTCCTGTAGTGGACGCCGGTACTTCTAAATAATCAAAAGACATTTCCTTTTACGCTCTGAGCCATCAGCTTGGCCCACTTTTAAAACAGGGAGGACAAGTGTATCTAGTATGTGGTGAATCATGCCAGTGACATCATCCTTTTTAATCTGGTATGATTCATTCATATAGTTTATGTGTGGTGTTTTTAGGCCATGGCTACTCTACAGAACCGTATGTTATTTCTGTACACGGATTAGACCTTGAAATCTTCATGCTGATGAATTAAATAAAGCAATTGCATCAGACAGAAGTGGAGTGGGCCTTAAGAGAGATGTAACACGTCAGGCAAGTGTGTCCATGAGAGAGAGAGTAAGCAATAAGAACAGTAGGACTGTGCAAAGAGCAAGGTCACACAACACAACTGCATTGTGTTTCACGCGGGCTGAAACCTGAGCAGCAAGTATCCTTCCACCAGATAGAGAGTTCCTGTTCACTACCCTTTATTGCTGCTAAACCTCGTGTGCAGTTGACGCTGTATTTTGTCTTAAAGGTCCAGTGTGAAGGATTTGGGGGACATATTGGCAGAAATGGAGAATATTTTCTTTAGTGTATAATCACCTGAAAATAAGAACTGTGAGAATGAGCCGTTTATATCCTCATAAGGAGCTCGTCTATGGAGATCACCATGTTGCATCAGCATGTTTCTACATTTTGGGGTCGTCCACTGTGGTTAGAAGCCCCTTTGCAAAGAGCAGCATTGAAAAAATACCTCATTTTTTTTTGTAAAAATGCTTTACCCAGTGCTTTTTCTGGTTTTTATTACTGGGTTCACTGGTGATATAATACGTATATTTTCTTTAGTGTACAATCACCTGAAAATATGAATTGTTGTGTTATTGTTAGCTTACAATGAGCTGTTTATATCTACATAGGGAGCGGGTCCTTGCCAGAGATCACCATGTTGCACCATGGACACATTTCCCCCACAAATACAACATGCTAATGTTATTAGCATGAGCCTATGGCATTTTACATTGTATAAATTAGCTGAGTAGCTAGCTCATATGAAGCCAGGGACAACAGCAACATTTAACAAATGTTACAAAATCCAGCTCTATTATGGCTCATGACTTACACTTAACACATTTTACAAACAAATATAACATGCTAACATTATTAGCACAAGCCTGTGGCATTTTACATTGTGTAAATTAGCCTAGTGCATTATATATGAAGCCAGGATAAATCACACTCAAGATTTAAAATGCTATTTTGTGGAGGCGTTATTGTCTTCACAATTTATTGTTTCATATTTGTGAAATTAAAGTAAATAAAAGCTTTGTCTCCACTGAGAGAAATTATTTCACCGCAACGTGTAGGAGGTGCACATCAGGCTATGGCAGGGTTGTCCAAACTTTTTTGAATGGGGGCCAGATAAAACAACGTGGAAATACATAGGGGGCAACTGATTCTCGCATCAAATGGGTTTAAAAAAAAAGGTGAGGCAAATGCAACCATTTTTATCTTTTAATGAACTATTACTATGTGATGTCTGCCTACAAACTGTATGATAGTCCTGTCATTGTGAGACGAAGGGTAAAAATGCGAAGCGATCCTGCTCTATTAACCATTATTGTGTAAAGGGCCACATATGGTACATTTTGAAAGTAAAGTCGAGGGGCTATGGTGTAGTGTACGGTGTAGGCTCTACGTCAATACAGTGTTGATTCGACGAAGAAGTATAAACCCTGCTTAAACGGGGGAATTTTCAGCAGGTTGCAATCTGTAATCCCCCCAAAACTTTCACACTGGACCTTTAATACAAGCATAAGGAAGTGCAAGACAACTGATGCATGGCACATAGTGCATCTTTGCAGAAACATTAACTTTAGAGCAAAACAGAATTACAGAATCCAGACTGAAAACGCCAATATGGTTTACGTCACAGAATTTTATTTCAAATGGAGTTTTATTTTATATTGTTTTTAAGGACTGTCTTTGTTTTTAGTGTTCGTTTTTATTGCTAGTGTCTGTGTTTTATAGTAGTTTTATTTCTGGGGTGTTTTTAGTGTTTTGTGTTCATGTGTCTTCTCAAGATGATATTTATATCTGTATTTTGCACCTGGGATCACTGAGAAACACTTTTATTCTGCTCTGCATGACACATGCGTGTCAAAATGACAATAAAGCTGCATTGAACTGAACTGAATCGTTTGTCTTCAGATGGATAATAGGGAAAAGAAAATGTATTGATCTGACGACAGCAGCCTCTTTAGCTGCCAAACCATTACCGTCCTGTAGTGTGCAGGTCAGGTCACTTGAACAAGGACACACTGACATTATTAGGCCTGGTCACTCCAATCTCTTCAATCAGCTCAATGACTGTCTGAGAGCTTTGCTACAAAAATATCTCTCCAGACGTTGCATCTCATCTTCGCCTGTTTACACTCTTTTTAGGTCTTCACAGGCTGAACTGTAAATGCAGATATATTTCTCTCTGAAATAATAGAGCTTCCATTAGAATGATGTGTTTTTCTTCTAAATAAATTGTTATGCTAAAAGATATAATAAAATTAAAGCTAAGGACCATTTTAAACAACGTCTAAATTCAAGTTATGTTGCTTCTTAAATCTCAAAGGTGTAAGTAATGAAATAAAAAGATGGCTGAATTTCATATAGCTGCTTCACTTTCAGGCTTGTGGTATCCTGCATGCTGGGACCCATGAATATAACGTAGCCACACTATGAAAAATCAAAATGTCTGCTGTGAAAAAGGCCTGTAGGAACCGTACGTTTACCATTTAACTTTCAGTATTTGCTGCAGTAAACAGAGGGGGCACAACTGGCTACAAAACCTGCAAACTGCAATGCAGACATCCCACATCACTTCAGAACGAGGCATTCAGGAACACCACATTTTCAAAGGAAACGTGATAATAGTTCTGCTGTAATCCTGTCTCTGTGGCAAAGACTCTGCTCGGAGATGCTATATTGTGTGCTTCACTGAACAGACAGTTTCCATGGTGCAAAGACCTGCTTTGTGCCAGTTTGTACCCCCTCAGCTTGATGTCCCTGGCCTGACCTACTAAATGCTATTCATAAGAAGTGTTTCCATTGTCCACTGCATTCAAAACTCTCCTGCAAGTAAACTATGCTGTTTAAACCCCTTTAGAAAAACTACTGTATCCCAGCTATCTGCTGAAGCTTAAAAAAACAGATGATGCTTAATTTACAACACAATTCCAATGTTTTTTTTATCTGTGCAAAAAAAAGAAAGAAAATAAAAATACAGATGTTTGCAGATACTCGCAAAATGTACTTCAACATTTTTCCTGTCAAATAAAGGCAAAAAAATGATGAAAACATCTAATAATAAAGTCTAAATATTTAAAAAAAAAAAAAAAAAAAAAGTTAAACCAGATTTGGTCCAGGAAAAAGTTATATATTTGGGGTCATCCAGTGGCGCTGCCGAGGGGTGGCCAGCGGGGGCCACATTCACCCTCATACAATTGCTGGCTTGGTGTTAAGTCAGCCTGTGGCCACCTTGTCTCAGTGCGCACCATGTTACACATGCCTGAGTCCAATGGGATGCTCAAGCAGGGGTTTGAAGGGTGCCTTGAAGGTTGGGCTCCGTCCAGTCCTTACGTCTTATCGCTTTTAACCATAGTTGTCTTCATTTTTGTCGAAGAGCAGTGGCAGCTGGTATGTGATTAAATATAAGTTTTGAACCATGACTCCTTCCATTCTCGCTCCCAATAACACAAGAAGACGATATTTTAAGACTCCAATGTAGCCTACAGCATAAAAAAAATCGGCACAGTGCTGTAGTTGTTAGCAATGTCGCCTCACAGCAAGAGGGTTCAGATCCCAGGAAAGAGTGCTGTGTCAGCGTGGGTTTTCTGCGGGTACTCCGGTTTCCTCCCACAGTCCAAAGACATGTAGGTTAATTGGGGGACTCTAAATTGGACGTAGTTGTGAATGGTTGTCTGTCTCTATCGCCCTTTTTAAACAGGAATTGCGCAAATTTGCAGGAAAGAATCAGTCTTCTTTCAGCATTAGCAGGATAAAAACAAAATCGGGGAGTGCGGCAAAATGCCACCTACCTACTTTTGTTTATACAGAATGTGCCTTTTTCGGGGCAATGGGGGGCGTGAGCAAGTAACAAAACGTGTAGCTCAGCGTGTGACTTCCCTCCCACAGTGACGTGGGAGGGAAGCTGCGGCTGGTCAGTCCTTCGGCGATTCTCTCGTAAGTTGGCCTGTTCTTCACCGTCCCCGTCATCTGATGGTTAGGCTCCAGCCCCCCCGCGACCCTCAAGAGGATCAGCGGTTACGGAAATGAATGAATGAATAAATTTAGTTACTGTGTGCCACCCCAAGAGTTAGAGTGCCCCCATGTGGCCACCCCTGTGAAAATTTTCTAGGTGCGCCACTGCTGTCATCTGCTTTCAAAGAGGGCAGAGTGTCAATGAAAGGCACCCACATTTTCTGAAAGGCTGCAGGTGCTCTCTGCTTTTTGTTTAATGAAATAAAAAGTATTAAAACAACAGTTTTTATGAAAGGTGTTGTAGGAAGGATGCTAGTCTTGCTCCATGGTCTTCCTCCCTCCCTGCCTCCCCTCCCTCCTCCCACTACTGCATTGATGCTGTTACCTCCCTCGGCGGTGATGTCACCGGCTCAGTGGAGCTCGAGCATCCTTACCAAAGACAGCCAGACAATAGGGCCATTTTGACCGCTTTGGGGTGTGAAGAAGCGGCCGAGCATCCAAACACAACCCACCGGCCACCTTCCTTTCCTTCCCGGCTCCCCCCACACCGACGAGGCAGGGCAGAGGGGGGTGGGTTGGCGGGTACGAGGACACCGTCGCGCGGTCACCTCCTCAGCCCTTCCCGTTTTCATGGAGAGGAGAGGCTGTTAGCAGGGGCAGAGCCAGACCTGCTGGAGGAGACCAGAGGAGGTGGAAGGAGCTCCGGAGCTGGATAATAAAACAAGACGAGCACGACAAACACGGTCTGTGCACGGGAGCAGGACGGTAACGGCACTGCGGAGGTACGGTGTTATTTTTCCATTGGCCCGCCGGTAATAACGAGGCAGTCTGTATTTACTTAGTGTTAAATCTCCTGGGAAGAGATGAGCATAGGGTGCGGCCATTTAAGAGGCTGTCAGTGATGAAACACACAGGCAGAATGGCATTTAATCTGCAATGTAACGCAGCACAGCGTGTCATTTTACAGCTTGAATTATTTTATAAAAATGTTTTAATTCTGGGAGCAGGACGACAGCATTTAAAGCCCTGTCATTGGGTGAAAGGACGAGGCGTGTTGCTACAAATACGAGCTGTCAGGGTTTATAACAGCTCTGAAAATGACGCAAGAAGTATTTTATCAGAAATTAAATAGCTACAGCAGTGAAATGTCAGTTTCAGCTGAATCACATTTGGGCCTTATAGGCTGCGTTTACCTGCAGTTTAAGGCTTGGCTGTCATGCCCAAAAGCCACCAATTACATCATTTATTTTTTGAATGATAAGGTGATATCAAACTGTCGTCATGATACACACCAGCATGGTTTATTACATTAGCCCTTTGTCACCGGGAAAATGGTGGCCGCCCAGCTGAGCTGCATCATCAGCTGATTGGTCTGAGCATCTGTATGAGAAGATTATGAACATGCATGTTGATGGAAAAATGAATATCCACATGTTTAAGCACTGCTCTCTATACATGTGATATTCTGTTGCAGTGGGTGAACATAAAACAAGCAATTTAATCATAATTTCAAATGTGAAAACAATATGATTTTTGATTCATGTTAGTCTGTTTTCTGTTATTAACCCCTTTTAGTTTTCAGGAGCCTTTGCAGCACGGTTGCACCTTAAAAACCGTACTGCTGTTTCTCCCATTGTTACCTGCGTGAATCACCAATGAATCTGTTTAGGGACCAGCTGTAGAGGGTGTACCAGGAAGCAGGGTGACACAGCAAATTTACAACACTCAATTATGATGAGACACGTCTGAGTCACATTGGAACTGAATATTGATCCCCAAACTCTGGGCATGAATTAAGAAAAGCAATGACTTTCTCTTCCTGATACGCAATACATTAGGATAGCTTCATAAAAGCTATCTTACTGCTCACTGTTCAAGCTTATTGATAGATGATTGTAATTTGATCGTGATGAGTCACGCTCGCTCTTGATACACTGAAGAGATGACACCACACGGTAAAATCACACAGTGATTTAATGTTCATATTCAGTCTGTTAGGAGACAGCATGACGAGTTGTTCCCGCTGAATGGAGCCACATCCTGGATTTGTGGCTGGTTTCAGAGCCATTGTCATCCAGAGAAATAGTCTGACATTTAGCTGCTGCTGCACTTCTTTTGTTGCTGCTAGCTTTATTATCCATGTCCCCTGGCTGTAGCTGACCATGCATGGTCTTTTCATGTTACAGCCACACAGCCCTGCCCTCCTCTTTGTGCTGGCCACGTCAGCCGTGAGGTGTAATATTCGGCTCTTAGAATTTTAAACACAAATGTAGTAAACGGACCTCAGTTTCTGTGACGTGACATGATACAACATATGTAAAAAAAAAAAAAAAAAAAATGTAGCACAAGTCTGTTGCAGCTGATTTTGATTTGATTTTGATTTAAATTTCTTTTAGCTCACCAGCTAATCTTCCAAGAGTCCACAATGAAAACATTTTAGCATACAGTAACTCATAAAAATTCAACACATACCATATACATACACACACACATTTTCATCTACATGTAAAGCTGCAATGATTAATTGATTAGTTGTCAACTATTAAATTAATCGCCAACTTATTTAACAATCGAATAATCGGTTTGAGTAATTGTTTAGAAAAATGTCAAAATTCTCTGATTGCTGCTTCTTAAATTTGAATATTTTCTGGGTTTTCTGGGAAACACCGGGTTTGGGAAACACTTATCGACCTTTTTCACCATTTAATAGACAAAACAACCAATGAATTAATCAAAAACAATCTTCAGCAATGAAAATAAGTGTTTGTTGCAGCCTTATCTACATGCGCTCGCATACAATCATGGATGGATTACTGAATGGGCCTGCAGGCCACATGCCCAGAGTGTCCAGAGGCCCCCTGGCCCCCTGAACCATTGACAAATTAACACACACTGACCAGGAAGAGACTCAAAACGACCACAAAAAGATACAAACGAACTGCAAAGAGGCAAAATAACTGCCAAAAAAAGGACAAAACAACCAAAAAAAGATGCACAGTTAACTCAGAGAGACACAAAACGACTACAAATGGATGCAGAATCACCTCTAAGTCTGTGTGTCTTGCTCCTGTGTAGGAGAGGTGGTGGGGCCTTTTGCATATCTGTGCCCAGGGGCCTATTGTCTTATAATCTGTCCATGCATACAACACCAATTCTCTACAAAACCCTCTGACAATGCAAAATCATACTGCAATGATAACTACATTTGAATCTTAAAACCTTGCAAGCAACAGTCCAACTGTTACTAAACAAGGAGTTGTGTTAATTAAGGTACACTATCTGCTTCTGTCTACAGAACCTGCAGGCCCTTCACCTGGGCACTAAAGAAGGCACCCCAAGGTGCTAGGACAAAAGCACCATGGCAGGGGCCTCTGTGAAGGTGGCGGTGCGTGTCCGCCCCTTCAACTCAAGAGAGATCGGAAAAGAAAGCAAATGCATCATTCAGATGTCTGGAAACACCACCAGTAAGTACTCTGAGAAGAGTTTAAAATCCTCTCACAGTGTGTGTGTCATTATGTGTACGTGTTTTTGTTGTCGTAAATATAGAATCAAACAGATTGCAGGAACAGTTGGGCGTCAAAAGTGTAGAAAGTTATTGGCAGACGGCACCCAGCGAGATGTCAGCTTGAGCTGGAGATCCTTCTTCAACCAGAAGGAACCTGTTCAGGCTTCATTGAGCCATCGGTTTTTGACAGATAACCCATAAAGTTCGCTATAACTGAGGTGCATTGTGGGTATTCTGCTTTTTCCTTGGCTTTGCTTTTGTGATAAAGCATATATCAGTAAATTACTTAGGGATGCTTGAGTAATTGTAGACAGTAGAGAGCAGAATGAACATTGGACTGTTTGCCACGGTCATTCGACTAGTTCAAAAGAAAATGGTGATTGTTGTTGGTTGTTATGGTGACGACACACAGCAGTGGGGCTGTAAAGTGTGTCACACTCACTACTAGCTTGAGAGCTCTGTTTTGGCCTACTGTACACACTAAGCCGGTGTTTTCCTTTTGACTGTCTCTCACTGATGCTCATCATGGAGCCGAGGCCCAGATTAACAGAGATAGTGCAGAGAAGATGCCTCGTCATGCTTCGTACTACTCCACCACTTGCACCACAACTTTCACAGTTCTTTGCAGTGGCAGCAGTGAACATAAAAATGGCCGCTGCTTTGACCATCCTGCTGTCTTGATTCGGGATGCACGATATTGGATTTTTTGCTGACATCCAATATGCCAGTATACATGTAGACCAACTTTTTTGAGCGATACCGATATTGATACGTCCACTTTTTTCCCCACCTAATTTTAGTGATCATCAGGTCTCTTCTTCAGTGGAATTAGCATCATATTATGCATGTATACTTATGACTTTTTGTCTGTCTATCGGTAATAGATAACAGATCAGCCAAATAACTGTCCCTATAGCGACCATGTTGAGTTTGTTCTCTCAGTTTGCTTCTGCTTCTCCAGTGTGACGAATTAATAGGCTCCAGGATTTATTTACTTGTGTTGTTTACCGTATGGCTGCTCTGTGACATCACAAGCAACAAACACACACGACTGACAGAGACTGATTGCTGACGTTGACCTCTGATAAATTCCCTTTTGCGTAGCGCCAGGAGTGACTGTGCAAATCTCCTGTGAACAAACAAGACCAAGACATGTGATATGAGCAGGAAATTTATTCAGAATCAGATTTCATTGTAGAGAGATTGATTATTAAGGTACAATAGGAGAGAGGAAAATGTCACATTGTTGTGTGCAAGACTGACAATGTCAACTACAGCAGGGTTGATCTTTTCAGTCACTAAATAAAGCCAACAATAGAGCAGTTACCAAAATGAAATCACCTGCTCAGGAAACCATGCTGTAGGTGACATAATCCTCCTGCATATTTGACCTGATATTTATTTAGGGCAAGGCCTGTTGTTTGCTTTTGTGGCCAGATTAAACCAGATTTAAAAATGGCTCCTTATTCAACATTTTCAGCATTAATCTTTCTATTCAAATCTGCCCGAATGCAAATACATTTTCCAAGAAGCAGAATGATTTTGTCCATATAAAAAAACCCATGTGAACATAATGACTTAATGTGTGCTTGCGTCTTGCTACGGTTAAATTCCCTGCAAAACCTACTGTATTTGTTTTCGTGGCCATATGCTGTATGTTTTTGACGTATGTCGCTCAGAGCACGCCACATTCCTCGGGTTATACAGTGCAGAGTGAGGACTGTGGTCGAGAGGAGACTGGAAAGAAACTCGATACGTAGTCTGCTTAGGAAGGTAAAGCCATTTGTCAATAATGGATGAGGCTTCCTGAAATATTTACCGTTTGGCCTAATTTAGCTATCTCCCCCTCCCTCCTCATGTCATGGGTGACTAGACAACAAGCTGGGTGATTTTTTTGGGCCGTCTAATTTTAACTGTGTGATTTGTTGCAATTTTTGTAGATTCCTGTTATGCAAACACCTACAATCAAATTATTGTTTCAAGCTTATCCCTCCAGGACGTCACCACATGGGACTACATTTTTGTTGACACCTGCAGTACGAGTGGTGTCATTGCCTTGGCACGGAGCTTCTTCTTCTGTCTCCACAGCAGTGGACGATGAGTAGTTTGCTGTCAGCAGTGTCTCCTTTAGCTGTGTAAACCCAGATCAAAGGCACTGTCGTCCACAGGGAATATATTTACCTCTAAAATGTCCTTGGAGACGTCCCATTAGATTTAATCTGTGAATCTGAATTTTTCTCATCACATAAAGTGGGTCTGTTGTTTTTAATTAAGCCCGGTATCCAAGTACATGTGACTCTGAAACACTTGAATTCAAGTGAATTTTGCTGCCATGCTACCATAATAATCAGTATGGTGTTTGCTTGTCCTTCACTTTACGCTCATTTGAGCAGGTCCTGTTTATCCACTGCAGTATTCGCTAACCTATATTCTTAAAGGAACAGTTCACCCCAAGATTAAAAATAGACATTTTTGACACCAAAACAATCCATTTATCAATTTAGATGAGGCTCTTCAGCACCTCTCTAGTGGCTGTCAGTCGCTTTGACATAAAAAAATCACACAAATGTGCTTTTATAACATTTTCATTTGAAGCCTATGCACTGAATTTTAAAAAGAAGTTTTAACATTTTGTCACCTAAAATGTGTGTCACATGTCTGTGACCTGGTACCTTTTCCTCTAAATTTTGCCAAACCTCAGTGGAGTCTTGGCCTCCTTAGCTAGGGTTGCAATGCATTTCAGATCCATAAATATCTGCAACAAATCTGAGTGGACAGATTTGTTTGCTTTCACCGCCAACGCTGCAAACTTAAAGTTCCAAATAATCATAAATAGCCCCCTGCAGAGGAGCCACCTTGTGGTAAATCAAGTTTTTGAATTTTCAATGTCAACAGGCTAATTTAGACTTAATACCCAATTTAACCGTAAGGCCCAAATGTGCTTTGCGGCTCCAGGCAGATTTTTCAAAATACTTTTTGGTAAAAAAATGGCTCTTTTGATAGTTCTGATTGTTGACCCCTGCAGTAGATGGACACTTATTTCTGCACAGTGATAATGGTTGGTGGGTCTAGTATATCTCCAACACTCGGCAACTTACACCAAAACTGTCTAGACTGATAATAGCACTACAGGTAAGAGGAAAAATGTGTATTTTTGATTTCTAGATCAACTGCCTCTTTAAATGGTGTTGGTGTGGAGAACATACAAACTGTATTGTTTCTCATTCATCAATATACAAAGTCAGTCAGACTGTCAAAGTACAGCAAGCTGATGGAATCAGAACTGTAAGTTTTTCTGATTTATGTGTTACAGTCAAATAAGAAATAGTCATAAGGGTGTAACAGTAGGTGTATTTGTCCCAAACTGTTTGGTACAAGACATTTGATTTGCCATGCAACATTTGTTCGGTACACCATGTGACCCAAATAGTTTAAATATTCTCTATAGGGGCATCTGTGGCTTAGTGGTTAGAGCAGATTCTCCATGTACAGAGGCTCCATCGTCACTGCAGCGGCCCAGGTTTGACTCCGGCTTGTGGCCCTTTGCTGCGTGTCACTCCTCTCTCTCTGAGGAAAAAATAATCTTCATTCATTCTTAATCTTAAATTAAAATAATCTTAAATTTGTGAACGCTAGTTTTCCCCGGAGAGTTTTGAGAGCAAACTAGTTGATGTCTGTCAGCCTTGGCATGTTCGTCAACTTAGCCTGGTTAGTCAAGCTCAACAGATAACGATTTGTGTCCAAATGTACGCCAAAATATTTCAACTGAAGTCGGGGATATGTGTTGAAACACTTCAGACATTACATTTACAATTGTTTTACATTTACATTGTACCGAAAATGTACCAAACCTTGACCCCAAAACTGAAGTACATACTGAGCCATGAATTTTCTGTACCATTGCACCCCTAACATGTCATATAAGTAACACAAGAATGTGCTGAAGATCTTCTCAAACACATATCAAGTTAAATCTGGAAGTTCGTGGGCTTGTTTTCCCCTCTGCGTAAATCACCTCTACAAGCTGGTAAATTGCAGTTAAAGTTTAAGGGAAAAGAAACATTGCAGTGGACATTGTGACATACGAAAGCCCCCAAAACTGATCCCTTTACAGACCAAAGCAGATCTGTATGAACAGATTTTAGTGAGGCCTGAGTCACGATTCTGTTTAATTCATCTACCTAAAAATCCAGAAATTAAGCTGAGTTTATCAATTTGTCTGCAGTACTAGAAAACGTCTTGTTGGTCCGACCCACACAGAACACAAAGCTGCTTTCAGTGAGCCTGCAGGTCTTTCAGCAGAGCAGATTGTTCTCTTCCAAACTGAGTCAATGGCTCTGGATGTGGACTGGAGGATGTGAGCAGGCTGATGTCATGAAAAAGCCTATTGGTTGTCTGGAGGGGGTACGGAGGCAGGGTACAAATGCCCCCTTGTGCTTTTGTGGGCCGGACTGAGGAAAGGAAGAAGAAGAAGGAGTGGGGTTTTTTGTGTGTGCGTCTCACCGTCTGCTTTGTGCTCTCTGACACTCATGTGTGGGTCAATACCCCAGTTCCCACAAAGCAGGAGAATGGCAGTAATCTTGTTGTTTGAGAGATCTTCCCTCCCACGCTGACCTTAATTAAGATGCAGAGGACGGAGCAGGAGGAAAACAGGCCTCTCTTGAGGAGTCTTTTGGGTGCACAAACTTGGTGCAAAGATTTAGATTTCTGCAAGAAAAAAAACGATAACATGAGAAGGGATGTGAGAAGTAATGCAGATGACATTGTTTTACTGCTCTCCTACACTAATGACTGGTGTAAAATCTACAGACTGATTCACGAAAACAAAGCTGAAATAATTCACTTTAGGAGTTATTTTTCTACCCTCAGCACTTACCAGTTTAAAGGAACACTTCACCCTCCAAATGATCATTTGTATATAAATGACTCACCCCGTGTTACGCTGAATTCAGAAAGTTTTTGTTTTTTGCACATGCCTCCATGATGAACAGAAAATCCAAAAACTGATGTTCTAATGTTCAGTACTTCCCAAACACATGCATTTTCGCTAAAATGTTACTGCTCAAAACACATCTGCACGGACAGTGCAGGCACGCTACTTGTCCATGCCTGATTATGCGGAAATGTTTTTAAATAGTTAGGTATATTTCTGTGTATACTTCACCATCACAGCTTTTTTACATGTATGCTGTCATATTATATTCTGTGTGTTCATGTAAACAAACTCATCAAATCGCATTTTTTTGAAAATTGAATGTACTGCAGCTTCTTTTCATTTTTATCACAGTTAAATACCTCATTAGCAAAATGTTTACGTCTCCATCATGCTAATTTTGTCATAGACAAAAGTAGAAAGTTTTGTGTCTTATAGACCTAGGCTTTACAAACTCAGACAGAAGTCAAACATAAATCAGCAGACACTGTACCACCTACAGTCATTGCTGCTGCTGCTGAATATAGCATCTACGTGGCTCTCCTCCAGTCTCTGTCAGTGGGTTCACATCCCCTCTGCCTGCCAGACCTGCTGACACAGCCACATTTCCTCTTCTATTGACTGGGGCAGGTCAGCCGTGACAGTCTGACCAGCATCACTCAGTCACAATTATGAAGACCCTGCAGCTATGACAGAGACAAACATGCACTGTGCCGTAACAGGATGCTGAAAAATATGATGTTTAACAGCTGAAATTTAAACTAGAGCAGATCATCACCATTAAGGATAAATAACCTGGGCATCACTAACTATGTTTCCATCCAAAAGTGATTCGTATCATTGGGAAATGCGCATTTAAAGAAATACGAATCCTGTGTGTTTCCATTAAATGTACGGACTTTGGTGAAAACTACGAACCAACCAACCAGCTTGCTTGGTTTAAAAAGTTGTTATTGAAAGCTTGCCCTGGAGCAGTGGTTCAAAACTAATGTGGGAATCAATAAAGTGCTCAATATATTTATTACTGAATACAGAACATGGTGCTTATCTAATGTCAATCACTGTTAACAGTAGAAATTAGCCTTAGTTACTTTGGGCAGCACATACCCTCACAGAGATAAAGAGAGGAGCCATAGCGTTGATATTTTCTAGCTAACAATAATTCATGTCATCTTAAAATGTCAACAACCAAACTATCCTTTTCTAAATTTCTTTAACGTAACCACAGAAATAAGACGGAAGCAAACATGGCTAATGTTGTTAATGTGACATTAGGCTCACATGTGGTTAAGGTTGCAACGGTATGAGATTTGCACTGCACGATAACCGTCTCAGAAAATATCATGGTTTCACGGTATTACAGAATTTGTATTATCAGTCAGAATGACCCTTAAAGGAAAGAAAATGGAAGCGTCATTGTTGGTTAAACAAATGTTTTATTAATTAAGTATGTGTGGGTCAACATCCACGAAACCGTTAAATTGCTGCAACCCTCGATGTGATTTTATTCAATGTAATGTCTCAGTGAAGATTGTGACAGCCCCCCCAGCGACCTCTTTTAACCCTCCTCAAAATTCTTTTCAGCTTAAGTATAACAGGATAAAGAAAAAGCTGACCGAGGTTCTGCCATGATCTAAGCTCACTCAACTGTTATTGGAGCAAAGAGGGCTAATTATGCATAACTTTAGCCTTAATAAAATGTAATCGGGTGAGTCGTTTAAAAATTCACCCCTAGTACTGTTGTCATGAAGGGGGAAATTAGCTGTAGAGACCAAAGTGATTTTTGTACCAGGCTGTAAACATGTTTATTTCTGCTCTCTGTGGGGACTGACTTGTTTTGGAGCCAGCCTCAAGTGGCCAGTAGAGGAATTGCAGCTTTTATATCAGATTTTTGTTGTTGTTGTTGTTGTTGGCTCTTATAAATATAAAATTACATTTAGCATATATAAATGTTTCCCACTTATTTTTTCCTTTCTCTCAAAGATGTGATTCGTGTTAAAAAAAAAATCAGTGGGATACACTTGAACTAACAAGTAGAAGTCAGTATGGGCAAACAATGTGCTGATTAAAGTGTGTTTTCACTCCTGAACACCTCTGGTGAAGGTTTGTGAGCACGCTGCCAGAAGAGAAATGTTGCCGTTGTGTCCCGTATAATTACGTTTGCCCCCCATGACATGACTTCCAGCCCTGGCGTCATCTATAAAGTCAATGCCTCGTAATTAAAGAGCGTTCCCACCATAAGAGGGGACAGGTAGTAAAAGGGAGCATGATGAAGATTGGAGACGTGCCCTGTGTGCGTAACAGGCTGCTAAAACTGGCCTCAGATGGAGGTTATTCTGACACGCAAATTGTGACCACTGAGGACGTCACCTCAGTTACTGAGTGCAATTAAGACAGGCAGCCCTGCCCCATGTCTCACTGTAACACTCATATATTCTGTCAGTCACTGCCACTTTATAGTAATTACTTTATCTGAGAGCCCGGCGCTTTCCTTTCCGGTGCTGGGGTATGTGGTGGTGGTGGGGCGGTCCATCTTGTATGAATCACACCACAATCAGAGATGAGTAAGCAACAACAAGATGATGTCGTACTGCAGAGGCTCTGCTTCTGGGTAATAGTCAGATCTTGATTTATTTTTTGTGTTTGAGGTTTGGTAAAGTAATTCATGTCTCCTTTTAAATTGGGTTTATTCGATGGCTTTCTTCTGTTAGAGACTCCAGATTTTATGGAAATAGGTCAGAGTATGTTATGTTTTGTCATGTGGCAGCTTGAGACCTTGTGGAACTTTCATTTATTGTCAGACTGTATTAGATATTAGGGGTGGGAAAACATTTTTTAATTGCCTGAATAGATGTACTTCAAATTTTATTGCTTCACTTTAGTCAGTGAAGAGGTAGAAAGAAGTGTAGAAAGAAGTTTTTTCTTTTATTGCCGTAATCTATGAGTAAATTGACGTCATATCAGTTTTGAGAAAAACAAATCTGAAGCAAACAAGCAAAGAATGGCAAACGGTCTAAGGATGAGTCGTTCATATCTACATACAGAGCGGATCCTATTTCATGGAGTTCACAATGTTGTTTCTACAGTAGCCAGTATGGACAAACCAAACACTGGCTCTAGATAGGGACATTTGCGTTTTTGCATTTTTGCATTTTTACGTTGGCCACTATGGGAGAAGTCTCAGTTGGCTGCAATCTGCAACATCACCACTAGATGCCACTAAATCGGACACACTAGACCTTTGAGTTCACTTCAAAAAGTATACAATTTTTATTCATTTTAGAAATATATCTCATGATGTACAGTTTCTAGAAGCAATGAATTCTCACAGAACGGTTTGCATGATAGCCTACAACAAAAGCATGCACAACAGTTCATATGATATGCTATGAAATGGTGCCTCACGGATGACGTTGGATCCGTAACATAGAGTTACATAGTTGACGTAAAGTTATGGAGGTTAGATTTAGGCAAGTAAAGTTACTAAGGTTAGGTTTAAGAAAAGAAACATGGTGAAGAACATGCCTTACATGACTCAAAGTTGACATGGATCCGATCACGCGACTTCAGGGGCACGTCCCAAGAGAAAGTCTGGTTATATGTGACCCATGCACCACCTTATCCTGCCTCCTTACAAGCGTTCGGAACTGCTTCCTCGCTTTCTGCCGTCAGTGCATTGGTCATGTGATTGCAGCCTTTGAGTATATGTGGGATATGTACGAATTTGGGTACATTACTTTTGATAGGAAAGCATACGAAAAATTTGTGAGTACAGCCTGCTAGAAATGTGTAATTTGGCTTTCTGTATATGTGCAAGGGATGAGGGCGTACACCTCTATCTGTATCCGATTCTGTATCTGTGATATCAACCAGCTGAATTATCTGTTTCAGTCCAGATGGATGGGGTTACAACCAGAAATGGGTGGGCCCTAACCAGAAGCTGTTTAAACTGGAACCTGATACGGGTTGATCGAGTAAGACATTGAACACAGCTACCCACATGAGGATTGTCCTTCATCACGAGTACGCATACTGACACATTTTACTTGGATACTTGATTCGTCTGAGTATGTCTCCGCCCTTGTATATACATTGGTGGATCTATAGATAGGACAGGTGCAAAGCCTCTATGAAGTACTGTTTAATTTAATTTAGTTTTTATTGTAAGTTTTAAACACCTGCATGGCCACAGCTTGTTTTTTAAATGGCCAGCAACACCAGAGTTCACTGGAGTAACGAGGATGAACTCAACACCATCACAACTAAATGTGATGAGTGGACGGATTAATAGCTATTGCTTGATTAATCTTAGCCGTCCCCCCAGGTCTGAGTAGATATTAAGGTCTAACTGGAATTTTCCAGCGATGTCTGATGTCCCGACACATTACTGTAGGAGACCATTTGTGGCAGGAGGCGGAGCATGGCGGGGGAAATGAGCAGTATGGAAAACATTAGCTAATTAATGAAATTGAAGAAGAAATGAGAGATCATTTTAGTTTTTACTGAATATTTGAAGCAAACTGTAAAAGTATATCACTTATTTTGAAACATCTTTTTTTAATGAACACTATTTATAGGAAAAAACAAACAATTTTAAAGAGCCAGGCTTTTCACCCATTTTAAACGGCATCAAGTATTATATTTCCATATGAAATATGTCAATGTTTGATTAATGTTTTTTGCATCTTCTGAGGTTTGTGTATATGCAGGCTGTTTTTGCAGAGCCTCTTATTGTTAGTTGCTCAGCAGTTTCTTTGTTGTTGCTGCATATTCATGATTATCCTGATAATCAAGATTCACCACAATCAGCTTTTTGCTATGCTTATCCCAGTCTGCAGTAAAATCGTATATGGTTCCTTCCCTAATTGTAATTGTAAAATGTCTCCCAAAATCATGCTGCAGCATCCCATCACACAGGTGGTATCTGTGTGTGAAAGCATTTTATCTAATTGCTGTTGCTACATTTTTTTCTAATATAAAACATTAGTATATTTCGATGATGTGTTTTCTTTCAGGCATTGTTTTGTCTGGTTCATGAGATTGTATAACCTTTATAGATGCTTACACTGTACATATACAGCTTTAACTGCAAACAAAACCCTGAAAACTCAACATACTAACAACTAACAGATGAAGGGAACCAGAAATAGATGTGTGTCATCATCAGAAACTGAATGAGTCCGTAAATGTTGTTTGTGAAGGGTCACGGAGCAGACATATCTAATGGTCAGATACTGTATCCGTAGGAAGTGATTTGATCAGGCATGATCATCATAATTTACCTTTGCTTGAGTCGTCATTGTCATCGAGATGTGACTCATACCAGACCAGACATTTATAGTTAGACTGGGATTCTCTTTGATTCGAAAAAAAGCACTGACCACCATAAATCAATAAGAAGGCCAGATTTGAAGTCATTACAGTGTATTTATTTGTTCTAAACAGACACCTGTGACTCACAGTACAGTTGGTGGACACGCAAAGACCTCAAATTATATCAGGGCTTGTCCGGTCGTCTAAATTAATGCTATAAGACTCACTAAGCTAGTATTTTTCCTCACAGCTGAGCCTGATGAAGTGTAGCTCAGCACTGGTGGTTGTTTAACACTATTGAAAGATGAGCTGAGCCTGACTAGCTGAGTCTGAGCTGTCCTAAAATGGCCACTGGTAGATAGAGAAAGCAGTAATAAGGCACCACCATCAGGTTAAACTGTACATTTAAAGGTAGCATGTAGGAAGAAACAGTTACTTTTTCATCCAACAATTTTGTGTTTAGGTGTGTGATTAGTGTGACAGGGGCCACCAGCACGGCTATACTGAGGATTTTTAATGTTGTTTTTAATGCGTGATATTTCATAGTCTGTCAGATGCTCACATACGTTCACAGATTGTATTTTTTACAGATTTCTCCAACTTTTGAAGGCAATTTCATTAATGTGGGCAAAGAGACTGTGATTAAGCTTAAATGGCTGCTTTGAATTTTTTACAACACGAATAAGCAGCTGATGTAAAATGATGTGTGTTTTAGTCCATGTTACAGTGCTCAGTACAGAAGTATCAATAAATAGATAAGTGTGTAAATAAATACATAAAAAATAAATACACGTATTGATAAATACAAGACTAAATAAATGCGAAAAATAAATATAAGAATGTATAAGAAAATACAGAAATAATTAAGTAAATAAATGTATAAATACAGAAATAACTAACTAAATGAATGTATAAATAATACAGTAACAAATAATAAAATGTGTAAATAAATAAATAAATGTATAAATAAATACAGAAATAGATAAATACATTTATTAATAAATACAAGACTAAATAAAGGTGAAAATAAAAATAGAACTGTATAAACAATACAGAAATACCTAATTAAATAAATGAATAAATAAATAAATACAGGAATAAATAAATGAATACAAAATGTAATACATAAGTGTATAAATAAATACAGAAATAAAGAAATGTATAAAAAATACAGGAACAAATAAAAAATGTACAAATAAATTCAGAAATAAATATATAAATGTATAAATAAATATAAATGTATAAATAGATTCAGAAATAAATAATGCAGGAACAAATAAAAAATGTTTGAATAAATACAGAAATAAATAAGTGTTTAAATAAATACAGGAACACATAAGTGTATAAATAAATAAATGTTATATACATAAATAAATAAAGATTAAAAAAATGTTTAAGAAGAGTACATAAATGCTGGAATAGATACAGAAATAAATGCATAAATACAGCCATAAAATAAAAGAATAAATACATATCACAGATTTATTTCTACATTTTTGTAAAACTGCATTTATTTGTTTCTGTGTCTGTAGGTTAATTATATTCTTATCATTATTATTATAAGAATTATTTATTCAGTATTTTTTAATTTTTTTTTATTTTTCATTAATTGACATTAGTCCTTTTTTAAATTCTTCATTAAAAAACACAACTCTTGTCCCAGTACATCTGCAGTCTTACACTCTGCTGCAGTGCAGAGGCCCAAACATTAAAGAGGAGGCGACTGAGGCCTTCCCAGTTCTTTAAGCACAACATGACATCGACACAGCTCAGATACAGTTTCATGTGGGCGGCTCTTACCCTCCCTCTCACCCGTGTTCCTTGTCCTGTCTTTCAGCCATCATCAACCCCAAGCAGGCCAAAGACAACAAGAGCTTCAACTTTGATTACTCCTACTGGTCCCACACCACGGTAACTCTTTCTGCACCCCCACAGACACCCCAACAAAGACACACACACATCTGCATCACTTGGCATCACTCAATGTGGCTGATTACTGATCTCTGTCCGCAGCCCGAGGACATCAATTATGCCTCTCAGATGAGAGTGTACAAAGACATCGGAGAGGAAATGTTGCTACATGCCTTTGAGGGATACAACGTTTGCATCTTCGCTTATGGTCAGACAGGTGCTGGCAAGTCCTACACCATGATGGGGAAGCAGGACGTCAAGGACCAACAAGGAATCATTCCCCTGGTACACATGCATTATGATTACAGTGTCGGTAATAATTAATCAAAGAAAAGATGAGTCAGTTCACAGTTGTGAAAATAATGTTTTCTCCTTCCAGCTGTGTGAAGATCTTTTCACTAAAATCAACGACAATGCAGACAACAGCATGTCTTATTCTGTGGAGGTAAGTATCTGATGCCTCTGTCGTCGGCTCCTCCTGTTTAGTTTGTTACATTTATTCATCAGTGACTGTGTATTCAAATCAGCTGATATGAATGTTAAAGCCAATGTTATGATTCTGAACAGGTGAGCTACATGGAAATCTACTGTGAACGTGTGCGCGACTTACTGAATCCCAAAAATAAAGGGAACCTGCGAGTTCGAGAGCATCCTCTGATGGGACCTTATGTGGAGGACCTGTCAAAGCTGGCTGTCACCTCCTACAACGACATCCAGGACCTGATGGACTCTGGCAACAAGGCCAGGTGATGGAGCTGTTCATTCTGTCAGTGCTTGAACCTGTTGTTGTAGAGTTTTAAAGACATATTATTTAACATTAATATTATTTAACAATTTTTATGGTAATGTTTTTTCAAAGCTTTTAAAGCTACAGTGAAGACACTGGTATCATATCAAACTAGAGGAAAGGCGTCCATTGGTACCAACCATGTTGTGCTATCTTGTCGGAAAGGTGGCCAAATAATGCTCAAGAGTTATGCTAAATTTTGGCAAGGTAAAAAGGAAAATTGCCTTTTTCAAAATTGTCAATGTAAACATTTCTGCATACTAGGGTCCCTGAACAGTCTTGGAATTGCATAAATTGGGTATAACTGGAAAACAGAGTTGACAGCCATACACTCTTGGGCCCACTTTGGAAAATGTTGTCCCCCTGCCCAGATTTTGTAATGGCTGGCCTGCTAGTGGCACCTTTTGTCATGGGAATTACCACAGAAGCTGTTTTTAGTGGATGTTTATCTGTCCATTTGTGTCATTGGACAGATTTTGTCATTGCGATAACTTCATGTGCAAGATTCAATCACTAGAGATGCTTAGTTGAGATCAAAATGAAGGTCTGGTTTGAAGATGGGTGTGGTCCGAGCAAGGGTGCCAGAAGGAGGGGGAGTAGGGAAGGGATCATTGCCCCTCCCACATTTGTTTAAAGTCACTGATCACTGTATTGCAGCTGGAGTCATCAAGTCTCTTCTGTAGTGGAATTAACATCATATCATACATGTATACTCTTATCATGATGACCCACCAGCAGATGGAGACATGAAATTACCACTTTTCAGTATATGTAATATTCATTAATTGTGCAAATTAAGAAAAAGCATGTTGGCCGATTATTATAGTTTATTTTAAGGTCAATAGCAGCCGATAGCGAATACGTGCCGATATTATCGTGCATCCCTAGTTTTTAGCGAACTATTTCAACGTCACATAGCTTACTTTTCATAAACTCTTTAGCCATTACGTTTAGTAAGCTAACTAGTTTAACTTTATGTTCATTATCAGTTTTAGCTACTTTTTAAGCACATTACTTTTAGCTAACTGTTTAGACTTACCTGCTAGCTTGCTAACTACTTTTCACGCACTCTCTTAGGCTTTTTGAAACCTTCATGCCAATAAAGACCCTTAAATTCAATTGTGTTCAAGTTACAGCTGACTCAATAAGTGGATCATCAAATTCTTACCTTTTTTAAAAACAATAGTTGAGCTACACCGTAGTGCTTCCATTTACCCCTGGTAACTGTAGAAGTACGTTCTAGGGTACAAGGATCTTTTGAAATAGCAGTATCAGTTTTGATTCTTGCCAGAGAATCTACTGCATAGTAAACTAGTTGGAATTAACACGTTACGTATAACCAGGAGGTTAGATATGTTAAGGTATGAAAAATACATCTGATTAAGTGGAGGAGTTTAAAGACATTGACACTCTTTATTATGAAAATTAAGGTTCAGCTTATTATTTACATCCTATCTATTTGCACTTTGAGTTGTGCTTCATAAGTTTGTCAGACCTACAATAGAAATAGCAGGACTAGTAATTTGCGCTCTCATGATATGAGACATGTCGTCTTTGTCGGATAGACGTGGAGTTAACACACTGCTTGATTCACAAACTGATAAAATGTCTTCACTGTGTCTGCAGGACTGTGGCTGCCACCAACATGAATGAGACAAGCAGCCGCTCGCATGCCGTCTTTAACATTATATTCACTCAGAAACGCCACGATGCAGAGACTGATAACACCTCGGAGAAGGTAGAGTTTTATCACATCCTGACTGAATGTATTTAACATTGAGCTGCTGCCTCTGCTTATCTACGAGCGGACTGATGACACTGATTTAAATCTAATTGGAAATCAATTACTGCTTGAAGGTCGTACTGTAACGATAAGGTAACATTGTGGAGATGTTTTTTTAATGAGGCTCGTCTCTGGAGTAAAGATGAATGACATCAGCTTTTGTTTGTTCTTGTGAGCTAATGTGCTGCAGTTTATTTATTGTTATGTTCTGTTGCAGGTCAGCAAAATCAGTTTGGTGGATTTGGCTGGCAGTGAGAGGGCAGATTCTACCGGAGCTAAAGGAACCAGGCTCAAGGTGATGTGTTTTACTCAAATTCATTTTTAAAATTCAAACACAGATCTTAAAACATATGTCACTGCTTGTATGGAATTACTATGACTAAATCCATAGTAAACAGGGACGCACCAGTTATTGGTGGAACATGTTGACGGGTATTCGACTGCCATCGGCCTATTGGAGAATTAGATGACATTTACTGATGACAGTGGCTGAGGATTTTCTGTTGTGTCACATCAATTTTGTGCACTCTTAAAAGCAGGACTCAGGACTAACGGCATCCTGTCGCCCCCGGGGACAATAAAAAATGTGTTTTGGACAAACAGAGATCTATCCCAGGATGCCTTCGGGACAAAACAATGCAGTAAATTCACGATCCAGGCATCAGGGGACACACAGTATTTTTTCCCTGATAATCCTACATTGTGAAGAACAAATCTGTGTTGACATCAACTGGAGGAGCAAGTTAATGTTAGCTGTTACACTTCACCTGCTTTCTGGGGGAGAATGTATATAGAAAACAACAATGGCCCCAGTATGGAACCCTGAGGAACACCTTTGAACACATATTGGGAATTATGATGTATCATATATAGTAAAGAGGCTTTTTTACTTTTGCATTTTTAAAAATATGTTTTTGCATGTTATGTTAAAGGTTGTTTCATAAATGCATATTATAGAATTTATGCTCATTCAAAGGTAGGCTAGGTAGGGGTAGGGGAGGCTCGCCTAGGGCACTTCATATTCATTCATAAAAAGGCTTTTGAAAGCCTTTTATGAAAAAAGATGTTTCAGAAGATTGTATGATTGAAATTGTGCTCATTCATATTCAAAGCTCGTTGAAGGAGGGGCTGAATGACTTTACAACAGTTCAGTTTTGTTTTTTTGTTTTCCAAAATGAACAACAACAAAAAACATTGGTGCTTGATATCAACCTAGAATTTAAAGCAGTCAATTAGTGTGTTTATTTGTAAATACTTTCTGCCTCTCACTTTGTCACAGGAAGGAGCAAATATCAACAAATCTCTAACTACACTGGGAAAAGTCATCTCTGCTTTAGCTGAAGTGGTATGTATTATATCAGCATATGTAACATATTAAGATACGTCACAAGTATGGAGGATAAACGTGTTGATTTTACTGTCTTCATTTTAGGACTCTATGTCAAACAAGGTAATCTATTTAACTTATTATTTAATTGTTTTTTGTTTGTTTTATTTGTTTTTCTCAACCCAAACACTAATGAATTGTTTTAATTTGATACACAGAATAAAAAGAAGAAAAAGGTGGAAAGCTTCATCCCCTACAGAGATTCAGTTTTGACCTGGCTGCTGAGAGAAAATTTAGGTATGAACACAAGATTTCTTTGCTCTTGCTGATCCATTTGTTCTCTCCAAACTGAGAATAAAGTGTTCATCTTCATCATGTCAGGGGGGAATTCTCGTACTGCGATGGTCGCTGCCCTGAGTCCAGCTGACATCAACTACGATGAGACTCTCAGCACACTCAGGTAGGGAACAGCCGACACATTTTCTGCTGCCTCCTCTTCCTCCCACACAGCTGCTGAATGTGGCTTTGAGGGATACTGATGCCAGTGAGACCCAAGTGTTGCGTAACACATGTTTTCCTCAGTGGCTTGCATCAGCTTCACACTTCAAACACCCTTCGTAAGCCGCAGCTTCGGTGCCGGGATGTGTGATGTCAGGGGGGATTGTGAATGTGCCTTTTTGTCTCCCCCCGGCTCACGTGCTGTGTCACATGCTCAGTGATCTCTCCCTGACACCCACAGGTACGCAGACCGCGCCAAACAGATTCGCTGTAACGCTGTGATCAATGAGGATCCCAACAATCGACTGGTGCGCGAGCTGAAGGAGGAGGTGTCTCGTCTGAAAGACCTCCTCTACGCCCAGGGCCTGGGTGACATCATTGAGAGTAAGGGATCATTTATTGGATTTATGTGACCATTAGTGGAAGCGTATCCATGTTCCCAGGGTCCTCTGTTCCCCCAGCTCAATATCTTCTTATTAAGAAGACATTTTAAAGGGTTTTATGTTCTCAGCAATGTGTTTTTCTCAGGTCAAATGTTCATTTCATGTTAACTCTGGGTCAATATGTTGAAATCACCCACCCCAGTTTATAGCCTGCTGATGTTTTACTCCTTGAAATCGACACCCTCGATTTGTGGGCAAGACAGTTTCCTTGATTTTAGACAGGGATATATCCACAGTTGTTGAACAGATTTTAACCATTCAGACTCTATTTGAAACGTTCTTTTGCATTTGAACTGACCATCACCCATCTGTTATAGTGTTATGTCTACCATACACTAGAAGACTTTGACATGTGTCTTTTGTCCTCTGACATATGTCTTTTGACATGGTGTCAGTTTCACATTTTAAAACTTAATTTTTAGATTAGATTTTGCAAAGACTGGAGGAGTTGCTATTTGCAAGACTACAACTACATTTCTTTTAAGATTATTTCCTATCCTGCTCCTGGTGGAAAATATTATGCCAAACTCCCCTTAGGAAATATATCATATTTACAATTCCTTATGTGTCCGCAGAAACACATAAGGGGCCGTACACATGCCGTGTTTTTAACTGCCTGGAAAATGCAAGGTCAGGCGCTGGGTGCTCTTGTGCATTTCTTGAGCCAGCTTTCAAGAGCGCGGTGGCAGATTGTGTCTGCACTGTATCATGGCCTATTTACCTCAAATCCTTAGTGCAGAGCTGATCTTCTTCCAGGAGCTGTTTATAAGTGTGTAGGCCTGTTGTCTGTGGGACAGATGTAAAGCTCTGGTAGCCCTGCACCACAATGATCAGCTTTTCCATATTTATCAGAGACTGACCTCTACGGAAGAGGGGAAAGATATTTGTTGGCTGTGATTGGTTATTCTTCATCGCATGACATGTGGTGTGCGCTGCTGCATTCCAAAAGTTGAACTCTGTTTATCTCATGGCGCAACAAAAAGAGAAGGCGCCAGGGAACGTGTGACAACACAAGATAAAAAGCGTCATATATTGACAGTATTCTTGTCAATTCTGCTTCAGTTGTTTCACCCATAAAGATTAACTGTATTTGCATACAAACTTTACATTTGGGATTTTATCGCCTCAACTCGCTACCAGACTGATTAGCTGTGCTGTTTTAGTGGGAGAAGGCTCTGGGAATGAGAGGTGATCCGTTTCAAAAATTGAGATTTCTCACTAAAACATGTGCTGATTGGTGGATCAGATACTCACTGAATTAAACACTGACTTGTGTTTACTACACAACTCCACCAGTGTCCCTTTTTTTAAAAACATTTTTGACTTTATTGGAGCATTGAGATGAGAAAAAGACTGACTTTTGACAGCTCAGACTGAGTTTTACATCCACTTTACACCAAAAGATCACATGAGTCCACACCGACTATGGTAGAACTCTCACAATGTGGAAATATGTCTACTGCAGTCAAATTGCTTGAAAAGTTGTTTGGTTTATATCAACAGACACAGGACCCTGGGAACAAATGGATGATGCCCCATTAGTGCTATCTGTACGTCTAATTTAATTTCACATATTTGTAATGCTTTCAGATCCTTTTGTTAGCGTGCACACTCTTCTCAAGGATACACTTGCCAGTCTCACATCAGCCCACACAGCTCCCGTCACAAGCACTGCACTTTAATTCTCCTGTGCTCACAAACATTTCTTGTGCTGCTGAAGTGTGTTCAGGTAGAACATGAAGCAAATCAAGAGCCAGTGCAGGAAAATCAATGGGATAGAAGTGAATGGAGATGAACGGATACGGATTCTCTTTAGACTGCTGTGAGGCCTGAAGTGTAGTTTACGCACATGTTGTGCAAAACACAACAGGCAGCACTGGAAATAGAGTGGGCAGGGTTTCGGGCTTGACATGCTAGCTAACACTGGCATATAACAGGAAAAAATGTGTTACAAACTGGAAGTGTGGAGTTTAAGATTGTGGGAAGAAGTGAACACTCTGTCTGCTTTTCATTGAAGGACAGAGGGGTTAATTATGATCTACCTTTAAACAAAATGAAGATGTGTTTACATTTAAATGCATCTTCAACTTCATAAAATGTTTTTTCAGCAAATAATAAGTGAATGTTTGAATCCATTTTATCTAAAGGTGTCACACTGTCTCTTTCTCTCTCTCTCTGTCACTCTTTATCTTGTCTTCTCCCAGCATATCGAGCGTCTGGCCCTGACATAGAGGGTTTGAAATGTGTGTTTTCTGCCTCTTGCTTTTGCTCTTGTGGCAGCTTAGCATCACCGGTGCTCATTGTGACAGTAAATAGTAGCTTTTGTTGTGTTCTCTGCAGCACCACAATATCATAAAGAACTGATCAGAGTGTTTTACGCGAGTTGCACTGAGTTAAAAGTAGGTAGTGTTAGAGGGACACTTCACCGCTTAAATGGCCATTTGAATACCAATAACTCACCCTGTGTTACGTTGACTTTGTGAAGGAAACTCATAATAATCCAAGTCTCATTTAACCAGTCGTATGCTCAGTAGTTTCCAAGCAGACAGCCCTGTCTGACATGGAACCGAACTGAAAGTGAAGCTTATCTATGCTTTGCCAGACTCCATTGACAAAAACAGTGATTTTACCTCACTGAACACAGGAGCTGCTGGTCTACCACTGCTGCATTCATCAGTTAGTTTGTTTGTGGATTTTGTGGCTTTGGTGTTTTAAAGAGTTAGTTCAGATCAGTCCCTGGGGTAGTGCACCGGGCTTTGAATGTAAGTAAGACTTTTTACCGATAGATTTACATTGCAAATCAGGAGTTGTTTGACTACCGGGGGTTTAATCTACTTGGTCCAGTAACATTTGGAAAGTCTACATGAGCTGTACAATAAAATCTTTTTATCCTCATTCAAGTTAGTGGAGTGCTAAACCGGAAGTCCGAGTGCACCTGCTGTATTGGCCCAATGATGCAGAAGCAGTTCTCATAGGAATCATAAGTGCTATATCGTTGGCAACTGGACTAGACTGGCGTTTCTTGAAGACATTTCGCCCCCCAATCAATTTGGGAAGAATGCCCTTTGGTTGGTACAGGAATTCGAAAGCCCACATGTGACCCCAACAACTCTAAGGGTTCACACCCACACAGAGTTTAAAGCTTGCAGCTCCGTACATCACCGACATCTTATAGGAATGAACGGGACTGTATCCGGTTCAATTTTACATCCATGGTTAGGATTCACTGAAGTCACACAATGACACAAACTGATGGAGGCAGCAGTGGACCAGCAGCTCCTGCGTTCAGTGTGGTAAAATTATTGTTTTGTCAATGGAATCTGGTTTTGAAGAGAACATAGATAAGTTTTCACTGTTTGTCAGAAAGGGCTGCCTGTTTGGGAAGTACTGACATTTGCTGTTGTTAAACATGGACCCCACTGACTTCAGTTCATCAAGAATTTCAGTTTTTGGATTCTTCGTCTACTGTGGAGGCATATGAACAAAGTTTTCTACAGGAATGAAACGTAACATGGAGTAAGTTACTGATATACAAATGGTCATTTGGGGGATGAAGTATCCCTTTAATACAGTATTAACAGCATGCAGTCCAGTTGTGAGGGTGATTTACAAGCTTTGTCATTTTGGCTCTAATCTTCAGCTCCTTACGGGCTCAATGTGCCATGTCATGGTGCTGTAGAGATCTGTGTATGGCTTCGTGGCTGTGGCATGGGTGGGACAGAGCTTAAAATTTCATGAAGCAAGAAAGCAGAGCAAAATAACACGGAAGATTATGGGCAGTAATGAGATATCTATGATTTCCCTGATGTAGAGACTGTAACTTCCTATTCCCCTGGCAGGGTCTGTCTGACTCTACCGCCTCCTGTTGGCAGCCATAACAGTAAACATAAGACGATGCTGCAGCCTTCAGTCACAGAGGGAGTGTAATCACTTACATAATATTGGATCTTTGAGGTAGTCATCTCATTCTACGCCATAAATTTTTACTGTCTCTGTATAATACATGACTTCATTAACTGCACCGCAAAGGCAATATTATGTGATCCATCTTGGCGGGCAGCAGCCTGTCCAGATGGATGGGTGTGATCTACTTTCCCAATTTATTACTCTGTGTTGCCATAGCAGCAGCTGCAGGGTTGATATTCTTTATTTTGTAGGAACTGTCAAACAAGGTTGGGAGGCTATTTTAAAAACAATAGAAATAAGATAAGATGAGACTTTATTAATCCCACACTGGGGACATTCACACCTTACAGCAGCTCAGGAGTCAGAAGCAGAGAAAAAAAGAAAAAAGGGATTGAGTGCTTAATAAGAATAAAATGTGACAAAAATACAATTTAGATAACATAAAAATGAAATAATATAAAATCTATATACACATCTTTTACTTACTATACAGACACTGTATGTCCATAATTGATAGTTGCAGAGGATAATTGTCATACAAGTGTGTCGTATTTTTACTGTAAAAATATAGAAATATTATTGTATAGTAAGTGGTAAAATATTGCACAGAAGGAAATATTACTGTAATATTAATCAGTGTAAATATAACAGACATGTATATACTATACATAATGGAAGACATAGTATTATTGTATAGTGATAAAATAATAATTACCCAGTATAAGTATGTGTACTGTGTGTATAACAGATACAGTATAGTATGCATATATTACATATATATTTCACAACACATATACACCATATGTATATAACAATAATGTAGTAATATGTGTATATTAGGGGTGTATCCATTCACAAAATTCAGCTTTCGGTTCGATACGACACCTTGGTGTCACGGTCTGGTACGTTTTTTTGAAGTAAGCAAAAAATGTATAAATGCCAGAGTAATGTCTTTGATTTTTAACGTATTTAATTCATTGAAACTAACATTGTAATGTTTAATCTTTTTTGACGTTGAACAATGATGCTTCACCTGATTGACCCATCTTCTTAACAGCATATAAAACAAAGAGCTTGTTATGAAATATAAAATGATGATTGTGAAGGAATATTGTAACGGGGCTCGAATACATTAAGCATGTTAGCAATGCCTGCGTTTTCCACGACAGAGTCGGGTCTCATATCCGCGGCTATAAATGTAACATTAGCAATCGCCACGGTGATTTCCTTGGTTCTGTTGGAATCAGTTAGGAACACAGACTGTAAAGATAATGCACGTAGCTACCGTCACGTCGTCTGTGGTCTCCCGTTTTGAAGCCTTGACTGCGGCATCATGGCCGTTGCCATCCTGTTTTTTTGGTGCCAGAAGTGACCATATTTAGGCGAGAGGGTGGCGCTGTGGAGGAGCGAGGGGTGGATCCGACTGATCCTTAGACAACCATTCACTCAAAGCAGCCCGCCCCTAATTCTGTGCAACTTTAAGCCTTAATAAAATCTAAACAGATGACTTATATAAAAGTTCACCCCCCTGATAGCACTTAAGCATTGGCTTCATTTTTCAGCCCCAGACATTGCCGCTTGGTTAGGAATGGCTGCCTAAATGCTGCAGGGCTAACATTAGCTTGTAGTGTGTGTGTTACTCGAAAGACACTCAAGGATGCAGCGTACTGTTGTTTTGTTATCCACCACTCTCTCGCCATTATCCTAATAATTCACACTGAAAAAGTGGCTCCGAACACCTGGCTTGTAAGTTATTGGAGAATTTTCTATTTTCAGTCTGGTAGTGACATTACAGTCGTTACTATGGGAGTAGAATGTTGTTGTTGAGGGCAGTGGCACTGAGTATGTTATTTTAATGACAAATTAAGCTGTATATTTTATTTTCCAAATGTAATAGGATAGTTCGATGAATCATACTGAACTGAAAGCCTTGTACTAAACGGTTCAATTTAAGTGTGTGTTTTGTCACACCCCTAATATATATATACAGTATATATAACAATTTAATAGTAAGAATAATATCTAGGCTTTAAATACGTATGATTATAAATGAATAATATTTATTACACTTCTGAGGCTACTTGGTCAGCGAAGTGTCTTGGTTTTGATTTGTGTTCCTGTCTCTTTAGTGACAGTACTCAAACAAGGCAGGGAAAAAGTTAAACAAGGTTTATCGAGAATACAAAAAAGAACCAAAAGCAGTTCTTTCAAAATTATATCTAAGACAGTCCACTACCAACTCAATGTCCTATTTCTATATATTATATCGTCATTATACACTTAAACACTGCATAACATGGTCAAATATTTATCATGATCTAAACCAAAACACATGACGTCACACGGTGTTGTCAACAATTTCCTTCCTGTCATGCGCACTAAACTGCCTTATAGCACCTTACCTGTCACGTGTATTCTAACATAAAGTAAATATAAACATAACCTACTATACACTATTCAAAATATGCAGAAACTGTTGTGCAAACTTAAATGATAGCAGCACCTATATATGTCATATCAATACAGTCTTTACCAAATATAGATATGTGCTTAAGTGACTCTTACATCAAGTTTTGATTCAGAAATGAATGTCCAAAGTTTCAAGATTATTCAAACAAACTTGTGTTTGATTGTCTGCCAGAGAAATGGACTTCTGCTTCCAGTGATTTTGTTTGACATTTCTAATTTTAGAGAAGCGCACCAAGCATTAGATGCATCTTGCTGCTTTTAGATAATAATCTTAATTGAGAGTTCTGGCTTCCCGATGTTCTCTGCAGGAAATATGACCCCATTACAAATGAGTCATTATGTCTCTGAACAAAGGGCTGCCTGCTGATGTATTTTATTTTCCATACATGATGACTCATTTTGTTTTTTGCCTGATTGGGAGTGAACAAGAGAATGGCAGATGAACAATATAAATATGACATTTTTATATTTCTGAATGTTCCTGCATATGATGCTCTGCTTGAAGTTTTTAGCTGCATTTTCTTTGGTCATGGCTGGACGGCCTCCTTGTTGCATCCTTTAAGTTGGTCCTCTCTGCGCGTGGCTTCCTGCTGCTGCTGCTGCCCTCGCTTGTGTACTAGTTCAAATTTCTCTCTGTGAGTTAGATTTGTTTCAAGCCACTTCTTTCTTCTTCTTCTTTTCTATTCTCCCCTCTCTTCTCTTCCTCATCTGTCTGCATTTCTCCATTTCTTTATTCCCTGTTATCGATTTCCCCCAACCCCACATCCTGTACACACCCTGCGCCCCCTCCCACGCCGACAGACCTATCCGATTACAAGAACAATAACAATAAAGGCCAAGCTGTGAATCAAAGAGATGATCTCTCCACAGTGACCAATGCCATGACGGGGATGAGTCCCTCTCCGTCTCTCTCAGCCTTGTCCAGCCGTGCCGGATCCATCGCCAGTCTTCATGACCGCATCATGTTCAGCCCGGGCAGCGAAGAGGCCATCGAAAGGCTGAAGGTGAACACTGGATAATAAACTGCACAGTTCATCTGTAAACACACACTCTGCAATGACTCAGTGAAAATGTACTGCACGTTCATACTGGATATTCTCAACAAACAATTTATCATTCTGTTTATCACTACTGCCTGACTTCCCCTGACTGGCCCATGTCTTCCTACTGAAGTCATAAATCTTTGACTGTTTCGGAGCATTTTATTTCTGCAGAAGAGAATCGATAGTAGAGCGATGACATAAGGGGATAGAGATGAGAAATGATCAGCAACAAAGGTCTTTCTAAAACAATATCTGCTTCTCGAGGTCAAGGATGCTTCCATGGTAGAACAGGTCCTTTCAAGTTGAGTCCCACAGAAACTCAACAAGACTTGGGAGAACAAACAATGGAACAGTCTAGTGAGTGTGAAGGAGTGCATCATTAAAAAGGTCCAGCCTTAAATTCCCACACCACAGTTATTTTGACAAGGTGCAGCTCGTAATAGTAGACCAATGACCTTTCTGGTCAAGTAACGTTTGGTCGACTGTTCGGGGGGCAGCGCTAGTCAAGACGAACTTTAGAATTAGTCCTTGTTGATCTAATATGAGTAAAGACCCAGCATCTGGATTGCCAAATTTTCCCCTCAAATTTGTTCAGAAAGAACAGTGAACTTAAGAGGTGAAAGTCTACTAGCATGTTTTCCTTGTTTCCAAATCATGGAACAGGTCCGATGTATCATGGACATACCATTGTGGGTGTTTAAAGAGCGCTGAGGATACACACAGGAATCTTTGAAAATTCTCAGAACAAAGGACTCCGTCCTTGGTAGAACTCAAAGGATCTTAGACATCAGAATGATCATTTGGCAGGATTTGATAACGTAGCATCCATTTTTTACTCAAACAGCTGTAAACTGCGTTTGTTAAGGACTATTTTCAGTCCTGGATTTGATGCTTTAATGAGTATTTATTGCAGCAGAACCATGCACTATGTGTGGGACTGACTCAAAATTAACTACAGCACCCACATTCATCTCAATTAAGGAGCGTGTCAGCCAGTGCAACAGTGTAGCTCACTGATATGTTTTTAATAGTAACAATAGAGCTTGATGACACAGCGGAAGAAGATATATCAGGCTTTGGCTACAATAAACAGTCTTAGTGGGATCAATTCACAAGACCTGTCCTTAAAATGTATTAAGGTGAATTACCACTGTCTTTTCAAAATCTCAGGAAACAGAGAAAATCATCGCTGAACTTAATGAGACTTGGGAAGAGAAACTTCGCCGAACAGAAGCCATTAGAATGGAAAGGTGAGATATACAATATCCCATTTTTATTTTTATTACTTAATTTTATTCTGTTAGTAAAATCCTTCTTGAGAGTCTGGGCTAAAACAAATACATTGCGAAACACAGAGACAGCAGGTGTACAACAGAAAATGGTTTAAAAACAGGCACAAATAGCATCACAGAAACCTCATGTAAAAACTCATGTTCAAAAACAGGATGTGGAGTACGTAAAGCACGTAAATCACTGACAGGTGAAGTGAAGATCACTGATCATTGTGTTGCAATGAAATGTTCTGCTTGGAAACCTTTGGTCCCAGCATTCATGTGGATGCCTCTTGATGCGCACCATCCACCCAAACATTGTTGCAGACCAAGTAAACGCCCCCTCATGGCAGCGGCATTCACTGATGGCAGTGCCCCCCCAGGAATTGCCCAAGGAATGTGACAAATGGGCGTTTTCCACTGTTGCTTTTGACAATCCAATGTCAGACCATGCCACACCGATTTGAATTTTCACGTTCTTGTCCTGCTGGGGGGGCCACTGCTATCAATGGGTGTTGTTGCTCATTTGAGGGGAGTTTTACTTGGTCTACAAAGGTGTATGGGTGAAAGGAGTGTGTCATGTGGCATCCACCTGAATGCCAGGACCCAAGTTTGAAATTGCATTGTTACAAGATGATCAATGTAATCCATTTCTCTTGTCAGGGGTTTGAATGTTGTGTCTGCTCGGTGTATATTATAAGTATAATATAGTAAATAGTCCTGTTTGTATAGTGTATGAAATTATGTATCTTAAAATGATAAATGAAAATACTTGTGCAGAGAAAAAAGCGCAAAACATGCACCATGTTACCACAGGTTGTAACTACTAGTGGAGTTTTAAGCAAAGAGGAACAATGGGCTCATCTGTGCAGCAAAAAAAGAAGAGTTATCATATAAATGTTATTAATGACTGAGGCATCTTGCCATAAAGATTAATCATGCAGCGTCTTGTTTTACCAAGTCTGACTTTCATCCACAGGGAGGCCCTGCTGGCAGAAATGGGCGTCGCAATGCGAGAAGATGGCGGGACAGTTGGCGTGTTCTCTCCCAAGAAGGTAAGAAAGTATGAGACATCTGCAAAACTCCTCTGTGATCTAATACTTAGCATTTAAATTATTCACTAAAATGCTTGTTTATTTACCCCAAAGCCGTCCGATAGCCCTAGAAAGCCCCAGCCTGTGTTTATCGACACAGTCGGGCTGTTTTCCCCCAACGAGGTTTGTAGCTGTGAAGTGTTTAAAGCTGCCTCCCTCTCTGAGTGTTCTGAGTCTCACTTCACCAGGAGCCTTGCCAAGGCAGATCAGTCGAGGGTTTTTCTCTTTCATTAAGTGTTATCTGAAATCTGCTTCATTACTCACTTCAAACACTCCCTCGTTGCGCTGAAGGCAGCAATGGCTGTAAACATGGGGGGAAAGATAATGGTAGTGCCCCCGTTTCAGTGATTTATGGCTGTTTGCCTGCAGCCCCATAACATCAGACTGAGACTACATTAAACAGTCATGCTGTGAAGCTGTGGGGAGTGAATCTGACTGCATGGTCTCAACCATTGTTTGATGTTTGTTACTGGGAGAGAACTGCTTTTCTGCTCTCTGGAGTGCAGTGTATGCATGTGTTATATTGTACATAACATATGGGTAATGAAAGATGAATGTATATTGCTCACTGAATTTCTACAGTAAGTAAATTATTCCTTGTTCTGTGTCAGACGCCTCATCTGGTGAATCTCAACGAGGATCCTCTGATGTCTGAGTGCCTGCTGTACTACATTAAAGACGGGATCACCAGGTTAGATATTATAAGACACTTTACAATCTAATATTAAGGTAATATAAATGTATAGAGGCATTTTCTTCCTTTCCTAAAGTGCAGTGAAAGTGAATACTCCACCAGCAAAATATTATTTTTTCTATCAATTGCTTACCCCCAGTATTCTGTTTTTTGGCCTTACTCCTGCAGCCATGCATACTCCAATTAACGTGCCCTCACCTGCAGTTTATCGCATCAAAATATGGAAAAGAAAGGCTGTTACCTGTGTCAGGATTTCCAAGTTTTCCTCCAATGGCGACCACAGCCTCCCTCTTTCATTTCCTTAACTGTCGTCTTGACATGGCCAGTGTTGTGATATTGATTGAGAATTGAAGCACATCCTGACTGTGCTGTATACATGTCAATAAGAATGCTTCTGAAGCGCCAATGATTCGCGACGAGACAAAACCGTTGTACAGCATTGCAGAGAAAAGTTGCAACGGTGTGAGCTCAACTGAGGCCGAGAGTCGTTCATAGAGATGATTCACCGTCTCATCTAGATGCATTGGTGTGTACCGGCAGGTTTTTAGAACGTTGCAGAACGGCGCGTTGCAAGAAGTTGCCTGTTTCAACTTGTCTCTTTGCAAATCTTTGGTCTGAACTGGGCTTAAAAGCTAAATAATATCGGCATATCCCACGTGTCCTAATTGGTAAATGGTGCTGTTGACTATCAAAACATTCATTTACAGCCTCTCACACAACCCAAGTCTCATGTATCCATTCGTGTGCACAATACGTCCCGAATGTGCATTTTTTCGCAAAGATCCAGGCAGACATGCATTTGAATTTAATGGTTAACTAATGCTCAATGGAGAGTCCAAACATATCTTTTTTTTGTGGGTGAAGTATCCCTTCATTAATGTTCAGTTGACATATAAAATCAGTACTTTATTATTTCTGTTTTCTCTGTCATCATAGTGTCACTTTTTCTATTATAGGGTAGGTCGTGTCGACGCCAGCAGCCGTCAGGACATCGTCCTCAGCGGCCACTTCATCAAGGATGAGCACTGCACCTTCACCAGTTCTACTGGTCCAACGGGTGAAAGTGAGCCATCTTTATCTTCTTCTCCAGGCTTGTAGTAGTGGAAGTTAAATACTGACAGACAGGAAGTGAAGCCTCATGTTGCCCTCTCTGTTCCTAAGTAGCAGTTGTCCTGGAGCCCTGTGAAGGAGCTGAGACTTATGTCAACGGGAAGAGAGTGACAGAGCCCACTGTCCTTAAATCAGGTCAGCAAGCTCCCCTGCTCTGTGTTCATGGTGACTACAGTAGAAACAACATGTATGTGGTATATGCTGTTCAAATGCATTTTGACTTCTTATTCCCGTAAAGGAAACCGCATCATCCTGGGGAAGAGCCATGTGTTCCGGTTCAACCACCCTGTGCAGGCCCGGGCAGAGAGGGAGAGGACCCCATGTGCTGAAACCCCTGCTGAGCCCGTTGACTGGGCCTTCGCCCAGAGGGAGCTGCTGGACAAACAGGGCATCGACATGAAACAGGAAATGGAGCAGAGGTATTTTGTGGAAACAGTACACCATTCAACTTTGTCAAGAAAGGCCGTGTAGGTGGCAGAGTCTCACCACCATATTATAGACAGGGACAACACAAGAGGAATACTGCTGGTAACTGAAAGCGTCTTACTGTAGGTGCCACATTAAACTGTGCGACACTGCTGCAAAAGCCAAAGTAGTATTTCCTTTAAGGTGTTGCATCACGTCTACCAAACCCGTCTTGTTCACCTGTGTTTGTGTCTTCAGGCTGCAGGAGTTGGAGGACCAGTATCGCAAAGAAAGAGAGGAGGCTAACAACCTTCTGGAGCAGCAGAGACTGGTACAGTACCGAGCAGTTGACATGAATCATTAAAGGCACAGGAGGCTAGATCTGCAGTAGTCTTATATTGAATACCTATAGGTATATATATACATGTGTGTTTGCATGTATATATTTAACCTCTTCTCCTCCCTCCTGTCAGAGTCGTTTTTAAGGGGAACAGTGGCAGTTAGCAGGTCAACGGTTTATGCCACATATAAGTGGTGATGAAGCCTGATGAATAATTTGAGATGCAGTTTAGCAGTGTGTGTCAAGTTTTTCTAGTCTTGAATCTGTCGTAAACTTTGTGTTTTGATTAGGCCCTTTTAGGACACTTTTTTTACAAGTATATGATGGGCATTCCCGTGCTCCTTTATGCCTAATAAGTTGTTGTTGGGCTGATACCATTTGTTACAGATTTGCTGCTACATTTCAGCATTTTATTACCACTTGAGAATTGATAAAAATGGTCAAAATTCCCTCCAGAATTCCACATTAAGACACCAAAACCCTAAAGAACTCTCAAAGAAAAGTTTGATATTTGGAGATTTCTGGAAGAATTGCATTTTTCAGCGATTGGATGGCAAGCCCCACTGTTCTGGAAAAAAAACTGAGCAACTCCCAATTTATTAAAATACCTATGAAAGCCAAACATCCTCTGAATGCTCCAGGTCTCTAGTTTGTGGCTGTGACGTTTCATGTGGCTGTGATTATCCTAGAGGTCACTACAGGTCATTTTTTACAGTGATGTCTTTAGACAAATTGTCTCATGACCATGAAATGGCTCCTAAGTGGGCCAGCGTCATCTCACATGAATAAATTGAATTAAATGAATCCACAAGAGTCTCATCTCTGGAGTCATAGCCAATTTATGCACGACTTTTTAGGGACCCTAGTGTGGAGGAATATTGGAATACAACAGGCAAAAAATAACACATTTGTACTGCATGCAGTGGCAATGGTGGAAACATTAGGGTCTAGGTACCATGAAGGGTTACTTTTGGTTCCAGTGGTACCATACTGGAAGTGTTTGGGGGAAATGGGGCTTCAGTGGCTTGTGTTGACATGGGTCTTCATTAATTCATTGTGTAGGATTATGAGAGCAAACTGGAGGCTCTTCAGAAGCAAGTGGACCGTTACTACCCAGATGCCCCTGAAGAGGAGGAGGAGCCAGAGGAGGAAGGTAGTGCAAATTATTGGAAACATATTGATATCTATATTGTTCGAAGCATGTCCTCACTGAGTGATGATGTGTGATCCTTTCTGCCCACAGTGCAATGGACAGAGAGGGAAAGAGAGCTGGCTGTGTGGAGTTTCCGTAAGTGGCGGTGCTACCAGTTCACCTCTCTGCGTGACCTGTTGTGGGGGAACGCCATCTTCCTGAAGGAGGCCAACGCCATTAGCGTGGAACTGAAGAAGAAGGTCCGACATGTTGTCATTTGAACATATACCTACAGACTGATGTTAAAGTATGGCTCTCTGATCATACCGTTTCTTTTTTCTGCAGGTCCAGTTCCAGTTTGTGCTGCTCACAGACACGCTCTACTCTCCCCTGCCTCCAGACCTGTTGCCCCCAGAGGCAACTAAAGACAGAGAGAAGCGACACTTCCCACGCACCATTGTGGCTGTGGAGGTGCAGGATCAGAAAAATGGAGCCACCCACTATTGGACATTAGAGAAACTAAGGTAACTAACTTAGCAAGTCTTTACACTAGAATGCTTTAAAAGGTTTAAGACCAACATATATGCTTATATGCTGTCACGCAATATAATAATAGAGTAGAAACAAAAAAAAACTTAAAAAGTCATTGTAAGGGATACATTTCTGCTTGCAGGCAGCGGCTCGATCTGATGAGAGAGATGTATGATCGTGCTGCCGATGTGCCCAACAACACCACTGAAGACGGTGAGAATGTGATGACCGGAGGAGACCCCTTTTACGACCGCTTCCCCTGGTTCCGTCTGGTCGGCAGGTAAATGCTGAACACCACTGGCCCTGTAGAGTGTAGCAACAGGACAGGAAAGCATTCACACTGAACTCATACAAAGGTCAACAGCAGTGAGCAAACAGAAGCCCAGTGTTAGTCATTCACTTCAGGATAATGGAAGGCTGTTGGCTGTTAGTACCACATATTGTGCATGTGGTCAGCTGATGGACAGATAATGACTGAGACACCAGGATGAGAGTAGTCTGCAGCCCACTTCATTACATTGTCTCTGTTGTTACACACTGAAGTCTGGTGTTCTCACTCTGTGCTCTGAGTGCATTACTGTCATCAAATATTTCCTTTTGACTAACACAGAAAATTGTATTTGTATAAAGGACTTACTGGGATTCATTTATCCAAACAGGTGATCACAAATGTGCACCAACAACTTTAAAATGTATTAACTAAACATATTTTCTACAATAAGCTGGTGCTCTATCTTATGGAGGATGAGAAATGACGCACGTATCAATAAATAAATAAATGTTCAGATAAATACTGGGAGAAAAAAAAATTAAATACTGGAAAAATAAATAAATAAATACAGCGGGAAAAAATGGTGAAAATTGAAATAAATTAAAATATATATATATAAAAATACAGGAATAAATTTATGAATACAGGCATAATTAAATAAATATGGAAAAATAAATGTGTAAGAAAATACAGGAATAAATAAGTAAATACATCAGAAAATAATAAATGAATGTGTGAGTAAACTAAATAAATAGAATAATTAATAAATGCTGAAATACATACAGAAATGAATAAATGCATAAACAAAATAAATAATTGTTAAAATAAATATGGAAATAAATAAATGCATAAATAAACTGCATAAATAAAAGAACAAATGTTCAAATAAATATGGAAATAAAGAGATAGATGCATATATAAATAAAAGTTGATAATTAAACAGGACATGTATGAATAACCTAAATTTATGTATACATTTTTGTAAAACTACATGTATTTATTTGTGTATTTCTGTTGGTATGTTAATTAGTTATGCATTTATTTATTTATTTACATATTTCTTTAACATTTAATTATTCTTTTGTTTCTGTATTTATTTGTACATTAATTCACTTATTATGGAGGATTATTCATCCTCCATAATCTTTTCATAACTGATTTGACTCAGTACATTGACAGTTTCCTACTTTATATTTTCTGTGCTTCAATAATGAATGACGCTCGTTGTGTTTCTGGCAGCCAGTGTGAATATATTTCTCCTGAACATGGGCTCTTAGCTGTAACACAAAAGAAGCAATTGAAATGATCAGTACATGCTAGTTGTTACCAGGCTCGTGTTTTCTTAAATGGGGGGGAAAATTCATCTGAGGAACATTTGAGATTGACATTTCTTCAGTCCTCCTACTCAAAGCCTGCTCTTTCTTTCTCTCCCACTCTGGCACACAGCCTCCCAATCTCCCTGCCAAGCTCTGTCTCTCTTGCACACAGTCACACGGCCCCGTTACATAATATCCAGCACCGAGCCTTTAATGCCATTTAGCTCCTGCAAGACAATCAAAAATGGTTCGGCAGTAATCTGAAAAATGTCCCCCCTGAAATATGTTGTTTGTCAGCTCGTTTTCTGTCTCTCTGTTGCTCACTCAATAAGTGAGTAATGCTGGCACATGTGGCCAGAGGCACCACATCTAATGAAATTTAGTTCCCCAGATAAATGATATATCAACAATCAACTGAAGTTGGATGTAGCAGTTTTTATTTACTGGAGCGTGTACTTTGTCCTTACAGTGCACCGGCACTCTTAAAGCTTACCAGCAGAGATAGCTTCAGTACACCGGTGGTGGAGGGATCCTGATTTTACTGTTGATGAACACAAGCTGCTGTTGCCTCACAAATGTCCACAGTTAGCCAGGTTAAATTGGATAGTTTGAAGTAAATATTAATGATGCGTCTTCGTTGAGCCTCAGGGAGAAACTTCACATGCTTCAGCAGGACAGAGATGAGAAAACAGATTTAAAAAAAAACAATTTTAAGAAATAAATATAAATTAAATTAAATTAAATCTGTATAGAAAAAAGAGAGGTGACTATACACACAATATTCAGAAATCCATTTGTCAACTCTGGCAGCCATTATGTGTGTATTATGTATATTTATAGATATAGATATGAATAATAAAACGTTATTCTATATATTAAAATATATTAAAAAAAATAGGTGGTTTTATATATAACATATATATGTAATTATTTTACAGCAGACGCAAGCAGAAGTTCTAAATAAATGGAAAAAAGTAAATGAATAACCTCCCACTATCTATCAGTGACAGATGTTGGGTGGTCAGGGGTTTGAATGAATACATGAACATCACTCGACCTTTGCTGAACCACATCTGGCTCCTGTGATACCTTGAATTGACTGGCCTTTGTGGAAACTAATCTTTTTTCTACAGGGTGTCAATAATCATCTTCACGGTCTGGCACACTTAAAGGCTAACTTTGGTATTTTTCAACCTGGACCCTATTTTCCCATGGTTTTGTATCTATGGCTCATTCACACTGGCGCTATTTGGTCCACTTTAAACGAACCCTGGTCTGCTTCCACGGATAGTTCAGTTCGTTTGGAGTGGTGTGAACGCTCATTTGAGCTCTGGTGCAGACCAAACAAGCAAACCCTGGTCCACTTGAAAACTGGGGGTCTCATTTCACTTGCAAGTGAACCATGATGCGGTTCGCTTGCAGTGTTTTTGTGGTGACCAAGCTGGCTGACGGGGATGGATTTTTGTTTTTGGTCCTGGCCAATCAATGAGCTGGGTTTTCTTCTTCCTGGCCAAACGAGCAGCTGTTGTGACTGCGTGATGTTGTCCAGGCGGCTTGGTGCGCTTTAAAAAGTGCAGTGTGAAAGTGAACCGAACCAAATGAAGGTGTGAAATTTTTCAGCATTCCCCACCCAATCGAACCGAGTACCCCGGACTATCCTGGTGTGAATCCCCCCTAAGTGACTCATGGGAAATTGTTACAGTATGTGTTCACTTGTGGCATCTGTGCACTGTCACTTTACGTCCACTAAAAGTGTTTGCTTTTGCTTCTGACAGGATGACATTGTTATTTGTGGTGTCTGGCAACATTATCGACAAGATCCCTACAGAGACGGACCTTTTTGGTAAAGAGAAGGATCCTTTTTGCTTCACCAGAAACTGCTCCAAAATCGCCATCGCCAAACCAACCAGACTCTATTTAAATAAACACTGATTTTAGCACGTATAGAGCAGGCATATTTACACATCTAACTTGGTGAATGAAACCTTCTTTTCAACCAAACCAGAGTTTGCGATTGTTGGAACAGTGGAAAGACACACCAAGACAGCTTTTGTGAGTTTATTTAGTTTCTGTTGACTTTTTATAAAATTTCCGTTTTTTTTTTTTTAATGGAGTCTGGTGTGTTTGGCAATAGCGATTATGGAGCTGTCTCAGAAACAAAAAGGATCTTACTTAACAAAAAGATCTATCTCTGTAGGGATCTTACCTATAATGTTCTCAGACACTTGGGCAGCTGTGGCTAATCCACTAATTGGAAGTTCGGCGGTTCAATCCCCAGCTCCTCCAGTCCGCATGTTGAAGTACCGAACCCTTAATTGCTCCTGATGGCTGTTCCATCGCTGTGTGAGTGCATCAGATGGCACCTTGTACGGTAGCTTGTGTGTGAATGGGTGAATGTGACATGTAGTGTGAAAGCACTTTAAGTGGTTGGAAGACTAGAAAGGCGCGATACAAGTGCAGTCCATTTACTAAGAATAATATTCTGAGCTTGTCGGTGGCAAAAACACTTTGAGTGGACGTACATTGACGGTTTGAACATGTCTCGACTGGTTACAGTGCAGCCGCTTTCACTCAATACTCGACTGATTTCAAAAGTTACTGTACAAAAACGTGGAAAAACAGGGTCCAGGTTGTTAAAATACCACAGTTACCCTTTGAGTACTGTATGTGCACTCTCAGCAAAGGCGATAAAAGACTTCTATCAACCTTTGCAGCTTGTCTCACACTCTCTGTGTCTTCACTGTACACACTAAACGGTCAGTGAAAGCTTTGGCTGAAAGGGAGGAAGGTTTTCTCCTGTGGTCCGGACCATATGGTGCTCTACCGCCCCTCTTGTTTGAACAAGTGTGTGCTTTCTATCTAACTGTTCTAACCTAGTTCCCATGTCTCTGGCTGCACCAGAAACCCCATTTTCAACACATGCATGAGCGAGCGCATGAGTGACCCCACCCCATCCCCGACCCTCTCCAACTCTGAAATTACTGAGCTGGCTGACCCGCAGCTGGAGGGTCGAGGGGAGGAGGAGGAGTTGGAGGAGTTGGATGACCTGGACGATGATATCTTTTTGGACGACCCGTGCTCGGAGCTCGGGGGAGAGGATGATGATGATGATGATGATGATGATGATGATGAGGGAGAGCTCTGCCGAGGCTCCGGCGAAGGCCAGGATCCCTTTTACGACCGCTCACCATTATTCAGTGTAGTGGGAAGGTTGGTGAGGTTTCGGGAGCATGCTGGTGGAGGAAACTAGCTCTTTCACGCTGAGACACAGGGTCTGTTTCCCTCGACAGACATCAGCACAGATGAAACTGCATTTTTGAAAATACAGAACACAACTCAGAAACAGTACAAGAGTGCTCTCACAAAGTCCTCAAAGCCCCGTGTGCATCGCTACATGAAATATGTGCACGAAATTGAAGTTTCTGCAACCATATGAGTGTCGAGAGTGTCTTTTTAGTTTACAAAGAGACATTTTCATTGTACTGTCCAGCAGGGACAAGAAGGCTTTTGTTGTAACATAATAATCTTAATATTGGGGTACTTTAGATAGATAGCTTCAGCGGAGATTTGAAAACCAATGTGGGAATTTAATTCATTTCATCTTCTGAAAGCTACAGCCAGTAACTTTTATATAAAAAAGTTTTTGTTATATCTGCTGTATCCAGACAGAAGCACAGGAGACTGATAATGTGTGAAGAAAATCATGTCACTCTGCCTCCTAATGGCATTTGCAAGAATGTACCTGCTGAATGAAAATCGAGGTGTCTCTAATGCAGCTGTCAATCATGTCAGCCGGTGCTCGTGAGCTGCATTCAACCTGTCAAACAAGGCTGATCAATGTCAACAGAGCTCCAGCAACACTTGTGGTATGAAAAACAACTTTATTGAACAAGGCTGATCAAACATGATTTAAGGTTCTGTTCCTGCATTGCCTTTTTCTCACCTCAGATGTTTTCAGAAACATATTTTAGTGAACTCTTTAGGTGGTGGGTGGTGCTTGGTACTTGCTCGACTGCTTTCAACATGGCGGCCAGTTACAAACTTTCTCATTTTACAGCTAAACAGTACACTAATAGCCTGGAAATCCAGACTCAAATCTAGAAAGATTTTGAGTCTGGCCCTCACCGATACACCCTTCCTACCCAAGGGACGGCACTAACTGAGGCATTTCAAATGCCGCCACATGCAACTGGATAGCACGATGGCCAATCAGAGCAAAAAACAAGGTGAAGTTTCATTGCACTAAGCCCCATTTCTTTGCCTAACAGTGGGGCTAACTGATATATTATGCTTTTGCCGTATCCCGTCGGCAAAACAGCAAAACCGTCCTTCCTGGAAACGAAGGCTTCTAGGGCAGTCTTCTGTTCCTCTCTCAAGGAAAAAGATAAGTGTAGTTGGCTTAGCGTTTCTTCCAAAGCTAAATTGAATGGACGCGGTCCTTGGCTGTTTACTTTTCGACTCCTACGGCGCAGTGCTGTCCTCATCATGTTACGCCTGCCCAGAGCCTGCCTCTGTCAGATAGACTGATCTGATTGGTCCGATTGACGATTCAGCAGGCTCTGCTCGTCGGGGCCAGATCCCCATTCAGAGCAAATTCAAATTTGCTAGGGGCAGGGCATCTGAATTTCCAGGTTAGTATGTTTCTGAAAAAAAATATGGCTACCGGCTGGCTCTCAGGCTTCTGGGTACTTTGGGGCACTTCTGCCTCTTGTCTTAACCCAGTCATCTCATCCAGATGCACTGTCAAGTCCCAAAATTTGGCACTGATGGATTTAATATAATTCGGCACTTGTTCGCATCAACATAATTCAATGGGCAGGCAGTACCAAGTGTGGTACCCAACCAGAGCCCTGATCGGGAAACTCAGGCGCGACCTTACATGAACTGGCACGCTCTCTGTCCAAGCGTGACCCGAGCCCAAACCTGATTAAAAATCCAAATTTCTACTGTAAAAGTATCTCTCCCGGCCCTCCACTGTATTTGTCAGTTGTTCCGTCACGTTTCTACTCTCAGTCGCAGTTATACACACAGGAACTGCCAGTCGCATAAACGAAACACTGGTAAATTGGCGAAAACCCAACCTGATTCAAGGCTGTTGGAAAAATGAGACATTACAGAGCAGCCCCGCCCAAACCCAGCGGGCTGGGTCGGGCCCAGTTGGACTTGGGCAGAGAATCAGAGCTCTATAACCAACCCAACCCGAGTGGAAGCAGAATTTTGATTTATTTGATCAGTGCTGCCTAGTTTGACAGTTTGACTGCAGTTCACAAGCAGTGATTGACGGCTGCCTGTTGCTCTGATTGGTTGTTTCCATCCATCATGGTGGCTTCTTGCAAATTGGAAGCACTTCAAGGAGGAAGAGGGACATGTTTTTTTTCACAGATTATCTGTCTCATGTACTTCTGTGTGGATATAGTGACAGTTTCATCAACATGACAAAAACCTACTTTTATAAATGTTACCAGCTCCAGCTTTAAACACTTCCTGCTTGATCAAAACACCAAGTCAGTCTATCCACTTAAGTTTCTATTCCCTGTCTCAGTTGTCACTGTCACTGTGTCCCATGTTTGAGACACAAATGTTCTCAAATGTCAAACCACTACACAGATTTTTTTCATGATACTGAGTGGACACCGGAGTAGACATTTCTGGGCTTCAAGGTTTATCTTTTGCTCTCTATCTTTAATCTCATCAAATCTGACTGTTGCTTGATTTTCCTTGTTTTTTCCTTTGCTGGTTTTTTTCACACTAACTTAAAAGCTTCTCCTTCATATTCAAATTCTACTTGTAAAAAAAAAATCCTTTGTGTCAGCCCAGGGTGGGTCGGTTCATACCACTTGTTTCCATGGAAATCCAAGCAAAGTTGATGCTCAACGGCTGCTTGAGGTGTGTGTCTCACTTATGTGTGGCTAAAAGCAATCGAGCGGCTTTTATAGAAGACCATTCACTCTCCAAAGCACTGACATGTCTCATGGAGTATATTCAGGTCTGATTTGCGTAACACAGGAACCCACAGCGAAATGTTCTCAGCATGCTGTGAAACCTGAAAGAGTCTGGAAACGAATCATACGAATAGCAAAGTGGTGTTCAAGGAAGACTCAAAATCTCAAGATGAAAGAGCTGGTTTCTACTGCAGCTGTCTCTTTTAGGCATGCCAGAGCACAAGTCTTTTCATTTTGACCTTTTTTGTCAATTTTTACTTGAATACGTCTGATGATGAACTAGTGCCCCTCTTTTGCACAAATTAGCACTTCGACCCAGGAGGTGCACTTTGATTTCTGATGTCATTCGTTGGTTTTTTGGTGTAGCATACGATATATCAAGCTGTTGGCAGTTTTTATTCAAGCTGAGCCATGTTCCGTATGATGATTTCTGTTCCATTTGCTTTTGATTCCTTTGAGTCAAGACGTTGAAAGCATTTTTGTTCACCCTTTTTTTGTCCTGAGCATGCCTTCTTTGCACCTCACCAATCTTGTCATAAGCCTCTCCCTTTTAACACTCTCCACCCTTAAATGTCTACCCCTATTAGCTTGTGGAAAATGTGGTCCTCGACTGCAAGATCAAGTATTGTAGCTAAAAACTAGAGACTGAGAAACCAAGAAGTAGGAACATTTCTAGTGCAGTGCATTTATATTCTCAAAACTCAATCTTTGTCACCTCCCCTGAAGTATTTTCAAATCTAATGCAACGTGCCTCAAGTGCTCGTTTTGGCTCTGTACATTTGATATGTAGTGTAGTGTTTTCATATTGAGGCACATTTATGATGCACATGTTAGTGCAGTAGCACACACCGATCAGCCAAAACATTACAACCCCTGGCAGGTGAAGTCAATAACTGATCATCTTGTTACAGTGCAATGTTCTGCTGTGGAAACTGTGACACGCTTCACCCACCCAAACACCACTGCAGACCAAATACACCCCTCATGGCAACGGCACTCCCCTGTGGTGATAAGGCCAAAGGTGTCCACCTGGCCTCCAAATTTTCCAGTCCCCAAACTGCTTGAGCATTTGTGGGACATGGCAGTATCCCAGAGATACGCCCAATCCACAGTGGGGCCTCCTTGGTTCGGACTTGGCTCTGACATGTCGAGGCATGGACACAGGATCTCTGGGGTGGTGTCTGGCACCAAGGCATTGGCGACAGATCCTTTGAGACCCACTGGTTGTGAAGTGGGATATCAGCATGTCCTGCGGATGCTCAATCAGATTTGAATATGGGAAATACAGAGGCCAGGTTGATGCCTTGAGCTCTTGGTCACATTCCTTGGACCATCCCTGAGCAGGTTTTGCTGTGTGGCATGACACATTTTCCTGCTGGGGGCCACTACCATCGGGGTACTTTGTCAGCAACAGTGTTTAGGTTTGGTCAAGTGGCATCCACATGAATGCCTTGACCAAAGGTCGAACCAGCAGAACATTGCCTTGTAACAAGATTATCAAAGTAAGTCACTTCACCTGCCAGTGGTCTTAATGTTTTGGCTGATTGGTGTATATTCATTAAGCAATGCTAAGAAAACATTGTTTCAGGAATTGCTCATGAGGAAATCATCTGCTGTCCAGCTTAGTAAAGAGCTGGTTTCCAATTGTTTGCAATTATTTAAAGAGTGACCCTTACACACATGCTCCTTAGCCTCACCAAGCTTTCATCAACACAATACAAAAGTTCAGGAAGACTGCATGTGACCCATAATTGTCCTGAGAATGTCATTATGTATAGATGGTGAGGAAAAGCCCCCACAAAGCGATAGTAAAGGGCAGCCATGGCCATCGCAAGAGCAGTCCCAGCTTCTGTTTGGTTGCTTTGCAGCTCTGTGTTCTGTTGTCCAGTCCAGTCAAATTTTTATCAACTGTGAGATAATCACCTCAGCGGGGCTGTTTTTAATCTTTTACCATTTCTTTCTCTTTCTGCCTCCTGTCCAGGGCTTTTGTTTATCTGAGTAACCTGCTGTACCCAGTACCTCTCGTCCACCGCGTGGCCATCGTCAGCGAGAAGGGCGAAGTGAAGGGCTTCCTCCGGGTGGCGGTGCAGGCCATATCAGGTAAGGCTTGGATCCTCAGCCTCACCATTGATGGATCCCAGGTTTCCCATTCTTCCTGCTGATGTTTCACGTTGATTAAAAGGCTTGGTTGCTGAAAGTTTTTTGGTTTTGAAGCTTGTAAAAACTTATTTCTAAATTCTTTACCCCATTAATAGTGCGTCACACCTCACAGCAGCTTTTAGACATTTTTGTTTTGCTTGTGAGCAGGTGTAAGTGACAAAGAGGCAATACAACATCAATGGAGAGCAATGAATTGTTTCCCCTCCAGTTCAGTTATTAAAGAGGGATTGAAAGGACAGGCTGTGTGTGACTTCCTGAGGGAGTGAAGTGAAGGTGCTTTGTGTTTCCCTCCAGCTGATGAGGAAGCTCCAGACTACGGCTCAGGAGTGAGGCAGTCAGGCACTGCCAAAATCTCATTTGAGGATCAGCAATATGAAAAGGTAGAGAATGTCACTATATGTAGACGATACTAGATTTACCTGTACACACTAACCAGCTAACCAGTCTGTTTTGCACCTTGCAGTTCCAGTCTGAAACCTGCTCTGTAGGACTGTCCCGTACAGGGATTTCACAGGAGGAGCTGCGTATCGTGGAGGGGGAGGGGCAGAACGCAGAACTGGGACCCTCAGCTGATGAGGTCAACAACAACACATGTGCGGGTAATTGTATTATATGAGTGAATGGATACATGGTTTGAGGGGTGTGTGTGTAGTGTACCACTTGGCCCCAGACTTATGCTTTCTGCGTGAAAGACTCATGATAGACTCAGTTCTGAGGGTCAAAGCAGGGAGCAGGTGATACTTGGCCCAAATCAGCCTAGATCAGTGTCCCAAATCCCAGCAAAACCTCATTCAGTCATGGTTCATGTTGGGCTGCAACCATGGACTGTTTTGAAGCCAGGTGGCATCTCAGCTGAACTGCAAATTACAACTGTTACGCAGCGCTCGACTGCACCACACCACGGGCTGTATGGGTTGTAGCTGCTGCAGAAGTGGGCCAACTACATGTTGCATTAAATGGAAGAATGCTTGTGTTGATGGGCAGTGAGCAAAGCTATACGACTAGTGACTGGAGAAGTTTTGACACAACTTCACACTGGATTATATCGGTTGATACGTTAAAAATATGGAGTACCAATTCCCAGCCCTGCCAGAATGCCGGCTTCAAACTGTGTCTGATTTTTATGTTGCTTTCCTCACAGCTGGTGCGGATGAGCTGGAGACTCCACTGAAGAGTGTGGATGGAACGCTTGACACGACTTTGGAGCACCTTAGGATCGGTAACATTTTTACCTTCAGGGTGACGGTCCTGCAAGCCTCCAGCATCTCTGCAGAATATGCTGACATCTTCTGCCAGTTCAAGTGAGTTTTTAGTTGTACATTTTTCCCATGATTATTATGTTCCTTTCACAGTTTCACATGTAAATGATTCAATTTGGATTGATTTCAGTTTCATCCACCGCCACGATGAGGCCTTCTCCACCGAACCCCTAAAGAACACAGGCCGCGGCCCGCCTCTCGGCTTCTACCATGTACAGAATGTAAGACGCATGAGACAGATCCTCTACAACGATTACTTGTTGCTGCAGGTTTTCTTTAACATCACTGTGTTGTTTTTCATAGATTGCTGTTGAAGTGACCAAATCCTTTGTCGACTACATCAAGACTCAGCCAATTGTGTTTGAAGTGTTTGGACACTACCAGAAACAGCCTTTCCTCCCACTTTGCAAAGACGTCATCAGGTACCTGGCTGAGAAGTCACACAGTCTGCACACCTTGTCGACCACAGAGACTTTCCCAGGGACTAGAAGCATTTGAGCAACTCATTGCATTGTGACCACAGGGATCTAAATTAAGTTCCAAGTCTGTTATTGTTTTAGGGTGGCAGCTTCCTGGTTAAAATAGTTACGTGAACGTAACCGACGTGGTGACGTAGTGAGTGGTGTCTCAATTCCTAGCGAAAGATTTCAACCCCTACCCCTCGTTGCTTCATTTCGAGGGGCTAGGGGTAGTGGACAAGGGGGGGTATTGGGATTGGGCCTTACTGTGGCGACAGATGGTCTTTGTTATCCAACTTGCAGTAAGGCTCTGCAGCAGTAAATGTCGTTGCAGTGAAGCAAACCAAAGATGTATTTTTTCTAAACAGGTTTTGTAGATGAAATGGGCGAGCACACTGAACTGCAGACTGCAGAGTGTGTTATCACCTTCAACCGCCAGCAGTTTGATTCCTGTTATGTTGCTTTTTCACACGTCAGCGAACTATTTCACCTAATCGTCACGGGTCTGTAGCCACAGTGGAAACGCAGATAGTTGTCCCTGGGACTCAAAGCTCCAGTAACTGTGGGTCGAAATGCAGCTATAGATTTGATGCATGTGGTTGTGCTTTCATAAAATGACACATTATGTTTTGTTATTTCCACACCCAGTCCACTACGTCCCTGCAGAAGACAGTTCCCACGAGTGATGCCTCTGTCCAAACCAGGTAAGTAAACTCCTTGCAGAGTCACTTTGCTTTGAATTCCACCATTTATTCATGTTGTATTGTCTTTGTACTGGTGTCCCTGCAAGCCATGTCATCTTAGCTTCATGTTGTTGGGTGCGAGCAGTTGACTCTGACGCTTCGCCGGGCCGGGAGAAATCGCTGGACCTGATCCGATACCTGGTCCCAGATGTGTTCAATGGGGCGCTGGTGGACTCGCTGTCAGGCCACGCTCTGTCTGCCGCTGGCGTGGCTGCTTCCTTCTTACTGGAAGTAAACGAGCGAGCTCAGCCGACAGCACCACCCACCTCTATCTGTTCAGTTATTAAAGCTCAGAAGCCGGGTTGGTTACTGTCGTCGGATCCAAGAGAATCCTGTGACTGAAAGCCTTTTTATATCAAGTGTGTATCTTGGTGTGACTTAAAAAATACTCAAAAGCCAAAACTGTTATGCTACATTACAATTAATGAACTGACGACTATTTCAAAGTAGTTTTTCTATATTGGGATTCAAGCTGCTGTGACAGCAAAACAGAACAAATAATTAGTATGTTTCATAGTTTGTGTTACGGTTACTACTGGTCACTAATTAGTAGAACCTGTAAGAGTTCAAACTAAAACTATTTGATATAAAAAGATAGTTTTCTGGTGTCAGGATTCAGTTGGATCGGCTCTCTGGTGTACTGTGTGTTGACTTTTGACCTGCGTGGTGGATTCTCCTTGCAGTTCCTCCTTTGAGCTCTTGTTAAAATGGATCACAGCGCCTTTCTGCTGCAGTAGCCAGTCAGTTATACGGTATATGTTTGTATTACACAGATAAAATAAGACTTATTGATCTCCAGAAGGAGAATTCACATTACAGCCAGTATGATAAAGTTGTGCATTGTGCAGATATATATGTGCAGAACACATATAAAATACTACTTACTTGTATTATATATTATGTTTGCTTCAGTTTGGATTAATCTGCATGTAAATGTTTTTTTCATGCAACTCTTAACTCCTTTTGGGGAACGACTTTCAATCAAGGAATTCAGTGTCAGTAAAAATTTATATGGAGGATGAAAAATAACATAAGTGTCAATAAATAAATGTATCAATAAATACACAAAGAAATTAATATGAAAATACAATAATAATTGTTTTTATTAATATAGATATTAATAAATAAATGCAAATAAAAAAATAAATGTAGAGTTTAGAATATTGTACCTCACAGACATAAAGAGAGCGACATGCAGAAATAAACAAATGTGATTGTACAAAAATTTAGAAATAAATGTAAGATATTTTTTAATATACTGTTTATCAACCTTTATCTATTTATGTATTTATCTATTTATTTCCATATTTATTTTTGCATTTATTTGTTCTTTTATTTTAATTTTTTATTTTCAGATTTTTTATTCCTGTATTTATCTATACATTTATTTATTTTTTTATTTATACTTAAGTCATTTGTTGTCCTCCGTAGATTTAATACTTGCCACAAAACAATGTTGATCAACAACAAGGACAAAATACTGCTCAAAGACTTTGTGCATAAACTTTTCCTCATGCACGGGGTAGATTTGTTAGTATGAAGGGCCGTCTTTCAAAGTGAGAACCCACAGAGCCAGAGCTTGTACAGGTTTATGAATATACATACATTCTCTCATGAAGTTTAGTGGTGTTCTCCTTTAAGAGAGGACTGCAGAGTTGCCAGTTAATCTGCTAAAGGAAAGGAACTCCTTCTACAGGACTGAGTGGTTCCTCTCTTTCCCTGCATCACTGATTTCCTTTCTTCTTTCCTCTCTCTCTTTCCTCTGTAGGTGTAGAGCAGCTCCCTGCTGTTAGCCACTAGTCTGCTGCTGTCTCCCCCCTACCTGTCTTACACTCTCTATCTCCTTCTCCAACACAGTTCCTGCCACCAAGCTGACAGCGATGACCCGCCCGCAGGCAGGACCTTGTCACTGCAAATATGATCTCATGGTGTTCTTTGAGATCTGCGAGCTGGAGGCCACTGGAGAGTGAGTATCCTGTGTCACCCCTCACCAAGCACTCAGTTTGGGATGATTTGGCAGAGCTTTCCATGAAATTATTTTCTAGTATTGTTATGATCCAGCTCGTAAAGGGAAAGGGAAACAAAATATAACCAGGGGAACCAGAAACAGATCAGCCCTCCCTTGCTGCACCTAGTGTCTCTGAACCCGTGTGATAATCAGATTTATTGAGTCTATGCCTGGCCCAGTCCTGAGGTAGATTTGCAAGTACCTCAGTACTAGTTTTACACAGTTAATTGCACCCTCTGGATTGGAGAGCCGCACAGGGTGTCACTCTAATCACGATTCTTCAACTCGTCAGACAGGATGCAAAGAGTGGTGCCGTCCCCAAAGAGGTTAAAAGGAGAAGTCACGGCATCATTTAATTTCATATCAATGGGCACAACACATGCCTAGTGAAATTTGTCTGCACTTGTCAAGAGGCTCAATACGAGGTGCACTATAATAGATCATGGGGAATGATTGAGGCTTCTGCAGTCGGCCTTGGGTCTGAATAACTTAGTACAAAAAAATAAAAATTTTAATTCCTGTTATTATTAAAAAGTCCGTAATTAAAGGCCATAAACAAATGCTTTCTGTATGCAAACCTTCTATTGCATATCGTCCGTCAACAAAAAGAGTGCACCTGAAAAGCACCTTAGAGGACACCATCCTGTTATCTCTAGCACCGTCTGCTGTAATCCTCCAACACCACATGCTGCTCAAAGTCAAGGATGCTTTCCTATCTGTGTCTTTGCAGCTACATCCCTGCTGTGGTGGACCACAGAGGAGGAATGCCTTGTCATGGCACATTCCTGCTGCACCAGGTAAGTCACACTGTGAGCTAATGTAAGATTTGGAATATTTTATAGGAACTGAACACAACCACAAATCTTCTTCACTTTCCTGCCTGTGTTTTTTGATGATCACAGGGCCTGCAGAGGAGAATCACTGTTACCATTGTACATGAGTCAGGAGGGGACATGGAGTGGAGGGACATACGTGAGCTTGTTGTGGGTAGGTTTGTTTTTCTTACCCTGACAATCATCCCATCAGCTGTGGTGTTACCTTGTGTACGAGCTCCTCTAACTGAGACACTTTGGTTTTCTTAGGTCGTCTCCGCAACACCCCAGAAGCTGATGAGACCATCATTGACCCCAATATACTCTCTCTCAACATTCTGTCTGCTGGGTATGTCAGGCCCATGCAGGATGACCGGTATGTACTGGTGCCGACATTTGATGGAGTCGATCAGATCTGTGCAAGCGGAGCAGAACACTGAGCCAGGCTTTATCAGATTTTCAACACATATGGTCGATGAGAGTTCAGTATTAGTGGCCACATATATGTGTTTGATAATTCAAAGGTTGTGGCAGCTTTGCTGATTTTGGAAACTTCTACAACAGTGTTATTTGAGGACCTCACTTTATTACTGCTGTGGCAGCTCCTTCACTGGCACACGGGCACACATGCATGGCAGAATGAACGAGCTGTACCTGTCCAACAGAAAGCATGGCAGAGGAGAATGTTATAACAAATCCCAGCAGGTTATTTTCTTATTTATTATTGTGTCTGCATGAGTAAAGTCCCCTCTGTTCAACTGCAGGAGGCCACACATAAATAAACAAAAGTGACGATGAGCAAAGTGAATCAAAGTGTTACTTAAGAGCAGTTTTTGAAGTCTGCCACATCAGTAGTTATGAATTCACTTGTCCATGCTGGCTGTGCGACCCTCCTTGATGTTAATCTGTGCTTCCCGTTGGTTTGACTGTCATCGTGACGCCTACGTGTTGCATCTCACCTTGTTTATCACCTCACCTCTAACCCGTCTCATCTCACAGCCATGATTAGATCTACTAACCCAAACACTGACCTGCTTATAGACTTCAAGACTTTAAACCACCCCTTGAATTTACTGTCTCTCACGGCTGAACGGACAGGCTTTCATTAAAGGTATACTATGCAGGATATTAAAAAAAACAGTGTATCATCATTATGACCCACTCAGTTTGTGGTGGCCTTTGCCTTCTGCCTCGATTTTCTAATTCTCTTCTCAATTTGCTGTTTTTGAGACGTTCCTGGGCGCAGCCCCCAGGTGAGGTTGGTACTTGATAAAAAGGCACCTTACCACTAGCAGCACACGTCCAAGAGGAAGCTACAAATGTCATGGACGCAGTGCCGGAAAAAAAACACAAATACAGCAAGGCAAAATGCCAATCTGGGGTTACAAACAGTAACTGGCAGTTCCTATATAGTATACCATTAATTGGTCCAGTAACACACCAATATGAAATTCAAATGCATGGCTTTCTGACTCCAGCATCACGTATCACTGCAAGTAGTGCAAAATTACTAACAAACCTCGAACTATCTATATCTGGACTTAATATGATGCCATAGTGTACAGTGGACATACAACATTTCATCATCACTTTATTGAATCCCTTGATTAAAAGCCCTGTGATTTTGGGTGTGTTGCAATATTGCAGCCTAATTTGCAGAGTAGCAGGTGCAACCTGAATGAAACGCACAGGAAACAACAACCCAACAGACCAGTGTTGTTGTTTATATACATTGAATGTCTTACTAACATCATACAATTCACCATAAGACACGAGGAAGCGCTTTGTGACTGTGACATCTAATATATATAAAAAAAAGTAATTAAATTGTGTATAATATTTGTGTTGTTCTGCAGCCAGCCAGTAGAGGGCAGCAGATTTCTTTAAGACCAGATTCCCCATAATGTAACCTTGTGTTTAGACATGTCTATTTAGGATATACAGTCATTACTGACCACTGTTAACTCTTCACTGGCTTGTCTTTTAACATCTAAAATCACTCATTATTAACTTCACCTCTGCATAACTATTTAGTGGCAGCTATGTTTAGTGTATTATATTGAAGATTTTCTATTAATGTATTTAGCCAACGTTATTGTATTATCCAAGTTCAATTTGTAAGATCTGTAAAGTATTTTTGACATTTAACTTATGATTTTGTGACCCCTCTGATTTTTGGCTCATTGCTTAATCCCTCTGCTTTCCCAACCACTCTCCAAAAAGCCTAACAATGCACCACCCAGGCCTGGATGTACTGAGTTTTTTAAGGGACAGTTCAACCCCAAAATCAAAAATACATATTTTCCTCTTACCTGTCGTGCTACTTATCAGTTTAGATTTTGTTATGATGTGAGTTGCCGAGTGTTGAAGAAATCGGCTGTAGAGGTGTCTGCCTTCTCTCCAATATACTGGAACTAGATGACACTCGGCTTGTGGTGCAGAAAGAGCCCAAAAAATACATTTGAAAAACTCAACAGCAATGTCTTTTTCCAGAGATCATGACGTGGTGACTCAGGATAATCCACAGACCTTGTTGTGAGCAGTTTCATGTAGGAACTATTTTCTCTCTACTAGGGGTGGAAATTTCTAGGCACCTCACGACTTGATTCGATCACGACTCATAGGGCTATAGTGCAAATATAAAAGGATATTTGAAGCATTTTGATGCATCACAAATTTAGATTTCTATACATGATTTATTTTTCCCACACCCATATTCACACTCCAACCGCATCACTGTGCAGAAGGAAACATACATCTACTGCTAGCTCACCAAGCACCGCTAAGCCAGCTAACGTTACAGCACAGCCGAGGAGGACGCCATTAATGTTTACATCTTGTGCTGTCATGAGAACGAGCTTCTCGTCCATGATGCACGCTTCCTTCTGCGCAGTGATACAGATGGCGGGTGTAGTTTGGTAGACAGAAAATAGATCCCTGTACGAAACCGTTCACAACAAGGTCTCAAGGAACTATTGTCTTTCTACTGAACTACACCCACAACTGTATCATGGGGCAGAAGGAGTACTGCAGTACGGGTAAGAGGAAGAATATGTATTTTTGATTTTGGGGGTAAACTGTCCCTTTAATCTTAAGCAACCAAACGCTCCACGCAGCACTGTCCAGCGCCCCTGCTTGACCAGCTTTTGTTTTTTGACCATGGTGCTGCACCCTTAAGGTTTTCAGCCCTCAATGTTTGTCCTGTTCAGGCCTCACTGGCCAGTAATTGGGTTTAAGGGCTCAGCACCGTGTCAGGCTGCGGTCCAGTGTGGTCTCTGCTCAGTCTTTCAGAGACTAACATCAAGGTATTTATGGATGCTAACATTTTTCTCCCTCCAGTCCACTAACAGAATGTTGTTTTTTTGCTTTTGCAGACAGTTTCTTGATTCGGACATGCCTAGGTATATTATTTTGCCTCTCTTCTCATGCTCTTAAGTTACACAAACACCTCATCTTTCTAATGTCCTCGACACCCTGTCATTCCTACTCAGCGTCCCGTGATTTCCTTCTCCTACTCTGCCATTTCTATCAGGAATTTCATCTGTGCTTCTTTGTTTTCTCCCCCTCATGTGAAGTGAGGGATGTGGTTCTGCATGTCCCCGGTTCTCTTGCTGCGCTGGGTGTGTGTTTGAGCTGTTATCAGGCTGCGGTTTATGATGGACAGGGTCTGCATGGCTCGCTTTGCTTCAACGTGAATCCTTGGCTGTGTCTCTGCTGGAGGTGTCGTGGGGCCAGTATCACACTCTCTGTTTCCACTTCAGCAGTTGCTGCAGGAACTAAAGAGGCTGATTTTAGAAAGTGAACAGACATAATTTGGTCAGAAACTGAAGTTTTAAAAGGGACCTATTATGCTTTTTGTATTATGTGTCTTATATATAGTGTTAGGATCAAGGATGTTTATATTAAATGTGGCCAGATTGTCAAATTATGAGGTAAACATATGTAAAAGTAATCCCTGTGAGAAAAAAACACAGGAGTCAGACCATTATGAATACTCTGTTTCTAATAGTTGTTTTTTTTTTTTTACTTTTCCTCTGGCTACAGTATGGCGTCATAGGCACACTACTGCCTACGCTGCTACACATAGCTGTATGCTAACATCAGCAGTTCCTTTGGAACATGCTTTTATTGGTAATTTTTCATTGTAAATAATTGCCGCTATTCTGCGTTACACCTGTATGTCAGTGTTGATATTGTCTCATGAAAGGAAGGAGGGGATGATGATGGGGTGAAATATTCTTAATTATATTCTTAATTATTATTATATATTTTACAACTTGTCTGATTAAGATTTGGCAGAAAAATCCTCAATAAACATGTAAATGGCGTCAGAGCTGAGATTGATTTAGCAACATAAAAAGGGCCCACCTAAAAAACCAACATCAGTTCAAGTGTGTGCTATATTTAAAATATTTTCCCAGCGTTACCTTGCCATCAGTCAGCCATTTACAGCGGGAAACTGATGCTCATACTGTTGACAGAAACAGTAATTTTACCTCACAGAACACAGTGAGTTGCTGGTCGTCCACTGCTCCTCAATTTGTTAGTTACTTTTTGTCATTGTTTAACTTTAAGAACTGACCCAACTGCGCAGTGTCTGCTTAGATTGATAACACACAATTCTCAATAAAAGTTCAGTCATGAAGGACACCCAGCGGCACCTTACCCACCCTGTCTGAGGCCCAGCCGGTGCCTGCACAGTGCTGCAAAACAATATATTTGAAGATATTTCTTGCTTTTTCCAATAGTCTAAATGAGGCACTAAATTTGTTCCACAGTCGCTTTTCAGAAATTAAGTTACTAAGAGGGTCTGAAAAATTGCTAAACCAAGTGAGAAAGTCGCCAAGTTTGCAACTGTGACGCTGCAATGATGCCAAAATGCAGAAAAGCATGAAAACATGTTTTTTTAGAAACCCAAATTACCAGGATGATAATGAAAATGAAAATGAGCATAATAGGTCCCCTTTAAATATTGCTGACATTTTTAAGGAACTGTCTTTTCACTCTGTCCTTCTCATGAATGTTTGCAGATGTTTATTTATTCGCAGATTAGTTAGATAAGCAACATCCAACATGATCGTGCTCACAATGATTTACAGTGGTTGTACCAAATAAATTCAGTGTGGGTAAGCAGTGTTAGTACATGCCAGTAGAGGGCGTTAGTGATCCATGATTACAACACAGTTAATTTGAAACAAAGGCAAAGAGGTGCATCCTGTCCTGAGCAGGAGTATTAAGATAATGCTGGAAGACTGTCATTTCCTGCTTTCTCCACTCTGCTGTTTATTATTTTCATAATGAAGTGAAGCAGTAGTTTGAATCCATGAATATGATTATGTTAGTTAACTCTAATCCCGCAGAGGGAGAGTGCTTCCCATCACAGCTACAGAATATTAACAGGAACACTAGTCATCCACTCTTACTCAAGTGCTGTAATATGGATCACATCATTTACAGTACCCGCTCTGGCACGCTATTAAAATGCAGCTATTAAAATGTAATCCACTGAACCATTACCTCACCAGTAGCACTTTGCTCAAAATCGCTGCAATGTTGTGAATATTTCTGAATCTCAGTGTACCTCGGTGAAACTCTGCCAAACACCAGAAACAAACGGCTCCTCACATGTTCCGCCAGCAGCATGACTTCAATCCTGGCTCTCGCATTTTTAGGAGGTAGTAAAACGCAGAGGAGCACATGTTGGTGTAGCGCAAAGAGGAAATTGCTTCCTTGTAGTGTAAGCGAACACTTCTCTACTACTAGGAAAGAAGTGTACGTGTGTGATGCGTGTGTGTGTGTGTGTGTGTTAATACACTTGCTAATTACTTAAAAAACACTCTGAATCCCCCTTTATTCACACAGAGTTCTCTTCACTAGAGTCAACTCAGTTCATTGCTGTTTGCTTTCTTCTGGGTGACACATTGTTCACTTTCCCACAAGGTCACCTCGGTCCAAGGCCAGTGGGCCCAACATCTGAACCTCATGAAGAGTCCATTCAGCCTGTTTTTATGGCTTACAGAAACATTAGTTTCCTTTTACAATTCATGCTTGGATTATCTTTTTTTAAATTTAAGGCAGTACTGTCCGGGATTCAGGCCAGAGGAATAACTGGTTTCACTGTGCGATTATTCCCCCTTGGGGGAAATGGGAAAAATCGTGTACATTAACGTATGGAGGGAGTAAATCAGAGGCGTAACAGAAAGCAGGATTGTTTTGCTTGAGTAATGGCCATGTGCTGTTATTTGACCTTTTCAGCAGTAGAGCAGAAGGAGAGATTGCATCAAGTCAGTGACTACGTTTACATGCACCAAATATTCCCTTATTCTGAAAAAGACAATATTCCTATAAAGCTGTTTACATATCGAATGAAAACGAATATTCCACTAATGTTTCCATTTACACTCAGCCGTGCATTCACTGATTAAGGTGCCTTAACATGTCGTTAATCGCGTCAAAATTTGGAAATGTGGAACAATGGGAGCCATTTGTGCAATTTTGCATTTTTGTGTCAAAATAGGTATATTTAAGAGTTTTCCACCATGATCGATGTGCGAACACAGCCTCCCTCTTTCATTCCTTCAGTGGTTTGACTCACTGGATGTAGACAGTGGCTATAAGCGTGCCACTGGCCAGTTATTTATGCCAGCATATACCCTCCCTCATGCTTTCTGCATCTTACTGATGTCAAAATCCTCTCCGTTATGGGAAATAATAACAACCTCCGAGTGAACAGCTGACATACCAATAATGGCAAGCTTTGGATCGTGCAATAAGGCGTACTCGCTTTTTTCTTTAGCTTAATTGTTGTAAAAATCTACAATGAATAAATCAACTTGTGAATGTACCTCTGAAAACCTCAAACTCTGTCTCGCAGGACTCTAATGCTGGATGTTGATCTGTTTTCCGACATGATCAGTTGGAGTTAATTTGCCTTGTCGATGCCTAAATAAGAACACTTTTTGTGCTGGGGGTCTGATCTTTGTCTGTTTCAACTTCCCACCAGATCAGCAAACTTTGCATTGCAGCTGTTAACAGAGCCGCTTTCCTCCTGGAGAGTCTGCCCAGCTAGCACGAGCTAACCCACAAGCAGCGCTAACACCCAACACCGAGCTGTTAAATGGTCCCAACAAACTTGCACCAATACCAACACGGCTTGAACAGTTAGCTCTGTCACTGTGTGTGTCCCCTTGACCCCCAGAAAGCCGCTCAGCCTTGCAGCAAATTTCACCTAGTGGCCATTCGCAGTATTGCAGCAAAACTGTTAAAATTGTTGAGGACACTTCAAAAGGCAAACAAGGTCATTTATGACTCTTTCTATTCCGAATTTTTGAGCCATGGAAGTTTTATATTTGTAAAACTTTCCTCAAGTTGAAAAAAGGTATTTAAAAATCCATGACGTCATCACAACGTAAATGAACTCATGGGCGAGGTCGGTGGGGTAAACACTGATTAAAGATTAAATATATTAAGATTAAAATCTATGGTCCCGCCACTCCGTGACACTATTTTGCAAGAGCACCGTCACTGCAACCTGGGCTTAGCGCCGCCCACGACAATTGTGATTGGTTTAGAGAAACAAAAACAAATCAGAGTGTTTTTCCTTTATAGCAGAATGGTAATATGGTGACTCCAGACCTCACTCAAGCACTGACTCCAGAGATAGGTCTAGCTACGCAAGACTATTCCTTCGACCACCTTCTTGAAAAGCTCTGTGTTGCGATACTTGCTCATGTCCTGTTAAATTCCAAGTCTTTCATAATGTTTAAAAGAAGGTGTGTTTCATCTTCTGACAAGGAATGTGGGCTTTTCTTTTGGGCAAACTGTTGGCAAGTTGGTTTGTGTACTACACACGACTGTGAACAGAGGCAGTGTGTCGCAAACTGTGGTAGAAACCCCAGCTGATATGCATATTCTAAATACGCTGCATCCATGTCCAAAGAATGCCCCTAAAACTCAAATGATAGCAGCATGTCCTTCATGTTAATTGGAAAATGCTTCAATCAGAATATGTTCGGAATATGCTGTTTACATGACTGGTGTCAAATCCAGAATATTGTCATGCTGGGAATACAAGTGGAATATTAGTGTGTGTGTGTAAACGTAGTGAGTCAGGACCTTCTGCAGGATTTCTCAACAGCCTCTTGTGTATGGGTGAGCTGTACTGTCCTTGGCAGTGTTTACACAATGAGATAACAGTGTGAAAAAAGACAAACACCATCCCAGCCACACAAGCGCACAACCACAACATACTGCCTGATTCTCACTTTCTGTTCTTTTGCTGATTTCTTCTTTCTCACAGCATTTCCTTGGGAGTTGACCATAGGTATTTCACTGCCCTGTCCCTCATTTCGTCTGGCTGTCTCTCTCATCACCCCCCTCCCCGTCCTTTTTTTCTGTACCAATAGCCATCTCTGCTCTCTTTGCTTTTCTGTGGTGTTTTGTACAAAGCAGAGCATCAACTCAGTCAGCCTGTTGCATGCAAAAAGATTTCATCTGCACTTTTGTTTTACTGAGATTACAATGTTTAAATGCTGTAAAATGCCATTAGTAGATTGATAATGACTGTTTTTATAAATCATAATTTTATGTTCTCAGTGTATCAAATCAGATTTTAGTCCACGTCTTTCTGTATTTGAAGTATTTTGCATTGTTATAAATACTATTATTATTATGTTTAAGGGGCAGTTCACCCCAAAATCAAACATACATATTTTCCTCTTACCTGTGGTGCTATTTATCTGTCTAGATTGTTTAGGTGTGAGTTGCAGAGTATTGTTGTGTCGCCGTTACTCAAGATAATCCACAGACCTTGTTGTGAGCAGTTTCACGTAGGAACTATTTTCATTCTACTGAGCTACATCCGCGACCGTATCCCTGTGCAGAAGGAAGCGTGCATCTACTGCTAGCTCATTTAGCATTGAGCTAGCTAATGTTACGGCTCAGCTGAAGAGTACTCCATTAACTTTTACGTCTCATGCTGTCAAGGGATGGGAATTGAGAACTGGTTTCCATTACATCTTGTGCCATCCATCAGAATCATATGACTCATTGTCGCAAAACAATGGTATCAAAGTTGTGTGTCTGAGCTGCTGGAAACTTACAACAAGGGGTCATGACGTGGCGAAAGAAATAGTCCAAAGTGTGACTTTATTTTACCAAGGAAGATGTCAATGGTGTTGCCGCAATGTCTGTAAAGTTAACATTTCAAGTAAAGGAGGAAACACCAGCAACACCATGCTGAAACTTCTTCCGTTGCTACGTGAGCTTAAATTTCCAGAACACCATGTATTTGACTGTATTTTGAGTGCCTTTGCTTCGTAACCGAGCAGCAGGTCTTGTTACAGAGGGTAAATATCCTGCTATAATAACATCAGTGCAACGCAGGCAGACTCGGCACATTTTTTCGTTGACCAGGAAAACAAAATGAAAAGGAATGCTGTAGAAATATTCTCTGATTTCATTGATACGGTGTTCAGACTTGATCAGGGAATTGATCAGGAATCAATACGAGAATAGACAGAGAATTGGACCTTTTAGCAGAATCGATAATGGCATTGGTATCAAAAAAATGGAGAATGGGACTCTCGTCCATGAGTAGATGCACTCTTCCTTCTGCATGCACTTTGATCACCACAAGCTGAGTACCATCTAGTTCCATTAAACTGGAGAGAAGGTAGATATCTCTACGGTCGACATCTCCACTCACACTAACTCACACTAAAACAATCTAGACTTAAAAAGCACCACAGGTAAGGGAATGTATGCGTGTTTTTGACTTTGGGGTGAACTGTCCCTTTAACATCTCTGTTGTTAGGTTGACAGACTGTTAGCATGGGTCTAGCTCTGACTGCTTATTTGTTATTTGGGTAGACGGGGTTAAACTTTGACTGCTGATTTATTTTTTTGGCTTCTTGTCACTCGGATCACCTCAGGACTTTCTACCGCTTCGAGGCTGCCTGGGACAGCTCCATGCACAACTCCCTGCTACTAAATCGAGTCACTCCATATGGGGAGAAGATCTACATGACCCTCTCAGCCTACTTAGAGGTACAGCACACTGCCTGCACTCATGAGAGGCAGGAGTAGCTCTTATAGTATCAGAGGTGATGTTTGAATTACTCCACGGGATCAATTTCAGAAATGCCTCCTCTTTTACAAATTGCAGATGGAGAACTGCACCCAGCCTGCAATCATAACCAAAGATATCTGCATGGTGTTTTACTCTCGAGACACAAAGCTCTCAGCCTCCCGCTCTATCCGAAACCTGTTTGGTACTGGAAGCCTCAGAGCAGCAGATGGGTGAGTGTTAAACTGCTGACTATAAAAAAAGACATGATGTTGCTCCTGTGCTCTCTGTGTTGATAAAGAGCTCTTTTCTTTCCTTTTCTAGAAACCGTGTAACTGGAGTTTATGAGGTCAGCCTATGTAACCTGGCAGATGCAGGAAGCCCAGGTGAGAGTCAAGACAAAGTTGCTCTTTTGCATTGTTAAGCTTTCATCTGCAGCATTTCTAATCCTGCACGTGCCCACCCCAGGTATGCAGAGGAGACGCAGGCGGGTGCTGGACACCTCAGTGGCCTACGTCCGTGGGGAGGAGAACCTGGCTGGGTGGAGGCCCCGTAGTGACAGCCTCATTCTGGACCACCAGTGGGAGCTGGAGAAACTCAGCCTCCTGCAAGACGTGAGGGCATTACTTACTTTTCTTTGATAGCATGTACTACTTTTATCAACAGCTGAAGACAGATCCTGCTGGCCCTCATTTATTGAACATGTACCAAAACATGTGTCTCTCAATCATCTATTTAAAGTGTAAATAGACATGTTGACACCATTGGCTTTTAGATTTGTTCTCTATGAGCCTTGTATTGACTGTGCAACTCTGTGCAAGGAAGTGTGTCAGCCATTGCACAACCAAAACAGAAGATATCACTTTTGTTTTGCCCCTTAGCTGTTTCCAGTTACCAAAGAGTGTCAATGTAAGTTCTTTATAATTACTGTCCCCAGTAGCAGAAATGGTGGATGGCCTAACAACTGAAATAACTGGAAAGCAAAAGGCAGTGTGTCCTGTGTTTATGGTAGTTGGTAGGCCCTAAATAAAGTGATGCAGTTATCTTTGCAACAGAGGGGCCAAAAATAATACCAGATGGGGGGATTGAGAGGATTTGGTCATCGGTTCACATTGTAATTTGGATTCAGTCCCTGATTTATACAATATATATTACATGTGAAATGCACTCCTTTATGGTGACTCGTGGTGTGATTATAGGAGGGCTTTTCATCCAGATTTGTGTCCCTGTTGTTATGCTGTGGTTACTAGTCTTCATCATAAATATGTCTAAGCCAGTGGTTCTCAACCTTTTTCATGCGTAGGACCCCTAAATTGATACATGTCAGATCACGGGTTCCCATTTGATAAGATTTCACTTCAGGGACCGCCATCTGAAAAGATTTTGGTTGTTAGATATGATTAAGACCAGAATTCTATTATTGCCAACTATAGTTGTGGAGGAAACCGTGGAGGAAGTGAAGCCCATGATGGGAATAGTCACTCTTATGACTCTTAATCACATTTGGCCCACTTCTGTAATGATTTAAGTTGTGTTAAGTTGTTCCCACTTTCCTGGGAATCCTCTGGAACTCTCTCATGGACCCCCGGCGAGAACGACAGACTGTTACTATCCTTAATGTTTTTAAATAAATAAACATTTAATTATTCACAGAGCACAGAGCAACCTTGGGCTCTTGTACTCAACTGTGAGTTAAAATCTGTGTACTGAAATTTCAAGACAAGAACTTGACGTGTTTTAACTGCAGAAAACTACGAGACATCCAGACACTGATCTTCTGATGTAATGTCACCAGATTTGAAAGTTCTCCAGGTTTAACTAATTCATAAAACTGGATATCACCAGCATAGTAATAATAAGAGAAAACAGACAAACTGAGGTATAAGGGAGCATGTGAAGGAAGAATAAGACAGGACCTGGGATAGATCCTTGAGGAACTCCACAGGTCAGAGGAGTACAATCAGACAGTTTGTCAGCAATAGATACTGATAAGTTATGATTAAAAGTGAACCACTCAAAAGCTACACAGTACCAGATATCCCAACACACTTCCTCAGACTATATAATAAAATAATATGTGATATGAAAGCAGCTGAGCTCCTGTTGGAAACCAGACTGAGATTTGTCAAATACACTGTTGACCCCCAAATTCCAGAAGTTGCTTGCAGAACTTTTTCTTTCAGTCTCAGCGAGGAAAATTGTGTTTGCAAATGATGGTTTCTCGCCATTCCCTCAGGTGGAGAAGACCAAACATTATCTCCTGCTGAGGGAGAAACTGGAGTCCACCCTGCTCATGGGCCAGGAGTCCCTGCAGTCCTGCCTGACCGACGAGCTGAGTGACTCTCCTCAGCCCCCTGAGGTCGACCCAGAGGTCAGCTCCAGCTCTGAAATCACCACTGAGAGGCAGAGGGAGCTCGCTGCTAAGGTCAGCCATTATTGCTATCATTAGTCTAGATTGTATTCCCCTGCCCGATAAGAGTTTGTCCTTTTCTATGACGTCAGTTGTGTCAAATCTGCGTCTAACCTGAGAATAAATTCTGAGCTCTGTCTTTTTTACACACAGTGTTTGCGGCTGCTCACCCACTCCTTTAACCGAGAATACAGCCATGTGTGTGTCAGCGCCAGTGAAAGCAAGGTGGGGCTCAAACACACAAATTTTTACTACACTTGGAAAAAATATCTGATTTATCTGCATCAACTAGTTTGTCACAGTTTAGCGAGGATGCACCTGTGTGTTTGTGTGTGTTGCAGATCTCAGAGATGTCAGTGACGATTCTTAGAGACTCCGCTTCAATCTCCGCTCTCAACACAATCACACCCTCCTCTACATGCCCTTCGCTGGTTGAGGGTTGCTATGGAAATGCCGAACTCAGGTCAGTCCCAAGATGTACTTATAGTAGGGTTATTGTTGTGTATTTATCATCCTTTGTAGCTATGGTAACCTTTGTTGTGTGTCTGGAGTAACCAAATTTTGTGTATTGCAGACTGTGTTCCTTTTTTGTTTGGAAGTGTGATAGCATGACTTCTTTAGGATGGTTTAGTGCTTTGGTCACATCAAGTTTTGGGAGCTGAATTGTTACTAGGGCTCATAAGCATCTTGTTTCTGTACTGCAGACCCCCTATGCCTCGCTCTCGTGCCGTCAGTCCCACCCCTGACACACAGCAAGACGCTGAGGCCAAGAAGTCCGTCAATGGAGCCCCTGACACCAAACCACGCATCCGCAAATTTGTCCCTGATATCCAAGAAATCAGAGTCAGGTGAGTGTGCCACAGTGATGCCGTGGGTGCACCCCAAGTGTCTAAGTTAATATTTCCTACATATTTCTTGGTTTCACATGTGGTGATATTTCATCTCTATATTTGCAGCCCCATTGTGTCAAAGAAGGGTTACCTGCATTTCCTGGAGCCACACACCAACGGATGGGTGAAGCGCTATGTTGTTGTTCGACGGCCGTACGTCTACATCTACAACACAGAGAGAGACTCTGTGGAGCGGGCTATCCTCAACCTCTCCTCTGCCCAGGTGGAGTACAGTGAGGACCAGCAGGCCATGCTGAAGGTTGGTGAAAACCCCCTCTTTCTGCTCTCTTAGCAGTGGAAATCTCAGGTATGGTGTAATAAGGTTTCTTTGGCTCTTTCAACAGACTCCGTACACGTTTGCCGTGTGTACAGAACATCGTGGAATATTGCTTCAAGCCACTAATGACAAAGAGATGCACGACTGGCTGTACGCATTTAATCCTCTCCTCGCTGGAACTATCAGGTGAATGTAAACACAAAATTATAACTGGAAAATGTGTCTTTAATAAAGGTAATATTTCTGCATTAAATGTCTAAAAACATGTTGTATGTTTTGTTGGGTTGTGCACTTACATTATCCCAAATGTTTCCAACAATGTGCAAAGCCAGAGAAATCTGGATTTTTACTGGCTTTGGGTCCAAACGCACTTCTTCTTCTTCTTTGGGGTTTATTGGACATTTGCAAACACGGTGCACTGCTGCCACCAACTGTTCAGGTGTGGTTTGTATTTTACAGGACAGCAGCAACTGCCGCTACGCTTGTGGACCACTTCACGAACGCATCACTTGCGGTGTAAATGAGGCCTTATACACCCATGGTTGCCCCCGGTGGCTTTATTGTCATGAGAGGATAGCCAGCGGGTTGCAAGATTGCTCCACGATTGAATTTGCCACGTAATATTAGTTACAGTAGTTGTGTGGGTGATAATGAGAAGTTAGCACGTTCATTTTACGGTAGCTAATGTTACTTGTGGTTGTGGAAATGACACAATGCGAAGTGTGACTAAATGGAAGGTGAATAAAACTTTAATACATTAACTTTTCCACAAGCATGATTTCTACCTGAGTCACGTCAGATGGATTTTCATCTGCAGTGGTGGTTGTTTAACAATGAAGGCAACAACTCCCATGATCACTTGCAACTTCACAAAATGATCAAAGTCCGTCTTTTGTTCTTGTTTTCATTGAGACACCCCCAGCAGCAGAAACAAACTGTGTGTTTAAATCAAATTCATCTTCTTTTCTGCCTCTCAGGTCAAAGCTGTCGAGAAGACGAGCCGGACAGATGAGGATGTGAAACAAGACCCTGAACAAACCTCATGACAGAAGGATGAGCGCAGAGACTAAGATGTACATAGATTCTTGTCCTGATCCCTCCCCTTGTGCTGAGCCCCCCACCCCCAACCCTCCATTACCACCGTCACCAACAACCATCTCTCCCCGCTGTACGTCCTCAGTTTATCACTAGTGTCCTCAGCACCTAAAGCGCCCATTTCGTGTCAGGCCTTTGCTGCGGTGTGAGTCTCGTAGTCTGAAGAACCTCTTCAAAAAGCTGTCACTGTACTGTACTGGAGTTCATAGCTGGACGGATGGAGACAATGGAGGAAGTAGCAACAGTTTCTTAGCTCAGATTACATACGTATGGTAATGTACTGTAGTTGTTGTCAGTGACACATCGAGCCTTATGCATTTACTCCTTAAAAAAAATGCAGTGACATTTATTTTTACTTAAAGCTGCCATGTCAGTGAGGATCACATCGCTACATCAGTAAATAGAAAATCATGCAGATTCTTCTCTGCTCTACAGCTATATATACAGTGTCTCAACTGTTTTGCATACAGCTAGAAAATACATGCTAGAATTTAAAAAAAATGACAGATGAGTGTAACTCTTTAGAATAACTCTCTTTTCTTTCCGGTCCATAAATCCTGACATTGAGTAATCTGCCTCTTCTTCCTGAAACTTCTTAGAAACGTTAGCACACACAGCCTGGCAACGGAATGGCATCTCATCGTAGACTTCATGTTCTTGTGGCATTTCATGTCGTTTTAGCTACGTGTAGGAGCACCAAGGGTATCTACATTCACACGATAAGTAATCGAACGTCATCACCATTAATCCTCCCGATTTAATCGCATTCTCTACCTGAATTTTGTTTTAAAATGTGATATATTTAGATATTTAACAGCTTTATTATTTATTTCTGCATGTATTTATTTACAAAGACATTTATATTTCTAAAGTAGTAGTACCGTGCAATTTCTGCACACCGCACTTTTTAATATGAGTTCCATAAATGTTTGAATAATACGACCTCGCCCCCCCCACATGCAGTTAATGCTGCTTAAACAGTTTAATGACTTTATGATTGGCCACTTTCCTCTTGCTGAAGATTACTTGAATAATACTATCCCCTTTAAGATTAGGATAGTCCCACCTGACCTTTGACCCCACTAATATACATCAGAAAAAGGCCAATATATTGTTTAGGTAGAGAATATTAACACAAAGCTACCTTGTTAGATGATCAAACCTATAAACTGTTCGTCGCAGAGCAGAATAAGAAACTGGTTTTCTGAATGATATGTATATTGATTAAATGTAGTGCCTCTCTTTTCAATCATACTGTACAGTATGCCTCTGCACCAGTTGCTTTGAAACTACATCCTCCATGCTGCTATAGTACTGTTCTGGAAGTGTCTGCAGGTCATATCACATCACTTCATGGTTTTCATCACCATCATCACTTACATATTCAGTTATGTACATGTTACATATCTAAAGCAACTAATGTCCATAACACAGAGCATACTTCATGTTTATACATTGAAAGACCTACATTAACATATTTCAGGATTGTGTTAAACAATCATGGGGAAAAAATCAATGTGTCGACAGTATCAAAGTTAAAGTTGCGCCTGTTTTTTCATCATGTGAAGCTTGATTGATGAGTGGGCCTCAGGTCAGCCAGCCTAGAGAGCTCGCTCAGTGACAGTGGTGAGAACTCACTTAAATACGACGAACGAAAAGCATTACACTGAAGCGCAAGAGTAATATTAATTCTTTAAGTGCAGAAAAATGAAGTTTGTTTTTATTTTTGCTGCTGATGTAATCCACACAATACCTTACTCTGCTTTACAAGGTAAATTTGGTATTTTTGAAACTGGTCCTGTATTAAGCGAGGCTGCAACGTAACCATTTACGTTATTGTCAACTAAAAGTACTTGTTGCTGCTGTTTTGCCGCTTTTTTAAAATACTCTTTTTATTTATTTATTTCAAGGTAACATGACAGTTACTTACAGTGTGTAAAACAGAAGCCAAATTGGACCTTCTTAAATACAGGTATGAACATAAAAAAACCTAACACAAAAAAAATACATTCATGATACTCTCATCTCTTTACAAACAAGGATAAGAAATCTATTAACAAATAAAACAACACAGGTTTAATGTACACCATCCAATTTTCCCATCTTTTCAAAAACATGTCCTGTTGCAGTCTGATAGAAAAAGTAATCCCAGATTATTATTCCGAGTGTCTGACAGCATTATGGAAAGGATCCCTACAGAGACAGACCTTTTTGTTTAAGAGAAACATCCTTTTTGTTTAACCAGAAACAGCCTCAAAATCACTATCACCAAAAGTCAAGCTTTTTCTTAAATTCCATTAAAAGTGGTATTAAATATGTCTTTAAAAGTCTTAAACGTAGCTTATTTATACCAGTAGATACCCTGATTTTACTCTAACAACAAGGTCTATCTCTGTAGGGATCCTTTCTATACCTTTTCAGACACCTAGAATAATAATCTGAGCCTGTCAGCAGCAAAAACAAACAGTTAGTAGACATAAATTCATGGTGCAAACATGCCTTGAGTGGTTATATTGCAGCCTGTTTCATTGCAGTCCTCTTGCTAAATACTGGTTGCTCCCATTAGTCACTTAGACAAAAATAAAAACATGGGGAAATAGAGACCAGCTTGAAAACCACCAAACTTATCCTCTAATCATGTTCCCGAGATTTGAAAGTATTCTGTGTGTTGTGGACATATTGTGAAGTGATCCAATCAAAACATGTTACAGCCCTACATGTGTGCACAACTGTCTGTAGGTGTCGCTAATCAAATAGTCTGTTAATATCTTCTGTTTGTTGTGTAACACGTCCTGTGATTGATGTTATGATCAAAATCTATGACAGACTTTTTGGCAGAGGCTGCAGTCGTATTTTATCCAGCTAGAGCATCATCATCATCATCATCATCATCATCATCATCATCGTTGAGGGAATCCCCTGCTGTTCTGTGCATTACACTGTCTCAAGCACTCATTTCTGTCTCGTTTCCTTCAAAACCCAATCTTATACGTGAGCCCGGGACTGCTCCAGTCTGATCTCTGTGTTAAGACTATTCCTCTTGTTTTCATTGGGCCTTTTAATGTGCGTCACATTTGAGCCAACCAAAGTTTTCTTGGTGCAGTCACACACACACACAAAAAAAAATCACACTGAATGTACATTGATATTTTAAAATACTTATTCTGCTGGAGTGGTTATGTTGACCTGTCCTCTGTTTTCACAGTCTGGTTCCTTATTGATTGTAGTTTGGTTGCTATCAGGGAACCAAATGGAGGTTGTGGGATATACCTGTAATAATCTGTCCACTGATGTGTGACGGAAGGTTGGTTCATTACGGCCCTGTTACGCACCGCGTAGTGTACAGAGTAACGCTGTGAGTCACCTCTCTGTCACACTGTCACTCTTATTTCAATATCTGCCGTCACCATCCTGCTCTGACAGCCTTCACAAATTCTACTTTTTCTAATCCCTCCCCTCCCCTTTGAAGGAATATCATTTACATTTTTGTGCTTCCACATCTGATCTTTTTTTTTTCTTTCTTTAAATTTCACTGGTACATTTCTTTTCTTTTCCCTTCTTGAAATTATTTTGCATTGTATATAAACATGATTGCTGTGAACAGTGTATTATAAAGTTGCACCCATTTACAAACTCTTAAATGGGCAGTAGTTCAGTCAGTGTCTCTGAGTGTTGGAGTTTAGCGTCAAATGTTTGTGTACACTAAACACATTGTCATATATTAAATAAACATGGAAATTATGCAACACAAAGTCACGGACTTCTCTTTTTTTGGCATTTGTTTTGTAACTGGTGATCAAGCATTTATTTATAATTTACAAGCACAAAGAAATACATAATTTATTTTTTTACCATGTCTTTATTGAACATAAAATTTACAAGGTAGACTTTAACACAATAATAAATCCTTATTTGTCTGACCTGTAAAAGCGAAATATATTTAAAATTAAAAAAGAAAATAAAAATAAATAAGAAAATAATAATAAGAAACTATGAATGACATTAATAAAACATTAAATGAATATAAATGGTCTTCCATTTAAGTTAAAGGCTAGTACATTCATGATTAATCTGTACATCTTACACCTCTAAGCAGTTGTGTTGTGGATTTTGAACTCATATTTTTAGGGATTTACGATGAAATTCATGACAAAGATAATTAAAAATTTTCATGAAGTTTTCATGAATTTGGCCTTGTGTTTGTTTATTAAATTGTAATAGGATATTACTTTCAAAACTTAATCTTGATGTAAGTAATTGGCTAGAGGGATAGGAACAATACTACTTATTAATTTGAAATGTATTTATTTCGCTGTGGGTAATACTTTTGTACTTACATTTTTGACTAAGATGGAGATAAAAACTTTTTTTTTTGTTTTCCAAACAATATTAACAGAATTAAGACAAGGTCATATTACAATTAAATTAAAAAAGAAGAAGTTGTTTTTAGTAACAGATGCTCAAATTACAGTGCGAGAGCAGTTCCAAAAAATAAAATACTATTTTAAAAAGAAAAAGTATAAGTAAAAGAACAAAGATACAAAAACATAAGAAAAGAGGCAAAACAATACACAAAGGATATTTATATTAAACATCAGGATACTATTCCTTTAAGATTTTAATTTTATATACTTTTTAATAAATTTCTAAACCAAGTTGATTTTTTTTCTTACATGAATGAATATAATATTTACTCATAATTATGATGTTGACCACATCAGATATTTCTATGGAGAGGCGTCAATTAGAATCTGAAACTGTAACGTGACCTAAACACGTCCTACTTCCCAGCAGTTACCATGGTAGCAGAATCCAGAGTTGCCATGTCCGTATGTCAGTGTATTTGGGACTTCTTATATTAAATTCCTCTTTATCTTTACTCATCGACTAGACTGGAGTTTACCTTTCAGGTTCCCTGGCATGGCAGCAATACTGACTATCCAGGACTTTTAAGATATGAACCGCTATCACTATATTATACACTTATTTTTAATCCTTCTCTGAGCTTCTCTTTATCACATCTGGCAACCCAGCGGAGCGGCGCCGCATCCTGTCATACAGACCGGGATTAGCTAGCTAATGATTTACACACACTGCACTAAATCCACTCAGGACACCTTCACATCACTTCACAAGGTTTGTCACGAAGCAAAACTATTTCAGCCTGACATATCACACGAAGGAGAACACGCGTGGCTCCTTTTGACAGCTCGGAGGCGGATTAACAGCTCAATGTACGTTAATATTGCTAGCTAAAATTAGTTAGCAGCACGAGCTAGCTTTAGCCAAAGTTAACAGAAGTTATCTACATCGAGTTAGCGTTAGCTAGCTGAATATCATCCCGGCTGAGGCAGACAGTGGCGGGGATGAGACAGGTTGGTTTTTATTTATCAGTTTCCCCGTGTTGTGAGTCAACTGTAACCGTTGTATCAGGAAGCCACGCGAGCACTAAGATGAGCTGTCAAACACCCACAGTCACGCCTGTGCTGCTGACAGCGTGGGTGGAACTGACAGAGCGATTTCGTAGAAGAAGTTTGTGTCATGTTAACGCTAAAAATGGCTTCAGTGTGTATTAAACCTGTGCAGTCGCTACGATACCCAGCTAGCATTTAATGACATCATGCGCGGTGATGGCACAGAGCACATTGTAGGTGTAACGTACAGCAGCGGACAGTGCAGCTGAGCCAGTGACACCGTCTCAGGGGCGGACTCAGGCTGTGTGAGGGGCAGGGGCAACAAAATAAAAAGGGCACCATCAGAAAGTTTTCTAGCATCTATAGCAGCATATATGGCACTGCATTATGCTTTCTCAATTTTAAGGGCACCCTAAAGGGCACTGTGGCACATTTCCTTAACTGGAAGAGCAACCTGGAGCACACTTTAGCATGTTCTCTTCATTTAAAGGGGAACTAAACCCAATTTAAAAATTCACATAATTCCTATTGTCGGAGGCATTCTAAAAATATTAGTAATCTAACAACTCTCTCTGAAATATAAAAACAAGAGTGCTAAACCTCAAATTTGTGATGCCATAGAGTATTAAGTCTGGAGATGTTTCATTTGCAATGAACTGGGAAACATGTTCTAGGTCTTCCGGAGTTTTAAACGATTTTAACAGCTTAGTCCAACTGAAATTGGACTATCTATAGCTCAACTTACACACTGAGATAGTTCGATTGAAAATCCAACTATTGCTGCATGTCTCCACCTACCGTTGATTCCCACCAAAAGCCTCATGAGGGTCATAGGCAGCCAGCCAGCAGCCATTCATTTTCAATGCACACTGGCGATGAAGGGCGTCAGGGGCGTCGGCTGCAGTGAGCGGCGCAATGCCAGAGACCAGAGCGTCAAGTAGAAGTTGAGAGAAGCTGAATTTTATGCAAATGAGCAGCGCTGCTGCTGAAGCAGCAGCCGAATGCAGACCGGGTTTACAGACTTATTTACCACCAATTACATTTCTCAATGGTCCTACGTGCCTACAGGAGAGTACAATCATAATAATAAAAGACTCATAAAGGCTATATGACTGTGTTTATTAGCATTATTTTAATTGTGTAATAAAAGTCATGGATAATACATAGTGAAGAAGACATAAATTACAGTATATTTGTTCATCCTTGTAAAATGCACAGCCGGTCAGCCTAGATGGACACATCTGCAGGGCCCGGCCCGGCCCCTTTGGCCACTGCAAGCGCCTGCTGGAGCTGGCAGTGTGAGGGATGTTAGAGCAACCGCAGGCAACCATGAAGCTTTTGGTGGGAAGCTTAAGTTAATCTGAGTGGAGTCGGACTCCGCGTTCTGTGCATGCACCACTTTTTCTTTGGCGGGCTTTCACTCGAAGAAGAAGGAGATGATGTAGCAGCAGTGCAGTAACTCCCGGAAAAACAAACAAACAAACACCATGGCAACCGAGAAGCAGAAGACGCACTTCTGGACGGACATCATCATTATCTACCAAAGGGTCATCCAAGCGGGCCGTTTTGCTATACATGACCAGAATTTTTGCTGCAAATAATTATATATTGTTTGATTAGAACTCCAGTGAATGTAGGTGTGGCTGGAAATATTGTTTGACTGTATCGAATCTACACAGACATTCTGCTAAATGACTTATTTCTCCCCAGGAGTGCTATGGCCAAACAGTCTGATGACATCACCTCAGTAAATGGTCTCACCCTCACAGGCCACACCTCTCAACATTATTCAGAAATGAATCTGGAAAGGTAGGAAGGTTTTGATTTTGGTTGGTCATGCGGTATCATGTCACAACAGCTGGCGTTGTTTTCACTCTGTGAGTCTATGCGTGTGTGTGTGTGTGTGTGTGTGTGTGTGTCATGGCAAACTGTACTACTGAAGAGGCCGAGTATTTCGCCAGGTGTTTTTATGTCCATCTGTCTCTTGGTCTGTCTGTTTGCCTGTCTGTATGAAGCCAGATTTTTTCAGTAGCATCACAGCCATACAAAGGTGTGTAGTTGAGATCAAAATGAAGTCCGAGTTGGAAGACAATAAATAATGTTAAGAATCAACTGATTGGATATAGCACCTTTTCCAGAAATAAAATTCACAAAGAGCAAAAGCGCAAAAGACAATTAAATCGCTGTATTGAGGCTGGAGTGATCCCATCACAACAGGTCTCTAGGTCACTCTGAATCTATTAGTGTTTGAATTAATGCAAAATTAGATTGATCTGATGATTTGCAAATGCATTGTGCCAAAAAGGTTTAAGGCAGTATGAAATGAGATAATAACATTTCTCTCCAATGTAATATAGGATCTACATGGACTACAATGCCACTACTCCGCTGGAACCAGAAGTGATCCAGGCCATTTCTGAAGCCCTTCAGGATGCCTGGGGAAACCCGAGCAGCAATTATATAGCAGGTGAAGAACCCTTAAACCTTCATCTAAATGCCTATGAACAGATGAGAAAGAATGTGTGCAAATTAATTTCTTTTACTGTCGGTGAGCTAATGCTGCTTTTCCATTATTTGCCTCCTCGGCACCAAACCCATAATTTTGTATCTCAGTTTGCCAACTATAAAAATGACTTCTTGTTTAATCTTTTATTTCTAGGTGCTAAAGCCAAGGCAATAATTAATCATTCCAGAGAGAATGTAGCGAGAATGGTTGGAGGTAAAGCAGAGGACATCATTTTCACATCAGGTGGAACGGAGGTAATCACCACTGTTAGTTCGCTTGTTTTACTCTTGTTCTGAAAAGCTACTTCACTTTTGTGGGAAGCTGTAAAATATTTAGTGCAGAATTGTGGTATCATGGATACAATGGCAGCTCACAGCAAACAAATCTTTCAGGCCAATAACCTGGTGCTTCACACTGCTGTGGAGCACTTCAGGAGAAGCTGCACGGCTGCAGAGCAAGGTGAAGGGCACCAGAATGGAAGTAACGGCCTTCCTCACATTATCACCTCTAACGTGGAACACGACTCGGTCAAACTAGTAGCAGAGCACCTACAGAAAGATGGCAAGGCAGGTAGGCGATCCTGTAGTTTTTTAAGATTTTTTTTTTTTTGATCAAACAAATCAGCCAATCTAAAATAGCTTCCTTATGTTAACCTCCTTCCTTGACCTGTATTTGTCACAGATGTGACATTTGTGCCTGTGTCTAAGGTGACAGCCCGCGTGGAGGTGGAGGATGTCATTGCTGCGGTGCGTCCAAACACTTGTCTCATCTCAATCATGCTGGCCAACAATGAGACAGGAGTCATCATGGTAAGAAGGAGATTGAGGCTTAGAGACCTGTTAGTCTCTCGTGTGTTCTCTTCTATCTCTTTATAGCACTGATGATAGAGAAATTTCACTTATATTGTCCAAGTGGCTGAAAAATGAAGCCAACGTGGAAGTGCCAAAAACTGCAGTTTCTCTAACGGCCACTTGAGGCTGACTCCAAAAGCGAGTCAGTCTCTGGTCGACCTCCCATGTTAAAATGCCCAACTTAACAGTAGAAAAAAACATGTTTACAGCCTGGTACAAAAAGCTAATTTCCCTTTTTATGACAAGGGTTAATACTAAAGTCAGACGTATCAAATATGAATTCCTAAGAACATTTCCAATGTAAAAACAAAAAGCTCTGTGAGGTATTTTTCCATGTATGCTGAAACATCTTCCCCTCCTTAGCCACTCCAAGAGATCTGCCAGAGAGTAAAATCACTCAACAAGCAGCGCGATCAGCTCAGGATCCTGCTCCACACGGATGCTGCTCAGGCTCTGGGGAAAATCCGAGTTGATGCCTGTGAACTGGGAGTGGATTACCTCACCATCGTGGGACACAAGGTCAGGAATCTATTGTAAAAAAATATCTCGATTTGGCATCGTAAAAGAAACATGTTTCGAAAGGTTTTGTGACATTTCTAGTTCTACGCCCCTCGGATCGGTGCTCTGTATGTGAACAGCCCTGGAGTGAGGACACCGTTGTATCCCATGCTGTTTGGAGGAGGACAGGAGAGAAACTTCAGACCAGGGTAACACACTGCATTGTGTTTCTTGAGAAATCATCAAGTACAAAATAGACATGGAAAAACGGCCAAGATCTAAACAAAAAGAGTCTGTTTTCTCTTTTTCTGAATTTTACAGCACAGAAAACACACCAATGATTGCTGGTCTGGGAAAGGTATGTTTCCTGCTTCATGTATGTGTTACTCAAATTTTTTACTAGCAGTACATTTAAAAGTTTCAGTAAATTTTACTCTAAATTAGTTTTATCTTCCTGATATAATGGTGCATTTTGAGTGGAAAAACAAATGTCTTGTCAAAATGGTTAGGCAGTTGGTTGCAGATCTTTAAAAACAGGATTTTTGCTTACATGCTGAAAATACCATAGCAGTTGTACCAGACATCTGCGGCAACTAGTCCACATTAATTGGCCTTAGTAGATTAACTGAGGAGGCTGCTAGCGAACTGCTAACATTTTTTTCTGCTGTAAGGCCTACAAAAATAACAAGCTTTACAAGTACACTTTAAATGATACCGCTTCTTCTCTACCATGTTCCAAATATATCATTACTTTAACCTCAAGTAGTACATATTCAAATGATTTGGCAGGTATTATTAGGAGAAAAAAAGTTGAAAGAATAACACCACTGATATTGTTTCTTTATGTAGACATCAGACATGTCATATTATGCTTCATTTATAGCGACTGATTTATTATGTGTCTGTCAGGCTGCAGAACTGGTGACCTCTAATCTGTCAGATTATGAGGGCCACATGCGAAGTACCAAACTTTACTTGGAAGAGCGACTGAAGGTGAGCTTGGATCCATTCAGAGAGATAAAAAAATGTTACATTCTGGGGATTTTTGTTCTTTGACTTTAAGATAATAACCTACATTATCATTATTCTGTTGCTTCCCTCTTAAATAAAAAGCACCCATCAGTATGTTTTCCTTTTCAGGCCATCTTTAAAGACAAGATCCACTTCAACAGCCATTACCCTGGCTCTGATATCCTCCCTAACACATGTAATGTGTCCATCCTGGGCCCAACATTACAAGGTGATGTCAGGACTCTTCCGTCTTTGTCCTATGTCTGTCTTGGCCAACCATTCCAAAACAGTGTCCTCTAACCCTACACCAATGTCAGCAGAGACAGTTCGTGACCTGCACAGGGCTACTACAGAGGCTTTGAATGATTTATTTCCTTCTCCCGCTTTAGGCTGGAGAGTATTGTCCAACTGTAGGAGGCTGCTGGCCAGCGTTGGAGCTGCCTGCCACTCAGACAGTGGAAACAGGTAAAGGAGTCCTGCCTTTACCTGTTATTCTTTTGTCCAGACAGCATATTGATCACAGTTACATAACTCCCCTCACTGCACTGTGTCTGTCCATCAGGCCTTCCCATATCCTTCTGAGCTGTGGCGTCTCCTCAGAGGTGGCAGCCAATGCCTTGAGGTTGAGCGTGGGCAGAGGGACAACCAAAGCAGATGTGGATACAGTTGTGGAAGATCTGAGGGAAACTGTGCAGCTGCTGGAAGAGATGAACTGATGGGCTTCGTGTGAATAAACAGTTAGGTCAAATAAGGATGTACAGAATTAGAAATAAACCATCTGTACTTAATGTTACATTAAAGTGGAAAAAGATGACTTTTCAAGTCCCCCCAAAGACAATAACGTCATGCCACCGTTATTTTGATACAGAGGTTGACTAGTATTGGTTTATCTGACCAGGCAGTAAGCTGGTTTGTAAATTACCTCTCTAAAAGGTCTCAATTGTTGCAATTTGATGGGCTCACCTCTAACTGACTGAACACTTGTAGGGTGTACCCCTGGGTTCTGTCTTAGGTCCGCTGTTATTAGGGGCCGGGCAGTCTAAGCTGCCAGGACCCTATTGTTTTGCTGCATATTCTTCTTCTTCTTCTTCTTCTGAGGAAATCCTACTTCCCATGCACGAAAAATCACCAAACTTTGCACAAAGGTCCAGTCTCATGCCAGATTGCCTCAGCTGCAAAATCAGGCCAATAGTCCTGATGGTGGCGCTACAGCAAGCCTCTAAAGTTCAAAATTTTGAAAATTCACAACAAAACAACCATATGTGCTACAGATTTGCAACTTTCACCAAAATGTAGCTGAAGAACCTACTGAAGAAACTTTTGTACATTTAAACCGATTGCAAATTATGAAGAAAAACTATAAAAATTATTAAACCTATCTTCTCCCACAATTTTTGCTCAATTGACACCAAACATGCTACAGAGCATCTTCAGACTGTCCTACACAAACGATCCACACAGATTTTTGATTTATCAAAAATTGAGCCTACAGTGCATCAAAATATTTGCAAAATGTTCAAGCCTCAGCTAAGTCAGAATGGACATTCTAATGTGAAAGTCCTATGTTCAGGCATCATGCTATGTGGATTAGAGACTACCAAGGTTAAAATAATTATGATCCAGGCAGTTTTGCGGAGAGAAAAATACTCTTTATCAACACTTTTCCTTGTTATCCCTTGTCTCTTTTCCCTGTTTATTTGGTTTAGCTATCAGTAAATATGCAGAGTCCGTCCAATAGCTACTTTTACATTTTAAAAAATGTTTTCATCTTTGTCAGTTTGTTCATAATTGCTAGCAGTTGATGTTATTCTTACTTTCTTGTTCTTGAGTTTTTTCTTTCCTTTGTAAATTATGAGTCTGATCACTTCAGCCACTCATCCACAATTTGAAGGGCATGTCAAAATTATATGATGTAACTTCTATGTTGTGATATGCTTTGTTTTAGTGTGTGTGTTGCTCAGAATTGCCTAATTTTGCCTAAAATTGCCCGGCCCCGACCATTGCTGCACAGCAGCTATAATTTCCAGTCTATATTAATAGTATAGCATCAAAACATGGATGGTGCCTACTTTCATTTTTATGGGGATGATACAGTGATATATTAGGCTGGTTCCTCCATTGTGGAGACTTTGGTCAAATTGTAGGCTGTATTTAATTTTATCCAGATTTCAGTTTTCACAACTAAAGCTGATAAAACTAAAGTATATATTTTTCAAATGCAAGGAAGAAGCCTCTGAAAATCCGTAACATTATTATTGCTCAGGGAAAGAAGTTAAAAATGTTCTCTTATTTCAGATATCATGGTATTTGGCTTGATGACTTCCTGTCTTTTAAACCTCAGGTTGATAGTCCTTTTAAAAAGCTGAGGTTGAAGTTTGGGTTGTATTTCAGAAACAAGACCTGTTTCTACTTTGAGGCCAGAAAAAGACTGGTCTCTGCTACGTTTTTAACGCTTCTGGATTACAGTGATCTGTTGTACATAAATGCATCTGTGCATTGCTTGCATAAGATACTGCATACTATAGTGCTTTGAGATTTGTTATTGATTATAAAGCCTTCACTAATCGCTGTACGTTTTTTTTTTTCCAGGGCTGGTTGGCCTTTTTCGAGGCTCAGTCACTGGTTTATGTTCATTTATAAAGCCATAAGGGGCAAACTCCCTTCATACATTTGCACTTTGATCTGACTGTAGTTAAAGTTTGAGATCTCAAGATTTAGTCTTGTCAGTTCCTAGTGCATGGACTGAGCTGGGAAAGAAAGCTTTTAAAAGCCTTCAAAAAAGATTTCAAACTAAGAAGAATGATCTCTCTTCTGGATTTTAAAGCTCTCATAAGTGCAAGGGTGAATGAATCATTTGGTACTTGTCATTGTGTGAAGGTATTTTAATATTTCTACATGTTACTGTATGTCCCCTGTGTTTTTTATTGTGGTTATTTTTGTTTGTAACTTTTTGTCATGCTGTTGTCTTAGCGTGGTCTCCCCTGAAGAAGAGATCAGTGATTTACCTGGGTAAACATGGGTTAAATAAATTTAAAAAGAAAAGAAAAGGTCACTCTCCATTTTCCTCAGAACCTAACAACTACAGTTCAATCAGGAGAGACTCGTTTTTAGTTTTGGAAAAGAACATTTTTAATGACGAGTGCACATGAGAATGAAAATGTGAATGGCTAGAATGACAGCTGAAAGCGGCAGAGGAGAGAACAGATGTAAAATCTCGTAGTGACGACCTGATTGGCTGATGGAGGTCGTGGCTAATTACGATAGGACAGCTAGAAGAGTGATCGCCCAGAGGCAGCTCATTGGAGGAAGCAGTGGGAGTGGGAGAGGGAGAATTGTGAATGAATGAGCACAGGAAGATCTTCCCGATTGAACTTACGCTGTGCTTCATTTTACCTAACCTTTGAAATATAAAACCATCGTAACAGCAGTAACCACTGCTCAATTAGAAATGCTTCTGGAAAAAAATGTGTTCTTTGTTTAACTTATCAAACAGACAATGAATTATAGATGAGTGTTTCTGGTGATAGCATTAGCTAACATTAGCAACATGGCTAAGGCTAGCTATGATTTCAAACGCTAGTGGCCTGTCACAAACGGTTCATTTTCTGTCTGTTAGCATAAGCTAGTTGTAGTGTTAGCATCATGGCCACCAGTAACAGCCAGGCTACTGTCCAAGGCAAGAACTAGAGCTAGAAACCCTGATCTCAACGCTACCATAAAAACAGAGTTAAACACCCAGTATTATTAATGAGTATGTAGGTTTTGTACTTTTGCCTTTATTGGACAGGACAGCCAAGTGTGAAATGGGGAGAGAGAGAGAGGGGATGACACGCAGCAAAGGGCCAAAGGCTGGACTTGAACCCAGGCCTCTGCTGCAACAGCCTTGTACATGGGGCGCCTGCTCTATCCACTAACCCACCGTTTTAGTAATGACAGAACTGTAATTCTCACCCATCTCTTTCTAAAGATACTTGGGGCAATGGATGCCTCAGTTAAAGAAATCAATCATCCTCATGTTCTATGCTAGGACACCAGCTATTGAGCCTTTCGGAAAGTGCAGACCAGATTTTACTGTGCATGCATTGTACCCCAATGATGTGACACTGTGACATCTTCTCTTTTTAACCTCCTTTGTAAATGGATCTTTCAATATAGTTATGCTATTTTGAAATCTGCTTGTCTGTGACTTCAATTCATGGCATGAATTCTTCAAAAATGCAAGGTAAAGTGCGGTGAGTATTGATCTAGTGGTTATTTTGTGGATGATTAGTAATGCAAAATGGATGACACTTCTTTTGTGCCGTAAATCAATCCTTCATTGTTCGGGGAGATCATAACCTGGTGGCAGACACAATGCCATAGTGAAAGTGAGGCTTACAGAGAACCAGTCTAAATCCAGATGGTGAAATTATTTTACAGCCATTACATTGTGCAATCAACATTTATTTCATAATAACAAGTTACAGCAAAAACGTGTCTGTTGCCGCTTTAACTGATCATGTAAAATGGATGAAATATTTAATATGAATAATAAAAATGGAAGAACTTGAAGTGACCTGAGGGGTGATGTTATGGAGAGATGACTGTACTCAGCTTCCATCACGTCATGTGAGCAGCTAATCAGCTAATTGGAGTCAACGTTTATGAGTGTTATTGACATCAAATATTAACACGCTTTTAATATTTTTCTAATCAGCCACAAAATATTACATGTAGATGATAATCTCGCCAATGTAACATCTGTTTAGTCTCCCCCACTGAGATGAATTTTTAAAATAGTTGTAAAAAATAACACTCATTGTAATCCACCAAGTCTTGGCTCTGACTTCTCCCATTACTTAAGTTTCCGTGCCGCCTCAGCTCCCCCATCTCCAGTGAAGCGTTGGCACGTGTGCCAGCATATGGTCACTGCCACACAAAGGAGAGCAGGAGGCCACGAGTTCTGCGCCTCCACCCGTCTTTCATTACCTTTCTATCTCACTGGCTCTGACCCCCTCCTCTCTCCCCAACAGCCGTGCTGGCCAGCTGGCTGCCGCTCAGGTGTCACTTTCCTGGCTCGGAAAGAGGCAATGAGTGCATGAGTTTTTGTTATTGAATGAGAGTTGAGCATGAGCGAGAAGGAGATGTTAACCTGGTGGGAGCCAAAGAGCTCCAGGGAGCTTGTTCTGCGTGCCATAACTTACTCATAGCAGCCAGGGATGGTGCTTCATCGGGCCATCCAGGCTGCTCGAGCAGGGGATCTTGCAACCCTGAGGGAGCTGGCATCTTCTGCTTACCTCTCACCTGTCATCGCTGATGCTCAAGGTGCAGGCCCGGTGCACCACGCAGCAAGGTGTGGACGTCTGGAGTGTCTGCAGTTCCTGGTGAGCGAGGTGGGGCTGGCAGCTGACGCCCGGGCCTTGAACAGGGCCACACCAGCACATGATGCAGCAGCTACTGGCCACATCCAGGAGCTGCAGTGGCTGATAGACCAGGGAGGCTGCAATGTTGAGGTAAGTTTATCACTGCAAACAATCTACACAGAGAGGGAGAGGGGGAAACCTACCCTGAGAGCTCAAGTGCCCTGGAGAGGTGCCACATGTCCAGCTTTCCCGGTAATTTCTACCAGCTCCTTTGTGTGAGTCTAAATTTTGGCGATGGCTTTAGATGGTCATCTAACTGATCCCAGGGTGAGGTTACATCACTGCAGTTGTAAAAGGTACAGTATGCTACCTTTTCAGATGTATTACCAGCTGATTACATCATATGGTGTCGACTTACTGGGTATCCATTAGTATTATGTAGCAAGTGTAATTATGTCCAGATGCTTGTGGGGAGCTCCCTCCAAACTTTGCTATTGGTCTGCCTACATGTTGTTTGCAGACTTCCTGCCTGAAATCAAAGAACACAATGTTTAAATTTATCATTTCTTACAGATTATTAATGTCCTGATTAATGATCCTCAGAGAATCCCTTCTGCAGCTATGAGAAAGACATGCCCCTGTTTAATATCTCGCACCGTATCCTTTGTGCACATGAGTGACAAAACGCCTTTGACATGTTCTGATAATCAAGTGTTCATTACAATCATCTTTGTTAATATTTCCAGGATAGGGATGCTGCTGGTGCCACCGCGCTTCACCTCGCAGCCCGCTTCGGTTGTGTGGAGGTCATTAAGTGGCTGCTTTGTGTTGGAAGTGCAGCGGAGGTGGAGACAAACTGTGGAGCTGTACCTGCCCACTATGCTGCAGCCAATGGGGACCTCACCTGTTTAAAACTACTCGTTCAGCAGGCACCTGGGTGAGTTCACAGCTGTCCCTAGTAGCTCTTTAAAAGACTTTAAAACAAAAAAAACTTTTGCCTTTTCTCAGAAATCAATATGACTAAAGTCACGTGAATATAGTGAGGTAAGGTAAACTTTAATGTCCCTGAGGGCAGTGTGGGATACAGACAGTAGTCATGAGTACAACAAAACAGACAATACATGACACACAGTATCCAGTATCACACACTGTCAGGAGTAAATCATGGACAATTAGTGGTCACTGCTGGTTAAGATAAGCAACAGCAGACAGGACAAAGGACGATCTGTAACGCTTAGTGCTACATGTAGGGAGGCATAACCTCCGCCCTGATGGAAGCGTCTATGGGCCCAAAGGTGAAGAAGCAGCTCTGATCATCCAGGTAGTTTCATACAGCAGAAACAGAGCTTTTTTGGTCTCATGAGCCACTGAGCAACTGTCACGGGAATGAACGGGGTCCTGCCCTCAATGCTGTATCCAGCAGTGACTGTTACAAAGATGAAGACATGACAGTTCCCCAAAAGTGAAGCCAAAACCTCTTGATCGCCCCCTGGTGGGTGGCTGCAGCGTAGGTCATAAATAAACCCTACCCCCTCCAAGTTAGCAGATGGGACATGGCCCAATTCATATTACACGTCAAATACATGTTCAAGTGTTATTTGATGCTCTAAAAAGGGAATGTGACATCATGATCGACAGCCGTGTGTGTCATTGGTGTGTGTGCGATCAATGGCACTTCTCATGATTAGGTCATTAGGCGTACGGGCAGGAACTTGATACTGTGGCTCCACTTCTGACTCCAAATGACAGACATGGCTTTGGCTTCGATGGGCAAAATGTAGACCTGTTGTCCATCTTTACATGCAGTCTATGGTTGAGCTACAATATTTCTGTGTCACCTGTAGCAACAACAAGGACAACAACATCGACTCAAACTCTTCACAGATTCTCAAACTTATGGAACACAAATAAAACCGTCCAATTTAACGTCAATGATGATTTAACAAAACTTTGCTTTAACTCATGAAAACTACATTTGTTTCTTTTGTTGCCACCAGTCTTCTGTTTGACACATCTCCAATCACTTATTCTGTTAAATCACATTTGCAGATGATGATTGTGTATTCTCAAGTGACCAGACACTGTTGTTACATTACTCATGTTTAAGTGAAAGGATTTGTGGCCTTTAGTGACAGGTGAACATGTGTACTGTTAATCCTCCCTCCTCCATGAATCCCTTCTCTCCTCCGTCCCTTTAACCTGAGACAGTGGCACGTACTAAGGACCTGATAAAGATGTGCTGCACTTCCTGCTTCATTTCCTTGTTACAGGAGAGTACGACTGTAATTAGCATGACGCATGGCGGGGTCAGACCACGTGTGATGACCGGTAACCTGTGAATAATACATGTCTGGACACTGTTAGTCACATGCCAGCCTTGCGGTTGTTGAAGTACAGGACATACGTATGTCAGTGTAAATGAAGCTCAGCTGTGTTCACGGGCTTGACGGATTACATGAATAAAGGTCATGACCCTTGGTTTATACATGTCAATATATCCTGTCCTGTGTTTATGAAGTGTAAGATTCCTGTCTGGATCCTTAGAGCAAATGAGATGCAAACTAACATCTTTATACTGATTTTGGTTTTGTTTTAGAATTGATTTCAGCAATAATTGTAATCATATCTAGAGAATCTAGATCATCTGTCATTACTATATTCAACTGTGTGATGGAGTGTAATGAAACGCACAAACCAGCACATTTCCAATCGTTGGAGATAAAGTCTACAAACCAAATACTGACTGACTTATCCGGGGGTTTTTGGGTTTTATGGAGGACGAAAAATGACTTTAGTGTCAATAACTATTAAATAAATGAATAAACACATAAATAAATTTATAAAAAAATACGGAAATAAGTAAAAAGAGGAATATATATAAATGAACACAGACATTAAAAAATAAATATATGAAACATTTTGGAATAAATAAATATATGAATATAGAAATAAATAAAAAGAATAAATAAATAAATGTTACATTAAATTTGGAAATAACAGATAAATTAATAACTACCGAAATAAGTAAATACAAGCATATATAAGTAAATACATACATTTAAAAATAAATGTATGAAAAAAAAACAGGAATAAATAAATATGGAAATAAATAAAAACAAATGTTTAACTAAATATGGAAATAACATATAAATAAGTACAGAAATAAGTAAATACAGGAAAATATAAATAAATACAGAAATATAAAAATAAAGGAATAAATAAATATGGAAATAAATAAAAGAAAAAATAAATAAATGTTAAATTAGATATGGAAATAATAGATAAATAAGTAAGTACTGAAATATTTTGATACAGGAATATATAAATAAATAGAAAATTTTAAAAATACAAGGATAAATAAGTAAATAAATATGGAAATAAATTAAAGAATAAATAAATGTTAAATTAAACAAAAATAAATGCACAGATAATTAAATAAAAGTTGATCATGAAACAGGACATAAATAAATATTTTTTAAAAACCCTTTTTTTTTATTTGTGCACTTATTTTATTTATTATTTGTTCATTAATTTATTTCTGTATTTATGTCAGCATTTATTATTTTTATTTATTTCCATATTTATTTATTTATTTGTATTTTTCTTTATACATATTTATTCATTGATACTTGCGTCATTATTGGCCCTCCATACGGTTGCACCTATCGTGACTGAAATACTAAACAGGTGAGTTCAAAACAGCAAGCAAATGAGAATCAGTACATTTATTAACAGTAACTTTATTATATGTCGTTTATGCTTGACAGTATGAATGTCAGCTTTAAGTTTGTCACTTCAGTAACTGACTGTTCAGTGACTGAACATAAGTCTATTATGGCTAAAATAACCATTGCATTGTATTAGGCAGACGTTTGATACTGGTCCCAATACTGACACGTTTTTAAGCATTTCATGCTTGACACTGGTAACCCAACCTTGTAGCCCCCTGTTGCTGATGTGTGTGCAGGTGTGTGAACCACCAGACTGTCATTGGTGCCACCCCACTTTACCTGGCCTGCCAGGAAGGCCACCTGCATGTTGTTGAGTACCTTGTGAACAACTCCGGGGCTGACGTCCACCTGAGGGCTCACGATGGCATGACCTGCCTGCACGCTGCTGCTCACATGGGCCACCAGACTGTGGTGATGTGGCTGGTCAGTAGAAAAGTGTTTCCTGGATATATTTGTGTTATATTGAATCACCACACACTTTGATCCTTTGTGCTTTTCCCCAAACAGGTGAGCCACACTGATGTCAGCCTGTCCTGCCAGGACACAGAAGGAGCGACTGCTCTGCACTTTGCCGCCAGCAGAGGGCACTATTGTATCTTGGAGAGGCTGCTTCACATGGGTTCAAAGGTCATCAAGGATTACTGGGGAGGGACCCCGCTTCATGATGCTGCAGAGAATGGAGAGCTGGAGGTTAGACACAAGTTTTTGCCTCAGTTTGCTCTTGTTGTTTTTGTCTTGTCTAAATAAACTGAACAGAATGAATGAAACAATATTTTCTTGGTATCTTGGTCTGTTATACTGTCCTGTTCCCTCTTCCAGTGCTGTAAAATCTTGTTGGCCTATCAAGCAAAGCCTTCAGACCAAGACATTGATGGATTCACTGCAGCAGACCTGGCAGAGTACAATGGACACCATGAATGTGCCAGATATCTCTGTGCCATGGAGAAAAATGTAAGCTGTCTGTCTCTCACCGACAGTATTTTTCCTGATCTTACACATTTCCCTGCTCTGTGTCCTCTCCCTCTGTGTCCGCACTGCCCAGCTGTTTATTCTGGCAGGAAAATCAAAGCTAGTTCCCGGTCAACAGCAAACATCTGGAGGATCTCGGAACCTCGGTGAATCATTTTCGCAATTTGCATTTCATGCTGGTCAAGCCTGTCCTTCTCCGGCGCTGTTGTCTTCCACTCAGCCTGATTGTTCTCAGTTTAAGAAGTCTAAGAAAGTGGAGGATGAGGGCTTTCATGTTTAATAAGGCATTACAGGCGATGGTGCCGTGAGTGCTGGAGGAGACTCTTGGTTCTCATTTTGCCACTGAGGACTCTCTGAGATTAGACTCTATTGTTTTGCACAGAAAGCATGACACTCCTTAATGTGACTGATGAATATTTTAGTGTTAACACATTGTTTGTGCTTGTGTTGCCTGCTGAAGTCAGGGGTCATTGTGGTTAAAACTGCCCTGCTTCAACTCAAATGAACCAGTTTACTGTGTGCAGCATCCTGGTTTATTTGGTTTTCTTTTTAATAGCTACACAACAGTGGGGTTTGGAGGATTACAGTTGGTACTGACACTTAAAATTGAACTTGTGGAGTTGATTTAAATAGAAAACAGATTATACTGTTAACTCAAGGAGCCTATGGGGACCACTCTGTCAGCAGACTTGTTGAACCTTAAAGCCTCACAGCTGTCCACCTGCAGCCTGTCCTTGTTTCTCCCCATCACACTTCACTTACCGCCTATGGTGCAGACAACACAGCGACGTACACAGAGTAATGAAAGCTGTCGGGCCCGATAGATGCCATTAATAAGTCAGCAGAGAAGAGCAGCACTCATACATAAAGAGGATGATGATAGGGAGCCGTTGAGGCGTGGCTGCTGAGCTCCCCTTCAGAAATAATCCTCCCAGCAACAATGGAGAGCTAATTAGCGCAGGGGCCGCAGCAACGTCGAACGCAGCCGGAGCCGCCGCCAGCTAAGGGCCTATCAGTTACCCCTCTCCAGCGGCTCAGGTGGAGGGCCCAGGGGCTGAGCCCGTTATGAGATCCACAAGCTTAAGTTTCAGCGTTTTCACCATTCTGATGCCTGGAACAGGCAACTCTATCCCTCTGTGGACTGGGAGAGCAGGATGTCACTGGCTTCAAACACACGTTTGATTGTGTGTCATGTTTTTTTTTCCAGGGACTTGGAAGTGCTATGATTGTCACCTCTGGATACTGTGTAATGTTGGTAGCAGACAGAATGATGTATCAGGTGTCTTGGACAGACAGACTGATGTGAACAAAGGGATCATCTGATAGAGAACCTGAAATAGTAGTTAATTGATTTAAATCATCATGATATTTGCAGAGCAGACTGTGTAATGCTTTGGAACCTCCCGTGCCAGAGATGAGCTGCACAAGCTTTAATTACATTTCTAGTGGTGTGTTAGTTTTGTAAAGTGCTGCTTGGATCACGGGTTTCATCGGTTCTAAAGTGTCAGTCAGATAATCTCATTTCCGAGCAGCGACCTAAATGGATTGGGATGTTGACCGGGGAGAGCTGTGTGTTTGGCCTCTCCGCATGTTTGGACCGCTCACAACGAGGTCAGACTCGTTCAGCGCTGTCAACTGCTCTTCCTCATCTCGCATCTCAGGAACAGCTGCAATCAAATAAACAGTGTGTGGCGTGAGGTTTACTTCACACACATTTGTGGCTTTTGCTCTCCATTCACAGCGATCGGGCCGCAGAGATACGGCTGTTTCAGAATGGTATTTTTAGAATAGCTGGAAAAAGGAGACACTTTGTGGTCTAATTCATCACTGTGATTTCGTCAGGATCTGCTCATCGTCTGCATTTAGAAACAAAACACATTCTTTAATGGCTTTTGTTTTATTTCTTGGTAAAATATCTAATCAACACTTCATCTGATAAACTCATTGTGTTCCTGATTTTGTCAGGGATAAAATAATCTGACGAAACGCTTCTTCCGAAGTCCTCCATCCTCTTTCACATCAGGTCTCTTGACCTGTCTGAATCTCACAGAGCTTGGCTGCATCACAGTTGCATGTGTATCACAGATGGTCGAGATATTTACAGAACTGTAAAATCTACATCCTATCCCCAAACGCCCTGTAACACTCTCTGCAGATTCAACTTTAAAGTATGTAATGCCAAGGTGATAAAATCCAACAATAGCTGTGGACAGGTTGTCTGCAGGTTCTTAAAACGTCTTAAATTGTCTTAGGCTTTAGAAATGTTCGACCTTAAAAGTAATTAAAAAGTCTTAAATTTGAATTTGTGAGGTCAAACATTTTATCGAATTTCATTTATCCAATTTTTATTCTATTTTTAGTCAAACAAGTAAAGCTCTCCTGTGTGGAAGTCCACATTTCTGATGTCACAAATATTCCAGCCTATTACTGAACCTCAACTGTCTTTACTTCACACTTGTTGGCAAAACGTACTCAAATCTAACTCACTCTGATGACCACACTTGTACATAAAACCTACCTTTGCACGAGGCCGTATGTACACTACTTACCTTTATACTTATCTGCAGTGCTTTAATAAGATAAACATGATTTGTCCAAAAATTAGTCTTAAAGTTGGTTTAAAAAATATCTTGAAAAGGTCTTAAAAGTCATTGAATTTAAGTGTCTGGTGCGTGTGGAGCTGCAATAATTAGTCTATTAACTGTTTAGTTGATTTATTTATAACTATTTTAATAAATGTCTTTTTTTTAAGCTGAAATGCCAAAAATCCCCAGGTCATAGCTCCCTCCACAGTTTCCAAGTATTGGTGTTATTGTTGCTGCTGTTGTCACAAAGACAACCGGATCCTCAGATCCTGGCAACTACCAACAACACGGGACACATTTTGTTTTCCACAGTTACTTCAGTGGCTTCAACATTTACAATTGAAATGACTGGGAACAGTAACTGTAAAGACCTCACGCCGACACTCCTTGGTGACTGGGTACAGCTACTGTACTGACAGCGCTTTATCACGATACAGTATTATATGTCTGTCTCGAGGATACAGTTTTGTTTTGATTAAATTTCATTGGTCTGCAATTGATATGAAACAATATCTGTATGAACCTTTATTGTCTTTTTCTTGGCTCCTTACCATTCTCTGCCTCGCACTAGGCTGCGAGCACTGTTTGAATGGTTAAACAAACATAACAAAACAACGACACTCACTAATCCATCTTCTGTCCACAATTAAAATACAAAAGAAGATGGATTAGTGAGTGCCGTTGTTTTGTTATGTTGGATCGCAACTATGCACCCGACATTATCTTGAAATTTTGAGTTGTGCGCACTGTTTCTAAGTACCAGTTTCAATGGTTGACACTAGGGCTGCAACCAACGATTATTTTCATTGTTGACTAATCTGTGGATTATTTCTTCGATTACTCGACTAATCATTTTATCAAAATTTTTTTTAAATGTTGAAAAATGTCGGTCTGTCTCTCCCAAACCTCAAAATTATGTCACCTAATGTCTTGTTTCATAATCAAGCCAAAGGGTTTCAGTTCATCATCATGAGAGAGTGTGTAAAGCTGCCAATATCTGAACGTAAGAAGCTGCAATAAGAGTATTTTTGGGGCACTTTTATAATACTTTTCTGTGAAAAATGACTCAAACCGATTAGTCGAATACTAAAATAGTCACAGATTATTTTAATAGTCGATTAGTCATTGATTAGTTGATTAATTGTTGCAGCCCTAGTTGACACACTCTTTTGCACCATCAATCAAGTCTTTATCCTACCTGTTGGCAGACAGAGTTGAATGGTGAAAGCAAGGCTCATAGGGAGTCAAACTAAACATCAGTTGTGTTATTTTTCTACAGTCAGCATGTTATGCAATCAACATTTATTTCATAATGACAAGTTAAAGCAAAAAAAAAAGGTCTATTTCTACTTCAAAGCAAATATATTTGGGTTGTAAAATGTCGGTTGGACAAAACAACCAATATTAATTTGTCAGCCTGGGCTCTGGGAATTGTGATGGCCGATCATCTCAGGTTGATTTTACAGCCACCCTCAAAAAAAGCTTGATGGGGCGCCTGGTGGCTCAGTGGGTAAAGCGGGCACATATGAAACACATATGAAAGACAATGTCCTTGCCGCAGTGGCTGCATGCCGGATTCCAGCCTGTGGCCCTTTGCTGCATATCATCCCCTTTCCCTCCCTCCTTCATGCTCAAACTGTCCCATTTAATGAAGGCAAAATCCCCAAAAATAATCTTGAAAATGTTAGCTCCTTCTGCCTCAGGTGTGGATATAAGCTGCTTTTTTGTCATTGTCTTGTACAATATTTAACCAGATATCTTTGGAAATTTTGGTCTGGCAAAACAACCGATATTAATAAGTCAACCTGGGCTTTGGGAAATTGTGATTAGCATTCTTTAGAGACTAAAAATGAATCAAGAGAATCATCGATTAATCGATTATGGCAATAATTAGCAGTTGCAGCCCCAAATAGCCATCTCTTTGTTGTTTTCCAAATTTCTTTCAAGCAAGAATATTGAAATACGTACGTTTTCATCAGGAAATTGGTGAATTAGCGTTTGATTTCCGTCTGGAAGTCTTTGTAAATGTAGCCGCCATTTTCCTTGGCACTTTGTTATTTGTTGTCAGCGTTTCCACATCAAGTCAAACCCATCTATCTAAGCTTATGGTATCACATTGTGTTTCCACTGTCACAGTTTACTGATCATCTCAGGTTGATTTTACGGCCACCCCCACAAAAAACCCCTGATGAATTAGTTCCTCCGTTCAATTGTTCCAAGTGGAAAAAGCACCTGAACGCGCATGGATAAAATGTCTCTTTTCCAGCTGCTTTGACAAGTCTTCCGCTGATACCTCCCTTCGTGCCACAACATGGCCATTGGTTTGTCCATGCATTAGTGACATTACCGGCCACCCTATCCTTTCCCTTAATTATTAACAGCATTCTCCGATCAGAGTTTTTGTTTATTACCCGGCGGCCCTTGGCCAGTGGCAGAGATGCTGATGATGGTGTCAAACGAGTGGTTGGTGATCTTACGATAGTGTCACATCCTCAACACGGAGCGCCTGCCGCGGATACCTGGCTGCACGACTCTGTGCTTCCGGAGTCTCACTGTGAAGTGAAGACGTACCTGTGTGCACTGGGAGGATTGTTGAAGGTCAGTGGGGCTGGTTTATAGATCATTTTCTCTATTAGTTGTACTCTCTGTGCTGCTTTGGCCTGTTTTTGCTCCTCCCTGTGCTTTGTGACATTATTTTTCATTGAGTATTTGTTCATAAGTACGTGACTGGACAGGCGGAGTAATTAGTTTTGTAAAACGAAAGGAAAGTTTTGCAATTTCTGTTAAAGAGGCCCTCGCTGACAGATGTGTTGGCAGCGTTTGACCTACTTTCTGATCAGTTGTGGCCTCTTACGGTTAGGCATGACTAATACTCCAGGCTTGTGACATTACTATATGTTGTCATTGTTGATTTTGTTCAAATTGAACATGATTTTTCTTCCTTGTTTTGAACCCTGTGCTGTGTCTAGATGTAGTTTTCTGATCCAGTAGTTGTTAAAATGTTTCAGTATGATGTAGACAAATATTGCCATTAGTCTTGTTTATCACAGTGGATGCATAAAAGCTGTAAATGTTGGCAAAAACATCATGTCTGTCACTTGTTAGCCTCTCAAACATTTACCTCCTTGCGGGAAACCTGAGAGTATTTTAACATGTTGGCAGACATGTATTTACACTATAGTGTTCTGTGTATAATGTACACCCGCTGTATACATTCCACGTTGCAATTTATCACCAAGAACGTGAATATTTCATTTGGAAGCAGGTTGTTTTCATGATCGACTCCAGAATTACAAGACATGTTTTTTAAATACACATGCTTAAACTCTCTCATGGCTCGACCCGCAGGGACCACAGATTACTGCTGCTGCATGTCCGACAGTGAGACAGCACCGAGTAGCTGTTTCTTAACTCTTGGCTCCTAATCTGTAGTGATCGGGCTCTTTGTGCTCTTTGATAGAGGGAGAGTGGATCCAGGCCAAAACAGGGCTAGGCTATCTATATATCTGCGTGGCAATTGTGATGGGGTGCTGATGAAAACCAAATGCTCTCTGGCCACTGGGTCTAATTAAACACACACACGGACCGGTTCATCATAGCTTTTAGGACATTGAACTGTTACGAGAAGGGTCACAAAGGAATCAGGCTCCCCCCTTCCCATTTTCCCAGCTCCCCTTGTTTATCTATTTATGGATTGCACAACTTCGGGGAAGTTGATTCCTCCGCCTGAGCAGTGTCACAGCATATTTCGTGCTGTTGGACATCAAAGTGCCGTGTGAGAGGAAATGGCAAGGACCACCTCACGGACAAAAAGCACAACAGCATGTAGCAGCATATTAGGGCTGCCTTTGATGTTTTGGTTACTAATAATGTCCTTGGAGAGCTGAATTTGATATGCATTCTGCATGGAGTGCATTAAGACAACGCAGGTTCATTAAAGGGGATCTAAATGTTTCCATACATCCTCCCCAGAGTGGTGTGAAATGCTGCCAATTATTCAAGGTTGCTTACTATCCCATGCGCTTGTTTTTTCTTTCTCTTTGTCTTTTAAAGTGCATGTCCTCAGGCTTTAAAATGTTTTGATGTGTTCCTATCAATCTAGACATTAAGCGCTTTTAATTAGCTTGTTTCTTACAATAATTATTTTTTTTTAGACCTGTAGAAAACAATCCAAACAAATCTCGCACCATATTTTGCAAAAAGTATCAAAACTCGAAAGGTTGAAAAATTCACACGTATCAACTCGGAGGAACTGATACCGTAAAAACAATCAGTCCATCCATCACTAATACAAAACCAAATGATTGCCCTTACATTTGCTCCAGTGAGCAATATTGTGTCTTTGACAATGCATGAAAGGGAACTAGCCTTCCTCAGATATTCTACCCCTGAAAACAAACCAGAAATGTCACTTTTTGTCACTCGACTCTTGTACGTTTATGTCAAACTGTCCCAGAAGAACTACAAGTCTATTCCAGAAGTAAGATTACATATGGATTTTGTTACCGAGTGTTCACTGAAAAATAGATGCAGAAAGAGTCTGAGGAGCATTTGTGACGTTGAGATATTTAAATCATAGTTGGGAAAATCTGTGAGGTTATAATCTAACTGTCATATTGGACAATGTGAGGTTTGATCAATATCAACAGTCTCTCCTTCACAAAAGTGACATTGTTTTCACTGTGGTGCTTGTAAATTCACAACAGAAAAGTCATGTCACAGTCAGACATCACAGTAGTCATGCCATGGTTGGATTTGTCACAAAGTCTTTATCTGAGGTGTCTGAATGTAACAATACAGATGGTGTGATTTGATCCGATGTCAGTGACACGACAGATATGGATCAGTAAACTGTGAAAACCCATTTCTGCCAATGTGAGGAAAACAAAACATCCTGTGAGTCATCATAATGAAAAGTCTTTAATGAAATAATGGCTCAGTATGTGAAAATAATGAGTTAGTTTCTCAAAATAACAAGTTATTATTTTGCAAAAGTTTCTCATTTGTGCAATAAGTCATTATTTTGAGATACTAAATCACCTGGGGACGTCTGGTAATTTGCGATAATTGAAGAGGTCGTCTGTGATCTTAATACTGTGCGAATCTGCCATGTCCATAAAAATTCCACTGAAAATTACATAGCACCAAACATGAAGATTTTTCTGCTTTTATGTCTGGAACCTCCTGTCTACAACTGGCTTGAGACGCATCCTCCGTGAGGACTTGGCTCAGAGTCCAGAGTTACTCTTTTATCCTGAAGCCTCCTTAAGGAATCTGATCCCGTTTGATTCGGTGGTGGGAACCGCTTTTGACCACATGCCTTTGCTGACGTCGACCGCAGGAGGATTTTTTTGATCATTAGTTTAGTTTAGTTCATCTGCCCTTCTCAAAGTGTCAAATGACCTACTGCTCTCTTTAGATAGAGGTAAATGTGCCACTTTAATACTATTAGACCTCAATGCGGCCTTTGACACCGTTGATCATTGTATATTATTAAACTTTCTTCAAGAACTGGTTGGCATCCAGAGAACTGCCCTGAAGTGGTTTGTCTCCTATTTATCGGACAAGTCTTTTTCTGTCAAGATTGGTGGCCTCTCCTCCTCATCTGCCCGTATCACTCGTGGTGTACCTCAAGGTTCCATGTTAGGGCCCATTTTATTTGCACTGTACATGCGTCCATTAGGCTCCATTTCCTGCCAGCAAAAATTTTCTTATCACTGTTATGCCGACGACACACACATTTATTTTCAGTTAAACCCAGGGGATTCCAGCTCCATCACATCCATCCACCCAAGTTCTATATTTGATATTATTTAGTCTTCAGAAGTCTTCAAAAGTATTAAGTGTGACTCTGTGACATTTGCAGAAAGCCTGTGCAGATAAGCCCATCGAGGTAATCACACCGGTGGTGGAAGAAGTGAAGGTGAAGCCGGCTTTGTTGTCACAGTGCAGCAGGGAGGACTACTACGGCAGCCTGAGCGACACATGCGGGGACAGTTACAACACTAACACACCCATGGATAGTTTAAAGGTAAACGTTGAATTTAGTTTCTCACCATGTTTTCCATTCTTCACCTTTTCCTTGTATATAACCCAAAGCAACCAGGCCATGTCTTTTTTCCCCAACTAGCAACCTGAGAGTGAGGAGTCCCCGCAGGCGAGATACCCTCAGCCCCCGCCTGCACCTCCTTTACCTTCCGCTTCATCCACACCCACCCAGCCAGAGAGGAGTGCCGTCAGCAGGATAGAGCAGGTTCACGTTGCAACATCTGGTGAGAAAAACGTTTCTGTTAATCATATTTTATCCCAGATTAATCATTCTTTTTTACCAAAAATGTTTATTATTACTACTTATTGGTTACTGGAAGTCACCACTCATTGGAGAAAAATGTCTGTGTGTTCATCAGTGTGAATAATACAAAGACTTTTTTTCCAGTTCTTAAAGGTTTCAATCAATCCAAGGCCACTGGGAGTGAAAAGACTCTCTCTGCTGATAAAGTGATGTTGCCTGATGCAAACCTCCTGGCTGAAAGGAAACTCCTTGGTAACATGAAGTCCATTAAATCCTTAAAACAATCAGGAATATCAGGAGTCTTCACCGGACAAGCAGTAAGTGCAGTGAGCTTTCTCGCTGTTCACATCCTTCCTTTGTAAGTGCTTCTGTCTTTTGCTAAAACACAGTGTCTGTTCAGAACAAGATGGTGGTCCTGCCCACTGAGGAGGCCAACCTGTCGGACATCGACTACCTGGTGCCCACTCACGATGAGAGAGGCCGCCCCATCGCTGAGTGGAAGAGGCAAGTCATGGTGAGACAGCTGCAAGCCAGGCTGCTGGATGAGGAGGATCAGAGGAGGAAGGTAACTTCTCTCTGAAGATTGAGCCTTATTAATTCACTTACATTTATACCCTCGTTGGAATCTTACAAATTTGGTCCGAGACGTACAAGTTTTATTAATCAAGAAAGCCACAGTTACAGAGTTAACCTCATTTCTCCATGCTGTGTAGAGAAATGAGCCTACTGCACTCAAAATGCTGTCAAAACTTTCAGTTATGATTACTATGGCAACCTCTGTAATTCCCAACTGGGGCAGATGCAGAAAAAAGCTGCAGAGAAATTAAAAAAAAAAAAAAAAGTAACACAACGAAAAATGGTAGGTAAGAAGCGGTGGAATTTTTACTTGACAAATTACAGACATGGCAGATTTGCACAGGAACAAGATCTCAGACAACCTCTGCAATTATTACAAATCACAGCAGGTCCCCAGGTGATACTAGTCCCATGCAAATAGGCCTTTCAGAGATACAGGGCATGTCTCTGCATCAGCACAGCCCATTTTCCCCCGTATTTTATGTGGATAGTTTTAGTGTATTTTGACAACGTTTTCAGGTTTCCAATGCCAAAACAATTAATCATTAATCACTGAGTCGATCGATGGCAACTATCGGCAGTGGCAACCATTTTGAAAATTGCTTAATCATTTGCAGCCCTAGAAAAGTCAGGTATATGTTGTACAGCCTCTTCTAAGCAAATGATCATTAAGCCTCACCAGACCACACAGAGCAAAGCGAAAACTGTGGTCTAATTTTGTGATGCTCTTCTAAATCTGCATCACTGAAAATTCTAAAAAAACATTTGGAAATCCCATCATCATTTACTTTTAATTGCATGTAACAAATCACTGAACACATAACACACTGCTCGTCAAGTCATATATCTGAGGTTTGGATGGCAGTTTTACTGTATCATTACTCTTTCCCTCTCACGCCTAAGTAATTTGAAATGTAAAAAAAAAAAGAAGCTGACATCCTGTGTGTTTATCTGCCTGCTGTTTGCCTCTTCTCTTACAGGAAAATGGGAACAGATATGCCAAAGTCAGCTGGAGGTACTCCCAAGCCCACAATGCAATCCTGGGGCCCTCTGGTGAGCTGCTGACTGAGGATGACCTCATCTATGTGGAGCAGCAGATTGCCAACGTCTCCATGCAGAGGAACTGTGAGGGCTACGAGCTGGAGCTCGCTCGTCTGGCTGAGGAGCTCCGGCACATCCTGCCAGCCCCCATAGTGAACATCACCGCCAACACACAGTTCAGAAACTTCTCAAGTCAGGTTCCTCTACCTGTGTGGTGCGGCCGCATCTCAGGCATCGTAAAGAGCATGTCTCTGCTCATGACCAACCTGACGGACCAGCCCCACTGCAAGATGCCCAACACCGACCTGATCACTGTGTTCTCTCAGACGCCACACAGACAGAACTCCACCAGGGGACGCAGGGAGAGGATAGAGGATGAAATCCATCAGTTCGGAGTGTCTGTGAGGACTCTGAAGTCTAATTTTGAGACACAGAACTTACCTTTGTCAGATGAGCCGGAGGAGGCTGTCGTGTTGAGTTCTTCCCCGCAACTCGAGGCCACAGAGTCAGACAAACAGCCTAAAGTCTTGAGTCCGGCCCTAGAAACAGACCAGAACAGTGACTCTGGCATCGACTATGATGAAAACGTTACAGATGTCCTAGAGACCACCAGCCTCAGGAAGGAGCGTATAGTCGTGCTGTTTTTAGGCCACTGGAAGAAGTCTGCCTACACTGTGACACTGAAGAGCAAAGATGCAGCAGAGAGGAAGATGAGCGGTGGAAGCTCGGGGATGGGCGATGACAAATCTGTGTCAGATCGCAGGAACAGCGCCCAGTCGAAGATGATGAACAGCTCTCTGGGTCATTTCTTCAAGCAGAGGAGTGCTGTCAACAAGATGCTGGGAAACTGGAGGAGCATGATCTCCAGCGTCCCGTCCAGACAGATTCGCAGGTATCTATCATTACTGTCATCCGTGTTAGAGCACTAAAGTCATTATGCAAGTTTGATTTGTCAAAAAAAATCAAGTCCGTACCACAGCAGCCCTGTTTCGAGTCATGCCCTTTGTTGCATGTCTGCAAGTCAGAAAATCAAATTATCACTGAAGTGATTGGGAAGAGAAAAATGCTAAGCTTGTAGTCCTTAGTCTCAGCCTTGTCTTAATATATAATGAATCACCCTTTGCTGTTATCCACAGGCTCCACAGGCAGAAAGCCCTCTACTCCCCCGAGCAGTTCCTGCCTCGTCTGGAGGGCGTGTCGGTAGAGTACGACAACCTGACCCTGGATCTCTTCATGCTGGGCTACTTCCACATCCTGGAGTTGGAGCTGCCTGTGGACGAACGCAAAATGAGACACCTTCTCTGCTTCGAGGTGTTCGACCACGTGGGGAGCTTCCCCTGGGAGCTGGTCAGGGACTTCCACAAGGCCGTCATACAAGACATCGAGACTGGAAACCGTGAGTGGAAGGACGGCTTTGAGGACATTAAAGTGAAGTTCTTTGGAAACACTGTGAGTCAGTCTGAAAGCACTGTAGAGGTGGTGAAACACACCCTCCCAGAGATTAGACAGGTCCCTAAGGTAATTGTGCAGACACCTACGCCGGATGAGGGGATGCTACACGGTGGAACTGACATCTCCAGTTTTAGCAACGAAGAAATCTGTAAATACATCGACCGTAGTTTTGCTTTTTGGAAAGAGAAGGAGGCAGAGATTTTTGATTTTGAGTAGTGTCATCTTTTTGATATTTTTGTATTGTTTGAAGTTAGATTACATTCGGGCTGGGTATCAAACCTAAATACTGTTTGAGTTGTGAATTGAATTGTTGTGGTGAAAGCTAGCGCAGAATGCTTAGCCAGATTCATAGCCATGTTTACATATTTGATTTGAATGTTTGTTTGTTTTTTAAATTTTATACTGTATTTTATTGTGTTAAACCATTAAACTCACTAAAATTTGAAAAGGATTTTTATGTTTCTACATAGCAATATTTTGTACATATTTTTGGTACAGCTATTAGAACTTAAGTATCGGATTGGCGATAGAATTTGAACCATACCCAGCCCTATAACAAAACCCAGGGTGCCTAAAGTGTTAGTGTGTGTTTCTGAGAGTAAAAACTAACTGATACGATTCACTGACATTACATCTTTTCATTTCTCACGTTTTCAAGGCAATTTTAATCAAACCGCACGTCTCTTAAAGGAACATTTCACCACAAAATCAAAAATCCTTTCATTATCTGTAGTGCTCTTGATCAGTCTAGGCTGTTTTGGTGTGTGTTGCTGAGTATTGGAGATATTGGCTGTAGAGATGTCTGCCTTCTCTCTATTACAATGGAACTCGATGACACTCGGCTTGTGTTGCCAAAAAAACACTTCTGAAAAACTCAGCAGGAATGTCTGTTTCCAGAAATCATGACCTGGTTTGTCAAGATAATCCACAGACCTTGTTGTGAGCAGTTTTCTTGTACGAACTATTTCCTTGGGAGCAGGAACATATTTTGGCTAAGGGTTGCTACACTGTGTAAATGTGCAACCTGCACACTTACAGGAGCTACAGGAAAACTGCTCAGATGTACTTACATCAGCCAGGAGTCCAGTGGATGTGTGCTCCCTCGCCTCAGACACAAATTCTCCCTGGACTGCATGTGTACATCCAGTTGTCTGCTCACCAAAGTCACTTACAACTCCTGGGGAAATCATAACGTTACAATTGCTCGTTGTCTGCTCCATCATAATCTGTCATAAAACTCAGTCTCGATGGCTTTGCCTCCCTAAAAAGCAGCTCCAAAACTCCTCCTGTCCTTGGTCTTTCTCATCCTGTTTACACTATTGATTAGCTCCCACTATCGCACCTTCCAGCACCCATACTTTCTATGAAACTACACCCGCCAACCATATCACTGCACAAAAGGAAGCATGCATCTACTCATGGACGAGAGGCTCATACTGTATGTCTGCATGTATGGCTAGCAGTAGATGTACACTTCCTTCTGCGCAGTGATACGGTTGGTGGGTGTAGTTTGACAGAAAGAAAAAAAAGTTCCTACGTGAAACTGCTCAAAAACAAAGTTTGTGGATTATTTTGAGTAGCCGGTTAATGATTTCTAAAAAGAGACATCACTGCTGAGTTTGAGTTCAAATGTATGATTTGTGTCGCCTTGAGCACCACAAGCCGAGTGACATCTACTGCAGTGGCTCCCAACTGGTCCGGCCACGGGGTCCAGATTTCTCCTTAGTCGTTAGTTCAAGGTCCACACAGTGTTACACATTCAATGTCATACTTGCATTTGGCCATGTGTTCAGACTAGTCTGCTGTCTCTGTCAAGCAGCTGTCTGCTAGTCGCTCACTCTACAGCAGGAAACGGCACTTCAAAATAAAAGCTCTGTACCAGAAACTTATTGTACTAAAAAATAAAGTGTTTTTTACAAACTTGACACATTTGCAAGTCACTTGCGGTCCATTCAGAATGGACCTGCAACCCACTTTCGGACCACGACCCATCACTTGGGAACCACTGATCTAATTCCATTATAAATGAGAGAGGGCAGACATCTCTACAGTAGATATCTCCAACACTCGGCAACTCACACCAAAACAATCTAGACTGATAAATAGCACCACAGGTAAAAGGAAAAATATGTATTTTTAGTTTAGGGGTGAACTGCACCTACACCTAGACTACATCTACATAGACACCCAGCACTTTGCCCTGTATAGTGGCAGCTATTATTGATCAATTTTTGTAACATACAAAAAAAGCTGGTGCTACGTCAGTTACCTCATCTGCTCACTCTCAGGCCTGCTGAGAATAATATGTGCCTGTAACAGCAGCTGTGGGCTCCATACTTGTTGTTTGGAATCTGACTTCAGCCCAGCGTCACTCTCAGTCCTATAAATAACTGAAAGACAGGCAGCCTGTCCCAATGACTTGGCAAAAGCTTTTCGCCATGCTGCCCACTCCATGTTGATCTAACCAGCCGCTCAGCTGCAAACAGCTTTTTTACTGGAAGGATGAGCCATTGTTTCCATGCTCTGCTCCTGTGGTGAGTTTGTTGTTGGTTTCTTATTTAATTTTACAGTGTTTGATGACAGGAAATGTAATTTATTGTTGGCTTCAGAGGAGATTAGAGTCATGCTGTTACATTATATCGTACAAATCACGAGCCAGAAGTACTTTGTAGTCCTTGTAACAACACAGTGATGCAACACTTAAGAAAACAAGGCACTTTTTTATTTTATTTAGGTCACAGAGGAGAAACTGTCGTCTAACTCAGTGATTCTCAACATGTTTTGTGTTGAGGACCCCTGAATTGATACACACTAGGTCACGGACCCCTGTTTGATAAGATTTTGCCTCTAGGACCTCCATCTGAAAAGATTTTGGTTGTTAGATATGATTGAAAACCAGAATGATTAAGAACAGAATTCTATAATTGTCAATTACATTTGAGGAGATGACCGTGGACGATGTGAAACCTGATCACAACAGTCACCCATATGACTCAAACTCACATTGGGCTCACCTCTACATTGAATTAGATAGTGAAAAACAATATTCCCCATTTTTCTGGGGACTCCCGGGAGCTCGCTCAAGGGCCCCTGGGGGTCCCTGCACCCCTGGTTGAGAACCACTGTTCTAACTAAGCTCTAAACATTTTATCATTCAGTATAAAAACAAAATAATTGTCATGCAATGTTTTAAAGTAATAAATAACAACCCGTTCCTGTTACACCAGCTTCTCTTGAAGGTGTAGTTTCTCTGTATGATGCAATCCTGTTATCAGGGCTGCACAATTTTAAATACAGCACAGCATTTTCACAATTAGATTTTTCCAGGCCTGAAAAAGTCTTGGAATTAGTCAAAAAATCATTAAAAGTTTTGGAAAAGTCTTGGGATGTAACATAACAGCAGATATATTATCTGTAGCTGTCGATTTAACATAGCTTTAATATGTATCACTGTGTGAAGTTTTGTTTGCTTAACATATGTTTCGTAATTGTATATCTGGGTTCTCCCTTCCTGTGCGTCATGTCTGAATGGAGTTGGTGTCTGAGATGTTTGACAAACCCCGAGCAAGTAGGGGGAAAGAAAAATATCAAGGGTCCTTGAAAATCGCCTGGGAAATAATTTTGAGACAAGATTATTAACTTCTTAGTAAAGTTATTGCTAATCTTTTCTGAAAAACAAACATTGTTTAGACATGTCTCAATGTATTCTGTTCTACACTTGCAGGTAAGCTTTAAACACGTTTTCCCTGCCAAAGGACGATTTGACCTACTCTGTTGACCATGGTGCGCAATGTGGACGACCTGGACTTCTGCCTGTCCTCCCACCCTCAGAGCATCCTGGAGGGCCTGCGCTCCCTCTGCTCTCACCCCAAACTGGTGGATGTAACATTAAGTGCGGGCGGCCGGGACTTCCCCTGTCACCGCGGCGTGTTGGCCCTCTGCAGCGCGTACTTCCGCTCCATGTTCTCAGGGGACTTTGTGGAGAGCATAGCTGCACGTGTGGAGCTTCATGACGTTGACCCTGATATACTCAGCTACTTGCTGGACTTTGCATACACAGGCAAACTGACCATCAACCAGAGCAATGTGGAGGGGCTGATCTGCACCTCCAGCCAGCTGCAGTTCCAGACGGTGAGAGCCGTGTGCAGCCGATACCTTCAGCACCAGATCGATGCGACCAACTGCCTGGGAATCCTGGAGTTTGGGGCGATCCATGGGTGCCCCGAGGTCATGGCCAAAGCGTGGGCCTTCCTCTTGGAGAACTTTGAGGCTGTGCAGCAAGGTGAGGAGTTCCTACTGCTGGGAAAGGAGAGATTGGTCGCCTGCCTGTCCGACGAAGGACTACAAATCCGGACAGAGTGCACCCGTGTAGAGGCCATCCTGAAATGGGTCAGGCACCACAAGGAGTCTCGGCTCTGCCACCTCCCTGAACTCCTCCCCTTATCCCGTCTCCATCTACTCAGCCTGGATTACCTGGCTGACACCCTGCTGAAGGACAGCCTGGTGCAGGCCTCTCCCAGCTGTAGAGAGACTGTGGACAAAATACACAGAGAGGTTAGTGAGTTCACACTTCCTCCATCTTTCCTCTATCTTTGTTTGCACAATCTGAGCAGAATTTTCAAAACAATCGTGATGTTTATTCCTCTAGAAGCATGATTTGGCACCAGAACAGACGGACAGACTCAACTCTCAGAGTCCACAACCAAACCTGCAAGAGGTGCTGCTGGTGATGGGAGGACGCTCACTGGATGACTCAGACGATGAAGACGACTCCGATGAAGAGGACAGAGACCCGCGACTGCAACGACTGCTGCCCAGGAACTTTGCCTTCTACAACACAAAGACAAGTACAAACAATTTTTTTCTTGCACATTTCAAAATGTCAAGTTTGTTTAAGTTCAGAATCCATTTCAGGACAAAAATTTGTTGTGAAATGTTTGTCGTGTTCCTAAAAACAGTTTGGCAGATGTGCTGCAGGTCGTTAAATGTAGTGTTGACAGAAAAACAGCTTTGCGGGAATGTGGTCTGGATGTGACAGAATTGGACTGTCTTCTCAGTTCCTCAAACGAGCGTTTTATTGTGCAGAGCTGGAAGAAGGCATCCGTGTTCTGATTTTCATATGGGATGTTAACAAAAAGATTGCTGCATTTCATTTTAAGATTTCTGGTTTTACAGTCAGGCATGACAACTGTAACCACAATGTTGAGGGCTGTGCCAGAAATGTTACTAGTTCTTTAACTGTCTTGACCTAACTTTGACTTTTTCAATGAGGACATTTGTGTGTCTTTGCCTATTTTTTCTGGTATGCATCTGTCATATGCACACTGTATTTCTAATACTTTATATATATATTTATATAGCACCTTTAAAAACAAAGTTACAAAGTCCTTTACAATAGAAGCCGTAATAAAGCTAAAAGAACGTGGCGTCTAACAGTGATAGCAGATTGCACCCAGCTAAAACTTCTCCCAACCAGAATTCCTTGAGTGTTCATTGTTCAGTAGTTTTATTTTGGGGAGGCCGCATTATCCACAGACGTCTCTTCCTTTCCAAAACAAATGAACCAGGCTATTAGAACCACTAAAACACTCAATAAAACAGTTTCACGCTAAAAATCAGCATCTCTGACGCTGTGTGGCATCTCAGACACAGGCGGCTTGCCCACAATGTACTGTTGTGTGCTCACCACTTTCCTCTCATAAGGTAATGTGTGCTCACTTTTTTCTGATCCAGATGTTCAGGAGGTTTTTATTGTGAGCTGTATTATTCACAAAGGTCTCGTCCTCTCCAAAACAAACAGACCAGCTGATTGAAACTGGTAAAAACACTGGATAATGCAGTTTCACGTTACAAATCCATGTATTTCTGACACAGTTTGGCATGTCGTTGTGGGTGGCTAGTTCAATACATGCTAATGTGAAGTCACCTTTTTACTCTGATAACACAAGATCCAGATGTTCAGGAAGTGAAGGCTGAATTATACACAAATGTCCCCCCTTTCAAAAACAATTGAGCCAGGTGATTTAAACTGCCAGAAACACTGAACAAAGCAGTTTCACAAACGCCAGCATTGCTCATGCAGTTGGGCTTTTTATTGTGGTGGCTAACGCAAAAACGCCATTGGCCCTTTCTGGGCTGGTCCATTCTACAAACACGGCGGTGCATAATGGCGATCTCCATGAACGAATACCTGCTCCCTGTGTAGATATAAATGGCTCATTCGAAGGAAACAAAAACACAACGATTTTTATTTTCAGGTCATTACAAACTTAAGAAAATATACTAATTATAGTATATTCCATTTCTGCCAATATATCCCCTTAAATCCTCCACACTGGGTCTTTAAAAGGCGATGTGGTCCCTGAGTGTGTCTTCCTGGGTTCCACAAATGAGGGTCCTGCACAATGAAAGCTCCGCCATCTAAAGTGACAGGTTGAGATTTTGGATCCTCCACGCTTGAGGATCTCAGGCACCAACCAGGCTTATAGGGAATTAGCAGATCACAGATATAGCTCAACTCAACTCAACTCAGATTCATTTGGAGAGCACATTTAAAAACAACTCACATTGACTGAAGTGCTGTACGAAAGGAGACGAAAGAAGACGCTAAGACACAAACACAGCTGTCAGGTACACAGCTCATATATTCAGATACACAACACACACAGACACACATCTGGGGGACTCAAACGCTAATGAATAAAAGTAGGTTTTGAGCCTGGGCTTAGACGAGTCAGTGGAAGGGGCAGATCTGTTTGGGAGGGTGACGCTGTTTCATAGTTCAGGGGGAAACACAGCAAAGACACAATCATCGTTGTGATGTGGTCGCTTCTCCTAGTATGAGTTACAGTCGAGTCCTTGGATGTTTTGCCTGCTGATGTCAGGATTTATCCTGTTTGTAGTCATCAAGTCTGGAGGAGACAGAAGTGGATTGCCGAGGAAAGACATGAGCTGATCTTCATTTAATATATCTCTGTGTGAAAACTTCGCTTTCCTTCTGCATGGTGCTCAAACATGACCTCCCTTTTCTTCTACTCTGCAGAACAATGGCATGAGCTCCCTAACTTCCCCAACCCTAACAAGTGGGGTTACGCCATGGTCTCCTTGAACAATGATGTATACGTCACAGGTGAGTGAACTGCACGCAACACAGAAACTTGAGGGGCAAAAATAAATAACGATGAACAGTTCTGAGCACCGATCTTGTGGGGAATGTAAAACATTGACACTTTTGACAAAGTGCTCTTGTCTGTCTGACAGGGGGCTCGCGAGGTTCGAATACCAACACCTGGTCGACCACAGAGACCTGGAAGTACATCACAAGAGAGGGGAGGTGGGTTACCGTGGCACCCATGCTCCGGCCTCGGACTAACCACACGTCGGCAACTCTCAACGGGGAGATTTACGTCATTGGAGGTAATAAAATAAACATAGTCCTGCACGTGGTGCCTTAAACCTGCAGTGCAATGGAAAACTTTGACGAGTAGCGCATCTGCCCTGAATCGCTGACCTGTGCTGATAGTTTGTAAGAATTTGCTTTCTTCTTTGTGGTTGAATAGTTTCAAAGACGGCCAAGTTCGAGGAACAGGGCAGTATTTTAGATGAGTGTTTGGGCTGCTCAAACACACATCTTTAAAGGGACAGTTAACCCCAAAATCAAAAATACATATTTTCACTCTTTGGCACTTTGAGCACCACAAGCCCAGTGTCTTCTAGTTCCGTTATACTGAACAGAAGGCAGACATCTCTACGGCTGATATCTCCAACACTCAGCGTCTCACACCAAAACAAATTAGAGGAATAAACAGCACTGAAGGCAAGAGGAAAAGTATGTGTTTTTGATTTGGGGGTGAACTTGTCCTTTGGGATTCGATCTCTTCACTCATTTTACTTACATTTCCCTCCTTTAGGCACAACGTCAGATCGTGTTGAAGTCGAGCATTACGACCCTTACACCGACACCTGGGCGCTGACGTGCCCGGCCTTGAAATACGTGACTAACTTCACCGCCACAGCGTGTCACGGGAAGCTCTATGTGATTGGCTCGTGTGCTGTGAAGTACAATGCATTGACTATGCAGTGTTACAATCCTGTTATAGGTAAGGATGATTTACACAAACCTCATGTCTCCAAGGGTCAGCTTTATTTTTCTTACCCAACTCTAAATTAAATAATGACAATTTTAAAAGTGTTTTATTATTAGCAATATTATTGTATTTTTTTTGTATCATTAGTTTATTCATTTAAGGAACAAGAACAGAGAAACGTTGACAGTGGTAGAAACAGTGTCCGATGTGCTGTACACGTGTATCATTTCTAACACCAGTCCTTTAATAGGCATTGATAGTTCAAGTAATCATTAAGTTACATGTTACAATTTAGAAATGCATGTGCAGTATTTCATTCATGTGTGCAGACCTGTTGGTGTAACTCATTTCCAGTAGCTTCTGATAGCTTTCTTACTTGCTGTATTATTATTATGTATTAGTACTCAAACCAAATATTGGTTGGTTCATAGTAAGGCCGGGCAATATCTCGATATTTTGGATATATCGATACTCCTCTCTCTCTCTCTTTCTCTCTCTCTCCCTCTCCCTCTGTCCCTCTTTCTGAGCGCCGCCCTCCTCCCCCCGTCGTCACTATCAACAAAATTTAAATCCCCACTGTAGCGCGGGAAAAAAGTAATCCTCTGTTCATTCATCCTGAAAAATGTATGAAACTGAAAAACGAAACACTCACTTCACTATCCACCTTCACTTTCTTGACTCCATGCGAGCTACCGGTCAACGAGTGCCATGTGTGAAAACAGGAGCTTGGTCTTTGGGATGTTTGATTGCCGTGTCTGTGACCCGCAACTTTCGTTTCCAAAATGGTCGCTATTGCTAATGTGCTTATTTTATTTATTCAAATGTTATTTTATTTACTTCAAATGTGATCCTTCTGACCTGCCAGATCAAACTCTCTGGCGGGCTGCATATCGGAGTTTGCAATCAGTGGGGATGGCTGAAACTGAAAGCATTGCGGCGGCGGCGGCGCTGACGTAGGACCACCGCCTTTTAAAACGGCCATTTATTTATTACAGAATTTTTTATTTTTTTTTGTTAAATGATTTACTTAGTAGTGTCATCTACTTGTCATCTCACCTGTTTGTGTTGACCCATTACAAAGCTGTTAACAGAAGTCCCAACGACCCAAACATGATTTTCAATTCAGTGTGGATCTTCTTTATTTTTCTAAATTATCTGTGTTTACATGTTTGTTTTCTTTTTACAGACAGCTGGATCAGCATATGTTCGCCCTTCATCCCTAAGTATCTGTCCTCTCCTCGTTCCGTCTGCGTGGATGGCATCATATATCTGGTTGCCGACAACACTAAGAAAGTCTACTCTTATGATCCAGAGGCAAACATGTGGCAGAAGGTGGGCTTAGACAGTCCTTAGTATCGAAACTAATTTCAGAGGATTAAAGCAAAAAAGATCAGTTTTATTCTCCTGTTATTTTGCCTTCAGCTGTGTCGTGACTTTCCCCTCTCCTCAGGTCCAGCTTCTCCACATGCTCCACGAGAATGGCGGCCTGGTGTCGCTGGATGGGAAGCTGTATGTCACCGGAGGCCATTGGAAAGGTATGGAGGGGGACTACGGGGTGGAGGTGGAGGTTTACAACCGAGCAGCCAACACCTGGGAGGTGGAGAGCTTCCTGCCAAGACTTTGGTTCTACAGCGGAGTCTGCACCATCTTCCTCGACCCATCCCAGTGGCCTGAGGTTTTCCCCATGGAGTCAGCATAATGGCCTCCTGTCCTGACGGGACTAAACTCAGGGTCAGAGAGTTCACAGAGACCTGTTACTATCATTCATACCGTGTTACGACACAAGTGGAATGTTGATCCCAGGATGTCATTGTGCCCCAGAATAGTGTGTTACATGATTCTCAGGTATTCGTGGCTGTTTTTAGGGCCTTGCTCGGCCGCTCAGCAGGTGTTTATTTATACTTTGTATCATGTGTTTGAGATCTAAATTCCTTTGTGTATTATTGAATAGTGCTTGTGAATCATTAAATCTTTGTAGCGTGAGTTTTATTATTGTTATTGGTTGTACATCACCAGTTTGGAATGCTCAGATTATTATTAGGGTCATTTCTGTTACGTAGCAGCATTTATGTCCGCATAGTTTACGTCCTCTTACTTTCTTGTGTCAGATATTTATAACAAGTGGTCAGTGTTGGAGAGGTTACTTTTGAAATGTATTAGGTGAAAGATTACCGGTTACCCTGTTAAACCTTTTTGGTTACTTTTCTAACAGATGGTTTAACTGCTGAAAAATATCCAGAAATAGGCTCTGCCAAAAAAAAGGGATTCCTGCATGGTGAAAAGATGCAAAGCAACAAAATGAATGTGATATTCTACATATACATTTTTAAGTGAAAAGAATATATTCAGATGTAACCGCTTTGTAATCGCCAACATTTTGGAATTTAATCACATGTAACTAGTTACTCACCAACACTGCAAATGGTTTAACGTCTACTTCTAACGTCACACAAACACAGAGTAATGACTTTATGAAGTGAAAGTGAAAAACCCCATGGCAACAGAGCTCCCAGTGGCAGCGACAATGCACCATGCTACACTGTAAAAAGTGCTCAGGAATGACCCAAGGAACATGAGCCCCAAATCTGATCTAGCATTCGTGCGATGTGTCAGTACCCCAGAGGTACCCCTGATTCCCGGTGGGGCCTCCTTGGATCTGACTTGGCTATGAGCTGTCAAGGCATGGACACAGAACCTCTCAGGGGTGTCCTGGGGTGTCTGGCACTGGGGCGTTGGCGACAGAGCCTTTATATCCTGTGGGTTATGAGGCAGGGTACTGTCACGTCCCAGGGATGCTCGATCAGATTGGGATCTCTGAAATTTGGAAGCCAGCTGGACGCCCTGAGTTCATCGTCACATTCCTTAGGTCATTCCTGAACTTTTTTTTGTGGTGTGGCAGGGTGTGTTATCTTGCTGGCGGGGAATTCCATTGCCATGAGGGGGGGTATGGGGCTTGGTCTGCAACTGTGTTTGGATGGGGAGAACGTCAAGTGGCATTCATATGGGGTGGCTGTGGCTCAGAGGTGGAGCGGGTCGTCCACCAATCGAAAGATCAGCGGTTCATCCTCCAGTCTGCATGTCAAGGTATCCTTGAGCAAGATACTGAACCCCAAATTGCTTCGGACGGCTGTTCCATTAGTGTGTGAGTGTGTTAAATACTGAGTAGTAGGTAGCAGGTGGCACCTTGTATGGTAGCCTCAGCCACCAGTGTATGAATGTGTGTGTGAATGGGTGAATGTGACTCGTAGTGTAAGAAGCGCCCTGAGTGGTTGGATGACTAGAAAGGCGCTATACAAATATAGGTCCATATGAATGTTGGAACATTGTTTTGTAACTAGATAAAAAATATCATTCACTTGATCCGTCAGTGCTTCTAATGTTTTGGCTGATTGTTATATATATATATATATATATATATATATATATATATATATATATATATATATATATATATTTTATTTATTTTTATTTTTTTGACCATCTTCATTATTTAGTGCATGAAGTCATTGTCTACACAATGTCCGAAGGACACACACATGCACAAACAGGCCCTGTGCATGCACAAAGTGGAGATCTGGATCTGGATCACTCACAGAGCTAAAGCTAATTTAACACATTTCCCCCCCTGACCTATCAACCATTCCACCCATAATAATTATTTGAGCACCTGAAATTGGCCAATATGTGTTCCAGAGTTAAAATGTCACTATTCTTATGCAGAAAAAAAATCTTCCCCATAACAGTTATGACCCTTTAATAAAATGTGTTCCTAAAAAGTAGTTAAAACAAAAGAAGTAAATCCTCTCTGTGCAAACACTGCTCAATTTGTCCTCAGTGTCTCGATGATCATTAACCCATTGGAATCCAGTTGCTTGTTCTCATGGCGTCTTGCCATGGCAACACCCAAGCCAGCATTCTGTTTCTACGGCAACGGCCCGGAAGCGCCTGGTCACCGTGGCAACGTCGACCTGGGATTAGCGCGGTGCTAGCTGCCTGCAGTCCTTCCTAAAGTTTCTTGGCTAAAAAGTTATGTCAGTGATTTCTTTTCAACTTTCTTTGCTCATCTGTGAGCAGGTACCAGCTCTGTGCCACCTTTACTTATTTATTGTGACGTTATTTTAACGTGAAGTTAAGTTTGTGCTTTGTTTGCGTCAACATTTGACTTCTCTCTACCTTAAACTTTATTAGCGCTAAGCTAACGTTAATGTTCGTCGAATGAAACCATTAATGTTGTTAGCTAACGTTTTATTGTTGAGGCTGGGCCAGTGTTGACATGAGTTCTCAACGGGAGCAAAGTGCACACTCACCCAGACTGGAGGCTGTGATTCAGGTGGGTATAACTTCTCCTCTGTGTTAGCTGCCATCTTTAATATTTTAACAGGCTTTTTTTCACGGTTGACACTTTGGCATGTCACAGCAGGTAAATCACAGGTGTAGCTAAGTAATTAACGAAATTAAAGATGGCTGAGTTTCATTTATGCCAGCTGCTTCAGTTTCAGGGTCCTGATGTGTTTGCTGACTCACTGTCACACTGTCATGGTTTAATGGGACACTTAAAGAGCAGTGTTGTTTTCAGTAACACCTACTGTGACGAGTCAAAATGGCTGCTGTCAAAAAAGACCTATTGAGAGAGGAATAACTCAGACAATTTACCAAAGTAAAAGTAGCAGTAAAAGTGTAGAAACTGTCTGTTACAAGTGAAAATAAAAGTCAGACATTCAAAGTTTTGCTTGAGTAAATTAACATCATCAGAATATACCTAAAGTACTCATTATGCCTCATCTCAGAATAATATGTATTTTGTTATTGTATTAAAATTACTGATGACATGAACATTATGATGTCGCAGCTGGTTAAGACAAAGCTAATTTTAACAAGGTTATATAGATATAGTTTAGTATTAAGTAGCAGTTTTTAATAATAGTTCATACTAATAATCAGAATCTACAGCAACTAAAGATTTAGACTTAATGTAGTAGAGTAAAATATACATTATTTGAATAGAGTAAACGTATAAAGTAGCAGAAAAAGGGTGTTTCAAATTGCACTAAAGTACAGTACTTGAGAAAAGCTTTCCTCCACTTGAAATGTAAATTGCACGAATACCACAATAAAGCAATTAAATAGGTCTAAGTGAATTAATTACCCAAATGAACTGAAATATTTAGTGTTTTTTGTTAGTGCAAAGTAATTTCCATTTTATGTTACTTCATACTTCTATTACATTACATTTCAGAGGGAAAAATGTGCTCTTTACTCCACCACATTTATATCTCAGTAATAGTTACATATTATAACTATAACAGTATAATGCAATAATATAAATAAGACTCCCCCAAAACTATATTTAGTAGTTAAAATGATTTACAACTTGGCCAGCGCAGTTTTGAGTATCACTTCCATAGTAATTAATAATCATGATAATCCTATATGTATTCATGTTTTTTTTAACTGCTCCAGTGCAATACCCTAATAACCTGCAGCTTTAACAAAAGAATTTCCCAACTTGGGTTCAATAAAGTGCATCCATTCATCTAATAATATAAAATACATCATATATAAACCTCTGAAAGGCTCCATTCTGCATAATGAGCACCTTAATTGTTGAGTAAGTACATTTTGTTGCTTATTTTTCTGTATTTTTACTTTAATAAAGTTCGAAAAGTAATGTCACAACTTTTATCCAAGTAAGTCTAACCTCAATGAGTTGGGTCTGCTCAGTTATGTGACATGTTGGGGTGACTGTATGATTGTAGAAGTTGGAGGAGTCTCTGCTTCACTCTGATGGCAGCTCAGGAGAGAGGACACTTCCCGGTGATGGACAGGAGTCCGGTGTCACGCCTACACCTGTCCGCAACCGCATCCGACAGATCATCACCAGTAACCTTGCAGAGCAGCCAGCTGGTAGGACAGAGAGCTTTAATTCAAACTGAACTCACGCAGTACAAACAATAAATCTGCCTCACTAGATGTTATCGCTATACCCCATGTGGCAGGATTGACACTTCTGTATGCATGATCTGTTTCCGTATCCCAGGTGAGAGCTCTGAGGTCAGCGAGCTGGAGGAGAGCAGGGCCCTGAGGGAGCAGCTTTCTCAAAGCCAGATGGACCGTAACCAGCCGCGAGTCAAACAGGCCAGTCTCACAGACAGGGTAGGAATGACACGGGGTGGCGACACATTCTCAGGTCAAGGCCACGCTGTTGAACAATATTTACATTTTAGCATTTGTGATACTCATGTGATTCTAGTAGAAATATTGTCATCAAAAATAATGAAATGCACAGGTGACATCATCTAGGTAAGTACACATTATCGTCCTGTTATTCTTGATTTAAACAATACATGGGGAATTATGTCAGTGAGTGTAACTGTGATCATGACACACCTCTTCAAATACTATCTTTAAACACCCCTTGTTACATTTTCCAACCATGTTTTGCTCCTAACTGCATCGGCAGACATTGTTTATAATGTCAGATGTCAATGCAGCTCTTACAGGCGTTGGAGTATGTAATTCTGTCGATGGTTAATTTGTGCAGTTTTGTTTGGAGATGAGATCAAGAGGGTCAACCACACTACAGCATTGACTGCAAAAAGCTACCTGCGTTTGAAATGGAATATGGTTACAGTAAACATCAGTGTACCGCCACTCTTTCCAGCAGGGAAAGCCTTTTGGGGCTGAACAAACAAACAGTGTGGGCAGCTTGAAACAGCTTCGCATGTACTGTAGTGAAAGCTGAGGGAGAGAAAGTTTGGAATATACATGTACAGACTCTCGATTGAATTAATGCAACTTGGCACAAGCACTTTATGTCATACGTTTGTTTTTTTTTAATTAACTGCTGTAGAATTATAGTGTACATATTACAGTAAGTACTGTATAAGATCCATTGTATGTGTGTGTGTATGTGAAGGGGTATGTGAGTGTGGATACATGTGCGTGTGTGTTTGTAAGTGTAAATAAGAAAGGGGAGGGTGGTTCATGAAGGGTTTCCTTGTGGTCTGTTCAGGTAGACTCAGACCCCCCTGTGCTCATGGGGACCGGCGTCTCACTTCACAGCCCCCCATGGTTGCCCCTCCATGTAGCGGCTGCTACATGGGGGGAAAATTGTGAAGGTCACCGGCCTCCTCCCCTGAGACTGTCGAAGAAAAAGCTCATTTTTCATGGTGCACAAAGCGGCCATTTGTGATAACACTGCCCTCATTCTGCTGCTTAAATCAAATGAACTCCCACTGCTTGCTTTACTCTTGGAACTTATTTTAAAACCAAGGTTATAAATATAACTTAATTAGCTTGGCAGATATATTTAGCGTATTTATTTTGTTGTTATTTTTAGATGTGTGAAAAGGCACTAAACAGAAAAACATAAGCAAGTGTTGCTGGTATTTGAAGCCCACACTACTGAGTAGCAATTTGAAGAGTGGTGGAGTGCCGGGTTAGCACCAGCGACCCAATCACCAGAATAAATGTTGTAATTGTGCATTTATGCAAAACACATACACATGTATCGAGTATGTTGGAGCTATGTTTCATCAACACTGTGGTTAACATTGTTTGGTTATGGTTAGGAAGAGATTGTGTTTTGGTGTATACCTGGTTTTGGGGGGCACATTCCTTGCTGGAAATGCCTCGATTTCTTGGTAAATAATAGTCGCTTTTCGTTGCACAATACTGTCCGGAAATACAGTGATATCTCATAAAAAAAAAATTTTATGAGATATTTTAATTTTATTTATTTAACTTTTTATGGCACTTTTCCAGCAGGAAACGCTGCAATGTCTGAGTATAACGAACAACTGCTCTTTGTGGCACCATCCTGGCTGAAAATGCAGCAATGTCTCTGCAAAACACAGCTGCTTTTCATGGCACTATCCTTACAGGAAATGTAACAATGACATGGTGAAAACAACTGCATTGCGTGGCAGTATCACAGCTGAAAACACAACGATGTCTCAGTAAAAACAACCACTTCCGATGGCACTATCCCGGCAGAAAACGTAGCAATGTCTCTGAAAAAAATCCCCAGTGGAAACATAGCAAGAGGTCACTTAAAAGCAACCACGTTTGGTGGCTAAAAAGATGCTATACGATGGCTTGCTGAAAAAACAACAACAACTGGCTTTGTTGTTTATAGGTCTGCAACAGTGGTCTGCAGCTTGGCAGGATCTCGGGTGGGTCATATGTCATCCACCTTCGCATTCACCTCCCAATTATAAAGTCAGCTCATATAAGTCACTTAAGAAATGTTGATATGATTCATATAATGCATACAAATTTAACTTGTCCATGCTTTGCAGAAACCCTAAATGCCAACATTTTCCTCTGATGATTGGGCTGGCACAAGACAAAGATCACCGAAATTATAACTGTTAACGCAGCCGAATGTTTTATCCGGTGGTGTCTCAGGAGTCAACAGGTTCATTACAAGACTCCTGTTGTGACTCGTCTGTTCCAGTGAAAGCTCCTGTCTTCTCACTATTTTTGCCCCTGCAGAGCAGCATGGTTGTTTGGCAGCTATGCTGTGATGTGATGTTAATGCACTGTGCTAATCAATGCCCTAGAGCCAAACATACCGCCTTGGCTGTGGCATCCGTGTGGAGGTAACATTTAGGCCAACAGTCTTACCTGCAGATAGCTTCCTCCCTCAACATTCACTGCCGAAGGGATCATATCACTAAATATATCATATACTGTACGATCCGTTTAATTTGTCAGCATATTTTGAGGCCCATATCAGCATGTCTCACCTGTACGTGAGAAAGCAGCCAGACAGTACACATTAATCATCAGATCTCATGAGAAGGGCTGGGCATTCATTCAATATAATTGTTTTTTGGCTTTTAATGGCATCATGCAGATCATGATGATATGCAATCCTGTTGTTAAATTAGGCAGTATGTTGTCCTTTGAGCAGTTCACCCTGCCCCTACAGTAACAGCCATCCTACAGTCGCCTGCTCGCAGCTGGAGTCTGACCTCATGTCAGTTCCAAGGGTCAAACAACAAGCCCTCATAACTACATCCAGGCCAATGTCTTTTAACCTTTGGGATCAGGTTGAAGCGATGTGACCAGGTTATTTTTCACACAAGGCCAAAGACAAAGAAACTTTAAAGCCTGCAGCAGGAGGGGTGTTAATCTTTCTCACAGGGTTTGATTTCTCCGGTTACATCACCATGTTGTTGTTGCATAGTCATTTTACAGCAGACTTGTGACTATTGAGTCTCTGCTCGTAGCCTGGCAACCTCACAGTGACAACAAAACAAGGAAAATATAAAATATATTAATATATATCATACATAAATTCTTTTATTTTTTTCCTTTCAAGACTTCAGGAAGTCACTTCTTCTGGCCAAGGAATTGTCTTGCACATATACTCCTGTATCATTTGTTATAGTTACACCTCAGTTTTTATGGATTAAAGCTGCAGTGTGTAGGATTTAAGGGTTTTTATTCACAGTAATGAAATCTAATATTCCTAATTATGTGTTCTGCAGTGTAAAATCACCTGAAACCGAGAATCATTGTGTTTTTGTGACCTTAAAATGAGCCGCACATATCTACATAAGGAGTGGGTCCTCTTTCACGGAGCCCGCCAAGTTGCACCAGCACATTTTATTTCCTAAGAGTGTTTTGCCCAGTCCTGCCCTGTTGTGCTGTGATTGGCTAGCATTAGTCACATCAACGCAATGAGGCTAGAGGCAGTAAGGACAAAGAGGTCATGGTTGATAACACATTGCACCACTGTGTTTCTACAGAAGCCCGGATCAGACAAACCAAGACCTTGCTCTAGAGAGGGCCTTTTGTTTTGTTATGTTACCTGAAGACCACTGTAGTTCTACTACACACTTGGAAAGAGAAGGCTGAGGGTTATTTAGTTGGTTGCAATCTGCAACCTCACCACTAGATGCCACTAAAGCCTACCCACTGCTCCTTTAAGCAAACGAGATATAATGTGTTGATGAGTGAGCTTCAGAGATGATGCTGGTGCATTTTTTTTTTACTTTGGACAGAGCCAGGTTAGCCGTTTCCCTCATTTCCAGTCATTGCGCTAAGCTAAGACTGGCGGCTGGTGGTAGCTTCATATTCTCATGTGACTCTGGGTAAGAGAGTGAATAAGCATATTTCCCAAAATGTCTACCATTCCTTAAAGGGACAGTTTATCACAGTCTAGTACCAAAAATATAATGAAACTAGATGGGACTCCCCTGTGGTTCTCAAAACGTTAAAAAAAAGCTAGCTCAGCGGTTCTAGGTGAGCTAACAGAAGATGCATGCTTCCTTCTGCACCTTCAGTGCAATGATACAGTTGGTTGGTGTAGTTCAGTAGAAAGAAAACTGTTTCTACATGAAACTGCTCACAACAAGGTCTGTGGATTATCTTGAGTAACCAGGTCATGATTTTTGGAAAGAGACATTGCTGTCGAGTTTTTCAAAGGCCAGTTTTTCAACTGCCATCTAGTTCCATGAAACTGAAGAGACCACATTTTCCCAATTTTCCTTAAGTCTCTTTGACTTGACAGAAGACCATTAATGCAATACTGTCGAGGTCACACCTCGACTCTGAAAGCCGTCCTCTGTGTCTCTGTTAAGTCACTCAGCATGATCCTTGATGACCCCAGAAAATTGCACATGAACCAGGATAAACCTTGACCCACTTTGTGAGCTGGATGGTCCCAGGAGGTTGGAGAACATGTTGGGGTGAATTCTGAACCCTCTGTGTTGCTTTTGGAGCCCCGCCAGTGTGCATTTTCTCAGACATACACATCCATACCCTGCTGCCTGAACTCTTTGTCAGTGGCTGCACAATGCTGCAGTGTGGCAGTCAGTTGGATAAAGATAAACTCTCGCTGAATGATTTCTGACACCATCTGCCATTTGCCAGTGCCCTCTGAAATCTTGACTCCCCTGGGTCTCTGCATAAGAACCCTGTCAAACATAGTCAGAGCAGATAAAGTCTGTTTTTAGGGATTATGTTACTGTCCCCTTTTACCCTGCTACCCCCCTCTGTTTCCAGTTTGTTTTTCCTGCTGGCACAAACCCATTCATTTAGGCTGCAGTTTAAATGGAGCGCTGCCAAAAAGTCTGACTCTTTCAACTATCATGAAATTGTAAAAATTAATTGCCTTCCCCAGAGAGAATACTCTTGAAAGCCCATCCATGCGCTGAATTTTTGATGAAAGTATTCCATTAAACCTTTTCAGCATTTGACATTAAGCTACTCATGTTACCTGACTTTAAAGTCAAACATTAAGCACAGTTTTCGGTTCTTTTTCACATGTCAAGAGCGTCTAATCAGATGTGAAGTCTTGAACTGACTGACTGGTATATGTATAAGCCGCTACAAAAAACACTATAGTATTACCATTAGGAGTCACTGTAAACATACCACACAAAAAAAAAAACACTTTTGCTTTAGTAATTCCATGTTTTTTTTGGGAACACAAGATAGAAAATTACTATTGAGTTGGCTATGGTCATCTTATAGGGAATTATAGTTATACCATATTGTATAGTATTGCTATGATGATTGTATTTCCATTCTTAACGGATACAGATATTTTCCCCAACCATTCTAAAATATATTTTGTTCATATGACCTTCTTTTCACAGCATATCTTCATTCATACTAGAACGCAAAAATGATGAACGTAGTAGTGTATAGGCTGATATTACTTTTTTCCAAACACCGACTGGAGATCTCATCACAGTTGATTCCTGCTCAATTTAAGGTTGCAGGAGCTCACTCAAACACAAGAGTGATGCTCTGGACATGTTCACATTTTCCCTCCAGTCCTCATTGACAACAATCCCACACTGGAAAGTGTCCGCCTATCTGCTGATTCAACCACGCCTGATCCAAAATGGTTGTTTCTGGTGGAAACCACAGACATGGAGGAGGACCAATAGGCCAAGCAGTGTTAAAACGTTATTGTATGTGTTGTCCGCTGTTGTTGTTATTTGTAGCTCATGCTTATTACACAAAGCAACAATAAGCGTGCGCGAGTTGAGGAAATCATGTTATAGTTTCTCAAACTCTCGATTTTACATGTCCACACACATAGTCTGTAACCGGAAAAATCTGCACCTTAGACAGCGTTTTAAAAAAATTAGTGACTTAAAGATCTGTTTGTGTGTTTACCAAGCAGCAACTTTCAAGACTAAAAAAATGAAGCCAAAGCAGAACTGCAGTTCATCGACTCGCCACTTGAGGCTAGCTCCAAAACAGAGTAAATCTCCGATGCCGAACTCAAGGCTTCCAACAGGCAGTCGACAATTTCATGGTTGACAGATATGGCTGTCACACTGGAGTAATCCTTCCCGCTCTGATTAAGGGTGACTCAACAGCACGATATGCGGTATTGTCATCCTGATTTTAGTGCTATTATAGTTGCTTTTTAAATGACAGACGACACAGTCTTAAAACAAATGACTTATTCACTGCTTGGGGAAGGCTGTGGCTCAGGTGGTAGAGTGGCTTGTCCACTAACTGTAAGATCTACGATTCGATCCGCGGCTCCTCCAGTCCGCATGTCGAAGTATTCTGATGGCTGTGCCAATGGCGTGTCAAATTCTTAAAACTGTGCGTTAGCCTCGGCCATGTGTGTGAGAATGGGTGAATGTGACTCCTAGTGTAAAAGCGCTTTGAGTGTTCGGAGGACTACAAAGGTATTTACCTTACCGTCTAAATGCAGAATACAAGAAGGCAATGAGGCCGCTGCAAAATAAGGGGTGCAGCTTTTTTTTTAAACTTAGACACCTTGGCTGCATCTGATTACTTTGGATACACAATATCCATATAAAAAAAACAACTGTTGGACAAAGGGAAGGTTGAAGCATGAAGAGAGAGAAGGTGGACCCACTCAACAGTGTGGGTATTTAAATGCTTTTTAAAATAATATATAATATAAGAACACATGGTATAACTATTGAAATATTTCAGGGCTGCTATAACCAAGAAAAAGCCACTACAGAAAAAACTGTTGTAATACAATAGCTGTTGAAAAATACTACAGAACATCACAAACTTACTATAGACACTATAGAGTTCTTAGAGTACACTATAGTAATGCAGAAGTTTATTTTAGTAGGGTTGTGTTTGTAGGTTTTGCACAGCACTGTCCTTGCTGGCGGCATTGTGTTAAGTGCTACAAGGCCGGCCACATGCTTGTGAGTACACCATGTGTATTATTAGTTTGGCCGTATTTACACAGATCACTTGTATCCCTGTGTGCCATCACAGCAGCTGTCCCCGTAACCAAAACGTTCACTCCATGGTAACACACTCACAGCAGCTCCCCCTCCTCGCTCCCATTCCCCCTGTTTGTTATCCCACATTGTGTAATTACCGTCAGTGATGATACATAAACAGCTTTCACAATCAGCTGGGGCTCTTTCACAGAGTCAGCACTCAGGGGGTAATGTGAGGGGAAGGGGGAGCGGGTATGTTGTTGAAGTAGGATAGTGCGTTTTTTGGGCAGCTTGGGGGCGATGGACATCCGCTCCAGCTGTGTTTAGGAATCTGACAGATAGTGCACTCCATTAATTCCCTTTATTAAGCCTCTGGGCCCAGGCCAAGCCAGGGAAAACGTTTGCAGCTGTAACCCTTCACATGCTGGCTGGACTGCGCACTCATGGCCAGATTTCGTTCTGGGTGAGTCAAAGTCAGAGAGAAAAAGGACTGACCGGTGTTACACAGTAAGAGAGGAGAGACTTTAGAAATGCAAAGCAAATTTCAAAACATTTAAAAAAGAATAGGTGAAGCATTTGATAAACTGGTGACTTAACAGCTCACCAAATGTTGTGACATTAGGTCAGTGGGAGAATATTGTAATCATAACTTGGTAACTGAAATGGATTGGATTTTGATCTACCACATGAGCAAGGCAGCAAGTTTTGGCCCAAACACCAAAGCCTTCACAAGGGCCTTGAAAATGATTCTCTTGTTGCTTGTTGGCAGATGAATCAAAGCAAGATTATCCCTTGATGTTGTTTGAAGTATTTATCAAAAGAGACAATACAAGGAGTGGCACAAATCATAAATATCAAAAAATATAAAAAGCTAATTCAAAGCACATTTTAAGAGGCTGAGAAGTCTTTTACTTTGGAAACATAAGCGGGGCTTAGGACACAGATACTTGGAGATGGAAAAAAAAAGAAAAGGAAGCAACCATATGGAGGCATAAAACATACCATGATAAAAAGGCTGTTTTTGTATAAATTGCATCTTTAACATTATTGCAAAATGGCAGTAGATGACCTCAAAGAGTCGTGCTACATTGGGTTTGGGCTCAGTCCACTTTAGGGGGCCGCGGAGGCTGCTGGAGAGCGATTGTAGTCCGAGGCAGATCGTAAATAGCAAGGGTGTTCAGTGAGCACACTTCTGGGCCCCCAGTAAGCCCTGTAAGCCCCAGAGTAAGGGCAGATGGAGGACTGGGATTACTCGCCTCTCTCTTTTGCCTTTTTACAGTCACCGATGGATGGGTGTGTTGTGAGGAACAATGAGTTCAAACTAACTTGGAGATGAGGGTGATGAGATTAAATGATGCAAGCAGAGCGAGGGAGTAGATGGTGATGTAGGAGAGTTCAGTGAATGTGGGGGTCTCCACAATAGGCTGTTATGGCGCCCTCTTGGGAGCTTCCTGCACGGAGCATGGCTAATCCAGAGCAGCCTCCAGCCTCCTGCTTTACAGCTGACTGGGGAGAAACAATAAAAAACCCCGTCCCCTCTGTAGTGTGAGGAGCATGGGCGAGGCGCTGGCGAGAAGCCCACACACTGCAGCTATGTATGAAAACGTGCAAACAACCGTCCTCAGCAGGGCAGGGCGGGGACCTTCAGGGGTTGCCAGGGACACCTGGTCACTGAGTGCACAGCAAGGTAGGGAGGGTGTAGACTACAGCATTGGATGGAACTGAACTGCACATAGAATATATTGGCGAAAACACACAGACAAATGTCACAATTTGTAGAAACAAATCTGCAATATTTGTATAATTTGTATTTTCCTCCAGGTCCAGGGAGGTTGGTGTGTCCCCACAGCATGCTGTATGTTTTCATATGATGTGTTTCATTTTAGACAGACGAGAGTTTGTAGCTCCATGAGCCCAAGTTTCACTGCGTGTGTCATTTGAAGTGATTTGATTATTTGCTGATTTGTTTGCAGATATACGCCATTAAAGTCATTGCAGGACAACTCCAAAGGACAAGTTTTCTTTTAAATAAACATAGTTATGTTTACATTCAGTGTTCCTCACCAAAACACGTTTTGTGTTTATCCTCGAGGCCTGACAAACATGTTGGATGTATTTTCTTCCTCATGAAACATTTACAAAGCCATTTTTTTTAAATATGTCCAATCTTGAATTGTTTACATCCTTGTTTACTTGGTAGTAGTTCTACATTGCCTTTGTTGGTGCATTGCTACACCTCTTTGCATGTCACCGCTGGCAACTGTTGATCAGTGATGTAACGTGAAACTGGCGGCAGAACTGCATATCGTGCTGCCAGGATGCTCATGTATGCGCCTGTATGTCCTCGTGCAAGTGCTCAGTACAAACAAAACAGGGACCCAGCTCATGGCGCTACCAGTGGTCAAAACTCCACAGGGTATCTTTAAAGCTGGAGAAGGCAGAAATCTGAAAGAAGCAAAAAACAAAGAATCTAAAAATGCATCCTTCTCCTGCAGCTCTCTCCTCTCTGTCCCAAGCCCCTCCCACCACATGACCTCAGGTATATGCACATGCTTCATACAGTACCCCAGTCATTGTAGAGTCGCCCGCAGCTCATCAGCTCAGCCCTTCCCGCAAATGCCACAAGAATTAGCCCGCTAGCCACCCCACTGTCCCTCCACCTCACTCCCTGTCGCTGTGAACTGCTTCACTTGGAGGAGATCAGGCATCAGCTGCAAAAACAGACATTCTGTTGGCGGCTGTACCGCCAGGTTTCACAGCAGGCTGGTGGTCAGCAGCAGCACCGGGTCTAACCTGCGTAATGGCAGCAACATAAAGTTATCTGAGCTGGTGGTTAGTCTGGGGTCTGCGCTTGCTGGATTCTGGTTTCTGTGGCGGCTGACTGATGGGCCGTCTTCGGAGCGGCTGCGTGCTCTCCTCCTACCGAGGTGTTCTGAAGTGACACACATTCTCATTCAAGACTCCAGCTAACATTAGCTTCATAAAATGTTTACTTAAAGCTGCAGCTATGAGCCTTTAGCTCTGGTTGGCAGAAGGCTAAACTGTTAGGAAAGTTGTATCTCCATCTCTAAAAGGTCTCACCGATACTAACACACGTTTTTATTGATTTATTGTGAGACTCTCTGTGACTCCATCTTCCTTTTGTTGGTTACATTGCAGTGTGGGCAGCTATTGCCAATGCTGGTATTGCACCTTTTTCTGCCACTGAATCAGGGCTTCACCATCTGAAGGGACGTGAACCCTCAGCTGCATTGGTAAAACAGCCAATAGGAATGCCTTCTCTCTGACATGACCTGTGATTGGTCCCCTGTCACAGGCTAGATTTTCTAAAGCCTGAAAACAGAGCCAAGAAGAGGTAAAGAAGTCTAGTGTTCTCTCAGTCCACTTGAATTTCAATTATGCAAAAATTATTGTGGGAATTTTGCCCGGTGACGCCAAAATAAAACTGCCTACCTCAGCTTTAAGGTACAATATCAACTGAAATGACAGGGGCCTTCATCTGAATCATTTAACTAGTTTTTACACTATCATTAGAAAAGTTTATATTATGCACACTTGGTACATTTTAATAGAGAGTTAATAGTGGCGGGTGATTGTTGCACCAGTGCACCTTAATGGGTTAATTTTGGCCATGGTGTTGACTGTGCTCCCTCTGGGGAGTCTTGTTGGGGCAAATATGTGGAAATAACTGAGCCTTTTGTATTTGTGAGTTACTTGTTAAGAGGGTGAGTTTGATTTAGTTTTGGTATGTTTTCATGACTTGGTGTAGTACAGCATGGTCTCAGTTGTACTGTGGTCCCCTTCCCCAAACAGCATTAGGCCCCTCCAGAAGGATCCAAATGTAGATTGTGTTCATGTGCTGCAATAAACCATGTGTGCTATGGCCATGTATTGAAGGTGTATTTATAAAGTACATGCTTGTTAGTAAGTCAGTGTTATTGCTATAGTTGTGCCAAAATACTTGAAAAGATGCATAATCACTAAAGCTCCACACACAGCTGTTTCCAGGAGTCCCTTTAAACACAGCTGCTGCAGTTCTGTGTGTTTCAAACACTCCGCCCATGTTGTTCCTCCCTTCTCAGTCCCTAAAGCTGTCACCTCAACAACGGGCAGTAAAAGAGGCTTTTGTGCTCTCTGGGTCCTCGAAGAAAAACACCAAAAGCACGGAGCCAATTGCATGATGGCCGTTAGTGTAGTTTGTAGTATAAAATTCTGAAAAGGGCATTTGAAAATGTGTTAATAATGGTGGCAAAGTGGCGGGGTTCAGTGTTGAACAGTGAGACTATTGTCTTGGCTCTCTTGGAGCCTGCTGGAGAGATTAAGCACCCAGAGAAGAGATGAGGTACAGAAGAGAGGTGGGAGGGAGTGGGTCGCAGGGTTGATTTGAAGGGCTTGGATGGTGGTTTGGAGTGTGTTGTAGGGGAGGGGGCTCCCTCGCTCTCACTCTCTTCCTCTCTTTTAAATGAGAAGTCGGCAAGGGCAGCTGGAGGCACGCAGTGTGTTGTAGCGCTCTGGGGCCATGTGGTTTGTATTAGTGAGGACAGGGTGTCTGGCACCAGGATAGAGAGTGGGTGGTGCAGTGGGAGTTTAGGTTGTGTGAGGTTGAGAGGTTACAGGACATTTGGATTTCAGATATGGGAGAGGATATGAGATTCCTCAATGAGAAAGAGCAGTGCGTTGCTTTGTTTTTAGATGCAGTTGATAGACACAACCATTGACAAACATACTGTACTTCTACATTCCATAGACATCAATACTGTAACCCCATCTTTGAATACAGCCACAGTTTGTGAAACTTTCACACTTTCTAGTCAATCACATGTTGAGTATTACAGGGTTCCTATTTCTGTGGGGAACATGCAGCACACATTTACTCTCATCAGTATTGATATCATTGAATTGTGATGATAGTAATGACAAGTCAAGATGTAAGATATTCTGTCTGGCATAAATTTGCATGCATAGTATATGTCAAAATATATCAAGCAAAGCTCCCATGCATTAACTTTATTTTTCTCAAACACAACCCACAGTGAACTGATGAAAACTGCTAAATGACTCCTCTGAATGAAATCATAGCCCAACCATTAATCACAGGTATATCCAGATATAGGATGAGATAGGCTGAGGTACAGGTTAAGTACAATAAGTCCCCGTGAATGGTGCAATGGACGTACACTACAACAGCTGCAAAAATGACCATAACACACCTCCATGACACACTGTCAATGAGTGTGTTTCCATCCGCCTGTTTTTATGTGAATTTAAAATTTTTCTATGTTTGTGGGAGGTAAAAATGTTGGTATATCGATATCAGGTTAATGCAACTATAAGTGCAATGGAAACAGATTAATTGAATATATTATAATGTATGTTCATGAGATACTGTCAATGCATAGACCAATGCATGCTCTCTTTGTTGTCTTACACATCCATTAGTTTGAGGTTTAACTGGGGCTCTGTTGTCTGTGATGTCGTTGCGGCCTCTACTATGCAGTGGTGTAATGGCAACTGACTGCCACCTACTGCTTATCTCGATAAATCAGCCCCCAGTATTCGAGTAACAGTTGTGGATGGAAAAGCGCACAAATGAGCATTTTCTTTTGCTGATTTTCTGAAAATTCAGCTGGAAACCCAACTTGAGTTTCCAGTTTCTTAAGTACACCCACATAAAACAGTGCAATCTAACTCATTTGGTCTGCAATAAATCCTTGTGAATGGTGGAATGGACGGACAGTTCAGTATTACGCAGCCCAGTACAGCAACACCACAACAGCTGCAAAAATGACCACAGCACACCTCCATAACACACAGTCCGTGAGACAGAGTACAATAAGCTTTGTAAGGATTTATTGTAGGGCTGTTGCTTTAGACCTTACAAATGTATGTAATAAACACAGTGCAGAGTGTGTGTATATTACTGCAATGTGCAATATCCTGTCACATTGTCAAACTTGCCAAAGGTCATTTGTTACTGCGGTTGTCAGTACTTGGATACTTTTTTCGACGCCGCATGTTTAAAACAATGTAACCTCTGTTAATTATATGTTCCATAGTAATTAAAGTACTGATGATGTAAAGAACAGATATACAACACGATTTTAAACTCAGTGTTGCACAGATGGCCCTGTGTCTGTGACGGCATTCTCACCAGCAACGAACCCACAGTGACTGGAGGCGTGTGTTCAGTGATGTTTTCTGTACCAGCGCTGTGTACAGGTTATTAATTAAGAAAATATATATCATATTTTGTATGCCTAGGCCATTTTTTCTGTTTGGCTGGACTGCAGAGTTGAGATCAGCCCTATAAAGACGAAAGTCTGTACCTTAATGACTGAGTGATGAAGGTACACCATTGGTCAGAGAGACTAAAGACGTCAAAGTTGGTGTTTCCCCATTGGCTGTTGCTCTTTCTTTTCTTCTTCCTCGTTTTCTGTAACCAGTGTTGCGTCACAGGATGGAGGCATTAGCAAGCTAGCTAACTAGCCAGCCACTACAGGAATGCTTCATCCACACACTAACACATCGCTATCATCAGATGAGTGACAACTATTATTTTTTATGAGCATTGTAACAGAAGCATAAAGGCGTGGTAAATTAGCTAGATAGCCAGCTAGCCACGGGCACAATGGCATAGTACTATACTAGGGGCCTCCCTAGAGTAGTGGTGGAGCACTCGTCTTCCATGTGGAAGGTCCAGGGTTCAAATCATGCTGGGGTTGACGCAGCTAAAGCATGTGGTCTCAAGACGCACCCACCTCCAAATCAAACGGGATCAGATTCTTTAAGGAGACTTCAGGATAAGAGAGTAACCCCTGAATCTGAGCCAAGTCCTCAAGAAGGGCGCGTCTCAAGACCATCGTAGACGTGAGGTTCCAGATGTGAAAGCGGATTCAGGTCTAGCCATATACTAGGTTTTGACCTAGTCTTGTTATACCAGTGTGTGACCATCCTGTGACCATCCTGTGTCTTTCCGCTCCATCCAGCTCGATCAGATGCTGATGCTGCCGTCACCAGTGGACTCAGACCAGGACAGTGTATCACCAGGATCCCTGAACAAGGAGAGAGCATACAGGCAAAGACTGCAGGCGTTTCAGGAGGCCCAGCAGAGACAAGCCCAACTTGTCCAGAAGCTTCAGACCAAGGTGACTGTAAATAACTAGAACTCACAATTCAAAAAAATTTTACATGAAAAAAATAAAGTTCCTTTGGTTCATCTGTGCACATTATGTTGGTTTTATACAAGGTTCTTCAGTACAAGAAGAGGTGTGGGGAGCTAGAACAGCAGGTGCTGGAGAAGACCTCAGACTCTGAGAAGATGAGATTGTTGGTATGTCTAGACAGTTGCATCATCTTCAAGAAGCAGTATTGCTTAAATATAAATACTCAAGCTCTAAGTCTAAAGGGTCCTCTAAAGCAGTGGCTCCCAGATCCCCCCTTAGTTAATAGTTTGAGATCCACACAATTTAATACATCCAGTGTCATACTTGTGGTTGGCCATGTTGTCAAGCTAGTTTGCCATCTCTGTGAAGGAGCTCTCCATTAGTCACTCGCTCTAAAGCAGGACATGGCACTTCAAAATAAAAGCTCTGCGCCTGAAATTCACTGTACCTAAGAATAAAGTGTGTTTTTTACAAACTTCCCACATTTGCAAGTCACTTGCGGTACATACAGAGAGGACCTAGGACCCACTTTTGAACCTCGACTCACCAGTGGGGAACCACTGCTCTGAAGCACTGGTTCCCAATTGGTGGGTTGTTCCAGACGAGCACAAAACAATTCTGGTAAAAAAGAGAAGAACAAATAAAAGCCTATATGAAGAGGTACAATAAAGCACTGCGCCATCATCTGATTTACTAAACTACAAACTAAACTACCAATGCAAAATTCATGGCACACCAGTTCTCTTCATCATGCAATAAGCATAAAATGGCATTCTAGTTGCATTGAACTGATTTATTTATTTTAGGAATTAGTGCATGACTGATGTTTGTTAAATTTACATTTAAAATGAATCTCACTGTCCTGCAGTACTCCAAAGTACCCCTAGAGGCCAGTCTGCTCCTTAAGGCCCAGACACAGCAAACTGACTTCAGAGTACTTGTGGTGGTGAAAGTCCCCTGCTGCATCACCTCGAGTAGCCTGTGTCTCGGCCAACCAGCACGTATGTTCTGCTGCTGTGTGAGAAGAAATAACTCTCCACACCAGCAGACAGCCATAATCTGCATTCCTCATTCGAAGAGGGAAACTGGAAGATCGTCTTGATGCTAGATAGGCTGTTAGCACATTAACCAGTGACCAATAAAACAAACCAGGATAAACCTACCTTAAGTAAGAAGTTAGTTTTGGTCTCACTCCCTCTTCACTGAGTGGCTCCACCGTTTTACGTCAATTCAACATGTTGAATCAGCCAAAGAAGGCCGGCGACAGGGGCCGACGGGGGGCAATAGTGTGGGACACCACAACGACTCCGATGACAGATGCTCACCAACAGCTCAAATTTGAGAGACAGCCAGTCGGCTTGGTGTGTCAGGGCCTTTACGCCCAACCAACCCGAAACATTTTGAACTGGCTGATTAACTAAATTTGCTTTGCTAGCACTGTTATTCTTTTAGCTGTTTTCCATTTTACTGCATAACGTTTGTCAAATCTTGATCATTAGAATTCATTTTTGCAAAAATACTCAAAACAGTGTTTAAGTGTTGCACTAATCTTTGTTTAATGTGAGTATTTTTTTGTGTAAATACTGTAATTATAATTAATTTGGACATATAATGAGCCATTATATCTCCATTCAAAATTTTGTAATATTTTATCCTTCATGCTCATTTGTTTAAATCCAGTAAGCTATGAAAGTCGACCAGTAAAGGAGTAATACATAACTAAAGGTAAAACATGGGTTTAATGTCGTGAATAAGAGTTGTGCTTTTATTTAAATGTATTTAATTCATCCAAATATTATTCTTGGCCAAGTGGCCTCCGCAGAGAGTTTGGATTAGCGGATTTTCACTGTAATTGTGTTGCTTTCTAAATATTAGTTAACTGCTAATTTACAGCACGACCAAATACTGAAGTGTTACCAAGATGCCAGTCATGGTGGTGTGTTTGTGTGTGTGTGTGTGCTCAGCTGCAGGCTCACCTGGACTCAGCCCAGCGTCAGCAGCAGACAGAGCAGGATCTTAACATGGTTATCCAGAAAAAGTCTGCTCAGCTGGAGGAGGAGCAGAAGAGGTGAGTGATGGACACCGCAGAAACGTGTACAGCTTCTGTATCCATAAGTAATACATATCTGTGAGTCTTAGAAAAAGAGCACAAAGATCGGATTCCTGAAATAATCTGCAGCAGCAGGGAGTCGCTATTTGGCTGCGGACTTCAAGCAGTAAATTCACGGACAAACCTGTTTGAATTCGCTTTTTTATTTCTCTGTTTCTTGTTGAGAAGCAGAGATCGTGCCGAAATATTTCTGAGAAATGTGTGCACCAGAGATGTTCCCAGCAGTTCCTCCTGCTGCGTTTGCCCTGCCCCTGCTGCAGGGAGAAGGCAGAACCTGCCCTTGGCAGATAATCACAGTATCCAATTTGTCAGAGAAAATTAGTGGGACTATGTTGGCTCTCTTCTCCAAAGCATTTTAATGATGCCTCACATTAAGTGTGGGCCAACCTCTGCAGCTGAGGCCAGGTTTTAATGCCCTGTGATTTATATAGTTATGGAACTTTATTTGAAATGCCCATGGCAGAGACCTGATCGTTTTTACTGCCTAAAATATCACTCACTGCAGAGCTCGATCCACTGAAGCACTTTGTAATGTAAGTGCAATGTAGAGATTAGGCCTACAGCCTCCACTTTGTTTCTGCTAATTATTGGGATTACTGCTGCTCAGTTCCCTTTAAACAGGATATCATCCCATACTTGCAAACACGGGCTTGGCTTTCTCTCAAACAGATAACCAGACACAGCAATGAATACTTTTACATGCAGAAAATATTCTGGCTTGTGGCCCTTATTCCAAAAAAGTCAATATACCTACTAAGCTTTTTACATGACTAATGAAAATTAATATTCCACTAATATTCCTGTTTACATACAGCCATGCAAACTCTAATTAACATACCCTGCAAGGCGTTACTACAGTCTGAGAGTCAGATCTACCTCTCACTCCTTCGCAGTGTCGAACAGCCCCGATTCTAAATAGGCTGTATATTTATGTATTTTAAAATAATAAGAATAGGCCTAATAATGATTTTAAAAACGCCCTGGATCTAATAAGGTATCATTCCTTTAATCCACTGAAGCCCTCAAAAATAAGTTTAGCTTTCCGCCAGTGACAGACTTCACCTCCCTCTTTCATTCCTTCAACCACCTTCTAGAAAAGGTTGCATTGCGATATTTGCACATTTCAAAAAACCTGCTGATGTTTAAAATAATAGGTTTGTTTCACCTGGGTCGTTGGTGGCTTAGTGGCCAGTTAGAGCAGGCGCCCAATGTACAAGGCTATTGCCGCAGCGGCCCAGGTTTGACTCCAGCCTGTGGCCCTTCGCTTCACACTTGTCTGTCCTGTTCATTAAAGGCTAAAAATGCCCCAAAAAATATCTTTAAAAAAAGGAATGTTTGACCTAACAACCAAAACTTTGGGGGCGGCACGGTGGTGTGGTGGTTAGCACTGTCGCCGGCAAGAGGGTTGCCGGTTCGATCCCAGGTGTGGGAGCCCTTCTGTGTGGAGTTTGCATGTTCTCCCCATGTCAGCGTGGGTTCTCTCCGGGCACTCCGGCTTCCTCCCACAGTCCAAAGACATGCAGTTTGGGGACTAGGTTAACTGATAACTCTAAATTGTCCATAGGTGTGAATGTGAGCGTGAATGGTTGCTTGTCTCTATGTGTCTGCGATAATCTGGCGACCTGTCCAGGGTGTACCCTGCCTCTCACCCGATGTCACCTGGGCTCCAGCCCCCTCGCGACCCTCAAGAGGATGAAGCGGTTAGAAGATGAATGAATGAATGAACCAAAACCTTGGGCTTGTCTTCTGGGCATGTATCTCTACTGCAGCCTTGCAAACTGTTGGCTGGTGTGTTTGTATACAGTACACAGAGCCGACTGTAAACAGGCAAGATCCCATGTATCGGAAACTGTGTCTAAAACCCCAAATATTCCAATATTCCATATTCCAAATATGTCCAAATAATGCTTAAAAAACCCGAATAATATTGGCATATCACAAAAATCTTAACTGGAAATTGCTACATTTGGACTAAGGTCTGATTTGGAACATGCTGTTTACATGACACGTATCAATTTCAGATTCTTGTCATATTTGGAACAATACTGGATATTAGTGTGCATGTAAACACAGTCAATGTGGCATGCTTTACTGTAACAGGGTGTGTGTTTAGTGTGAGAATGATGTAAACGTTTTTGTAAATGACTCTGCAAGCAGATCTGGTTGATATTACATCTAAGCTGACACAGACGTTATAAAACTGTCTCACATGTTCGCCCTCCGGTTGGCAAGGGTGGATCTAGAGGCTACATGTAAGAGTGATATGCCTGCGATTTAAATGGGGGGCTGTGGAAGTGTTACAGGAGGGTGTCACGAGACTCGTTTGTCAGGGGAGTAGTGCCAAATGGTCTCTCACTGTCATTATGTTATAATAAATAATGTTATATCCAGGTGTGCAAGCCTCAGCCAAGTCAACTCTCTGCTGCGGGAACAACTGGAACAGGCAGGCACTGTCAACCAGGGGCTAACGGAGAGCTTGTGGAAAGCTCGCGAAGACGTTGACTTGTGTGATACCCGTCTGCGGAGAGAGCAAGAGGTGAGAAAAACCACAAAAATGAAGTGCTTGAGTCAGAAAAGCAACAGGGAAAGCTCAAGTTTATCCCTTTCTGTACAGAGATTGTGCAATTAAAGTCCTGTTGAGTTCACATGGGGTAGGAATTCCATTCATGGCCAGTTTTGTCAATTCATTCTCATTCCCTGTTCATTTCATTGCTATGATTTTTGAGTTGTTGTTTCCTGTGAAAACATTCCAAGTGCTGAGGGGGAGGAAAATTTTGTGCAAACAATCTGGCGTTCGTGCTGTAAATGGGCTACATCTGTTGATTCAGGGAAATCCAATTATTTGTATGTGTGCCAGTGTGAGTCCAGGAGTTCCAGTATTGCATCTGTTTGGTATCACAATAAAATGAAGGGTGCCATCATTTGCTGTAAGCAACCCTTACCACCCACCCTCGTCCCCTTGTTGTGTGCTTCTCTCTGCAGACATGCGCCTCCCGGCTGAGTCGTGAACAGGCTCGTGTCAGAGCTCTGTGGCGCCAGGCTGCTTCCCTGCGGAGCACTTTCACCCAGCTAAGGACTTTCACTGACAGGTGAGCGTGGCGCACTGCCAGAATCCCTCCAGCGATTCAGGATTCCACAAGAACCCCCACCGCTCCTGCGTCTCACACTCACGACTGCAACCAGAATCCATCTCTCTCAGCTAAGGATCAAAGTGGAACAGGTCAACAGGGTCGCCAGTCCCCCTGCTCATTGTTTCCTCACTGGGGGGGCAGACGGCTTAAGGTGTCTCGCTTCACTGTTGAAATCATCCATCAAGGCAAAGCTTGATCTCTATAAGACATGGCCTCTATCATGTTGAACCACGACAAGCACTACTGAAGAGTCATTTGCTGTAACAATGATTGCTCAGCCCATAGACGGCTGTACAGTACTGTAATTTAAACTGAAGACACTTCAAAGTGAGTCCTGATCCCAGAGCTTAAATGCCACAGACATCCATCCTTTGCAAATACAAGCAGACAGTTATTTAGTCGGACTAATGGCTCACAACCGTATGAACAAAAACAGCATGTCATGTTTTCTTACCCTTTCAGGTTTTTCCTATGTTATGATACAGTCAGTAAATCTTGATGCACATTATTCTGTTCAACAGGACACTGTCTGATATGCGCGGGGAGTGTGTCGCTGCCAGCCGGCAGCTGCATGTTGCCTGCATGAACTTAGAGGCCAGAGTAACACAGGAGAGCACCTCTAGTGGTGTGGGCATGTCAGCACTGGAGAGACAGCTGAAGGACAAGCTCAAAGAGGCCATGCAGCTTCAGGGTCGCTGGGATGCAGAGAAAATCGAGCTTAACTCCAGGTGAAGTCATCTACGAATTCTCTGGGCCTGACAACTGTATTGTTTCCCTCCTTTCTTTTGGAACTTAAAACAACTTAGAAATCCCTCAATTTATCTCTCAAAAGCCGATACATTTTTCACCATGAATGTTGGACTCATTAACTACTAATGAAAATAACTTTGTGATTAACAATATTTTAAGTCGGCCCCCCAAACTTAAACTTCAGACTGACAGCACAAACCTCACAGCCATGTTATTCTACATTCTGTGAATTGGTTTAGCTTATGGAGGATGAGAAATGACTGAAGTATCAATAAACATATAAATAAATTCAGTGATAAATAAATGAATAAACATATTACTTAATAAATAATTACAGGAATAAATGAATTGATATGGATATAAATAAATGCTGAAATCAGTAGATATATTAGATATATTAATTAAAATGTTAAAAAAAACATGGAAATAAATAGATAAATGCATGAATAAATTAAAGAAAGTTAGCTAAAACAGGACGCATATAAATATATTAATTTTAATTCTACATTTTTGCACACCTACATCTTTTCTGTATTTCTGTGTCTGTATATTAATGAGGCATTTATTTATTTTTTAATTTATGCATTTATTTAATTATTTCCGTAATATTTTTGGCATTTATTTATTTATTGTATTTATTTTCATGTTTATTTTTTATTCCTATATTTATTTATACATTTATTTATTTTTTTGCAAATACATTTTTATTATCATTTTAAGAACTTAAAATTATAAGATTGCAAACATGGCATAAGAATGGCATTGACATAGAATTTTTTATTAATTGATACTCGTGCCATTTTTTGTCCTCCATATTGTAGTTGACCAGGATTAGGCCTGTCAAGAAGAAAGAATTATCATAAACTGAAATAGAAATCCTGGGCGTGAAGTAATCTATGGTGCAACTGAACCAATACATTTCTAAATTCTTCCTAATGTATGACTGAAAGGCAAGCCAAATTTCATCCCCTATATGGACCCCCAGAAATTTGCAAATTGTCTAATCATTAAAATCTTGCACAAAAAGCTATTCTCAGTGACCTCTGTCTTTTGCAGAGGACAGACGACTGCAGAAATGTCAGTGCCTTTGTAGTCAGCTGGCTTTGATCTTATCAGAAGTCATTGTTAATCCTATAATTCTATGCAGAGAATATGATAGCGTTGATGGTCTGGCTGAGGAGGAGTACATGTCAGCCTTGTCTCAAGAGACCGTGAGTGTGTGTGTCCTATATTTATATGCATATTTATCTGTATAGGATCCTGGAGCTGACTGACACGGTGAAGCACCTCCGCAGCCAGAACAGTGGGAAGGATTCCAGCCTCAACACCATGCAGATCAGTCTGGACAGGATGGTGGGACCCTGGGAATCATGCCTGGGAGGTGGTAGATAGACGGGTGGTTAAATTGGGTTGTAGTCTGGACCCCAGGCTTGATAAACTCCACGACTTCCTCGTCTAGAGGGCTGCAGTCTGGGGAATGTCAGGCTTGCTCTATGTGTGCCCCTTATCTGACCTTAATGGTTTCCTGCTCAGGAGACGAGGAGAACAGAGGATAAAGCAGAGATGGAGGTCCTCCACACAGAGATCCAAGCCCTCCAGAAGGTTTTATGTCACGTTCACCAGGTCAGAACAAAAACACAGACTGACCGAGGTCATGCATGAGGTTAGCACACAGAAGATCCATGTTTTTTTCTCATTCTCCGTCATTATATCTGCCTTACCCAGTTGGTTGGTGGCGACGGTGATGGCAGTGGCTCTGAAAGTGTGTCGTCTTCACCCCTTCATGGCCGGTCTCCTCTGAGGAACACGACGCTGATAGCTGTGCAGAGTGCTCTCTCCAAGTATCACAAACAAACACAGGTTCAACTTAAGTGTCTGTCTTTGCTTTTCTTTTGTCATTGTACATGTTTTAGACAAGTGGCTCCCAACCTGAAAGTAGGAAACTAAAAGAAACCTGAGAGGTTATAAAATGATTAAAGGAAGCTTTATTTTCAAGGAATAGTTCAACACAAAATCAAATATACATATTTTTCCTTTTACCTGTAGTGCTATTTATGAATCTAGATTGTTTTGGTGGAAGTGTTGGAGATATCGGCCGTAGCGATGTCTGCCTTTTTCTATTGCTAACTCACCTAGCACTACTAAGCTAGCTAACATTACAGCTCAGCCAAGGAGGATGTCATTATTGTTTCGACTGTATCGAGTATGAGCCTCTCATCCATGAGTAGATGCACGATCATTCTGCACAGTGATACTGTCAGTGGGTGTAGTTCAGTAGAAAGAAACTAGTTCCTACATGAAACTGCTTACAGCAAGGACGGAGGATTATCTTGAGTAACCGGGTCATGATTTCGGGAAGGAGACATTGCTGCTGTGTTTTTCAAGTGTATTTTTTGGTGCTTTAAACACCACAAGCTGAGCGCAATCTAGTTCCATCTCTACGGCTTGTCCTTCAGCTGTCTCTCCAACACTCGGCAACTCATACCAAACCAATCTAGATTCATAAACAGCACTACACAGAAGAGGAGAAATGTGCTTTTGATTTTTGGGTGAACTGTCCCTTTTATAATGTGTTTACCTGACTGCAACTTTCTTTACCTGCACACGTCAAACAATGCGTCCATGTACATCCCACAGGACCTGCGTGGGCGTCTGGATGCTGCCCTGGAGCAGGTGGAAACACTGCGTGATCACCTGCAGCAGAGGGACACTGAGAGGAGAGAGATGGAGCAGAAGATCCAGGAAGTGAGGAGGGAAAGTCAGGAGGCTAAAAAGGCTCTGGAGGAAAGCCTCAGAGACAGCAACAGATACCGCTGCTCGCTGGAGCTCAGCTCAAGGTACACTGAAACATTTATTAATTATTGATTTATTTATGCATTTATTAAGTTATTCCTGCTCATATGTATACATTTATTTATTTATTAACATTTTTTTTGGTCTGTATTAATTTATGTATTTATTTATTTATTTATTTTATTCACGGATTTATTCGCTTACTCATATATTTATTTATACATTTATTTATTTATTTATTCCTGTATTTACTTATGTATTTATCTATTCTTTTGTTTATCTCCAATGTTATTCACTTTTTCCTGTATTTATTTAAAATGTATTTATTTACCTATTAATTTATTTTTTACTGTATTAATGTATTTTTGTTTATTTACTTTATTTGTTTATTCATGTATGTATTTATTTACATATTTATTTATATTTTTTGGTCGATGCGTCATTTTATCATCCTTCATACAGTTATAGTTTGGTTCTATGTTCGATTGAGTAGAAAATCTTCACCATCATTATCAGAGCACATTTGAATGTACTGAAACCTTGCCAAAAGCAATATTTATACAAGAAGTGTTTGTTATGGTTCTTTTTTTAGAAATATGAAGTGTTCTAATAATGAAGATCCACGTTGTGCAACAGCTGACCTTAACAAACTCTCTGTACCTCTGTGTCTCACAGTGAGAAGAGCAGCCTGGAGAAGCTGCTGTCAGGGCTGCAGCAGGAGGTGGACTCCCAGCGTGCCGAGCTGGAGGTACTGCGAGGCTCATCACTGGAGCTCCAGAGACAACGGGACCTCCTGAGGCAGCAGAGAGAGGATCTGGGGATGCAGCTGGCACGCCAGCGCACAGAGGCCCAAAGAGGGTACAGCACGAGCAAGGGAGAATGACCGTTACACAACACGCACCCCGTCACCAGCGATTGTTTTCAAGCTCCGTTTGTTTACAGTTCAGATCAGGAACACATGTCATTCTCCAGCCGGCAATGTACCCAGATGACAGTTGGATGAAAATGTAAATGATTTACATTGCATTACTGCGCTCATGCAAGAGGACAGCTTTTTTTGAGGGTTTCTTTTGCTTTAAAAAAAATTTGATTAGCTGAAAATTGGAGCAGGACATGCGATACAGCAAAGAAGTAACTCCCTCAGAGTTCTGGCCTCTGGCACCAACATTTCTCCTTCTTTCAAAGTGGAGATAGATTGCTGTTAAGGGATTTTGTTTATATAAATGATCTGCGTGTGTGTTAGACAAAAACAGGATGTGAGAGAGTCATGTATGTGTTGCATTTTGTGTCCCAGCGAGAGGAGTCTGGAGGAGCTTGAAGGGAAGCACTCAGATCTGCGCAGGGAGCTTGTGACAGTGAAGGAGGCTCTGAGTCAAGTCACCCTGCAGAAGGAGGTGCTGGAGGATGATAAGGCCAGCCTTGCTTTGGCGCTCAGCAAGGTAGACTGCTGTTTGTTTTGCACCAGGTAGCCTGATCTGATTTACTAAATCCCCTGGGGTATAAATCCATCTAATATTTATGCCTCACTCCATAGATGGAGTCTCAGAGTGCTGCTCATGAGTTAGCCCTCACCAAACTGCAGAATCAGGAGGCTGCACTTAAAGATTCTCTGGCCAAGATGGCTGCCCTGAGCGAAGGCTTAGCTAAAGACAAGGTGGAACTCAATCGTATCCTGCTCCAGGTCAGTAGTGTTGATTTTGTTCATGAATACTGTGACTGGATATATCTCTCAAAGACCTTCTTCCTGACTAACTCAAGACAATGACAAGACAGCGCCAACGTCATTAAACACTCATTGTGACAATACCAACATGCAAAACTCAGCAAAGCCCTAAGTTTTTTTGATGGCTCCCAAAGATAATCCTGCCAGATTTTCCTGAGGTGTGAGGTACGTTAAGAGTGTTTTTAACATCCCACAATCTACCTGGAAGTCCATCCTGTCAACACCGACCAACACCAACATGTTTAGTATTTACAATCCGATATCCTGTTGTGAGGAGGGAACCCCGAGGATCGCGGGTGGTCTTAGTGCATAGTCAGGCACCTGTGTACATCTCTGACCTGCTCCACCGATATATAACCAGTAGGTCACTTAGGTCGTCTGACTAGAGCTTACTGGTCGTCCCTTGTGCTCGATTGAAAACAAAAGGGGATTGTGCCTTTGAAGTAGTGGCCCTGACACTGTGGAATACTCCTCCTACATAGATAAATGATCTGCGGTCACTGTTGACACCTTAAAATTTATTGAAGTGGGCCTTTGTCTCACCTTGTACAGTCTAGGGTTTGTAACCAGCTCAGCGGCCTAGTGGTAGAGTGTCCGCCCTGAGACTGGGAGGGACCCATTGCCTCCCTGCTTGGCACTCAGCATCAGGGGTTGGAATTGAGGGATTAGATCACCGCATGATTCCCGAGCGTGGCACCACTGCTGCTCACCTCTCCCTCAGGGGATGGGTCAAATGCGGAGAACAAATTTCACACACTCAGGTGTGTGACAATCAGTGGAACTTTAACTTTAACTTTTTTTGTGTGTGTTTTAAGGTCTGTTGTTGCTTATATTTTTTGTTTGTTTCTCTTAAAGGTTTTTTACAGTTTTTATGATCTTATTTTTTACCAAATGTATTCCTTTAAAAGGTGCTATATTGAATAAACTTTACTTACTGAATTAAAAAATAGTGGACATGGTGCGGTTGCCCTGTAACACTGATGGAAGGCAGAGTTGAACAGGACAGAAGTGAAATATTTCAGTTTCCCCTCCAGACAGAAGGTGAGAAGACGGAGTTCGGTGAACGCAGACGGGAAGCTGAAATGGAGCGGGCAGCAGCCAGGGAGGAGACGGCGCGGGTGCAACAGGACATGATGAATCTGCTCGCTGACAAACAGGCCCTGGAGAGCTCCCACAGCCACTTACAGGATCTTTGCCAGAAGCTGGAAGCAGAGCTGAGCCTGCTGCAGATGGAGAATGCTCAGGCCCTGGAGCAGCACTCCCAGGTCAGAGACCCCCGGCCATCCAGCCTCCATCCCCCCAACTCCCTCCACCTGGGGGAGAACCATGTTGATGTTATTAATAGCTTTCAGCAGGTTCACGGAGCTCGTTGTCACATTAAAATGTATCGGAGGTACTGGACACATCTGCTATAGTTTTTTTTTTTTTCTTTCTAATGGGATACGGAGAGCAGTTTGAGCCCCTCTCTGTGTTTTATGAGTAACTTGGGACATAACAAGCAAGGGATCTTCATGAACAAATGTGAACTGGAAAAGATAAATAGATAGACATATAATATCCAGTGGGGGTTTAGTGAAAAACCCAATAAATTAACACCTAAAGTATTCCCATCCTTCCCTCAGCAGATCCAGATCTCGTCCCCTGAAGAATGAAAGGAATTCTCTCCTGTTTTGTTATCTGTTCCGAATGTGAAACTGGGATATCCGTGTTGATCTCAGCTAGAATATAACAAACCTAAACAATTTGACAAATTCCGTCCAAACATTTTTAGACAGCTTATCTGTAAAAATAAATCATGTGTGTATAAAATAAGCTCTGCCATGACCTCCACTGCACGGAGCTCATGTTTCATCCCCTTATTGGGCGCCACTCACATTGTTAAACATTGGTGTACTTCTACTCTGATATTTATTTACCTGAGGAGAGGCTGAAAGACATCATGTGCCAATATTTAGTCAGTGTGAGTTCATTTTCGTTGGGTTAAATAGCAGCGATTGTTGCTTTTCAAAGAATTAGTTACAGTGAAATGTTAGAAGTTGCAGAGGCCCATTATAGACATGAACATTGTGTGATAGTGTGTTCGTAACAGGCCAGGGACATACAGTTTTGAGATATTGCAGCTTCCAGTAAACGTGTTTTTTCTGTCCCAGAACAGAGCTTTATCTCTTTGTTTGCAGATAATATTCCACTAATAATCAGAATAATAACCTAATCAGAATAAAAATGCCTTATAGAACCACCTTAGTCAGAAGAGACAGGCTTGATTGGAAGGTATACTCAGTTGGGGTGAGACAGGTGGTGTAAACCTTTAACAATTCGTTCAATAGGAAAATACTAGCCCTGTTTAATGTCCACTTAGAGTCCATAAAAGATGAATGACAAAATAGTATCCATATAAATGTTTCCTTCAGTTGCACCATTGCCACATCCACCCTCTTAAATGCTGTTTTGCAGGCAACTGGACTTGCTTGAGTTTCTTGAAGACGTTTCGCCTCTCATCCAAGAAGCTTGTTCAGTTCTAAAGGACTGGTGTGGAGTCACAGAGTTTAAAGCCGAGAAATTTAAGCAAGTCCAGTTGCCTACGATATAGCACTCAGGATTACCATGACCTGGATGACTGAGAATCTTCACCGACACATCCACCCTCCTGCATTCATGACAGTCCCACCAAGAGCTGTCCACAGTGCAGACAAATTGTCTCTGTGTGTTACATTTTGGAACAAAACTATCAATATAAGCACATCTGTGTATTTTATGAGCTCGATACTTTGCAACATAAATCCCCCTATGCACAAAAAAGTGTGTTCACTGGTTCCCCTGTAGCGGGTAAAAACACTGAAACATTCCCAATTTATTATTGTATTTCTCTGCCTCATTTATAAGGCTTTACGATATTCTCTTAAAAGCTGCCACCTCGCGTAGTTCTGAGATTCATCCTTGAAATAATGGACCTTCCAGTGGGTTGTCCTTTAATCACAAGTTTGTTTGTTTGATCCCTGACTCTTTATCTCCGAGTGTGTCAAACTGTAAAGCACTTTGTCTGGTAAAGTCGAAAAGCTCTATATAAATATAGCCCATTCACCAGATCTATCATGTTTGCATTCATGTGCAATTTCCAGTTAGATAATCTGCCAAATTCAGTGAATTACTAAAGATAAATCCCAGAAAAATCTCAGTACTTTCAAAAAATAATCTTTTGTTAGACTTTACAGGTATATTGTGCAGGAATTGTCAGCTACTTTTTGTTGACGATACTGCCAGTTTCAGCATTTTGTCCCCAATTTTTGATGCTTCCTCTTGGATGCCTGCTTCTTATGGTGTGGCACCTGGTCGCTACCTTCATACAAAGTCCCGACTTCACCTGCACACTGTGCCCAGGAACCTCCTGAACACAGTGAAACAAGAAAGAAAATCTGAGAAACTAGTCGGAGGGCAGAGTCTCTGCAGATGAATACACTGCCACATACTTCTGTTGGTTCAGTAGTGATGATGGAGAGTGATTACTTTGGTATGCGTCTATACGTTTTTTAGGAAAATCCTACAAAGTATATCTTTTATAAATGCTGAATAAGATTCAGAAAGTTCCGCATCAACTGCACATGTTCCCAGTTCACTGCTTTCCTTGCTACATATAGGTCCTGTGGTGTGTCACAATGATTTAAGTGTTAACTGGAAAAAAATCATAACCCCACTAATCATTTTTGTTTTGCTTCAGGCAGTGCATTTGTTATGGCCCTGCAGTTCCTGTACACTGTCATGGATTGCTTTAAGTTTGTTTAATTTATGCGTCATAACAGCAAAAAGAGAGGGGTATCTGGAGTTCAATGTTAGCACAGAAAATGTGGCTGCATAACATGCAGAGGTCGGGTGGTTCGTTCTTAATACAAGAGATACAAAATACCCACCATACTCCTTCTGCTGCTCACAGCTATGACAATACAGATATGAAATGTGAATGCATTTAATAATTTTCTGTGTAGTCTTTATTTTGTGTGCAGTAAGGAAAAAGTATGATTCGATTATTTGATGGCATTTTAAAAATCTCCGTCTGTCGGTCTCCAGGTCAACAGGCAGATGCAGACTGTGTCAGAGGAGCTGTGTGCGTGCAAGAAGGAGCTGGAGACGCAGACCACAGCCCTAAAGAGAGCTACCCATGACAGGGAGGAGCTGGCCAAGGACAGGGCTGCTCTGGATGTCAGGCTAAACTCCACTGACCGAAAGGCCTGTGGTCTCACGCAGGAGCTGGTTGCACTTAGGTCCGTGTGGGTTTGTGTGTATGAGTGTTTGTTCATGTGGTTTGACCTCTAAAATGTTGCGACCAATATGAGATTTAAAACCAGTTTCCCCAGTTTGTTTTCTGCAGTTGCATTCAGCACACGCTACAGTGGAATTGTTTCTGTCTTCATTGGTTGAGGTCAGGGTCAGAGCTGGGGTTAAGCATGTATCGGTTACGGTTAAGAGTGTAGGGAATGAATGTAAGTCAGTAAATCTCCTCATCATAAACAACCCAGTGTGTGTGTTTGTGTGTCTGTGTGTGTTTGTTTAAGTCAGACTCACTGCCAATGTGTATTCAAGGTCATTTTAAGCAGATTTTACTTTGTGAAACCCAGCAAGTCACATGTAACAAGAGTCTTTAAGTAACATGGTTTTATTTGGAAACTATGCTCATGATGGATCATTGAATTTTATGACCTACACCTCGTGGTTCAAAGGTGTTTTTTCTCAGAGCTTAAACCACTTCACCGCTGTGTTCCAGAGCAGAGAAGGAGTCCCTGGAGACAGCTCTGTATGAGAGCCAGGAGCTTGCCTCGTCTCTGGAGGCCGAGCGCACCAGGACGGAGGGGGAGAGGCGCAGCTTGCTCCTGGCTAACGAGGCCTTGACGCGTGAGTAGCCCCCTCCCTCAGAGACCCCGCTGTCCTCCGTGCCAAGCCCCCTGGCCATGAAGCCTTTCCAACAGCCCACTAGAGATCCATATTTCAGCTGTGAGCTCTGCAGCAGCTGGACTGCGGGATCACTGGGGCTGCTTTCTCAGCTGACCAGGGTCCCACAACCCCGCACAAACACACATGGATCAGATAAGTCGAGTTAAGCTAGCATGTTCCACATAAATCCACGGATGAGTATCCCCTATAAATAAAACTGTAAATAAAATCTTGCTGATCCTGAGTGTCTCCTTCTAGTAATCGAGTGGGATTTTGATAGAGATCGGATACATGTGTTTAGGTGATGCCGCTCGGATGCGTGTGGATGCTGAACGCCAGCTTGCGCAAGCTGCACAAGAGCGGAGTAAGCTGGAGGAGAAGCTGGCCCAGGTGGAGAGGAATGCCCTGCTGACCCTGAACAACAAAGAGCAGGTTCACAGAGAGCAGCTTGAAGCTGAACGCCGACAAAAGGTTCAGTCAAACTTTTGTTGACTTGACAACATTTAAATCAGATGCTTTTGCTATATATTAACTAATCAGTGTGTGTGTGTGTGTGTGTGTGTGTGTGTGTGTGTGTGTGTGTGTGTGTGTGTGTTTGGTGGTTGACAGGAGCAACAGTGTGCGGAGCTGACAGTTCAGCGGGAGCAGGCGGAGGAGCAGCTGCGTAGACAGTGTGAGGAACAGCGTGCGCACAGCCACAAGGAGCTGCAGCAGGTGCACGAGGAGCAGGCCAGGCTGCAGCAGGACTTCAACCAAAGCCTCCTGCAGGCTGAGAGTGAAAAGCAGCAGGTGTGTGAGGTGGTCTTCATAGGCTTGTTACCATTGTTTATGAACCTTGAAATAAGGCGTATCGTAGGAGAGGCCAAGGGTTAAAGAACTGTCTCATAAGCACCACATCCCAAGTTTTGCATTCCCAGTTGCCAATGTGTCCATCAAAAGCCGTATGAGCTGCCAGTATCCTCATTCCATAGTCTGCACATAAAGGTGCACAACACATCTCCACTTCCTCCGACTCTACAAAAATGAAGAAAAATATATTGGATACGGCCACTGCCATCCTACACTGGTGACATCATTTGAAGCCAAAGTCTACGTGGTAGAGATCTCTATGGTATAACATTCCTGCCTATACATCTATCTGACCAATCGCGAGCACACAGATTGGCACACACAGCTGTCAATCATGATGTCAAACACCTGTTTTATAGCATCAAATTAAAAAAAAAATTTGACGTATCCTTCGAATTTTAGGTTTGGCCCACGCCTCAACTGCTAACATAAAGGGGGCGGGGTTTAAGACCTATACTGCAGTCAGCCACCAAGGATAGATCAAGACGTTTTGACTTCACTTCTGGGGAGCTTTCGAGTCGTCCTCCTTTAAGTACAGTCCTTCAGTGAAAGGTTATCTAAACACAATAGTTTCTGTATGTCCAAGTCCCCATGGCCAAACTGTCTGTGAGCCACATTATGACTGACCCTGACCTAGCTGTCTGTTGTGACCAGGCTTTGTCCCAGAAGGAGGCAGAGAAGGCTGCCCTGATGGAGAAGCTAGCAGCCCTGCAGCAGGACCTGACCACAGCAAGCATGGAGCTAGAATGCATGCAGAGGGAGGTGATTCACAAACAGGAGCAGGAGAAGGTAAAATCTGGCTGGCTCACGTTGGCTCCTGTCAATTTTCTATTTCTTTTACATTTAAGTCAGGTAACACAGATATGTGTACCTCACTGTTCCAGAATGCAACGGCTATCCTTCAGTCAGAGCTGCAAGATCTGCGGACTCAATTCGAGGAGTCTTTGAACTCCCATGAGAACACCAAGAAGAGTCTAATTGAGCAAGCCAAAGAGTTAAACCAACAGAGAGAAGAAGCACAACAGGAGGTGAGAACCTTTAAAAACATCACATTTTAGCGTTTCTCTTAAAGGGGACCAATTATGTTTTTCTTTATTTTCCGTCATATATATATGATGTTACAGTGTCTGATGTTTGTGTGGCCAAAGTGTCAAATATTGGAGTAAATGTATGTTAAAGTAAGACCTGTGAGCAAAAAAATATCGCCCTGGTTCCCTCGCCAAAATGCCTGCAGGATTTTTCCACTGGATTTTGGACTATTCTACAAAATAAGATCTGTGGCGAACAGAAGTTGTTGATATTTACACGTTTTGCTTTATTGTAACGTAAGGCTTTAAACGAACCTCATCACTATCCCACAACTTCAACATCAATTCACTACCACAATGTTTTTGGCAATGACCTCTATAACTTGTAAGCAACCGCCTTTTTTGAGACACATTAAGGCTTCAAGATTCACGAGTGGAGTATTTACTGATGTATTTTATTTCATAGAACAAAGCGTTAAAGTCTCTTAAGCTTGTGTTAAACACGTACCTTATTTTAGGCATCTAACCAAAAACCTCTGACTTTGAGACGAGGGAACCAAAACTGCAAAAATGCTAACTCATTTACACAGTTTCCACATTTGAGTCCGCCCACTCCGGCAAGTCGATTCATCTGGCATCGTGACATGAAACAGTGCTTCCTCGGTTAAATTTTTTAAAAAGTGGGGAACACTATGGACAAGATAAACGCTGCTATATCACCCAACATCACCGTTTGTTTTTACTTCACTCCACTCAACTCTTAAAACCCCGGCAAAACAGGTATGTTGCCATGGCTATACATCAGTGTGGACAAACATACAGATATGTTGGTCTCTAGTACTTAGTAAAGGAAAATGAAATGCCACTCGCCCACGAAAATCAGTTACAGTGGACGCAAGGTCAGAGTGAAGATGGAAATGGTGTGCAACAAGTTGACAGTTACCACTCTACAGTCTCTTTACAGCTGTTTTTTCTACAGTCATGAAAAGCTGACATCAGTTCGTGACAGATTTCTTTTTACGGTCATCTACTCAAGGCACATTTACAGTGCATGCACTGCTACATGTACATGCTAATGTCAGAGAAACATGTAACCTTGGTTGCAGATATACCAAGGCATATAAGAACTGGAAACGCTGACCAATCAGAGCAGACTGGGCTTTTTTGGGAGGGGGGGATTAAAGAGACAGATGCTACAATGGAGCATTTCAGACAGAGGGTGAATACAGGTGTTAGAACACAGACAGTATGAGGCTAATAAATTATTTTGAACATTAAAGGGATAGTGCACCCAAAATGAAAATTCAGCCATTATCTACTCACCCATATGCTGACAGAGGCCCTGGTGAAGTTTTAGAGTCCTCACATCCCTTGTGGAAATCGGCGGGGGGAGTGGCTAGCACACCCAATGGCAGACAGCGCCCCAGACTAACGTCCAAGAACACAAAATTGAATCCACAAAGTATCTCCACACTGCTCATCTGTGTGTGTGCTTCAGCCCCGACATAAAAAGTTGTTTCGAAAAACGTCATATGAGCTCTGTTTTTAGCCTCACTGTAGCCTGTAGCTCTGACTGCTTCTCTGTGCTCCGTGTTCACGTGTGAGTAGATAATGGCTGAATTTTCATTTTTTGGGTGCACTATCCCTTTAATGTAAACTTGGGATGTCGGTAGCTTAGTGGATAGTGCCGGTGCCCCATGTATAGAGGTGATGCCTCACTGCAGCGATCGCAAGCTCAACTCCGGCTTGCAACCCTTTGCTGCATGTCATCCCCCCACTCTCTCTCTCTCCCCACTTCGCACTATTCACTCCATCCTGTCCATTAAAGGCAAAAAAGACCAAAAAATAATCTATATGTAAACTTGTTGTAGTACAAACCTAAAATACAAGTATGAGCCTGAAAATGAGCCCCTTTGAACATAAATCTTTTCAGTGGCACCAGTTTATGACGTTACAATGATAACTCATACAGGAATAACGTTAGGTCAGGTGACTATTAGCATGTTTATATGGACAGGTATATATAAAGCAATTCATAGAATATATAGGGTGGATGTCAGTGGAGGTGGTTTGTACAGTAGGATCACAGAAATGGATAGGAAATTACAGGTTTGTTTGGCTTGGCACAGGATGGGAGACCACGGATCTGCTTCTAGCGTGAGTGAGAGTTTGCACCAATTAGTGCCAGTGTGAGGGAGAGCCATTTACCATAGGCTGCTGTTGACATTGGCCGATGCCACAGAGCTTTACTAGCATCAGGGTGCCATCAGGTGCACAGTGCGCAGGGCCAAATCCTACAAGGAGAGGTGGTGTCTGCTCTTAAGACTCCCTCTCAGCACTCGCTCTCTTTTTCCTGTCAAGTCCACTGCAGGAAAAATTTGGTTCCATTGACCTTGATATAAACATAAAAGCACAATTAGAGACTGTAATTTTGGCCCAGTGACATACCTCCCCGAGCCAAATGAGAGCTGTAAATCTCATCTCTTGGGGTTGCTCGAGGTCAAGATTCCAGCCACAGGGTCGCTGGGCGTTTTAGTGAAATAACAAGCTCACAGTCACCTCATTAAGATGTGACTGCAGAGTTGTAAGGGCCTCGCCATGCCTTGATTTAAAACCCTGGTTTCCTTGGAAAAACGAGATTGTTTATCTATGTGGAGACTTTCTGGTTTTAGGGAAAAAGCAAAAATGAGGATCATCCTGTCTTCGCTCTGTCTCCTTACTCTTGTCAAAGAATAGTGAATGAGCTTGTGTGGAGCCAGAGCAGAAGAGTTTTGGGGTTTGGACAGCCCTCTCCACTATATATCAAGTCAAGCCTCAGCGACACTGTCATATTTGGCCGCAAACCCCTGCTCGTTTCCTTGTTTGATTATTTTCACTAATCCCGTCTCAGGATTCTCATGTCAGACAGTGACAAAGCAGGAGTGAGAGTGTGTGACAGAGAGCTAGTGAGCATGATAGAGGAAGAAAGCAAGGGGAGAGAGGCAGAACCAGAGGGAGGAGGATATGGTCCCTGGTACCGTAATATGAAATCAAAGTTTAAGTTAACCCCTTGTGTAAATAAGCCGGTGGGGGAGTGTTTATTTTCTCCCTTGCAGCAGCGAGAGGCTGGCTCCACTGGGACTCCAGGTCCCCCTCTCCCATCCATATAACACAACACTGCTGCCCTCACATCCCCTGCCTTTCTCCTCTGCCACCCCCCTCCCAAAAAATCAGATAAAATAAAGTATAATTGGCCAGATCAGCACTGGCTTGTTTTTTCTCACATTAGAGTTTATGAGAAAGAACCATCTTGTGTGGCCTCTGAACATAACACTCCTGCTCCTCATCCTCCCTCTCCCTCCTCCTCCTCCTCCTCCTCCTCCCCCACCACCTCCACCAGGGGAAGGGGGGCTGCTGTTCATCATGTTGCTCTCTGTGGATTCTTTACACTGCGAGCCGCAGAGGGGAGATGGGGAGAGACAGCACCTGGCTACAGGCCTAACTGGCTCTTATCCATGCCCAGATAAGCTCAGTCCTCCTTCTTTTTCTGGCTACACACAACATATTGCTGTAAAACAGAATATGGGTCATACAGTGTCTTGAGATTGCACACGAAGCACTTAAAATAGGAGATGTTGAGATTCAGCTTTCAAACAATGAAGCTGTGATGCATTATCTGATCCAAAATCAGTCTTACAATGTGCTGAAGGATTTTTCCCATTTGATGCTGACGATTACATACACGTGTTTGAGCTTCTGATGTACTGTAGATAACAGCCTAATAGAAGTTTTTTAGGAATTTTGAGAATATAAAAACTCATGTGTGTGCTGGGTGATTGACCTTACACTGAAAAAAATATAAAGGCTTTTGTTTTTGCTAATTTTTTCCATGGATTGGAATAAAACTTTTGCTATGTACAGAAAAAGTCCTATTTCTCTAAAATTTTGCGCAAAAATTTGTTGAAATCCACGTGAACCCAGTCTTACACCAACCAACGTTTCAAGCAATTTTACTTTCCCAGACAAATTTCCATTGCTGGAATTAAGTCATTAGAGTTTTACCTCAGTTGGTGCGCGCTCCCAAGATCTTAAGGTGTAAGGTTGTTCTAAAATTCAGCCCGAGCTATCTTAAGTCGTTGGCCTTGGTTTTTTTTTTCATCTTAATGTTCTCAAATCAAATGTTTAATATTATCATAAGTTTCTAGTCAATTCATGTTCAATGACGTGAACACTGTCATTAACCAGTAGCTGTGCTCCCTCCAGCATCAAACAGGAAGTATGACCCTGGGAAGGCACAAGAATGTGTAAAAGTCTCAGTTCTCTTGAACTGTAGAAAAGGAGGGATGGTTAATGGACTGCACTTACAGCACCTTTCTAGTCATTTGACCACTATGAGTTGTGTTCACTGCTACACAGTTTCTTAACACACTGACATGCAGCCATTGGGAAGAATTTTGGCTTCAGATTCTTGTGTAAGGATACTTTGACATGCAGACTGGAGGAGCCAGATTGAACCACTGATCTTCCGATTGGTGGATGACCTGCTCTACCTCCTGAGCCACAGCCTCCCCAGGAGAAACTGGTGGAGTTGTGGTGTGAACAAGAGTCTGTGTATGTATCTGATCCAGTAAACAGCACCTAATTGAGAAATCCTAACCAGTTCACCTCTTGTTCCCATGGTCTCCTTCCACTAAAACAGCGCAGCTAACCAGTGAAGGCTGGTAGCTAGTTGAGGCAACAAAATCCAAAAGTTTGTACGAATACTGTCGATATATGATGCCTTTTACCTTGTGTTTCCAGAGTTATGTGTTCATACAGATACACAAAGAATTGCTAATTTGTCATAATTCTTAATGTGAGTTTGGGAGTTCCTGATAAATGTCTTTTTCGAGATGAAACTGCACAGTATAGAGTGGCCTTTTAGTGTGATTATGGTGGAATAGGAGAAGTGCCTACCATACACTAGAAGATTTTGAAAATACTTTAGAAAAGACTTTGAAAAGATTAAAGTCTTACACCCTCTCACATCTTAAGCAAATGTGGGTTTTTAGTCAGAGACTATTTGCAAGTAGTAATCTGGATCTTGATATGCCACACCAGGTGGATGGATTATTTTAGAAAGGGAGGAGTGCTCACTAACATGATTTTTTACAAGTTTGCAGTGCAGTTCATTTTAAACCAGGAACAAGAAAAAAAGCGAGAGTTTATGTATTGACCTCATGAATAAGAGGTTTGCTGTTTATCTCCTCCTTATTTATCCTCATTGACATATCGCACCGTTCCTTCTCCATAAATCTGGACATGAAGTTAGAGGGCCTTCGTCGGCAGCTGCAGGAGGCAGAGGATGGACTTATTAAAGGGCAAAGGGAGCTAATTGAGGCCCACAGACAGCTCCAGGAGTGCGCACAGGAGCGAGACGAGCAACGAAAAGACGCTCTGGACCTGAGGAGGCTCCTGGGTGATGAGACCAGAGAGAAAGAGGCGATCCAAGCCTCTAACCAGGAGCTAAGAGGTTTTATCAAGAGAGCAGAGAGTGACAACAGCAGGTATGGCTGTCACATGGAACGGCAGATTTCCTGTTAATTCAGTAGTTTTAGTTTGTCTAGCAGCAATGAATATTTTGGAAATCTTTTTAACTTCAAACATATCTTTACTAGCTTGAGACGAGCCGTGGAGGAGAGGGAGCAGAAGGCAGCCGTCTTAGAGGAATGCAGGAGCTCGATGCACCAAGAGGCAACCGCTCTACGGAGCAGTATGCGAGAGCTGGAGAAGTCTCGCCTGCAGGCACGCAGAGATCTGCAGGAGCTGCGCAGACAGGTGAAAGATTATTGAGGAAACTGCCTTCCATCTGATTTATTTTAAATAAAAGGATTACCTTCAAGCAGTGTGTGCTATGTTAACATGAGCAGGTAAAGGTCCTCGAAGGCGAGAACAGCCGCCAGAAACAGGAGCTGCGTGAGCTGCAGGCCCGGGTGTGTCAGGAGGAGCAGAAGGAGGAGGAGGCACGTCGCGAGGCTTTCACTCTTAAGCAGAGAGTGCTGGAGTGCGAGGCTGGCAGAGACGCAGCGTTGAATGAGGTAGAAGGCCTCCGGGAATTAGTCTGTTAACAACATGCTAGAGCAAACATTCCACCTTTGCTTACATACTTGAAGAATACCTGCCATACTCGTGCAGGCACAGAAAACATGAATGATAACACACTGTATACTCTTCTGTAACAGTGATGGGTTTTCTTTGAAATATTTTGTTAATATAAATGAACAACAGAGTATTAATGGGACAGTTACGATCTTTTAAAGTGGGGTTGCATGAGGTGGTTCAAAAAATCCAGACTATGCCTGTAAAGAAACAAAATTTCATCGAAAACTACCAGAAATTTTAAAAAATATAACTTGAGTCTATGTTTTAATGAACAGTGTGGCAAAAAATAGTCTTTCTTTTTTATAAAATTCATTTTCTTTTTAACTGCCTCTGTCTCATAACCCCATTTTGGGGTCCCCATGTTCTCATGACCGCAGCAGTGTTGTCAAGTGAATGTATGGCATACTCTTACATTCTGTTTCCAAAAGCACGAAGGCCGATCCAAATGGATCCCACATTATTATGATATATTTGAAGTCTGGTCAATGTATCTTTTTCCAAACTAAATACAACAAATATCTAAACGTCAGTCTTTGAAATATCCTGTGACCTTGTCTATATATCACGCATCTGAGCCCTGAGGTTGAGAAGCTATGAAGCCATAAAGAACGGTCACATTTCCAAAGTATATTCTTGTTTAAAGTTATGCCTCAGTCAGGACTCTGGTCCCTCTTAACCTCTTGTGATACAGTTTAGAAACCCTATCAGTAAACTTGACAAGCTTGTCAGCTTTAAGCACATTAACCCTTTACAGAAACCATATCCTTGTTCTTTACACAGTTAAGTGTTGGTCGCTAGATAACACTCAGTGCATGTTTCTTCAGGAATTACACTGTAGTGTTGTCAAACACTGCTGTTGTAAGAACTATGTTCAGCCTGTTACCGGTATTTCTGCAAACATGGCATCTTTTAAGCAATACTTTAACCCCCAGATGACCATTTGTGTATCAGTTAATCACCCACTGTTAAGCTGAATTCATGAAGAAAACTTTGTTTTTCTCACTTGCCTCCTCAGTGAAAGAAGAATCCAAAAATAGAGAAAATTAGTTTCATCTTGTGACTCTGTGGTCTGTGCAGGTTTCAGGTCTGCAGCGCCGTGTGATGGAACTGGAGACATCAGAGCATCAGACCCGAAAGATGCTGCAGGACAGAGAGTCCCATCAGCAGCAGTGTGACCAGAGGCACAGAGAAACCACTGCCCAGTTGGAGGACGCACTAAACGACGCTGGGATCAAGGTCAAGGAATTCTCAGTGCAAGTCGGGCTCGCTGATAGCAAGGTCCGGGCCCTGGAAGAACAGCTGGGTCTGGGTGATACCAAATGCAGAGACCTGGAGCTCAAGTTGGCAGGGTTGTGTTCAGCTGTGCACCGCACTGTTGGTACCAACCATGCAAGGCTTTCAGGCACACTTGGGTCCCGTAGACGGTCTCCCTCTCCCTGGAGAAACCACCTCCAAATGAGAGGTATGGTCATGCACTTTCACCATAAGATGATGGCATTTTTCACTATGACAGGATACATTTTAATAAGTGTGTTCTTTGGTTAGGGGGAGACAATGAGACAGACGGATCTGTATTGTTCTTGTCTCGTGGTGAAGATGATGAGCCGGACGTGGACTCAGTGCATACATTCCTGAGGGAATTCCAGCAGGAACTCAGGGATACACAACGAGACAGGGTATTTTTCAGCTTCTTAATAAGTGAATAAAGGCTCAAACCTCAAACTCTGTGAGTGGTTTGAGATTGTTGACCTAAAGTTGGCACTTTTTTAATCTCATAAATGCATCTTACTCCTTCAGGATGAAGCAAAGGCTCAGACAGTCAGTCTAAGTCAGCAGGTTACGGAGCTCCAAGGCAGCCAGGATAAGTCAGCCACCCATCTGCTACAACTACAGAAGTCCTTGAAACAGTCAGAGCAGGGTAAGAAAACCAGTGGATCCCACTAAGTGAATACCCTTTATTATTTCTGTTTAGACATACAGCATATCTAACATGTTGTTCCAGGGAAAAGAGAGATGGCAGAGCGACTGCATGAGGCGCGTACATCCCTTTCCCTGCAGGAAGAAGTAGTGCGTCGTGCAGAGAGGGAGAAGAGAAACCTTGAAGAGGAGGTAGCCCAATGCAGGACTAGTCTGCAAGCTGCTGAGGCTGAATCCAGGGCTCTGCAAGTATGTGAAAGGCAAAATTAAATCCAAAATTTTGGAGAAATGAACAACATCATCAACCAAGATTACCTGTTTCCCTGATGTTAGCATGTAACTACTTGTAGCAGTGTATAATGCAATACCATTCCTGAAGCAGATGATGATATAAAGAAATCTTTCATGAGCTGACGCATCTTGTCTCCAGAGTAGAGAGAAAAATTGAAAGTATTCAGAACGGTCTGAAGCCTGAGGTTTTAGCTCACAGGAACTGGGACATTATTTATATGACAGAAAATAAGGAAAAGCATAATGGGTCCCCTTTGACTCAAACAACATACAGCATCTTCAGTGACAGCTGATAAACTCCTGTGCCAATTCCTCTACAGGACAAGTTGGAGCTTTTGCAGGACTCAGAGTCGCGTGCAAATGTAGAACAACAGAAGCTGAAGGAGTCTCTACAGGCAGCAGAAAGCAGGGTGAGCCGCCTGGAGCTCTCCCAACGCACCCTCGAAGGTGAGCTACAGAGGGCCCAGCTCAGGGCAGCAGAGCTTGACGCAGAGGCAGGGGCACTGCAGGAAAGACTGACGGAGCTGCGGAGGAAGCTGAGTGAGAGTGAGGACCGGTGTGCAGTGCTGAGGGTCAGTGAGGAGAGGCTGGCCACGTCACTGGCTCGAGCTGAGCAGCATGAGAGCCAGCTGAGAGAACAGATCCACAAATTGTCCAACACCCTCAGTGACAACAGGACCAGCAGTGGAGCTCTGCAGGAGCAGATCACACAGCTGCAGAGGGCTCTGACTGCCAGTGAGCAGGACCGAAGGCTGCTGCAGGTACATAAGAACGTTACTGTAACATAAAACAAATCATGTGCACTGTGTATTTTTTATTTGTAAGCTTCTCCCCCTCTCTCAACATAAGGATGTTTGATTGAAACTTCAAAATAAGATGAATAGCCACTCTTCCACTGCAGTGCTTTGATTTACAGTGCAGCAATGTAACCTTCTCAGCTCCAGACTGAGCATTTTTATTTACATTTGCCGCTGTGGTTTTCCTGAAGGACCTCAAAGACTGAGCAATAAAACGCTCAGGCAAGCTCATTAATTCTCCAAGAGCTTCTCAGGAGAGCTTTCCGGTCTTAGTTTGGGACTGCACTTTAAAGATACTGAGCAAACAAAAACATGACATGCTTGGTATAAATCTCCTGATTTGCTCAAAAGCTGTCAGGTCATTGCAGTAAAAAGCGCGAGAAAAGTCCCAACTCTTGCCGGCAGTGTTCAACAATCTGTCAAGGACTGTAAAAAGAGACAGAATATAAAAGACGGGGAGGACCAAAGGGTCAGCCTGAGTGCAAAATCATGTTTTGATGAAACTGAGTGGTTCATTGTATATCGATGTGTGTGTGCCCATAGGAACGTCTGGATAAAACACGAGATGCCCTCTCAGAGAAGAAGAGGCTGAACCACACACTAACAGAACAGACCCAGAACCTTCAACGAGCCCAGGAGGACTTAGAGCTTAAATATTCTGAGCTAGAGAAACATAACAGATCACTGAAGGAGGTGAGTCACACTGAGGTTAAAGTGCAAACAAAGGTGCAAAGGTTGAGGCTCTGTTTTGATGTACAGATGATTGACTGTGTCCCAGAGCCTGAAACAGCAGCAGGAAGCTGGACTGCAAGCACAGGGGAGCTCCCAGCAGCTGCAACGAGAGAAGGAGGAACTCCAGGACAAAGTCACTGATCTTCAGAGCTCTTTGCAAAAGCTACAGAGTGAGAGAGCAGAGATGGAGAGGGTGCTGACACGTCTTGGTAAAGACAAGTCAGCACTCAGGAAGACACTGGAGAGGGTGAGCTCACCAGTCTGTTGCACTATGCTTTAGGGAATTGTTTGACATTAAGCAAATTAAGTTTATTGTCTTTATTTCCGAGAGTTAGACGAAATGGCACATATGAAGCTACTGCCAGCGGCTGGTTAGGTTAGCTTAGCTTAGCTTAGCATACAAACTGGAAACAGGGACACAATCAGTATTTTTCCCAAAATATCAATCCATTCCATTCTCCCTAATCTTTAGGATAAGTCCCACTGAAGTTGTGGAAACTTGTCTAAATCACAGTTACACATATACTTGGACTACTATAGAATACAATAGATTACAATAATAATAATAATAATAATAATAATAATAATGATAATAATAAAAATAAAAATAAAAAAATATTCAGGAAAAAAATGACTGCAGTGGTTTCATATGACACTTACATAAAGTTAGAGTATCTAGCACAGGTGCTTTGATACTGACAGTGAGAAGCAGCTTCATAACATTACAGCTGAAACAGTAACAACATCATTGGTGGACTTGGTGGGAGGCCTTTGGTTCCCCCATGTTTGAAGAAAATGCCACAGAGGTGGATGCTCCTGTGGTAAATAAACATGGTAAAGTGCCCCCTAGGGTTCTTTTAGTGGAGAAAACAAGTGACGTCTTGCATGCCCTCATGTGGATAAACGTAGTGAAGCGTCCACTGGGGTGCCCATCCAGTGGAGAAAACATGGAGAGTCCTCTAGGGTGCACTTCCAGTAGAGAAAACATAATGAAGCCCCAGCTAGCGTGCTCTTACAGTAGCGAAAATGTAATAAAGTGCACTCTAGGGTGCTCTTTAAGTAGAGAAAATTGATAAATTCGGCTCTAGGGTGCTCTGTTTAGTGGAGAAAACTTGATAAAGTGCAGACTAGGGTGCTATTTCAGCGGAGAAAACATGATAAACTGCCCTCTCAGATGCCCTCAAGTGGAGAAAATGTGATTAAGTGCCCTCTAGGGTGCTCTTCAGTGGAGAAAATTGATAAATTCGCCTCTAGGGTGCTCTTCCAGTAAAGAAAACATGATAAAGTGCCCTCTCAGGTGACCTCAAGTGGAGAAAATGTGATTAAGTGCCCTCTAGGGTGCCGACCGTAGTGGAGAAAACGTGATAAAGTGCTGTCTCGGGTGCTCTTCCAGTGGAGAAATTGAAAAAAAAATTCTGCTAGGGGGCTCTTCCAGCAGAGAAAACTTGATGAAACACCAGCTAGGGTGCTCTTACAATAGAGAAAACGTAATGAAGTACACACTAGGGTGCTCCTCTAGTGGAGAAAACTTGATAAAGTGTGCCACCACATGCAGCTGGTGCCCTTTCTTTTTTTTTCACCCCTGCCCCTCAGAAAGCCTGAGTCCGCCACTGAAAGTTATGAGCCCCCTTTTGTTGGACCCCAGAACATTAACCAGCTTTTCCTCAGGGGACCTGAAAAGTCTTGGTGCTGAATATGAAGTAAAAGATCTGAAATGTAATATATAATAAATATAATACATGAAAGAGCCAAACCACAAACGGCTTTAAAATGTAATTAAAGGCATCTTAAAGTCAATTGTAAAACTGCTGGAAGCCCATGTACATGTTCTGTAGAAGCCAGGACTGAAGTAATATGTGTTTAGTGTTGGTCAGAAGCCTCGCTGCCACATTCTGGATGAAATGAAGACGTGCAGTTGCAGAAGCATTGAGGCACATAAACGGGCAGTTACATTAATCCATGCAGGAGAATAATTTGCCGGAGTTTGTCATGTGCGTAATATCGTTCGTCCCATTTTCCACATACTCATCTCCTTTGTCACACATTGTACGGAGTGATCTTGAAGTGATGGAAACATGTAGGTGGACTGTGAGAACTCTGCGCTTGGCTTCTGCTACACACATTACAGGAAGGCACATGAGTGCAGAACAATCATGGTAAAGTCGTTCACATTATGTCACCCTCGTGTTGTTGTCAGGTGGAGATGGAGAGGCTCAGGGGGGAGGAGGAGGCAACGTTGGCAGCCAGAGAGAAGGAGCAGTTGGGACAGACGGTCCGCAGCCTGGAGCAGGAGCTGGCCGAAAAGCAGGGTGAGCTGCAGACTGTGCAGGTGAGAGTCATGGAGCAGGGGTCACACTGTGGGAACAGAGTTGTGTTTGTGCAATATCCTAATTTTGCCTTAATGATACAGCAGTTGGGGCGACCTCGAGCTCACCTGGTAGAGTGTACACCTTATGCTGGCTGAGTCCTTGCAGCGTCCTGCGTGTCATCCCCGTCTCTATGCCCCCTTGAGCTGTCCTGTAATAAAGGCTAAAAGCCCCCAAAATAATCTTGAAACAAACAAAAAAAAACGATGCAGCAGTTGCCCATTTACAGTTGGTGCAGAATGCAGCAGCTTCTCACAAACACTCGATGTCGTGCACACATCACTTCAGTCTTGGCCGAACTACACTGGCTCCCCGTCCAGTAAAGAATTCAATTTAAGATTATATTGATTACTTTTAAATCCTTTCATGGTCTGGCTCCGCTTTACATTTCAGAACTCTTAACCCTTATTTGGCTCCGACACCCCTCAGATTAGAGAATTAAATGTTCAAAGATCTATAGTCCAGGCTTGAAACAAAGGGGGATCATACTTTTACTATTTTATTTTTCCAAAATGTTTAATGTCATTCTTTTAAATTTAGATTTGTCTTTCTGACCACGTCTTGAATTCCCTTTTTTACTACATGTTCTGTCTCATCAATCATCTTTCAACTTGATGTTTATCTTACTGTATGGTGTTGTATTTTGTGAGGCACATTGTAACTCGGGTTTTGAAAAGTGCTTCAGAAATAAAGTTTATTATTATTATGTAAATTCATCATAATACAACTGTAACTTATGTAGCATTTAGAAATATTTAAGTGTTTTATATGAATCTGGAACTCTCTCTAAAGCTTCACTTGCTTCCATGAAAAGCCAGATTTCATACACTCTCTGAAAACACTGACAAGTTGTATTTGAACAGCAGCGGCACATCAGTCACAATTTCCAAAGGGGAAACGCCTGTGTAATTTCATTTTATTGAACATGTGTTTGATTGTTTACACCTGTCAAATAAAGCTGCCTCTTACCCATGGACGGATCATGAGATAGTGCGCCCCTGGGCACAGACATGTAAAAGGCCCCCCATCCCTCCTGAAGGTGGTTATTTTGCATCACTTTGTTTGGCTTTTTTATGGCTGTCGTGTGTCTTTTTTCAGTCTCTTAGTAGTTGTCTGCATCTTTTTATGGTTATTCTGTGTCAAGCAGTAGTATTTTGAGTCTTTATATGGTTGTTTTGTGCTTCTTTGTTGTTGTTTTGAATCTCTTTGCAGTTGTTCTGTTCTTTTTATGGTTAGTTTGTGTTTCTTTGTAGTCTTTTTCTCCAGTAGTCTTTTTAATTTCTGTGGTTTTGTATATTTTTGTGATAATTTTGTGTCTCTATGTAGTTGTTTTGAATCTTTTTATGGTTTTGTGTTTCTTTGTAGTGTTTTTGTGTTATTGTCATCTTTTTGAATCTCTGTTGTGTTGAGTTTCTTTGTGGTTGTTTTGCATTTTTTTGTGGTTATTTTATGTTGCTTTGTAGTCTTTTTGTCTCTTGTATTTTTCAGTCTTGTTGAAATTGTTTTAAGTCTGTTTGTTGTTGATTTTAGTCTCTTTATGGTTGTTTTGCATCTTTTTATGCTTATTTTGTGTCATAGTTTTTTATGGTGTATTTGTGTTCTGTAGTCTTTTTGTTGTCTTTTCAAATATCTTTGTAGTTGTTTTGCATCTCTTAACCGTTAATGTGTCTTTGCGATTCTTTTTCCTCTTGTTGTGGTCATTTTGTGTCTCTTGTGTCTCTTTCTAGTATTTTTATTTCTTCTTTTTGAAGTTGTTTTATGTCTGTTTATGGTTCATTTTAGTCTCTTTATGGTTGTTTTGCATCTTTTTATGCTAATTTTGTGTCTTTTTGTAGTTCTTTGCATCTATTTTATGGTGGATTTGTGTCTTGTGTCATTTGTGTTTGTTTTGCATCTCTTTGTAATTGTTTATGTGTCTGTGACTTTTTTGCCTCTCTTTGTGGTCATATAGTTGTCTTGAGTCTTTTTATGGTTATTTTGTGTTTCTTTGTAATCTTTTTGTCCCATTGTTGTCTTTTTGAATCTCTTTGTAGTTGTTTTGAGTCATTTGTGGTTGTTTTCATCTCTTTACAGCTGTTTGTTATTCTCTTTGTGGTCATTTTGTGTCTGTTAATGGCAGCTTGATTGACTTACCAACAAGAAATCTCAATAAAAAAACTTCAAACAGAGGCTGCGGTTCAGGGCCCCCGTCCCCCCGTCCCCTTGGGCCCTTGGCCCTGTGCTCCATAGGCCTATTAAACAATCCATCCCTGCTTCCACCAACATGTGTTTTCTAGTTGGCAACCTTGCCCAGGTATGAACCTTCGTGAGGCAGAGTTCATGATGACCTCAGTAACCCCAGGTGTCAGAGGGCTGTTTGTGTCCCCATTCCGCTGAACCTCTGATTACACTCACTGACCTTTATCTTTCTTTCACTCTATTTTAATTCTGTAAACTCATGTGAACTGTCCTCAGGCCCAAATCTCCCAGTTGGAGCACTCTCATGCACAGCGCCTCCTGGAGGTGACAGCCCGCCATCACCAGGAGTTGGATTTGGAGACGGATCGTCTGAGAGACAGCCAGCTCCAAGCAGAGCAGGCCCTGGAGAGCAGGGAGAAGGCTCATCGCCAGAGGGTCAGATGCCTGGAGGAACAGGTATTTTAATTCCCAGTGTGGATAATTTGTTGGAAAAGGTCTTCATTTTGTGCTACAGGTTTATGTTTGAGTTTTTTGTGTTACATACCTTCAGTTTTTCTGTTTGTTTTTCTTTATTAGGTGTTGACTCTGAAAGAGCAGCTGGACCAGGAGACAAGAAGACGACAGGTCTATTTCAATCAGATGCTACAGCCTGGTGTGTAAGCAGAGACCCTGCAGCGAAGTATGTAGCACCTCTGGCTTCCTCATTCACTGTTCCTCTGGCAGCTCCCCAACAACATTATGTTACAAGCTACGTCCACATTTGGAAGCGCACACAAACACACTCCTAAGGCGTTTGCTCCCACCCATGCACATGTGCACACCGGATTACATTAATCTGCAGGAAAACTCAACAACAACAAACAATGAGTGTTTTGTTTATAAGTGGACTGGACGTGCCAAATTGTTTTAAGGATTTCCTCTGGCTCGCTACAGTTGGCGTTTCTAAGTCTGTTTATGCTGTGTCAAATTTTTTCGGAAACAATGTGATGCAAGGTTTCCTCAGTTGGTGCTTCATTCTGCTCTTATGATTGTTCCTACACTCATTTGTCATATTGATTATGTACCAATTTTATATGTTATAATCACTGTTTGTGTTGTGAGAATATATATTCAAATATTTACAGTAATTGTTAGCAGATTTCCCTGGTGATGTGATTTAGTAGTGTTTCAGGCAGTCTTAAAGATACTGTCAGTACTTTGTTTTATTATGTGTTGTATTAGACTGAATCAGTGATAACGAGTGCAAAAGTTGTGATTACTTTTAATAAACTGGGTGTATCAGCGCACAATTATGCAATTTTGTTTTGCGAGAGATGTTGAGGTTTGAGACTCGATGGTGTTTATTCTACTGGCCACACAACTTTGTTATGGGAAAAGTTTTCTGCGAAGGACAGCGCTGCCCTTTCATGGCATGTGAGTTCTGGCGTTTGGCTCGCACCATTAAAAGCCTTTGTGGATTTAGTGTTGTGGGTGAGAGAATGACCTTCGCTCTCTGTTGCCAGTGCTGTCTTAAGTGTTTTCTTTCAAAGATCGTTGCAGACTCCAAGGTCTGCTGCGGGGATCATCATTCCTTGAAAGTTTCACTTGCAATCCATCTGTAATCCCTCACAACCCTAAAAAACTTTTAGATAATATGTGGTCCTCCCTTTGATAATTAGAAACCACACATATACACATGCATCTCTTTTGTGTGTGTGTGTGTGTGTGTGTGTGTGTGTGTGTGTGTGTGTGTGTGTGTGTGTGTGTGTGTGTCTGAAAAGCAAGCTCTTCTTTCATTTCAGTCCTCACTCTCACCATACTGACTGTACAGTGTTGCATTTTCACAACGGTGCACATGCATGTCTTCTCACTGTGCAACCTTGCATGCCGTGGTAACTGTACATAGTAGAAGTTCCACTGAAAGGGGAAAATCTTGTCAGAGTTTCTTTAAAGCAGCCCTTTGATTATCATAGATCCGCCCAGTGGTTATCCAGTTACCGGCCTCTTTGCAGCTATTGGCTGCAAGGAGCTAATTATGCAAGGTAGTGAATCCCTGTGGGGGAGGTGGGGCCAAAACTGAAAGAACTCCTTTGGCAGGCAGAATAGAGCTTTTATTGAGGATATTTCTAAGCTGACCATCAGGGACCAAATCGCTGGATTGTTCAAAAAAAAAAAAAAAACACATCTCAGCTGAATCACGCTGCTCCCCCTCTTTCATTCCTCCCCTCGTTTCATTTCAGTGAGACAGAGTGTAGCTCATGCAGTACCCAGCAGCAAGCAGAATGCAAGGAATCTACAGTATTCCCCTGTCTCACACAAGAAGCCCAGTTCACTACTGAAGGACAAGAGAGGGGAGAAAGAGGCAGAGCCAGAGAGCAGTCAGGGGAGGATTCAGACTGCTGTGGTTGAGAGGAGGAACGTACGGTCTTGTCCTGTTCTGCTCTGCTCTTGTTGCCTCAGGTGTGTGCGCTCCTCCCTCCCCTCCGCGGTGCCTGCTGTCAGCTCCATCCCTGGGTGGCTGAGGCCATGGTGTTGGTGCTGCGAGCCCTGCTGCCCTGCTTCTGCACCCTGCTCTCCCTGGACCTGCTGCCTGGGGTGGAACTCGCCGTGCCCCTGGAGGACTTCTACCCCTTTGGCCAGGACGAGGGGGACTCCCAGACCAACGCTCAGGACGACGGAGGCTCCAGGCTCGTGGAGATCTCTGTTGCTTTCCCCTTCTTTGGAGACAGGCACACAGGACTCTATGTGAGTACAGAGCAGTTGCTTTTTATGTGTGTTTATGTCTTCATGTGTCAGCGTGTGTGTGTGTGCATGCACTTTGCAGTTGGCAATTGAAACTGACATGGTGTGGATTCTATAAGAGCCTCAGGGAGATGAGATTTGGCACGCAGCCAAAAGCTACATTGCATCGTCCTTTGAGAGTTTGTATATGTTTGTGTGCGCTCACAGGCTGTGGAGTGTAACCTCATGTGTAAAATATCGTGTTTTCTCCCCCATGGGTGGAATCATAATCCTCCATGACATTCTCTTCACTTTACATCTGCCCCTCTCGCACTCTGAGGGCTCTCGAGTGCACCGAGGGAGCATGTGAGAGACACTATTAGCAGAACAGTGGTTCTAATAAGTCCACAATGAGCTGTTAAAGGAAATGACAGTTTGTGTTCTTGGTGTTGCCGCGGAGCATCTGTGAGCAGTTCGTTCTCAGAGAGCGGGGGGAAAATATGCACGCTGGAGAGAGAGAGAGAGAGAAACAGTGCTCATGGGAGGAAGCTGAATGGTTTGACAAGGATTTTCGCGCACCACAGTGAAACACACTTTGATCTGCCTTTGTCATGTATTGGGTTCAGTTCCAGCGCATGGGAAGGCAGAACTCCCTTAAATCAACACCACCTGTTGTGGTTATGCATCTCGAATCCCCTCCTTCTCGCTCTGAGCCCCGCCCGCCTCCTCCCCGTTCAAGCCATGGGCAGGGGAGCCCGAGGAACCATGGCAACAATGGGCAAGGTCAAAGGTCATCTTTCTAATCTGAGCATCTGCGCCAAGGGGGTGAGGTCAGCCTCCCAATGAAGACATTTTTAAAACTCTTTTGCGTCTACACACACAGTGCACTGACAGTGGCACAGTATTTTAAGTGCAGTGTTTGTGTCTTTCTGCAGTTATAAACTCACTGTGTGTGTGTGTGTGTGTGTGTGTGTGTGTGTGTGTGTGTGTGTGTGTGTGTGTGTGTGTGTGTGTGTGTGTGTGTGTGTGCAGCCTCTGTTTATCACAATTGTGTTTCCTCCCAGTTTTGCAATGAATTCCAGTGCATCACTTCTTCTTAATAACACTGATACACAATAGTAGAATTAGACAAGATTAGACAAGTTGCTTGTTGCTTGGCTTGTTGATCCTAGATTGAATTATCATCTGATAAAGATAAAAATCTGAGAACTCAATGTTAGTTGCGATGTGATATCCTGCATCTCATTGGACTGTAACTCTGTAGTCACGCAAGGCATAACAGATTGTGACAGGCACTTGAAATTACAGTCACGCTCATTTTAAAATGCCTCACCTGAATCCATTAAACATCTGCTGTAAAGCGCACGGGCCACATGGTGATCTCTGCCACTAGAGAGCTGCTTTGAACAGTTAATATTTCAGTGAGGGGATAAATGTGTGTGAATAGTTTATCCCAGAGGTTCGTTCCAAGCCTCTGGGCTGCCGCCACATGGAAGCTGTAGAGCCAAACTGATTTTAGATGGTTTGTGGGTGCTGTCTTACATTATTATCATAACTGATTCTGTTTAGCAGCACACATACCTTGAAGTCCACACAGCAGATCCCTTTAAACCCTTAACTATTAGCTTTTGTCCCCCTCCTAAAGACATGCTATTTTTAGCTCAGTCGCCAGAAGAAAACTTTGGATTGTATATTTCTGTATTCACATGTTTCATGGTATCATATCATCATTTCTAAAGTGATGTAGTACATTAACTGACTTTGTCATGTGGAGGTGGAGTAGATGGTGAATGGCATGACACCTTGGCAAGACAAACAACAAAAGTGGTTAGGGATTCGGGAATCATTGCGGTTTTTCCGGCAGCTATTAAAGCACCAGACGTGGGTGTTTTTAAGTAATCTGTCACTGTTTTTCGCTGAGACATCTCTGCTTTTCTTGCAGGGGTTGTGCCATGAAAAGCGGCTTTTGTTTGCCAAGACATCACTGCGTTTTCTGCCGCTATAGACACATGAAAAGTGGCTGTTTTTTTGCACAGCCATCACTGCTTTTCCTGCAGGGGTTGTGCCATGAAAAGCAACTTTTGTTTGCCAAGATATTGCTGCATTTTCTGCCGCTATAGTCACATGAAAAGCGGCTGTTTTTATGCAGAGACATCACTGCTTTTCCTGCAGGGGTTGTGCCACCAAAAGAGGTTGTTATTTGCAGACACATTGCTGCTTTTCCTGCTGGGATAGTGGCATGAAAAGCGGCGTTTTTGTTTTTTTTGCAGACACATCGCTGCTTTTCCCGCTGGGATAGTGGCATGAAAAGCGACTGTTTTTTACTGAGACATTGCTGCTTTTCCTGCCTGGATTGTGCCACCAAAAGAGGTTGTTGTTTGCAGACACATCGCTGCTTTTCCTGTGGGGATAGTGCCCCCAAAAGTGGTTGTTTTTTTACTGCAACACCGCTGTGTTTCCTGCAGGAGAGTGCCCCCAAGAGTGGTTGTTTTTTACTTAAACATTGCCTCTCCTCCTGCCAGGATTGTGCCCCCCCAAACTGGGTATTTTGAGCCAAAACATGATCCATTCCTAACCATAACCAAGTGGTTTTTGTGCCTAAACCTAACCACATGTTAACCACAGCATTTCAACCCACTTCATTATAACGAACAAATATACAGTGCCAACATTTTCTCTGGTGGTTGGGTTGTTTTAGAAGTTGTGATCCAGAAATACAGCAGTGGATTTATAGACTGCCACAGCCATGTGACTCTTGGTTACAGAAGTCTCTAATGTCGCAGCAACAGACCCAACAAATCCCTGTGCAAACAAGGGTCCCCCCCGACTTGGTCCTGCTCCAGTCCCACTTCCGCCTCCTGGTAACCAGGCTGTCCCTCTGTTATGGTTTGTGTCTGGGAGTTTTCACATGTTGCTGGGATCCCTCCCCCTCCAGCTCCCCTCCCCTCCTCCCACGCCTCAGATAACATGGCAGGGGTCTTCCCCCTGGAACTGTCCAGCTGCTTTATCTGAGAAATGACCAATCACTTTAACAGAACACAGATGTATCTGCGAAGCGTCTTAGGGGCTTCCAAACAATGCAGTTCACGGATTAACTACTCTTACGGATGGCCAGTGTGAAGAACATGAAGGAGGATTTCCAAGGTCAGGGAGGAAAGAACGCAAGTTTAAAAGCAGATGTGAGAATAGATGGTTGTGATCAAAGGTATTCATTGCAGATACACAGACAGTGGAAAAACTCAAGCTTTTCTCTTGTTGTGCTTGTTAGTATGCTGAAACATGTCATTTAAAGTATTAAAATGTCCAAGATAATGTGGCATCTGTCTGTAATTAGGAATCAAATACATTTAAACATAATTAAAATACATTGTTAAAAGGATCCTGCCAAGAACGTGATAAAGTGTAACTGTACTCTTCACAGATTGCACATCTGCTAGTGCTCATCTGCTCTTCAAAAGAGCTTCGACACTTGAGCATTTTCATTCACTCACTTTCACTCACCACTATGTATGGCCCAAAGATGTGTGCATCAAGTTTTAGTCTTTGTACTCTGCATGGGTGCTTTTATATGCATGTGTGAGATGAGAGATGTGGCTGAGATCATCCACCATGGACAAGATATATCTGCACATACTTTTAAAAGCCTTAAAGTCCTAAAGTAAGTGATGCACTTTGAATGAACAGTTAAGCATTTTGGGAAATGGGCACTCTTGTAGAGAGTTGGATGAGGAGATTGATACCACTCTCATGTCTGTTAACGATGAAGCTACAGCCAGGAGATGGTTAGCTTAGCAGAGCATAAACACTGGAAGCTTGTTTGTGTAAAAACAACAACTTGTGGTTTTACAGGAGGGTTGTGTAACAGACTATTTCTTGGCCGAGCGCAGTGACTTCCTGGAGTCTCCGCTGGTTGTCTTTAAAGCTCACAGTGATGACAGGACTCCAGGAAGTCAACGCACCCAGCCAAGAAGTAGAGAAGCGAAGTCCCTCCTCTGTAGGTCTTTCGCATGGGACCTTATTTTGGAAAAAAATTCTTTACAGTAGTCAACAGTAAGAGTCAAATAATTTTTTGATCCCATTTGAATTGTGTTATGAATTACACATGTGATGTTTGTCAGTTTAAAAGATAACTAAGTCAAGAATGTCAGAGTTTGTTGTAAGTTTGTCGTAGTATCATTTAGTTTTGTGTGAAACCGCTCAGTGAACTACACCTCACATCACGCACAATATACGTCACCAAAACCAACGTGGCCGTTACCTTGGCACAAATGTAACAATAGGCTCATTTGAGATGAGTCAGACCTGCACAGACTCAATCACCGCCGATCACACTGCACGCAGGTTAGCTTTGTGTCCGACTTTAACTGACATACTGTGACGTCACGCACACATTGGCAACAATAACTTCACGAAATCCAGGCGGCTGCAGTTTAGAGCTACTGTAGGCGCTGCAGCTGCTCTCCACAGATTAATCTAACAGGATGTAAATATTTCTCTGATTTCCTGTTTAGTCTTTAAAGGCTGCTAAAATCTGTCTGACTGATCTGCAGCGTTGTGTCAACACCACCTGCTGCTGCCACCTGATCTTGTCAAGGTGCAGTTCATCCTGAATGAGCCTACTGTCTTACCTGATGTATTTTAACCAGCAGCTCCTGGTCGTTTTTTATCAGCAGGGGAGCAAAAAGACAACCAAGACCCGTTACTCATGTGAGTACATTTTGGAACGAAACACACAGGCATCGCAACAAGCAACAAGCAACAAATCACGACAAACGGAGACTTTTGTTGACTTGCAAAATTATCTTTTGAATTTACAAGCATCATATGTGTAATTCATGGCACAATTCAAACGGGATAAGAAAAAATTGCCTTTCGCCGTTGACCACCGTACATATTTTTCCCAAAGTCACATGGTGGTCCACTGGAAGGTAAGAGACTTCACCTCTCTGTCGTCTGGTGTATCTTCTCATCTAATTCTCGGCAAAGAAGCAAATACGTGTATTTCCCCAAATATTAACTTTTAAATTAAGACCTCAAGCCTAAAACTTTATTAGATGTATTCAAATAGAGTCATTAGAAGTCATGTTTCTTTTTTAAACCTTTTTAACTGGTCACAGTTTTAGTCTCAATTGTCTTAAAATCCAAGTTTTACAACTTTAAATTACTTGATAGAAGTATTTTTTGCTCTTTGATCTGTCTGCTTTGCAAATTAAATTCTTTATGGACACCTTTTCCTACATTACACAGAACATTTTAACACCTTTTTAAACCAAACCTCCACATCACTTGCACCATGGAAGTTGTATTAAAATCCACTCACATTGTTCCAGACAGGATTTATTGCCTCACTCTAAACTCTTTAGAGATAAAGGTGAGCCGGGGCGAAGGACACATGCCAACTGCTCACACTGTAGTCACTTCCTTCTTCTTCCCCGTCAAATAATTGTACAAGCTTGTAACTGTGAAACCTCCGTTTTTGACAAGGAAAACTAATGTTTTCCTGCGCTGATCCATGGGCACCTTATTCGTTTAGGGGTTTGCTTTGGCTTGACTTAAGCCAGATGAAAGTTTATTTTAGTCCATAAATTGCTTGGCTCTAAAGAAAACCACCCAAGCAAAATCCTGGATATATCCGGCAAAAGAATTCCCAAAAAAATAACAAGGGAGTTGTAGAGTGGAGTGGCACCATTGAGAGTGAGAGGAAGAAATATGGGGATATACTTCTTACAAGGTTGGCTGATCGCACCTCTTCTCCCCTGTGATTCTGACCTTGGTCATGTTACAGCATAGCACAAGGCAGCTCTGAACCCATTCACTCTCTCACATAAGTGTGATGCATATCCACCCTTCACTGGATGTTTGGTCGAAATCCATGGGAAGAAGAAAATATGATGCAAAGACAAAGGTCCAGAGTTCAGTTTGAATTCCTCTAAGGTCATTACGACGTCAAAGAAGTCCCCTAAAAAAATTAAAAAGTAAGAAATACACATGTTTAAACAGTTCCAGATGCTACTAGAGATCAGATTAGGCGATTAAACATATTCCAGTATCGAGTATAAACTCTTATTTAGTGTTCAGCATGATTTCCTACACTAATTTTGCTGTAAGATGGGTGACTTCCAGACCGCTGCCACCACAGGTCTCTCATTAGTGGGTATGTGGGTGTGGGAGGTTTGTAGTTCATGTACATCCTCTCATTCATCCAGCCCTGTGCCCTCTCTCTTGTTTTTCTGCCGGTATCAGATGGCGCTCTGGCTGACCCCCGGGCCCTGCCCCTGCAGTCGCTCCTCTTTTTCCCCACATCAGCCACGTTCTCACCACATCACGCTGATGCAGAGGGGAAGACTGTGGTCGGGCAATTAACTTAGCCCCTGTGCCGTGCCAAACAAAACTTCCTCTGCTGTTTTTACAGCAAAGTCCTTCAAATTATGGTTTTCATACATGCAGGGAGCGAAGCCGAGCCATCTGACGTTGCTTTGTCACTGTCACATGCCACTCGGCTTCGACACAGAGAGGCAAAGTTCACGCCAGCGATTAGGAGAAACAGGATAGGTGCCACGGTGGGAAGAATCTCCCCTTGTTGACAATATGCAGAAATGATGTATGAATGAATGAAGGCCTTTCATGGGGACTTTCACCCTTCGGCCTGCAGAACTTTCTCCGCTCAGGTTTAGCAGCTTGTTTCTCTGGATGTTTAAAATTAAGTGCAGAAGCTCTTTGGACACCACCAAATGTTTGTGATATAAGGACTCTCTTATGTGCTGCTGCATGATCTATCATCACATATGACTGCTTAATGCTGTTTCAGAATCTTTCACAGAAATGAATTTTCTTCTCTTCTTGTGTCTTTTCACTTTCTGCCTGTGTTGTCCTCTAAATTAACTTTATGCCACCCAAACCATCCCTTATTTACAATTCACCTTAGTTCAGTTCAATAGAACTTTATTTATCCTGAAGGAAATCCTTTAAATGACAGTAACAGTACAGTAACCACAATTTAACATTCACAACCAGTAATAACTAGAACAACCACTGGGTTCTCCATGTCAGGGTCACTGGGCCCAGTTTTAAGAACAATGGGGTAATAAATATCTGGCCAAATACAAGATAAGAAGTGTGTTCAAGGAGCGAAAGGACTTGAACTGAACTTTCTTATATTATTAATTTTTTTCCTTTCCTACAACTCACTTTTCCTATCGAGTGCCACAGCAGTGCACCCTCTTACAAAACACAAACATTTGTCACATTTACTGTCTTGTTTTTGTGGCTTTCATCTTTTAAGCCTTACTGTTCAATTTTGTAATAATTTTTCCAGTTGCAGCGTTGACATATAAATGAACATCCAGGCATTCCAGGAGTTTTGGTGTCTGTGGCAACATCCGAAGTGATACCTTTAATGTCAACCAGCCAGAGCTAAAGGGGCAGAGATCAGAGAGAGACCATAGTAACAGAGCAGCAGTGAGGAGTATGGTGAAGCAATGACGGAAATCCAAAGAAGCATCAAAGAAAAGTTTGTGGAGTGGGTGCTCCAGATAAAAAATGAAGTTCTGCATTTAGAGAAAAGACTGAAGTCAAACAAAACACTTGAAGAGAGTGGTCCTGGGAATGTGGGTGATGCAGCAAGTCCACCTGCAGGGATATGTGATAAGCGTGCGTCGACAGTGTTCATGTAGTTCTTCTCACTGCCAGAGGGGGGAGACAAAAGTTCTGCACTGCAGCTTTAAAGCTGCACTAAAATATGTTTTTACATTAACAACGGATCAGTTGACTGTGTGTGTTTAAGCACTTGTTTGTGGTGACAAACCCACAGAACGAGTTTTTTGTGTCTTTAAGCTCATTGTTTTGGTTTTATAGCCCATGTACTCCAAAATCCAGATATTTAATTTTCAACAATAAAAAAAAACTGCCTTTGAGAGTGAAAGTAATTGTTTGTTTATTATCTGTTGATTGATTAATCAGTTAATTACCTAACTGTTTCAGCAACAACCAATCATTGACCTGTTAAAGAAGGTTAATATTCCACCATGCCTCAGTAGCTGTAGTGCTGACTGTGCATTTCTCACAGAGGAGACATGTCAGCGAGGGGACGACGGGTTCATTTATTTGGTTACTTTGCTGTTGGCAGACGTCTGTGGATTTAAAGGCTGTGAACGTCTTTCCTGGTGTGATGACTTTGCAGGTGCGTGAGCAGCAGAAACCTGGTTTTCTCAGCTGCTGTCATTTCACGGAATCAAGGTAGCGTCTGTTTGCTCCATGGGAAGTGCAAACATCCGTTATGGGAGCGTCCGCTGCCCCATGCTGCTGTTTGCTCCATGAGGTCAGAACACCTCTGTTTGTCCACCCTCACCCCTTCTCCTCAGCACTTCTGCTCTAACCCCGCCTAACCCTACAAATGAGTCACAGTGGCTTCATCTGACGCGTTGAACCAAATATATGATTCATCTTAATCACATCCTCCGTCTCTCTCCCCTTCAGGTGAACAACAATGGCCTGGTATCTTTCCTGAGGGAGGTGTCTCAGTTCACACCTGTGGCTTTTCCAATCGCCGGGGACAGGAGGGTTGTGGCGCCATTCTGGGCGGATGTGGACAATCGTCGAGCAGGGAAAGTCTTCTACAGAGAGAGCCACGAGCCCTCCATCCTGAGGAGGGCCTCCGCTGAAGTCAAGACGTACTTTTCAGAGTTCCCCGACTTCAACGCAACATGGGTCCTCATCTCTACCTGGCACCAAGTTACTTTCTTTGGAGGCAACTCCCGCACACCGGTATACACTTAACAGCTCTCACACTAACATGTAGTCACATCTTAAACAGCTTTGATCCTCAATGTAAGTTTTAAGTATCTAGATCAGTGATTGCCGACCTTCTACAGTTACCAGTGGGTATATGCAAAGAATATGGAGTAGCTAAAGCAGTTTAAAATCTTACAAATCCTGATTTGATATAAAGAAATATGTCTATGAATGGGTGTTTAGAAAGAAACCAACCATCCAACCAGAATCCTCCAAACTGGTGTGACACTTCTTTTTATTAGATTTATTGTCACAATAACCAGTAAGCTATCAGCTACAATGGGCTACTGCACAGTACACATATCCCGTCTATGGAGGACAGAAAGAAAATCATATAGAAGTTAATAATAGAGGTTAATTATAGTTAATAATAAAGTTAAGTTAATAATAAAATAAAATTTATGATCAGACATTAAAAAATAAGTAATAAATGCAAAAATAAATACATTTTAAAGTTAATACAAACATAGATAAATAATAAATAAATAACTAAAAGTCATATAAGATAAATATATATAATTAAAATAAAAAATACATTTAAGGTAAAAAAAAAATTTAAAAGTTAAAAAAATAAATACAAATAAATAAAAGGAAAAATGTGAATTGGAAAGTAATTAAATAGTGGAAATAATTAAAAAAAAGTACATAGAGAAGTAAATCAAAACAGAATTATCAATTTATGTCACACTTTATCAATTAATTCATAACTGTATTTATTTTTAATATCATATCTGGTACATTTAATGGCATATTCATTCATTATCGAGTCATTTATTTATTTTGTTTTTGGGCAGCGTCCGTCCTCTATACTCACCCGCCTGAGTGTATGAAAATTAATGAGCTAGAGATGTTGAATTAGTTTGTTAAAAGTAATGATTGAATGGTTAAAAAATCCCGCCTCTGCCACTCCAAGTGGTCATGGTATGAATGTAAATTTGTATGCAAAAAAATTGTGGTGTAACTTAACATCCACTTTAAATGTTCAAGTTAAATTCACATATTTGGAACATGACAGGTGGTGTTGATGAAGGGGTGTTTGAGTTCATCTAATAGGGATGAACTACTGGGAACCAGTGGCCTAGATAATCTCAGAGCCCTGGTAAATAGCCTTATTGTTGTCAGACAAAATTGGGATATAATATGTGGTTAGAGAGCAGAGCTATTGGATTTCATTCTAATGATAATTGTGATAATTTTTTTTTTTTTGCCTCGACAACAGACCCTGATGAGTCTATTATGTCTCCAGCCTGACTGAGATTCAGGAATCTGTACCATTATTGATACAAGGAGTCAGATGCAGGCATTATTAACAAATTTCGTGGAAATCAGGAAACGCTTTAACCGAGCCCGTTCCTCTCTGTGCAGGTAAATACTTTCCAAGTGGTGCTTATTACAGATGGAGAGCTTTCCTTCACTATATTCCAGTACAATAACATCACTTGGACCACAGGCATGCACGCCAGCAGTGGAGGAAACCTGGCTGGGCTGGGAGGGATCGCAGCGCAGGTAAGATCACATGGTTATTTACTTAATGGTCAAAATTTGGATTGTACTGTACGATCTGCTTCAGGTGTCTAAACTCTGATTCAGCGATCTTTTGTGATGTCTTCCTCCTTGTTACTGTCTCTTCCCAGGCAGGTTTCAATGCTGGTGATGGCACGCGTTATTTCAACATCCCCGGCTCACGCACGGCTGATGTGGTGAACGTTGAGGAAACCACTAACGTGGGCTACCCAGGCAAATGGGTCTTCCGTATAGATGATGCAAATGTGGAAGTGGGCGGCTGCAATAACTCCGGTAAGACCTGGTTCTGAGAGATTAGTCCTCCTTCTCCTGGCCGCTCTTAATACTTTAGCTTCTGGGACTCCTGTTACATTGACCTCTCTCTGCAGCATCAGTGTGTCCACACCTGCGACCGTGTCTGAACGGAGGCCAGTGCATCGACGACTGCATTACAGGCAACCCCTCCTTCACTTGCTCCTGCTTGGCTGGCTTCACCGGCCGACGGTGCCAGATCGGTGAGTTATGGTTGACACTGCTTCCTGCTCTGTTGGGCTCGACACACGCTGTGAATGAATACCTGTCTAACTGAGATCAGCCAGGAAAAATAATATTAAAAGAAAATACTAGAATTCACCTGGCTTGCCAAAGGGACACCCGGATATTTCCTTAATACCTGTATCAGCTTTGTGCCAATCCGTTGCATTCTCCTCTGACATAACCTTACTAACTGATCTTGGCTAGATGTTTTCTTCTAATTAAAAGAGTCACACTACCTCCTTTGTATTTCTCCCTGTCCCTGTAGATGTCAATGAGTGTGCCTCAGATCCTTGCCAGAACGGAGGAACTTGTGAAGACCGGATTAATAGTTTCGTCTGTCAGTGTCCTCCTGGATACACCGGGCCTCTGTGTGAAACAGGTACAAAACACACTTCGCCCTAAAGTCGAAACAACTCCTCTTTTTCTCTTCTAAGTTGCATCTGTTTGTATTTCAAGATTAAAACGTCCCAGCCTTCCTGTTTGCTGCTGGGGGCCTTAATTGTACTGTGAAAAGAACAGCGTGTGCATCCATGTGACCGTAGCTGTTCGTGCATGTTCAATGTGGAAAGTACGCCTGAGCCTGACTAGTTTTTATCTGACTCATAACGGCAGTGATGGATTAATGAAAGAGGAAAAAACACAAGAAAGAGAACTTGAAGCTGCTCCTGAAAGAAGAGAGGAGGAGGGTTATGTCTCAGCAACCAGATCTTTGACACGGAGACAGCGTTCACTGTCTGTTCAGAGAGGATTAGACAAGAAATTTCCAGGTAGATGGTAGCCTCATGAAATTAATATTTGAGTCAATTCAGTTAATGGTAAATGGTAAAAAAAAATCAGAAATCATGACACACTGCTTTCCTGTACATTTTATAAAGTTTGTCTCGAACGTTACCATATCGTATCATATCGTATCGTATTGTATCATATTGTATTGTATCATATCGTATCACAGCACATCGCATCGTATCGGTATCTGCGATTCTGGTATCAGATTGAAACTTTTGTGGTATCACCCACCCAAATTGTTTAGTGAGCGGATCGCGACACGCAGATTTAATCGGTTGGTGGATCAGAATCGCATCAAGGTAAAAAAAACAAAAAACTGCGACAGCAATAAATTAAGGTCCGCGACTGAAGGGGATGGATTTCCATTTGCGTTCCTGGCCAATCAATGAGCTGGGTTTTCTTCTTCCTCATGCTTTTTTTCTTCCTGGTCAGTGGTCTTTTCGGGCAATACCACCCCCAAATGAGCAGCTGTTGTAACTGCGTGATGTTGTCCAGGAGGTTTGGTCCGCTTTAAAAAGTGCAGTGTGAAAGTGAACCGAACCAAATGAAGGTGTGAAATTTTTCTGCATTTCCCGCCCAATCGAACCGAGTCCCCCGGACTATCCTGTTGTGAATGCACCCTTAGGTGTTACTGAGTTGGTCCCACCTCTGTTTGTAAGAAGCTAGGTTTTGTTACTTGCTGATCTCGTAGAAAGAATGCTAACTGAATCTTGGGTTGTGACCTTCTTAAGTCCCGTAGCTGGTTTTTATCACTCTTCCATTTTACCTTCTCAGTTACTCTGGCTGTTCCACCGTCCGCCATTTCCACTACATGTAATGCTAGGGCTTTCATTGTGACCGTGTGGGAGGCAATAAAGAGTTTTTGCCATCTTGGTTCAGACTGCGGAGCCTCGGTGTTGTTATTAAATTACCTTCATAAGCATAGGCACAACTCATAACCCTTGGCTACACTACCAATCACTACCAGAGGAGAGCGATACTCTTCCAGTTTTGGTTGCGCAATGGTTGACACATGGCCTTTGTGCCATAAATCAAGGCTTCATTTTCTTGGGAGATTGTACCCACTGGCAGACAGCATTGCAAAGTAAAACCAAGGCTTATAGAAACCAGTCTTAATGCTGATTGTGTCATTATTCTACAGCCATTACATTGTGCAATCAGCATTTACTTTACAATGATCATTTGGAGCAAATAAAATGGTGTATTGCCACTTTAAAGCTGCCTTTGTTATTTCGTCTTTTCAGAACACTTTCTGTAGAATCATATGGAAATGTGGAAATTGTTCGAATTTAAAGTAGCAGCATGTACAAGAAATACAGTAATATATCATTTTACATAATAGTGAATTACCCCAAAACAAGTTAATCTGACATTTTTACTGTATATTAAAAGATTCCACACTTCTTCTCTTACCCTCTGCATGCACTAAATAGGCTGAAGACCTGGAAAACCTCTGATTAATTAAGGTATTTTGTGCCTCATTAAGCAGTTTCCACACCAAAAAAAGTATTTCAGAATATTTGGATCCAACCTCTCTGGAGCTTCTGTGCTTATTCCCACAGTCCAGCCTGTGGAGATGTATCAAACCTCTTCTAATACCTTTCACAGCCAGCAGCACATACTTGCAGAGTGAGGGGAGCAGTGTGGCGGATATATTAATCAGCTGAGTAAATATTCCATGAGCGTGTCTCTCTGTCCCTGTGTGTGTGTTGCAGACATTGACGAGTGCGGAGACAGACCGTGCCTCAACAACGGGTCGTGTGTACAAGGCGCCGGCAGTTTCACCTGTGTGTGTGAACCGGGTTACACTGGTGTCCTGTGTGAGACAGGTGAGCAGGGTCAAAGTAGGCATGTCTTTTCTGCTGCTTTCTACATCAAACTCAGTCATTCTGGCAGATGTTAAAGTCCTAAGAGTTCCCCAGTCTACCTCGATAAATGGGTCCAAGTTGAGGTTACGGTTGAATTCATTTGCAAACAACTCAGTTTTTTTCCTTGAGTCACAAAGTGTAGCAATGAACCACAGTGAGAAAGTTCACTGGAGTCAGGTCGGTTTCCAAAAAGACATTTACTGATCTGGCTCCTCCTGCCACTGATTGTTGATGAAACTTGAACCCAAAGGGGAATTGAATTATCAGGCCTCGCACAGTTCATGAATCCTTGTAGCTACATGAGACGGGATTACTCTTAATACCAGACACCTGGTCAGAGAAACTCGCTGGTCTCAATCCAGTTCGGTGTCTTAGACAACCACATCTTGCTTTTCCATGTGAAAATGTTAACATGAAACTAAATCAACAGCAGATAAACTGATTCACTGCCTTTTGTGCGTCCACCAGACATAAACGAGTGCGAGTCGCAGCCCTGTCTGAATGGAGGAGAGTGCATAGATCAGGTGGCCAACTTCACCTGTGTCTGTCCCGATAACTTCACTGGAGCGCTCTGCGAGACAGGTGATTGGAATTTAACTTGAATTCTGCCAGAAAAACATGTTTGGACAAATGATTGTTCCTAAGAAATGTTGATATCTTTCTCTTTGGCTCCCTGTAATACATCATTTTTCCAACTGCAACAAACACAAAGGGAATCCTGTCAGATATGGAAGACAAGAAACGAAAAAACAGAAAAAAATGTATAAAAGATTGATTCAGATCACCATCTTGAATATATACCTGTGTTAAAAGAGGAATGATAAAAGTTCCTAATTTAAAAATGGTGCCATATGCTATATGTCATGGTTTACCATTTTATTTTTTTAAATAGTAAATTACATGCTTGTTCTACCAGCGTTATATAATCTATTAATAAATTACAAAAAATATTCAATGAAATGATCAATTGTCTGATTTTTCAGATATTCTTATTTGTGTCAAGACAATACCTGCACGATGGCGTGCACTATAGGCCCGTCGTAACTGAACACCGTGATAATGAGCAAATAAAGCTCAGCCTGAATTTTTTTAAGTTTGTTTTAAACTGGAAGTTGCACATTTAATCTTTTTGGTGCAACGAAATATGCACTTTCCAAGGACCCAAAGGATTAAACACGCAATCATCTACATTGCTGCGCAGTGGCAGCGTTAGACAGAAAAGAATATTGTCTTACCACTAGGGATGCGCACGATTAGACGTCTAAACAATTAAACGTCCGCCACCTCGCTAGCCGGCACCAGAAATATTAGTCGGTTAAACCTATTAGTGTTTTATTCATGTACAAGGCCGCTTAACTGTCATGCAGCCGCCCACCACTAGCTGGTGCTACAGAGCCGTCAGACAGCAGTCCCCTTCCCCACGGTAATGCTCGAGTAGACTGGAGTTTCAAAACAGCATGGTGGGAAATTGGAGAGATGTCTTCTCACAAAACCAGCGCGGGTAAATAAATAAAAATAAAACCTCCAAAAAAATGGGTGGCAGCATATATATCTCAGAGACAAGTAGGGGTTGGAATCACCAGAGGATCCACAATACTTAAGGCACGATACACAATACGATAGCAATTTTAAATATGTTGTGATATGCTGAGTATTGCGATAAAATATGTTGCGATTTATTACCTTTTTTCAACTGTAAATTATGTCCCCAAAGGAAAGATTTTTCTACATCTGGTTCAATTGATTATATTATTCAAGTAGGCTACCTAAAGTTTAATTTGTATTTGTAACATAAATTCTATAACAAAGTAAAGATACTCTGCACTGTGTGATGATTCGATATAGCCGCACAAAAATATTGTGATACTATGCTGTATTGTTTTCCCCCCACCCCTAGAGACAAGTATCTGTAAACGTGGGTAAATGTATCCCAGACTATCTGCGTTACCATATACTCCCTGAGGTAGATGCAGAAATCTGTTTTGTCACTATTTGGATGAACTAACCAAGAGCATAGGTGTTGTTTCTAGGTTAGATTCTTGGTTAGATATCCTCTGTTAGGACATTTTTAGCATCAGATACTTTATTTCCTGCATTCTGGTGGATTTTTATTTGCCAATTTCTGCCTTTTCTCCATCAATTTAAGGAAGATATACTTATTATCCCAGAGGGAAAACTCAGCGTTTTCACTCTGTTGTCTTATACACACAGGACGGACATAAGCACATGTGCACATGCAGGAGCTATACATGATGGAGAGTCTGTGGTCCCTGTGGACTGAGACCCAAGACAGCTTGTCAAGGGCTAGTCTGGAAATTGAACCAAGCTAGAATAATACCACTAGACCAACAAGTCACGTTTGTCTAGTCCAAATAAAAGTCCTCTGCTGCTTTACTGTTTTTACCGGGAGGGACAGACGTACATATTCTATACAGTAAGCGGGTTGTGTCCCCTGATATCTACACCTATGGAACACAACCTTTAAAGCATGTTCTTATCTTCCTCTCTCAGAGCTGGTGGAGCTTCAGGTCAATGTAACTGAGGCAGAAAACCAAACAGGTAAAAGCATGTACAGCTACATCTTAAACTCAGCCAGTTTTTTCCTCATGCAGTTTGATCCTTACACTGCTGCCTGTTATGTTTCTCCACACGCAGCCTTGTGTGAAGAGGACGATTGCAAGAAGCACCAGACCTGCGAATACACCAGCTCGGGAATCTACAACTGCACCTGCGCTCCGGGCTTCTACGGTGACGAGTGTGAAGGTATGGTACACTCGGGCCGGCTGACGCTCGCTGCAGGCAGCTGGGCAGGTAGAGAGCAGACCGGGGTATTTAAAGAGGAGCTGTGCTATCCCACAGGAATTTGGAGCGCTGCCCTGGAAGAGGCTGCTGTGATGATGGATTATTGTAATTATCAAAACTGACACGGCCTCGCCCAGTTTACTACGGGAACCAGTCGCTTGATGTTGTGAATAATTGTTTTACAGCACATTTTATTAGTTTACCAACAAGAGGAAGTGCTTTGTCTAGACTTAAAAAGGCCTCTTTATGAGTCAAAGCTGGTCTTTGGTATTCAGGTCATTTCTTCAGACAGAGCTGTTGAAATATGCATGCTTCCACACCGCTACTGGCTTCTCTGGAAGTTGGCCATTGCACCACACTGTAGTTTCAAACACAGCTGCTGCTTGCATAACCAAAGGGCAATTTGAACACAAAATATGTAAAACGCCATCATCCTCTGCTAATGCTTCATACCTTCCTTTCATACATACATATTAAGTCATTTTACATTAAGTTTAATGTCTGTATCGCATTATATTTGTTTAAGAAATAACTACTGAGCCATTTAAAGCTAATTCATGCTCCCACGAGAGGTTAGTGTCACCCTCTGATAGCAAGTTCTTTTCTTTTTTTCTCCACCAAAAGCTCTTTAATAGTATTTGAGCTATTGCAAATGCATGCTACTTCTCACCCTTGAGCTGAAATAACTATCAGTGCTTATATAGGCTCTCTTAAATCTCCCAAATACTTTCCTGCCTGGCTCACTTGGAAGGCACAGTGGAAAAAGGAGCATGATCCTCCAAGGAAGAGAAAGTAGTGGGACTCAGAAGTGCCTAATCAGGCTCTCAGATCAAAGGGGCCCGGCCCGCACAGGTGGCCAATGAAAGTGGCTCTTTCAGAATTAACAATCCATTAATTGCCCTCGGGGCCATACGTTTGGGTCACAAAATATGCTCCATATCATCAGAAAAATAATACCCTCCACCGAGCTCCCCGGGACTTCAAAGGGGAGCCATTTAGCTGCGATACGGCCACGTCCTTTGATCCACTGCTGCAATTAGGAAGGAGAGGAAAATAAAAACATTCTTACAATTTGTACGGAGCGGATGTGCAGCACGCTGACTGGTAATCTTCTGGTCCTGTGAACTTTGTTGGAAAAGACTAGGGAGAGAGGAATGACAGCGAATCAATACACAGTTTACAGTATAGCAGATGAAAGACGTTCAACATGTGGTACGCATGTTGAACTTTATACCTTCTGCCTGTGTTTACACTTAGGCCAATACTGAAAACGTAACATAATTTAAGTACTTGCTTTCAAGTAGCTCGAGCAAACTTTCCAGCATCGAGCCTCCCTCCCTCCCTCTCTCTCTCTTTCTCTTTCTCTCTCACTCTCACACACTTTCTCTCTTCCTGTGTCTGCAGAGGAATGTCTTTGCCAGAATGGGGGTGTCTGTGTGGACATCAATGGGACCTGTGAATGCCCTTCAGGCTACACAGGACTCTACTGTCAGTTTGGTGAGTATGATAATCCTATCAGGTGTCTCACAAGAGCTTTGATGAATATAAGGTGCCATTTACACTGGGGACGCTGGGAAGATGTCGCCACCACTTTTTGAAATTTCCCTTTTTTCCCCCATCACATTTCAAAAGCTTGATTTGTTCAAAATGTAATGTAATATGCTTGAAGAAAGTTTTTTCGCACAAGAAAAGAGACAATTCATCGCTTTAAAAAGATGTACAGATACAGTATACTTAAGAGGTATGCATATTTTTTATCTATATTAATGGTTGTAAATTACTTTTGGATAGTTGCTGACAATTTAAATAAGACATGAATAGTGAGAAGGGGGTAGGATTATGCAAGTGTGCACTTCTTCCTACATAAAGTTCATTCATTGATTCATTCAACAATGCAGTGTCAATATACAAGAAACAAATGTGCATTGTCCAAAATAACGTGAGCTTAAAATAAAATCCCCCTCAGCTAACTGATTCTAAAATGATCTGTAATCATTTGCCAATCAGTAACTCCAACAAATTGTTGAAAGTTCTTTCTTGTCCAAGTTTTCTATTCTCTCTTTGTACGGAAGCCGAGACTGGCCATGCTTCAAATTATTTTTATAATGGCGTTATGTCAGTCATAAATTACTTATTTCATTATCTCTAGAAAACGAGCCTTGTTATTTTGAGATCACAAGACCATTACCAAAAGGTCCAAGGTGAATCCACCTAAAATACTTTTCTCTGATACCACCTCATGCCCAAGTATGCCTCCTGTGCATCATAGAAGCCTAGTCAAGCATCCACCGCTCTCGGCAGGGTGCACCTGACTGCGATCTCCTACTCTTGTGCACACAGAGGCTCTATACGCACAACTGCGTTACCCTTTTATTACCATTGCCATCTGATGCGATCAATAATATCAGCAATGGGTACGGCTTGATGTGACATTTTTCAGCTTAAATCAGGTGCTGCAGTTGTTAAGACGCCATCTATGTATGCTGGCATGGCACTCCTGATCTCTGATAAACATTTTAAGTATCTTAATAACAGGAAATGACCTGTTTTGTAATTACAGTAAAACTTCAATTAAAAGCCCAGTCTCTTTTACTAGCCCGGTGTGGCTACACATTTTGACAGATAAACACCTGTCTCAGTTGGACGACTGGTCTGGTCTGGTATAGGCCTGTTGATTTCAGTGATCTAATAAAATAATAGCCCGGGCTATTAATTAACGGTATAATAAAATAAACTAACTGGGGCTGTCAGTGTTGATGCGTTAATCATGATGCTTTTAAGATCCAAACATAACATGTTATTTATCTTTAATCACGTTAATCGTGTGCTGCTGTTTTGTCCCTTTGATGCACCCTTGTCAAGCAGCCCAAGTGACTTCCTGCTTCCTGCTGCCACAGTGATGGAAAATAATACCACTGCACTTTTAAATGGATCATTTCACTTTAAAAAAAACAACCTCTCAGCTGGCTCAAGTGACAAGTCAGAAGTAATGTGCACCCTGTGTCAAACAGAAGTAAAATAATACCAACGTATTTAGAGTTTGAGCTGCCACCTATGAGCTGAGAACACAGGTGCTGCTAATCATGCTGTCAGAGGGCAGCTGCATCGGCAATGCCGGACACAGGCAAAGCGAATTGCCACAGTGGATGAAAATAAATCAAAGTAGTTAACAACACCTAAATTAGTGCCAATTGACTGCAGACCAGTCGACATTGTGGAAGACTCAGGTCTGAGGGACGTCCTCAGGCTGGCATGTTGTCATGTTTTCAAGACCACTCTGTTGTAGCAGTGCAGCACTGATTTGATATAAATAAATCTAAAGTCAAGATCATAAAGTAAATTTCTTTGCATCCATTTGAATCCATTTGACAATTCTTAAAATAACACATTGTTTCTTGTGATAACGGGTTGATAATCTCGTAATCACGAGACAGCAAAGCTCAGTTTCTCAAATTAACAAAATAATCAACTTGCGATCTCAAGACAACAGCATTAAAAACAAAAAAAAACATTGTAAGCATGGCTGCTCTTGGACTCCGTACTCTCTGTGAACATGACAACACATATAAACTATTAAAGTCCAGGGGTTTATAAATCATTGTCGTGAATAGGTGCCACATGCACATTTAAAGAGGTCACCTCCCCAGACAAAAGACACAAAAGAGGAGAGAAGAGTAAGCCATGCCTACATGTGTGCTGAATCAGCAGAGATAGCATTAGAAAAGTTGATCTACAGGTGAATTCGGATGCCACCGAGCCTTTAATGCATTATATTACATTATATTTTGAGCTGCCATCTGCCACCTGAATTCTATGTGTTCCCTTACGTGATTTCCAGCATAAATTGCTGCAGAAAAATTCATCATAATGTAGGAAATGAAATGTTTGACACTCAGAGCTGAGGATCCACCGTCTTCTAGCTAGCTGTCACTGCACCCTGAACGACATGGGGAAGTGCAGATTCAGTATAAATTGGCTATATAGCCAAGACTTCAAAGCATGGCTAAAAACAGGTACAAGGCAATGCACATGAGGTTCAGCGTATTTCAAAGTATCTCAATCAAATTTGCTTTAAGTTATATGAACCCTAAATGCCTAAATTTGCACGTTGAGGACCATTTAAAAAATGTTTTTTTATTCGAGCTCTCATGTCCCCACCACTTTTCGACACAAAGTGACGACCTCGAATGACTGTGTGGAAAAAAAGTGAGTCACTGTATCATAAAGTCTCAAACCAGAAATTGCGAGCGTGTCATTCACGATGCCTTTCTCTCAGAAGTAACCCAGACGCCATGCAGTAACAGCAGACCATGTCCTGATGGCGGTCCTTGTTTGGAATACGGAGGAGCCTACCTGTGTACATGTCAGACGATTGGAGCAGAGCTGGATCATAAGGACTTCTACCCCTATGGTAAGAGCCTCAGGCACCGACCCAACAACATGGCACTTTGCAGCTATGTGTCATTGCATGAGCAGCTGGTTTCTATAGCAACAAACACATTTTAGAACACACTGGTCTTGACAAGTGTCACTTTCTATTTCAGAGGGACCGGTCACATTTGCAGTTTACATTTATGATGTGGGCAGAAATTTTAGAATGATTTGTAGTCGAGTGCTCTGAGGAGATCTTGTATTCGATCCAATCATTACACGACAAATAATCTATGTTATTTTTCCAACTAAGCCGACATGTTTGAGTAGAATTAAAGAGCTTTCCCAGCGCAATGGAACACAGTCAAGTCTCGGTGTGTGTTTTTCAGTACAGCCCCGATCGGTCTGCGACTCCTCTCCGTGTCTGAATGGCGGCTACTGCTACGAGCGGGATGGAGGCTACACCTGCGAATGCAAATATGGATACTGGGGGAAGCACTGTGAAAAAGGTAGCATGATTGATAAAAAACACTTTGAGAATACATGAACTGATGAAATGCCTTTATCAAAATATCCCTCAGACTCATAACTCAGACTCAAAACCAGCTTTAATGCAGCAGGAAACGTGCCATTACTCGTAATGCTGCTTGAAATATTACAACGCCGAAAGGCTTATGATAATTTGTACTTATGACTGAGTTACGAGCTACTTTCCTGAATTATGGCTTGAATTGCAATGTAGTGGAACAGATTTATTTTGTGCGATTAAAAGCTACGGTTCCCTCCTTCCTGTCTCTTTCCAGTTAGACTCAATACCTGTGCTTCTGGGCCCTGCCGCAACGGAGGCTCCTGTAAGGAAGAGGCGGGGAGCTACAGATGTGTGTGTCCTTACAGATTCACTGGAAAACACTGTGAAGTGGGTGAGTGCCACCCTCAAGTCATATTCAAAACACTTTCTCACTCAGAGCACAAACCTTTTTCTTGCAAGTTTTTTGTGAAAGCATTGGACAACCCCAGTTCTTTAGCTCCTATTAAAGGAATACTTCACCCCGCAAATTACATTTTGTGTATCAGTTACTCACCCAGTGTAACGCTGAATTTATGACAACAACTCTGATTTTCTCACATTCCTCCATGGTGAACGAAGAACCCAAAAAAGGAGAAAATTCTTGATGAATAGGAGTCATAGGGGTCCGTGTTTAACAACAGCAAAACCGTATCAAATCGTCTGTTTACAAAGTCTCAGACAACTTGTGCAGGATAATTCAAGTCTCATTTATCCTGTGATATGCTCAGTACTTCCCAAACAGGCAGCCCTTTCCAACAGGGAACTGAACTAAAAGTGAAACCTATCTATGCTCTCCTCAAAGCCAGACTCCATTGACAAAAACAGTAATTTTACCTCATTGAACACAGGAGCTGCTGGTCTACTGCTGCCTCAATCCGTTGGTTTATTTGTGTTATTGTGTGACTTTGTGTTTTAAAGAGTTGGTTAACATTCACCAAAGTCACACAATAACACAAACAAACTAATGGATCAAGGCAGTGGTAGACCAGCAGCTTTCGTGTTCAGCACGGTAAAATTACTGTTTTTGTCAATGGAGTCTGGCTTTGAAGAGAGCATAGATAATTTTTAGCCTAATATTGTTTTTAATCACATCTTGTGAAGCATATTGGGCTGCATCTTTGCATTAAAGGTGATATACAAATAAACTAATAAACTACTAATTCTGGGTGGCACAGTGGGACAATGGTTCGCACTGTCGCTTCACAGCACCCTGTGTCAGAGTGGTTTTCTTGGGTGCTCTGGCTTCCTTCCAGAGTCCAAAGAGATGCAGGTCAGGTAAATGTGAGCATGAATGGTTGGTCTCTATGTGTCAGCCCTGTAGTCTGGTGACCTGTCCATAGATAGACTTGAGATAGACTCCAGCCCCTCCCGCCACCCTGTACTAGGATAAGTGGTTACAGATAATGAATGAAAACTAATTTGCTGTGTATGTTTCCTTGCAGGGAAGCCAGACCCCTGTGCCTCCAGCCCCTGTCTGAATGGAGGGACATGTTTCCACTACATAGGAAAGTACAAATGTGAATGCACTGAGGCTTTCAGTGGCAGGCACTGCGAAACAAGCAGGAGCTTAGTACAAACCAACACAGGTAAGCAGACTATGTGTCACCACATAGTAACGTCCGAACTCTCACTGCTATGCTGAAGTTTGCACAACACTGACTTCAGTAGATTGGCACAGGCATGGGATATCCTGAGCTGTTAGGTATAGAGATACTGTCTCTCCATCTGAAGATAATTTTAGCAGTGTTGCTGCACTGGAGGCTTCACATTCACAGATATAGAACGGCTGCTTAATCTATATAAAGTACGACCTGATGATTCATGTCTACGCGCTCTAACAGCATGCTGAAGATAATTTTAGGCAGACAAAAACAGAGGATGGAAAACACCTCTGTTGCTGTTAGTCTGTTCTGTGTGAGCTCCTTTAAGCCCCGGTGTTTGTGAGCTCGTGTTACGGTGCATCCGCGCTGACATTATCAACGTGTTTGTGTTCATTTCAGAGCTGGGCTGTGGCCTGCCCCCTCAAGTGAAGCACGCCGAGGTCCAGTTCTCCTCAACAACACCGGGCTCCATGGCAGTTTATATATGCCACTCAGGCTTCACGTCTGTGCCCAGAGCCACTCAGAGCATCTGTGGCATCCAGGGAGACTGGAGCCAGCCACCCATTTGTGAGGGTCTGTAACACACACCAAAACATGGACACACACTCTAAACAAAAACTTTTAATGAGCCCTGACAAGTCCTCATGAATAAGATTCCAATTATTAAAGGCGTTAATAATCTTTATCCTCATTTCTTCATCTCCTATCATTACAGAGATCAATGAATGCCTGTCACAGCCCTGTCTTAATGGTGGTACATGTCGGAACCAGGTGGGATCCTACCAGTGTGAGTGTGACGTTGGCTTCAGTGGACACCGCTGCCAGACAGGTAAAGTCTGATCAAAGTCCTCTAAAAATAAAAGGCAGCTCCATTATTCTATTTTAATTTACTTTGGGGTTGTTATATCATTCCGTAGCTTATTCAACTCCCTATGATCCCTATTGAAATCCGATAATTGTAATTTTGGACTGAGGGCCTTAAAACACCAAGCTGACAATCAGCTGTCAATCAATGTCAGACTGTTTGTGAGCATCTGTCGCCCTAGTTCTCTTTCAAACATTTGCTCATGTTATCAGAGAACCGGGGTTACATTCGTAACCTAAAGTTTCGGCGGTGTGTCCTGCACCTTTGGCTCTAGTCGGCCTTTGTCAGCTGTTTTTCCAACCAATTTAGCATGTTGAATTGGCGTCAGACTCACCAGACGAACACAGACTTGTCCATCTGCTGGTATGGAGAGTTACTTTGCAGCTTTTTTGGCTGAGACACAGGCGACGTGAGGCGACACCAGTCAGTCTTTGTTACCGGTTTCGTGTATTTGGGCCTTAAACACATACTATTTTCCCAAACCTTTCTAAAATGTTTTTCACACATGACCTGACAGAGGTCATAATGTCGTTGCTATTTATCAACCCATGTGCTGGTGTGGACGCCACATTAGTTTGGTTCTGAAAGTCATGCAATAACACAAACTACATGAGGCCTCAGGTAGACCAGCAACTCCCGTGTGCTGGGTGGTAAAATTAGTGTTTCTGTCAATGGAGTCTGGTGACTGTGAAAAGGACGATGTAACGGCTTCAGTTCCCTGTGGAAACTGCCTGTCTAATGGCAAGGTAAAGTGGTGAAAATAATCTTAATATAGCGAAAACTCAAACTTGTATTGATTGATTAAGGTGGTCCTTTATTTAGCAGGCTAAACTACATTTTGCTTCTGCCCTCGTCTACTGCCACCAGACAGAACACAGGTTGTTATTGGTCTACTGCTGCTGCTGACTGGTTGGTTGGTTTGTGGTATTGTCACTGGGAGTGACAAAGACAAAATAGTACGTAGATGGACCCGCCCTTTAAATGCTGACATTTAGTGCACCTGCACACATGTAGCTCATGTGTCTGTTTCATCCCCCTGAAGACATAAATGAATGCCTTTCGGATCCCTGCAAGCACGGGGGTACGTGTGAGGACCGGCCTGGCTCCTACCTGTGTCACTGTACTCAAGGCTTCAAAGGCCAGGACTGTGAAATAGGTAAAGTGTTCATTCAGCCTCTTACATTACATTTAAATCTTAAATCTCTTAGATTATCTAGGATAGCAATCAAATTCTGTTGTATATATCTGTGTGCAGAGCAGGACGTGTGTGACTCCAACCCCTGTCTAAATGGTGGTGTGTGTCGGGGTTACAGAAGGAACTACTTGTGCGTGTGCAAAGATGGTTTCTTTGGGGACCAGTGCCAGATGTGTAAGTGGCTTTGCACTATTAATGTTAAAAGCTGATTCACTCAAGTCAGCTGTTAGTGGCATGAACTGTGTTGTTTTAACTGCTTGTCTTTGTCACCCCCAAGTGGAGAACCCATGTGTACTGCAACCTTGTGGAAACCGTGGCCTCTGCAGGAGTGACAAGAGAGGCAACTACAACTGTGTTTGCAAAATCGGACACACGGGCAAAGACTGTGAGAAAGGTCAGTGAGAGTCACACTGAAGTACATCAGCTCAATCAGCTCATCCTCTGTATGCAAAGACAACTCTGTAATTATTTAATGTATGGATTTGACATGTAAGGTTGCCACTGTTCCCAGACCTGTTGCCTCCCTCTGGTCTCCATGTCCTGCGTGTGGAGGAAAACGAGGTGGAGCTGCGCTGGGACGAGCCAGAGCCGTCACACAGCCTGGTCAGTGGGTTCCTCGTCACTTATGGTCCCCTCGGCGCGAGCAATCACCAAACAGACATGCTGGATAGGCAGCAGTCGTCCCACGTCATGCGCGGCCTGGTGCCCGGCCTGCTGTACAACATCTCCACCTTCTCCATCAAACGTAACACCAACAACAACGACAACAGCCAGCCTGCCACCGCACTGATACGCACCAGTAAGCACCGTCTCTAATGCTTTAATAAAAAGTCTCTTTCTCTCTGTTCACATCAGTTTGATCCCACGTGTGCACAACTTTTCATGTGTGTGTTTCTGTGCTAGGACCTCAGCCAGTGGAGCAGCTGCAGGTGGAGAACGTGTCCTCCTCTCAGGTGTGGCTGAGCTGGCTGGTTCAGGCGGCTCATCATGCTGCAGTCAGCAGGGTGCACGTGTCTCTGTTGCCTTCAGATGGCGGCGAGACGCGCACTGCTGTGCTCAACACTAGCACCACTGAGTACACCTTCAGGTCAGGCTCTGCACCTCGCTTCAGAACAACACTGATAACCCAGAATTTCAAATGACTGTGCAGACCTGCAGCTTCCTGTGTGTCCACTACATGGTGCTGTAGGTGTTGCACTTTGAATGGCTTTGAGTAATATACCTTTTCACCACTAGAGGGCACTATTTCACCACTGTTCAGAGGCTCTTCACAGTATTATGAGGATGATGAAGTCAGAGATTATGAAATGCTGTTTGACGAGAGACCCCCCAGCTGAAAACATTTCTTAATTAACTTTTGGAATTATTAAAACTAAATTTTAAGATTTTGGGCTGTTTTGACTCCATTACATGTGTTCATTCAGACAAGGGGAGGAAAACTTTCACATTTAGTTTTTTATTTTAGTTTAGATTTCTTCCCTGAAAATGTATGCATAAGTGCACACTAATTAGATAATGCCTCACTTGCACATAAAATTTGTTTAATTTTTTTAATTTGTTTAATTGGCTGTTGCCGGTATTTTGCTGATTTATGGAGTGATAAAAAAAAAACAGATATCCAAAATTCCCTCTGGAAAACCTTCGACTCTAATATGTCAACAAAATGAAACAAGAATTTTGAACCTGGTTTTATTCAGTGGTCATTTTTGTTTTGGAAATGTTTGTAAACCAGTGCATATTGTATTAGCTAATGCCTCATGGACTGTCACTCAGATACTGGTTGTATGAACCTGGCACAGTTTGCATTTACGTTTTTGTGTTACTCTTTCTGTTTCCCAGCTCATTACTCCCTGGTCAGATGTACACAGTGGACGTGTTGACCCAAAGTGGAATCAGACCAGATGAGTTTCCCTCCACCAGCCACTCAGCTGGACCCCTGACTTTCTGGACAAGTAGGTCACCTCTCGTCACACAGAAGTCATTAGAATGATAATTACACAACTGCTGGTCGTCTGATGAGGTGCTAGTGTGCCAGGGTTATTTCTCATTTAAACATTACAGTGCACATCTCGACATATCACTACAGATGTAAAGAATTTGTTTTTGAATTTCATTCATTCTTGAAAGCTGTTAGTATTTAAAGCATTTTAAAGCATAACACTGCAGCATTAATAGATAAGAATTAAAGAATGATTACCTCAGTCACCACCACACTGAGCAAAAAAAAATCTGACCATCTCCATGTGTTTCCCCCCTCAGGGCCTCTCCCCCCTCAGAACCTCTCCCTGTCACATGTGACCACTAACTCAGCACTGATCACCTGGAGCCGCCACCCGAGAAACGTCCCAGATGGCTTCGTGGTCAACGTGACCCGAGGGTTGAACACCAGGAGTCGCTTCCTGCCCAATGGGAAGTTAGGATCATACACCCTGCGAGAACTGACGCCAGGACAGCACTACTATGTGGCTCTCACATCCGTGAAGAGCACGGGGCAGGAACAGATCCACAGCATACCTCAACACTTAGCCTTCGCTACCTGTGAGTGTCTGTGATTCTCTCAACCCTCTAATTTAGGTGGACGTGTTCCCCAAATAAATGGAGGGTTGCTGTAGAAATGACCTTTCTTGCATCAACAGTGTTGATTGCACGCCCAGATATTTAGCCTAAGTGAACACAGAGCAGGTACAAGTCGTATGTTTGAGACCACAGACTGCGTAAAAGAAGTGGATCTCGCCTCCTGGTCTGAAAAGTGAAGCCAGTAATGAAGTGCCTTAAACCTGCATTCTTTCTAATGGCCAGCAGGGGGCGACTATATTGGTTTACAAATAAATAGTCTGATTTTATAGAAGTCAATGAGAAAATGACTCCACTTCTCACTTGAATTATTACCTCACTAAACATTTTTCTAATGAGTTTCAAATCTTCTTCAACACAGCATGATAGTTGATGTTTGATATATTGTATGCATTTCCTTTGACCCAGTGCCGATGGGGGCGAGATCAGGGAGAAGAGAGAGGCCAGCTGGGGCTGGACGCACGCTACCCCCGTCTCAGCCTAAGGACCAGGGAGGCACAACAGACACAGAGAACTCAGAGGAGCTGCCCAGGTACTCACAGAGTGTTTATAATTACTCAGGGCATGTCCTGCTCCACTTTGCTGGTTAAGTGGTGCACAATCTGGGCACAAAGTAAGGTGCAAGGGGCAAAGGGGTTCTATTTAGTCCCTTAATTAGTCATAGATGTGTTTTGGGCTTAACATGAATTCAACCAATCAGAGTGTGATCTACCATTCCCTTTAAAGCCCAGATGTGCCTGCACTCTCCACACTGCAATTTACATAAAGAAGCGAGCGGTTCTGTGCTGAGAGCAGTGCAGTGAGAGCTGATGTCACTGCAGCAAATATTGTCGGACATTTAAGCAGCAAAACTAAAACCTGCAGTTAGAAACTTGACAGAGGAAACAGACTTAAGCTTAGCTTCTAAAATTATCAGTGAAGTTACGCTGCTCCTGGTGTGTAAATGCGTACAGGGTCTAATGGAGAGTCTGACAGCAGCTTTGCTCTCTGCTACGTTCACATTTTACAAATTGCATTAATAGTTTCCTCATTAATGATTTGTTATTTCCACCTGCAACCCATCCCTGTGTGTGCAACAAGCAGAGAGTACACATGTTGTGAACCTGCCTATGAAGCCGCATCTTACTATCCGAATAATGTGCCCTCACCATGGATTAGGGGTACATCTGAGGGACCAGCACGTCCTATGGATGCTGGGTCAGATTTGGATCTGGGGACTTTGGAGGCCAGGTCGACACCTTGAGCTTTTTGTCACGTTCCTTGGGTCATTCCTGAGCAGTTTTTGTGGTGTGGCATGGCTCGTTTTTCTGCTGGGGGGCCTCTGCGATCAGGGAGTGCCCTTGCCGTGAGGAGGGGTTACTTAGCCCACAGCGGTGTACACAGCAGTAATACATTAAGTAGATTATCGTGAATCTAATAATCAGCTGTTCATAGGATCCTACACCTTGAAATGTCGAGACATTATGTATTTAAAAACATCAGAAGTAATTTTTTGAGTTAAGAACAAAAGCCTAATTTTTTAAATTAAGACAGAGAATCATTTAAGAGGGTGGTTTATTCATAAAACATGTGAAGTGAGATTTTAATGTAAAATGGTTAAACTTTAAAGAATTGGGGATTATAATTAAGACTATAATGTATTTGATTATTAATTTATTTATTTCCTTTCTTTGGTATTGTTGATGTTCTGGGTTGTCCTTTGGTTGATATAGGATAGGCAGCCTATTCCTTTTTCGGTTATTTACTGTGAGAACATTTGTGTAAAATCATCTTTGTTTCTCCAGATGCATGTAACCGCAATAAAAGCTATTCATTCATTCATGTTGCAGATACACAGAACTCATCGACAGAAGGGGAAAGATAACAGCCAAGTTCGCTCACATGCCTCGAAAAGCTATTCGACATCGTACCAGTAAGTATGAGTAGTACCAACAATGTGATCAACACTTTGTGGGAAGTCACTACTGTAACACTGTTTGACACATTATCTAAAATATTGTGTGTATTCATATACAGTATTTACAGTATTTGACCAAACTACCCAATAAAGTCTTTCACTTTGCAGCTAATTAATTCATCCAGACATTATGACACTGTCTGACATCTATTAAACCAACATATTGAAACAGTTCTGGTGTGCTCAGGATGTCCAAACAATGAAAGAGTATCTTATTTGCTTATCTTGATGCAGATGGAATAATTTAGGCCGCGGCCCTGTAACCATATGGTCCTAACCATGGCCTGTCTGGATGACAAATGGGTGGTCCTGTAGTGTAAACTAGACTCTCTGCTATCACACAAACAGACCTGCGTTATCTGACACATGCTGTCCGCTTTATCTCGCAGCTTTCGATTGAGCCAAGTCAGAAAACTTTAAGAAATATTTTCTTTTTATTTTCATATGATAATTTCTTGTAGTGTCTTTTCACTTTTTTACCACATAATGCATCCCAGTGCAGAGGTTTATAGCCTATAGCCTAAACAGAAGAACTGTTTTACAGATGTTATCTTGTACTCGAGAGAATACGCTTCCTTTCTAGGATTGTTCTGCCCCTTTTAATGATGTTGCACTCATGATGTCATCATATGTGTACTATTTGCATTTGCTTTTGCTCAAATCACTAATGTCATGTTTCTTTAATCCAGCCTGAGGAGCATATATATAACATATAAAGTCTCCGTATGATGTCTAAATTTTGCCCGTCATTCTTCTTTTTTTGGTTTCACACTGATTCATGACAGGAAATGTTTTGCCTTGCAGAACCTGACCCACCTATAAGATTAGAGAAGATGGAAGAAACAACAAACAAAATCAGCCTTGCACTAGAGGTTCAAGAGGAAGGTTTAAGAGCAAAGCCTGGTAGGTGTTTTGGTGGCACATCTGCCCTTGTAATTGATCCCAGCTGATGTAGTGCTGCACATACATGAGATTTATGTCCTGTTGGGAAAAGACCGCTCATTAGTCTTCAGACGAGTCATTTATTATTGATGTCATGTGTGTTTGCAAAACACTGTGATTGAATTGTCAGTGAGGATGCTAACCTTGAAAGACAGGATGTTACATTCAGGAAAGCAGAAAAAAAGAGGGGGAAGTGGTGTAACAGCTGTAGATAATGTGTGTGTGAAACTTGAGACCCGCACTCGTTTTGCTGTGTGGATGTTGATGGCAGCTGTTGTCTTTTAGAGCTGCCACAGGACTGCCGCAGTCTGCCCTGCCAGAACGGGGGGACGTGTGTGGACGAAGGCGACTCCTACATCTGCGACTGTGCAACAGGGTTCAAGGGCAGACAGTGTGAACTGTGTAAGTTTATGTGCTTCCTCTCTACACACACACAGAGGGCTGGGTCCAATGAAAATAGGCTGCTTTTTGGCAAATGAGCAACGTATGGTTACTCATTCTGTTAATGTTTTAGGTATGGAGGACAAAAAATGACATAAGATTCAGTAAATAAATAAAATAATTAGAAAAATAAATACTAATAATCTATAATTAAATAAATATGTAAATAAATAAATGCATAAAGAATCCTTACAGATAAAGAAACCGCCTACCTCATAAATATTCAGACACAGAAATAAATAAATAGAAGTTCACAAAATGTAGAAATAATTTTCAGATATTTGTTAATTTATGTTTTGTTTAATTATCTACTTTTATTTATTTATGTATCTATTTATTTTAACATTTATTTATTGATATATTATTTTATTTATTTTTCATGGATTTATTTATGATGCATTTATATCCACATTTATTTATTTATTTATCCATAGCTGATTTTTTTGGCCTCTATATTATGTTGAGAACTGTAAACAAAGATTTAAACATATGATTTCTGCTGGAAGATCAATTTTTGATCTATCAATTAATCAGAACTTTATTGTCATGATGCAAGAATAACAAAATTGCAAATGTGTCATCCTCAAATGGTGCAAAACTTGACACATATTTACATTTAGAATAAGGCACAAATGTAAAAAGATAATAGATAGTCAACAGTGATAAATGTAAATATAAGGAGTGTAACATCAGAAGGGTTGTGAGCTGTAGGTGGGTGATGTTACAGGGAAACATTTGACAAAGGGTAAAAAACATTGCTGAGAGCATTAAACCTTTTGAAAGGTCTATAATATGTCATATTAAGAGGACATTGAGATGAGGAGTATATGACCCTGGGAACATATCAAGCAGCAGCCTCCGAGGCTAAGAAATGAAGTCAGTGCTCAAGTGCCAAAACGCCAAAAACTGCAGTTCCTCTTATGGCCACTTGAGGCTGACTCCAAAACAGAGTCAATCTCCACAAAGCCTCATGTTAAAATGCCCAACTTTACAGCAGAAATAAACATGTTTACAGCCTGGTACAAAAGCAGTTTCTGTCTCTGTAGCTAATTTCAACATTCAACTGTATGAGGGTTGAATTTTTATATAACTCACCCTTTATATTACATTAAGGCTTAAAGTTTTGCTTATTTAAATGCAGGGCTGCTTGATTGACAGACTGTCTGCAAGGCATCACGACAGTTAATAAGTCAGATCCACACTGAGACCCTCCACAGCCCTACGCTCTCATCCAAATATGGTCACTTCTGGCTCCAAAAAAACAGCATGGTGATGTTCAAAACGCCAAACTCGAAGCTTCAGAGTGGGAGTCCACAAACTAATAGGTGACTTCACGGTGTCTGTGTCCATTATTTTATACAATCTGGAACATATGCATATTCCATGTATATGGGACACATAGGCTCCCCTTCAGAGTCTACAGCTATGCTAGCAGTTCTGTGAAGCTTTAGGGACGCACGGTAATACCAGCATGTCATTGGTATCGGCCAATATTGGCTTTAAAATGAACAATTAGAATCGGCCAATATGCTTATTCTTATTTTGCACAATGAATAAATATTACATACATTGAAAATCATTCTAAATTATGTCTCCATCTGCTGGTGGGCCATCACGATGAGAGTATGTACTGTATGCATAATATGATGTTAGTTCCTCTACAGAGGAGACTAATGATCACTAAAAATCGATATCTGTATCAGTTATCGGCCAAATAAGTTTTCTTATGTCGTCATATTGGATACTGGCAAAAAACCCAATATCGTGCATCCCTGTGGAGTTCTCTCAGTGGCAATGCTAACACGCTGATCTAAGCAGGCAGCATGTTTACCATGTTCACCTCGTAGTTTAGCGTGTAAGCATGTGTTGAGTTGGCATGGCCAGAAAAACATCAGCTGGACTGGAAACTAAATATAAATGCTTGAGGATCAGCTCATGTCTCCTGTCAGCATGGACGGGATAAATTATGTAGCATGTTTCAAGTGCCTTTTACCCAAAAGGTAATAAATTGATCGGTCAAGTCGAATAGATAGATATATATAATAGAATTTGGTGTAAGATGTCCCCTCACGAGAGCAGGGTTGTGTTCTCAGCTGTTCTGTTGTCTCTCGGTGTAACTGAAGCATCTCAAGGTGTGAATTTACGGTTTAATCTGGGTTAGATTTGCATGTCATCATGTAAACTGTTATGGAGCTCTGAGCTATGTATAGATCTCTGGTTTCTTAAAAGCAGGAAACATGCTCTACTGACAGTTGACCCCTCTGACATTTATAAACGGCCTGGTTAACTTTGAGGCTCAGAGGCATGAATGTACAACATGAACATGGTGTCAGCGAAGGCACAAAGCACCATATTATTACACCACTTTCTTTTCTTCAGAGAGACACTGTTACACTGATAACTTCTGAATGTTCTGGGGTGTGTGTGTGAGGCAGGGGTTTATCATCTGTGAACAACGTCCTTCTTTGTTCTGATTTTACTCAATTTGTGTTTCCTGTTTCTCGTCGGTTAATTAAGGCACCATAGAACACAAAATAAGTGACAAGTGACAAATTACTTCAAATTAGTATCCACACACAACTTCAACTTTATTTATTTATTTATTTATAAAGCATTTTTTATACAAACTTGCTGCCCAAAGTGTCCCACATAGCAAAATTAAAAATAATAAATAAAATAATAATAAAAAATAATAAATTTATAAGATAAAATAATCACCTAGGATAGAAATATTGTAAAATTTAAAAGAAATACTAAAATTTAAAAGCTAAGTCTATGGCATGGCTCCAAATTAAAAGCCAGATTAACAGCAATATTATTAATATAGACAGTGTGTTTTTGTCTTCTTGAGAGAAGACTTACTCCTCAAAAAATAAATCAAATCCCTCAACATCTAAATTCCTCATCTAGATGACTGGAGTCTCCCTGTACACTGTCATTAATTTTAAAGATGTGCTTTACAGTGACGACTCAAGTCGCCAGCTTGTGTTAAATGTATCTGTGACAGACTGTAAAACTGCCAGCTGCCTTTTCAACACTGTCACTACAGAACTGCTTTAAATAGATGACAGCCAGTAGGAATCCATTGGCTACAGTGTCTTATTGAAGCTAACAGTCATGGAGGCAGATCTATATTTATATTTATCGGGGTAATTGATTATACGCTACCAATATTAGTACATACAGTACTAACTCATTCCTTTAGAGGAATGCATTCATAGAAGTAATTATTCGGTTTGTTGTTTTGTACTTCAATCAAAAGTCAACGGGACCATCAGACCCTCCTGCAGAAACGACCTTACCAAGAGTTTTTACCAACAATTGTTACACTATCAAAGTTCTTACTGAACGACTGTGAGTGATAGATCATGTTGGAACAACAAAATACAAATACAGGAATAAATGTCGAAATTAACAAATATGTAAATCAATAAATAGATGCATTAATTTAAAGAAATTAAATGCAGTGGGTAGGACCTCCTACCTCATTAACATACAGACACAGAAATACATAAATATTGTTGTATATAAATGTAGCAACACATTTAAAATGTTTATGTTCTGTTTCATAATTAACTTTTATTTATTTACTTATTGACTTATTTCTCTATTTTTTCCATATTTATTCCAACATTAATTTATTCATATATTATTTTATTTATTTATTTCAGCATTTATTTATTTTATTTTTTATTGATTTATTATTTCTTCCTTTATTATCTTATTCCTGTTATTTATCTATATATTATAATATTTAATATTATATTATTTATTGTTTTATTTATTTATTTCCATATTTATTTAGTCATGAATTTATATATTCTTTTATCTGTGTATATATTTTATTTCTGTATTTATCTATTCTATTCTTTATTTATTTCCATATTTAGTTATGATTTTTTTGGGGTTTATTTTATATATTGATTGATTATTGTCATTTTTCATCCTCCATAGATATCAGGTTTTTTTTTTAGGGAAAAAAACAAACAAACTTCTCAACATGTTCCAGAGGAAAATGTGTGCAAGTGATTATCAGTATTGTTTTTTAAATAACTTTATGATCATATGCAAGCCTGTTGACCTTATGTCAATATAGTAGGTTTACATGCTTGTCAGTCTGCAATAATGGGCAATTTAAGACAGTAGTGGACTCTGTATTGGATAAATCTGCCGAGAAACAGAATTGTTTTTAAATGTAACTGTTATAAATAGGAAAAGTCACAGCTGACAAATAATTATTCCCAATTTAACATACAATAATTTGTCTTGGTAGCATTTGAAATTTTTGCTCATCTGTAGCGTCTTTTTTCACCTTAATTAGCGACAACCTAACCCTAAAACACAGAAAAACAATGCCGGTGTGATTTTACTGATAATCACATGTTGATGAAGCGGTGTATGAGGACACACTGGACATACACTCGCCCCTCTTGAGTCCTTTCCTTCACCTAAACATCCAGCGTCAGATTGTTTAAACATTCCTTTCCTAAAACCATCCATCAGCCGGAAAGAAAGGCCCAGCTCCTTCCCACACGACTCCTAAACCATCCAGCAGACTTTTCCCCGCTGACAGTACTTAAAACATTCATACCTCATGTTGTGTGACCCGCTGTTTACAGTGTGCCAACGAGTGCCGCACCCCTGTACCCGTCTCTACTCTGAAACCAAGAGTGTGCCTGTGTGGGAGGGTGGAGTCTGCCACTACCTGTAAGTCACATCAGGCATGCTGATACTCATCATGATAAATGTGGTGTTTAAGCTTCTAAATTGCAAAGCGGAAGAAAAGCAGAGATTAATTGTAACTGATGGATCCGTGTTTTATTCTTCACAGGTACAAAAGGACGTACAAAGTACAGCAGGATGTTTGTTATCGAGAGATCTGTGAACCGACGCCTCCAAAGAAAAGTCAGAGTGAGTTCAAAAAAGTGTCTGAACAGTGTTGAAGTCCATCAAATAAACCAATGCAGTTCTTTTCACACGCTGATGTTACCTTTCTTCACAGGCAGAAGAACAAACAGACAACAATAAAGGTTTGTTTTCTTTTACACAAGCAACATAATGATATTTTTAGACGCCGTAGAAGATCACCTGGCTTCATAACAACTCTCCTAAAAATGAGTCTTTCCTTCTTTTATTTCCAGAGCACTTGGATACTGATGAAAGGACTGTCGTCACTGTCATGTGAAAAAAACCTAACTTCAATTTTGGTGTTTATAATCTACTTGAAGTAACTGATTATGGTCATTTTTTTTGTGCTGTCAGAACCCACTGTAACATTTTAGAAGCAGATCATCATTCATCTGAAAATGAGGTTGTGTTTGTTCATTCCTGAGAGCTGTGTTTGCAGCGCTGCGCTTCACGAGAGGACTTCAGTCAATCAAATGAAAGAATGGTCCAGATCATTTATCGTTTGTGACGTTTGGTGACTGATCTTTGGTACAAACACATATGTATGCAAATATTAATGGTGAGCAGTCCGCTGTGCTGCATCAGAGACCTTATATACCTCATTTCCATGTCCATGCTGACACATTAGGAGAGGTTTTTATTATTTGTGATTCAGCTGCAGGTTTTGTCCCTCAGGGAAATAACTGTAGAGTGTTCCAATCTTTTCTTGATACACGCCCCCCTGATCTCCTGATAATGACGATGGGAAATATATGTTTTCTCCACACTCCAGAAATTCATCTCTTCCTCTGACAATGGTGCGCAGTATTATCTGTGTATAAATATCTTTCTCTGTGTCTTAGCAGGCATCACTGCTCGCTCTTCTGTAAATAGTGTTTATAGGCCATTTTGTAGGTGAATATTTTAATAATAAAAATGTTAAAATGTTTCCTGCCTCTGGTGTCTTTTTGGGTTTATTTTTGCATCGTGGATTTCATCTTAAAACAGTGAGCAATGTCTTATTGCAGCATCCATTTTACATGTATGCGTAGGCAACGCAGTCACCACAATAAATGTTTGTGCAAACCACAGATATGTTACATTTAAATGTAATTTGATTTAGTGGCTATGTTGAAACTTAACATTTCAACAACGCTGTGGTTAATGTGTCGTTATGTTTGAGCACAAATACCACTTGGTTATGGTTAGGAAAAGTCCATGTTTTGGCTTAAAATAACTGTTTTTAGGGCACAATCTCCGCTGGAAAAATGACAAGTTACACCCACATGTGATGCCTAAAAAGCCACTGGAAAAACAGCAGTTGGTTGTTAAAAAAGTTGCTTGGGTCGCTACGAAACACTCATGTTTGGTGGCTAAATATCCACTTGAAACACAGCTGTGTTTTACTACAAAACAGTTTTGTGCCTAAGAAGTTAGTAGAAAAACAGTGGCAGGTCACTAAAAAAGCTGCTGTAAAAACAGCAACAGGTCGCTACAAAAAGCCACTGCAAAAACAGCGATGAGTGACTTTAAAACGCCCATGTCTGGTGCCTTTAAAACAACTTGAAAATCAGTGACAAGCACTAATATAACCTCCAAATTTGGTGCCTAAAAAGCCACTGGAAAAACAGCGATGGGTCCCTAAAAAAGATGCTAGAAAACCGGTGACAGGTTTCTACAAAAAAACACAGGCCTAAAAAGTTGCTGTAAAAACAGCGATGGGTTGCTAAGAAACACCCACGTGGTGCCTGAAAAGCTACTGGAAATACAGTGACAGGTCATTAAAGAAGCAGTTGGAAAACCAGCAACAGATCACTACAAAACAGCCGTGTTTGGTGCCTAAATAGTTGTTGGAAAAACAGTGATGGGTTGCAAAAGAAGCAGCTTGTAAAAAGCAACATGTCACTCAAAATACAGTGATGACATCACCTGCACTTGTGGATGAAAAAGTCAGCCCACCCACTACATCACTTTAGAAACTTTGTTAAGATACATAGAAAACATACAAACATAACGTCTTTGTGTTTTGCAGAAAATGTACAAATCCAAAAAATCCTTGTGGTGACTGAGCTGTCGTGGGAGCATGATAAATATTTTCTTTTCAAGCAAGTAATCTCAATTGTCAAGTAATGGTCCGGATAGTTTAGACATCACAAAAATCACCTGGCTGGGAATATATTAATAATAGTTTATCAGGAGGAGGGAAGTCAGACCAAAGCCAGTTTCATTGAATGCACAAAAGTTTAATTGAAAAACAGTTTATTATTTTGAATGGTTTATTTAAAGAAGGAATAGTGTCCATCACACTGAAGATGTAAACTGCTAGCTAGCTAAAATAGTTTTAATTTGACTGGTGAAACAGGCAGCTTTACACCCAGGTTAAAGGGCAGGGCCCAGTGCCTCCCTCTGTTCATATCACTGGAGAGCCACGATTGAAGACCACTGACCCTGAAACCAAACTAAAAGTAATATAATTGTATCTTTGAATTTCAGAGCAGATGTCTTAGTTTCAGCGGCCTCTGTAAAATTACGCCCCTCTGCCTCTAAAAAGCTTGTTTCTCATTATGTAGTAGTTTTGGCATGTTGAGGATAATCACCCCTTATTCCCCACTTGTTCCCCAGACCTGCGGTTTCTGTGCTGCCTTCAATGACCCTCGGAATGTCCCAAGCTGTGTGTGCCTTTTACCAACCCTTCCCACTGAAGTGCTTAAGGTTGGATGTGAAACAAATAGACTAAGATTGAATTTGATTTGATTCAATTTATTAGTAGTGACAGCAAAGTTAAAGGTAAAGGTAGCAGTTTACATCCATGTATGTCCAGACTTATGACCTTGTAAGTATGACTCTTTAATTTCTCCTAGCTATTTGGGATCAATAGGACCTGATAAGTATAAAAAACGAAACATTGTCAACAATAATTAAGTCCCAATGTCTTCAAACGAGACAACAATAAAGTCTGGATGTCCTCGAACAAGTACTCCCTAATTAACTATGTCTTCGCTAATTACTGTTGCTAAAATGTGTTGCCAAACTGAACTACAAACATTACTGATATTAAGTAAACAGGTTTCAACCATAAAATGTGATCAGGTTTTGGACATTATCCACGTTTGTGTCGGGATCAGCTGCAGACTGACTTGGCAGAGATGGCTGCCATCTTTTTACATGGATTAGTGTATTGTGGCCCCACTGCCACTAGATGGCACAAAAAAAGTGTCCACGAACGAGGACAACAGGTCGAAGTTAAGAATGAAGTATAAGGTCAAGTAAACCCAAAATGTGATGTCGTCATATGAGGACACAGGGTCTCAGGAGTACGGAAGCATATTGCATTCACTTGACAAATAAAAAAAAAAAGCCTGTTTTTCTGAGTAATTTTTTCTGTTTTTCGGAGTAATTTATTTATTTTTCTGTTTTTCGTGCTAATTTTTTCTGTTTATCGTGGTAATATTTTTTCCTGGACGAGGAGACGAGATACTAAAATCTCGCGAGAAGCTTCCACCTGGCACCTGCAAGTGACCGGTGCCTGCGTAAAGTCGACAAACTAATAACACCATCTATATGACTTAAAGACAAGAGTATCTCCCAGTGTCTCAAACCCAAAACAAAGTAAAACTGGATTAAACTAAACAAGCGGGTGATGTTTGCTTCCATTATATTGAGCTCTCAGGCAAGGAATGAAAGCATCTGTTGTTCTATTGCTCCCTTAACTCAGAAAAAAATACTCAGAAAAAAAAATGACTCAGAAAAACAGAAAAAATTACTCAATAAAACAGATTTTTTTTTAAATTTGTCAAGTAAATGCAATGCGCTTGCGTACAGGAGGATATGGATGTTGCTGCAAAGATTTGAGTATTGCTAATTATTGATTATTAAATCAAAGATGTGTCAACCACAACAGGGAAGTAATGGTGAAATCACAATTTAAAAAATAATTCCTCTCCTTTTATGGGCCAAAATTGTTTGTAAATTGTGTAAATTTAAATGCAGTACAAAAATGAATTCAAACTACTCCTCCTCAGCACTGGTACTTGTTTAATGTCATATTCTAACTGGTTAAATGCTTTTTTGGTTGGGTGTGAATATTTCCGACAGCCCCTGAAGGCAGCATCCCACTCCTGGCTGCCCCCCTCCTGCTCCGACTGAAAGCTGAGATAGTGAGGAGGAAAAAGCGACGGAGCGCAGACAGGCAGCCTGTGGAGGGGGAGAGCTGGATGTATTAGCCTCTCTGCTACTCTAACACACATCTTTCCTTCTCTCGTTTCCGCCTGTTCAAACCAAAGCGCCTCGATGCGGCGGTGTGTGTTTTGTGTGCTGGGAAAACGTCGTAAATCGTAACATTCAAACATTCACCGACAGTCTGACCGCGGACGGTTAGTTAGCACGACCCGACGAAAGTTAGCCTGCTCCGGCTAACTTAGTTAGCCTGCTCCCAGCTAGCAAGACGAGACAAAAAACAGGCTAGTGGAAAAAGGAGTGGGAAAGTGGCGCTGCGGCGGAAAGTAACTCGTAATGTTGCCTCCCGGGATTAACTTCAGATACGGATGAGAAAGAAGTTGGCGAGCGGGGAACACCGAGAACAACCGACGGCCACTGATATGTTGGGGGTGATTCACGGCTCTGGCAGCCCGCCTGAGTCCCGAGGTTGGCCACACTCGGTGCTGTGGAGGCTCGGGGGCTTCTTCTTCCTCCTGCTGCTGGAGGGGGCCGGCTGCCTGGCCAACCCGAGCAGCACCTCTGGCTTCAACAACAACAACAACAACAACCCGAGTGTCAACATCTACATGAGCGTCGAGGAGGTGAAGAAGCTGCTGGGTAAGAAGGCCTGCATGTACAGTCAGCTGTCTGCAAACTTTGTGACCACTGACTGAGTCAGGGCACACACACACACACACACACACACACACACACACACACACACACACAGGGAATTTACTTTGGATTATTTATTGGTGCTTAACCTAAACATTAAGAGTAATGGAAGAAGTATTCAGAGCCATGAGTAAAATTACTAATACCACTCTGTAAGTGTTAATATCACACTAAAAATACTCTGTCACAAGTAAAAGTCCTGAAATATCGAAATATGCTTAAAATGCAGCAGTGGAAAAAAGTATCCAGATCCTTTACTTCAGTAAAAGTGCTATTAACACACTGTAGAAAATCTCTGTTTCAAGTAAAAGTCCTGCATTGAAAATCTTAGCATCAAAACATACTTTAAGTGCAGTGGCGGAAGAAGTAGCTTGAACTTTTACTTAAGTAAAAGTACTAATAGCACTCTGTAAAAATACTCTGTTACCAGTCCTGCATTCAAAATATACTTGATGTGCAACGGTTGGAGAAATATTCAGATGCTTTACTAATGTAAAAGTGTTAATACCACTCTGTAAAAATACTCTGTTATAAGTAAAAGTCCTGCAAAATCTTGGCATCAAAATGTGCTGAAAATGCATTGGTGGAAGAAGTAGCTTTTACATAAGTAAAAGTACCAATACCACACAAAAGTTATTCTGTCACAATGATTAAGAATCTCAGCATCAAAATATACTTAAAAGGCAGCAGTGAAAAAAGTAATCAGATCATTTACTTAGGTAAAAGTATTAGCAATAGCACCACACTAAAGTGACTGTTGCAACTAAAAGTCCTGCAAGTCTTGGCATCAAAATATACTTAAAGTACAGTGGTGGAAGAAATATACACATTCTTGAATTTAAGTTTAAGTATTAATACCACACTAAAATTACTCTGTTACAAGGAAAAGTCCCACATTCAGAATCTCAACATCGAAATATACTTAAAGTGCAGCAGTGGGAAAAAGTATTCAGATCCTTTAATTGAATAAAAGTACTGATATCATGCTGTAAAAAAATCTGTTTCAAGTAAAAGTCCTGCATTTAAAATCTTAGCATCAAAATATACTAAAAGTGCATTGGTGGAAGAAGTATCCAGATCCTTTACTTAAGTAAAAGTCCTGCATTGAAAATGTGACTTAAGTAAAAGCATGGTTACTGTCAGCAGGAAAATGCACTTGACGTATTAAAAGCAAAAGTACATAATGCAATAAATGATGAGAAGCTGAAAACTATTTTTTTAAAATAAAAATATCAAAAATATTTCTGTACATCAACTTATTATTATTATTATTAATATGCTAAAATATTTCAGCTGTACTCTAGGCCTATATGACCCATCACATTTTATAAACTTTTATGTTTTAAAAACCTAAATGTGTAAAGTAACTAGTAACTAAAGCTGTCATTTAAATGTAGTGGAGTAGAAGTATGAAGTAAGATGAAAAGAAAAGACTCAAGTAACGTACAAGTACCTCAAAATTGTGCTTAAGTACAGTACTCTTGTGTAAATTTACTTGTGCCAAAAGTAAAAATTCTGCAGAATGGATCATTTCAGAATAATATATTAGATTATCTGATGATAGTTGTGATGCATTAATGTGTCATTGTTGCAGGTGGTTAAGGTGGAGCTGATTTCAACTGTTTTATATACTGCTGTGCTGGTAACTTAATCCACAATAATATGATATAAGTTATTAGTAATGATAATAAATCAACAAAAAAAATACTAAAAAGGGACAATATATCTGAATAAAAATGAAAGAGTGGTGCAGGTTTTTCTTTAAGAAGTGGTTATGTGCAGAAACATTGTTCAAGGAATGTGCAGAAGATGTTGTGATGCAGTTGTGTCAGTGTGTCCCTCACATCTGCACTGTAGTCAAACATTACAACCTACACTCATTGTGTTTAAAGAGCAGCCGTAGTGTTAAATACAACATGAGTCCATTTTAATTTGGGTGTAAATGCTCCCTGGCCCTCAGTGCAGTGTGAGACTTTGAGCCAGAAACCACAAGTTATGCTGTAAATCTGCAATGTTAGCCGTAATGAATAAATGAAAAAGTCACATTTATCGTCAGAAATTGCAAATTTGTCATAACGAAGTAACGATGACATAACGGAAGAAAACAACATCACTTCTTATTTAAAATGCCTCGTGCTGTGTGTGTACATAAAATTAACGTTTGCCGTTAAATGGACCTCACACCATCACAGACATAGTTGACATGTGGGCAGTAATTGACTTGTATGAGCTGTGCTGTAGATATTAGCACCACTACAGTATTTAAGATGTAATACATTACAAATACTGTGCACATCATATCATTTGTGGATCTTAAATATTATTTAATGTTCTCTTACACAATAAAACCCCAAAGTTCCATGATTAAGAAAACAGGCTTGAAGCTTGAAGCAGCTTCACAGCTGTTGTGTGTTTGGACGCTGGGCTGCATCAGCAAAGGTATGCTGATGTGTCATCAGGAATTTTAGAAAGGGGGAAGTGACTAAGCCATACATTAAAAGAGCAACCAGAGCAGGGATGACTGTGGTCGAGTGTCAGAGTTAGGTTTTACGAAGTGAGCTGCAGGGAGGTGAGTTTGGTCCAGTGCTGTTGGAGTTCATTATGTGGCCGCACAAGATGCAAAGTCTAATGTGTGATTTGGGCCAGGGGCGCTGTGGCACATTTAACTGCCTTGGCCATATTGAGCCACTTGTATTTGAGCTTTACTGTACATTAGGGCTGCAACTGTTGATTATTTTCATGTTAGTTAATCTGTTGATCATTTTCTTGTTTCTTTTTACTTTATTTTATTTTTTTATGATTTTTATTTTGATCAGAGAGAGACATACGGAATCCTTTCAGCGCAATTACGCACACAAAAAACATGCACAATAAAATGTGACGCATATATCCCTTATACGGTTGCACCGAAACACATTCTCCCATCATTGCTCTCTCTTTCATTTTACAATTTCCAAATAACAACATCTGAACAAAGTATGTCAAACCTTCATCACTCCTTTCTCTATGGAGATCTACTCGCAGCATCTTCTTCCTCAGTTGTCTCAATAGTTCATAGTCTGGTACTTCAAATCATGTAAGAAGGTACTTAGAGCAGTTCTGGTCTCCGCAAGCTTAAATATCTGATCCATTTTGACCACCATCTCTTGAATTTCTCTGATTGTAGTTTTAAAGCGAACGTCTGTCTTTCCATGGTATAGATTTCATAAACAGTTCTTTGCCAGTCCTCCAGTGTTGGTGCGTTTGGTTGTAACCACCTCCTTTTCACATCATTAAATATCTATCTGCTATCGATTGGGTGTACAAGGCCATGGTACCCAGATACATTGACAGGACATCAAATGGAATAAAAGTTTGAAATATGTATTCCAGACATTCATGAATGTCATACCAGTAAGACAAAAGTTTCAGACAATCCCAAAATAAATGATAATGGTTGGCTAAATTTGAACCACACATCCTCCAACAATTTGTTCCAGACTATTTTCTTGTTTCATTGATTTGTTGTTTTTGTCCCACAGCCTAAAGGTAGTCAGTTTACGGCCATAGAGAAGTAAATAAACCAGAAAATATTCACATTTAAGAGGCTGAAATCAGGTTTTTGACTTTTTTTTTTCTTAAGAAATTATTCAAATAAAACACACCAGGGCTGCATCTAAGGATATTTTCATAATTGTTATATCTGCCCAGTATTCTATCCAATAATTGATTCATCGTTTTGCCAATAAAATTGGAGAAAATAGTAAACATATCTTGCGTTCTTTGCCAGAGCCCATGGTGGTGTCTGCAAGTGTTAGTTTTTTGTGTAACTAACAGTCTAAAAATCAAGGCAATTCAGTTTATTATCATATGTGACCAGGGTTGCAGCGATATTCGGGTTTTAAGGTATATCGTGATGCAAGGAGTTACGATTATCGTACCGTGTTCCTTTGCTTATCTATGATATCAGAAAATCTATGATATTTGGAAAGGGAGACTTTTTACACATACTTCCTTTAAATAAAAATCAATTATAGTACAACTTTTGTTCAGCTAAAGATAACACTTCTGTTCATTCTGACTGATAATAATATAAATTCTGTAATACTGCAGTACTGATACCGAATGTTGGGCGGTTTTGCCGGCAGGAAACAGCTGATAGCAGGAATTAGCGAGCAGCTAGAAGCAAGAGGGAACACAAACCTGACAGACACTGTAAAGATGAGCAACTGGGGAGACGAGGATTGCGCGCCCTCCTTGTCCTCGCAAACAAAGAGGCCGTTAACTGTCACATGATGGGAACGGTGAAGGACTGACCAGCCGCGGCTTCCCTCGGAGTACGTCACTGTTTACGTCACATGCTGAGCTACACGTTTTGTTACTTGCTGCACTCCCCGATTTTGTTTTTATACTACCAATGCTGAAAGAAGACTGATTGGGCTTTCCTGCAAATTTGCACAATTCCAATCTAAAGAGGGCTAAAGAAAAGCAAAAAATTCTCACATTTAAGAAGCATTAAACCAGCAGATGTTGGACTGTCTTTGCTTTAAAAATTACTAAAAAAAAAATTACTCAAGTGATATTTTCTAACAAACCTCTGTCTGAGATAGCAAACATCTTTTGAAAAATTGCCCCAAAAATTACTGAAATGATTATTCGATTATCAAAATAGTTTAATTAGCTAATCATCGCAGCTCTACTTTACACAAAGATAAAATAAAAACTTTCTAGACCTTTAAAATACACAGAATTGTGCTGTTTTTACGTCTCATTGTGGCTGCTCTTTAGTGTAGGTGTCCTCCTGGTGCCAGTGGGATTGAGCCAGTCTATGCATTGCTCCTAAATTGTTAATTTTGGGTTTACTGGAGATGTGTCGAGGGTGCAGTTTGGAGCCAGTCATTTCCCATGTGAGTGCCACTTTACGGTTTAATGAACGGGTAGAAGTGCTAGTGTGTGATGTCTCTGTGGAGGGAGGAAGCTGATGTTGCAGCTTTCCAAACTGACTAATGTGCTGCTGCAAATGAATGCATCATCATCTTTTAGTGAATCAGATGTGATTTGGTTGGACTCGATTCAATTTGTCCAGGATAAAATGTGTAGGGGTGTCCAGGTTTTGAACAGGAAGTTGTGTTGGCTAACTTGAGTTAGTCATTGCTGCCAGCTTGTTACTGTGTTAACCGAAGAGGCTGCTTTTAGTCTCTGGCACTTTGACATTAAACTATCACTCATTGTGCTGTTTAAAACAAACATTTCAGCTCCTTTGCTCCTCTCTGTAATCTGACTGGTGTTGAACCGTGGGCTGACTCTGTCCCTTTTGGTTCCTCTTGTTCTCCATCACGCTATAGATAATCTTCTGCTGCCAGACGAGGGCCTCTCTTGTGGTTTGCTTGAAACCTTGTCTGGTCGTGTGGAGAAATCTCTTAATGTTTGACAACTACGTGTGCGGAGCTAAAAGTATGCGTGTGGACAGAATCTTCCATGATGCAGTTGCAACTGTAGGAAAAAACATGTTGGAGGGAAGTGAAGCTGGCATCGACTTCACATTAGTGATATGCTGCTGGGGAGCCTCACTGCAGAGTCATGCAGAGATCTGAAGTTTGCAGCTGCAGCAGAGGTCTTGTCGCAAAACCACAGACTCATCAGTTAGCCTAATGGACATAATGAATCAAAATGTAGATTCATATTTTCTCTGTATGAAAACTGATTGATCATGTGCATAGATGAGACATGACGTGTACTGTAACATTGAAATGGTGAATGGATTTGACGTGTGTGACAACATCACTTGGCAAAGCCTGTGAACGATTTAATTTCCTCCACTGATTTCAGTCTGCCCGTCTGTTGGTGCCCAGATTAGGGTGCTGCTGCTTAGCGCACAGTTTCTCAGTTTGTCTCAGTGCCCAGCTGCTACCAGCACTGCATGCTCACATGCTCAGACATACATGCCTTCAACTTCCTGCGGACAAAAAAAGGAATGTAATCTCCTAAAATTGCTCTCTGAACCACAGTTGGCGTGTGTGTGTTTACGGGAGTTTCTGGAGAATCTTGCAGCCCGTTTACACCTGGTATTATCACGCGTCTTGCCTGATCCAATCACAAGTGGAATGCTATGTCTGTCTGTTCACACCTGGCGTGAGAATGCATCTCGAGTGACCACTTGTGGTCGCATCTCACTTCCCTCGCTATTTCGAAATAATCACATGAATAATTTCAATTTGCCAAGACCAAAAGTGTTGTTTGCAACTGGTGGGAGCTTTGACATGCAATATACACACTTATAGCCTCAACTATTTAAATTGAGTATAATGCTGTTTAATTGTAGGGCTGCACACAGCATACAGCCTTTCTTTGCCCTGCTCTCTCTCTCTCTTTTCATCATGAGACGCGCGCTGCTGCTGCTGCGATAGTATGAGCTCCATGCTTGGGTCAGTTGGTAGGAGTCCGACTGTCCACCCACACACACACAGTGACCAGGCTAACTGTGAGCATTACATGGCTAACTTTACCTACAGGTTATTAACAGTAAAAAACAAAGTCAAGCTGTCTTATCCGGTGGGGCGTCAGATAAGCAAAGAAGTCAGCTGAGTAGGCAGTCCTTCAATGTTGACCAGGACACATAGTGTGGTGCGGGGATGATGTTTTTTTTGTAGGCCAGCATGGAAGTTAATATTGCCCTGGTTCCCTCGAAAAAAAGCCACTGAGTTATTTCCATTGGATTCATTTTGGAAAACAAGCTCTAATGCTAACAAAAGTTTATGATATGAACACCACCTAAATGTTTTTTAAGCCTAAATGTAATTGCCGGAAGTAAAAAGCTAACATTAGGCTAAAGTCGATTTTGGCATGATGGTGTTCTGTAGTCTCATTCAGCCCCTTGTTAGCTTCAGAACTCACCAGTGGGGTATTTACTGACATATTTTATGTCGCAGAACAAAAAGTAAAAGTCTCTTCAGCTCATGTCAGCCACAGACCTTATTTCAGGCATCTAACTGAAGACCCAGTGACTTAAAGATGAGTGAACCAAGAGTGCTAAAATGCTAACCCACATCTGGGTTTTAGGACTCATTCCTGCACTTCTATTTACGTCCATGGGGCCCAGATCACCTCCAGATGTGGTCTGAGTGATTGGAACCCAAGACACATTGAGGATGCATTGGGTGCAAGCTCACCTGTACTTAAAGCTGTCCATTTGTGATGCGATCACCCAGGACACATGTTAATACCAGGTGTAAACAGGGCCTTGTGTTTAACAGAGCAGTATCTGGAGCACCAGGTGTTGACAGGGACTGTGTGATGATCTAATTGTACTGCTGGGGCATTAGAAGATGTTCAAGGTATCCATGGTATATTTCGGTTTGCTCTGTGTGTTGTCTTCATTTGTTATGTCAGCAAATTAATATTTGTGTTGAGTCCAAGCTTGTCATTAAGTGTATAATAACAGCTGTGTTAGCAAGCTGTAAGAGGTGAGATACGAACTGGAGCTTACCTTGTTTGATGCTTTGCACACCACAAATGCAGGGCAGGAGTTTTTGCTGTGGTCTCTGCTTTTTAAGTAGATGGACCCTCCGCTCAGGATTTTACTCTGATAACTTTAACAAACAACGTGACTCTCAGGGGGTTGGTAAGGAACAGGAAAACGTCATGCCTGAATGGAAACGGGGTTTTGCCTGCACAGCCTGTTTGTCTGTGGATGAACTGCAGGCATCATCCCTGATTGTTTTTGCATATGACTAACGGGGAGTGAACTGGCTGTTTCAACCCAGCTCCCCACATGCATTCCTGCCCTCAGCTCCCACATCAGCTGTGTCTCAAGACCCGCATCCTGGGCTGGAATTGTGTTGCAGCTGCCAGCTCAAATTCAGTTACTTAAAGGAATACTTCATCCATAGAATCAGTCTTTGCTGGACAGCAGTTGAAGAATGCTAAAAATCCCTGCAACCTATTGTTTGTACAAAACACCGTCAGTTGCATGACCCACATTGAATGAGCTGCTTCCAATTTGGGTGAAAAACTGGCAAGATCACACTTTATGTTTTTAGATGTGAAGCCACCTCATTGATCTGAACTTCAGTGTGTACAGTTAGATATTTCTGGGGTGTAATGAAGGTCCATAATGGTTAAAACAGATAGTTAGTGAAACAGATTGTAAAGAAATTAGATTAGAGAAGAAGTATAGTCCTGGGCAGGAAACAACAGATATAATTCAGTCCCAGTGGAGAGTCTGTGAAGCACCACAGGGCTTGAAGTACTTTTTCTGTGCTGCACTGGTGCATGTAACTTCTTAAATTACATTATTAATTTTTTTTTTTTACAGCACCATTTGGTGTATCGATCCTTTTTCCTAGCACTGAAAATTCAGCAAACCTCCAAAGGAAAACATTTATTCATTGTGAGAGTTTAAAAACGAGGACATTACAATTTAATTTGAGCTTCCCTTCACTGTACGGTGAAACTCCCTCAATTATTATATGGTCATAGGAGCATTTTTGAACAGCTTTTCAGCAAATCTAGTATGTGTTATTCTATTAGGACTTCTTTTTTGATGTCACATATTCAAGGAAATGTATAACATATAATGTGGACTGAATTACTAGCCCTTTTTGAACAGGAATTGTGCAAATTTGCAGGAAAGCCCAATCAGTCTTTTTCAGCATTGGCAGTATAAAAACAAAATCAGGGAGTGCCGCAAAATGCCACCTACCTACTTTTGTTTATACAGAATGCACCTTTTTCGGGGAAGTGGGGGGCGTGAGCAAGTAACACAACGTGTAGCTCAGCATGTGACGTAAACTGTGACGTGGGAGGGAAGCCACGGCTGGTCAGTCCTTTGGCGACTCTCTCATAAGTTGGCCTGTTCTTCACGGTCCTCGTCATCTGACGGTTAATGGCCTCTTCGTTTGCAAAGACAAGGAGGGCACGCAATTCCTTGTCTCCCCAGTTGCTCATCTTTACAGTGTCTGTCAGGTTTGCGTTTCCCTCTTGCTACTAGCTGCTCGCTAATTCCTGCTATCAGCTGTTTCCTGTTTATCCACCGCCAGTGGGTTGCACGTGCAGCGTCATCAACAGCTCCTCCCACATGTCTTCAACAGCCCCTCCCGTTGTGGAAGGCTGCCTCGGTCTTTTTAAACTAAGAGGGTTCCACAAACATGATTACCTTACGAGGCGGAAAAAAATTAGGCACCTCGGATCAACTCACCAATCCGGCTCTGTGTGTCTAAACGTTCGCAGCTTGGCGGCAAAACGGCCCAACATTCGCAGAAAATCTGGCAGTGTAAAAGGGGCTATTGTTGTAATACCAGTTTTTCTTCGTCCATTTTAGCTACTCAAAGTACAGGCACCATAACAGCATAACTAGACATACATCAAAATATGAGGCTTGACCACAGTTTTGTATATGGTGCTGCTGTTGCCTTTTGCTGCTCTGTCTTGTCTGTCCATGTGATGTCGCTGTCCTCTTATTTGCTGGAACACTATCAGATATAAATGTTTTTCATTGTGTGAGAAAATTGACATGTGGCATGAGAGTGTGTGAAAAATGTCAATTGCATGCGTCTTGCAGTCAGTGCATGAAGAGTTGGCAGCTGTGCCCAATGTACAGTCTGTACCAAGTTACCGTACGTGCATGTAAAGCTGAGACTTCCATGTGCAGCTGATATTTTAGATGCACTGCCCTGCATATGATAATTAGACAGGGAACTCATTATGAACTGTTTTATGTCGCCAATTAAGTTAAGTTGTAGGTGACTTTAACACAACCCTTTTTTGGGCAGTTTGGAGTTTATATTTAATGTTCTGTGGTTTACATATACATATATATGTGCACATGGTATTTTGAGCCCTGCACCAGAAAAATGGCATTCACGGTTTTCTAGGCCACACGTTGACATATTGACATGTCTTATTTTGTCCAGCTGTCCGCCAAAAACCCAGACATGTTCACTTTACAATTATATAAAACAGAGAAAAGCAGCAAATCCTGACATTTGAGAAGCTGTATCCAGTGATTCGTTTCGGCATTTCTGCTCGAAGAATGACTTAAACGACATCAGAATAGTTTCAAGCAGCAAGCAGGTACCACGCCAGAAGGTTTTTTATTTTAAAGGTTGTTCGGAAATGTATGAAGATTGTCGTGAGAGACGCTGCATCACACTTCTCACTTAACACCAGGGGTAACCCTCGACTACATTCATAAGGCCCATGACCCGAGCTATGACATTGGTTTCACAGGCTACAATAGTGTTCTTTCTTTGTGTTTCCTGGCATTCTGACCATCCATGTGATCATTACGAAGATGAGGGATGAAGTAAAAATAAGATTTCTGTACATTAACTCGCTGTCTCCTATAATAATGACCTTTTTGAGCCCAGTTTTCCATGGTCGACCAGGCAACACATTGCTCTGAGGAATTTTTCTTGGTGGAAAGTCAGCACTAAGAGAGTCTGTTTTCTAGTTCTTACATGGCGTGCTCACTGTGTCACTGGTCTTACTGCTCACTTTAGTATTGCTAGGCTTTTCCAGTCAAAGCAAAACCGTAGCTTCACAGTCCCCAACCAAAATTAGTATTGTGTACACAAAATAAGCAGCTCCCTATAAAGTGATTTTTCCGATACTTGGCTTGTGTGAAGAGGATGTTGTGTGCAGCTACAGTTGTGGACAGATTCTAATCAGGCAAACGCTTGTGACTTCCAACAGGGAGGCAATGTGGACATTTTTTCCTCTGGTCCATCAGGTGAGAAGGTCAGTTGGTGTGAAGAAGTATTTCACAGCTTGAAAGATGGTCTTTTCACAAAACTGAAGTGGAAAGACTCAAATACTTTTGAAATTGGTGCAACATGACCAGAGAAAACAGAGGCAAAGGGCTGTGGCGTTTGCTTTTTTCTCAAGAGGTAGAAAACCAACATCTGCTCGAATTGCATCGCACCAATTCAATTAACACTCTCGCGAGTGGGTGACGTAACGTGAGTTGGTTTTGGCTTGTCTGAGAACGATAATGCGGCCGGCAGGCAACAAACAATCTTGTATTACAGGAAAACAGTAAGCTAGATGAGAACAAGGCAGCACATCAACAGAATCTTGGTTCATATCTGATCAGCACTGCTTAGGTTTATGGTTTGATCTGAGTTTGTTCTTGTTCTTAGTTTGCCTAGAAAGAGGAGGGCAGGTCCTTCTCTCAATCTGCTTATGTCCTCTTTGAGCCTGTGGTAGCGGTGGGCTAGAGCTCGCCTGATTGGACCCAACCTGACCTGACAGGTTGGGCCTGGGAAGGACAGAAAATGAGAGAAAGAGAGGGGGTGGCACTGCAGGGCAACTTGATTACCAGTGTTTGCTTCTGCCTCCCCAAGTGATGATCATGGTCTGTGTACCGCATCGCCATGGAACGCCATTTTTACGAGACACTCAGAGGGGCACAGCCCACTCTGCTGAAGCTAGGGGCAATTTAGAGTTACCTAACATGCATGTCTTTGGATTGTGGGAGGAAGCCGGAGAACATGCAAACTCCACACAAAAGGCTTTAGCTGGCCGTCGAATTCAAACCTGGAATCCTCTTGCTGTGAGGCAACAGTGAAAACCACTGCACCACTGTGGCACCCTGAAAAAAATAATAAATGAAACGTTATATGGAATAGAGTTTTTACAGTAGATATTGGAGTTTTTTTTAAACTGGGCTAGGGCCAAAAACTGCTGCCGTCGGTCGGGCTTTGGTTGGACTTGGACAGAAAATGTGCGGGTTCGTGTAAGGTTGGACCTGATCTTTTGGGCCGGATCAGAGCTCTGTGACGGGCTTACAAAAATTGTGGAAACTGAAGTTTTAGCAAGAGCCCTAGAGTCAGTGAAAATCTGCCAGATGACGTGTACATTTTTGCTGACAAATGAGCAGCTCATTTACACATACTACCCACGTTGTTATGACACAAATCAAGTATCCCTTTAATTTTAGCTGCGCATGCAAAAATGGAAACATCCAGGTCCTCAAAAATGTGAGCAAGTGTGTAAAATTGTCCTCATATTCTGAGGAGCCAAGTGCATGTCGGCTAACCAGCCTACCTCCCCTCCTCCCATGAGCTGAAAGGCAAGCAGGGGCTTTGAAAAAGAGCCTGTGAACAGTGAGGAGTGATTGGCAGCAGCATTCATTTCCTTCATGCCACTCTCCAAGGATCCTGCGGTTGAATAGGGGAGCCCCTGCTTTCACATCTTTTGTCTGAGAGCTGCTGCACTCAGACAAAAGATGGGTGGTTGCTTTACAGGAGCAACCACCAAATTGTTGCTCTTGTGTTAAAATGAGAATATTGGCATTGGAAATGTACAATCATGTTTTCTTTCCCAACTTTGTCTCTTACGACAGTAAACGCCACAAGAGTTTGAGTTCTGTTGTAATCCTGTTGAGACCACTGCCACGCTTGGGTTGCACTGATTTAATCTGGCCGTCATTTTGTCGTCTTGCCTTCCAGTCTCTGCTGGCATTTCTTAAACAGAAGCTAATTTAGTTAGGAAACACACCTTTCTCAACTAAAAAAAAAAAAAAAACATACAAAAATATTTGACCTTGTGCGCACAATCCGCGCTTTCAAACTGCGGCCGTACTCACAAAGCTGCCCATGTAAAACAGCATCCAAAAATAGCGTGAGACGGTGTGCGTGAGACTTCTGAAATGACCTGTTAGTCTGCCTCAAACTGCTAATCATTTTTTCAGTAAACCATTTGATATTTGTTGAGTAAACTAAGGAGCCCCTTCAAGCAACAAATAACCATCAACGAGGTGCCTATAAAGGGACAGCGGCAGACAGTCTCACTCAGATTCCTTCCCCCTGCCTTCATCCTCAGCTGCCCTCGGGCCACTTCATGGAATAAAAGAGGAAACTGATGTATGGTTTCTTTTGAAGTGAATCAAAGAAAACCACAGAGATTGTGACTTAATGTGTGTTTTTCTTCTTGCTGTAAGATGCTTTCAGATGTGACTATTTTTGCAACCAGAGCTGCTGGTGCTGTCTGGCTGTAAAAAGTCAGTTGGTGTCTTTGGTTATACTTTTCAAAGAACACACTACGTCATTATGACTTTATTCTACATTGTTATTGTGCTTTCCTTTTTAATTTTTTAAACTTTGATACTCATGCTTTTCTTCAGTTGCTGGAGGTAAAGAAACTTGAGTTGGATTTTTGTTGGGACATGCACCAAAGCTTGGCTATGCCTAATCTTTCCTTTGGAAAGAAAGGTGTGCAGCTGCCAGAGAGAAAGACTCAGGGAAGTTTCCATCCAAATATGGCAGAAATTTTAACCAAATTTGTCTGTCTGCAGATGAGTGCTGTTTATTCTTCAGGAAGATTCAAGTGTTTACCACGCCTCAAAGGTTACTGTAGGCAAACTCAAATCATGTACCCACTCCTGTAGACTTCATAACCTGGATGATGAGTTCAAGAAAAACAACTCTTAAGTGCCCTGCATCTCCAGAGAGATAACTGTGACAGGGGATGGCATGTCAGGAGATTTCCTGCTGAATTTTTTAGCCCAATGCCTCATGTTAGGGTGGATGTTTGAGAGCAAAGCGTTGCTATTTGATAACTGTTTTTATTTTATAAAGCAACCAGCAAGTCTTGTGATCATTTAAAATTAGCACTTAAAGCCCAGCTTATTCTGAATCTGGTTTGAATATGTCATCAGTCATACTATAATTATCATGTCCAAGTTTCCCTGTGGTTGAGCCAAGTTTTCACCAAGTCAGTGATCTTGTTATGAATGATTATGAATTAGCTTTATTGCATTTTTAACATGGTGAACCATTTCTAACTTTACATGAAGGAAGTTGCTGAGATGTTTTTGTACATTAACAGCCTGTTTATGCTAGAGATGTACCGATACCACTTTTTCCTTCCCGATACCGATCCCTGAACCTTAGTAATCTGCCGTTAGCAAGTACTGATCTGATACCAGCGTGTAAAATAAAAATGGATGGGATATGAATTGTTGTATGTCTCAACTCCTAAAACTCTTATGTAAAATATTAAGAAATGAATACATAATAGTAGAATGAATGCCATAAAACTTTTTATTATTACTATCCAGTGTTATCCGAGACATTTTAAAGGCTACAGTAGAATGATTTTTTAACTCCGCTCCGTTTCCATTTCGTTTGCCTGTAGCGTGCGTATGCGTAATGACATGAGGCATTACATGGTATCGGATTGGTCATAGGCTGTACTCGCAGATACCGCATTTTAGGTAGTATCGGAGGCATTTCCGATCTTTTGCACCTATCATTTACGCGTAACCTGTGTTTTCCTCGGCAAAAACAGAGATTTTCAAAAATGGCTTCCAAAGTGAAAGTTAAAAAAAAAAAAAAAAAAAAAGGTTTCTATGGAGACGTGTAGTAGTTTATCATTGTTTTTTATCACTAGCGCCAAGAGGAAAACAAATCACTGTGCATGTGCAGAACATTCTTCTATGGTGTTTAGCATATGGCGTATCGTGTTTAGCATATCGCCACCTATTGGCCTGGCATGGTAATTGCAGCAAAAAGCTGCAGTTTCTGCGTTTTCAAGTAAACAGGGATATCGTTCACACAACTGAAAGTGTAAAACCAGAATTTTTTATACGGGATAAATAAGAATCCGTTTTTATTTGTATCGGTATCCGTGTAAGCAAGGCCTGAATGATGGTATGAATTGTAAGATATGTGTTCAGACGGGACAAACCTCACCAAGCAGCGAAATGTGTTTTCATTTCGGGTTGTTCTGTGTAACTTGTTGTACAACTTTAAATTAAGTTATTGCTAGATTTGGGCTGCATTGCAAAAAGTTCTGGAGAAGTTCTCCAAGGTGTGTACTTTTGTGTTACTAGTGCATTGCCTGTTCAAAACATGTCTGTTCAGAACAAGCTAATTGATCGGCCTGTTGTATTGCTCATTTTCTCAGGAATCGCTCATGCAAACAACTTCACACTGGACACTGCGCTTATTTGGGTCCTGACCAACACACCTGTGCCCCAAAAAAACTATAGGTTATAAACAACAGACTAAACTGCTCATCAGTCAGAGAGATTTTAGCATTGAGCTACTTAACATGATGTCTTTTTCAGTCACAGACCAAAACCCGCTCTCCTCAGTTTATAGCTTTTCCTCTCTGTCTGATATCTAAGACCTTTAGATCCTTCGTACATTACCCCCTCCTCTCCTGCCCGATTCATGCCTGTGGATTTGTTTGGAGTTTCCAGTTGATAGAGTTTCATGCAGGCCCTCATTTTCCCCTTCCTTGGTTAATGTCGCCAGTGTCTTCCCAGTGAGAGGCTGGAGGGAGTGTTTATCTCCCGAGCGCTCAGGGATGAAGGCTTTGGGAGGTATAGTGTCGACTGTGCGCACAAGAGAGTCTTTGTTATATCTGTCCTGGACCTTGCCACCTGGCCACTGCCACCTTTTGTTCTCCTCTTTCAGTCTGCAACGTGATCCACAGCTCGCAAGAGAACACTGCATGTCGACTTAAAACTTTACAGAGCCCAAAATGTTCAGACAAACTGAAATCCTGCTGTGAGTTCTAGTTTTGTGTTGACATCTGTATATGAGAGGAACGGTCATTTTCAGTAAGTGCTCTGATATGTGGTGTTAATAGTAAGGTATCAGTTTCAGTGTCTGAACCAATAAGAAAAATGTAGGAGGACTGAAGTCTCCCCTCTCACAGCTGAAAGAAGTCACAATGTGCCCTTTAGCAAGGCATGTAAATTAGAAGAACTGATTGCACTGTGCAGCTCTAATGTGTTGGTACTCTAGGAATGTCAGCAGGGTGTTTCGTGGAAAGAGCTTGTGATTAGTTTGGTGTTGAATGTCTGTCAAACCAATGAAGCACTGCATCTGTGGAGCTTTTCTTATTTCCCAAAAGAGTTATTTTAAGTGTTAGCGTCTTGTATAGCCTCTCAAATTGCCTATTAAAAGATCACGAGCAACTTCCAGTTGGCCTGCTGTGAAGAATGTAAGTCAGTTTGTGCCCATTGGGCCTCATGCAGGAAGTGAGAAAAAAAAAATCCGTATTTGTTAGTGTCTACTATTTGTTCTCATTTTATTTGTGTCTGTGGATTTCTGGGATTCTTCAATGTTTTCTTATTTAAAAAATATATGAGTGGTCTGGAGCACTCTTACCAAGACAAGAGAAAAACATATTTTTTTCACAATTTACAAATTCTTATCCGACATGAGGAAACACAAGTTTTAAATTTGAGGAATATAAAAAATGTATGAATATAATAAAATCAAATTTAGGTTATTACATGTTTAATAGTAATTGAAATGATTGGATTATTGAAGTTACTATTGGTCCATTGATTAGGACTATAAAAATCCTTCGATAATATCACGTGTTCAGCTTCTGAATGGCTTGCATGCTGCTCTTAGGACTCATTCACACTGGTGCTATTTGGTCCGCTTTAAACGAACCCTGGTCCGCTTCCACATATAGTTTGGTTCGTTTGAAGTGGTATGAACATTCATTCGAACTCTGCTGTGGACCAAACGAGCGAACCCTGGTCCACTTGAAAATTGGGGGTCTTGGTTCACTTGCAAGTGAACCCTGGTGCGGTTAGCTTACAGTGGGAAATGCAAACGGACTATCCAGCAAACCAAAAAGAGGAAGTGAACCATAGAGGATTTTGGTGTTTTTGTGGTGACCAAACCGACTGAAGGGGATGGATTTCTGTTTTCGGTCCTGGCCAAACGATGAGCCGGGTTTTCTTCTTCCTCATGCTTTTTTTCCTTCCTGGTCAGTGGTCGTTTCCGGCAATACCACCCCCAAAAGAGCAGCTGTTGTATCTGCGTGATAATGTCCAGGCATTTTGGCCTGCTTTAAAAAGTGCAGTGTGAAAGTGAACCGAACCAAATGAATGAGATTTTTGGCATTCCCCGCCCAATCGAACCGAGTCCCCCGGACTATCCTGGCGTGAATGCATGCACCCTTAGATGCCTCGGTCATCCAGGCCTCACACAGAGAACATGTCTTTAGCGATCACATGATCTATTTGATAAATGAATGAATAAATGCTGACCTCGTAACAATGCACTGCTTCTAAAAACATTTTCTTTTAATTTCAGTCACTGTGAGTCCCTCTGCTGTTCTTAAGTATAAATCTGAGGTACTTTTACTTATTGTAGTATTTTAATCTCTTGCCATTTTCTACTTTACTCCACTGCACTTAAAGGGGAAATGTTATAGTTTTCACTCCACTAGAATTATTTGATAACTTAAGTTACTAGTTACTTTACAAATGCAAGATTTTTGCACATAACCCATATGAAAATGCTTAAGTGCCACTGAAACGATTTGTTGATCAATAAAAATTTAAAAACAGTCATCATGGTTCCAGTTTTCTCAAATCTGAGGACCAAATGAGAACCATTTCACCCCTATAGGTTACACAAGAACCCAAACATTTTCTCATAACTTTTCTCCAGATGTTGACTTGTGAAGTAGAAGAGTGTGGTTTATAACATGACTCTAATGTAAGCGTTTGGTGACAAGTTCAGCCGAGGTTAATATGAGGCTTCAGAGGTATGAGTGGGAACCATAGTCGGGGAAACGCAAAGAGGGAATTTCATACTAAAAAGACTGTAACTGTAGAAAGTACTGACTTGATTTGCCAAACTCAGACTGCTGAAGCCTTATATTAGCTTTGGCTAAACCATAGAATGTATTTTTGCACAGAGTAAAGATTGTGGATTTTGTCCACTGTTTCTTACAGTAGATTCATGTGAGAGAGGAATACACAAGAAAGTGGGAAAGAAAGGAGGTAATACTGCTGCAATGGAGCCAAGAAATGATCACATCAACGAGTACTTTAATGTGGACTATGATGATTGAGAGAAGTCCAATATACCATTTGGTTATTCAGAGCTCCACAGTCTCACAGTGCAGAGCCTACTGTGGGGCACAGACAGAGCAGCAAAATGCCAGGCTAGGGCAGGAAATTAACTTATTTGTCAAACTGCCACTGTGGCTGGTGGATTCCAAAATCTACCAGCCACTCAATAGATTACAATTGCGGGTTTTTTTGGCTGATGAGTGGAGCAATCCAGCAGCCACTTGCATATTTTACCAAGATTTGGCTGGTGGCCGGTGCCAATTTCCAACCCTGTGCCAGGTGCAGTCGAAGTGAAACTTAACTGTTTGTTATTTCATATAGAAATAAAATGCTATATTTCTTAGAACAACTGCGCTTTCATTTTAAAGTTGACCAGCATTTTTTCATGCTACTTTAGAGCGAAGCGTTTGCGTTCCCGTGGAAAGCGCACACCCTGCGGTTGAGCGCTGGGTCTAGAGGTTTGCTTTCTGCAGCAGCTGCTTGTCTAACCTAATCTGTTGTTCTGATCTGATCTGATGTGACATGATGAGCTCTAATTGATACACCACAAACTGATCCATGAGAGGAAAAAAACGTATTTAAAGTTCCACCTGCTTTGTGTTTACGGACAAGGATTTATCGTACTGCCTAGTAGTTTTAATCATGTCCCTCTCTGCTATCTTTGATTGTAGTTTGCCCGTTAGTTGCTGAGTCTCTCACTTCAAGAAGAGGATATAGTTTTTTAATGACTGGGACTGAAGTTATTCTTGTGGAATTCATGTTTTTTACGTGTCAAGGTTTTTCCTTCACATTTTTTTTAACCGCTATGATTCAAGCAGTTACACCATAAAAAGTTATTTAAGGGCCCTTCTTCCTCTGTGCACAGTGCTGTCACTTGCTATAAATATTTTTGAAAAGCTTTGTGTAAAGACAAAGAGATGAGCAACAGGGACCAGCACTGCACTGCCCAGGATGTGGGAGCCTTGGGTAGGGATGGGAAATGATGAGATTTTGGTGCCAGTGCCACCATCACTTATTTCTGTTGGTTTGTTTTCTTTATTGATTCTGTTTTTGATTCCTGATCAGTTTTCTCTGTGGGGAAAAAAAGTAGGCCTACAGAGGTTTTTAGTGTGAGGCCAACTTTTTAGTATTGCTCTAACAGTGAGTATAGGAAGTTTCTGAAGTGTATAAAGTCTCAAATACATGGTGTTCCTGGAATTTAAGTATTTAAGTAAGTATCTTAGCCAGTATCTTACAGAAAGATGCCTCAGCATATTGCTAGTGTTTACACTCGTACTTGAAACGATTATTTTACAAACATTACAAGCAGCACTGTTGTCATCTTTTATCATGAAATGAAACCATGCTTTGAACCGTTCCATCCTCTCTGCCATGACTTCTCCTCGTTGCAACTTTCCGAAGACTGTCAGAAAAACATGCCAGCATCAATGAAAGGAATTGATACTCTCGGACAATTTGGAAGCGGTTCTCATTTCCCAGCCCTGGCTTTTGTGTGATTGTTTATTTTGCAACGGTATGATCAGTTTATCAGGTCACTAAGTTGATATATGATGATGAATTTCACCAATTTCTCATTAAACAATGTCACATCATGTACTTGTGCATGCTGAGCATGAACAGATGATTTTAACAGCTGGTTATTATGGCTACATGTCACTGTGGGCCAAACTATACATCACTGAAGACAAGTTTTATTTAAACAGTTGTATGCATTAGATTGTGCTGATTAATCGAGGGTCTTACTGACCTCTTGTTTAGGCTAATTCATGAGAAATGATTTTCACATTATATATTACACGCAGCACATGTGAGGTATCGATATGAGTTGAACATGATGAATGAATACAGCAGTCATTTCTTCAAAAGATTTATTTCACCAACAAAAGTTGGTGTTGTGTGTTTCATGCAGTATTGAAATGTAAAAATAGAGGATTTATTACTGCAAACATGAAGTGTTGATTTAGATGTTCTCTGTCATTGTTATTTCAGCGTGCTCAAGTGTGCTGAGAGAGTGTTTTTTTTTACATCAGTGCAGGTGATGCCCTGGCTATTGTTAATCACTTGACACCAGCAGAGAGAAATGGAAATTTCCTGCAGGAAATAATCCCTCACAACACAACAAGCTGCCAAGTTATCACGCTGGAATTCAAACTGATGGTGTTGTTATTTTCCATTGGTGTTAAAGAGGACTGTTAGCATTAGAGACGTTTGGATCTGTCGTAGCAAACAGCACGATAATGCAGTGAGGCTCTTTGTGACCAAACATTAACTAAGAGGAATCTTGTTTACAGGCACACCTTCCACTAATGCTGTTTCCCCCGTCCAGAGAGCAGAGAGTGTGAGTCAGTGATGAAACCTCAGGAACCACTCACTCCCTGTCCTCGGTCTGTGTACACTGACAGGCTCCTGTTGCCATTCCTTCACATTCCTGTTTTGAAGTTGTTGCAGTGAGGGTGGATGGCTATGGTGCTGTTGGAGGGACACACTTTAGTCAGACTCACACTGGTCCTCTTTGGGCCTTTATGCCTGGTTGCTTAGTTTAATTGGTATCAAAGCAGTGCTGCCCCATGTTGAGAAGAGGGAGGTGCAGAGAGTTGAGCCTGAGAGAGGTAATTATTACAGGGCAAAGCTGTTTTGCCCCTTGTACATCTGTGAAGTGTATACATCCACTGTGCTGAAGTATGAACACAACACTTTGGTTTGTTTCCCATTTTTCACGAGTTGAAATAAAAGAAAATGTTAAAAATGTAAAATGTTCAGCGATGCACACAAAGGCAGTGTTTCCCTCGTGCATGCATCAGCAGCAGACTTTTTAGTGTGTGAGTTTAGTTGTGTGTCCCTATGTGATCATTCTGGGTCCCCTCTTTGAATTCGAAGGTTTCTTGCGGGTCTGTGAAAGCAGCGCAGGCTGAACTCTTCATGTGTTTTCTGTCTTCAGTAGCAGGTTGTTAAGTTTGAGTTGTGTGATCAGTTTGTGTATTGCTTGATCAAAACTGAACGCAAACAAAAAGACCCAGTGCTGGACCACGGGATGCACGGGATTACATGGGACTGTAGCAGGTTTCATTTAGAGTAGGATGGAAACATGCTGGACAACACTGAGAAAGGTGTGCTGTTGTTGTAAGAGTAGTATTTCTGTACAAATTAATAAACGGTTAAGTTTCACTTTTGCTGCTCCGTCTGTGCCCAGACTATGCTCTGCGCTCTGAGAGTGTGGTGCTATAAAAAAGTGAATGGTTTATGTATTCCAACAGCGCTCCCAAGAAAAGATCCAGCTCCAAAAATAGAAAATCAGTAGGTGGCAAATGTTATCGTGGTGGACTGCCACGAATAAATGAATGTGTGGGAAACCCTGAAATAGGTTCTTTCTCTCAAACTTTGTTTACAAATTGGTTTAAATCTGTGTTAGTTAGTGCTGACTCCATAATCCATCCACCTGACAGGTGTGGATTATCAAGATGCTGATCTCGACTACACAGGTGTGCCTTGGGCTGGTCACAATAAAAGCTCACTCTAAAATGTGCAGTTTTCTTTTCACACAATGCCACAGATACCACTGTTGACCAGAGCTGTTGCCTGTGAACTGAATGTTTATTTCACTACCATAAGCCGTCTTCATTGCCTTCTCTGTGATCTGGCAGTACAGCCTCGTAAATACAGACCATGTGTAACCACACCAGCTGAGGACGTCCACATCCAGTGTCTTCACTTGCAGGATTGTCTGAGACCAGCCACCCAAACAGCTGATGTAACAGTTGGTTTGCACAAGCAAAGAATTTCTGCACAAACTGTCAGAAACTGTCTCGGAGAAGCGCGTCTCAGAGGCTGGTCTCACACGATCTGGCAGGTAAAGAAGCTGGATTTTGAGGACCTGGTGGATGACCTGCAAAAAAGGTTATTCACAGGTGGTATTTTGTCTTAAATCAGTGTCCGGGTTCAGTTCTGGGTGAACGCAAAAAATGTTGATCGGATAGGGTTTGTTGTTTTCGCCAGCTAGAATAAGAGAGCGTGTGTAACTGTGGAGATGTGCTGCTCAATATTATGTGATGAAGATATATATACCCTAATTTCACATGTAAGAAATGGCCCAAAATGATAGCTTTTAACATGCTGCCTAATCAAATTATCTGAACAGTGCGTGGTTATGTAGGATTTGCAGTTTTGGTTCAAGCGGCAGATCTTGTGTCAGTGAGTCAGGGTTGCAGAGGCAATTAGTCATATGTGCGGGTGAGGGGCCCGGTGCGGTATTCCACGTTGCGGTGCCGGCTCAGGAGTGGTCTTGAAAATCAGATCCATGCAGGACTCTGTGTGGAGGTCCTCAGCTGGCTCTCTGGAGCAGGTAAATGTTCTGCCAGCGGATATGTTTTACCAATTTTACTCATTTATAATTGTCTCAGTGCTGAAAACATGAGATTGGGTCTGTATTTTTAACTTTACATATAAAAACCCACATTTTATTTTAACTATCTGTTTCAGTGAAAGTATACAAGAAGCAATTTCTCAATTAGTAGAAAGGAAATCCAGCACTTTCACTCTTCAGGCTTGGTTCGATTGTAGTGTATGTGACATCCGTCCCCTCTCTGAGTTGGTAAATGCCTGAGAATGTTTTTAATTGAGCCAATGTGAGAAAGGTCTCTGAGCTGGTGCTTTGAGATAGCCCGAGGGTATTGGGGGAGCCTGGGCACATTCTTCCCCTCTCTTTAAACTAGATACTCACAGACTGATAGACAGACCCCACTCTGCCAGACTACGCTTTCAAGGACTGATAGCACTGCCCCAGGCCGGGGTTGGGGATTTCACCCACACATTAGACTTGTATTACTTTTTGATGCAGCTGTAATGCCAGTGAAAAAACTTTTTTAGGCCTGTTCATGTGAATGAGACAGAAACGCAAAATGTTACCAACCCGTCCCACTCTCTGATGACCACGTACTATGGCATTTCCTCGGCTATACATTCACTAAAGACTGAATGGTTGATGTATGCAAGTCCACTTTTGATCTAAAGCATTCCAGTCCCTTCCTCTTAACCCTTCCCCTGCCCAGTTTTGCTTCCTGGATAGAAAATTGCGGTCATATTTGGATGTTGTCTCACTTGAACGTTTTGAAGTTTTCACTTGGGCACTAAGAGGGCTCAAGTACTAACAGATGTGGTTAGTCCATCTCTTTTATTGTGGGGAAACCCCCCTAATCCAAGCTGGCAGTTTGAGTGGATATTTTACCATTTTCCTCAGGCTTGCTCTGTGTGAGTGTCTAAATCTGCCTCTAAATTAGAAAATGTCCTGCCTTTTATGTACACTGTAGTGGTTTTTATCTGGATTTCCAAAATATTCAGTAAATGATGTCAACATTTTCTCACAAGGTGCAATTTTACGTCCTCTGTCCTCACGCAGGCCTCGACGCTGAGCTCTACTATGTGCGAGATGATGTGGTGAATCATTATGCCCTCTCCTTCACCCTGCCTGTGCCCAGCGAAACCAACAGTCTTCACTTCTCATGGCATTCCAAGACAAAGGTAAGTCTGGAGTTTTTTGCTCTTTTTACACTGCCTGTTCAAAGTGGAGAGTTAATGCCATTATTCAGCATTGCTGCTCTTTATAAAAATGTATAATTGTGAAATGTGGGGACAGAGTTTCCTCTCTTTTAAGCCAGCAGGGAAAGTAGTAATAGTATCCCAGCTGGCGGGATGGGACCATGGACAGGTAGGGTGTGACTTTTATGATGTGTTATGTGTGTGACACAACCCCAGAGAGATTTAAAAGCAGCCAGAAGCAGTTAGCAGCTAACTCAAAGAAGAACAGCAGCCGAAAATGTCCGTAAGTGACTGAGACAATGGGTGTGATTACATGATGGCTTCTCATTCGGAATGAAATAAATCTGAATGAAATCATTCGGAATTAAAGTTTTTCCAGGTAGTTTACATGAGAAATATTCATTTTGAATGAGGGTTGACACGGTAGATCAGTTTAATCACCTTTTAATCACCTTTATTCGGGTCCACGCAAGGTTTGGGGCAGGGAAGGTTTCTGATTGGATAGGGGGCGGGGGCGGATGTTATGTGCTTATGTTTACCGGAAGAAAACACTGTAGTCCTCGTTCCGGATAACAAGATGCTTGACGTCGCCGTTCTTAGTGCCTTTTTCAGGTTTGTTTTGCTTATATTCTTGAAGCAGCAGTACGACAACAACCTTTTTCTGCTAATGCTTCTTCTGTTGAGGAGAAGGGAGGTAGAAGGTCGAAGACGGGAGATAGAAGATCACTCTGGACCACCTCTTGTTTTTAGAAGCTGCCAACTTGTCGTGCACGCTATATATGTCATCACACCAGAGGGGCAAGGAAACGCATGTGCAGAAACACCGGAATGAACCTAAAGAGGAATGAGTGTATACAAGTGCGAGAAATTCTTTCATTTGGAATTAGAAACTTGGAAAATTAGAAATATTCCAGCCCCTTAGATCGGAATGAATTTTCAATCACGTCAGCCATTTTCATTCCGAATTAGGTGTTTACAAGATCACTTTTAATAGGAATGAAATTTCATTCCGAATGAAAAGGGAATTAAACTGTCCATGTTTGGGAGTGCCTTACCCTCTGAGCAGAGGGTCTCCATAAACAGGGGTGGTAAATTAATGGTATTGCCATGTTATGCCATAAGTATTGTTTAGAAAGCGCCGTGTTTACTGCTAAGCTGTCTAAAATCACTCACTGGAGATGATGTCGCTGTTTGGTTCTGTGTAAAAATGGATATGCAGAGTAAAGAAGGGACTTCGTAGCGGCCCTTTAGTGCAGTCATTGTACATGGCTGTTGGATAACCATTTCAGTACCTGCTTTTTTCCCCCAATATGTTTATTGTCATTGTCATATCTTATTGACAACACATCAGATAAACACATAACAATAGTACAATAGTTTCTGATCAGATAATAGCTATGTTTCCTCCTTTCATAATGTTCATATTTGGTTCCCAGAGCTGAAATAAGTCTTTCCATTTACCCTTAGAAATGTAAGTTAGTCTTTCCAGACCTAAACCCTCAGATAGCTCCTTTATCCACATTCTCAATGATGCAGCGTCAAAACATATCAACTTGATGCAATAGCTCTCCAGGCTTAAAGAAGTCCAAAGTCCAGAAGTTTAGTCTATTTCAGTGATTGAATGAAGTCCTCTGGATACATTCCAAGCACACACAGTTTGGCGTTTTGGGACCTTGGGCTTTGAATATCTCTGACAAACATTTTGTGACATCCTTACAGAAGTTTTGAATTTTGGGTCATTCCCATAGGCTGTACTTCAGTACATGTTTTTTTTGTTTATAGGTTGACTACCGGCTTGGCTTCTACATGGAGAACCCTATTGCCATGAACCAACCACGGAGCAACATCTCCAGTCAGGGGGAGGTGCCCCGTGTTCCCTCTGGTTTGTCAAATATTCGCCTTTTGTTGTGTCATATGTTCATAGGGCTCCTTTGTGCTTCTTAGTTGTAGACTTTAAAAGGTTTTTCAAATGGAAACGCCCACTCAGCTGTTAGCAAAACAGAAGTGACACAGGTTAGAGCTCTAATAATTAAAATACTACAAACGTTAGTTCAGATTTTATGAAGTGGGGTTGTATGAGGTACCCTTTCCGACATTGAACTGAAGCCTTTATATATTTCAAAGCCACCAGATTCTTTTTGACAAAAATATGCTGTATTATACCTCACAGACTGAGGGAGTTGTTTTAGACTTTTTCCTTGATAAATTAATTTAATCATTTCTGACTATACTGTAATGTGACGGTAGGAGTGACAAAGTTGTATACGACATTGTTAGATTTGTAGGATTGTGCTCAACTTAAGCAAGTTTTACAGCAGAGTTAATGAAAAGCCTAATCTTCATAATTCACTGATGTCATACATCTGTGATGAGTGATTCCTGGCATAGTTTTATGTGTTGCAGGGGGCCAAGTTTCTCTAAATGACACGTGTTCATCTCTCCCCAGTCTTTAGAGTGGACCTCTTCTGTTCCGGCAAGGTTGATGGAGAGGCTGTTTTAACTGTGCAGCTCAATCTGACCATCCATGCCAACAACTATACAGTGCTCAACTTCAAGAGGAGGAAAATGTGCTATAAAAGTAAGTATCTTAAAAATGAGCTAATAATCCAAACAGATGTGCAGTTAAAGGTACGCATCAAGGCGGGGGTGCAGCCTTATTGAATGTTTTTTCTTTTCTTTTTCAGTCAATATCATTATTTGTCCACCTGTAGTTTTTCATAGCTGACATCTTTATACGTAATAGCAGGGAAAGCACAGGTGTAATTATTAACAGTAATGATGGATGTTCCTGCTGGTTCTCTGTGACATTTCAGTGGAACTGAGCTATCGTTAATATTATTAGTAACACCTGTGTTTTTCCTGTATGGAGGACGAAAAAGGACTAAAGTATCTATGTAAGAGTATAAAGAAATACTGGAACAAATAAATATGTACAGAAATAAAGTAATTAATAAATACATAACTTAATAAATAAATAAACAAAATGTATTAATAAATGCACAAATAAATAAAAAATGTAGAAATAAATGTGAAAATGATTAAATAATTGCATTTATTTACTAAAATCTGCATTTATTTATTTCTATGTTAATTGTGCCATTTATTTATTATTTATTTATTTCTGTTTTTATTTCCATATATATTTATTCCTTGGCGTGTCATTTTTCATCCTCCATATTACTGCTTGGACAATTTCAAAATATCTCCTGTGATAATAAAATAAATTGTGCCAAAATATATTCAACATAAAACACTGAATTTTAGTGATTTACTGTCTGTGAGTCAGCACCGTGTGTCAGATGCTCTGAAGAGTTACAGTGGGAGATGAACAGGTTTTTGTGTTCTGTGTTCAGCTCTGTGCTATTTTTAAATCTGCCTGAAGATAATTGCATGTGGCCAGGAGGCTTCTTGCCATATTCCACATGGAAACCAATTTATTCCCATCTTATTTTGAGCATGAGTCAAATTAGCAGCCATAAGAGAATCTTTGTTTGCCTGGGTGGTGCTTAGAGTGTATGCTGGGAAATCATACCTGTCAACTTGGTTCTAGACCAGTGTCTGTAGTCCCAAAGCAGAGGATAAATGATGATGTATGCATGTTGTTTTAATTTTTTAATTGCGCCCCAAGCTTACTGACGTATAGTCGTTTTTAACAACTGGAACTTTTCAAAGAATTTTTAGGAAGCTTAACCTATAAAGGCTATTCCAGGTTTGTGCTCCTGGGCATCTAACAAAATCCCTGCTTGTGAGGTTGTCACTTCCTGTCATCTATGAACTAACAGTGAAGAATACTGGATGTTGGTGATCAATTGATCAGCAAAACCCAACACACGCCCTCCTGCTTTTTATCTTGCACTTTCTTGTTTCCTATCACTTAGTCTTCTGATGGTTTTAGGTTGCTTTCAAGTTGGGGTAGGCAAAAAGAAAGAAATCAGCAGAATTTGAAAATATACCCTCCTCCTGCAGCTCTGACCATCCCTGTCCTAAGTCCCGCCCATCAGACGACCACAGGCATGTGTACGTTCTCTGATTCTGTTTATCAGACCAAAAATGAGACAAGAATTAGTTGCCGCATAGGAGCGCTATACCTGGTGGAGAGCTGGCAGCAGCTTTGCAGATGTGGTCCTTGGTAGGCGGATGTAGTGGCTCGAATTTGACCAGTGCAAACCCCCCCAGCACTGGGTGTCATTGCAGGGCAGGTGGCAGGCAGCAGCGGCAGGTCTGAGCTGTGTCACGGCAGCAACAGAAAGTTTGCTGATTCAGCAGGCAGTCTTGGATGTCCTGTCCTCCGGAGCTCTGGTTTAGGTTGCTGTGGCTGAATGGAGGTCTGTCTGCAGAGCTGCTGCCCACTCTCCTCCTGGCGAGGTGGTTTGTAGTGATGGGTGATTCAAGGCTTAAGCTAATATTGGATATATGAACCTGAACTCGAAGCTGCAGCCATGAACTCCATTTAGCAGAAGGCTAAAGTATGTTCTCCTTATCTCTGAAATCTTCTGCCAATATTGATGTGAGTCATTTGTTTACAGCCATACTCTCTTTTAGACTCTTTTTTTGGGTTGCATTGGAGTACCACCTTTCTCTGCAGGATTCTCATCCATTGAATTAGGCTTTCAACAAAGTGCATGGGCATTTGCATTTGTAGAACAGCCAGTAGGAACGCCCTGTCACTGAAATAACCTTTGATTGGCCAGCGTCTCCGAGCTAGATTTTCTAAAGCCTGCAGAAGTCTAGTTTTCTCTCAGTTTAATTGAATTACAATATGGTCAAAGTCTAATATGGGATTTTTGCTCAACGACACCAAAATGAAACTGCCTACCTCAGCTTTGAGGATTCTGCTTTTTTTCCCCAGCACTTATTAAAACACCACAGACAACATTGCTCAATTACAGAGACCACATTTACAGGGTTATGTTGAAATAAAGTTTATGAGATGTGGTGGAAATACATCGCTCTCTATTTCCTGGGTGTATGTGATTTCAGCCGTTATCAAGGCCGTTTTTAGTTTAATCATAAGGTTTTGTTCTACATGTTACGCTGGGGTTGTGTGAATGAAATCTGCCTATTTTCACCAGAGTTGATATAATTTTTTGTCCTTCTCTCCGGAACAGGAATCGATTCCGACCCAAAGATTCCCATTCCCCCCAACAACAACACTTTTCCACGGCCTGACAGTAAGTAATCTTCTCTCCGCATCCTGCTCTACTTACCCCTCAGTAGCAGCTCCGTGCATTGTTTATCATAGGTGGCATCAGCCTGACAAGACAGTGGCCAGATTAGTCCTGAGAAGTCTCTCTGTATAGCAGTGCACATTAGTCAAACTTTCCATAACCAAGGCATATGAGCTCAAAGAGGAGGATTCATTCTCCTATTGAAGTGCACTCTGTCACCCCCCCACCCCTTGGAGTGGCGGTCCTCTTCCAGGGGGATTTATTCAGACTCTTTGTGAGCCCACTGCCCCAGCAACAAAGTACCATTAGTGGGTTGTCTCTCTTCTGCTTGGGTAGGCCCGCAGAACCTGGGGCCCTCAGAGGCTTTTAGAGAGGTGATGAGAAAAGCTCTCAGACACTGGATCCTGGGCACAGCTTCTACTCTTCCAAGCCTCCATTAAGCCTAAGTGGAGCCCCCAGTGCACTTACAGTTTCTTTCTCTCTCACTCATGTCTTTATCTCATCGCCTTACGTCATATTTTTGGTCTGCTTCTTTCATAATAGCAATCACTATCATAAGGGTGGTACTTAATGTTTACGAATTTTTTCTTTTGCTGTGTCTGATTGTCAGTACGTATGGAGGAGAAAAAAATGACCATTGAAATATAAATAATAAATGTTAAAATAATTACATAATAAATGCATAAATAAGGAAATAAATGCAGCATTTAGGACCTCCTACCCCATTAACACACACACGCAAAAATACGAAGATTAATTAAAAGTTGTACAAAAATAAAGAAGGCTTTCGTTAATGCGGATGGTATTTTTTGTGCAATGATAACCCCATTTTACCAAGTTTCTCATTATTCTGTGTCTTTTTGTTGACGTATTGTTAATGAATGGAGTAAGAAAAATTACAAAGTAATGATTAATAAATAAATTAAAAGAATAAAAATAACTAAATACAAGAAGTAAATGCTGAAATATATATGTAAAGAAATAAATGCATAAATAAAGAAAGAAATGCAGAGGTTTGGGCCTTTGATCTCAGTAACGTACAGACACAGAAAAACATATAAATAAATATATTGTACAAAAATGTAGAAATAAATTTAAGATATTTATTTATGTACTATTTATTTATCAACTTTTTTTGTGCATGAATATATTTCCATATTGATTTAAACATTTTTTATTCAATTGTTGTTTTATTTATTTATTTCTGTATTGATTTCAGCAATTATTTATCTCTTTATTCATTTATTATTTTATAATAAAGATAATAATAATAACTTATTTAAGGACACACAGAGAAAGTTCCATAGCGTACCACATAAAAACAATCATCTATATAAGAAAATGCGATTTATTTTTTGTTTATTTTTTTATTTATTTATGTTTTTATTTTTACCAATTCCTGTATTTATTTATTTTTATTTTTTAAATTTAAAAAAAAATCTTATTTATTTATTTATTTTTGATACATCAGTCACTTTTCATCCTGCATATTTTTGCTCTGCTCCTTTCGTAGTAGCAAACACTGTTGAAGCTTTCTGTAATGGTGATGGTTTTTGTGTGCAGTGATCACCTATTGTCCCAAGTCTCCACCTTTGCTGTGTCTAATATCTAACGTATGGCTTGTTCTCATCAGTCGACGGTGTGACCGCCCCCACCACCTCCACCCAGGTGTTCTATATCAGCGTGAGCGTCTGCTGCATCGTCATATTCCTCGTGGCCATCATCCTGGCCATCCTGCACCTGCACAGCATGAAGAGAGTGGAGATGGAGGACAGGTTCGTTTCTCTGCTTTGTCCCAGTTCCAAACAGACCTTGGTTATGAGTCATTTAAGCTGAGTTCGCTCATTATACTGAAACTGTTGAAAACCAGCACACACACAGCAGATTTACAGCTGTGTATCTGTCACCTGTGGAAGTTATGTTAGTGTTTTCTGCAGAATGCTGCTGTTCAAAGACCAACAAAAATAGGTCATCTCCACAGAGAGGATTATATCAAGTTGAAACCTGCACTTAAGATCTCCCGTTGTTCGCTTCCTGTAATCTCGACTCCAGATGGCTGTAGGCAGCCACGCTGGTTATTGATGTGAAATGGGATCTGAAGAGATCAGCCTTCAGGACAGTAAATTTAAATTATACCAAGATTGTTTTCTCACTTTCTATGGAAATCTGACTCGTGATATTTTAAATCTTAAAATAAGTTGCTGTAAAGTGGCCTTGATTTGATCATTATGGAATCCTTATTTTATATAGGAATATTTGTTGGTCTGTCTGATCAAGTTTCTGAGCAGCGTTAGATCAAGGTATTTTTCTGTCTTTTATAGCTGGACTGAGTCGTTGACTAATCAGTTAGATTAGTCGATCAACAGAAAATTCGTGTGGCAACTATTTTGAGAATAATTTTAAATTAAAATATTAAAAACCCTCACTGGTTTCAGCTTCTCTGATGTAAATATCTGCTGTTTTGTCGTCTTTTATGACATTAAACTGAGTATCTTTTGGTTTTGGTGTTGGTCTGACAAAAACAGAAATCTGAAGATGTTATTTTCAGCTCTGGAAAATTATTTAATTAAGTATTTTCCTGTGTTTTCTGTAATTTTATGCACTAAATCAATCAAGAAAATAACCAATTCCAAGCCCTAGTATTTAGAGTTTAAGTCAGTTTGTAATGAAGTTTGGAGTCCTGTCAGGGAGTAGCGATGCCATGGCGAGGAAATTTTCCCACCAGGTTTTACTGATTGCACTGGGCATTTACATAAGAAAAGCGTTAATGATGCTCATTATCTGCAGCATGCTATATTAAGTTACAGGCAACTGATTTACACATTACTAAGATCTTCCCTAGCTGAAATGTTCAGGTCTGACGTTGGAACCCATTCAGTAAATCACTGCTTTGAGACTAGCTTGTAGAAGTGAGAAGAGACTTCACATGCAAACTTAGTTATAGCTTTACAAATCTCTGCTCATGAACAGTCCTTCATGTTTCTGTATTTCTTCTCTGTTTTCAGTGTGAGTGACAGCGGTAGCTCGCAGGGCCTGTCTCAGCCGTCCACACAGACCACACAGTACCTGAGGGCTGACACTCCAAACAACGCTGCCCCCGTCACCAGTAAGAGATTTCACCCCCTCTCACCACATTGCCCACAGGCGATCAGATTCAGTAACAAGATGCAGCATCAGTTCATGTTATGAGATGGCACCTAGAATTACATGCAGCCCGATTTAGTTTGACATTGTTGCTTTTCCCTTTTCTCACATTGGCATCTGCAACTGTGCGTGCTTTGCCACATGCAGTAATGGACTGTGAATGACCTAATTAGCCTAACTAGTATCATAAGATTGTAATGAAACACAGAGCTCCTGCAGTGATGGTTTCTGACTTTATGGTGCTACTGAGCAATGTGTAAATGTGCTCACTGTGTGCTTTGCGTCAGGCCAAGTGTTCAGCTGTTAAGAGAAGCACAAGCAGGCTTTTATATTGATGTAAATATAGAACAAGGTAGGGAACACAGACACACAGAAACAAAGTTATAAGAGCTAAATTGAAACATCTGACTTCCCTACCTCAGTGGATTATACAGTTAGTGAGTGTCTGGCACATTTTAGCTCTTTGTTAGTTGTTGTTGGTGTTTAGAGGCAGTGTGATTACTCAGCCAGCTCTTGTTGTCTTGGCTGGCTCTCGTTCTAATTATGGGTAAATCTGTGATGTTTTAGTGGAAAGAAAAAGAATATTCTGGCAGGCTTCACACTGATCAGTTTGTGTTTATCATGTGGATTTGGCCTTTTAATTACAGTGCAAGTGACAGGGCCACGAAATGAGAGTCACAATAAAATGTGACTATTGCTACAGCAGCCGATATCAGATATCTCATTAGTCAGAAGGCTTTTCATGACTTAAGTATCAACAAATCATTCAGTAAATAAATAAATGAAATAATACAGGAATAAAGGAATATGGTGAGGAAAAAATATAGTAAATTGACACTGAAATAAATTAAAAGTAAATGAATAAATGTGAAATACATATGGAAATACATGGAAAAATGTTTATAATTAAACATTGCATTAATGAATAAATAAATATCTTATATTTATTTCTACATTTTGGCACGATTATATTTATTTATTTATTGCTCAATGACTGAGGTCATAATCTCTGTATTTATTTCTTTATTCATCCATTTATTTATTTATCCCTGTATTTATTCATTCATTTTTTTAATACCTGTGTCTTTTTTTTAATCCTCAGTCTGACCACAATACACCTTTTGCCTCTTCCATACTAATTATAAATTAGATTTGTGAATAGATTTTAATACTCAGTTAGTATTCAGTTTTATTTTGAAGGAATAGTTGTTAGATTCAAGCCTGATTCAATCACTCAGTCAATCAATCAAACTGTATTTGTATAGCACCTTTTATATATGAAATAAAATAAAAATGACGATGTAAGAAAATAGATTCAAAAGCTGTAACAACAGAAACAGTAGTAATGTAAAACAGAAGTGAAATAAAAACTAGTTTAGTAGGCTAAAAAGACAAAACGACAATAAAATGATCACAATAAAATAGAATAAAAATATATAATGATATAGTTAAATAAAAGCTAGACTAAAAACCAGAAAAAAACAGACAATTAAAATCAGTAAAAAGGATAAAATAATAATAAAACATGATAGATATGAAATAATAATAAATATAATAAAATACAAGATATATTAGAGTAAAATTTTACAGCATATTATAGTAAAGTAATTGAATTAAATAATGTAAATAATACATGTAAACCACTCCTAATCCAAGGCCTGTGTGACGAAGTAGGTTTTGTCATTGTATGATCCTTCATCGCCCTCCTGTGGACACAAACCCACATCTCACTTCCTGTTATGCCCACTTCCCTTTTCCTCATAACCTGTGCTTTGCTGAATGTGATTATATCTGCACCACCATCCACCCTTTTTTTAATTCCTGATGGGCAGGTTTACTCAACTTGCAAGCATGCCTGGTTTGATTAGTGTTGTGTGTTATCAGTTGACAGTATACAACCCTTCATTCATTCAGGTCATGTTGTAATTTGAGTGAGCTCACCATTACATCACTTCTATCTCACGCCCCCTCTCCTCTCCTCTTGTCATCAGACAATCACCCTGGTTCTGCACCCATTCTCCAGCTTGCTGCCTCCTCCTTCCAAAACCCTGGTGTCCCCCCTCATGAAACCAAAAGTAAGTGTCAGTGAAGCGCCAGAGACGACCTAACACTCAGAACTATAATACCGTTTGGTCGTCTTGTGCACTGCAGTGATGAACTAAACCATGTTTTGTCCATTTCTACTGTCTGTAAACAGAAGAGTGAACGCACATCTTCTATAGAAATTTTATTATTCCTTTCCTCTCGGTGGCTCGTTCAAGCCTCAGAATCATGATCATCTCACCTGCTTTATACTAACATTTTCTGTCGGCTTTGTTGGGAAACTTGATGTGCCGTGTGTTTAAAGTTAGACATATTTATCAAGGCATTTTAAATTGAATAGTCACGGAAAAGCTTCATCAGTAAGTGCTTTATTATTCAGGAAGTCAATTCACAGACTTAAATTCACCGTTGACAATTTTGACAAGTGATTGATCATTGCATTCATTTTTTTAAGGAAAAAATGCTGAATCTTTTCTGCTTCCAGCCTCTGAACTGTTTTGGTCTTGCTGCTTTTCTTTGTTCAATATAATTGTAAATTGAATGTTTGGTTTTTGAACTGTTTGTCAGATAAAACTAGTCATATAAAGATGTTTACAAGGGCTCTGACCACTTGTGATGGGAGTTTTGAGCATTATTTTATTACTATTTTTAAGTCATTTTGGAATTTCAAATTAATTGATGAATCATGACAATTGATGAATGAATTGATTCCGCAAATAGTCGTTAATTTTTTAGCAATTCCTCAACAATCTTAAAAGAAAGACGGACAGATAATGCACCATGCCATTCTGCAAACACGGCTCAGGAATGGCCCAAGGAATGTGACAGAGATCCCAATCTGAATGAGCATCTGTGGCACATGCCATTAACCCACCTCACAACCCGCTGGACTAAACGGATCTGCCGCCAACGCACTGGTGCCAGACACCACAGGACACTCCCAGAGATCCTGTGTCCATGCCTCCACAGCTCAGAGCCAAGTCCCATCCAAGGAGGCCCCACCTTGGGTTAGGGGTACATCTGGGGTACCGACACATCCCAAGAATCCTCGAGCAGATTGGGACCTGGGAAATTTAGAAGCCAGGTCGACACCTTGAGCTTTTTGTCGCGCTCCACAGGCCATTTCTAAACAGTTTTTGTAGTGTGGCATGCTGCATTATCCTTTCAGTTTGACCTCCAGGGGGCAGCATTGACCTGTACTGTGTTACTGCTCATTATACAGTTGACACACTCTAGCAGAGATTTAAACATTTAATCAAAGAACCTTATAAAGCCCAGATCTGTTTTTGAGATTTAAACCTCATCTTGACACCTCTGCTTCATTCTCACACATCGAGCTCACAACTCAGGTTTTCTGTACAAAGTATCAGACAAGAGCAAGAAGAGGCCAAGGGCAGATTGACTGTCGCTGCCTCCAACTTTATCTGGAGGTTGTTTTTCAGTGAGTTTCCCATTGTCTGCCTCATCCCCTGGTTTATCTACAATCTGTCTAGGCAACTGTGCACAGTTCACCCTGGCAGCAAGCTGCAGACGCAGGAGGTTAGAATGTGTTATCTCTCATCACTGACATGTTGTGTACACATGGAATGTGTTGATATAAAGGGGTCGTTTGTACTCTTGTTTGTTCGTCGGTGTGGGGGATGTTGTGTGTACTTTATTCCAAACCAGAGTCTCTCCGACCTCAGTAAAGCAGCGGCCATTAACACTGTGTACGTCTGTAGGTTATGTAATGTAAGTGCTGTAATACAGGACTTAGCGTTGGTGCAACATGCGCAGGGTACTGTCAATGACTGTGTTTCTTGTAATTGCTTGAATTCACTCAATTCAACGGCGGAGTGCATTTCAGCAGAAACCTGTCTGTGTGCGACAAATGCGTCCCTGTCAAAAGTGATGCAAAGCAGAAGTCCCCCAGGTTGTTTCCCAGTGTTAATCTGGGTTAAAAGACCTGTCAATCCATTTGAACGTGCTTTGTTTACACTGGGATCATGTGTGCCTTTAAAACGAGGCTGTGTTTTTCCATCCTTGCAGGTTACCCCTCTCTCCGCATTGAGAAGAATGACCTGAGGAGTGTCACCCTAATCGAGGCCAAAGCTAAAGTGAAAGACATTGCCATCTCGAGGGAGAGAGTCACACTACGTGATGTCTTACATGAAGGTATTTCTCTCTCCCTTATTCTTCCTGAAGTAGCTCTCACGTCTGTGTTCCTCACAAGGGTGTGAACATTATCTCAAGGATTCCACTGAAAAGTGGAACACAAATTCAGAATGTCTGCTTTTGGCTCTTCAAAGAGGTGCTGCTCACTGGTTGTGTCATGCAGAGTGGTTAACATTTCTTCCCCTTGCTCTGCTCAGGAGTGTTGTTGTGTATGAGAGGTGCGGTTTTGAGTGGCATGTTGGTGGAGAGGTTTATGATGGAGCAGCTGTAATTATTAACACCTCTTATCACTTGAAACATATATAGACATAATAGGTGCATACGTTTTTTACGACCTTGTGCTGAGGTCTGAAAATTACCCTTAAAAACTCCCTGACAAAAGTTAAAAATGACTTACTCCAGCTTATGTTGTAGGAACATATCTATGTTTTTACTTACTTGCATTTTCACAAACAGCATGAAAACAGATTAAACATGTAACAAGAAAGATCCAAAAACCTGTAGGATCGTGTTGCTGGTCCCCTCAAGAAAACTCTTCGAAAATACAAACAAAAAGAGGTGTGCACAAAAATGCCAAATGAGACAGAAGATTCTCAAGATAAGAGGTCAGTAAAATATGACAGTAAAGAAAGTGGCATGAGCATGTAGGGCCTGATTGAAACGATTTAGCACATGGTCTGAAGTGCATTTAGGGCGTGTCCAACTGGCCTTTTGGAGTTGAACAGCGCATTATCTGGGTGCAAAGTAATGCGCCATGAGTAACGGACTTGTATTCAGTCCGTTAATTAATCATAGCTGTTTTGGGCGTAACATGAATCCACCCTTAAGAGTGTCATCTCCCATTTTCTGTAGCAGCCAGGTGTACCTTAACGTGACGCATTGCTAATTACATGTTGGATGCTAATGCAATAAGAGCTGTGATGTCATTGCCGCAGATATCACGGGACATTTAAGCAACACCAAGCAAATTTGAAACTGCAGTTCTAAACTCGGCAGAGGAAACACAACTAAACTTTTAGCTTCTGATATTATCAATGAAGTTACGCTGCTCCTCGTGTGTAAATGTGCACAGCGTCCCTCTTAACGGGGAGTCTGACAGCAGCTCTGCTCTGCTCTTTGCTACGTTCACATTTTACACAATCTAATAAATATTTGCCTCATTAATGTTGTATTATTTCACCCACCTGCAACCCATCAGCGCGTCCCTTTGTGTGTAACAAGAACAGTGTACGCGTGTTGTTAACCAGCCTATGAAGGCACATCTTACTATTTGAATAATGGGCCCTTTAAATAGGAAAAATGTAAAATGTGTCAATGGAAAATGCAATGACACAGTCACTTTCTGCTGCCTCAAAATAGCAATTCACCAGCAATGTACTTGATCACACCTCATTTTAAGATCTACACACTCATGGACACCCTACACAGTGTGGGAGCTAGTCTTAAAAATGACAACTGCGTCAGTCTGATTAAGCAATGAAAGTTGCACTGCACTGCACAATATCCGTATCGTATATCTAATGATTATCCATCCATCCATTTACGTAACTGCTTATCCTCTTGAGGGCCGTGGGGGGGCTTGAGCCTATCCCAGCTGACATCGGGCGAGAGGCGGGGTACACCCTGGACAGGTCACCAGACTATCACTTTTTTTTTTTTATCAATATGGTAGATAAGCAAATGTACGTGGTATGACAACAGTCAACATTTGTATCACAGTATACCTTGAAACTGATATATCGCTGCAACCCTCGATCAGAGACACATTTTGCCCCGTTTAGAACAAAATGCAAAGTATAATCAGAAACACTTTTCTGTTCATAAGACGCAACAGGCTCAGCGTCTTTAAGATTTATACTGTTCTACAAGTGACTGTTAACAGCTGTGAATTGTAACTATCCAGGTTACCACTTTGGAAGGTGGTGCGTTGAATATTTAAAAGTTTCTGCATAATGTTGTTCAGTTTGATAACATCTCTAATGTGGAATCTTTGTGAATACCGATGCACAGAGATGTCTTTTTTTCTGTTTTATTTTTAGTAGCTAAATGAATGAAATGAAATGAAAACATTTCCATCCATCCATGTATTTGTGTGTCTGTGATGAAAAAAAAAACAGCTGGTGACCTATGAACACAAATTCTGCTTTTTTCCCTGCAATGTATGAGCATGCCTCGTCAGATCAGTGTCAGTGGAAACTTGCCATGAACCCAAAATAGCATAAGTTTGTTCTTGCTGAGGCATATTACACATTGACAGAAAGCCATAGACAGTGAAGTTTCTAAATCTCTTTCTTTGGCTTGGTATCAAAGATAAACACAACTATTTGGGCTTCAGTTTGGCTCGATGAGAAGTTCGCACTTTGGATGCTGGATGCTTTTGGAGACAATTCAGCATCGTCACGGAGTGATGGAACTGAACAAGACTGTACTTCACTTTCTGGAGATTTGCCCACAGTGGGGTTTAGTGTGGTTGTGTGAATGATGTAATAGTTACCCAAGGGTGACTGTAGTACAATGGAAGCAAAGACTGTGGGTGTTCTGTTTTTAAATGCTACTTTAAGGCCCTCTGATGGTTTACGCTCTTTGTTTTTGTCTAGAAAGTGAATGAGAACACCGGCAGTGCCTCATTTTTATTTTTTATTTCTCTGAAAAATAAAAGTAGGGATGGGAATCAAAAACCGGTTCCAAATTGTCCGATGTTTTCTAAATGCTATGCCTCTGAGCTCTGATTAACATGCTGGCATCGACCAAAGGAAGTAATCTGACAGTTGCGCATTGCAAAACTAGTGACGTAAAACTCATGCGTCTGCACTGCTTAAAACTTGCAACAACAAGGAGCCATGGCGTAGAGGGAGAAACGTTCCAAATCCTGGCTTCAGTGCCGCTTTAATATCTGCAAAATGAACATTCCAAGTGAGGGTGGAAACACCAGCAAGAAGCTGGAACATCTTCCACGCAACTTGAGCTTAAATTCCAGGAATGCCATGTATTTGACACCCTACGCACGAGTGCTACTGCTTCCCAACGGAGCATCACGTCCTTTACTGAGGTTAAATGTCCTGTTATGATAACATTAGTGCCACACAAACAGACCTAGCAGACTTTTTCTTTGACTAAGAAATTCAATTCAATCTACACTGGGTTCAGACTCAGAGATAGTAAAATATTTGTGACATGTGTAGGCCTACTTTTCTTCTAGAAAACTGATAAGTAAATGATAAAGAATGTGATCGATAAGCAGAATCTATATTGGCATTGGTATCTATTAAATGTTAATTACCATCCCTATACAAAAGCTGCAACTGAAGCCCTGAATCTCAAAGATATATTTAAATATCTCTTTGCTAGTGCAGTGGCTCCATTGATGGCATTGTTAATTAGTCGGTCCGTCATTTATATCTATACTGAAATATGTCTCTGAGGCTCAATACCAATACACCCCTTGTCCCTGCCACTTAGCTCTTACCACTCTGTTTTGCACTTTCACGTCAAGGGGTAGGGTGAAGCTTTAGGGCTATATGGCCCTCCAAATAGAGGTTTCAAAGAATCATCAGCAGCTTAAAAAATCATTGGTAAGATCGCTGCACAAGCGATTTAAAGAAATCTGAAAATGTGTTTTCCGCATTAACAAAGATTTAAAAATTATCTGATTTTTTTTAATGTGTTATGGTTCTTTTAATTATAACAAGCATGACCAAAAAAATGACAAGTAGTATGCGGATGTCTTGTTATTGCTCCTCTAATAGAGTGCCCCAGAATGACTCCAAAAACCCAGAAATGAGTTAGCATATTAGCACTTCTGGTTCCCACATCTTGAAGTCAACTGGTTTTGGGGTTAGACGCCTGAAATAAGGTCTAGGGTTCACACAAGCTTAAGAGACTTTTCTTCTATGACATAAAACACCAATAAAAACCTCACTTGTGAATTTTGAAGTTTCTATGTGTCTTAAAAGAGTCGGATGCTAACAAGAGGCTTAATGAGACTACAGAACATCATCACACCGAACAGGGCTTTACTGCGGTGCTGTGGGGGTGACATTAGTCATGCAACTGTGTCTGTAGCATTTAACTTCTGCCGATTGAATTTAAGCTTCGAAAATCGTAAAGGTGGTGTTCATTTCGCTGAACAAAATGTGTAAGTATCATAAATGTTTGTTTGCAGCATAGCTTATTTTCTGCAGTAATCCAGAATCTAATGCAAAAATCCCATCAGCTTTTTGTGAAGGGAACTAGGGCAAAGGTCACTTCTGCATCAGCCTACAGAAAAACATGATCCCTGGAGCACGCTGTGTCAGTGCAGACTGGCAGGGAAGGAGCACTGGTTGCTACCGTTGGCATACAGGAATTGGGCCTTAAGTCTTGTTAAGCTGGCTCTGATCTCACTTGGCTACACTTCGCTTGTTAACGACATTTAGTCAACTTATTTTAGTGTTGAACTCTACACACTTTAACACCTTTTGTTCCATTTAAGATTTGCGGTCTTGTTGAATACTTGCCCTTCCACTGAGTCCTTTCTTTATCTTGTTTGCGTCAGACGTGACTAACTTTACTAGTGACTAATTGTACTTTGCAAGGGTGTGCTGATCAAAACATGTTGTTGAGGCTGAATGATACACATATCCGTTCTGGAGGCCTCATCATTTTATTTTTTCTTGTGCAATAAAGCAGCTGGAAACTTTCATTATCATTTTGATATTGCTCTTTCCACAATGGTGGTTAGTTAGTCTTTATGAGTCTTTTTATCGCAGTGGTTTTAAGGTCAGGTTTCAGTCCAGACCCTCCCTGGTTTAGATATTGATTCTAGGTAGTTAAAGTTAGCTGTAAGGTTTAAATTACCGCAACTAAATTATCAGGATCCTCCACAGCCATCTGCGAGGAAACACGCCAGCAAATGATCAGTACTTGAGTATCTATCCGACTTCCTGACTTGCCAGTGCAGTCATGTATCCACACACATCAGATCCTTCACACAAAATGCCATGAATGATTAATTAAATATCAAAAACAGTAGAGATAACAACTAAGGAACTACAAATAAGACATACAACTCCATGTCTCCGAGGTGATTGAACTCTGAGTGGGGTTCTTGTTTTTGGGAGCCAGCAGGTCCAGACAGGCTTGACGGAGAAGGCAGGGGTGGGAGGGAGACAGTTAAACACTAACCCTGTTGTTATGCTTCGTCTCTTCTCCTGTTGAAACACAGGGCACAGTTAGCCTCAGGGCTCACATCTTTTCTCTAAGTTTATGTTGATGGTTTATGTTCTTAAATGGCATTTTACCTCCGTAAAGTCCTGGAGCAATGGGGTGACAGTTTAGACAAAGGAGATGATGAACGTGCTCACTTGGCCTTTCCACGTCATATGTATTTCTGAATCGTTAAGTGATGAAAGGTCCTCTGAGCTCCAGTGAATCGCTCTTGTTTTGGCGCTCGTCAGTGAGACGAGAGCCAAAGCTGCCTAATCCTTTTAAGAGACAAAGCATTTTAAGCAGAAGCCTGTCCACCTCTGTCCACAGATCAGCCAGGCGTGGTGACCTGTGAGCGAGGTGACATTTCGATCTTTGTATGTGGTGCCTCTGGCTGTGTCTCTCCTGCCCTTTCCCTTCAAATAAAAAACCTGTGGTTTGTCTTTGACAGGCACATTTGGCCGCATCTTTCATGGCGTGCTGCTGGACGAAAAGGACCCCAGCAAGGAGAAGCAGGTCTTTGTGAAGACGGTGAAAGGTACGTGCTCCATCCTGGCTGCAATGCACAGCTGAATGCACATTTGTCAAATAAATGAAAATATTGTCAAGTCATGTGTGTTGTAAGCTTTCCTCTGTCTCATATTGATGTGCAGCTCACTGTGGGTTTGCTAATAAGCAATCGCTGAAATGCCAAAACAAGATTGTAAAGACGTAAAACGGATGACGAATCAACTGAAACATACGTAGCTACCCAGTAAACACGCACACTGATTTGACAGCTAATGAATTATATTTCTTACTCATGCTGCAGGGTTTGCATGCCAGTGAAAAGACTTTTATACAGGACTGTCAGGTTCTTTGTTAGCGGCATGTGTCAGCTCTCTCTGCCAGCTGCCTTCTGACCTCTCCATTCTCTTATGTTTACTCAGGGAGGGGTGGATACCACTCAGTGAACAATAACCCCATGCCAGTCTTGGCTTTGTTAAACTCTTTACTTCCTCCTCATGGGCCTTTTGGGAAAAGAACAATACTGCTTCCATAAGTACCAGACGATGGCAAAGCTGCATACACTGATTAAAAACTGGACCTCAGTGAGCTTGGCACAAGTCAGTTTTCCTCTGAAGTTTCCCACTACAGTTGACTGTTGGCACGGGAATCTGTGGGGGAAACAAATAAAAATCAAACAGTACATGTTGTCTGAGAGCACAGAAATGATATCCTTAACTTTTCAACTTTACTCTAGTTCTGCTTAATTTTTAATCCGATTTTGTGTCTGTTGAAATTGTTCAGATCATGCGTCTGAGGTGCAGGTGACCATGATGTTGACTGAAAGCTGCAAGCTTCGTGGACTTCATCATCGGTGAGTGGAAGCAAACTCAAATAACTGTTTCTATTTTTTATGCCACTTGACTTGATGTGACAAAAAACGTAGATATTAAAGAATATAATAGAATTCCAAACAAGAAAAAACGCCACATGACGCCATTGTCACATGCCCAAATCACAGTATTAACCAGTACTGTGGTTAAAGACAGACATTGTTTTCTTCATCACTGTTGTCCACTTCTGCGACAGACTCAGATCATAACATAGCAGTAAAAAAAATCTGGTTTACGCCGAACCCAATGTCATACTCTGCCACAGCAGTTCCTGTGGTGCATAACCATTCTCACAACCAGTGTGGGATATAGATCGCTGATGGAGCACAAGTAGCTTTCCAGCTCGCAGTAGACACTGTGCACACTCCACATAACCACTGGAGCTGAGCATCACCAATGGGTTGAGTGGAGGATCATTAAGGCGATGATAGTGCATCAGACATAAATATCATTTACTGATTTAGAAATAAAATCCAAATAGCCTCCACATGTACAGCTGAATTTAATCACCATGAGGGAAACTAGTCCCAAACAGTGTACAAAGAACAGCAACGCCACCCCAACAGCTGCTTTAACTGGAAAGCACACTAAGTAACCAAATTAACCACAATGTGACCTAAGTGAAAAACAAACTGTAATGACTAAATGTGATGCAGTGTTGACCATGGGGAAAAAATGTTTGATTTCCTGAGTTTAAAGTGGCAACAAGGTATGATGTGTGTGTGTGGTGAGCAGTGATTAGGATACCTTACTTCTGTGTCAACATTGTTTTTTTCTAACTGTAAATCTGCAGGTCATACACCCATTTGTGAACTTGCGCTAATAATTTCACTGCAACTGCGCATGGCAATAAGCGCTGATCTTAGACGTTAGACGTTATTTGCTTGGCAGCACAGTAACAGTGTGTTTTAACTTTTGCAGATGCTTTGAGAATTGCACAGTTTCCTTTCGTCTTATTTACGCAGGTTTAGCGGCCACAAATGCTGCCCACTCCTTTCGTGAATTCACCCAAGTACATTGAATTTTGCTTAAAATTAAAATAGAATTTGTATAGCTATTGCACCAACTTTATCTGGAGGTTTGGTACTTTCACTTTCTTTACATGGAAAAAAAATTGTCGTCATTTTTGCCCGCTCCTTCCTCTTTCTTCTTTTTGTGGTCAGCAAAATAATACTTTTTGACACTTCCTCTTCCACAGTTTGGCAATAATTTGGAAGCTCACCACTAACACGTACTTCAATCTTCCAATAATCCCTTTGACGTGCAGCTACACATTTATTCACAGTATGCTCTACTCTGTTACATACTGTTCCCGTTCTTCTGACTGTCTTTCTCTCCACCTGCAGAAATCTGCTGCCTATAAGTCACGTATGTACAGAGGACGGAGAGAAGCCCATGGTGCTGCTGCCTTTTATGGCTTGGGGCAATCTCAAGCTGTTTCTGCGCCAATGCAAGCTAGCTGAGGCTAACAACCCACAGGTGAGGCTTCAACTCAGCATTCATTTGGTGGATAAAAGAAACACGAATCACTTATTAAACCATTAAGATTAATACCTTAATGTAAGCCTTGTATGGCATTGCATTTAGACATTTATTAAACTATTAAAATTAATCCCCCTGCTTGGAAGAAAAGCCAGATGTTATCCAAGACTGGAGCCTGAAAGAGGGTTTTGTGTGTTTGCAGCAATCAACACCTACCAGTAACTACTGCTTACACTGTTATTAGAAGGACTGTTGATATAGTCATGAAGCCGGTGCTCAAGGCAGAGATTTTTATTCACTATGTAAAGACAATCAGGCTTTTGTACAGGTTAACCCCAGGGAGTCTTTGATGTGCTTGGCAAAGCCACAGCACAGATCCAACCAATCAATCAGCTGCAAAATACAGATGCAGCAAACACCTCGCAATCACAAGACGAAGCATGCCATCCATTTGCATTAATCAAAACCGCTTTGTAAAGTTTCAGGTAACACATCAGCACCTTAGTTCTCAGCAATCTCATTATGTACTCTTGGCAGTTGTAGGAGACAAAGACATAGTCATTAAGTTGTGCTGTTGCAATAAACATCAAGCTATAAATCAGAAATGCATCAGCACAGGCAAGATTAAGCTCCAAGGAGGCACAATACTATAGTGTGGCATTCATTCTGAAAGTGAACATCTGGTTTGGAAGATAAAAAGGTAAAAAAACAAAACAAAACTGTTGACCTTTTCCACAGTTGTCACTTTTCCACTGACAACCCAACTGTTAACCTGACTGAACTGTCTGGTACCAGCTCCACACATCTCAGTTTAACTTGAATTGTTGCCTTAAAAATGTTCTTATCTCTGTTCACTGGTTGCCAAGACTTTGCTTTCCTGTGTTGTGAGATTAATTAATTTAGGTTGTATCAAACTGTCCACTGCCTGATAAGAGCTTAAAAATTTCCACTGTGTGTGTGTGTGCCAGGGATTGTGCGGCCGACTGAATTCGGATACAGAAATACAACATGCAACACTCAAAAATGTGTTTTTCTGCAGTTTATGTCCCCACAAAGTCCGACCTTGACTAGACTGACGTATCTTTGCTCTGGAGAGGTGTTACATTCCTGTACTGGGGGGGAGATGTCTTTGCACCTCCCTAAAATCTACAGCTGCCCCAATAGTTTCATTGGAGATTTCATTGGTCGCTTAGTCACAGATAAAACAAACTCTATTAGGAGCTGTGCCTTGTCAAAATAAATCAAAACCTATATGACTGGACCATGTGGGAGTTTAATTTGAAAGGACAGACACAGGAAGTGTCCACGCTCAGCAGTCAGACAGGAGTCTGGTTAATTTCCAGGGCTGGTACCTGCAGTTATTCCACAGGCTAGTTAATAACATGTCGGGCAGAAAATCCAAAGTGTGGGATCATTTTGAGAAGGTGAAGGACGAACCCAAGGTGATATGTAAACTCATCTTCATTGGTCGACTACAAACATGATGTATCATCTGAAACATGGAAGTAGCTACATGCCCATTAGCCCACAGCGTCATTAACAGGCGGCTCGCTCAGTGTGTGACGTGCACTTGTAGATAAAATATAGGCCTATATTAATGAAGGTTCATTAGTACGGTTTTGTATTTCTCTGTATTGTAGCACAGTGTTAACAATGTTACTGATACTATTCTTTCTCACACCTTCAACTCAAACCACCAAAATATATCATTTAATAATTAAATAAGTATTGTAAACATGCCGGTGACTAGTCGACTAATGGCCCTTCATGACTAAATTTTCTTAAGGGAAAACTGTGTTAAACAAAATATTAATCAGTATTTTTACATACTTTAAAAAACCAATATACACATTAATATGTGGTACTGTTACTCCAGGAGCTCTCCTACAAGGCAAGGTAGTCTTTTAAGCTTTACAGGATGTTTATACACTTGGTCTCAGACACACCTGCTGGCAGATCTATTGTCTACAAGCCCTCCTGTAGCTGCGAGCTTAAAACAAATAACTTTCTGAGACTCTTGCTCAAACCTTTGAGTAAGGGACTTTCTGGGATTCAGATTGTTTCCCATCTGTTGCATACAAAGGTAATCAACTATATTAAAACAACATTATGTAAGAACTGTTAAATTTGTGATTCGGCGCCCCACAGTTTCAGAGCGGTACACCGCTGTCGTAAAGACAAATTGTGCCTGCAGGGTTGCAGGTTGCAAACTGTTTATACTGTCCTGAAGTAAGCTGTAGTGATCTGTCTCACAGATGCCAACAACAGCGCGCAGATGTGCTCACAATGACAGTGCTAACATGCTGATGATAAGCAGGTGTATTGTTCACAAGTTCACCGTCTTCATTCAGCGTTTTAGCAAAAAGAAAATTAGCCATTTATCATGCTAGCATATGCTAATTGGCACTAAAGAAAATTTAAAGGATCATCAAAGTTACTACAGCTCATCCCGTGTCCGACAAGGATTCTCATGAACCAAATTTTCTAGCACTCCATCCAACAGTTAATCAGATATTTCACTCAAAACCACAAATGTCAGCTTATTGTGCCAGCCAAGGAAAAGTCTCTCTGGTTCAGTGGATATTTGCACCAAGCCGTGGCAATCCATCAAATAGCTGTCGTGATATTTCACTAAAAGCCAAGAGTGTTGACCTGCTGACGGTGACAGAGGACCGACATTGCCTTCCCTAGAGCCATGCCTGTGGCTCAAAACACGAAATAGTTTGTCGCTCCCATATTTGACCCAGAGCTGACTGTGTTCCCATTCAAAGGAAGTAAGAACAATTTGACACAGAAGACCAATTTCACCACAGTAAAGTCACGTCAGCTCCGATGTGGTCTCCTGTCCTCGCCCCCTCCCATTTTTGTGTTTTTCCTGTCTCTGCTTCTCAACTGCACGTTATGTCGCTCTCCCTCATTTCCTTTCAGGCCGTCTCTCAGCAAGACTTGGTTTACATGGCCATCCAGATTGCATGTGGAATGAGCTACCTGGCTCGCAGGGAGGTCATACACAAAGACCTCGCTGCCAGGAACTGCGTGTAAGTGTCCCTGACCCGGCTCAGAGCTGCCGTCACTTGTCCTCAGTTCTTCCCTGTAGCTTTCAGGTGATTTAGTCTGGAATTTAATTACTAAAAAGTAAAGATGCCAACATTTCTCTCGTGTCTCTCCCCTCCTCTGACAGCATTGACGACAACATGCAGGTGAAGATAACAGACAATGCCCTTGCCCGAGACCTATTTCCGATGGATTACCACTGTCTGGGGGATAATGAGAACAGGCCAGTCCGCTGGATGGCCCTGGAAAGCTTGCTAAACAACGACTTCTCCAGTGCGAGTGACGTGGTAAGAATTGCAGATTTAAGGGTAAATTTGGTATTTTTCAGCCTGGACCCTGTTTTCCATGTGTTTGTGTCCAAGGGATGAAAGGCAACAACTTTTGAAACTGAAGTTACGGTATAAAAGCACCAACTCGAGCCATTTGTGCATTGTAGGGTTGCGGTTTTGCGGTGTTTCTGATTTATCAAAAGGTCTATCTCTGTAGGGATCCTTTCCATTGTTGTGAGACACTTATAAAACAATCTGAGCCTGTCAGTGGTAAAAACAAACCCTTTTAGTGGACGAGCACTGAAGGTGCGAACCTGCCGCGTGTGGTTACATCACAGCCTGTTTTGCAGCTGTCAACTACATCATTGTATTGCATTGCTTTGTCCATTAGTCACTCAGACACAAATCATGGAAAAATAGGGGCCAGGATTACAAATATTAAACTTACCCTTTTACCATTAAAACATTTCCTGCCTCTCAAGGTTTTCAGTAACTACAAAATGGTCAGGGTGCATGACACAGAGAGGGTGATGCAGGAAATGGCACCGATTATATCCATTGTAAGCCACAAGACGCTTGGTCAAGGTGTCAAAAGGAAAGGAGGTGCAGTGTTGAGGTGCTCTGGCTCTTCCCTTTTTCCTGTCTCAGGATAGCAATGCGGGCGCGGCGGAGACAGTCGGGAAGCTCAGCGATCCTTAGAGACACCGCTCAGACACCAGACAGACATGCCCCCACCCCTCCGCATTCCTCTTATGGTCACACCGCTTCATAGTAATCACCATCTCTGCCCTGCACTTACACTTAACAGAAGCCTGGCATTACCAACTAACTGAGCTTCAGGGGAAGTCCAGACAGAGCTGCGTAGCATCATAAGAACATCAAACACGCCAGTGTTACGCATGTGAATACGCCATACCCCTATGTCACTGGTTACGCACGCTTGATACTGAGCTGGACTGGATGAGTAAGTGACTGGGCACATTCAGACCTTCTTTGGAAAGTCTGCCTGGGCACTGATGTGGGCGGATTACTGTATACTATGTTTTTCATCTGAAGCCCTCCCACCACTGTGCCCTCTGTCCTCGATCACTCCTACACTTCCTTTAAAGGCTCTGCGTCACCCCATTACAGGTTATGACATACTAACTACAGATGAACAGTATACAAAACTCACAGCTCACTTCATATGCACGTCATGCTTTGGTACAAGTTTGAACGATACTTCTTTTCATTTATTTTGAAGAGAAAGTATCTCCTGACTGAGATAACATTTCTCCAAGTTTAGTAATCTATTTTTATTTTAAATATAAGGGACATTTCAAACACCTCTGTGTTAAGGCAAATTCAAATTGATTAAACAGTCATAAAACACACACAAAACATGGCTCAGTAGTGACATCATTAACATTAATTAATTCGTCCCTTCATTTTCCGTAACTGCTTGTCCTGATACAGGGCTCCGGGTGTACTGCAGCCTATCCCAGCTGACATTTGGTGAGAGACATGGTTCACCCTGGACAGGTCTCCAGTCTATCACAGGGCTGACACATAGAGACAGACGACCATTCACGCTCACATTCACACTTAAAGGCAATGTAGAGTAACCAGTTAACCAAACCTGCATGTCTTTGGACTGTGGGAGGAAGCTGGAGCAACCACAGACTCTACACAGAAGGGCCACAACCGGCCAGCAGATTCCCAAGTTTTTGGGTGGAGCTTGTGCTTGTGAGCTTTGGTTCCATGTTATATGCATCCCTCTACAAACTGTATTCTGCATGCGGCTGTGTGCGGGAGCTGCCCAGTTTTATTTTAGATAAGAATTAGCCTTACTCCCAAAATTCCAAATACCAAGTGTGACCTTAGATACGAGGTAATAACACGATTATGGAAATGCTTCTTTTCCTCTTGGGAGGTCAGAGTGAAGGGTCAACACAACAACACATGCAGGGCGGGTCCTCGCTGACATGGGTCCTTGAACTCTCAGTCTCCCTAAACACAGCGGCCACCCAACTGTTTACCCTCAGTCTCTTAACAGAAACTTTCAGCAGTGATTTATATTCCGTATAAATTTTTCAACATAATTTCCTCGCATTGTTCCTGCGAAGCATTTTTTGCGAGTGGGCCCCACGGGCTTTTCCGCACCCTGAATAGGAATGGTGGTCGTGTTGATCCTGTTTGATGATAACACATTAAAGACAACAGCTTGTGTTGATCATGTTTAGAAACTTGTTTAAATAAATGCTCCGTGCAGGACTCAGTGTTAATCCCGTGTCGTTTTTTTCCACAGTGGGCCTTTGGAGTGACGCTGTGGGAACTGATGACTTTGGGTCAGACGCCATACGTCGACATCGACCCTTTTGAGATGTCGGCCTACCTGAAGGATGGGTACAGAATAGCACAACCAATCAACTGTCCAGATGAACTGTACGTTGGATTACAGAGCACACACACACACACACACAAATATAAAAACACTATTTTTCTTTTCCCTAATAACATGCTTAAAAATGCTTGAAAAACAAAATCCATTTACCTGTCCCTTCAAAGCGTTACTGGGACAAACAGGTGCATATCGCCAGCCTGAAGGTGGAAGGAAATGGCACACCTACACTGATATGACCAACAGAGCCATATATAATGAGAATAATTTATGGACTTCGCTTTGAGCCATGTGTCCCAGAGTTCTGTTAGTTTACATTTATGAATGAATACTAAAAATGTCAGCGTCAGAATGATACACAGCATCTTTATGGATTTTGACACGACCACCCAAAGCTTGAGCTTGAGCATGCATCACAAACTAATCCACCCAGGTGGTCCACCACTGCAGCCCCGCTGTGAGCCAGGAAAAAGCCTGTTATTATCCAGCAGTGAAAGGTGACAGCCTCGTTGCAAACTCGATATGGAGGAAATGGCGTGTAAACAATAACGCCGTGGTGTGAGAATGACGCCTGTAGGCACTGGCTGCTCCTTCTCCTCGACAGTTGCAGGATGTTGATAAAGCTTAACATTTACCATCACTGGTCGCTGCTGCTGAACATTTCAGTTCGACCCAGCTCCCGTTTTACACACACAATGTGTCGGCACACTTCATCTGGTGAAAGTCTGCAATAACAAGGGTGGCTGCAGCTGAACATACACGCACATGCTCCACTGCAGAGGTGTACACACTGAGATGGTGTGTTTATATTGAGGGCGACGATAAGGACTTCAGACATGTCAGAACCAGTCAGCTGTCTGCACCCGTCCGCCATGAAGACCAAGTGTTAATTATTTTAATGGACAAGAACATGTGGTTCAGTTGTAGCTTGTATTCAGCTGCAGATGAGGACGGACTGTTCCTCAGCACATTCAAGAAATAACTAGGCATGTGATGAGCAAGGGACAAAAGGCAGAAAAATATACAGACCCTCCACCATCCATTTACAGCACAGAAGGAAGCATGCATCTGACCACTGAGCTAGCTAAAGACCCAGACACACCAAACTGACTTCAGAGACCCAGTTGCGATGAAGGCCCCCTGCTGTGTCGCCTCATGTCTCCTGTATCTCGGCCAAATTTTGTGCATGAACACACTGCAAAGACTGCAGCCGAGAGCTAACCACCACGTACGTTCTGCACCTGCCTGAGGAGAAATAACACTCCACACCAGCAGATGCCAGCAGTCCGTAATCATCGTTCAAAAAGGGAATCGGAAAGACCATCTTGATGCTAGTTAGCCAGTTGGCACATGAACACAACCTGATGCTGAAAGAACGAAGCATAGTTACCGCGCATCAGTGAACAATTACACAAACCATCAGAAAACGTTTCTGCCAAAAAGCTAAGTGGCTGAAGCAAAATAATCTTACCTCATGAAACAACTTTTTTTTGGTCTCAATTCCAATTTGCTTCTCGTGCCCCGAGCTGAATTGCCAATCAGATTTCATTCGCCAGTGGACTCAGCCACTGACAATGTTGATTCAACATGCTGAATCATGCAAAAAAAATCAGCTGACTGTCAGCTTGGTGTGCCAGGGTCTTAAAGTTACAGCTCAGCCATAGGACACCATTGACGTCAACATCTGGCGCTGTCAGGAGCACGTGCCCCTCGTCAGCACGTATTTCACACCTCCTTCTGTGCGGTGATAGAGTTGGTGGGTGTAGTTGGGTATACAGAAAATAGTTCCCACATGAAACTGCTCACATCAAGGTCTGTGGATTATCTTGTGTAACCAGGTCATGATTTCTGGAAAGAGACATCGCTGTCGAGTTTGTCAAATGAATTTTTTTCAACCTGAACAATCTGGATCCTCAGGTGCAGTCCTCACTTCCCTTTTCCAGCAGCATAAAGCCCTCTGTCACAAACTTACATCCACTGTATGACAGCCTTTATGTCATTATTTAAAATAGTTTTATTTATCATATATACTTTTTGCCCACTTGTTAGTAAGTGTAAAAGAAAATGTTCTGTTGTTTCGACCAAAAAAAATCTTGTGCTGGAAAACCCCCAGATAGTGTTATCTACAAGGTCCTCGGGAAATAATCACCTGAAATCTATAAAATAACTGAACACGGTTTCCGTTTGAATACAATGGTGGTGAGGTGATGGCTTCCTTTTCCAAAATATTAGAGGTTGCAAAATAAAACATTTAAGGTCAAGCTTCGGTGTTAAGAAATGATTTTATCTCCCTCGTTTATATCAGTGCTGTACAGGCAGCTCCTGTTTCAGGACAATACAACATGTACTGTAGGTAAGTGTGTGTGCCACTTAATTACAACGCCCTGAGTTTGACGCAGCCCAATCTCCATGAGAAAATTTTGGCGGTGTACGTTTCTACAAAAGAAATGTACAATGTCAACATTTTCTTGTGGCGACAGGGTAGTGTGATGCCAGCTCTAGATTTTTGTTTCATGTCGCCCTCCCTCTGTCTTGAATGGAGGACATAAAAAATGACCTCGGCCCCGATCACAGAAAAAGGCGAGGCACACCACACTGCCTTTTTTTTTACTTAGAGTTGAATTCCACGAGTAAAAGAAACGCTTGCTGCACCTTTTTAATTGTTGCCAGGCAACCCCTCCATCACCTCCTTATCCTAGCTGTGGTTGAGGGGGGAGAGGCTGTCAGCAAGTAGTTTGTTGGGCACAGGGAAACGAAGATCTGTGTGGGTACATGAGACCCTAATAAATAGGGTGGGTCATGGGGAGTACCACCAGTTGGTCCAGGAGCTTCTCTTCAACTCCTCAGCTTCTCCTCTCAAATCATGTAATGGGAAAAAAGTGGAGATGACTTGAGCTTTTCTGCTCTGAGTTGAAGTCTTTTCAGCTCAAGGAGTTCAGAGCACTCCAGGAAAAATGTCAGGTGCCTAGAGAACAGAAAAGCAATAAATAAATGTTGAAATAAACAGATAAATGCATAAACAAATAAATCAATAAAGAAACAATGGTAGGTTAACAGGAAATAAGTAAGTCTTAAATGTACTTCTGCATTTTTGCACAACTACATTTACTTCTGTATTATGGTGTCAGTATGTTAATGAGATTAAAGGTCCAACCTCTGCATTTATTAATTCCTTTTATTTATTTCTCAATACTTATGTCAGTTTTTCATCCTCCTAAATCTCCCCCTGCATCCTGTCTCACACGAAAACACCCAACATGACGTGAAATGTCTCGTGGTCAGACCTTTGATCCGACCCTCATTGTTTTCCTTCCCTGTGTGTTGCAGGTTTGCAGTGATGGCTTGCTGCTGGGCCCTGGACCCAGAGGAGAGGCCCAAGTTTCAGCAGCTCGTTCAGTGTCTCACAGAGTTCCACGCAGCACTGGGCGCTTACGTGTGAAAACAAGCTGCTTCTTTCCCCCCTGAGAACAGCAACACTGAAGGCTGGTGGACACTTCATAAGGAATACATGTCTGAAATGTGCCTTATCAGATGACAGCAGACTAAAGCCTGATGATTTTATTTTGTACAGTCCTTTTGGAGTTTTTATATAGTTGAATTATCTTTTTACAGCATAGCAAAGTAAAAGGAGTCGTTGAATATTTTTTTTCGTATGCTTTGAAGGTGTTTAGAAATGTGGTGCTCTTCCCTTGCATTCCCGGACGTTTTTGTGCCATCGGACAAATTTTTTAAAGAGCAATTTAAGCCTCTGACAAAGTGGTTTTAAAGACAGTATTTTCTACAGTTTTTATCTTAGTGAAACAGTGTAAAGTGTAGATGTGGATGAGAGTACCTCTACAGCAGAATGATTTAGGTACCAGAGTAGTTTAAGGGCTTCGTTTGTATATGTAACCACACTCTCCAACACGGTACGAGAGGCCTCAAGGAAAACTTCGGTACACTGTTTCCTCTGGACGACACTACAAACGACTTTTCTTCGTGGATCAAACGTATGGACGCCACAGCTTGTACAAAATCAGCATCGCAAAGCTACATATATGACTTGATTTTTAAGAATCCAGAGTGAATTATGGACACTGTTTGAACGCCACCAGCTTCTCCCTCTTTTGTACATTTAATTTCCACTATCGCAGCCTCCGAACAGAGTTATCACCACGTCTCTATTTTATAAGCTTGATTGTTCTGCGTCAGAACACGGCCCGTCACAGGATTTTTTTGACTGATTTTTGTGAGTAACTAGAACATTAATAATCACTGTGAACACACAAAACTGCCTACCAGCGTTGGTCTAATCTTATTCTCACACCTTTAACATCTTTGTGATGTGTCTTTATGCTCACTGCATGTTGAATTAAGGTTTTAAACTGCTTCCCAAATTTCATATCCACAAATTAAATGGGATCTTTTAAATATAGAATGTCGACTTCATTTCTTTTCACATCAGAAGGATGCGGCGTGTCAGTACCGCTCCCTTGCTGAGCACTTGAAACAATAGCGCTTCCCATTGTTTTAGGGAGAACACCTGATACCACAGTCATGTTTGTTTTGTAGCACAAAAGCCGCAGTTGAAGCCGAGTGTTTTGGTACAACAATGTTTTTCTGTTTAGCCTGCAAAGCTTAAAACCACAATGATGCCTTTGCTGTTCAACCATGCCAGCAGTCCACTTGTTGATGGAAAAAGAAAAACCAAATGAGTAAAGCTTCAGCTCTAATACTCAGGTATCTGTGTCACCAAATAAGCGTCCATGTGTGTGTAATGTAAGAACATTGTTATGGATTCTTAATTCTCTTAGTTTCTATTTGAGTCGCTTTTGTTTTGCCTCTTTAGCTTTAGGCTGATGTCACATGGATGGACCCTGCACTTCTTCCTGATGTTGTAATGGAAAGTTATTTAAAATCTAATTTGTGCAGAATCCCTTAAGTCCCCAGCTTTGCAAGTCCTCGTCCCTACACCCAATCCACCTTAAATACTATTGACAAAAATAGCTTTTTTTGTTTGCGTTAAAGGGAGAGGGTTTTTTTTTTTTTAAGTGGGGTTGTATGAGGTACCTAACCATACTACATGCAGCTTGAGAAAATCTAATTATTGGCTTAGTCCAACTGAAACCAGACTTTTAAATGCATGTAAACAGCTTAGTCCGACTGAAATTGGACTATCCGTAGCTCGCCTAACACAGCTAGACAATTCGATTGAAAATTGAAGTATTGCTGCATGTATCCACTTAGTCCAACTGGAGTCGGACTCAGCGTTCTGCGCATGCACCACTTTTTCATTCGCGGGCTTTCACCAGGAAGAAGAAGGAGATGACGTAGCAGCAGTGCGGTAACTCTCGGTAAAACAAACAAACACCATGGCAACCGAGAAGCAGAAGACGCACTTCTGGACGGACGAGGAAACTACATACATGCTCCGACAGCTAAAGCAGCTAAACATTTTGAAGTTTATGGATGGTAGGAAAATGCGAAAGGCAGATTTATTTAAAAAAGTTTCTGAACAAGAACTAGTTCAACATGCACTGTATTAAAAAGGAAATCAGAAATTTGATTTTCTCTTCTGCATGTATACTCAGACAAGAGGCGAAGTCCGACTTAAATGACTAGCCGAGCTATGAGCTTAGTAAACGTACTGAGTGTATCACCTACAGCAGATGGCAGCCAGCAGACAGGACAGCAGCAAAAAAGATTTAGCCACCTGTAAAAATCAATATCAGCTTATGTATATGCTTTTTTTGGGGGGGAAGTTTTACTGCCTTGCCCTCAGACAACCCTTTCCAACAGGAAACTAAAGCCGTCACATTTCTCACCACACTCCTTCGTAATGTTACTTGCAGAACCACTGCCTCCATCATTTGTTTGTGTTATTGTGTGACTTTGGAGTTTTAAAGGCATAGTTCAGATTTTTTGAAGTGAGGTTTACGGGTTACGTATACCCTCCCATGGAGTCTAGATTCTGGTGGTGGTGGTGGTGATGAGATGAAGAGGGAGCAGAGGATCTGGATGTGAAGAGGAGTGGGCTTTTGATGAGCTCATCCTGGGCTCTGGAGGAGGTGACTTGAGGTGAATGTGTAAAGGACTCTGGCCTTGGTTTTTGCTTTTGCCCCTTGAAAACACTTCTGTCTTGTTTGCTTGTATACTTTGCCAGATATTTCACACTGTTGTTCTAGATCTGGGCCCAGTGAGTGGCACTGACCCAGTGGTTGTTCTGGTTGTTACAGAACAATGTAAAAATGTGGTTATTGTACTTAGTGTTACTGTAATTTGAAGCATTCTCTGGCACAGGAGTTTCCTTTGGGATAAATAAAGCTCTATTGAATTGAACTGAATAAAATTACAGCTGACAGGAGCAGAGAAGAGAACAGATTTAAGGTTTGGCAGCAGCGACATGAATGGCTGAAGGAGAGTTTGATTGGCTGTTAGATCGCTCTCTTCAAAGCCACCAGACTCCATTGACAAAAACAGTAATTTAACACAGGAGCTGCTGGTCTCCTGCTGCTTTGAACAGTTTGTTTGTTTGTGTGTGTTGTATGGTGACTTTGGTGAATCTGAACTAACCCTTTAAAACACCAAAGTCACACAACAGCAGCAACTAAGTCAGTAGTCGAGGCAGAGGTAGACCAGCAGCTGACTGACATCCTGAATACACTGACTATGGATTGGTACCAAATGCAACCCCATTTCCAAAAAATGAACTGTCCCTTTAAAGGGTTCAGGTACAGTGATGTCACACAGTGTCACAAAACTAACCGACTGAAGGGGCGGTCAACCAGCAGCTTCTGTGTTCTGTGAGGTAAAATCACAAAGAGCAGAGATAACGGCTTCACTTTCTGTCGGGAATAGCCGTCTGACGGCGAGGTAAAGAGGTAAAAATATTCTAAATATAGCATATATTTAAACTGATGTTGATTTTTTTGGTTTCGTTGCTGACACCCTGTCCATCACAGTTATTAGTGCTCATTCAGCATTTATTTATTAAGATATTTTAACTACATGATGTTTTGGGTTGTGTCACCGACCAAGTTTTCTGCATTTCTACGTCTCAATTTTAAATTTCTTGGTGTTGGTGGTGTTGCGCTGTTCTTCTTTCTTGGAATAACCAGCTAAACGCCAGTGATGTGACGTCACGTTGAGGTATTTCCGCACAGTAGCGTTCAAAGACGACATCCTTTCAAAACACCTGTCGACGTTTGACACAGTCCGTGTCATTTCTGCACAGTTGTCGTACGATTTCTTCACCAGCAGCAGTCATAATAGACAATAATGCAACGCAACCACAAGACATGTTGAGTAAGTGGATGTTCTTGTTACAAGACTGCTCTGTCACAATCCTGTGGGCGCTACTGAGTTAGTTTGCAAAGTAAAACCCAGAACATCCTCGGTCTGAGGGGTTTCTGGATTTGATTCAGTGAACGTATTCAGAGAGCTCTGTAAACCTCAGGCCCCTGTTCATACTTGTAGCCTCATATAAAAAACACAAGATGGATTTCCTGGATGGATTCAGCCAAGTGTGACTCACCTTTGGATCTGCCTTCATTATTGTCGCTCAGTTTCCTCGAGATTTAAGCACATTTTCATCTGGCGTTTCTATTATTTTGTCCACTTGCATGTAGATAGAGTTGTAATACAGGTATTATTGTGCTATAACTCTGTAAGGATACGGACAAAAGTATAAATAAAAAATTAAATATGTGAATAAACAAAGAATGAATAAACAAATATGAAAATGGATAAATACAAAAATTAAATAAATACTTGAATTATAAAGAAAATAAAGAAAGAAAAGCTGAAATAAATTTGGAAATGAATACAAAATGCTGAAATAATTAAACAATGGAATAAATGCTGAAATAAATACAAAAAAGAATGAATAAATGCTGAAATAAATACCTTTTTAAATAAATGCTGACAAATTCAGAAAAATAAGAATAAAGGAATAAATAAATGCAGATATAAATGAATGAAATAAAAAATAAATGTTTAAATTAAGGAATGAACAATTGCTGAAATAAATATGGAAATTAATAAAGGAATAAATAAATGCTCAAATAAATACAATTTAAATAAAGAAAATAATAAATGCCGAAATAAATTCAGAAATAAAGGAATATAAAAATGCGGCTTTAAATAAACAATGGAATAAATAAATGCTCAAATAAACACAGAAAAGAAAGAATAAATGCTAAAATAAATACGATTTAAATAAATAAAATAATAAATGCCGAAGTAAATTCAGAAATAAATGAATAAAGGAATACATAAATGCTCAAATAAATATGGAAATAAATGGATAAATGAATGAATAAATGCATTAATAAAGAAATTAAAGTAGAGGTTGGGACATTGCTACTTCATTAACATACAAACAAAAATGTAGAAATACATTTAAATTATTGTCTTGTCTACTTATCAAATGTATTTATGCATTTATTTATTTTAATACTTATTTCAGCAATTATTCATTTATTCTTTTATTTATTTATTTCAGCATTTATTTATTTCCATATTTGTTTTTTTATATATGTATTTAATTCTGTCTTTTTTAATACATTTATTTATTGTTAAGTCTTTTTTTTTCTTTCTGTACTCGATAAAAGGGACACAGTTCTAACCTTTGATTTGTTGATTCATAGTATCACTGTAGTTTACTTGAACACACCTGTTAATCTAAATATTGTTCTACCAAAGATCAACTCTCATATCTGTGTTGCCTAGGAACACATTAAGTTGACCAACGACCTGGTCATAAACTATATTGACGGGCTTTTAATTTGTGGGTGGCACTTTATGTGAAACCAGTATCAACATTGTATCATAGTTGCGTAATACATCACAACAGATGCACAGTGTGTCATAAGAGCTATTATAGTGTATCAGGACGTCTCATAAGTGCAGTCAGTCAGCTCAAGCGTCACATTCACAACAACTTGAGTTCACTTTTCCTGGAAATTAAAAGTTTTCAGTAGATCATGGTGTCTGACTCAAGTACAGTATGTAAATGACATTATTCAGACATATTGCAGACTGTGTCACACACTTAGTGGAAACCGACGTCTTGTTTAAGGAACTGAGAGGAAAATTTGTCTCTAACATAAAGCCTGCCGCACAGAAATAAATACAGTTATAGTTAAATACCAGACGAAAAATTTCACACCTTCATTTGGTTCGGTTCACTTTCACACTGCACTTTTTAAAGTGGACCAAAGCGCCTGGACAACGTCACACAGTTACAACAGCTGCTCGTTTGGGGGCGGTACTGCCCGATATGACCACTGACCAGGAAGGAAAAAAGCATGAGGAAGAAGAAAACCCAGCTCATCGATTGGCCAAGACCGAAAACAGAAATCCATCCCCTTCAGTTGCGGACCTTAATATATTGCTATCGCAGTTCTTTTTTTACCTTGATGCGATACTGATCCGCCGACTGATTAAATCCACGTGCCGCCATTCTCTTGCTAAACAATTTTACCTCTGCTTCTCCCAGTTCGTTCTGTTGGCTTTGTTTTTTTTTCTACCCAAAATGCATTGTGCTCTACATCATTTCCTCTCTTTGGTCTGCTGGATAGTCTGTTTGCATTTCCCACTGTAATCAAACCGCACCAGGGTTCACTTGCAAGTTAACTGAGACAAGTGGACCAGGGTTCGCTTGTTTGGTCCGCACCAGAGTTGAAATGAGCGTTCACACCACTCCAAACGAACCCAACTATCTGTGGAAGCAGACCAGGGTTCGTTTAAAGCAGACCAGATAGCGCCAGTGTGAATGTGTCCTTAAAGTGCACATCACAGAGAAGTGTAGACATAACGTTATTCAAATACATGCAACACTTACGTCCTGAGTTGAGGAGAGTGGATAAAAAGGACGGCAGAGGAGATATCTGCACACCAATGCAGCAGGGCAGACAGCCACAAAAAAATGGTTATAAGAAAGTCAACACTTTGAGCACCCTTCTCTCTGTGCATGGATGTCTGAAATGAGTTGCCTTTTTTTTTTGCATTGATCTCAGCCTGTGAACCTTTTTTTGTGGCTGTCCAGCCCAGTTGTACTGGTGTGCCGGTATCTTCTCTAAAGAGTACAAAAACTCGGTGTCCTCAACGGCAGCTCCAGCCCTGATTGCAGTGCACAATAGAAACATGACTCACTGTCACACTGTCATGGTTTATTAGGACACTTGAATACAACGAGCCATGTTACAGGAAGGCTTCACCCCCTAATGATCATTTGTGTACCAATTACTCAGCCCGGTTCATGTTGAATTTGTGAAGACATAGGGGCTGACATAATACAGCAAAACTATATCAAAGCATCTTTGTAAAACCTCTCCCACAACTTGTGCAGTATAATCAAAGTCACATTTATCCAGTCGTATGCTGAGTACTTCACAAACAGACAGCTCTTTCTGGCAGGAAACTGAACAGGAAGTTAAACTTATCCTTGCTCTCTTCAAAGCCAGACTCCATTGACAAAAACAGTAATTTTACCTCATTAAACATGGGAGCTGCTGATCCACTGCTGCCTCTATCGGTGAGTTTGTTTATGTTATTATGTGACTTTGGTGTTTTAAAGGGTTAGTTTGGATTCACCGAAGTCACACAATAACATACTTACCAATCAAGGCATCAGTGGACCTGCAGCTCCCGTGTACAGTGAGGTCAAATCACTGCATTTTGAAAGAGACTGTACGTCATCGCTACACACTTAGCCTACGCCGTTGTGAGCATTTATACTTGTACAGTGATGTGTCTGTGTCACTCTGCAGTTACACCTCCAAAACACAGCAGGGTTTCTGTGAGGTGCCGTAAAGTTTCCTTGATTGAGAACACACCCAAAACACACATTAAATATTACTTTATAGAAATAACTTCAAACACAAGTACACAAATCAGCTTGACTATAACTCGCAGCATTCACAGACAAACACTTGTCTTTATCTGGACACATTTTCCCCACAAATACAACATGCTATTAGCACAAGCCTATGGCATTTTACATTGTATAAATTAGCCTAGCGACAAGCAGATATTTCCTTTACTCATATGAAGCCATGATAAATCACACACAGGACTTAAAATGCTATTTATTGTTGTCACAATTTATTGTTTCTTATCTGTGAAATTATAGTAAATAAAAGCTTCAGTTCCAATGAGGGAAATGATTTCAGCTTACAAGAATAGTCACAAGGTCTGCGTTGCCGCCACGTGTAGTTACAGTTCTGTAACTAGCGTACAAAGAAGAATGTGAGATTTGTTTTGTTTCTGGTTCTGCGGAAAACAGGATTTGTATTTCTTTTAATGCGTATATCCCAATGATGATCACTTTTGGATGGAAACATAGCTACTGTCTTAGCTTGTTACTGTTGCTAAAATTGGTCAAATTTGTTGCCATACCTAACAACAAACATTATTAATCATAAATAAACAAGTTTCAACAGTTAAATCTGATCAGGTCTTGTGGGTTTTGTCCACTTTTGCATCGGGATCGGCTGCAGACTGACTTGGCAGAGATGGCTGCCATCTTGTTTTTACATGTATTAGTGTAATGTGCTCTTACTGCCACTAGACGGCACAAAAAAGTGTCCACGACTGAGGACAACAGGTCCAGGTTAAGTAGGACAAAGTATAAAGTGTAGCAAACCCCAAATGTGATGTCCACATATGAGGACACTGGGTCTTAGGAGGACATTTAGAACCGTGTGGACCTTGAGCTAATGGCTGCGGGGAAATTTGGACCAGTCGAGAACAACTTGAAAGTTGTGTAAAGATTTCGCCTGCTGACCTGGAATCTGTTAACACATGGTTAAACATGTATTTTAGTGGAATAATAGCCTTCAGTAGCCACACTGACACTGATGAGTTCATTCATTAGTGTCTCTGTGTGGCCCCACTCATTAGCTCCAGGCTCACATACCACAAAGTAATGAAGCATTGAGTGTGTTTGAGCTGCAGGAGAACACAGCTCAGCTCCACTGAAGTGACGACAACACCAGATATCAAAAATGAACCTGGATATTTCCTGGAAAGAAACTATGAAAGTGCTCTCAGATTAACGCCCGAGGTCACGCTCTCACAGGTGAGTGTTGCACAGGCTCGCGCGTGACTCAGCCAATCAGCGCGGGACTGTCTGTTCCCAATTCACAACTTTCAAAACATTTGCGCGTGGAGCTGTGGGCTGAGTCCAATTACATCACCGACGGTCATAAAACAGCGGTGCAGCTCACCGGGGGGAGAAAACAAAGACAGCCGCTGACACACGCTGCTTACACCGCCCGAGCTGAACGACACGAGATCAACTCATGGACATACTCACATACAAAGAAATAGGAATGAAGCGACCGAGGACGATGTGCTGCAGCATTAAGGTAAGGCATCAGTGCTGCTGCTACACACACACACACACACACACACACACACAGGCTGCACAAGCTACTGTCAAGCGCCTTGTTTTAACCTGTTCATAGTTTAGATAAGAATCTGAGCTGGGTTTATTTTTAGGAGGTTGCATAACGTTGCAAAGGTGATACTACTGAAGTAACAGTGTGTGATTTCATGGTGTGTTTTCTGTCTGAAAACCTGAGCAGTGTTTCCTCAGAGTAAACAGAGCTTCACCTTAGATAAACAGCTTCACTGGCATAGTGTCGAGCTGTTGTTCCTCTTACCTCAAAAACATTCAGTTTATTTAAGTCATCAGTGCAACAACTGGAGTTACCTTTGACTTACATGAGAAGAATGAGTTTTTTAAAGTGTAACAGCCATTTAATAATCATTATTATTGACGAGAAACTGATCTTTGTAAGTATCCTGACATGTAAAAGTCCTGCATTCAAAAACTTACTTAAGTTAAAATACATAAATACTGTGGTCCAGATATACTCAAGTATTCATTAGGGAGTGTTCTGTACTAATCCGAGGAGTGGGATGAATTGGGTGTGACTTTTTTTGACCCTCCTCGAAGCTACAGATAATTTTTGTTGAGCCTTTCTGACTGACTTACGGAAAATACCTCCACCATTAATTAGTTAGATGTTTTTACTTTTTTTTTGGTTAGATTTTTAAAACTTACTCTTTGATGTTTGAAAGTCAAAAGTTAATATATGAGGACAAAATCCTGGAGCTGGAAAAAAGCGTGTCGTTCATGCTGGTTCGTCGGTGCAAACAGTTTATTTTTGGCGTAGAATAAAGTGATTTTTATGAAACGCCACTATTTTCAAGCTCAGATCTGTTTTTTGTTATTCTCTGACAGGAGCCTATATTGCACACCATGCTTCCAAGGACCATCAGGAATTAGAAAATTTCTGTTTCTACAGTTTCTAGCTGTGTTTAACTGTAATTTTCGCAATTTTCTTTTTAAAGAATAGATGCCTTCCAAACCGGCCCAGGCATGTTTTCTTTAAAAATTGGTGGTAAAAATAAATACAGGAGTCTTTGAACGTAACACCTGCACGCTGCTCTTGCTCAGCTTCACAGTTTATTAGTAACACTAAAGTTTTGGTCCTCCTGGACCTGTGGCAGGAAGGTTTGTAAAATAAATACAAAATACATTAGTCTTTAGTCAATTCAAATTTTGTTTAAGTCGTCAGTATCTGTAAAGTAGCAGCAGTAGTAATAAGTACAACATTAACCTCTGAGATATCATGAAGTATGAAGTTGCAGAAAATGGAAATATGTAGTATGATTGTACAGATTTATACTAAAGTGCAGTACTTGAGTAAATGTGCGCAGTTACATTCCACCATTGATTTTTTTTTACGACTCAGTTTTGTAAGGTAACTAATCTTAATGTCAAATTAAAAAATTACATTCATAAAAAAAAGGAAAAAAAGACATTTTTACAGCTGCAGCTAACAATTATGTCCACGATCTGATTATTTTCAAAATTCCCATCAATATCATAGAACCCAGTGTGAAATTATCAATATTCTGTCTGACCAACAGTCCAAAACCCCCAAAATATTGAATTCACTGTATTGTAAGATCAAGAAAAGCAGCAAATTCTCACATTTGAGGGCCTCGGACCACAAAGTGTTTGGCAATACCCCTTGAAAAATGACTCAATTATCGAAACAGTTGCTCATGACTCTTAATTTAGGCTATTATTAATAATCGACTCATCATGTCTGCTTAAATTTAGTACGGTGGGAAATGTTGACATTTTTTCTGTCATTAAATCCATCAGTGATTCAGTTTTGACAATAGTTTTTATGTGCTTGGCAGCCGTGTCCAGCTCAAAGTTTGGTAGATTTCCTGCTCCTCTGGCTCCGGTATTCAGAGTCTCACTGAGCGCTGATGAGCGGGAGAAATGTAACCTCGAGTGCCAAGCGGAGCACTTGTATATTCGCTGTATTGCAATAATGGCAGAGAAACAGTTTGTTCCAGGGCTGTGAGTAATAATGAGGCAAAGGTCCATGTTGCTTGCAGCGTAACTCAGCGAGAAATGACACGTCTTCTTCATTGGTGTTGTGTTGTGTGAATGAAGCATGAGTAATACATCTATATTCTGCAAGTGAGGAGGAGACGACTTAAGCAACCTCTAAATTTCCAGAAGGTGAAAATTTCTTTGGAATATCTTGGGTGTTTACCTTAAGTGTTCTCACACAGAACGTGGTGGGTCCAGTTACTGCAAACCTCCTCGTGTTTATCATTTTAAGGCTTCACTTTAAAGTCCTCTCTGTTGAAACCAAGATGTACAAATATAGAGCGGGTGGAGGACGGTGAATCAGTATGGCTCAACACATCACTCAAGCTGGGAGTTCAAGGTGATTTCTCACCTATCCTGCACAGTACAAGTGTATCTTAAGTTCAAAGCTGTGTAGAGGTGTATTTACAAAGTGGGAGTAGTTCAGAATAAAAGCAGAGGAAGCAGCAGGTAATGTGTCGGCAAGCTTTTTCTGCAAGTCATTCCTGCAGTGCTGAGAAGTGGGAGCAGCTGCCCAGAAAGTGTCGAAGTATATGAGCTGACTTTGTCATGGGGAGGTGGAGGAGGGGAAGGTGGATGGCGTGACACCTAGATGGGACAGCTGCCAAGCTGTAGACCACTGTTTGAGACCAACAAACAATAAAACCGGTTGTTTTTTTAGGAACCTGTCACTGTGTTTCCTGCCAGTTTTTTTAACCCTCAAACACGGGTGTGTTTTTTTGGAGGCCGTTGCTGCATTTCCTGATGTTTTTTAGCCCCAAAGGTGGGTTCATTTTAGAGGCAGGTGGCTGCATTTCCTGCAACTTTTTTAGACCTGAACGTGGGTGTTGTTTGCAACCAGTGGCTCATTTTCCAGCCCCCAGATATGGGTGTTTGTAAGGGGCCTGTCAGTGCATTTACTGCGACCTTTTAGACCCCAAACGTGGGTGCTTCTTGTGACCTGTTGCTCTTTTTCCAGCAGCTTTTAGCCCCCAAATATGGGTGCTTTTTAGTGACCTGTCGTGTTTCCTGCAACTTTCTAGCGCTCAAACATGGATGCTTTTTTTGGGGTTCATCGCTGCATTTCCAGCAGCTTTTTGGCCCCTGAACATGTTTGTTTTTTAGGGGCTTGTTGCTGCATTTCCAGCACCTTTTTAGCCCCCAAACTTGGGTGGTTTTTAGCAACCTGTTGCTGTGTTTCCTGGAAATTTCTAACCCCCAAACATGTTTGTTTTTTAGTGGTGTGTTGCTGCATTTCCTGCAGCCTTTTAGCCCCTAGATGTGGATTTTTTTAGGAGCCAGTTGCTGCATTTCTTGCAGCTTTTTGGCACCTAAATGTGGGTGCTTTTTGGTGACCCAGTTGTGTATTGCAACTTTTTATTCCTTAAACATGCATGCTTTTTTGGGGTTCATTGCTGCATTTCCAGCAGCTTTTTAGCCCCTAGACGCGGGTTAATTTAAGAGCCAGTTAGTTGCTGCATTTCTTTTTTTGGCCCCTAAACGTGGGTGGTTTTTGGTGACCCACCCAGTGCTGTGTTTCCTACAACTTTCTAACCCCCAAACATGTTTTTTTAGTGGCTTGTTGCTGCATTTCCTGCGACTTTCTAGCCCCCAGAGATGGGTTATTTTAGTAGCCAGTTGCTGCATTTCTTGCAGTTTCCAGCCGCAAACATGGGTGCTTTTTAGAGACCTGTCATGGTGTTTCCGTTAACTTTCTAGCCCCCAAACATGGGTTGTTCTTAGCAACCTGTTGCTGCTTTACCGGTGAGCTAGTGCCATGAAAAGTGGTTGTTTTTTACCAAGTTATTGTTGCTTTATTAGCGGAGACCGTGCTCTGAAAACTAGTTATTTTAAGCCAAAACATGATGTTTTTCTATTTGGAAACATCATGTTTTGGCTATGAAATTTTGGAAATGATTTATTTAGGAAATTCCTAACTGTTCCCAGGTAGTTTTGTGCCTAAACCTAACCACATCAGTTTTATTGAGCTATTGAAATAATAATTCAAATGTATTTTATCTGTGGTTTGCAGAAATTTACTGCTGCAACATTTTTTCTGGTGATGGGGCTGGAAGCAGAGTACCTTTTCAACTATGTCAAACTGTTATGCCAGAGCTCTTGATTACAGTTGGCACTCTGTTTAGCAGTTACAACAAAAGAGTAATCAAATCACTTTGCACTCAGCAGAGCCAGTCGTTCAACATTGTTTTTGTAGAGAGCAATCATTTTCATCCATCTTTTCTTGACAACAGTACAGGCTGTTCAGCGCTTTGCTCTCTATTTGCTCTGTTTTGTCAGGACATTCTGTTTGCTTTTTCCACAACTTATCTGCTGGGCTACACCTAGTCTGCACCCAGGTCACAAAATCAAATTCTCTGTATGGATTTCTTTGCCAACATCTGAGCCGAGTTTCTGCTCAGGGGCACATGATGTTTACATCCTGAAGAATGGGACAAGAAATCTTTGAAAGCACCTGTTAGCTTCTCTTCACAACTCAGTGCACCTGAGCATGCGTCTCATTTTTCTGGCTGAATAGAGTTTAAGCAATAGTTGAGCATTGTGGGGAAATGCACGTATTTGTCTAGTCGCCAGAAGAAAATGTTCGAGCCGTGCATTTCTCATTTCTGCATTTCCACAGATATGTTACATTTGTGCATTTCAAACATATCAGTGTTTCTAACGTGATGTATTTCTAATTGTTGATGAGCTGACTTTGTCACTGGGAGGAGGAGGGGATGGTGGGTGGCGTGACACCTGGGTGAGACGGCTGCCAAGCTTCAGATCACTGCAGACTGAGACCAACAACAAAACTAGTTATTTTTTGTTGTTGTGCCTAAACATTACTACAGTACACATCAGCCACAGCATTGTTGAAATGTTGTCTAGAGTCAGATGACAAGATATTTGTCCGGTCAGTAAGGTTACCACCAGCAGCTGGTTAGCTTAGCTTAGCACAAAGACTGGAAACAAAGAAAAACAGCTAGCCTAGTCTGGCACATAGCCCCCACACTCAAACGTCAAACCATAACCTGTCACGTTTACACTTCAGGGTTTTGTGCTTTAAGATGTCAATTAGCTTGAAAAAACAGGCAAAATCACGTCGGCCCTTTTTCTGTTGGTCCACTTTTCAGTGCACTTTAAGAGGACTGAGTTTGGTTCATTTTAAAAAGGACTATATGTGAAAACACCAGGGGTGCTTGTAGCACAGTTTCCTTCTTCAGAAATAGCCAAGCTAGTTGTTTCTGGTCTGTAGGCTGAACCAAATGTCTAACATTACTTGCTGTAGCCTTTTGTTCATGGACAGGCATCAAAGTTTGATCTTGTAATCTGATTACCTTTTGATGAAGTGAATAAGCATATTTATTAGTACTTCCTATCCACCTTACTCCTGAGGTCTAGCTAACTCTGGTTCTTTCCGAAAGTAATTTGGCTTTAATTTAGCAAATACTGATTTGTTTTTGTTGTGTTTTTTTTTTTTTGTACAAATATTTAACTAATGTTAACACTGGTACCTGTTGCACTGACGATGCTAACTTCATCATCCCTGCAGCACTGTATTGCTTTAAATCAGAGAAAATGCTCCTTTGATCATGATGCTGTTGTGCAGCAAAACTTTTTCCCTACGTTTCACATTGAAGGGAGGTGATTCTGTTGCTTTAGTTTCTTTCAAGTATCCTGGGAGATTTCATATCCTGTAGCTTTTCCTTTATTTCTGTAGTTTTTGACCAAGTAGATGAGGCATTTTTTTATAGGAAAAAAAAAGAAAGAAAAAAGAATTACATCCAGTGTGGTAGCTACAGCACGTGCCCCTGAAATAAAAGCATTTGAGAACTTCCCTCAATTCTTTCCCTCACAGCAGGGTTGAAGGCTGGGACAATAACGTCCAGACAGACGGAGCTTAGAGTGTTCAAAAGGATAAATATGTACATAATCCATGGAGGATCCAACTCTGCACAGTCACTTTCCTGCTTGTGCTGACAAACATTAAATAGGCTTAAATAACTTGTATTAACAGAGCGGATAAATAATGAATCCTGCGCCTTTACAGTGGGACGTGGTGTCGACACACTGTTGTATTGTTGCTGCCCTTCTTCTCCACCTTTTATAATACTCTATGGATATGTTATTCAAATTCCAACACTATGCAACATCCCTTTATCAAGACAAAATTGACCCTCTGTCATTAGAGGCTTAAGTAGATTTTAAGTTGACCTGAATCTGTGGTTAAAGAAACAGTTGTGAACCGCTAAGTTTTTGTTTGAATCTGAATCCCAAACAAAAGAAACTCTTTTTCCTTCCCCAACAAATGGATCCTTTTGAGATAAAGTGTGGATGAAATATTAGCAACAGTGTGAAAGCATCTATTGTGTGTGTGCTAACAAACCATAAAGCCAAGCTTTAATAGGAGCATTAACTGTTCTGAGTCGAACACATAGTTTATTCTCCCTCAGCCGACCTGGCACCCGGTAAACAAACTGAAAGCCTGGATTTATCACTGTTTTCATAGCAAATTCACTCCTAATCTCAACACGTATCTTCAGCGTCATTCGTGCATTCATGACCCCCAGATCGAGTGTTTGTGAACACCTCCTGGCACACAGACGGGCGAGTGGCTCTTCCACATCACTGGGAGCACGTCCAGAGGGCAACCTTAATCTTTCCACATCTCTGGATGTGAAGACAAAAGTTCAGAAGACAAAGTCATGCAGTCAGTTGGAGACACACAGACTGATAATGATTCAATCACTGGAACACACATTCATTATATTGTTTTTAGTTTCTAGGAAGACCAGATGAAGTCATGCAGTGTCATAAGACATCACTATTTGTCATATTGTAAAAACTTTAATCAAAACAGCCTCAGAAACCAGACGCTGAAAGTAACCAAATACTTTGCAAGTACTTCAATTGTGTGTGACATCATGGAGGGTCTGCTGGTTTCCTGGCAAACCAGGAAATATACCTGCACATGAAGGCACACCCGCACTTCCGTTTTTGGATTAAACAAGTGAGATATAAAGCACAGTAATGTAAAGTGGGAGATTTTGCTTGCTTTGTGGACTTGGAGAAGGCTTATAACCACGTCCCTTTGGAAGTCCTGTGGTGGGGTCTGCAGGAGTCTGGGGTACCAGGGTCGTTGCTAAGAGCCATCTGGTCCCTGTATAAACAAATTGAGAGCTGAGCCTGTGAACTTGGCACAAGGTCAAACACGTTTTCAGTGGGACTTCCTGCCTCCACTAGGGTCATCCCTCTTCACTTATTCTGTTTGTAATCTTCATGGACAGGATCTCAAGGTGTAGCCGGGGGGTAAGAGAGTGTTTGATTTGGGGACCTCAGAATTGCATTTCTGCTCTTTGCAGATGATGTGGTTCTTTAGGCTTCATCAGACCGTGACCTTCATCATGCACTGGGGCGGTTTGACCAAAGTGTGGAGCATTAGGGATGAGAGTCACCTCAAGTTTGAGGCCATTGTTCTATGCCAGAAAAACAGTGAATTGAAAAATGTTTATGAAAGCAACTAAAATGAGTTTCCTCTGTGGGGTGGCTGGGCTCAGCCTTAGAGATAGGGTGAGGAGCTCAGACATCTGTAGGGAGGCATTGAGAGGGGCCAGTTGAGGTGGTTCGGGCATCTGATAAGGATCCTCCTGGGAGCCTGTCTAACTGGTAGGAGGCAGACCCAGAACACACTGGACGGATTTTATATCTCATCTGGTCTAGGAATGCCTCGAGTCCCACAGGAGGAGTTGGAAAGCGTTGCTGGGGAGAGGGACCTGACCCCAGATAAGCAGAAGATGATGAATGGATGGAGGGATGGATGGATAAATGGATACAAAGTGAAGTGAGCTACCTTTAGACAGAGATGACAATGACCAGAGAAGAAAGATGGTTTGAATGAGGTGTGAAAGACGCCACTGGAGTTACCATCGTTCAGCAGAGGAGGTGGCCTATGACACCACTTATCACCCACCTACAATTCAGTCTTGGAATCCCGCCCCAAGCGTCTTAACACCCATTCACACCTGGACCCATCTAACCCTAACGACAAACATGATGGTGGGGTGGGTCAACGACACACCTGTGACCTCAGTGACTCCCACACAGGGTTTAAAGACTCCACACCAGTCTGTTAGAAGTGAAAAAGCCTCTTGGATGAGAGGTGATACGTCTTCAAGACACTCTAGAAAGTCCAGTTGCCTACGATGTAGCACGTAACATATCCCAGCTTTAGCTTCACATTTTGTGCACAGCTGAGAGAGGTGTCCTCGGCTAGAGAGCAAACATTTGAATTCTCTAAAAGGGAACATAGCTGCCTAATGAGTAGACATATTTTTACTTTTCATACTTCAGTGCATTTTTCTCTTATACTTTTTTTAAAACTCAAATTTTAAATGCAATAATTCTACTGACATAAGACTTATATTACTGATCCATATTGCCTCGTTTTACACCCAGCTCATCTGTGCTTTCTGTGTAGAATATGTACATTTTATCCCTTTAAATGTTGTTTCCTGTCCAGAGTCCAGGCCTGATGTGTTGGTACTTGTCAGCTGTGTCACGTGTTTTGTGAAGCAGCTGTTCCTCGCTGCATTTCGCTGCACAGACACCGTAAGATTGCCTCTCTGATGTTTAACTGTGCACTACATTGAGTGAACGTCACATCGTGTCAGTGTGTTGCGGAGGTGGAAAAACACGGGAAAGGTGTTCAACACAAATCTGGTACTTTTGCGAGACACCATGTTTTGGATGACAATGTGATCCTCTGAATTGTTCTCTGTTTCTTGGAACAGTTTAGGCCTCTCGGGAGGAATACGCTTTAGGCTTTGAGTGTGATCTGCTTCTCTGTGCGAGCAGCCAAGCGTCTCTCGCAGCTGAAAACGGCACAAAAGACGCTTGACACTTGACATTTATGACTGTAACCTACTTTAGAGACTCAGTCCTCCTCCTGTGTTGTCTGTCTGTCTGTCCTAGCTGTTTGTCCTGTGCCACGGCCTCCTGCAGTTCTCTCAGCTGCTGTACAGCTCCTACTTCAAGAGCACTATCAGCACAATCGAGAGACGCTACGGCCTCAGCAGCTACTCCTCAGGAACTATTTCCTCTCTCCACGAGGTAGGAGCCAACAATAACATACCCTCACACAGCCTGAGATCATGATAGCTTTATTTCAAGGATACCGGTGACAAAGGCGGAATTGGAGAACAAGCAGCATATCACAATCACACTTCCTGAATTCAAGCCAGACTCAAGTATTTTGGAACAGTTTTATCACAGATATGAGGGGTCAAGGAAACGATAACATGAGCCGTATGTTCTGGATTTTTTTTTTTTAAGCTCAAGTGGGTTTTAAATGCATCACACTGATAAATATTTTCCAGTTAGGTTTCAAGTATGCATGACAGGGGTCACTCATCTGTAATTAAATCACTGTGTTGATATTGCTACCTTAAGGCTTTTTAAATTCTTTTGCGACTCTCAGGATTTGGCTGCGCTTGGAGATCTAATTTGATTTACAACATCTGATTTGATTATATGATATTTTATTAAAACACAGCCTGAAGATTTCAATTTCAAGTCTCCTTTTAGAGTTGTTATTAAAACTGCTACAGATGAAAAATGGCAAGGTCAAAATGGAAAACAGGTTATTCTTAGTGATGAACCTGATGAGAATTATCACCCGTCGTGATAATGTGGGGGTAAGTTTCACTTTTCGATCAGTTCCCCGTCAGAAAAACAGTTTTCCTCACAAATTCAACGCAACACTGGGTGAGTAATTGATATATAAATAGTCATTTTGGGGGCTGAGTATTCCTTTAATCCTGAACTGTACCTGTGTTGTGTGCAGACCCCACTAAATTTGGATTACAGTGCAACCCTGGCCACTTCCATATTTGGTGTTAAAAGTCCATTAGTAACATTGGGAAGCTGTGAGACCTGCAACTTGATGCATTAAGTGTGAAAGGATTGATTCCTCTGGCTCCTCTCTGAAGCATTTGTCTGTGTCTCTATCAGGTCAGCAACAGTGTGCTGATAGTGTTCGTGAGCTACTTTGGAAATCGGGTCCACCGGCCTCGCGTCATTGGAATCGGTGGACTACTGATGGCTGTCAGCGCCATGATGCTGACCTTACCTCACTTCGTATCCCAGCCCTACGAATACGACTCTGTTTTACACAGTAAGAACAAAGACCTGAATACCACGCTGCTTCTCTGTCTCCGCTGGCACCACTGTGACAGCTACTGTGACTCAGTCCAGAGCCGGGGACTCATGAATGTACAAATATGTCAGTGCAATTTATGAGACTTTACTTAAGGGTTCGTCTAGAAAGCTGCGGCATCTTTTCAGCAAAGGCTCCACTCACTCAGCAGGAGTCAAACAAGCATCTGCTTTTTGTACTCTGCAGCGAGTGGTGTATTTAGAAAGCTTTGCCAGTGCTCCCCAGGTGAACTCTTTGTAAATCGGAGAGAAATTCCTAGTGTCTGTGAACTCGCTGAAAGTTAAGACGATTAGAGTTACCTCCAGGAGATTTAATTTGTAATAACAATCTCTCTCTTTCCACTTTAAAGGGATAGTTCAGATTTTTGAAGTGGGGTTGTGTGAGGTTCTTTTCCATAGTCGCTGTATTATCTACAGTAGATGTGAGTCGGCACGCTCCTAGTTTGGAGAAGGAGAATAGAGTACCAACATGGAGGCTAAGCAATGCACTGCTGTGGACTGGGGCAGATGCAAAATGTATTTTAGCCCCCCAAAAAATGAATATAGTTTAATACAGTTTAAGTGCTATATTGAAAATGTTTTCACTGCTTCACCTTGCCATCAGACAGCCTTTTCTTTTAGGGAACTGAGGCCATTATATGAACACAGTCTCACTCCGAAGGCGTCAAAATTCGACGCTTGGGCAGTGACTTGCAGCGTCAGAAACCAACAAAAGAAGGCATCCTTTAACGTCAGCGTGATATGTGGCCGGTTGCCATTATAGTTTAACGTGCGTGGCGGCATCAGGGGGAAATGCGGTGGGACAAGGATGAAAGTTAAGGCGGCGACAAACACTAACTTTCACCCGAGAGAGCCTCCTCTCGTCCTGTAAGACTCTAAAGCCAAACCCTGTTCTTTATTCCTAAACTCAACCATGTGTGTGTGTTGTTGAAGGACAAAAAACGTCACTTTGCGGGGTTGTACCGACGAAGTGAGTTTATTTTGAAAGAGACTCTATGTAAATTAAATTTCCTGTGAAAACGGAAGTGTATCTTGAGAGACGAGAAACTGAGTGCGTGACGAGGTCAGAGTGAGAATGTGTTGGTTACAAAGCCACCAGACTCCTTTGACAAAAACAGTAATTTTACCTTGCACAACACAGGAGATTCTGGTCTGCCGTTGCCTCAGTCAGTTAGTTAGTTCGTATTATTGTGTCACTTTGGTAAATCTGAATTAACCCTTTACTACACCAAAATCACACAGTGACACAAACAAACCACCCCATTGTGTCAGCTGTAGATCAGCAACTCCTGTGCTCTGCAAGGTTAAATTACTGTTTTTGTCAAAGGAGTCTGGTGGCTTTGGAGAGAGCGTAGATGTATATATTGGCCTCAGTTGCCCATCAGCAACGCCTGTCTGACAGCAAGGTAGAGTGGAGAAAATACACAATAGTGGCTGCCCCTGTCCACAGCAGTACATTGCTTTAGCTTCTATGGTGGTACTCCTGTCTGCTTCTCCAAACTGGGGGCGTGCCGACTGCCATCTACTGTAGGTAATACACTGACTATGGATGAGTACTTCATACAACCCAGACTATCCCTTTAATCTTGCCCGTAGTTAAAATCCTTAAGTGTTGTACAGAGTGTCAGTGAGGGGCCATAGAAGCTTGCAGTTGGGAGAAACTTTCTTGGAGGGCTTTCTACCATAAGTAGTTTGGGTTAAGATGAATACACTCCTGTCAGAAAGAGGAAAACTTCTCCCATGTGCTAAAAGCTTTAAGAAATTAACCCATCCACCAGCCTCTCATTAACTTGTCCTCCCTTCTCCCCCCCTCTCTCCGTCCGTGTGCTGTGATCCAGACCGCCATGACATTTGCACCGTGCAGAAGAATTCAAGTGACCTGGAGTCGTGTGACCGTGAGGAGAAGAGGCGTCTGGCTGATTCGAACAACCTGTGGCTGCTGATGGGCAGCGCTCAGCTGCTCTTCGGTGTGGGCTCGGTGCCCATCCAACCATTTGGGATTTCCTACATAGATGATTTTGCTGGACCTGGAAACTCCCCTCTTTACATAGGTGAATGGCCTATGGTTGATTGATTTGTTTAGATAAGGAGAGCACAATTTGAGGGTCATGGTGTTATTCTGGGTCATTCTGCAGGCTTTGGAAAACTTTTACCATCAGTGTTTTATGACCTGGGAATTAAAAGATGGTTTTATGCAGCTACGTTCTCTTGTTTTGGTGAAAATGTTCATGATATTTTTGATAAGTTCAGCAATTTTAAGGTTTTTAAATTTAAGATTGAGCAGCTTTTTATGCTCCTTTGTCCCCAGAGCACCAAACCTAAGGAAACGTGGTAAATAGAGTAAACCTGATTTGTTCTCCTGTGAACCGTTCAAACAAAGGATCATTGGTTTGCAGGTGGAACCTCGTAATTTTTAAATTTTCTTTAATTCTATATACTTTATTAGTCCCAAAGGGGAAAATCAATTTTTCACTTTGTTGTGGCGAACTAGCGGAAGAAAGTTAAAGATTAACTAAAGAGGTTAAAGATTAATTAAATAAAAGTTATTTCAAATTTAATGCATATAAGCAAGAATATCCAGACACAAAAGGTTAATAATTTGTTAAAGAATAATATTTATTTATTTATGTATTTCAAAAAGGGAAAAAAAATGGTAGAACCTTAAAAGTGGGAGGTCACAATTTGGTAAGAAAATTATAAAAGTATGGAGGACAATAAAATGACGTAAGCAACAATAAATAAATGTATAAATACAGCAATAAATAAATAAAACCTGAAAAAAACAATAAAAGAATAAATAAATGTAAAATAAATGCAAAAAACAACAACTCATAAATAAATAAATGAAAAAGAAAGAATAAAAGAAGTTGGAACCTCCTGTCTGAGACACAGAAATACAGAAATAAATAAATGTAGTTGTACAAAAATGTAGAAATCAATTTAAGATAGGTTCAGGGTCCAGCTATAGAAATGTGAGGAGTTGCTGCTTTTACTGACTTCCTGTTTCCTGTTTGGCAGCTGCATGAATTTTGGCCAGAAGCCACTCAAATGATTTTTATCACATTTTTGGATCTTTTAAATACCTTTATAAATTCATACAAACATTTCTTGTGGATGAACAGCAATTTAAGAGACATTTATTCATTTATGTCCTTTCAGCTTTTATATGTGTATTTATTTATGCATTTATCTATTTCCATATTTATTTCAGCATTGATTCATTAGTTTATTTATTTAAACATTTGTTCAAGCAAGTCATTTTTCATCCTTCAACGAAACAGCTCGACTCTGCTTCAAAACCTCACAGCTGCTTTATCATTCACAGCCATCCTGTTTGCAGTATCTGTATTCGGGCCGGCCATCGGATACCTGCTGGGCGCAGTCATGCTGCGGATCTATGTGGACGTGGACAAATATGGTTTAGGTAACAATCAGCTCTTTAAAGTTCCATCCATCCCACAGTTATTTTACTGACAGGTTACAGCAGGAACGACTGTGCTCACTGCTGTTTTCATGTAGGAGCTGAACAGGAGCTGAGAGTGACTGATCCCCGCTGGGTCGGGGCCTGGTGGATGGGCCTGCTCATCACCAGCGGCTTCCTGGTTCTCACCTCCATCCCCTACTTCTTCTTCCCTCGTCAGATGCCGTCAGAACACAATGTAAGTCACACTCTGACTCTCAGAGTTCTTTAAGGTCACAGCAGCCTTTTTTACAACTTAACACTCATTGAACTGTGGTGTATTGCTCGTGTTTTACTGACACCTACAGGCTCTGTGTCAACATTGCATTTCACTTTTTCCTCTTTTCACTATCTTGAAGGCTCAGAATGTTTCGCAATATCAGCATATAAATCCAAATCATAACTGACACATATCACCTCACTGACCACACTTCTGTTCCCAAGAACTGACTTGTACTTTTGATTTTCTATTTTGACCTTTAAAAGCAATCCACAGAAAACATTAGTCATAGATGAGAATAGGGCCAGAATTCATTTCCCACTGTTTTGTGAAACCACATTTTGGCTCCTCCAGCTTTGTCCGGTACTTGACCTGGTAAAATAATAAAGTTGTTGTTGTAAATTCAGCTAAAATTAACACATTTGGAACATGACAGGAAGTGTTGATGAGGTCATCTGATAGCAGCATGGGGGTACGTCAGACAAAACGGGTTAGCAGTCACTGAGTACTTTCTTGACTTTTTTTAAAACATACAAAACTAAGAGCAAATATTTCAGTATGAAGAAAACACAAAATCTGATCTTTTAGCAACAAAATCTCTCTAGAAATCTTTCATTGTGATGTTTGACAGCTTTGGTTGATTTTTAATGCATGAGAAGCAGCACGAAGAGACCAAAAGAAATGGGGACAGAACGGAGGTGTATCATATAAACTGTATCATATAAATGTTCCTGTATACGGAGGAAACAAAAAGACTTAGGCATCAGTAAATAAATAAATGAATAAATAAATAAATTGAGTGCAGAGATGTCAGTTCAGTCATACAGGTAAAAGGACTCAATTTAAAAAATTGTCAGCCATCTGAGACCCATTTCTTGCTTATTTAGAGGGAGGCCAGGGGACGTGATTAACTCACTGCCATAATTTCTCATGGCCCTTGCTTGAGCTCGAACACACAGCACTCTGAAGCACTTTATTTTGTTATTTTAAAAAAAACAAAACTTCAAAATGAAATAAAGTTATAAAAAAAAATTATAATAATAAAAAAGTATACATGAATAAATAATTAAAGAAAAAATAATTAATTCATAAATAAATGTTGAAATAAATATGGAAATAAAAAGATAAATTATTTATTTAATAAACACATTAAAAAATAATTAAGCAGGACATAAGTGAATATCTATAATTCATTTCTACATTTTTGTACAGCATCACTTGTTTATTTCTGTATTTCTGTGTCCCCATGTTAATGAAAATAATCATGATAATAAATAGAAATAGATTTATTTGATAGATAAGTGTATAAATATACCGGAATACATAATTACATAAATAAACAATTGAAGAATAAATTCATAAATTAATGTTGAAATAAATGTGGAAATAAAAAGATAAATAAATTATTTTACAAATTTATTTTTAAAAAATTATTATGCAGGACCTAAATAAATATCTATAATTAATTTCTACATTTTTGTACAACTACATTTGTTTATTTCTTTATTTCTGAGTTCCCATGTTAATCAGGTATGAGGCTCTAACCCCTGAATTTATTTCTTCATTAATGTAATTATTTATTTGCATATATATGTCAGCATGTATTTATTCGGTATTTATTTATCCTGTATTAACATTAAACATTTATTTTTTGTCCTCCATACCTGTATTCATTACACACTGCATATTTGCCTTCACACATTCAGTCTACACTGCCTGTTATGTTCCAGGTGATTGGAAGTGAAACTGACATGAGTGATGACTTCAAGAAGCCAGATGTCTCTTTACTTGATTTCCTGAAAAGTAAGTTTATTATATTCAGCCTGCAGAGGTTCAGAGAGTTTTCACTGGAGTCGTCTCCAGTGTCAATAATCAGTAATAACCTGTGAATCTATGTGTGACTGTGTCTGATCAGTGTTTCCCAGGATGTTTGTCCACCTGCTGCTGAGCCCTCTCTTCCTGATGCTGGTCCTGGCCCAGTGCTGCTTCTCCTCAGTGATCGCAGGTCTCGCTACGTTCCTCAACAAGTTCCTGGAGCGACAGTACAGTGCGTCGCCCGCCTACAGCAGCCTGCTAGTAGGTAGGTACTGCAGCAGCACAAATATAACCCTGTCAGTCAACTGCTTGAAGTCATTGTAAATAATTCAAGTCATAATGTAAAGCGTGGTATATACACTCACTGGCCACTTTATTAGGTACAACTGTTCAGCTGCTGATCTACTGGGATTTTCACACACAACCATCTCTAGGGTTTACAGAGGATGGTCCGAACAGGAGAAAACACCCAGTGAGCAGCAGTTCTCTGGGTGAAAATGCCTTGTTGATGCCAGACGTTAGAGGAGAATGGCCAGACTGGTTCAAGATGATAGAAAGGCAACAGGAAGTCAAATAGTCACTGGTTACAACCAACCAACCTACCAACCAACTGAGGCTACAGTTCACACAGGCTCACCAAAACTGGACAATAGAAGATTAGAAAAACGTTGCCTGGTCTGATGAGTCTGGATTTCTGCTGCCACATTCAGATAGTAGGGTCAGAATTTGGTGTAAACAACATGAAAACATGGATCCATCCTGCCTTGTATCAACGGTTCAGCAGTTCTCAAACTGGTTTCTTGAACATGACAAAGAGTTCACTGTACTCCAGTGGCCTCCACAGTCACCAGATCTCAATCCAATAGAGCACCTTTGGGATGTGGTGGAGCGGGAGATTCTCATCATGGATGTGCAGCCGACAAATCTTGTGTCGTGTCAATATGGACCAAAATCTCTGAGGAATGTTTCCAGCACCTTGTTGAATCTACGACACCAAGAATTAAGGCAGATCTAAAGGCAAAAAGGGTCCAACCTGGTACTAGCAAGGTGTACCTAATAAAATGGCCAGTGAGTGTATATTAAAACCATTTTTATGAACTGTGGAAGTGAAATGAAACAGTCTGTTAAAGTCATTTAATGGACACTCTCCAGTGTGTCAGCCAGCTTGCACCATGGCCACTTTCCAAAGAGTGAATTAGATCTGTGACATCATCTTTTCCTCTATAAGAATTTAATTTGGGTTTTCAAGTTCGCCCCTTTGCAGCTTTTATATGTATTAACAGACTACAGCTGACATTAATGTCAGGGTGTTAGCAAATACAATGACACTTCTTTAGGTAGGCAGTAACATCTTCACCTGGTGGTCACTGAGCTGTTCATGTTCCCCAGGTGCTGTGAATCTACCTGCAGTGGCAGTGGGGATGCTGGTGGGTGGGGTCATCATGAAGAGGGCACGTCTCTCTCTTAAGATCATCCCACGCTTCTCTGTGGCCATGCTGACCGTGTCCACCCTCCTCTGCATCCCTCTCTTCTTCATGGGCTGTCCCACGCAGAAGGTCTCAGAGGTCAATCACGACCAGATCGGACAGTACGGGTGAGTGAGGAGAGCGGGGCGTTGCCATGGTGATGCTTTCATGTGACACAGAATTGCTTCTCAAAGGGGTAGTTTAATTTATTAGTCACACACTTCCAGCCTAGCTTTTGCTAAATGTTTGCCCAAGTCCCAAAATTCCCCACCAACGTTTGGGAGGAAATTTTTTGGCATGTGGGCACTGGTCACTATATCAAAATAAGCAGTGTATCTTTAACACTTTTGGTACATTTTTGACAAACTCACACAGATTTCCAACAATTACACACTCATTTTTAAACTTCTGTTTCTGAAATAAGAGTTTTCATACTGATTTATTGAATCTGGGAGCTCACACAGTGCACACAGGGAGTCGACAGGACACTCAATACAGTATAATCCCATTTCTTTGTTCACGTTTGCCTTCATGAATATGCAAATTCTAGGTTAGACTGGCCAAGAATTGGGCGAAAGTAGGCCAATGTTACCTTTCAACATCACTTCCAACTGCACGCCCAGCCATGAAAATACACCAGTGTTTTGGAACCTGCATTGTTCACACCCAGTGTTCGTCTGCGAGCAGCCTTCCAACATGCTGCTTTCTGTGTGGGCTTAATGACAGTGACCCAGTGTCCGACACCGGCACACCGTGAGGATAGAGACAGAGGGCTCAGTGGGGACGCAGCATCTGCAACAGCAAGCGTACACGCCGTCTGTGGTTATTTTGACTGAAAATAGCAATTTCAAGTGGAAGTTGGGAGGTTCAGGATCAAATTTCGAAACCGTCCAAGTGAATTGATTTATAGTGGCGTTGTATTGTGTTCCAGGAGACAGATGCACTAGAATTAAAAGCAGTTTTTCAAGTTCAGACCAAACTGGTGGAACATGAACATAAAGCCCATCTGAGTGCAGAAGCAATTCTGAGAGTTAATATGGTGATTTTCCAGTGAGGGCTTTGTAGATGAAAAGATTTCAGTGAGTATCACGTCTCTCTCGGAGAGAAGAGCACTCAACCCTATCGTATAAAATACAATGACGTGTACCACAGACATCACTGGTCATAAATCTCACAGCAGAGTGATAGAGTCCAGGACTTTGATATACTGAAAACAAGACATCTGAACCTTAATGACTTTATCATAACAACTACTTGCAGAATACTCAGACGTAGACAAAATGAAACACATGGGCTTATCTGAACGTGTTTCTCTCCTCCCTCCACAGCTCTCTCTCCTTGTGCTACTCCAACTGCTCCTGTCCTGCCACTGCCTTCAACCCTGTGTGTGGATCTAATGGTGTCGAGTATATTTCTCCGTGCCATGCGGGCTGCACCAACTTCACCAAAGACCCCAACAACACCCACAGGGTTCAGGTCAGTGCCTCCTGCTCATCGATTCCTCCCACAGTGTAAATACCTGCAGGTCAGCCTGATATGGAAATGATGTGTTTAACACTGGCGTAGAGTGTAGGCTACTGTATATGTTGGGTCATTTTGCCGGCAAGCTGCGAGCATTTAGACACACAGAGCTGGATTGGCGAGTTGATCTGAGGTGCCCAATTTTCCATCTCGTAGGGTAGTCATACTGGCGGAACCTTTTTTGGTTTGAGGCGCCCTTCCGCCATAGGAGGGGCTGTAGATGACTTGTGGGAGGAGCTGTTGATGACGCCGCACGTGCGACCCACTGGCGGTGGACTGACAGGAAACAGCTGATAGCAGGAATTAGCAAGCAGCTAGTAGTAAGAGGGAAACGCAAACCTGACAGACACTGTAAAGATGAGCAACTGGGGAGACAAGGAATTGTGCGCCCTCCTTGCCCTCGCAAACGAAGAGGCCATTAACCATCAGATGACAGAAGACAGGCTGACTTATGAGAGAATCGCCAAAGGACTGACCAGCTGCGGCTTCCCTCCCACGTCACTGTTTACGTCACACGCTGAGCTACATGTTTTGTTTCTTGCTCACGCCCCCCATTGCCCCGAAAACGGCACATTCTGTATAAACAAAAGTAGGCAGGCGTCATTTTGCTGCACTCCTCGATTTTGTTTTTATACTGCCAATGCTGAAAAAAGACTGATTGGGCTTTCCTGCAAATTTGCACAATTGCAATTTAAAAAGGGCGATAGCAAGATAGCCTACTGAAAGAGGCCAACACAGAGAAATGCATAAAGTAGGAAGAGGAGAAAGAAAGACAGAGAGCAATAGGTTGACTGATGATGTCATGTTATTGGAGGACATGTTCAAATGTCACAAAGTCTTCAAAAGTTCTCATTTAAATCTTAAGTTTTATAATAAACAGTTCAACTGAAGATTTTTTGCTGCCTGTCTGCCCTGTCTGGCAGTTTTCTTACCACTGAGATATCGTTGATTTAACCTAAAGTCCATAAATAAAAGCAGCTGTAAAGTACCAAGCTACTTTTGCCATTTTCTCACAGCTTAGCTTGCTACGTTTCTCTGTGGGTAGCTTCAGTGTAGTGAAACGTCATTCTGATGTGGAGTAACTTTCCACTTGCTCAACACTGACAGTTGGTAACTTTTATGAAAATATATATATATTATAAATATACTGTATATATATTTTGTTTCACAGCTTATCTGTCTCATATAATCCTGTGTGGATGTAGTGACAGTTTTGGCAAATATGACTCAGTCATTTTTTCTAAAAGTTAAAGCTACAGCTTTAAGACATGCTTGTGATATGGGGCTGTGTAAACACGGCATGATTTGAGGAATATTTGTGCAACACAAGAACAACATTGTACAATAAATCATCAGCAGTAATGAGTTAAATTACCTGATGCAGACTAATCGTGTCAGATAGGAATGCTTGATAAGTTTATTGAAAAGGGGAAAAAATGAATAAGTACGATTTGTTTTTACAGCAGGGAAAGAGTTCAGAAATGTATAATTTCCTTCTATAATCTTGTGTAATTATCTCAGTGTGGGACAAGGGAATAAGTGTTTGGTTCTTGTCCTAGCACAGGATCTGTAAACGATCCTCCTGTCAGGGTGTAATTAACCTTTAACTGTGTAGGAGCAGAGTGCTGTAGGGAATGCATAAGCCACACTGAGAGAATCTGCTCTTCAGGGGGTTGACTTGATCTTTAAACATCCTTTATTCCAATGTTAAGTAGACACTTGGGACAGGAAGTGACTTTAACCTTAGATGCCACCACTTTGTGACGTATCTGCCAAATGATCGTACATTTCATATCAGCAGTGATATGAAGCGCCGGTCCAACAGCACATCATGCGTCTCATCATCAGCCAGGGACGCAGTCAGACCTGACAGAGGGACTGCTCTGCTGCTAACAGGACACAAGTGGCTCAGGATCAATGTCCAATCAATGCTTATTAGTCACAGAGCATACAGGAGGTGTTTTAAGAGGGACAAAACGTCAGTATCCAGACGTCACAGCTTGTGAATAATCTTTTCGTGGGTGGATTGTGTGACTGCTGATAGAGTATTAGTCAGTTTGACTCAGCTCGTAAGCTCGCTGTGTAGTGCTGCACTACAAACACAGGCAGCACAACTAGCTTCATTAATTAATCCCAAGAAGTCTCAGAATAATTATTTTCTCCTTCTGGTGGACGCACATGTCCACAGGTGGGATTTAATCAGGTGCTAGACAAAGGTCTCGATTCATTTTCATAAGCACTTTCTGTGTTATGATTTCAACACACCAGAAGATACGTTGTTGTGTAAAGGTCCAGTGTGTAAGATTTAGGGGGATTTAGTGGCATCTAGTGGTGAGGATGCAGATTGCAACCAGCTGAAACTTCTGGTTAAAATTCCTTCCTCGTTCAGGAGGTTTTTACCAGAAGCTGAATTATCCACAGAGGTCTCTTCTGCTACAAAACAAACACACCCAGTGATTTAAACCGGTAAAAACACTGAACAAAGCAGTTTCATATTGAAAAAAATCAGTGTTTTTACGATGCTGCTAACTACGGTGGCTGACGAGAAAACCTGGCCAGTCAGGTTTTCTCGTAGACTAATATATGTCATTCTTGGCTGCTGTAAAAAAATATATCAGTCCAACATGGCGATCTCCATAAATGAGGATCCGCTTCCTGTGTAGATTTAAATAGCTCATTTTAAGGTAATGAAAACACAGTGAGTCTTATTTTCAGGTGATTATACACTAAAGAAAACACACTTACACTTCTGGCTCCAAAAAAACAAGATGGCAACAGCCAAAATGTCAGACTGAAGGTTTCACAACAGTATTCCACCAACCAGTCGGTTACACCATGGTGGCTTCATCCACTTCTTTTACAGTCTGTGGTCTAACTTCAAACCCCAGTGGGGAACATAAGTTTTGCAGCAGATGCAGTTACAACTTAACAAAAGCTGTTTGTACAGATAACAACAATATAATTATTCCCTTTGCTTTCTGTCTGGTTACAGCTGTATACCAACTGCAGGTGTATATCAGGGAGCCAGGGTAGCGCCCGCCCTGCTCCGTGTCCAAACAGCTGCCCACATTTCCTGCTCCCCGCCATTCTGGTCATCTCTCTGGCATCACTGATCGCCTGCTTCACTCACAACCCCATGTACATGATGGTGCTCAGGTAAGGAAGGATGACCACATACTGCATCATATTTTTATTTATTTATGAATTTGTTGATTAATACTATTTTTTTTGTCCATACAAAAATGTGCTTAAACAGATTTATTCAGTAATTTTCTACAGATTACGTGTAATCGTTACAGAATGTGTTTATGCAATACATGATTGTGTTTGAAATATAAAAACAAATGTACAGATTCATCACTGCTGCTGTTGTCCAGTTTCACATCGCATTTAAGAATGACGCTGAGTGAACCAATCGTAAATGCAGGTATTGTTTTATATCCTTATAATTTCTTTTCCTGTTAATTTCAGGTGTGTTCCCTCTGAAGAGAAGTCATTTGCAATAGGAATTCAATTTTTACTCATGAGAGTATTGGGTAAGTCAGGACACAAATATTGTTCATGTGTAGTGTTACACTTTCCTTTTTTCAAAGTGCCCAGTAGACCCCCAAATCCCATAATGTACACCTATCTCTGATTTTTTTTTCACTCAACTAACTCAACGAAGTTCACTGCTGTATGGAGTCCCAAAGTGTCAAATATTAGATAAATGAGAAGAAGAAGAAAAAAAAGAGAAATTACTGCATGACTAAATTGAGTAAAATATATAAATCAACCAATTCATTTTGTAATAATTTTTTAAAATGTATTAACTAATTATTAGGAAATGTATCATTATTCATTTTCATTACAACATAATTATACAATTATAGAATTTTACATAGATAAAAATTATTATGACACAAAATGTGGGAAAATAAAATATGATATTGAATAAAAGTGTCTGCTGGCTATTATAAATTAAAAACTTGAAAATACTTATTTTAAACTAAAAAAATTACCATAATGAAATAAAAGTATAATGGCTAACTGAAAAGTTTTCTTAAATTATTTTACAAATTACTGGTTAATGTATGTATTAATCATAATAACTTGTTTAATCATTTAATATGGCACTCTTTGGGGCTCCATACAGTTTAATTTCACCGTGATGTTGCTGGGCTTTTAGTGGCTGCTACACCAAAATAACGCTGTCTAATTTAACATTCATCAGTCCTTTTAAGCAGATGTTGGATTGCCCTCTAGTGGCTCTGGCTCACACACATGTGGACAGAAATGTGTTAACATGCTGCCTTTCTGTGTCCCTCTCAGCCTGGCTTCCTGCGCCCGCTCTCTTCGGGACGGCCATTGATACGTCGTGTATCTGGTGGAAGCGTGTGTGTGGAAAGAAGTTTAGCTGTGGTTACTATGACAACAACATCCTGAGGAACCGGTGAGCAAGCTTATCCCTCAGAGCACATATTGCACACACACACACACAGGGAGGACATCCACATCATTTATCTTTATTTGTCTGACCCCTGCAGGTACCTGGGCTTACAGGTGGGTTATAAAGTCATGGGCATCATCCTACTGATGATGCTGGGGTGGAAGGTGAAGCGGACCCAGGAGTACAGTCTGGAGAAGAGGCCTGAAGGACCACTGTGACCTCGCTGAGCGCCCCCGTCGATCCAAGCCTTTCTGTCCCTTAAAGCTTTGCTGTGGTTGAAGAACAGTGTGCAGAGCGAAGTCACAGCCAACACGGGCCTACGCTGACCTCAATTTCTGTAGGCCCACCTCCCCACCAGGTGCCTCACCGGCTGGAGCTAGGAAGTACAATTTCCAGAAGGGACAATGTCTGATGTTTTCGGATGCTTTAATACTCGTGATTGGAATTATTCTGACTGTATGACCCGCGTAATACAAGTCAAGAGAGGACTGCTGAAACACCTCGCTGTATGGAGGACGAAAAATGACTAAAGTATCAATAAATAAATAAATGTATAAATAAATAAATAAAAGAAAAAATAAATGCTGACATAAATACGTGCCTAAATAAATAAACATGGAAATAAATAAAAGAATAAATGCTGAAATAAATAGATAAATGCAGAAATAAATACATAAAAATTGATAATTAAACAGAACATAAATGAACTGTTAAATTTATTTAAGACAACATTTATGGATTTATTTATGTATTGTTTTACCTGTTAATAACATAGGAGGTCCTTATTTATTCTTTTATTTATTTTTTCCTGTATTCATGTATACATTACTATTTAATTATTGATACTTATGTCATTTTTTATCCTCCATACTTTTGTGTCGTACCTCACAATATTTTTTATGTATCATGATGTGAGTTCAGACAACTGAATTTTTTACTGTGTGTGTAATACTTGTTCCTGTATCGTAGGAATCCCTCCAGGTTTCTATTTCCAATGGGAACATATCCTGTAATTAATTACCTGTATTAGCTTAATATTTAAGTTTATTTTTTTTATAGATGTTTGTCTCATACACAGAGACATCTGTGATACCTGCAATACTCGTTTCATATACGATCACATGTATAACACTTGATTTAATTGCAATGCTAATGAATTTTCAAATATCAAGTACATACACTGTTACTCATGAATGGAATTAACCGCAGATGTTATGCTTTCCACTGCTGTGGTTATGTGGTTGTTTGTTACAGTAGAGTGCATAAATGTGTAAACATTACTGGTTAATATACAATACAATTAATCAAGTCAGTGTGAAGTCTTCTACTCATTTCATTTATTTACCATATGGGCTGCCACCTCAGTGAAGCATTGACATGCACTCATACGCCAATGGAGCAACCACTGGGAGCAATTTGGGGTTCAGTATTGGATTTAGGTTGGGGGAACAAGAGGGCCAGTCAGTAGCATCAATGCCTTCGTCCCAAGGCCCACTGCACCAGCGTAAGGTCTGACAATAGCTCTGAGGATTTCATCCCAGTACCTAACAGTTGTCAGGGGAATATTGGTTATGACATAGAGGTCTGTGCGACCCTCCAAGGATATGCCTCCCCAGACCATCACTGACCCACCGCCAAGCTGGTCATGCTGGATGATATTACAGGAAGCATAACGTTCACAGCAGCATCTCCAGACTCTTTCAGGTCAAGTGGTGGACCTGCCAACTCTGGTGTTCTCTGGTGAATGATGGAGCTGCATGGTGCTGAGCTGTGAGCGCAGATCCCACTAGAGGACATCGGGCCCTCATGCCACCCTCATGGGGTCTGTGTCTGACAGTGTGGTCAGAAACATGCACACCAGTAGCCTGCTGGAGGTCATTTAGTAGGGCTTCTACGGCCCTGTCCAGCTCTCCTCATGTACCGTGCAGTCTCCTGGTATCTCCTCCACACTCTTGAGACTGTGCAGGGAGACACAGCACACCTTCTTTGGACCGCATTTATGGATGTGCCATCCTGGAGGAGCTGGACTACCTGTGCAGCCTGACTGAGCTGCAGGTACTGCATCATGCTACCAGTAGTGACAAGGACGCTAGCAGAACACAAAACAAGAGAAGAATCAGTCAGGAAGGATAAGGAGAGAGCAACTGTCTGTGTAAAACCATTCCCTTTTTGGGGGTTGTCTTGCTTTTGCCTCTCCATTGAACCTGTTGTCACTTTGATTTGCACCAAAGCAGAGCAGCAGAGAAATATTTCTTGTACCTCTCTCTGTTTCCACCATTTTCTTCTGTGCTTAGGAAACTTTTAAGCCTCTTAAAATTCCTCCTCCCTGCTCCTAACAGCCCTTAGCTCCCTTAAGGGCTAAGATGTTCTGTGAATAACTTTTATCTTAACAAGCAACTAGTCTTAAGCTTAAGGGGAAATTCTAAGAAAATGTCATAATTCTAAGAAATTTCTTAGAATTTTGTCACTAGGAGCAGCTCATAGTACGAGGAAGCTTTGTGACAACAGCCCCTGAAGATTAAGTGACTTGGTGTTATACTGTCACCATTAAGTGTCCCCTTATTTTTTTTGAGCGGTGTAGAAATAGTCCTCTTGTAGATGGTCTTGTGGTAAAAACTCCATGTAGCTGCTTTAACCCCATGATACCTGAGCAAACTGGCTTGATTTTTTTTTTTTTCAAAAACAGGGAAAGAAGGCAATGAGATACTTAATAAAAGGCCTGAAAATTAGCAAGGTATTAACATGTTATAAGAAGTAACGTTATTAACTAAGAAATTACTCAAAAACAATCCAAAAACAGAAAAGTAAAAAATTAAACAAGACAAAAACAAACAAGTAAATTACCTAAAATAAGCAACATAAAGATATAAAATTAAAAAAAACACAAAGGGAAGTGAAAAAACTAACGAACAAGAAAATTACCTGAAAATAAGCAACAAATAAAATAAAATAAAAAATACCTGAAAATAAGCAACAAATAAAATAAAATAAAAAAAATACCTGAAAATAAGGAGCAAAGAATAGTAAAAAAATAAATAAATAAATAAAAAAGCAACCAAACAAACCAAGAAAATTACCTGAAAATTAGCAACAAATAGAAGAAAACAATACTGGAAAATAAGCAAAAAATAATTACCTGGAAAAAGGGACAAAGAAAAGTAAAAAATAAAATAAAAAAAATAATAAAAAAACAACCAAACAAACCAAGAAAATTACCTGAAAATAAGCAACAAACAAAAGAAAAAAATACCTGAAAATAAGCAAAAAAGACAGAAAAAGAAAATTACCTGAAAAAAGGGACAAAGAAAAATAAAAAAGAAAATTACCTGAAAAAAGCAACAAATAAAAGAAAAAAATACCTAAAAATAACCAAAAAAGAAAGAAAAACAAAATTACCTGAAAAAAGGGACAAAAAAAGTAAAAAATGAAATAAAAAACAACCAAACAAACCAAGAAAATTACCTTAAAATAAGCAACAAATAAAAGAAAAGAAATACCTGAAAATAAGCAAAAAAAATGACCCGAAAAGAAGGAACAAAGGAAAGTAAAAAAAAAACAAATTAAAAAAAAAACCCAACCAAATAAACCAAGAAAATTCCCTGAAAATAAGCAACAAAGAAACGTAAAAAATACCTGAAAATAAGCAAAAATAAATAAATGAAAGAAAATTACCTGAAAAAGGGGACAAAGAAAAGTAAAATAAAGAAAAAAATGTGCTATAAATTAAACTAAATAATATCTGTATTTATTTTCTGTGATATTTTCCTAGTTTTTTGATGATTTTCTAATAACACTTTTCTGATAATGCTCATTGCCTTTTTCTTTGTTTCCTGTAGAAATGTGTTGCCACATTTTATCTGAATGCAGCACCAGATAATGCATGTTACTTCAGGGTAGTGTGAAATATTAGCCTGATTGTTTCTTGCCACACACACCTGAGTGTTTGTCTCTCTAACACAGAGACAGACAGCAGTGTGTTTGTAATGCGCTGAGCTAAAAGAAGAAGTTCCTCCAGACAGAGGACACCGATGGGGTCCAGCAGCACTGTGTCCATGTCTGCCTCCCCCGACTCACATGACGTCATTTTATATCACGGCTGTCAGTTGAGCGGAGAACGAGGAGAGGCCGCGCATGCGCAGACGCCCTGGGTATGAGAAAAAATGAAGTAAGCGTCACGGACCGGTGCAGCAGCAGCAGCAGCAGCAGCAGTGTGTTCCCATCACGAAGAGAGACGCCTTTCCCACCCAGCATCTTCACCAACCGACACCGAACTCGAGTGGGAAACACACACAACTACCAGTCAGACTGTCCTCCGGTGTCCAGACTTCCCCCTCCTCCTCCTCCTCAAAATGTCCGTGGGCAGTGACTTTGGAAACCCTTTAAGAAAATTCAAACTCGTCTTTCTGGGGGAGCAAAGTGGTAAGACGTGTTTAATTCTCCCGAGAAGTTCGTTTTGTGCTCGCGTGAACCCGCTGCACCTGCCGGGGCCGGGTCAGCAAGTTCATTAACGTCGTGGAAGACACGCAGCTAGCTAGTTTGAGTTGTGGGGTTTAAACTGAGGCATGAAGAAATGTCTCCACTGGGGAAATGTGTGTGTTCAGTTTGTGGGAGTGAGGGTGTGGAGGGGAGGGCGTTATTTTAATCAAATTACCAGCCTCACAATGGAGCGGAGTGTGTGACATGTCGCCCGCAGGCTCTGAAGTTTAACAGTAAAATGACACAGGCTCGTTTAAAGCTTTAATGTCCGCCTCGTAATAAGCTGGCTGTTTAGTTTGAAACATCCCGGACTAGCTGCCGGCTGGGTATTTGCATGCAGGGAGGCAGCAGTGTGCAGCCTCGGGTCTGATGCTGTGGATGATACAAGTTGGTAAATATTCCTGTGTGTGTTGAGACACACCCAGGTTGTCAGTGGCGATGAGATAACTTGTGTGGCTGCAGTCTCTGCCCTGGAGTTGTTCCAGTCTGCCTGCTGAGGCTGACCAAGTTTTTGCATCATGCCTTGGATTGATCATTTTGGAAATATAAATCATCATCTGTTTTTATCTCCATCCCCAAGCTCTCCTCACCCACACCCTCATGAGCCATTCACACGGCTCTCCTTTTTTCCCCAGTGTGGCAACACAATTGTTTTCCACCAGATTACACTGAGCTGGCTGAGACATGATTTGAATCTTTAGGTTTGCTTTGTCTTTTTGAACAGGGCAGATCTGTTTGTGGTCTAATTCAGAGGTCTTGAGCAGCCAAATGAACCACATTAGTCATGGTTCAGTTCTTCTGTAGGTCCTATTGATCATCCGGTATAGTGGGGTCATGCATTACATAGTATATTGCTTCATTTACAGCAGGGCAGCATACTTATTACCTACATAATGGATATGCATCATCTAATATCTGCACAACCAAGCATCGGCTCTATAACCAACGAGGGATCAACGCTAAATTTAAAGCAATGCCCTGCAGTCCTCATGGTTAAGACTGGTGCTGACACAAGAAACAAGAAATTGATGATTGATTGATCATCAGTTAGGATGCATCTAACAGTTATTTTCACTGTTGGTTAAACTGTCATTTATCTCTGGATTACCTTGTTTGGTCTGTAAAATATCAGCAATTGTGATTTCCCAAAGCCCAAGATGATGTCCTCAAATATCTTGTGTTGCCCATAACCCAAAGATATCCATGTTTACTGTCATAGAGGAGTAAAGACAACAGAAAATATTCATGTTAAAGAGGCAAGGGTCGCAGCAGTGTACCGGTTTTAAGGCATACTGTGATATAAAAGTTGACGGTTATCATACTGTGTACATTTGCTTATCTACGATATAAAAAAATAACATTAACAAAATGGTTTCAAGTGTCAATTACAGTAATCAAACATTTGATTGGCCACCAATAACCTTTCCGTTTTAATTCCCTCAAGAGTCATTCTGACTGATAGTAATATAAACTCTGTAATACCGTGATGCTAAGAAACCGCAATATTTTCTGAGACGGTTATCGTACTGTGAAAATCTCATACCGTTGTGACCCTATAAGAAGCCGCAATCAAGAGAATTTTGACTTTGTCCCCCCCTTAAAAACATTACTTAAACTGATCAATCGATTAGGGTTTGATCGATATGGTTTTTTCAGAGCCGATGCCGATACGGATTATGATGAAACAGAGGTACCGATAGCCGATATTTACATCCGATATATGTCTGCTGTAAGAATTAGAAAAAAGCACTACATTCAAATGCAATAAAGCGTATATAGCATATTTATTCTGAGAACTTTTCCAAATAAACAATCAGTTGGAAAAGGTAGGTCTTGAGTTTGTTGTTAAAAGCCTAGAGTGGTACGTGCAGGCAGTGAGAAGCACGCCAGGGGCAAAATAGCGCAGCTAAGGAAAACAAATATGTATCTTGGCATATCGGTGGAAAAAAAATCACAGATACTAATAACCCTAAAAATTCGAAATATCGGCCCCGATAATCAGCCAGGCTGATTATCTGTCGACCCCTACAATCGATTAGGAATTTAGTTGGCGATTAATTTAGAGGTCCAGTGTGTAAGATTAAGAGGGATTTAGTGACATCTAGTGGTGAGGATTGCACATTGCAGTCAGCTGAAACTTCTTCCAGTCAGAATTCCTTCAGTTTTCGTTGTTCTGGAGGTTTTTACAAGAAGCCAAATTATCCGCAAAGGTCTCCTCCTCTCCAGAACAAATGGACCAGAAATATTGAATGAAGCAGCTTCATGTTACAAATCAGTGTTTCTTCATTGGTTTTTGGTATGTCGGAAATTGGCGGCTCACCTACCACATGCTAATGTGTGTGCATTTTTTTTCTCTGATAACTTAAGATCTGGATACTCAGGAGGTTTTTACCGGGAGCCGAATTATCTGCAGATGTCTCATGCTCTCTAGAACAAACAGAACTGGTGATTAAAACTGTTAAAAACACTGAATGAAGCAGGTTAACGTTACAAATCACTGTTTCGCTGAAGCTGCTCATTGCACAATAGGACTGCAACTAACAATTATTTTCCTTTTTCGACTAATCTGTCGATTATTTCTTAGATTAGTTGACTAATCATTTTATCAAAAAATGTGTTAAAATGTTGAAAAATGTTGATTTGTCTCTCCCAAACCCCAGAATTATGTCATCTAATGTCTTGTTTCGTACTCACGCCAGCGGGTTTTAGTTCACCGTCATGGGAGAGTGTGTAAAGCTGTCAATATTTGAACGTAAGAGGCTGCATTAAGAGTATTTTGGGGTACTTTTATAGTTCCTTTCTATGAAAAATGACTCAAACCGATTAGTTGACTACTAAAATTGTCACAGATTATTTTGGTAGTCGATTAGTCATCGGTTAGTTGACTGATCATTGCAGTCCTATTGCATAAGGGCTTTTAACTACAGTAGCTGATGCAGAAACGCAAAGGGCCCTGGCTAGAGACAGTGTTTGGTTTGTCCGTTATTGCAGACTGTAGAAACATGACAGTGAACATGGTGATCTATAAACAAGAACCCGCTCCATATGTCGATATAAACAGCTTTTTCTGAGGTGATGAAAACACAGTGAGTCTTATTTTCAGGTGATTTTACACCAAAGAAAACATACTTACTATATTATATTCCATTTTGACATTATTTCCCCCTAAATCTGACACACTGGACCTTCAATAGTTGACAACTAGTTGATTATGCCTTGCAGATCATCATTTACATGACAGAATAAGTCATTTTCTGGTTCCAGTTTCTGTAATGAAAGGATAATCATTAGCTGCAAACCTAGTTAAGATGGATTTCAGTACATTGAGGAGTTTGTTTTGCATCTGAAGGTTATTAAATGTGATGCTTCAGACTTTGTAACCTATAAAACTTGACACTCTCCCTGTCTGTTCACAGTACTCTTACCTCTAAATGAAAGTAAATTAGATGCAGTGTATATAACAAACAGACATAGGACTGGTGGTTGGCTTTACTCTTGGGCAATTTTAGGATATTAAGTGCCAAGCAACAAGCCAAAGGGGATTTGGCTGCGCAAACAACTGTATTCACCAGACCATGGAGCAGACTGAATGTTTTGACATATAATGGTCAAACTGTGGAGACAGAGACATGAAGAGACGTCATTTCGTATTCATTGGAAGGTGAAGTATTAAAAAGGATTTGTAGGTTTTCAGAAGTGAATGGCACAGAGGACATCTCCAGCAGAGGAGAATGAATATGTCTGATTGGGTGTGCTACGTAAAGCTTTATTTCAATTCAAATACAGAGATTAATCTTCCTTTATTATCATTTAGATGCTGAATGAGCAGCTGGTAGTAATATAAAAGCAGAGTCTTCAGGTGTTCAGGTTAGACAAAGGTTTATGGAGCGTTTAAGATTTGCTGTAGCTTCCTTTCTTTTATTTCTCTCAATGAAAGTCTTCTACGTGTTCATCAGTTATACTCTGGGGTATGCTTTTGTGCAGAGTCTGTCAGCAATACAGGAAATGTGTGGGAATCTGTGGGCTGCAGTATCTGGAATAATTACAGACATGTGTTTGACATAGGGGTGGGAATCACAGAGTAACTCACAGTATGATGCTTAGGATAATCAGGATTCATTGCCCATGATAAGGATGGTATCACGATACATCTACAATGCATCATGTCTCGGGCATGGTGGTGCAGTGGTTAGCATTGTTGTCATAGCAAGAGGGTTCATGGTTCGAGCACAGGGTGGGGGAGCCATTTTAGCCATTTTCTCCACAATGAGATCAGAATGATGACGAATCAGTGGCTTCATCAGATGGAATTGTGAGGCCTTGGTTGCTTGTGAACTTTACTTTCTTGCATATTGTGTCGTCTTCATTGATTTTCTTTGTCCCATCTGTGTTTTAAAAGCTGAAGAAAAAGGCCCAGACTTTTGACTTGAAAGATGGCGGTGCCTCTCTAAATTGTTTTTCTCAGTGTCGACACTGTCGGCCATTTCCCTCCTGTAAGTTTCATCTTCATTGCAAGGTAGTTAACTTCCATTCACTTTACCCTAATTTATTATGGCAAGCCTTTGTAACAGTTAATCAGTCATGGTATTGGCTATTGTAGATATCAACAATTGCCTTTCGACTTGTTAATATTCCAAGCCAGCACATCCATAATGTAATTTCAACTAGTGGCAGTTCTAATTGAAGATATCATCATTCATTCATTTTCATAATTGCTTTTCCTGTTAGGGGTTGCGATGGGGCTGGAGCCTATCCCAGCTGATGTTGGGCAAGAGGCGGGGTACACCCTGGACAGGTCACCAGAATATCACAGGGCTGACACATAGAGACAGACAACCATTCACACTCACATTCGCACCTATGGACAATTTAGAGTCACCAGTTAACCTGCATGTCTTTGGACTGAAACCCACACTGACACAGGAGAACATGCAAACTCCGCACAATGGGGCTCCCCCACCCTGGACATCGAGGATGTCTATTATTGTGGGTCTGTCTGTCCTACTGAGACACAATTTATGCCACACATACTATAAATTGCAGTGTCTTTGTGTAGTGCTCTAATGATCACAGATCACAGACTCAGCATTTTCCATAATTACTGCTTACATCATCACTGCATGGTAATTATGGTAACTGCTGTAAAGTTTTATTAGCGACATAAACCTTTGGCGTAATATAATCCTGCAGGTTTGTAGGGTTTTGGGTGCAGTGGTTGTCCTCGTTCAATAGGGTCTTTGGTAAAATGGCTTGAACTCTAAAGCTACTGGAGAACCCACAGGTCTGCAGCGACGAGTCCCAGCCAGTCTGCAGGAGTCAAGTCTGTTCCTGTTGTTAGCGCGAGGTGGACTTTATTTGTCAACCACTTCTCATCCAGACAGTGGCAGCGCCAGCCTCGTGTTTGATTGGGTCGTCTCCGGTGGAGCTGTGTCTCTCTGACATGTCTGCTATAATTGCAGCTGGTGCCCAGGCGGGCGTGAATCCCGTCAGCTCTGCCACTATCATTTATTAATGTACACGACTGGACTCAAGTATGTCAGGAACGAGGGCATGAGTGGAGAGGCTGTGATGCAAAGACTACTTGTTCTTTCTGGGTTGATAGTTCCTGTGTACTGTGAAGGCCCATAATGGTGGAAGTGTGTGAAAAAATGTGTCTATAAACGGAAAGATGGCATGATGTTCTGTTTTTCATAAAAGAATCAGCTAACGTCAGAGAGGTGGGGGCTCCAGATTAAGTGGGTGGAAGCAGGCAGAATGTTAAATGAGCTGTCAGGAAGTCTCTCCTCCTGCATACTTCTTTGGGTGTTTTCTACACTGCCTGTACAAAGGAGGCTGGCTAAAGATTTCTTTGACAAAGCTGAAGGCTTTAAGCAGGCCAATCAGCTGTTTCCAAGTCTGTGTGCCCACGCTCCCGGTGGAGAGCGTTTTGCAAGTTCCAGCCTCAGAGAAATCAACCAGGTCATTGTTAGAACACCTCAGATTACTGCTCTGAATTTATTGGGTCATAGATGTTTTGCCATAGGCATGATTTCAAAGGAGCAATACTGCATGGTACTTTGTAAAAGCTAATTGTTTGGAGGTAATCCCCTGCTGCGTGCTTCATTTCACCTCAGACAAACTGAAGGGAATATATTTGGTGGATGCATTCGCATGGCTGCCATGAGATTTTGCTCACTGAATCAAAATGCCATCTTCCATCTTTCACTGCACAGAGATTGCCATCGCACAAACTGGAGCTGGCTTCAGAATACTGCTGAATCACCGGACCAATATGCTTCAAAGTAAGGTTCGGTTGGTTGTCTAATGCATCAATCACCGTGTCTCGGGGGAACAGCTTTCTGAGCAAATGAAACTCTGAGTTTTGGCTTGCCCGGGCAGGGAGCAGCCGACACATTTCCTCACTGAGGCTGTGAAACCACAGATGCAGATGTAGATACTACGTATTTACCCACACATGCACACATCAATAGCATGCAGCTTTTTGTACAGAAAATGTACTGTGATAAGCATAAATACTTGAGCGAACAGGAGCTGAGTCACAATTCTGTCTGGGTTGGTATACAACACTAAATACTGGAATGTGAAATACAGTTCAGCAGATAGTGTGGCAAAGTAATCTTCAGTTTATATGGGATGTGTTTCCATCTACAGGGGTTTTCCTGCATAGAGATTTATGAGGTGGTGACCTCCATCAAATTTCGTCCCTCTTCCAGCTCTCCACACAACTCTGATGGGTGTGTTCATGAAAAACACTTTCCTAACAGCGTTGCACTTGGTGGATTTCTGTCATTTGTAACTGCAATTGCAGCATTACCTCAAGGTGCAGAGGTGGTGCTGTATTGTAATCAGCACAAGTCACAGCCAAATGCGCTGCTGAAACTGCCAAAGAGGAGAAAAAGTAGGGCTGTGGTCAACCAAAGAAAAACTGTGTCAACTGAAATTATTCTTACGCTTCAACTAATTGATTGGTCGATGGGGGAAAAATCTGCATCTGGGAGTGTTTTGGGTAAGACACTGCAGCTGTCACAGTTAAGAGTCGTCCAATCACAGTGGAGATGGGGTGGGACAAATACCACAAAGACCAACCATCACAGAGAACGAATACACAAGTACTGAACAATAATAAGTACCGTTGTCAGCTGGGGAAAGAGCACCTGTTTTTGGCTGGACTGCAGCAAAGCGAGTACCACGAGTACAACGATTTACAACCTAAATTTCACGACAAAGAGCCAACCTCCAAGCTGGATAAATAACATTGCTCTCTACAGGCAGCCGGTTGCGCAGGGACCGTCTACAACGTGCAACACCAAAAAGAGACAGCCTACTACAAAAATATTCAATAACTTCACTCTTCACTCTTGTCACCAAAATCACTTCACATACACAAAATTATTATAACTCCTAAAATATGTTGCTTGTATAAAAGCTTTGTTTTAACCTGTTGAAGCCACACTACACATGCACATGTGTGCACATGATCAGGATGTTACCACCTTGTAAAAACCCTGATCTGGTGATATGTTTGGCTCACTATTGGCAAGTCTGATATGAAACTGACATCTAAAAACTGCTTACGGGACTTGATGTTTAGATAATACATGTGCAGCCTGTATGTGCACCCATTTCCTCACAGAAACTGAGACAAATATTCAAGGATGATAATATCTTGCTGGTGTGAAACAGAGGAGGCTGGAGATAAAATGTGTTGAGAACACTGCTGTGATTTTCATGTAGGTTGGTTTGTTTCTTTTCTTTTGTCTCATCTGTTCCAGGCAGCTCCTTGATACTCTCTGCAACAACTTAGGAAAATGGCAAAAGAATCTTTTTATCATTACACAAGCCATTAAGCAGTCATCTATATTTATCTTGTTTTAAAATGACGATATTAAACCTGCCAGTCTAATGGTAAGAATATTTTATAATCTGTTGAATTTTCACTCCAGCCCTGATATCTACACCCAGGCTTATGTAAAACACATCCAGCTTGATGATCAAAAGTCATCTCACCTTTCAGAAATCTTCTTCCTGAAAACCCAAGAAATTGCTGCTTGCTCTATTTTCTTTACTGCAGCACTGTGGGTCTAGCATGAATGAAGTGCTAACTAAAGCAAAGAAGATGGCAGCCACCTTCCTCAAGTCAATTCCCATTCATCACGTCCCAGAGGATTTACCAGGCTTACAGAGTTTTAACTGACTGTATGGATGGATATGAACTTTGAGAAAAACTTTGCCAACTCCCAACCAGCTCTGTGTCATGGCAGTGTGAGCACTGTATGGAGATGAACTCTGTTTGCCCCCCCCATGCCACAAAAGTCCAGAGCTCTGCACCTTGTAGCCGGCAAAAATCCACTGGATGATGCATTTTAGCCACATAATATTTACATTTTGGCAATAGTCAGGCGTGTATATCAGTCAATGTCACACAGTGGGTTTGTGTGGGATATTTGTTTTCAGAGAAAGACACTAAAGGAAATTTAAAGAGGACGGGACCAAACAGGAACAGGAAATAGATTTGAGGGCCTGAAAGAATTCAAAACCAATGCCACCTTTGGCTCTGTGTCGTTTTAGCTTGCTCTTCTTCGTCAGTCTTCTTCTTTGGGCTGCCCCCTGAATGTTGGAGATTCAAATCATCATTTGCAGACCTCTCAGTCGACTGAGATTCTTCAAGTCGAGCAGGTTTGTCAGTCCGTGTTCAGTGTACCAAAATGTCCCCAGATTTGCTGCAGTGTGAGCACTCTGCACTTTTACACTACTCTTTTTCTCCGCAGACACAGAGGCTGCTGCCAAGAAGAGGAGAATCTTTGCCCTGATGACCAGTGATGATTGGTCGTGGACCGTGTCATGTCGTCTGACAAAGTGACTGTGCTGGACAAAAATGTTGTGTAGTCTGAACCTGGCATAACACCTGTAATCTAAGGACCCAACACCCATTGGATGTAGCGATACAACTCTTGCGCTTTCTGTCATCTTTGTGTCTGTAGCTTTAGCTGAATCATATGATTGCCTGATGTTTGTTAAAAGTTCTTTTTACTGACGTATTGCAGAAAGTTGAGCTTTAAGGTGGTAGTTTATTTTATATATGTAGGATTTATCTAAGCTCTATGTTTGCCATATTTGAATTCCCAGAATAGTTCCACTTATCACAAAGACAGATAATTAAGTATAATATTTATGTGCATGTTGAAAGAACCTTTGAGCAGTTGAGTTGATGCATGTTTTCACATGAGCTTGGTCTGGTCCTGTGTGATAAATGAGCCAGAATAAAAAGATGCCACACCCAAGAATCAACACCTTCGAACAAGACTGCCACAGGGTTTTGGAAATTCTATTCCAGAAAACACCAAAACCACAATATCCTGAAAATTAGTCGAAACAAAATCTTTCCTTGTGCAAGAGCATGTAAGGCTGTGTAGAGAGCCTCGGGTGTGTGGAGCAGGGGAGCTCAGTTGGCTGTGCTTTGCAGGTTAGAGCACAGTGGGGCAGGCTACTGGGTGTAACCTCTTCAGCACTGAGGAACCTTTTTTGTCTGAAACAATCATTAAGTAAATAAGGACAGGTTTGAATCTCAATTATACCTTCATCACATCTGCTCTTTTAGGGGTCTGGCCATCGTCATCACATTTCACTTAAACTGAATCCTGTGGCAAAGCCAACAAGCTGTGAAGTAAATAGAGTTACCATTTTCCTTTAATCAGGGATTAAAGATAGTCTGTTCATATTGACGTGAAGATTGGATTCTTCGGGAGTCCAGCCTACATTCCCCGAGCTTCAGCTGTACTGCTGTAACCTTTGATAATCTAGCTGCGTCCAAACACAACTGGTCATCTCTTTAATTTCACATCCCATTGCATCTTCCCGACAAGAGTTCTTCTTCGCTGATGGATTGGGGGAAACAACTCCCTGACAGCTTTGATCTGCTATTGATCGGCTCAGCTGCCCACTAATGGGTGTAATTGATCAAAAGGCATCAATCTTAGCAACATGCCAGGCTAGTGCCTCCATCCATGGCTTTGGGGCAAGAACACGTCTGAGAGCATGTGTGTTCTTTTCTTAGCCCAACACACTGGACATTTTTATAAACTAAACCGTAGAGCCTCTTTACAGTATCTGTTTTTTGTCATGGTACCACTAGCATGGCTCTGGTGAAGTGCAAAACCTGAAAGAATGCTCCTAACCCCCCCAAAAATCGGCACATCCCACATCTTAATTGGAAAATGCATTCAGAAGAGGATGAGTCATATCAAATTCAGAATATTGTCATAATTGGAATTTTTGTGAGCATGTAAACATAGTCAATGTGGCTCAGTCGCTCCACCACTTTGGTCCCGACTGAAATATCTCAAACAATCGGAAGGATTTCCATTGAATTTTCTCAGGATTAATCCTAATGACTGTGGTGATCCTCTGACTCTTCCTGTTGCGCCACCATGAGGTTGATGTTTTTTGCTTTTCATGAAATATCTTAACAACCAGTAGATGAATTGGCATGATATTTTGCACATATCGGTACTCGATACCTTTTAAGGTATCGACTGAAATAACCCACTTCCAAGTAGTCTCAAAATGTCTCCAGTTAAAAGATACCCGCATTCGCTCCTCTTTGTGCCGGGAGTCTGGTGAAGCTGAGCGTTGTGTATTTGACAGAGTAAGCAGCTCAAAATGTTTGAAATTATGGCTATCATAAAACTTCAATTAAAAGTTGAGTCCCAATGAAATGCTGAGTCTCTTTTACTCAATGGGTGTGGCTACATATTTTGACATAAACACAGGTCTCAATTAGACGCCAGCTCTGGTTGCTATTGACGCTGCCAAGCATTTCATTTTTATAGAAGTTCTTTGGCTGTATAAAACCTCTTATAGCCCACCGAGTTGTTGGCTAACCGCTTGAGCTGGCACTGGTATATCAACACTGCGGAAAATGAGTATTGAACCTATAGAAGTGATATGTATCGATAAGTCAGTATTTTTGACACTACTACTGTGGTTTATGACGAAATACCTGCAAAGCATACAACATATTTGACAGTGCCTTATTTCCATATCCCTGAGGATGTTTAGAAAAAAATGAGGGGCCTGAAAGTAATATTAATGACTGTAGGTTTGCTTTTTTAAACAAACTGTAACATTTTCTGACTTATTAAGAGGTGCTTTCAGTCCTGCAGGAGCTGGTCTGCAGCCAAGGAATACCAAGCAGAGCGACGGTAGAGCTTTACATATGCTGCACAGCTGAGTGGGCGTGTTCCCAAAGGCCCATGGGAGAGCACAGCCTCACTTATACACTCTGCCCAGAATAAAACAGGATTGCAAATCTGTCTGCTGCCCATGCAGTGATGTAGAGAAACTGTCTGATTCAGTTCCGCCCGCCTGTGTGCCAGTGAAAAGATTTTGGAAGCAATATCTGATGACACAGTTTTACAAAGAGCAGGAATAAAATAGTGAGTGGGAACTGGCCTTATTACAAATCAAACTTCTTCCCCTGCTTTCTTAGAATAAATGTTACAGGGAAACTTCAGGAACTGAACTTTTAAAGTACCTCACATCATTCAGCTGGAGAGACTATTCTCTCTAAATTGTGTGCCTCAGAAATAGATTGGACCCTTGCTTAATGTGAGCTCTTTCGAAGGAGGGAGACAGAGAATACCATTTAAACATAATCCTGGTTGCTCAAACAGAACGGCTCTGTGAATAAAATCCCCGCTGTGCAGGAAGGCTGTCATTTACCCAGCATGGGATGTGACACTTCACTGAGTTCAGCAGGTCTCCATCAGTGTTTACCCTTTCACCAGTTCCCCAGATGAGCCCTCATCACGGGGCTGTTTTAGCCTGCTGCAGCCTTAAATGGTACAATGCTCAGTGTGTATTTAGTCATTGATGAGCTGTGTCATTTATTTTTAAAATTACATTGGCTAATGTTTTGAATCTGCACTGTTCAGTGCTGTAGATGTGACTGTAAGGATATATTGTCTCATTGAGATGCCAGTGTGAGCACCATGCAGAAGGTCCTGCAGGGATTTATGGAGTGGAGGGAAGCTGAACATTCATCACTCCAGTTTAACATAGTAGGGAGTGTTTTATCTCGCTCAGTGGACAAAGAAATGAATCACCACCAGACAACTTGCAGAGAAACAGGTGGCAGAGATGCCGTGGGGCTGCAGCAATGTAGGACCGCTCATGATGTCGGTGTATTTTTATTGTATCAGGGCTATTTTTAAAAGCGATACATTAGTTTTTGTTCTTTTAATCAGATGTATTTCTGTCTTTCCACGGCCCTTTATACTGCGTATCCTGTTCGCATCCTTTGATGGACAGGAAGGCATCTCCGGGCTCTGTTTTAATCTTTTTGTCTATTTTTTCTCCCTGGAACCTGAATGGTTCTTTAGAAGCTGAAGCCTGTTTAGATGAGTACTTTGTCCCACGCATTCCTGTAGCTGTGGGATAGTTCAGCCTTGGAGCAAAGGGAAGCCTTGATCCTAAACACAATGGTTACAGTGCTTGTTTTGTCTCTACTGTGGAACAAAGATCCAAAGGTAACCAAGCTCAGATTTCATAGTGTGAGATCAGCCTTGAGTCAGCATTTCTTTGCTGGGCTCATCGTAACCGTTCAATCTGAATATCAAAGCTATATTTTGTTAAAGATGACTGGTTCAAGGCCACTGTGCAAATGTGTTGCAGCTTTTCTGCAAAACTAGACAAGGCCACACTCCAGTGTTAAAGTCCCATTTGACCACTTTGTTAAATCACAGGGATATTTAAATATATTTACACGTGTAACTGAATTGATTGACTTTAAAATGAACAATTTTTATTTTGTGTATTTCTCAAGTGGTCATAATTCGAGGAGTAGACATGATGCACACGTGTAAACAACCCCTGAAGAGCATTTATAACATGGGTGGATGATGCATCAAATATACTCTTTGTATTTCGGCTTGTTTCACGAGGATTTATAAAATAACTGTATTGCGAACATCGAGTATAACTCCTCTCACAGACACCCAATGAGATCACTTTCTCCCAAGCAATAGTTTGTGACAAGGTGGGCTGTGTTTCTCGTCTACAGGGCTCCAGACTGCTAATATTTAGTCACATTTTTGCAACCATGGAGCACCAGTGCGACTTGGAAATACTGTTAATATATGAAGTGGAAAGGTGTCAGTGTGTTTCCAGCTCACAGTGAGTAATTCCACACATTTAAAGTTGCAGCGGCAACAGTTTAACTTTGTGCTCAATGCTAACATCTGACTGTTGGCTAGAAGCTACAGGTTTACAACAAAACATCGACATGTTGGACCCAAGATGAGCCCGGTGCTTTAAAATAAAAGCACCAGTGGTTCCGCTTTGATTTATTTAGTTAGAATCATACTTAATTTATCTTTATAACAGTACTTAGTTTAACTTCATTTTAACAGTCTACAGTACTGTAGAGGAGATTTCAAATTATCGAGATATATATTGTGTATCGTGATATGGCCTAAAAATGTAACAATATTTTTTAAGCTATATCGCCCAGCTGCAATTGATAACATTTGTTTTCCGTCAGGATATTTTGATACCAATTACAGGAAGCTTTCACATCAGGGTACTGGGCCCAGATCTGAATACATTTGACCACAAAGTCCAGTTTGTTTAATTAGTGTAAACATTGTACTCTGCCTGGTTTAACCTGGTTTAAAAATCGATGCACTGTGTCCAATTCCACTTGAAAAGTTGGTCTTGAGTACAGTATGCAGCATCAGGTGTGAAAACTAAAGCTGGGCTCAGACAACATGAGTTTTGGCTGATTTCCCTCTCCTGACAATTGGAGGAGAAATCAGGTCTGGGACCTTGATGGAAACCATCGTTTGGCCCAGATTATCTGCTAATGTGAGAGGTTTAAAGATCCTGTCGTAAGTCTCGGTGCCGCCCTTGTAATCTCAAACACGTTTTATAGTTGGGATTTAAAATTTGGATAATTACAGTTATGATCAGTACTGACCTGCTGACGGTTTTGCCAAGCAAAGGTAAATATTTTAGCCCTTAAGGCTAACCGTAGCAATCGTACTTCTCTTGATAGATATAAAAAATTAAGTTAAAAATTCATCTCCTTTTCCCTTTTTTGTTGCACCATCTCAGTCTCCATTTTGTTTATATCTGCTTCCTCATGAGTTTACATGAGTTGGTGCATTCATGCTCCCTCTGGCACGATAATCTTAGTAATAAACTGTAGTGTGTGATGCATTATTATTTCTTACAGTGTGTGCATGTTTGAGATTAGAGAGAGGATCATTTGTAAAGTTTCTCCATATTTGCGTGATGCAACCCAATTCACTGTACCAAAACACACAGGTGAACTGCTATTTAATGGGAGTACCAGGCAGCGAGTAGAGTTGCAAAGGCATTTCTCAATGCTGCTGGTCACCTCTGAAATCTATATATGCATGCAGCACACACTGATCTCATCCTCTGAACTGCACAGGCTTGATGATAAGGTAGGAACGCAGGCAAGATGTTCGTGCTGGGCATTGTCTCCAAAATATGAGCCGTAGCAGGCATACTGCAAAGGTTGACTTTTATAGCCTTGGGTTCTTGCTATTGGAGCTCTTTTCTACACTGTAGTAACAACATAAAGAAAGCAGATGTAGTTGCACATGTAGAAAGTAGATGACGACACAAGTGCACTGGAGTATGGGACAACATAATGTCAAAGCTGAGTGACTGCGGAATAGAGAGGGGGCTGCAGTTGTACTCAGGCACTGTATGAATCACCTGATATAAAAGCTCTCTAAGAGTGAGGGTACCAGGTGCAGTCCGTTAGCAATGGAGGGACCCTTTTGTTAACCTGTGGAACACAGACTATGCCTTAAATATAGTGTTCAACTCATATTCTTTTCAAGAAGCCAGTTTTGCCAAGGGCTCTTAAATTAGATGGGGTTTTTTTCTTCTTCTTTTTAGATTCAGCTGAAAATAATTCTTCTTGTCTACATGTGAGTGCGAGTAAAAGCTGAGGACCAATTCAGGCTCGATAGCAAAATATTTACTGGCTCTGGCTGTTTGCCAGGGTTCAGAAAACAAGCTTGAAGACTCCATTGGGATGAGCATGTTGCTGTCTTTCTACAAGCCATGAGAACGTGAAGACCTAAAGGTCCTGTTACTGGGTTTGTTTTTAAATCTTTCAGCCTCCCAGTGTTAAAAATGGTTAAATGAAATTAACATCAGTCAGGGGGTCAGTGCCATGTTGTTTAGTACTCCTACTGAAAGATTAAAAGGCTTCCAGTGCTACACATGGACTCATTCTGACCATTAGCTGGCACAGTCAGCACTGGTTTAAACAGGCTCGATTTACAGATCAATTAAGCAGAAATTATCCCAGTGATAAATTGATTAGGTGGCTTAGGGTTAAAGACATCATCATGATTACACCAAAGGATAAAAACTGAATCTAACCTCACTGTTACCACAACAGCACTTAAGTCAATATTAGCCCAGTATATTACTGTGCTTCCCGTTCTTCCTTCAGTAGCAAAGGAAATTGCCTTATGGACACCTGGTTAATGAAATTTAAGTTAATTAACAGTAGACAAAGGATGTAAATTATTACAGTGGGTTTCATTACCTCAGCCCAGTCTACACAGTGTTTGTCACTAAGTTATCGACACAAGTTCCTGAATCTTGTCATCCCTCCACTTGGACTTTTTCGTTGCCATCTTCTCGTAAATGACCCTTCTTCTTCCCCCCCGGTGTTTGTTTTCGTCCAGTTTTGTGTGAGCCATAAGGTAGAAACATCATTACACACCCACTTGCCCACTGTGGCTGTATTCTCTGGACAATTACCTGCTGTATTCGCATATGGACTCCATCGGACATTAGCACAGACTGTACCAGGGAGCTGGCAGGATGTGTCTGTTTCACATCCAATCCAGCTGATTGACATTTGCGTTCTCACGTACGACTCCCCTGGGTAATGTCTAGATAATTTCAGGTTTGCAGTATGAAAGTTTATGTGTGAAAGGGGCTTTTGTCAGGTCTCTAGACAATTTATTACCACTCCCAGACATAGCGACAGTGTGCTTTTGTTTTAAAGGGTTTATCCTATAGTACTTTGGAAGTCTGTTTTAGTTGCGCAGTTGTCCCTTTGGTCTACATTGTAGTGTTTAGTATGTAGGTTGAAAAAAATGAATGGTAGAATGGAGCGTGACATGGATTGCCGGTTTGGTGCCATGTCTGCAGTTATGCGTGCGCTGCACCGGATCGTCGTGGTGAAGAGGGAACTGAGTCTGAAGGTGAAACTTTTGATTTACCATCTACCTCCCACACCTGACGTTTGGTCATGAGATCTGGGTAGTGACTTGGGGTCAGCTTTAGAGATAGGGTAAGGAGCTCGGACATCCAGAGGGAGCTCTGAGTAGAGCCGCTGCTCCTTCATGTCAAAAGGGTCTGTTGAGGTGGTTCAGGTATCTGATCAGGGTCCTCCTGGGCGCCTCGTTTTAGAGGTGCACCAGGCACGTCCCACTGGTAGGAGGCCCTGGGGTAGGCCCAGAACACGCTGGAAGGATTACATATCTCATCTGGCCTGGGAGCACCTCAGGGTTCCCCAGGAGGAGCTTGAAAGCATTGCTGTGGAGAGGGACGTCTGCGGTATTTTGCCTCGCCTGCTGCCCCCATGACCCGGTCCTGGATAAGTGTGTAAAAGTGATGGATGGATGGATATAATTATCTTGACTGTATAAGAATCAATAAGATACTTGTTAATTGTTATTTATGATGTTTCTTACCAGCTGAAATATCCAGTGGCATTGAGCCGGCTTATAACCCAACTACCGTGTTAAATGTTCAGATTGTTGTGGGACTCTAAAGTCTAAAGGTTGGAAATACTGATCACAGGGTTTCCCTCTGGAAAATGTTAGCCAACTTAGTAGCAACCGGATCATGACCTATGTCATCTTGTCCTCAAGTTAGTCGGCAACCTAAACAATCATCACACACAGTAGATATTTTGCATGTGTGAATTGGCACCGCTACTTTTCCCCCCTGGGGCCATGGATGATGAGAGCTTGGTGCAACGTATAAAGCAGTATGTAGTAAACACTTTCAACACCTGTTTGTAATTTTTGTAATGAGATTTACTCGTTACCGCATATTTGCATAGTTTTATAAATTTGCTTTGTTAACCCTGCTGCTGTGCACACTGAGATGATGAGCATATCTGAGAATATTAGATGTAGTCCAGCGTTCTGTATGTATGAACGACTGGAACAGAAAGCAGTGTCCTCTTTCTCTGAGAGGATGCGGTCTTCATTTCTCCAGCTGCTTCTGCCTCGTGAGAATGGAATCTAATTTAAACATTAAAACGTCCAGTTGGTCTGTCTGAAGCCCTCTGGCCTCCAAAAGCAGACATACGACTTCTATCTCCTTTCCCAAGGCAATTGCAAACACCACCAGAGTCATATATTTCAGAACTGGTGTCACAACTTGGTGGATATGTTATTGTGCTCTTACTGTGTACTGTACGTGCGTGTGTGTGTGTGTGTGTGTGTGTGTGTGTGTTGCCATTGCTTTTAGTAACATCAAATGCCTCATTAGACTGCATAAGGGCTGAAATGGCTTCCTGAGTGCTTTATGTGTGCACGGGAGACTCAGCCTTTGTTGAGTTTGAAAGCATGTTCATCCATTATTCAGAGGTATTGGTAAATGGACGTGTCCTGGTAAGAGTTCATGTTGCAGATTTTCTGCAGGTGCAGTCCATGTGTCACACATTGAAAAACAATAACTCTGAAAACCTCATATTATGTCTGTGTTTGTTGCTGATTGATTCTGCTTGGGTTAAATTAACTGTCATGGAGCCAGACAGGAGAGAAAAGCTCTAAAATGACTGAATGAATAAATAAATAGATCCTTTGAAAATCCATAACTTCCCTGTTTCATTCATGAGTTGGCAGCAGTTTAACAAGACTAAGAGTCTCCAGTCATGCCAGCAGCTCATTAAGGAGGTATACTTTGCCACAGCAGTACTTTGAGCTAAATGCTAACATCAGCAGCATTAGCACTAAACACTAAAGTGCAGCTGGTGCTGATGGGAATGTCATTAGTTTTGCAGGTGTTTGGTTATAAACAAATGTAAAGATGAAAGTCAAGGGTCTCCTTAAAGTAATCAGAATTCATTCCTCGGTTGACTTGGATATGTGTACCAAATTTCACAGCAATACAACAGATGTTTCACTAAAAGTCAAAAGTGTCAGCCTCACGGTGGTGCTGGAAAGAACGACAAGGCATCGCCAAAGTTGTTAGGATTCACCATTCGAGAACTAAAGCCTAATTTATAGTTGGACATGTGACAATTTTAATGAGTGTCCCTTGACAGAGATGACATATTTTGAAAGAAAGAAAAATTTGTCCTGGGACACTTTTCTTTCATGTTGTACACCTGGACAACTTTGTTATGGCACAGACATCGTCATATTTTGTCGAACAATCTGATTAGTAGTGTTAAGGCCTTTGTACACCGAGTCTGGAGATGGCTGAAACCTCTCGCTGAAGCATGAATTGAAAACGTCATGCAACTTTTAATTTCTGTCAAGCGACTCTTTCCTGAAGGGTTTCATGCCCTACCGTAAATCAGCCTTAAGGGTGCTCCGATAAGTATTTTTGGGGGTGGTCACTGGTCACCAGCCTTCCATTGAAGCTACAACAAATATAGATTTCCTGTTTAATACAGTAATTAAATTTTCAGACACCTGGTAGAACTGCCACACCAGTGAAGCCACTTTAGTGACGTGTAGAGAAATTATCTTTAGTGTTCGTCAGTAGTTGTTTTGGTATTTCACTCAGGACCAGGTGGCTGACTGATAGACAGACCGACCGATATTAGATCCTCATCCTGCTTGCAGGGCTAAAAATGGCAGCTCTGGTCAGTTTTATATGAGTTGAAACCATTTCTATGTTCGTGTCTACTCTGGACTTCCGTGTGCTCCATAGCTCAGCTCAGCTCATATGAGATGGTTTCAGTTATCATTTCCATGTCATACAAGACATAATGTTTAACAAGCATAAAACCCAGTGAAGCTAATAGTGACAGTACACAGATGAGGAAAAGCTGTTCCCCAATAATTTGCCTTTAACCAGTTTAATTGTACTGGTTTCAAGTGTAACAACAGTAGATCTTCATTCCTTTTCAGCCTAAAGTTTGTGCTTGACTCCTCCTGCCCTTATATTGCACTTCAGTGTATTGTCTTTGTGAATGTGGTGGAAACAACACAGCTTGAAGAGTTGAGATGTCTCAAGACCTCTTAGCTTGAGATGACTGGTCAGCTGTGTTACATGTACTTGATTAGGGTTGCTATATCCAAGTTACTTTGGTGCTTTAAAGTTGAGCATAGTGTCTATAGAAAAGGTGTTTTTGGTGAAGAATGGGTTTTTTTTCAATAGTCTGTGTCGCCAGTTTTCATATAACAAGTCACAGTGACTTGTGAGTGAGTTTTTCTATGCAATTTAGTAAAGGTGGTTCTTAAACTGACATAACATGCTTGGTACACTGACATGTTTTTTCACCTCTGGCTAATTAGACCTCAGCTATGTTATCAAACTCTCTACACTAACGAGAATAATAGAGGTTACCTTGCCCTAACAGGTACAGCCTGATGCCAGTCAGGCAGAGTCTGTACACACCCACACAGTCCAGTCACAGGAGAGAGGAGAGGTCCAATCAGACAAATTAGGGGATTTCTTAAACATGACACAATAAACTTACTGAAAAGCCTGTGAAACAATGATTGTACTGCATATGCCGATTTTAGCTTAAGCATTAAGATATCTTCTCACCAACAAACCACCTTAACTGTGTTCATTAAAATAGTGCTTTAAAAGAAAGAAGTATTACAGACATCCTTAATACAGCCGATTCACCAAAGGTGCTTTCACACCTGCCCTGTTGGGTTTGTTTCAATCAAACCCAAGTTCGTTTGCCCGCTAAGTGTGGCTCATTTGGGCAGGTGTGAACACAGCAGTCACACTCGGGTGCGCACCATAACAACAAGGTTGTCTGTTTACAAATGAACTCTGGTGCGGTTCTTTTGTGGTGAGGACGTGTTCCAACCTGGATGTGAACCAACTGCAGTCACATGACACATTGTTTGGGTTAAACATGAGCATGTTACAGTCCTGGAGGATTAATGTGCACCTCCTCCTGTACTGCCTTACGCCGGGTTTCCACTGGATGCATGTCCATCAAAACATTGTTTTCTAGTTGGAGCCGCGCCTCGTTTTCAAACTGTATGGTTTGACTAAAATGAACAATGACAGCAATATAGTCCACGATGAGCAGCGCTAAAATCAACCTGCGTAGTTGTCCCTCCATTGTGACATTAGAAAGTATCACATTTATCTTGCAAGTGTACTCTTCTTCAACGTTTGCTTCACTTCCTGGATTTTTCCCACATGGAATTTCTGACCAATCAAGAGCAGCTTTCTCACACAAGGCATTTGATCTGGTCCTTTTGTAAATGCTGCCGTGAGATCATGAACCAACTCTAGGCAATTATACAACTTTGTGACTAAATTAGTCCCTGATTCAGACCAAAGCAAGACAACTCTAAGTCTGAAAGCAACCTAATGTATAACCATGTGGTAGACAGCTCAGCTAAATGGAACCTGGCCAATGTTGTTTCATTATTCTGACTGCTCATGGTGTCACCAGACATCTAGGGTACAAGCAAAGAGGCAGGATTTTGTAGTTTATGTCCAGATAGACACATGCAGGCTAAGCTGGATAGTTCTACTCTGTATATACAAAAACACATAGCAGTAAATCACACAGCTGCAACTTATTCTAACCAGTTATGTGTTTGCTTGAGAAATTTTTCTTGGTATGTGATGATGAAGTCACACAGTTTGCCTGAGGCAGCCTCACATCTCATGTTTGAATCCGGAGAGCTCATCATGGCTCAGTTTGGGATTTGCCACTATGAAAAAATTAAATATCTCAATTGTTCCTCTCATTGGAGGTCCATCCTGGGACCCAACAAGAGCTCTGGGTGAAGTGAACTATGAAGTGATGCTGATTCTGTCTTTGGAGTAGCCCTTGAGTGAGACACCTGTCCGTTGAATTCTTGTCAACCAGAATAGTTTTTCTAACACAGTATTTTTGTGAAATGATGAGGCTCAGATGCAGCTGGTTAATGTTTGCACGACATCCATGCACAGTTTTGATTGTCACTCAGGTATCAAATTAGCATTGAAACTACAAAGTTTCATCGCAGAATGGTTTCTCTCTGCTCGCAGGGTGGCAGTTCCTTTTGATTTGTTAATGTGTGTGTAATTCGTTAACTTAGACTGAAGGAAATTCATTTGGAGGCCATCTGCTGTTTGGCTTTCTCCTGTTGGGTTCTCTATGCCAGCTGCTGTGACTATGAATAAACAAGTACACAGATGCAAGAGTCCATATCTCTCCCACTGTTCTGTATCTTCTCCAGGTCTCTGTGCTCTCCCTCCTCAGTGAGGACAATCATAAATAACCACTTATTTTTCTCTGTTCCTTCCCTCATTGATAAATATTAGATATCTGCCTCTCTCCGGCGTGCCCGGCTCTCATCCCGGTGTCGTGCGAAGGCAAGGCATGACACGTACGGTTTTATTTTTATCCGTCCCCTTGTGAGTGGGAGTCGGGCCCATGCAGAAAGCACTTACGTGCTCTGATTGGCTGCCAAGTCCTCAAGGGTATTCCGTGATGCCAGCCGCCAAGTGACCAGCAGTGGTTTTACCTGGCTGCTTGGCACACAGCTGCAGGACTGGATGGACAACTCAGTTATCATTCAGCTTTAGAGAGCTCAGGAAGAAGTGGAAGTGTGGAGTTTATGACACTGTGTGTGAGTGTGTTTGCATTGTCTGGTCTAGGGCTGCACGATCTGCAAACAGAATCATATTGCAGTTGTCTATGATTTGTTGGGCAGGGCATTCCTTTAGCATCACAGTGCTTCATTTGTAATGGTATGTTGCAGGGCGACCAGTAGTCGTCATTTAGGTTCATTAGTCGACTAGTCGTCCTCATGTTTACGATATTAATTTAATTATTAAATTATAAATTTTGAGTTGATGGTTTGAGATGAAGGTATGAGAAAGAACACTGTGCTACATTACAGAGAAATACAAACCGTACTAATGAACCTTCATTAATATAGGCCTATATTTTATCTACAAGTGCACGTCACACACTGAGCGAGCCGCCTGTTAATGACGCTGTGGGCTAATGGGCATGTAGCTACTTCCATGTTTCAGATGATACGTCATGTTTGTAGTCGACCAATGAAGATGAGTTTACATATCACCTTGGGTTCGTCCTTCACCTTCTCAAAATGATCCCACACTTTGGATTTCCTGCCCGACATGTTATTAACTAGCTCCTCCTTGGCTCCTGTCTGACTGCTGAGCGTGGACACTTCCTGTGTCTGTCCTTTCAAATTAAATCCCCACATGGTCCAGTCATATAGGTTTGGATTTATTGTGAGGTGCAGCTCCTAATAGAGTTTCATGTTTGCTTTTTTTGTGTGCGACTAAACAGCTAATTTAAACTTGCTGACTAATGACCTTTGTGGTCGACTAAGGGTTGGTCGACTATGAGGGGTCAGCCCTACAAATTACCAATTCAAACCAACTAAATTATCAGAAAGATGAACACTTGCACCTGCGTGGGCTTTAGTATGTTGTGACTAGTGTTGGGAACGATTAACCGATACAACCGGATATCCGGTTTGACAAGCGAGAGATTCGGCTGCGTCGGTAGCAGCCTCCTCAACCGATACGAATCAGCCATGAATCCTTAGATGAATCGATTGTAGAGTCATGGATCGGGTATCGCGAGACTAGCAATCGGTTGACTGGCTTTAACAGTTTGCATCTCTAAAACAACGCGAGACCCGGCGGCATGCTCCGTAGCAGGCATTACGATAATGGATGTAAACATCAGCGCCAGCTTGACCAGTGGAGATGACAGAAGCTAATGCTGGTTGGATATGTATCGAATCGTCTATCACAGAGAGATTCCCAACCCTAGTTGTGACACATTTTACCTTCATTGAAAAACTGAAGCTGCTGTGATTTGGTTATTGTACCTGCCACAGATGACAGCAACTTAGATGATACATCAATTAATTGTGCAGCACTAGTCTGATCAGTACATTATAATGAGTAAAATATAATTTCTGAATACTTTATACAGCATCAGCTAGAAAAGCTTCTTAAGTCATGTTTGCAAAACTATTTCTTTAATTAGAAAGAAACTTCTTCTTAAACTTCACTTGGCAGAGGTTCTTCTAATTTAAAGTCTACTTCAGTCTCTTCTGTTAAAAATACATTTGCACACATATACACTATAAATGCTCTGATAATTCTGAAAAAGACTAAGGTCTTGATTTTGTCATTTAAAGCGTGTGTTTTTCTATTTCAATCACATTCAATACAATTATCTACAGCTCTTGTGATGTCCCGTAGGTATTTATCAATTTCGTTCTAGCATATTTGTTACACATTTGTTTTTTCAGTCACTGATTATTTAGGTGTAGAGGTGAGAGAATCCTTAACTAACTCATTTTATGGTTGTGCAGTTCACAAATAGCAGAGCCTAATGTGAGCCCAACTGTGTTGGGCCTTTAACGTGCCGTAAAATTGCATTTTGAGCTCTTAAGAGAGGCCTTGATGAGGTGTGTGCTGACTGTGCTCAGCAGAGCCCTGCTGGTGAAAGTGCAGGTTGTGCAGCAGCAGGTGCTCAGTCCTCTCCGTTAATTGGCCCTCATGTTGCTAACTCACTCCGCACAGTCTTTGAAGCATCACACCAAGTAGTGACTTCATTAAAACCAAGGCTGTAATTGGAAACCCACCACGCAGGAATCCCCTAACTGTGTTACTATTTATTAAGCTGTCTATAGGGCGACTGCATAACTGATAGCTTCCTCAGGGTGGTTGTGTAATCAGCAGGGGTGGTGTGATGGAGTGCTGCATGTTGCATTCCTGCACTGTGTTGAGACATGTGAATAACAACTGAATAACATGAACTGTTGTCAGTAAATGGTGTAGTTTATGAATGTAAAGGAAGTCAGTGCATTTTATTTGTATCTTCAGAATGACTAAGGAGGACAAATAAAGCTCATAGAGATAACATGCTTGCTCACAGTTGGTTAGAAAATTTGTTAGCTCATTAGCTTTGTTCAGACGCTCAATAAGTTCACACAGTTTATTTAAAAGAAGTATTCAAACCATTGACTCTTGTCATGACAGACTGCAAACCAATACTCTTTTGTGGAAGAGTAAGAGTGGAAGAGTTAAATAAAAGTTGATGTTGCAACACAATTAATGAGCCATGATAGGCTTCTCCATTTTGGACTCCCTGGCTCTCCGTCCCCTCAGATCTCAGCACTACAAAGACGGATTGCTGTTGGTCTATGGAACAAATTTGCGTGTCAAAATTCACCGAAGATTAACTCTACTGGGAACGTTTACATGGATTTATTTTGCCTCCTCAGGCAGATCCTCTGATCACGGTGATTTCATTGGAATTTATTTGTTTTGTTGTGAAGTTTAGGCGTAGCGTGTCCAGGTTTAGACTTCGTATGTTTGATTGATTTATTTAACAACATGTGTTATAAACTGGGGAGTTTAAAGGAGGCTTTATAGGTGTGGAAGATCTACTTAAAGGTGCCAGAGTTTGACCCATACTTGGGACTGTTTGAGCTGCGTTCATTTTGACCATCAACACTACATTGATGGAGTAATCCTTTCAGCATGTTAAAGATGTTCTATGATGGGGCAGTCAACTAAATAATTTCTGACACAACTACATGTACTTATAACACAAACAGTTAGTGTTAGTTGAGTCTTGAGCAGATGTCTACTTACATTAGACAGTCTCATCAGATGGTGCTGTCTATTTCTATTCCAGCATATGGACTTCATCTTACTGTGAGTCTAAATGGAAAATGATGTCGTTGAGTTCACATACGATGCTGCACTTGGATGTTAAAGATTTAAATGCCTTATGTAAGCTCATGAATTCATCCTCTCTCACCCTGACTCCAGCTTCTTAACAGAAAAGATTAACTCTTAAATTACCACAGCCATTTGAGTAAGACTGTAGGCTGTTCCAAAAAACTATAAGTATTAATAAATAAATAAATGTTTAAATAAATAAATACAGGAGTAAATAAATAAATGAGAAAATAAATAAATGGATAAATACAGGAAAAAATAAAAGATAAATAAATGCTAAAGTAAATAAATTAATTCATTAATGTATTTGTATAAAAATGTAGAAATAAATTTGAAGAATTTATTAATTTATTCTGTTTAATTATTAACTATTTATAAATTTATTCATGTATGTATTTTCTTCTTACTCTCTTCTTACTTATTCATTTTTTTTAGATTTATTTTAATAATATAATTTTTTTATTCAATTTATTTTAGGATTTTTTTGTTTGTTCAGCTGTTTATTTCTGTACATATTTCAACACATATATTTCATCATTAATCTCTGCATTATTTATTTATTCCTGTATTTATTTATATGTTTTTTAAAATTTTGTTAATATTTATTTATTCATTCCTGTATTTATTTATACATGCGTTTTTTAAACTTTTGTTAATATTTGTTTAATTATTCCTGTATTTATTTATACTTATATTTATTGTTAAATTTTGTTTCATATTTATTTATTTATTCCTTTATTTATTTTTACATTTACATAATTATTTATTTATTTATCTGTTGATACTAAAGTCATTTTTCATTCTCATTAGGCTCGCAGCAAAAGCAAGTAGATTGAAAAGGGATTATGTCGTTAGAGGAAGGGCTCTTTTTTGGAACACTATCAAGAAATCTCAACAAACAATGCAGCGTCCGGTCCCTGCACAGACCAGGCGGCCCCTAATTAAGGTAACACAAGAGAAGCACATTAGCATATTCATTTTGAGATCCCCCTTTGAGTCCAGTAGCAGATCAGGACTTGAATGAGCTGCTCTTAAAACAAGCCCACTGGGTCTTTATTAACAGGCGCAGGTTAGTTTGGCTGGTGAGAGCCACATGGAGGCGGTTTGGGTGAATTAGTCGGCTGTTGTCAAGAGACATGTTGTGAATAGTGGACGTTTTTCTCCTGTCATTAAGGTGGCCATTTGCACAACTTGTACACTTTATCCACTTTAATTAGAGTGTGCAGTAATCAATAGACGCCAGACACTGAAGAAAAAGCTACATTGAAAAGCCTAAATGTCAAGATGAGATATTTGCTCAGATGGCCTGAAATCACAGAAGTGGATGCCGTCAGCAAATGTTGCATTGTTGCTTTCACACTGAAGGGACAGTGTACCATTATGTAGCTTAGTACCAAACCAGACAATCTTTTTTATCTACCTTTTTCTTATTTGTAAGTACTCAGTTAACTTCCTCATGTGTATTATTATTATTATTATTGTATTACTTTTTCTCTACTTTCTGTCACATATATAATGTCCAAAGGTTGGATGTTCATAATAAACATGGCCAAAGTTTTCAAATAATGAGGTTTCATATGTAAAAGTAATCCCTGTGAGCAAAAAAGTCTCTGCTTTCGAGAAAAGCTGACATCAGCTAGTGATGGATTTCTTTATATGGTCAGGGAGTCCTGTAATCATGGTTGCTGATGTTGTAATTTCTCCCTGATTTCAGATCACATTTCTGCTGGAAAGATTTTGGTTTAGAAGCTTTCATTGGTGATTTTTCATGGTAAATTGCTGCTGTACTGTGACAACCTGAATGCTAGCTTGCTAGCTAATGTTAGCTGGCTTGCTAATATACTGCGAGATATGATATTTGATAAATTATTGATATTTTTTATTTTCTTACATTCCATGCCTGTCTCCTGACTCATTGACAGCCAGGCAGCATTTCTCCATGTTTTTCATGGACAGTATTAAACAATATCAGCTAGTTAAACATGGCAACAATCAATGGGTACATTCCAAATCGCATACTTTTTACTTTAAATACATATAAAGAAAACCAAAGTTAATGGTGGATTTTAGGACAGGTTCACACATGGCCATAGGCTTAACGCGAGGCAGGGGAAAATCAAATTCTCAGAAAATGAGCAGTCATCACTATTTTGGTCTTAGCCACTCTATTTTATTCTAAACAACACAGAAATGGGGCTCAAAGTGCAAAATACCAGACTTCTCCTTTAATTTCTCCCAGACTTCACATCATATTCCTATTGGAACATGTTGGGATGTGAAGATTTTGGTTTAGAAGCTTTTTGGTGATTTAAGTGTTGGTAAACTCTTGTTACTCGTTCATGTGGCTGCAGTGATGTTACAGAGACGCTGACGTGTGGAGGACCCAGAATCACTGACCAGTCGGAGGGGACTGGGCTTTGTTGGGAGGGAAGTTTAAATAGACGCTAAAATGGAGCCACTCAGACAGAAGGTGAATACAGGTGTTCCAGCACAGACAGTATAATGAAAATTAAGTTGAACATTAAAGCATTTTAACAGGTTCTTGTAGAAATCCCAAATATAAGTATGGACCTGAAAATTAGCATAATAGGTCCCTTTTAATAAGATGATATTAGTCAGCTTTAACACTTGTTTCTCATTATAATTAACTTCCTGTAGTTCAGCGTTGTCCTTCCTTTTGGAAATTTAATAAGCTACAGCTCTCTCTGTAAACCCACTGCCCTGCGAGAACATACCTCTGTTACGACCTGAATGAAAAGAGGTTATTGCCATGTTATCTCTGCGGCTGCTTTGGATTTTACTTTTATGTCTGACTAAAGCTACTAATCATTTGAATCCCATCATAATCTCTAAAATAGTGCTCAGTGTTAATGGCAAAGAGGATGAAAAGCTTATGAAGAGGAAATGTTCGGAAATGCAGAGCTAATTCTGAAATGTAATCAAAAATCTGCCTTGTTAATCATTTCTTTTTAGCCTAACAGAAAATTCACTGAATTATTGCAGCCACGAGCGTAACTAAGCTTCCTGCTTCCACCCCAGTAATTAAATTCACACAAACAGACCTGGAGTTATGTCTGAAGATATTGACAAAAATTGAATACCACGCTCAGTTCAGCCTTTTAAGATACAGAGAATGCTGTAGGTTGGATCGGGACATATTAGTGTTTCCCTGTAGTGCTTTGGTGTGACAGCTCAGTTATGTTATTCGCCGCGCATCATTAAATTGTTTTATACATACATTCAGCAAATCAAAGTGCTCGTCTTCCTCTCTGGGGAAGGAATTTTGGTGTCTCTTCAGATTTTGTTCAAACTGCACTTTCCTAGATACCACTTCACTTAGAGTAAGAAATAAGGGCGTGTTGTCTGTCCCTGAGACTTGAAGCTTTCGACAGTGACTGAGAGGCACAGAGTGCTGTCTCATGTTGCCGAGTGGTCTAGGAGGATGAGTCAGCAACAAGGACGTCAGATCAGACTCTCCATTCTAATGTCCTGCTCTGTCATAACCGCTGAGGTGAAGGCGTGTTGTGCGAACACGTACTCAGGGTGAAAAATAGTAACTAAACCACATACTGTAAAGTCAATATTGCAATGTGTGGGGCTGCAGCTATTGATGATTTACAAAACTGATTAATAGAGTTGGGGGAAAATAGATCAGATGCATCCTGTTGTCCCGTGAAAGATTATGTCTCAATCATAGATTGTATAAAGATAACAAACGTAGCCACAGTGAAGTCACCACATGGTTTGTTGACTCCTGTTGTGGGGCCTCAAGTGTGGCATTTTGGCCATCGCCATTTTGGATTTTTGGAGCCAGACGTGACCATATTTGGACAAGAGTATGGAGTTGAGAACAAGAACTTCTACATTGGCTTCATTTTACAGCCTCTGGAAGATTTCTGTAATTAATGCAGAGGAGTTAACAGTCACAATTTAAAATCAAATTCTCGACATTATGATCACCTGTATTATTTTTGTAAGACTGGGCTGTAAGTTTCTTACAGATGAACTAATTGGATGGTGAAATGTAATGGTAAACATGTCGTGTTTATGTTTCGACGCGCTACTGTTGTATTAATAAAAGACTAGTAAATCGAGTAAATCAGTCTCTTTATTTTAATTATGGATTATTACAAATATTGTATGCTTTAAAAGTAGCAAGTAGTCACACAATGAGAAATAGTAAATTGTGTATATGAAAACTTCCCTCCCTAGTGTAGTGGATCGAGCACTCGAAGGTTCAGGGTTAGGGAGAGGTTCCCACCGTCAAACCAAACGGGATCACATCCCTTAAGGGGGCTTCAGGATAAGAGAGTAACTCCGGAGTCTGAGCCAAGTTCTCAACAAGGGCGCATCTCAAGCCGTTGTCACGGGAGGTTTCAGACGTAAAAGTGGATTCATGATGCACTGTAGCCCTCCGAGTCGGAAGCAAATCGTTAGATGCCCGCAGATTCCCATCCCTGCTGATTAAAGGGGAACACCACCTAAATTAAGTACGGCAGTATGTTTATCCATGGCCTTGGAAAGTTCAGTTAATATGTGTGAACATTAGTTGCTTGCTCTGAAAGCCACAAACCAGAGAAGCAGACTCAAACATGTGACGTCATTGGGAATAAAGTGTGGAGCTGCTCCATAGATGCTGACTGGGAGTCTGATTTTATGGACCCACAGAAAGTTTTTTGTTATACCTAATTAAGGTTTATTCTAATGTAGTGTTCTCAGGTCTGAAACAGAAAATGTACACAGAACCAGGGATGCACCGATCTGATATCTGGATCGAATATTGACCCCCCGATATCATCAAAATAGATGGATCGGGTATCGGAAGATGCAAACTATACCTGAGGCGATCCTTTCCCTTCAAATCTATTGTGACACGAGCTACTGTATGTCATTCGCCATTGAGCAAAGGAGGTAATCTGCTGTGGAGATATTACACACTGTTTCAACTGCTGTTGCACAATTGTTTATTAAGATAAATAGTTCATCATTGCATTAATCTGTTTCATCATGTTTCATTTTGTCTTTGGAAAGAACTGTGTAGTCATCAATGCCTGATGCCTCCAGTCTTTTCTGTTCTACATGTAAAGGTATATAGCTTTTTAGGTCAACCATGGTATCGGATCGGTATCGGGTATTGGCTGATACTCAAAGCCACCGCATTGGGATTGGTATTGAAACTGAAAAAGCTTGATCGGTACAGTGGTGCAGTGGTTAGTATTTTAGCCTCACAGCAAGAGGGTTCATGGTTCTGTGTTAGCATGGGTTTTCTGTGGGTACTCCAGCTTCCTCCCACAGTCCAACGACATGCAGGCTATATTATTTGGTGACTCCAAAATTGTCCGTAGGTGTGAATGTGAATGGTTGTCTGTGTCTATGTGTCATCTCTGTGATAGCGACCTGTCCAGGGTGGACCCCGCCTCTGAACCAGTGACAGCTGGGATAGGCTCCAGTCCCCCAGCAACCCCCAACAGGATAAGCGGTTACGGAAAATGAATGAATGAATGAATTGAATTGAATTGAATTGAACTGAATTGAAACAAAGGGCACCACCCAATCTACTCTCCAATGCTGAGTTCCACATTAACTACAGCTCCATGCACACAAAATTATACTTTACTAGACAAGCCATGATGGAGTTTTAATTCCAAATAGACCATGACCGAGTTAGTAGAACTTGATAAATTAGCTGGTATCTGTCTAAAGTAGGACAGCTCTGGAGCCAAGTCAGCGAGATGATGTATTGATGAATTAGCATGAGATCATTAGCATAATCAGTAGCCGCGCATCAAATCCTGCCTCGCAGATATGGAAACCAAGTGAGGGCACAGACACGTGTAATTAGTCTGCCTGATTAAAACTCTTTCTGTAAACAATTGTAGCTGGGCGCCCATTTGATGAACTGTGAATTAAAGACAGATTATGTTTACTGAGTGTGCCTGTGCTGCACGTTTCGAGAACTCAGTCACAGTACATTTCTCTCACATGAATAATGAATTGAAATTTCACAAATATTTAATAACAACAAATCTGGAATGGCAGCTGCACGAAAAAGATGTTCCACTGGGGGTATATGTAGATGAGTAGATTTAGGTCTGTTAGTCAAGAGCCAATAAGATGAAATGGTAGTCAGCACCATCCAGAGGCTGGACAGTGTTTACAGGCTGATTAAACTTAACTGTAGCACTTGGGATCTGTTCCACTGGAGTTATAGGGATAAGATATTGACTCTCAGCCAACCATCTGCACTGCTGCTAAATGGATAGAAGAGGATGTGATTGATTCCTGCCGGCGTCCCCATTTTCTTTACTCCATTCCTGCTCATTAAAAAACCCACTGGGGATAAAAAAAAATCTGAAAACCATATACACCATCTATCAATGAGTCAACCATGTCTCACCTGCCTTCTTTTCGAGGAGTGATTAATTCTGGTATATCATGCCTCATGCTCCTAAAATGATTAATTAATTATTGAATTGATATGAAATTAGGCAGCTTTTTTTCCAGTCATTTATCAGTCACATACCATAACACACCTCCATAATGATTCTTGGCAGTTAATGTTTTTTTATTCTTCTGAGCAAAGCATCAGATCTACAAGTCTGGTACATTTAGGTACACAATAAGTATACTCTTCTTCTTGTTCATCTGCTGGAACAACAGCTTGTCCAAAATGGATTTTCCTAACAGGCCCAATGAATCAGTCGTCCCTTTAGCTTCACCTTGATATTGATGGCACTGTTGCTTGAAATAAATGCTAGAATATATGTGAGATTGTTGAAGTACCTTGCAAAAGAATTGGAGAACGTGCAGTCCATAATTATTGGAGCTTTTCATTTGCGATGCTTAGGCATTGATCGGGAAATCAGTAGTGTTGGAGTTGAACAATGCTCTTTAAGTGTAGCTTGCAACAGATTGTTGATTTAAGGTTCAAGGTTACAATTCAGTGTTTAGCTTTTACTCATTGAGCTGCTCTGTTTAGGCCTGTGATGGATATTATTAGGGACATGAGTCCTTGGTGCGTGAGACTGTTTATGTCAAAGATTTTAGCGAAAATACATGTGTTTGGGAGGTACTGAGCATACAACTGGATAAATGAGTTGTGTGAGAGTTTGTAAACAGACATTTTGATATTGTTTTGCTGTGAGGATAAAGTAGGCCATTCCTTTAAAGACCCTGAAAGCTTCAAACCTGAAATATTTTCTCCAAAATATTAAATATTCACAACAAATCAAGCCACATTAAAAGTACAATTTGAAAAAAACGATGTTTCAGTCAGGACCACTTTAGTCAAATAAAACTTTATTTCCATTTGCAGTATTATATTTGGAGGTATGGCTCTGTTCTGGGGCCTCTGCCTTTCCTAAGGCCTATGCAGAAAGCCTCTTTCACACGCTTGCATGGAAAGGCAGCACACCTCTCTGCCCTACCACGCGCCTTCATGCCTAAGGCAGGGAGAGCTTACCTTTCTGCCCTTCCATGTGCAAATGAGGAAAGCCTAAGGCAGAGAACAATAGAACAGAGCAGCATCAATGACAAACAGAAATGATATTGACAAGTCAAACGCAGCATGAAAAGGAGGAGCAGGGGTGGAGTCGGGTTGCAAAGCGGCTTGCAGAGGAAGCAGCAACAGTATGCAGGCCAGTCTAAATAGGGCACCCTGAATGAGATTCGCCAATTGGCTGCATAGAAATGAATCATGTGATCTATCAGCTGCTCCATCAGTTGATTGGACTGTTTGAGATTAGCTGATGTAGCTGTGCTGTGAGCTGAGCTTGACATCGTTTCCTGCCTGAACTAACACTATGCTCAATTCTCAGATTATTTTTTTTTAAATAATTAAAAAAAAATATATATATATTTTTTTAATAAAATGCAAAAACTCAGATGATCTGCTTCTTCAGGTGTATTTGCATCTGTTTAGTTTGATCAGATTTGATTGACAGTGGACTTGGAAACATCATCACATCTTTGGACAGAAACAGAAATACAAACGTCTGATGAAAATTAGTAAGAAGACGATTGAGAAAATAGGCTGTCAGGGCTTTTAAATTCAACCAAGTGTTATTTTAATTGACTTAATTAATCATTCTGTTGGCTTGGCATTTGGCTTCGACGCTATGTGGATGACTGACATCTGTAAATGTCTGTTGACGCTCTTTTTTTCTACAAAGGTGGTTGACTTTCCCCTCAGGTTACCTTTCATTCAGTAAAAATTAGTTTGCATCTCATCACCCTGTTCTCCTCATTGAATATATTAAAAGGGAAATGTAGGTGTTTTGGGAACACACATAATGCCAGGAGCGGCAGCAGCATTGTAATTACATCTGGACCTGATGGCACTGCTGACCTCCTGGTCACCCCCACACACAGTAATGAGCTCCCTGGGCAGCTGCAACAGCCATGACTGAAACCATAACCACCAATCCTGCTGGCACATTCACCAAGTGTCTGAATGGAGGAAGAAGAATCCTCATGTCTCTCATTTAACACATTCTGTCTTTCTTCTCTTGCAGTTGGAAAGACGTCTCTGATCACACGGTTCATGTATGACAGCTTTGACAACACATATCAGGTAGGTGCTGCGGCTGGCACTGTATTTTGTCTCTAATGATCAATTTTGTCTCTGTTGCTCAGTCACACTGTGCTCTGTGTCTGCAATAGTGAAACATACAGCTTTACATAAATCAAACACAGATCAAAGACATAATCATGCAAATAAATTTACCAGAAATAACCATTTTTGCGTGTAAAGCGAGGAAGTTACAGCCAGCGTGGATGTTCAAGCAGACACCTTTGAACTGAACAGCATCAGGAGCGTTGTGGGCCCTCGAGCGATCACTATTTCTAACCCTGTTTTCCAAAGCAGCCTAATCTCACTCGTTGTCCTGAAAACAGAATATTGCTTATGCAGCCACGGCACATGGAGATCTTTGCAAGCGTCTGCAGACACACAGAAAATAAGACTTGCAGTATTATTGCTTTATAAGCAAAAAGTATCTGCTTATGTAGTAATAAAAAAGGAATTAAATGTAAATCTCACCAAGCTATTCCGCCCTCCTTCTCATATAGTTAAGAGCCGGTGTGTGTGTGTGTGTGTGTGTGTGTGTGTGTCTTTTAGCTCACTCCGACTCTTTATTGAGGGAATGTACAGCGTTATGAGCCTGTGCGTTGTTTGTAAAACCCTAAGCAGATTAGCCCCAGAAACACTGGAATACCATCATGAGAGCACTGAGTGTGAAAAAAACTTTTGTTTAACTAAACTTCAAGAATATTGTTTATCATCCACTGATAATACTACCACTATACCACTCAGTGTGACCACTTTACATCTTGCTACGCTCTCCAGAAGGAAGAATCTCTGTCATGCTAACAAGCTGTACAGTAGGCTCCAGCTGTGGACTTCTTCTTGACGCAGTCTAGTTTTACGTGTTTGATTTAAAGGGACAGTTCACCTCCAAATCCCAAATTAATATTTGTCCTTCTACCTGTGGTGCTATTTATCAGTCAAGATTGTTTTGGTGTGAGCTGCTGAGTGTTGGAGAGATACCGCAGAGATGTCTGCATTCTCTTGAATACAGTGGATCTAGCTGGCACTCAGCTTGTGGTTCTCAAAGTGCCGAAAAACATACATTTGAAAAACCTAACAGCAGTAAGTGTGTTTCCATCCACCTCTTTTGGGGTGCAGTTTCAATTAGCGCACTAAAAAAACTGAGTGGATTCACAGATAATTCGAGAAATATTGCAAAACTTTTTATTTTTGGCTTGGTGGTGGTGGAAAAGTTGGTTTATCGATAAAAGGTAAATGCAGCTAAGAGCATTGGAAACAGATTAAGGCAAATAGTTACAATATTAATAGTTAAACAAAATAAAATCTACCAAAAATTACACATTTAAACAGCTCTGAAGTACAAAAAATGTCCCCTGGGATCTATATATATATATATATATATATAAATGTGATTTCCTTCTTTTAGTAAAATCCTAAATGACATTTTCCATCGGTCCGCTGCGCTCTGAGTCTGGTGTCAGTGACACATGCTGCTCTGAGTCGTGCATCTGTCTGCTTGCACTGCAGTGCGAGCCAAGGTTTTTTTTAGTGTTAAATCAAAATTTAAACACTACTTATCAGCAACCAGAAGTGTTTTTTTGTTTGTGAATATTTTTATCTTAATTCTAGGGTTGCAAGAAACTACCTGTTCGCCATAATTTTTAACTTATTAACTTTTTGGGACTTTTTTTTTTCGCTCTTTTTTCTTCGTGTGAGGTTTGGGGGAGATGACATGCTGCCGCGGCAAGGACATTGCCTTCTTATATGGGACGCCTGCTCTACCCACTAAGCCACCAGGCACCCCACAAGCACGAATTCTACCAAACTACACCTGTCAACTGTATCACTGCGCAGAAGGAAGTGTGCATCTACTCATGGAGGAGAGTCATCGGCTTGCCTGAAAATGCAAGTCGCTGAGGCTAATATCTCCAACACTCAGCAACTCACACCAAAATAATCTAGATTGATAAATAGCACTACAGATAAGAGGAGGAATATGCATTACTGATTTTGGGGTGAACTGCCCATTTAAGTTTTGCATATTGTTGAGGCATCAACCACACATGGAATACAGTATGTGTAGAAGATGCTGGCAGTACACAGTGTGGTGAAAAGCATTGTCTTTGGAGTGATGGATGGATGTAGGACAGTTATTCAAGTCCCTTTTCAAGCAGCAGTGTCAGTTATTAGCTGGCTGCAGCTTCTCCAGTGTGACAATCTACTGTTTTTCTTTGTCATGTATGACAGTTAATTCATTATCTTAAGGTTTTTGTCTGTCAGTCGACAAATCAAGCGCACTGAAGACGTTGCTGTGGCCTCTTTTCCAAAGATGAATCAATTAGTCAAGTAAAAATCCAGGTTAACTGATAAGGAAAATAATCATTAGTTGCAGGCGTGGATGGATGATTAATGATTGAGAGATGAGTTCAGAGAGACTCAGAGGCCTGTCTTGGCAGTGAATGATGTCTCTGACCGAATACTGAACCTCACCTCGTCTAACTATATCTCGGTTTTAATTTGAGGAGTTGTTGCTTTCATTTTAAAATCATCTGTGAGTTGGACAAGACATTTCCACCAGGTATAAAATTGGCCCGCAGCCTTGCTGTCAGGCCAGTGGAGTTAATAATGTTCTGCAGCCTCCTGGTCCATCTAAAGCTTGAGACATGCAGCTTCAGTCTCACAAGCCCAAGTGTTAATCTGGCCCTGCCTTTAAATCATCTACAGCGTCTCTAAAGATTGACTCAGCTCTTGATCTTAGCTGTGCCTCGTTTTCCTCACCTCTTCCATCTAACTTGACTTTCTTGTCCTCTTTAGTATAAACATGTAGCGTTAAAACTTGCTCTCTCTCACTAGGAATGGAAGTTAATTAAAGTATACGAAGACATTTCGGGAAACATGCTTATTTTCGTTACATTTTGAAAGGCTGTTTCACCCTGTTTCCAGTCTTTGTGCTAAGTTAAGCTAACCAGCTGCTGGCAGTAGCTTCATATTTACCAGGCAGACATGAGAGTGGTATTGATCTTCTTGTCTAACTTTCTGCCAGAAGGCAAGTAAGCTCAAAATGTCAAACTTTTTCTTTGAGAGGGTTGCACAGCATGGAGAACACAATCTCTGCTCCACAAACCAAAGGCTGAACACGGTCAAAAATATTGTTCAGCTTGTAATTACTTAGTTTTTATTTTGTTGTCAGTTGTTGCTACAAAGATCTGTCTTCTTCTCTGGTCTTTCTGCATCCTGCTAACCCTCCAAAAAAGGCAAAGAAAAAACATGTCTCTATTCTTCAATGTTCACACAAGTACTGTGCTGCACTGTAATGAGATTTGAGTGGCTCATTGTGTGTGGATTAAATTGTCTGTGTTAGCTCTGTGATGCTGCGCTTTCACAGTTGCTGTTGTATCCTCTTATATTTCTACATTCGTAAGTCATGAACGACTACAGAGCCAGACGTTTCACACTGACTGTTCAGGCTCGTGTCTTTTTGGTGTTAAGCCGCTGAATCTTCATGATGCATTGATGTTTCTTCAGACACCTCTTTGTCCCAAATTGCTGTGGAACTGGCTTATATTTGGACAAAGTTGGCTGTGGACTCAAAGACTGGGAAGCAGAGTTATTACACTCAATATCTTACCTGATAAGTGTCTTAATAGAGGGAAAAGACATTAATCTGTTTATTGATTCTTGTTAAAAAGGAGAGGGTTTTTGCTGGATGATTAGCGGATAGTAGAATGGAATTATGCCTTCTGTATTTTGAAGTCCATTATTAGTACTTCTGCACCCAAATTATCCTTGAACACAGAGTAGTTAGGAAATTAGAAATTGTTTTTAAAGGTGTGCTATGCAAGAATATTCAATATCGTTTTTGTTTTTTTTACACAACACTCAAGGTTGGCTCCTCCCTAGACTGTTTGTACGTGCACTGCAAGCTACTGTACCAATGTTGATACTTTAGCAAGCTAACTTAGCTAACCTCCACCACCAACCTGTCTAACAGAAACAGCAGGGGTGCACAATATTGGAGTTTTTGCTGGTATATGATATGCCGATATATTACAACTTATTTGGTCAATAACTGATATCAGTATCCACTTTTTCTCAACCTAATTTTAGTGATCATCAAGTCTCTTCTGTGGTGGAATTAACATCATATTATACATGCATACTCTTATCATGACCGCCCACCAGCAGATGGAGACGTGGAATACAATACTTTTCAATGTTTGTAATATTCATTCATTGTGCAAAATAATAAAAAGCGTGTCGGCCGATTCTCATAGTTCATTTTAAAGCCAATAGTGGGCGATACAGATGACGTACCAAACATCGTGCATCCCTGGAAAGCAGGCCAACTTTGCCTCATTCTTCAGGGCTCGCAGATTCACTTTAGTTTTGGATCAAGCTTGGTATTTTGCCTTGCTATATTCAATGATAATAATAATAACTTCATTTGTATTGTGCAGTTCATACAGCAAGTGCAACTCAAAGGCCTTTATATAATAAAATGAGAAAATACACATAAAAGACATATATAAGGTAGAGTAAATAAGATTCGATCACACACTCACACAGACATACACACACAAAAAAAAAAAATGAGGTAGGTTTGATACCAGTTAATTAAATAACAGCTACAAAAACGCAGGTCTAAAAAGATTTAGTTTGAAGCTGTCTGTTAAATCAGAGAGTCTGGCGTCCTCTGGAAGGCTGCTCCAGAGAGGAGGGCCAACGACACAGAATGCAGCATCACTGTACTTATTAAGTCTACTCTGGGGGGCATTTAGGAGACCAGAGGTGGAGGATCTCAGGGATCTAGAGAGAATGTATTTAACCAGCATATCAGATGAATAGTCAGGAGCCAGACCATGAATTGATTTAAAACTCAAAGCAACAGTATTTGCGTTCTTTTGGTGCCGTGTCTGCAATTTTCGTAGCTTCCTCTTGGGTGCATGCTGCTAATACTTGGTCCTGACCTCACCTGCGCACTGTTATTGGCTGGGGGCCACACGCCACTTCACAAATCATGCAGCCCATAGATGTCCCGACCACAGCAAAGTTTCTGATTACTTTTGTATGAGTCCATACATTGCTTTTTTAGGGGAAAGTCCTGCGTAGCATACCTTACCTTTAGTTCACTCCTTTATTTCAGTGCAGATACAGAGACCTGAGGCAAAGATACAGCCTGAGGTGAAAGGGACAGGTGCATGCTGGTGTTCTTAAAACAAGACAAAGTTAGTCACAGTTTGGCCGGCTGATTTGGCCAAACACCGTGCACAGTCCCAGCAGCAGCAGTGGCTCATGGAGGCATAGAAGGTACTATGCATTCATACTACTTCTCAGAGCCATAGCTCAGTCAAATCTAAACACAGAGACATAATACACATATTTTAAACTTCTTCTTATGTTTTCCAAGCATATATCGGATGTCAGATAAAAGACTAATAAATCACTCAAAAATCATTTGAAAAAGAAGCGCTCCAGTGTGTAAAGGCTTAAATGTTGGAGCTCAAATCATACTTCATGTTTATATTCCCCACATTACTGAACTGTGATTATCCCCCAAATAGAAGTAAGGCAAAGAATAATGTTAGGAGTTGCACTATCAATATTTTTTTTATATAACTATGGATCAGAGGGTCAGGGTGGAGTCACGGGGTTTGATGGCATAGATGGGGTGTTTTGAGGTTAGACTTCAAAAACCCCTGCTCTATATCAATCCTGTATTATGCAGTACATTGTGACTGTAGTGAGATTAATATCTGTATAAGGCCTGTAATGCACGGATAGTAAATGTGACACGATAATTTCCTGCATCATTTTCAGAGAGCAGCATGCTCTTAAGCACTATTACCTGGAGTGAACGTGGGCGTCTGTTGTTGCCTGCAGTCTGTCTCGCTCCAAGGCCACTGCTGTAACTCCCAACCTGAATGCAGCTCGATAAATTATGACTTTGAAAGTCCAGCAGCCGTCAAAGTCAGCACTGAGCGCAGTCATTCTGAGGAGCATGGGGGGGACACGGCTTTCCAGACAAATGGCCATATGCACCGGCGTCGCCGTGATGAGGCCCGAAGGGACATCTCTTCTCACCCTCGCTTTTTCAGCCATGTCCTCCCATTTTAAGTGGGCAGGCAGCATGCTAGGCAGACAGATGCAGGACAGATAGCATCTGTTTATTTAATAATGTCCCCATATGCTGTTTAATGCCAGTCTCTGCTCCACACTATTGTAATGGCCCGTGCACCAAACGATAACAGCAGCCCGGGAGGAGTATGAAAATCAGTTGGTGATTGTATTTGTGTGTAAAACAAAGCTATTCGAATCCATCATTAACCCTTCGTTCCACAAAACAGTCTCTTCATTCCTGGTTTACAGTCACCTTCTTGTTATTTTTTTTCAGACAGTGGATTAATGATTTTGTTGTGGTGCCACAACCTCTGCTTTGTAGCCATAGATCAAAGCCAAAGCTCAGTTTCCTTCTCTTCTGGGTGTGTTTGCGTGCTGTCCCCTCTCCCCCCGTGTCTTAACGCCACTTCTCTTTCCTCCCCGGCTCAGTGACAGGTAGGGCTGTAAATGATGTTGCAGGTTTTTTTACTAGCTCAACTCCAGAGACCTTTGAGTATTAATTAAAATGCGGCATGCATTAGCTCAGTTTGAGTGTTTATGCTGCTGCGCAGAGGGGAGGCTGGATTTGCCCAGCGAGGGTGGAAAGATGTTATGAATGTGAGCCTGCAGGAGACATCTGCCCTGATGAGAAGATTTATGAAGGTTTCCAGGCCTACACACTGAATCACTGCATGTTTTTGTTTTCATCTACGTCAGGCTTTCAGATTTGGGCTGATCCAGTTCAATCCTTTGAAGGAAGAGTAGCAGTATATTTAGAGACCGAGGGCCATCAGAAAGATGAAACCGAGCGTGCTAGTGGCTTTAATCAGCAGGAGGATGTGAGTGAGGCGAGCCAGATTTGCTGCCTCTAAAAGCAGCAGACTCCCATCAAGCAGCCACCCAGCCGAGAGAGACAGAGGCAGGCGTCCTCACTGCCTGGCAGCACATGCTAAAGGGCTCAGAGCCCTCCAGAGGCACAACGCTTTTGTCAGCTTGGTGGAGCTGTCAGTCAGGCCTGGCCACCAGGCTGTGACTGCATCTGTCTGCTCTGCCCAAATACTCAGCTGATTAGTTCAGCAGCAACTGGTGAATCTGATTTATTGGACTTTCAAAAGATACGTATAATCGGGCTGAATTATTTTTATTATTGATCAATCTGTACATTGTTGTCTCGATAAATCGTCGATATGTTTTATCCGACAGTACAAAAATCCAAAGCTCTTGAGTTTATTATTTTGTATGACAACCACATTTAGCTGTTTGCTCAGTAAAATGACTGAAGGGTTTGAAATAGTTGCCAATTTTCTATTAATTGACTAATCGATTGACTAATCATTGCCGCTCTAATATAAAATGTTAAAGACAAATAAAAAAACGTAAAGTTTTGAGGGCACAATCAGGTCCTACGTCAATTGGCGTTGGCATAGTTTGCTGATTGAGGCTACTTTTAATTTGCCAGAACATGTCTTACACCCCCTTTACACTTTGCATTGAAGTGCGTTTCGAGTGTTCGGATTGCTCCTGACCACATGAAAGTACAGGTGTTGATACACTTGAAACGCATTGAGGATGCATTGTTATCCGATATGCCAAACCACTTCTGAAGGTGGTCAGGGACGCATTGTGACCACATCGAACGCAAATGTAACTCCGTGGCGACGTAAGCGAGGTGTGCTAGCTGGACACAGGAAGACACTGGGTAGCCAAGAAACATAAAAAACATGAATGAAAGCCGAGGATGGAGTCACTTTGAGACGAAGCGTCTGCTCTCAATTTGGTCCGACAAAAGTGTCCATACAATAACGTGACTTCACCGAAATGTTTGCAGAAGAAGAAGAGGAGGATGTGACATAAGCAGGACGGAGCGTGATAGGATAGCAAACTGATCTGAATGTGGGCACCAGAGATGCATATTAATACCAGGTATAAATGTATGTGGTCAAGAGCTATCCGATTGCAATCCGATCACAAAAAACACATGTTGATGTCAGGTGTAAAGGGGGCCACAATGATGAATGTCAGTTCAGCCAGTTTGCTTAAAATCAAATGGGTTTAAGCACGTACGCTGGACCGGACCAGCAAAACTGGAAATTGACCCAACTCTATTCTTCCTTACACTAAATTAAGAAAAATAAATGAATACGTTTATGGAAATATAATATACGGAAATATTCTTCTGCATAATCCGTCCAATGTACAGAACTGAAACAGTAAATCAAAATGTTATTGTTTCCATCTACTCAGTTGTGAGAATTTGCTCCTTTTTTACGTCTTATGTGACAGTAATTTGAATATGTTTGGACTTTAGAATATTACTTAGACAAAAAAAAAAGCTTTTTCAAGGCATCATCTTGGACTGTAGGAAACTCTGATGGACATTTCTCTTTTTTTTTGACATTATACAGATCAAACAATTAATCAATTGTTAAAAAAATAATGAGCAGTTAAAGATGTTAAAGATGAAAAAAAAATCAGTTTCAGCCCTTTAACAAGATTTCAGCAGCAGTTTATGGGTAATGCATGTTAGAGACAGTGGGTCTGAACTTATTTGAAGATACATTTATCATCACCAGAGCTGAACCAATTAGTTGAATAATTGATAAGTCCAAAACAGAAAGTGAGTCTGCTGCATTTATGATAACTGATTTATCTTTTAAGTCAAGTCATGATGCCAAACAGTCTCTGGTTACAGCTTTCTCTTTGCTGCTGAAACAACCCAGTGTGCTTTCAGGGTTGGAGGATTGGTTAATCTTAAATTAATGTCATGGTGAGGTGCAAATCTACCCATAATGCTTTGTGACACGAGTAAAGTGAGTTAAATAGACTAATTATGAATCTGCACCAGCGCTACTTATTACTGTGGTTACAAATGTAGCATGCTGTAATTGTTATGTTCCACAGTATATTATATACACAGCCTGCTGTCTGACGGAGAAGGTATAATCACAGACTGATCCATTCCCTCTCGTGCTGGCACTAAATTCCAAATTAATCTGATTTTGCGTGTTCACAAACTGCTGTCAAATACGGCCCTGTGAGCTAATGCCAGTGTGCTCACTGTGGCTCAAGGTCTATTGGTTTAACAGTGTCCCTGCCAGATGGAGGACCTCGAAAGCCCTGGTGGGAGCAGCAGTGGTGGCAGAAGTATTCATATCCAGAAATACCACAGTTAGTAAAAGAAAAAATATTCAAATAGTCATGTGGCAGCAACTCAATACATTTAGTCATGTCGACATGCTGAAGACGACCTGCTGAAGTTCAAACCGAGCATCAGAATGAGGAAGAAAGGTGGTTTAAGTGACTTTGAACGTGGCATGGTTGTTGGTGCCAGGCGGGCTGGTCTGAGTATTTCAGAAACTGCTAATCTACTGGGATTTTCACGCACATCTGTAGGGTTTATAGAGGATGGTCTGAAAGAAAAAATATCCAGTGAGCAGCAGTTCTCTGGGTGAAAATGCCTTGTTGATGCCGGAGACACTCAAACACCGATGAAAGCATCACAGGGAGCAATTTGGGGTTCAGTATCTCGCTCAAGGATACTTCAACATGCAGACTGAAGGAGCCGGGGATTGAACTGCTGATCCTACTGATCTGACCGAGATTATCCTGCCGGTCCAGGGATTGAACTGACAACCTCCTGGTCACAAGCCTCTCTAACCTTTAGGCCACCACTGCCCCATGTAAATAGTGTTAGAAACCCAAATTACATGTATGAACTAGGGATGTTCCTGGCGACTAATTTCCCTTTTTGACTAAATGAAAAGTTTAATTAAGACTAGTTGACTAGTCTGAAAACAGAAACAGTCAAAATTTAGCACAATTTATTTATTTATAAGTATTTGAAACATTGTCCCAAAAAATATTGTGTGCATTTTTAGCCATTTGAAGCCTCGTCGGATTTTAAATGGCGTAAAGTACGAGACACTTTGAGCCGTGCTGTATGAATGTGCACATGAATATTCAGGCTCAGCATATTCCATTAACTTCCTTCAACAAAGTTCAGTGGAAGTATATCTTGCGAGGTCATTGTTGTGATGAGTTGCGTTATCTTCTCAGACCGTGCGGCATCAAAGCGTCTCCGGGTGAACGATGTCAGTTGGGGCTGTGTGTAACGACCACCGCTAGCAGCAGCAGCAGCTGTCGTTCCGTGCAGGTTAACATCCAGATGCCTGAGTTGACTGTGGTTGCACATTGCTCCAGTCGAGTGATTATGTGCCAGTTTTTTCTGACACAGCCTACATTGTTGTCATTTCCTAGATCAAAGTGCTGCCAAACCGCGCTGGTTTTGGAAGAGGACATCTCTCTTATTTCCCACCATGCTGTTTTAACACTCCAGTCTACTCGAGCATCACCGCAGGGAGGGGAACTGCTGTCTGACAACTCTGTAGCACCCACTAGTGGTGGGCGGCGACATGACAGTTAAGCAGCCTTGTACATGCATAAAACACTAATTGGTTTAAGCGACTAATATTTCTGGTGCAGATTAGTCAGGGGGCGGACGTTTAATCGTTTGGACGGCTAATCACGTGCATCCCTAGTATGAACCTTTAAAGCCAAATGTGGCATTTCTGTGTGTTCATAATTCCAACGTCCTGTTGGTTCAAACAACCCAGATTTGATTTAGTTTGGATTTTACTGCAGACCTTGTGCTCCATGACCTCACAGGTGAACCCTGAATTGTGAAGCCTTTCCTCAGTAGACAGAGATGAGCTGGTAGATATTGCTCACTGGAGTCAGTAGTGTGTTGGCTCATTGAATGATAATCAGGCAATCCCAATGGATTACATGATCGTTTTTTCCTTCCTCCTGAAGTGTTTTACTATTCCAACTCCTGCTGTCACGGAAAAGTCACAAACATCCCTCCTCCTCCTCCTCCTCACTATAATTAAAGTCTAATCCATCACTGCAGTATTGTGCCCACTGCTGAAACACATTAATCACTCCATTATTTCCTTTTTAAAATTCACTGAAATAATCTGTGTTCTAGTGAACTGCATGCACTGAATTTAAATGTGTAATACACTGAGATCAGGTGATGACTAAATCAAAAGTGGAGCAAGTATTTTTGTTCTAGTATTGCGTCAGTCCGGTAATGTTACCTGTGGCTGCATTTCCATCTGGATAAACACAGTAGTATTTGTCAGAAAACTGTGATTTCCATCTTCATTGCCTGAGAGTACCAGCTGAGTCATCATGTTTGAGTACGTGCACACAAACCCACTGTAACACCTACCCTGACACCATTAACTGCAGGTTTGGTCTCCAGCAGCACAATTGTGATTGTGACAAATACCTGTATCTGTGACCCTGTTTACATGTGGTTTAATGAAACACAGCACCGTTCACACCTGTGTCTATCATGTGTCTCCAGCTCACCACTTGACCTTAAATTCCTTACTGCCTTGGACTCTGCTGTCAGCCATATCTCCAGCAGTAACCTGGCTGGTCCTTTGACCTTCTAGTGGACATGACATAGGCAGTAAGGAATCTTTGCTCGTCACACATTATTAGCTTCAGCATGTTTACATTGCATAAATTAGCCTAGCAGCTAGCAGACTTTCCTCTATTCATAACTAAACAAATTACGCGTATTATTTGTACTTTTTCTGACTAAACGATTTAAGTCACTGCATCTCCTGATAGAACAGCATGGGGAAATTTCAGCCTGCATGCATGTTTATTCAGCCTAATGTTGCTGTAGTGAGAAGTTAGCAGAATGGGATGTCCGACCAGGCAGGTAACGTTACGTCATGTTTCATCTTGTAAAAACATTGTCACATGTGCTGTCTGTCTGTTGACCCCATATTTTCTCCGAAATCAAAAATATTTACACACTGCTGAATTATTCCCAAGTAAATAATGTTATCCTCATCGTCTTTCTCTTGCCTGCTGCTGTTTGACATTAACACAGACTTTCAAAATAAAGGCGCATCCTAAAGATGATGATTATAGATCAGTGTTTTCACTTTGCATTGATGATATGACATTGATCCTGATTGATGGATTGTTACACTCCTACAAAATAGTAAAAGATATCCATTTTGCCAGAGATCAGGGTGACATTTCAGATGTCTTATTTATAACCAACAGTCCCAAACCCAGATCTTTTCATTTAGCAATGATGGCAACAGAAGCACCAAACCCTTACCTTTGAAAAGATGTTACAGGCACATTTTTGGCATTTTGGATTAAAAAAATAACAGAAATGATTAATCCGTTATCAAAATAGTAACTGATTAATTTTCTCGTCAGTTGACTTATTCATAAATCAATTAATTGTTTAATCGTCTAAGCTCTAGTCTTACTATAGTCTGATGTTGTCAGTCTGTGTCATTGCTTGCATTTTTATACACATATATGGTAACTGAGGGGTAGTTTACATATTAAGAAAAAAGAAATTTGTTTTTAAGATAATCATACAAATTCTAGTTTTGGTCAGCTGGCATTGATAAGAAATAGTTAAGTCACATTGACTCGATCACAGTGTTGCTTGCATTAGTTTGATTCTACACCTTCAGTGTTTGATTTGTACTCTAAGGAGTAAATGTTAATGAATCTGTCAAAATCAATTCATTTAATGATAATACTAAAAAATAAAAGATATCTTAAAATATCCTAAGGCCGTTCAAGTAAAAAACAAAACAAAACAGAAACGATAAAATATAATGTCAGTGATCTGTTAAAAGCATTTTTGCCCCAGCCCCCAGCAGAATAGGTCTAAAGAGCCACAGTCTGTCTTCTAACAATGTGCAGTAGTTAAAAATTAAAAAGGATTATTAATAATTTCTGGCGATCTAATCCGTTCATGTATAGCTGTCTGTGTGGGGTTCTATATTTAACACTGGGGCCAGAAAGAGCCTGGAGCACCTCTGCTATCCCCTCCTGCCAAATCTCTCTGCTTTTAACTTCATTCAAACCATTGTGTCAGTAATATCGCTCCAAATCTGCTATTTTAAATCTTTTCCCTGGTGACCAAAATGTTCAAAACTTCCTTTATTTTCAGAATTATTTTTACAGACCGTTGTGGTGGGTAAAATTAACCAAACTGACCTCAAGCACACAGCGTTTTCTTTCAGTCTGTTATGCAAGTTGTTAATTACATTTCGAGCATATTCTGCCAGAATAAATAGGGGATTTAATTTGGAAGCGCATGTAATCCACCTGTCTGTTTGGGGCTGATACGGCCAAAAAAATGTTTTTATTTTGCTGACTATAATCTTGTATCAAGTGCTTTATGATTTTAATTCTTTGAGGCTGTTTATTTTCAGCCCAGCAGTGCTTGATGTGACCGAGTGTAAAGAGTATAAAGAGTCATGCCAGACTCTCTGAGTTAGTCCACTGTTGTAGCTGGCATCGCCAAGGAAACGAGTGCGTGATCAAGCTGCTGATGCCCAGTTCTGTCAAAGTGGGCAGTGGGCACCCTGCTGCACTGCCTTCCATAGACAAACACAACCGATACACCCACCTGCTCAATCACACATGGGAACAAATGTATCAGAATGTGTCTACAAAGAAAATATCAAAATAGCTGAACTGCGTCCTCTGCAGACAGGTAATTCCCCGTCAGCCATCTGCAGCACGTGCCCCAGCTGCTCAGTGCTGGAGTCTGCAGGCTGAGGTCACACAAGCTTTAAACATGCAGCTGCGGACTGCTGTGTAATCCTGGGTCAGTTCTACACCTGCTACCATGAAGCCCTTTACACCCTCGACCCCTCATATGTACACTGAGACACCAAACATCTGGATGCACCACATGAAAGTGTCATGAACCACATCTGTCTGAACCAGCTGTCATTAAAAGTCATTCCAAACACTGCTGTCTATCACAATTTACGGCTGAATGACACAGGTTTTGACTTACTTTGCAGTTCACTATGCTATTTTTGTATGTTCCTTTTCTGTAGTATTATTCACTATACTTAAGCAATAAATTACTCTTAGATATAGCCTGGGAGTGTCCTGCGGTGTCTGGCACCAGTGCGTCGGGGGCAGATCCATTTAGTGCAGTGGGTTGTGAGGTGGGTTAATGGCACGTGCCACAGATGCTCATTCAGATTGGGATCTGGGGAATTTGGAGGCCAGATTGACACTTTGAGGTCTTTGTCACATTCCTTGGGCCGTTCCTGAGCCATGTTTGCAGTGTGGCATGGTGCATTATCCTGCTGGGGGGCCACTGCCATTGGGGAGCACTGTTGCCATGAGGGGGGGTACTTGGTCTGCAATGGTGTTTGAGTGGGTGGAACATGTCAGGTGGTATCCACATGAATGCCAGAACCAAAAGTTTCCCAGCAGAGCAATGCATTGGAACAAAATAATAAAAGTTACTCACCTCACCTATCAGTGATTTGAATGTTTTGGCTGATTGGTGTATAAACTGCTCTTTCCAGGCCTACGTGTTATGATAAAATAAGACGATTCCAAGGTACTATACTGGAAATGTTTGGTCAAAACACGGCTAAAGACTGGGCGATGAACTTAATAGATTTAGGTTGTCAAAAGCCAAGGTCACTGTCACCTCACAAAACACATGATGAAGTGATGACATTTTACATTTTTGGGTGGCACAGTGGACCAGTGGTTAGCAAGAGGGTTTCAGGTTCAAACCCTGGATGGGGAGCCCTTCTGTGCAGAGTTTGCATGTTCTCTCCGTGTCAGCGTGGGTTTTCTCTGGGTGCTGCAGCTTCCCCATGCAGGTTAACTGGTGACGTAGGTGTGAATGTGAGCGTGAATGGTTGTCTGTCTCTATGTGTCAGCCCTGTGATAGTCTGGTGACCTGTACAGAGTGTATCCTGCCTCTCGCCCAATGTCAGCTGGGATAGGCTCCAGCCCCACCGCGACCCCCAACCGGATAAGTGGTTATGGAAAATGAATGAAATGAAGGACATTTTACGTCAAAGGTTGGGGCATGGGCTCGACTCCAGCTTGCGGCCCTCTGCTGTGTGTTGCTCCCTCTTTCTCTACCCCCTTTACAAAACACAATGCCAGTTTGACTGTGATTATTCACGATGCATCTTTTGTTCTTAAAAATATTTAAGATGCGTACAGTTAAATGGAATATTAGGAGGATTTCCAACACATAGCCCGTGGCTGCAGAACACTAATAGAATAGTTAAACCTAATGCTAAATTAAATGAAAATTATATTGTTGACTTACAAACACTGTAATGTTATTTTGAAAAGAAGCCATCTTTGTGGCGGTGAGATCTGAGGGTTTATTGTCACATGTCTAACACTGAACAGTTCTGGCATCAAACACAGTCGTAAAGCAAACAATCAAACAAACAATCCCAGATCCGCAGTTTAACATTGATTCCTAGGTTTGGATTCGTCCAAGCCAGAGCACCTGATGATAACATGGCAGGCAGCAAAGCAGAAAGCAGTGAGCTTGGCTGCGGAAAGTAAACATGCCTTGAAGAGGGAACACAGTGCCATCTGCCTCGTGACACAATAAGGGAATGATTAGATTGCTATTATAAATGGATAATGTGAGATGATATGAGTCGTGATTTTAAACAGCCCATTTGAGCATAAAAAGCAAATGGAAAGAATACAGTCGCTCTGATTATTGAAGTGGAATATTTGCACAATAATAGCTGACATACTGTAACCTGCTCCAATTTAAAATCACTTGATGATCAATCAGTTGACATTACAAACTCAAAAATACTTGATTAAAAATCTACTAAAAATGAACATCATGAGCTTCACTGAGGGGTGAGTGGTTTCTTTCAGTGCTGTTGTGTTGGATCGAATTATTTTGTACGGGTATTCATTACAGCCGCACATGGGTTGATGTGATGTGATGACGACTGTCGTGAGCCGTGGATCTGACTCTAATCTCTCCTCCTGTTTTCTCCCTTTCTGCATCTTTCACTTGCATTATTCAGCTCCTCAGTAAATACTCTGCTTTTCAAGGTATTTACAGTGATGTTGATCCATGGATGTCTTCTCTCCCTAAACCAGGCCACAATTGGAATTGACTTCCTGTCGAAAACCATGTACTTGGAAGATCGAACGGTAAGAAGCCCAGTTACAGCTGCATAATGTCATGACGGAGATGTTAAATGTTTGTAATGTGTCAGCAGTGCAGTAACACCTTCCTTCAGAGAGAAACATACAGTACAACTGCGCATCAGTACAATAATGCACATGCTGGAATTAGAGATGCACCGATTGCTTTTTTCTCTGACTTTTTAAAGTCTTGACTCGCCCATTCTGGTTTTCTTTCTTTTGAAGAACTATAATTGACAACATACTCAGACATTTTTGTACGTTTTTGGTAGTTAAATTTAATTATATTTTCATAATAAAACATTGACTGTTAAATAACTTATATTTTCTCCAAAACTACTTAATATCTACCTAAAATTCTGTGTTTATTTATTTGTTTATTCATGCAAAACAAGACAATTTCTGACCAGTCAAGAGCAGCTTTCTCGCACAAGGCATTTGATCTGGTCCGCTTGTAAATGCTGCCGTGAGAACACGAACCAACTCTAGGCAATTATGCAGCATTGTGACAAAATTAGTCCCTGATTCAGACCAAAGCAAGACAACTGTAGGTCTGAAAGCAGCCTTAGTGGCGTCTGGCCGTGAGGATTGCAGATTTCAACCAACTGAAACTTCTCTCATTTAAAATTTTTTTGGTGTTTATTGTTAGGTAAGTAGCTAAGAGGGTTTGAAAAGTCGCTAATGACAAATCATCACTATTTGACGAACTGGGAATAAGAACAGGTTGCAGTGGCTGCGACAAGAGTTGGTTGTCGTCTGTGCTGCTCCACGTGAGACGTTAACCATTATGCGACACATGCATGTAAATCTGAGCAGGACAAAATCGACTATATCTGAGACTGATCAACCAGTTACCGGTCACCTGCTGATCAATCGGTGCATCTCTACATGTAATGTTACCCAGCAGTACTGATAAACAGTATGTCGTCTGTCCAACTTGTGACTGTAACTGTATTTTAGATGTCAAGTCCTGGATTGCAGTAAACTTTCTTCAACTCAACCAGGACAAAACCAAGGTCTTAGTTTTTGGAGCTTGGAGAGAAAAACTCAACGCCAAACTGCAAGAACAAGTGAAAAAGCTCTGAATGATCTTTGATTTGAATCTTAGTTTTGAACCACATATTAGAAGTGGAACCAAAACTGGATTTTATTATCTTCAGAGCATTGCCAGCGCGACTGGTCCTCTCCCAAGCCAACACAGAGACACTGATGCATGCTTTTTTGATGCTGTAATGCTTCGATTTCTGGTCTTCCTCAGAAAACCATTGCTCAGTTACAGTTGTTACAAAACTCAGCTGCCCGTGTGCTGACGAGGACCAGAAAGAGAGCGCACATTACACCAATTTTAAAGTCTCTGCATTGGCTTCCTGTGTGATTTAAGGATGCTTTTATTGGGTCATAAAGCTCTTAATGGTTTTAGTCTGACCTATTTGTTGGATTTGGGGGTGTTATTGCTTTTATTGTGTTGCATTCTGTTTGTGTGAAAGTTTGATTGATTGATTGATGATGTACATTAATACAGTCAACGCTAGTCTGCATGCCTGTTTATCTTCTGAAAATCTTATTTTAAATGTGTATAGAAGTGTGTGTGTTTTGTGTGAGTGTGTTTAGGGAGCCTACTGTTTCCAGGCTCTCTGACTTTCTGAATAATCTCAGCCTCCTCAGCTTTCCCTCTCTGAACCCCAGGTGAGATTGCAGCTCTGGGACACAGCGGGACAGGAGCGCTTCAGGAGCCTCATTCCCAGTTATATACGGGACTCCACTGTGGCTGTGGTGGTCTACGACATTACAAGTCAGTGCCCCTTGTGATATATTTAAATATCATAGTCACACTTAGCTGCAGGCCTTTGCTGTAATTTATATCCAGTTGGTGTTGTGAGGACTCGGAGCGTCATTTTCCATGAGAGATAGTTACATTATTCTCTCTCTTTGTCAGTGGCTTTTATTTGATCGTTTAAAAGAGCAAAGTGCACTTACTGCAACATGGCTGCCCTCAGGAAGTGGATTTTGTTCTTGATTTTATAGAAAAATATGGGTTAACATCCCACCATACTGTGCCCTCTTTTTCACCCTGGAAGACATGACGTCTGTCTCATTGAATTCCCTGTGAAAGAATACTATACGACTCTCAGCCTGCCTGTCAGCAAACCTGCATACTGAACGAATGTTGCAAGGTCAAAGGGATTTAATAAGAACCTTAACATGCTACAGAGCTGGTACATTATAACATGGATTTATTGTGTAATTCCAGGACTGTGTGCATCATACAGTATCATCTATCAGATAATGTCTTCAGATCATGAAATGGAAGATATTTTTAATACGATCCACCACATGGGATTTTTTCCCTGTATCATCTTCTTGCATTAATAATTAGCAGAACAATGTGAGGCAAAATGTTGGATTCATTTTGTATCAGCAGATTCCACTTTATTTCCTGCCAGCTGTTAAAAAACAAAGCATGTCATTCTGTTTATAAATCCAGATGAAATGTTAATAGTTTTGTTGGGAGCAGAAACAGCAGGAGAGGTGTCAGTGTATTGAATGTTACTGCAAATAAATAAACAGCATCTTTAATTTGACTCTTCTTTGTTTCCTCTTCTCAACAGATGTTAACTCATTCCAGCAGACGTCAAAATGGATTGAAGATGTTAGGACAGAGAGAGGAAGTGATGTCATCATTATGCTTGTCGGCAATAAAACAGACCTGGCAGATAAGAGGTATGTCGTTACTGCTGAACCCACTGTGGAGGACTAAAAGTGACCAAACTGTATGAATAAATAAATACAGAAATTATTTTATTAATAAACACATATTAAAAAAATTCAAAAATAAATAACTACAGAAATAAATAACTAAATGTATAAATAAATACAGGAATAAATAAATAAATACAGAAATAAAAATTAATACAACAATAGCTTAATACAGAAATAAACAAAAAATAGAATAAAAAATACATTTATAAATAAATGCAAGAATACAACAATAAATGCAAAAATAAATAAATGTAGAAATGAATGCAGGAATAGAAAATAAATACAAAATTATATAAATACAGAAATGAAAAATAAATTGATAGATAAATAAATAAGAAATAAGCAAATACAAAAATAAATAATTATAGGAATTTAAAAAAATGAATTTATAAATAAATGCAGGAATACAAACATAAATAAATTAATAAGTAATATTGAAATAATTCAATATGTAAATAAATACAGAAATTAATAAATAATTGTTGAAAAAAGTATAGAAATAAATAAATTCAGGACTATATAAATAAATGTTGTAATGAATATGTAAATGAGGTTGATAATTAAACATGATATATATATCAATGGGTATCTTATATTACTTATTTCTGTGTTTATTTCACCACTTTTATTCCTGTATTTATTTATACAGTTATTTATTAATTAGTTGATATGTCATCTCTTGTCCTCCGTATCTGCCTCCTGCTGCACTTCTTGTATCACATTTTGTTGTTTTGTGAGCATTTCCTTTTGTGTCTTGAAACCATGGCAACCATGATGTGCAAAGTGTCTGTCTGTCTATCTGTCAGTCTGTGGGAACATTCAGTTGAGCACAATACCTTGAGAACAAAACATGATACAAACATCAGGCTAGCTCCCCACAGAGCCGATGATTTGATTAGACGTCGGAGTGTCTTGATGAATAAATCTGTATATTAATGAGACAGAACTAATTATCTTGAGACTAATATAACTCCTTAATACTATATGAATTTGATGTTTATGCCACCTCAGTGTTATATGAAGACAGGCATGAGATATTAATGTCTGCCATATTTTATATTACGTAAATATCTAAATGAATACACTCATTAGCATAACTGGTTATGTTTAGTGTTGTCACAGTAATTATGGCGGAACATTACACAACTCAGCTGCTTTTATTGCTTTGAAATGAGAAAATCATTGCTTCCTTGTGGAAATTATTTAGTGACTTATCCCCTGGTGACACTTAAGCAATTATGAACGGCATGCACAAGGGAATTCTTTCTTCATGCGTGCATATATGTTCATATATAACTGATCTAACTCTGTAGTTGTGGTGACGGAAAGGTGAGGAAATGCTGCTGCTGATGGTTTAAAAAGTGAATGCTTAGAACGAGGCTAAAAATTAAATGACGGGCAGCAGAAATAGGCAGTAGAGGAAGAGCGGCATTAAATAAAGGGAGAATTGAACCATAAAATGGATTGTGTGCTTGTGCCAAAATGCATTAATGGTGCATGGTGGATTGTTTTCACCGGCGAGCCTAACTTTTTCATTTAAGTGCATCAGAACATAATTTAAGTGCACCCCAAAATCTGTAACATTGTTAACACTGTGCTACATTACAGAGAAATACAAAACTGTACTAATGAACCTTCATTAATATAGGCCTATATTTTATCTACAAGTGCACGTCACACACTGAGCGAGCCGCCTGTTAATGACGCTGTGGGCTAATGGGCATGTAGCTACTTCCATGTTTCACATGATACGTCATGTTTGTAGTCGACCAATGAAGATGAGTTTACATATCACCTTGGGTTCGTCCTTCACCTTCTCAAAATGATCCCACACTTTGGATTTCCTGCCCGACATGTTATTAACTAGCCTGTGGAATAACCGCAGGTACCAGCCCTGGAAATTAACCTGACACCTGCCTGACTGCCGAGCGTGGACACTTCCTGTGTCTGTCCTGCCAAATTAAATCCCCACATGGTCCAGTCAGTCTTGATGTATTTTGACAAGGCGCAGCAGTTTCAGATTTATTTTATTTTATTTTTTTCTGAGACTAAGGCGCCAATGAAATCTTCCCGACTTATGACCTTTTGATCGACTATTAGGCGGCAGCCCTAAATTTCCGACCCCTCACTGCTTTGGTTTGCTGCTGCTTGGCACTGAAACATTGTAGGAAGGGTGGCTTTTCTGCCCATCACGCCACTGTCATGGCACAGGAAGTGTTTCTTTTGCTCCAGTTCTTGATGCTCCAGAAGCAAAAGCACTGTTACCAGACAAGTTTTGGCTGCATACCATCTGCCTTTTCATCATATCTGAGCTAAAGAAATTGGACAAGCCATTCTTTGTGAAAGACATACGGTATGTTTTGGCCTTTTTATATGTGGTAGGCTCTGGTTTGGAGTCAGACGAAGCCACCTCCGACGAAGATGTTGGAATAGGACTAGGCATGTTGCTGGGGACAGGTGAGACAGGTGGAGGAGCAGTTACCTCCGCTGGTAATGTCAGGTCTGGATGGCGCCTTTCAGGGCTGGGCAGAGGTGTAACGGGCACTACAGCATTTTTTAAAAAAAAACGGATTGTTCTTTTTATTTTGAATTTTAAGGTTGTGACTTCGCTGATGTAGTACAGGGTGCTCACAGTCGCACACACACACACAAGCCTTATTGTTTTTCCCCACCTGCATTCAGTGAATAAGACAGACACACGGACACACAGAGACAGACCTGTTAAATGTCAGGCACACCGGTGAGACTGATTAAAATATTTTGTTACACTTGACAGATTTTTGGTTGCACTCTGCTCACAGAGCTGCTGCATTTCAGTTTTCATATCATATAGAAGTAATTTGAATACTCAATGAGTTTTATATCTGAGAAAATGCTTATTAGTACGCAGGCTTTAGTTCACAGTATACAGTTCTCATCAGTCACATATTTCTGAGTGTAAGTTTGGAGGTTGACTGGTCTATTTCTTTGCTGGAGACACTTTGCTGAAACAGCTGACCATCTACTTTCTGCACTGGTTGACTGATCTTAGTGTCATTCGAAGACAAAACTGTGCCAGCGTTGTAGATGATGGTGTGGTGAAGAGTGATTGGGTTGGACTAGTTTCTCTTCGACAGGTTGGAAGAGTTTTCAGGAGCATTTTCAAAGATAACGTTTCCCCATGTAGTGAGGAATCATGCATAAATTATGATGCACCAGTTTTATTGTTCTTGTCAGGAACATTTGCCCACACTGTAAAAATAACATTTACAATAACATGTCGAGGATTTACTTTGAGTTGTGGAAAGAAGTTCCCATTGGTATAACTATGTTTGAAATGGGCGCACTTTTTTTTTTAGCATCATACACTGAACTATACTGCTATACTACTGAAATACAAAAAAAAATCCAGTTGAATTTTAAAAAAAAGATGAAAGGAAATCATTTCTGATGTTGTTTTACTGAACAAATTAAACATATAACTGACTTATTCCACAGGCTAGTTAATAACATGTAGGGCAGGAAATCCAAAGTGTGGGATCATTTTGAGAAGGTGAAGGACGAACCCAAGGTGATATGTAAACTCATCTTCATTGGTCGACTACAAACATGACGTATCATCTGAAACATGGAAGTAGCTACATGCCCATTAGCCCACAGCGTCATTAACAGGCGGCTCGCCCAGTGTGTGACGTGCACTTGTAGATAAAATATAGGCCTATATTAATGAAGGTTCATTAGTACGGTTTTGTATTTCTCTGTAATGTAGCACAGTGTTAACAATGTTACTGATACTATTCTTTCTCACACCTTCAACTCAAACCACCAAAATATATCATTTAATCATTACATTAATATCGTAAACATGCAGGCGACTAGTTTACTAATGGCCCTACATGACGACTATTGGTTGACTACGAAAATTCTTAGTCGAGGGCAGCCGTATAAAATTCCTGAGTGCATTTGTTAAAATGAGTGGGAGCCCTGATTGCGGGGGACAAATGCAAGTGTCTAAATATTGAGGGGTGCACACCCCCTGTGCCCCCCATCAAAAAATCTACGACTGTGCAGTTTTAGATTCAGTGTGTAACTGACTGAAGACGAAGCAGAAAAACTGCTGGTGTTGGCAGTTTCCAGGATGTATCTCACTGGATCTGTCAGTAACAACAGACCAAAGGCAAAAGCTTTGGTTTCTGAGACTGCGTAGGTACAGTACAACTTGGCAAAATGTCCCATCTGTGTCCACAGATCTGTGGTGAGGTGCATATTGAAGACTGACCTGTTATATTTAACCACAGAATGAGGTGTGGTGCTAAATGAAATCATTTTGAAAATGCTGGCCTCCATAAAAAACCCTGAACTGAAACTACTGAACCTTTTCCTTTTGAGTGAGGGGTAATTTATCTTAACTGCAATCTAGTTGGGTCTTAATGGTTCTGGGAGTTAAAACTCCAGTAAATGTTCCATGTAAAGAAGTAAAGGCTGTTTACTGCATGAACATACCCTCAGCATCCTTTCCTAATTAGCTTCTTCTCAGAGGTTAATCAGCATCACCGCTGTGTGTGTGAGCCTGACAGGTTCTGAAAAACTAAAATGTCCGTTTTTCCTTTTAAACTACAGCAGTTTTTCTCTGCTCGTTTTTGTGGTTGAACATGTCAGTAAATGTTTCACATACAAGAGATGATAAATGTTGCTGTCACTGTGAGGACTGCTGCGTGTTTTCAGTGGCTTCAGTGATGCGACGCGACAACAGTCAAATCCAAGCAACAACAGTGATTTTCTTTGGATTCACAGTGTGAAATATACTTCAAACGAAAGAGAGTGAGTTGTGCATGTGCATCGCATGTCAGTGTCTGAGGAAATGACTTGGCACAGGATCTGACAGCGTTGTAAATAATGTGGCTGACATTGAAAAATGAGCTGAAAGTCATCAAACATCTCAGTGTGAGGGAGAGATAAAAGTCTGGCAGGGATGCAGTGTGTTTCTCTCTGTGACGTCTTGGTGGCTTCATGTGTGACTTGACCTTTAAAAACCATCTCACAGTAAGTCGATGATGTAATTAGTTATACTGTCGTACAGTTTAGCTTCGATGTTACCTGAGTGGAAGCAAAGCACCTCTGTCAGATGGGCTCTTACTGAGTTTGTTGGTTTGTTCATTCATGTGTAGTGGAGCTTCTCACAGCGCTCAGTACCTCGGGGAGTTGAAGAATGCACAGTTTAGGTGCTGCAGAGTCCCCAAAGTCCTGGATGCGGGAAACTTGTGCATTGTACACCAGGCAGCATCAACCAAGTGGAGCCTGATGTGCTGACAGGAAGTAGTTTGTTCAGTTGTCCTCTTACTTTTTCCGTAGAGTTACTGCAGTACTTTGGTGTGAAGTCAGTTTATGTGCTGTCACTTTGAGAGTACTCCACCCACAAAATGATCATTTGTATATCAGTCAATTACCCTGTGTTACGCTGAATCTGTGAACTTGTTTTTCTCACATGCTTCTGCAGAGATCGAAGGATCCGAAAACTGGGAAGCTGATGAATTGGATTAAAAAGGTTTAATCCCAGACTCATTTATCCAGTCGCAGGCTCAGTGCTTCCAAAACACACTTTACTTACTGTTTAAAACACTTCCACATAAACGCTCTCATGCATGAACAAGTAGTGTGCCGGGGCAAACGCTTGCTCAATAGAATGCACAAGCAGGGTTCAAACACACACACTCGTTCAGGTGACATCTTACACGCTTAAGTGTTTTCAATAGTAAGACTTAAGAGAATATGAATGTGTTTGGGAAGTACTGAGTGTATGACTTGATAAATAAGACTTGGATTATACTGAGTTGTGTGAGAGTTTGTTAATGGATTTTTTCAATAAAGTTTGTAGTTGTTAAATGTGGACCCATGTTATTCCATTTCATCAATAATTTTGTCATGTGAGAAAACAAATTTTTCTCCACAAATTCAAGTATTCAGGTTTGCCAGCTGAAAGTTGAAGATTCAAATAATTTGTTGTGAACCCCTCAGTCGACTGAGATTTTGCACATTTCGATCCAGTGTTAGCGTAGTTAGCACACATTAGCTCGGTGGGCTAACTTTACTTGTTTACTGTGAACATTGATGTCATTCTAAATATCCCGACAAACCCTGTTCACATTCTCAACTCTGTGTGGGAAAAAAAGGGACACATTGTCATATTGAGAAGCCAAATCTGATTCGACTGACATCATTCTGAGTTGAGTAAAACCCTAGAAGTATTTCTTTAAGGCAATCAGCCTCAGTGATCCGGAGCCACAGGGGCTTGAGGGGATTTATCAGATGCTTAAGATAGTTGCTAGGGCTGCCCCAGACTCAGAATTTTCTTAATCGACCAGTAGTTGTCATGTAGGGCCATTAGTCGACTAGTCACCTGCATGTTTACGATATTAATTTAATGATTAAATGATATATTTTGGTGGTTTGAGTTGAAGGTGTGAGAAAGAATAGTATCAGTAACATTGTTAACACTGTGCTACATTACACAGAAATACAAAACCGTACTAATGAACCTTCATTAATATAGGCCTATATTTTATCTACAAGTGCACGTCACACACTGAGCGAGCCGTCTGTTAATGACGCTGTGGGCTAATGGGCATGTAGCTACTTCCATGTTTCAGATGATACGTCATGTTTGTAGTCGACCAATGAAGATGAGTTTACATATCACCTTGGGTTCGTCCTTCACCTTCTCACAATGATCCCACACTTTGGATTTCCTGCCCGACGTGTTTTTAACTAGCCTGTGGAATAAGCTGAGCTGAGCTGAGCGTGGACACTTCTTGTGTCTGTCCTTTCAAATTAAATTCCCACATGGTCCAGTCATATAGGTTTTGATTTATTTTGACAAGGCACAGCTCCTAATGGAGTTACACATTTTTCTTTTTCTGTGACAAAGCGACCAATGAAATCTTCCCAACTTATGACCTTGCTGGTTCACTAACATTTGGTTGACTATCAAGGAGCCACCTTAGTAGTCGCTACTATGTCTGTGTGCTGTTAGGTGCTGAGCAGGTTGTGTACAGTTAGTTTATTGGGGGCTTTTCTCTAAAAGCAGCTGCCAGCAGTAAAGTTGGGGGCCATAAAACCAAAACAATAAACTTAAAGATGCTAAAAGGCTCCGCAGAGCAGAGAGTGAAAGTGATTTTATAGATATTCAGTGTAACGAGTGGTCACGCTACAAAACAATAAACAAGACAAAAGATCAAATTGATCTTTTTGTTAACTTTGTAATGCTTTAGTTCATAATAACTGTGGATAGTGATGATGCAGCACCTTATTTGCACATACTGTTAAAGAGATATTATCATCAGTGGCCTGAGTGAGAGCTGATGTCGTATTTGAGGACAGAACTGCTCTGAAACCCCAAATGCTCCACTAGCTGGGATGCCACACATCCATTATGCAATTTCCTTGCCAACTGCCTGTCTGATGATGAATAAGCCTCGGTGTTGTTTAAGTTGGAACTCAGACGCATGCATCCAGAAATAGCCACAGCAGCACTGGTGCAACTCTGTCAGGTGGTGTTATTATGTAAATACATCTCCTGTGCAGTGTTTTCTGTTCTCACTTATTTTGCTACCTCACAAAGACTGGATTTATCTTTCTGGTGTGCCGTGATTCAAAGGAGGAGTTATTTAAGGAGAGGAGGATCAGTTAAATATAATTTTGCTCTGTTTAATGCTTTGCACAACAGGATAACTTGCCAGTGTCAGTATGTTTGGACCGACGTTACAGCCAGTTAGTGAGAGGTGGAGTAGTGGTATTTTTGAGTTAGTACATCACTAAGATTTCCTTCATGCTGAGAGGAACAAAGAAAACTGGTTACATCATGGTTTTCTCTGCAGACCAGAGGCAGGTTGATTTAAGCCAGTCTTCTTGATGAACCTGCTGCTGTGCGGGCTGCGGAGTCAGCAGGACTGCACTGATCTCTCTGTTTGTGTTAATGGACACCTGACACAGTCTCCGTTTCACAGCGAGAGCCAAACAATCACTGCCAGATTCATTAAAATCTAATGCAAATTGGCTGTTATTAATTTCTTGCAGGACAATGTAATTAATCACTCTCAGTCATTAGCTAATTAAGTCTGGTGTATCCTCACCAGCCTAGAATAACAGGAGCTTCGGCTGCAGACAGCGGGCCTCACCGTTAGTCTCTGTGTCTTCTCGTCTTTGTTGGATGTTGATGTCTGTAAACGGTTGTATTTCTAATGCGTTAACCTGCAGTGTTTTGATGATGATTATTCTCTTTTCACAGGCAAATCACAATTGAGGAAGGTGAGCAGAGGGCTAAAGAGCTGAGCGTCATGTTCATAGAGACCAGCGCCAAGACGGGGTACAACGTCAAACAGGTGAGTTCAGAGAATTTTGATGGTTAGATGTGTTCTTTTCAGAGTCTATCTGCCCACGAATGACTGATGCAGTTACACAAATCACTCTTGATTTGGATGTTATCAGCCCATTAGATGGCCTTTATCTGGGAATTTTAGCCGCACAGAAATGGGTCAAAGGGGGAAAAAGGCCACACCTACGAAGTTTTAAGGTTTTACTTTCCTTAAGTTTAGGCCCAAAAACAACATGGTTAGATTCAGAAAAAGACAGCATGGTACATCAGTTAAAACAACTTCTGTGGTTAAAATAATTGATAACTGATAACAGCCTGTTGACTTGTATTTTCCCTGAAATGTATAATATTTCCACACCGCTGATTTATCCTAGTAAATAATTTTATCCTCATCATCTTTCTCTCGGCTGATTGCCATCTGCCTGCATCTGTTTTACAGTGACACAGACTTTCAAAATAAAAGTGTACCCTAAAGATGGCGATATAGATTGATATTTTCACTTTTCATCGATGATACTGGATCGCTGATCTTTGAATCAATATATCAGTCCACGACGATGGATTGTTACACCACTAATTACAAGAAAGAGCTGATATTTTTTTTTTATTTTTCAATCATGGATGATTGGTGTCAGTATTCTTTAACCAGACTGCTTCCTGCATGGTCAAACAGCACCTAAACCCCCCTTACTCCACACCTTTCTAATATCAGAATCAATGGCACTGCATCCATGAATTTCTGTAACTGTCAGAAACTGACAATCCAACATTCACACTCGCTTTATGCAGCAGTTGCCCAACTGTGAAGAGTTGGGAGAATAGGCAGGGTTTGAACTTCTCTCTTTAGATCTTTTTTTTTTTTTTCAGGTTTACTCAACAATTTGTGTCACTTGCCCTCCGGTAGAGACTGTCTGAAAATGTGAGCCAGTATACACATATTTAATGAGTACGAGCCGACCCCAGCATGTGTCTCTCAGCATGTTAAAGCCACCAACTGCGGATTAGTGACATAGCATTAAAACTAAGAGCAGGAATGCGATCATGCGTGTGCATCCTTCTGTGAATGTACAATTTACAAACAAACCCACTCATCAAAACGTTGCCCCATGTCGCTACTGGTGCTCCACAGGGTACCTTTAAAGGTCTCCTGTTTTTGTACCATACTTATTGCAGTATTTCTTTCTCATGTGTAAGTCCATGCTGTCGCTACCACCTGACCAAGACTGAATTGTGCTTGTTTTTCTTCCTTTTAGTGACTGTAATGTTTAGAGAAATGTGTGGGTTGCAGATACAAAGCGAAGCGTCGCCTGCCTCAACAACAGTGATTTGTCCCTGAACAGATGTTTGTGGTCAGAAACAACGACTGTCTGTTAAGTTAATAAGTAGTGAGATGAAGGCGAGCTGTATTGTGTCTGTCCGTGAATGGTGTTTGCTGGCAGCACAGACAGAGGAGGCTATTCTTCAGCTTACTTCTGGACAGTGTGGACTGACAGTGAAATGCCAGGATGGAACACAGTGGTGTGAAACCTACAGAACAAAGGTCACGGCGATGCCTCCAAAGGCTGCAATGTTCACACTGTTTTGCTGTGTCATCACTGTCCACTGAGATGGTGTGTCAGCAGATTTAGTCTTTCTGGCATCAATTGGACCATCTTCCATGAGACTGTATAAGTAATGTTATAAATCTACTGTTTGACAGTGTCGTTTAACTTCTTTGGTTATTCTTTTTTTCATTATCATGAAATATTTTTGACATGTTTGAAGTTCTTTACAAGGAATAAATTTTACAGTAACACCTTAAAAAGAGATGGGACAGATGCATACAGATCAAGCACTGAGAAAACAAAACAAGAAGCAGTGCCAAAATGAAAAAGACATCAAATAAAAAACAAATTGAACGTAACATGAATAAATGAGTCTCTCCTCCGTCCGAAATTAATACATATAAACGCTTGAAGATCCACTCATTACTAAAAGTGTATGTCATATAAAAACTAAAGTAATGTGGGGCGTCGGTAGTGTAGTGGATAGTGCCAGCGCCCCATGTACAGAGGTCGCAGGCTCGAGTCTGGCCTGCGACCCTTTGCTGCATGTCAGTCCCCGCTCTCTCTCTCTCTGTCTCCCCATTTAACACACTGTCCTATCCATTAAAGGCAAAAGCCCATAAAAATAATAATAATTATAAAAAAAAAAAACTTAAAGTAATGGTCAGAGCTGTCATATGGAATATTTAAGGTGTGTTGATGGAGTCACGTCGTCAGCTCGTGCATTAGTACAGTAGAGTAACATTATGAGTTAATGTTCCACCTTTAAAACCCTGGCAGTCGGCCAGGTGAGTGAAGTTACTTTTTGTCAGACTTCAGCTGCTGTGAGAGGCAGCAAAACATCCTTTTATTTTATAGTTACATATTACCGATAAAACAATCTATCTCTATCTATCTTTAAACGCTCCAGTTACGGCTGAAAATGACAACAACTGCTGATTTCACTTGTCTCAACAATTCAAATCGGTCGCTATTCGTCTACCTGGAAGTCACTATTGTTGTTAGCATGATGTCATGTTGATTTGACTGTGTTTTTGTTGAACTGTTAGACAAAGTAAGTGTCCATGTTGTGTATCACTGATTCAGTCTAAAAACAAAGTGACCTCATTCTGTGTCTTCCTTTCCAGCTGTTTCGGCGTGTGGCAGCTGCTCTCCCAGGAATGGAAAGTATGCAAGAAACAAGCAAAGAAGGCAGTATCCTTTGACCCATTTACACGTCATGAAAATCCACTTTCATGACATGATATTTTAATAATAACGTGCTCATCGTCATAGCTCAGAGGAAACACTTTCTCATTTTAATCTCAGTGTGATCGCATCATTCACTCCTCGCCTCTAAATGAAAGGACTTCCAGAAGTGAACTCTGCATACTGGCACCTACTTAAATAGGTGTCAGCTACCTGTCCAATTAAATCTGTTTTTAGCACGACACTCTTGCTAACTGGCGCCTAACAAGTGCAGGAGGTGGGGCTGAGCAGATAGTAGGTGCCCGCAGTTTTGTTGATGGTGGGTAGGCAGGTTTGCTCATTTAAAACGGTGACAGGAGTCTCAGTTTCCTGCCATCAGCCTGTGGAGCTGCTGCACACGACTCTGCTAACTGGCACCTCATATCTGCCGCTGTCAGCTGAGCGTGTCACAGCTCCACCTGTGGAAGATTTGTCAGCGGCTGCAGCCTTCACTTTTTCACTCTGTAAAAACATAATTCCAACACTTTATTCCTCAGGAAGCAGCATTTAACACTGCAAAATTAATTTAGCTACTGAGAGCATCTTAGGTGGCTTTTCAGCACACACACACACACACACACACACACACACACACACACACACACACACTGTAGGATGTATTTGTTTTGATTACATTTAAGAAGCGATTCCACTTGAGAGACGCACGTGTTTATGTCTGATGTCAGAGGAGATAAATACAGCAGCTGAGACTGATTTCAGCTGTAATTTTCATCAGTAACTAAAGAGAGCCCTCAGGCTGTCTCGGCTCCTCTCACACTCCCACATTGATTTTCACATCTGTAAATATATCCGATGTGGGTAACAATAAGGCAGCCTACACTTCACACTCTGGCTCTTTTGGATAATTTCTGTAGTCTGCAGTTTAAAGAGGCATTTCACGCATAATATATCTGCACTCCACTTTGATTGGTTTGATTCTGAAAGAAAGCTGTTTGGCTCCTTAAACCACATTTTGATTTGAACTCCCTACTGTTATGTATTTAATGTAATCCATACAATTCAGTTCGTTTACGACTACTTTGACACAGTATGCCTCTGTGAAGCTTCAGATTAGCCACTCTTTTCTTTTTATTTAAGTTTTTACAGATCGTTTTTCCTTTTAAAGAGACTAAAGAAAACCAAAACAAAAGATAAAATCAAACACAGACAAACCGAGATGACAGCAACAGCTCAGCAACACTGAGGAATACCATTATCACAGCACCAGTCCAAGTCACTGAGCGAAATACACAAATGGCCACAGCTCATATCACATAATACATAGAGAGATGATAATGATAATAAGCCTTCACATTTTACTCACTAACATACAATAAGCTACAACAAAAGCTAATCCCACCCACACATCAAAAGGTGGACAGATTGGGCTCAGCCTTAGAGATAGGGTGAGGAGCTCAGACATCTGGAGGGAGCTCAGAGTAGAGCCGCTGCTCTTTTGTGTCGAAAGGGGTCAGTTGAGGTGGTTCAAGCATCTGATCAGGTTGCCTCCTGGGTGCCTCCTGTTGCGCCAGGCACGTCTGACTGGTAGGAGGCCCCGGGGCTGACCCAGAACACACTGGAGGGATTATGTATCTCATCTGGCGTGGGAACACCTCGGGGTCCCCCAGGAGGAGCTGGGAGGTGTTGCTGGGGAGAGGGATGTCTGGGGTGCTTTGCTCAGCCTGCTGCCCCCCTCTGAAGCAGCATTTTACATAAAGTAGGTTACTCACTGTTTGAGTTGCTCTTGAAACCTGACATCTCTTAGCCATCACAGGTGTATCAATATTAGGTGTGCAAAGTCATCCAGTGGGCCGGATTGGACCCTTAAACGGCAGAAAATGAACCATCAACTGCACCTCAAGCTTTTCTTGAAAAGACAGATGTGTGCCTTACTTTCTCCAGAATTAGTCAAAAGTTTATTATACCAGCTCAAGTCTGCACACTGTGTGTAGTCTGTTCACATTTTTCTGTCACTCAGGCATTATTTTCGTCCTGCCTGCCCTAATATGCTGCGATTGGCCGTCAACACCTGGCAGCTGGTTGTTCAGTGTTACACATGTTGATAAATCAAAAATGATCTGTGAGGTTCCAGACTAATTCTGCATTTATGAGTTGGTGTGGCGATGTCAGGCTGGGTCAGTGTAGCCCTGTCCACCATATGGGTTGAGTTTAAAGGGATAGTGCACCCAAAAATGAAAATTCAGCCATTAGCTACTCACCCATATGCAGAGGGAGGCTCAGGTGAAGTTTTAGAGTCCTCACATCACTTTGCTGTAAGCCTCCATTAGGTGGAGTTGTGTTGCTACGTCCTCTCCCCTTGGATCTCCGCAAGTGTTGTGAGGACTCTAAACCTTCACCTGAGCCTCCATCGCATATGGGTGAGTAGATAATGGGTGAATTTTCATTTTTTGGTGCACTATCCCTTTAACGTCTGTCCAGTTTTCTCGAATAAAAGGCGAGATGTCTTTCAGGCAAGCAGATATGTTTTCTGTTTACAAGTTGGCAATCATTAGTTTCAAGGTTGTTTAGGGAAAAAAAAATCATTCAGGGAATAATAATAAAAAAGCTCTAATTTTTGACAGTTTCCACAGTTTGTTGGCCGTAAACAGGAAGTATAATGTTGCCATGCAGTCAGTGAGTTAGCTTGTAGCAGGGATACAAGTTGAGCCTTGTTTTTTCACACTAGATTTTGGAAAATTGGCACCATTAAATTTAAAACTGTAACTGGATTACTGTGATACTGAAGAAAATATGAACCTGATGATTCTCAGGCAGGCTCAGGAGATACAAAGGAGGCATTTCGTACTAAAACCAACTTCTTTTGGAAGACAACCACTTGATTTGACGAACTCGCACTGTTGAAGCGTCAGGGTTTGATTGTATTTTTGAACACCTCTAGATTTCGGTACATTAAAACGACATCAGGAATGGATCTCTAAATGTAGTGTAAGCAGGAGGAATAAATAAAGCAAGCTAAAACCTGTTTGAATGTACACGTAGGCAGCTGACGATTGTTTGAAGGCAACATGAACCTATACTTTGACATAACTCATACTGTATTTTCAGGTCTAACTAGCTTTAGCATTCATAAAGTTTGGTCTGGCAGCTAGAATACAACCCATTATGTAGTCATGGAGACTTTAGTGTACAGTAGGTGTACATGTCACCCTTATATTCGTTTAACAACCTTTCATATCATCGTCTCCTCTCCACATTACTCTGAGCCGTATCCAGTATTCGTTATTCCCTAATGCTGTCCCTGAAAGTTGCTGATTGCACCTCTCGACATTTCTCTTGTACGTACAGTAAATCAGCAGCATGTAATGTTGTCGCTGTTCCTCCTCTGACAGCATTAGTCCTTCACATCCTCGTCAACACACAAAGTAGGGTGCCATCTCTATGGTAACTGTGGGTGAATTATGAAATTGCCTTTGATTTAACCATGTGCGTACAGCACTGTCATTACTGGTTCGGTGTGAAGCCGTCTCACTGGCACTGCAGCATTTGTCTGCTCTAACGTGAACATAAATCAGATGCAGACCTTGGTGTAGTGAAGGAATGCCTTCATCTCTGATTATAGCCCATCGGTTACGGCGAGTCGTCCGGCCTTTGCAAACTGCACGGCCTCCGTAATAAACTCAGTAACCTATCAGCCCTCTGAACTTTTGAGATCACCTCTCAGCTTTTATTGCAGTCAGACATATTTCCTGGGTACAATGCATCACTCTCATTCAGCCAATTACCTTTTATCACTCTTCCTGTTTTTTTAATCTCTATCTTTAATGAGGCATAATGGATGTGGGGGTGAGCTGTGTGAGGTGGAGGTGTGGTGATGGATGTCAGGTGGTGACAGTTCCTCAGCAGCTCTGTGCCTCTGCTGTCACTGTCAGTTAATGGAGCAGCTCCTCTGTTGTTACTGCACTGTGAATAGTATTGATTTAACTGGGAGATGGACGGAAATAGTCTCAGTACAGGATTCACACATGCATGTTATATAGTCTGAATTATGGAGGCAAGGCAGCTTTATTTGTATAGCACATTTTATACAAGGGCAGTGCTTTACAGAGCAATAACTATGAAACATGATAAAGGATACAGAAAAGAGTGACGAGAAAAAAAAGAAATACAGTACTGTGCAAAAGTCTTAGGCCACGACTAGTTTTGTTGTTTTTGCAAGGTTTTAATGGCCATCCATATTTTTTTCGGCCTCTTAATTAAGATAGGAACAGAACGTATCAGAAATATGTACACAAAATAAAAACAAAATGGCCTCTACAGGCAAATGACAGTATTTAGGCCGTCTTTTATTTCTTTCTCTGTCCAGGTGATCCCATACTGCTTCTGTTATATTCAGGTCTGGACTCTGGGGAGGCCTGTCCATGACTGTCAGTGTTTAATCAGCAGTTTTTCTCTCTAAATATGATTTTATTGCATTAGTAGTGTGCTTGGGATTGTTATCATGCTGAAAAATGAAGCCATTCCAGATCAGGCACTTTCCAGAATGAATGACATGATGAATTAAAACCTGTACTTTTCAGCATTCATGATCCCATCAGTTCAGTTAGCCGACACCACTGGCAGACATGCAGCCCCAAACCAGGACAGACTCTCCACCGTGTTTCACTGAAGGCCGCAAGCATTCATTCCTCCATCTCTCTCTCCAACTCTTCTTCTCACATATAGTCTGCAAACTTTGATTTGTCACCCCGTAAGAGAGCCAGGTTCCTGCAATTGTTCAAATGTAAAGGGAGGTCATTTAATACTTGCCACATGGCTCTTTCTGATTTTTTTCCTGTTATTTTAATACTGCATAGACATTATCTGTATTTTCTGGTTGTATTCTAATGAAGAGACCGAGAAATAATTATATGTAGTCTTTATAGCATTGCTAAAACAACAAATCTAATATTGGCCTAAGACTTTTGCACAGTACTGTAAAAGGTAAAATTAATTACTAAATGATTTACAATTTAAGAAATAAATCACCTTTAAAAATAGCAAAAGTGCAGACAAGAGGTGCAAAGGTAAAAAAGAATATTTTAAATGATTTTAATTTGAGTTTAAAAATAAGGATGGATGGATGGAGTATGAAAAATGTTTGAGGTATCAATAAATAAATGAATATAGATCTAAATAATATATATATAATATATATAATATATCTAAATAAATAATAAATGCTCAAATTTTTTATTGGATTTTCAACATCACTCAAAACTGTTACTTTTCAAATTCAGTATCGATTCAAGTGTAACGTACATCGAGAAATACTTAAATACAGAGAAACAAGACAAAAAAATGAAAGAATAAATAATTAAAAATTGTAACAAATGCATACATTGGTCACAGATTTTTGTTTAGCAGGAAATAAATAAATAAATATCTTAAACTTCTATCTCTATTTTTGCATAACCACATTTATTTTAATTAGGTAGGAGGTCTTAAAAGAGAATAAATAATTGAATTTTTTTTTTTAAATGATATCACAAAGGTATATGTTGGTCACAGAAAAAATTAGTTGATAATTAGAAAGGAAATAAATAAATATATGACATGTAATTTATATTATTAGGTAGAAGGTCCTAATCTCTATATTCATTTATTTATTTCAGCATTTACTTTCTGTATTTATTTTTTCTTATGCATTTTTATTTATTCATGTATTTTTATACATTTCTGAGGTTATTTATTGATTCTTATGGCACTTTTCATCCTCCATATGGCAAGTGCCTGCTTTATAGGGTTGCAACGGTGTGAGATTTTCACAGTACGATAACTGTTTCAGAAAATGTCACGGTATCATGGTATTACAGAATTTATATTATTATCAGTCAGAATGACCCTTAAAGGAATGAAAACAGAAGGGTTATTTTTGGATGAACAAACATTTTATCACGATAAATGAAATTTGACACCATTTTGTTTAACGGATGTTTGTGTAAAAAGTCTCCTCTTTGAAAATAACTAAAGTAAAGGGGAGATTCAACGTCTAGTGAATGAGCCATTCATGGACTGTAATGTAGAAGCATTTGTAGACAGAAAGCAGCAGAAGTAACAAAAAGTGAATTTTGAAACTCTTATATAAAAGAAAACGGGTTTTTCACCTGTGTTCCTTTTAAAGAACGAGTCCTCGGTAGACTTTGGGTTGGTTTTTCAAACAGTATGCACAGTGTACTCTCTGTTCCCTTTAATTGCCGGTTTTAAATTGGGGACGGGTGGGTCACGCTGATTTATGGAGGATGTCAGGGCCTATGGGGCACAGTCTTCTGCTCTCTGTCTGAGAACAATTTCCTGCAGGGTCACTGGGTATTATCACCACCGTGGGACCGCAGACAGAGAGACAGTGAAGAGGGTACTTGACCCAGATCAAGTGCCGGGGTCGTCCACGTTAATGAGACAGAGCCAGAAAGCAAACTTTATCACAGCAGACTCATGGTGATTGGAAAATGCAGTCAAGGAAAGTGCCATTTCATGATTGTGTTTAAAAAGACATTGTGTAACACTCTATGCAAGTCATGTTTATAGACATTGTAAAGCATTTATGAGGCTTTATAAAACTCCATGTGTAATAATGCACGACAACTCATAACAAGGTTTATCAAGTATTATATGTGGTTGACATGATGTGTTTTAAGTTTCATTCATAATGTTTTATACCGCCACAACCAAATTGACAACAGTGTCCTGGGTTATAAAGACACAGAAACTGATCTGATGCATCATAACAGATTATAAATTCCATCCGTCCATTTTTAACTGCTTATTTGAAGCCCGATTGCAGGTGCAGCAGGCTGAGCAAAGTATTCCAGACGCCCTCCTCCAGGCTAGTAATGGGTTACTGCCCCAAGTGAGGGAGTTCAAGTATCTCAGGGTCTTGTTCACGAGTGACGGGAGAATGGAGCGTGAGATAGATCGGCGGTTTGGTGCAGCATCTGCAATGATTCGGTAGCTGTGTCGGACCATTGTGGTCCAGTGCAAAGAGCTGAGTCGAAAGGCGAAGCTTTCGATGTACTGGTCCATCTACGTCCCAACCCTCAAAAGAATAAGGTCTTGGATACAAGTGGCCGAAATTAGTTTCCTCTGAAGGGTGGCTTGGCTCAGCCTTAGAGATAGGGTAAAGAGTTGGGACATCCAGAGGGAGCTCGCAGTAGAGCCGCTGCTCCTTTGCGTTGAAAGCAGTCATTTGAGGTGGTTCGGGCATCTGATCAGGATCCTCCTGGGCACCTCCTGTCAGAGGTGCTCCGGGCACGTCCCACTGGTAGGAGGCCCCGGGGCAGACCCAGAACACGCTGGAGGGATTACATATCTCCTACATGGTTAGAAACATTTGTGTAATTTGCATTATAATTTTCTTTTTCATAAATGTGCTTGTCATGCATTATTTACATGACCTTCATAAAAAGAGTCACAAATAGTGAATTAATAATAAAAAAAATTAAGTAAGACTCAATTTTAGGAAATGTATCAGCATAATAAATATAATAATAATAAAAATAAATAGAAAAAAATAGAAATAAATAAAAATGAAATAAAAAAAGAGATATGGCAATAGCAAAAAAAATCTAAACTGTTAAATTAAATTTTTTTATATAAATACAATCCACAGAAAAAGTAATACATGATAAGAGAGAAAATAAACAACACCATACTTTTTCTAAGAGGAAACGTACACTTCAAGTTAACATTTAGGGCTGTTTTGTAAAGTACTAACGTCACGTCATGCCGCTTCCATTCACATCATTTTCAGAGTGAAGTGGTTTAGGTGAAGAAGCCTCTTAAGTGAGACTGACGCCATGATTGTCACTGTGTTGTCTCCTGGTGGAGCAGTGAAACTTGACAAGTGAACGTTACATCTGTTTTCAGTATAAATCATAAAATGCAGCCACAACAGAGGACAGTGTTGCTTCTGCACCTAATTAAGACCCCAGAGAATATGGCCAAGAGAAATGTATTGTCGGGTAAATACACCAGTTCCTGTGCTGTCCCTGGAAAATAACAATGACGTGCTTTTCCTGCAGCAAGTTTGATTCACCAGTGTTACATGTTTGGCTTTCTCATCCAGTCAGTATTTTTTAAGATATAATTTTAAAGCTGTGGACCAAACGACCAAGCTTAATGTGATTGGGTTTACACGTAGTTAAGAACCCACTGAGAGTTAATACCAAACTCTATAGTTTCCCATTTTAGCATCTTGCAGCTCATTATTTTGATTTTACTGCCTGTGACTTTACTGTTTTGGTTCACTCTCGCCCCTTTCATCACCATCGTTTCCAGCTGTAGCAGGCAGCTGTTTTCAAAGAAGAAGCTCCAATAAACTGACTGTACACTACCTGCCAGCACTAAACAGCAGACACATGAATTGGCAACAGGCTGGTGAACAAGAGAGTGAATTTGTGATAGAATAAGTTTCTGTATCTGCTGGATGTGTAGAAAGGAATCTCTTTGCTAACATGTTCACCATATCAACTTATAAGATGAGAATATGTCACTGTTGTGTTTACAGCTTGTGTCACTGCCCCTAAGTGGCCAAAAAAGTAAATTAATGTAGTTTTAACGTTTGGGTTCCCATCTTACAGCCGGTGCAAAGTGGTGCATGGTGCAGCGCTATTGTCACTGCTAGTTTCAGACCAACACAGTTGTCTTTTTCACGGCCAATATACTTGCACCCATCTGTGCACTCATAGGCATGTAGGTTTTAAAGGTGTGGTCAGGTGCATTCTTGGTGTATTGCTATTGTATTTTGAGGCAGCTGAAAGCGATTTGGCCATTGACCAACAAAAACCTGGTTGGAGCCATATTTGTGTGCTATTTAAAGGACACATTATTCAAATAGTACAATACGCCTACATATGGCCGTATACTCCATATACACACACAGGGACGTGTGGATGGTTTGCAGGAGGGTGAAATAACACATCATTAATGAGGAAAATATTAATTAGATTCTGTAAAATGTGAACGTAGCAGAGAGCAGAGCAGAGCTGCTGTCAGACTCCCCGTTAAAGGAGACATTGTTTACATTTATGCAGGAGGAGCAGCACAACTTCATCATTATTGCAGAAAAGTTTAGCTCTGTTCCCTCTTTATAACTACGTATTAGCTGCAGTGACACCATAGCTTTTACTGCATAGCTATCTTCAAAAAACTGCTCACCTCTCCAATTTACTGAATCCGCCATGTAATTATAAATGACACTCTAATTGGTTGGATTCATGTTACGCCAGAACACACCTATGATTATTAAGGCACTAAATACGACCCCTTTGCCTCTTCTACTTTACTTTGTGTCCAGATTATGTACCATTTAACTTGCAAAAGTGGAGTTGGACACTGTGTATGCACTTGAGACCATTTGCTATAGATCGTTTAAATAAAGCTGTGATTTCTGGTTATTGAAGTTTCCTCTGGATGCCATTTGAACAACCTTAGTGTACCCTGATCTACTACTGGAGCAGTAACAGAACTCATTGCTTATTGTATAGCATGTACTGCAGACTGTACCTACACACACACACACACACACACACACACACACACATGTATCAGAAGACAGAAGTGTTCAGGACTGAGCTGCTCACTTGGTTGGGTGATGTTGACAGCTGAGATCAGGCCTCAAAATTCCAGATTCTCAAGTATATGTTCTCATTTAAAGACTGTCCATCAAACGTTACCACACCGCGATGGCACACTTCCACAAAATATGAAAACACACATCAGCTGCTGCGTTTAACATCGCCAGCCACTGTAGGCATTTACAAAGCCACCCTGGGACTGTTTCCAGACTCACTTGCATACAATATGTAGGCCACAGTTTGTGTCTTATACATGCATAATGCTCACTGGAAAAATGAATAATAAGTAGGAGTGTGCCACTGCTGCCATGCTGCTACACTCTCCAGTGGCAGTGTATAGACGCATTCGCAAGTACTCAGTCATGATACACTCCTCTGCTCTGGAGGATTCACTGGGAATAACACCTCGACTGACATGTGAAAAACAAACTGCAGAATCATTCTGACTTATAGCAACAGCTCATTAACACTCTGTCGTGCGTCAGCGTTAATTGACGCACAGCAGTGCCAATGACTTCAGCCAAAATCCAATCTCAGTTCATTACCATCTAACAATAGAGGAGAGGTTTTTGTACATGTTGTCAGAGGGGGACAAAATGAGGACATAAGTATTAATAGATAAATAAATAAACATGGAAATAAGTAAATAAATGTGAAATATATATATATATATACATAAATAAATATAAATAAATGAAATAGAAAATAAATTGATGCATAAATAAGTAAATAAATGCCAAGGTACAGAAATGTTTTTCTTGATAAGTTTTACAAATGTGTAGAAATAAATTTAAGATATTAATTTATGTATGTCTTTTTTTATCAATTTTTATTTATTTATTTATCGATATATTTCAACAGTTATTTTTTATTATCATTATTATTATTTTATTGTCTCATATGTTTTTTGACTGATACAACTTTTGATGCCTTTTAAATAGATTCATGGGAAATGGCACCATCTAGTGGCAGTTTAGTGGTACTGTAGTCCTCCATACGTGTACTGAGGTTTGCCTCTCTGAACCACAACATCAATGTATATTTTTAACGAGCCTGTCATTTTCATCTGCATTTCCTCTTTGAAAATATTCACATCAGCTAATTTATCCATGTAAAGACTATCTTCAGTATTTTGCAACCTTATTTTCATATGTCATTGTGTCTAATAAGAGAAACTGTTTCTGGAATAGATCCAGTATTGAGCGACAGGGCTGCAGCCAGAAGGTGTGACACAGGCTGCAATGTAATCGCTGTGGGCAGCTGAACACTGTCAATGTCATTAAAGAAAAGATCCCTCCAGAGATTGACCTTTTTGTTAAAGTAAAATTATTATTATTATTATTTTGCTTCTGTCGACTTGAATGAAATGTGTTTTACGAAGATAAAGTCACTGTTTGAAAGTGAAGTGATTTTAGGGCTGTTTCTGGTTAAACAAAAAGGATCTTACTCTTCAACAAAAAGGTCTATCTCTGTAGGGATCCTTTCATAATGCTGTCAGACACTTGAGCCTGTCAGTGGCAAAAACACTTTTAGTGGACGTCAATTGATGATGCAAACGGTCCCCCCAAATGTTCACATTGCAGCCTGTTTTGTCGCTGCTGGCTGAAGTAGTCTCGCTCAGTACTGGATCAATTCCAAAAATTGTTGTTCCCATTCGTCACTTAGACAGAAAAACATTGGAAAATGGGATCCAGGTTTGAAAATACCAAAGTTATCTTTTAAGTGCATGCAGCTGAATGAGATCAACACCAAATGTTTCCTTAACGTCCTGCTCCAGTGATCGACATCAAGTTGGACAAACCGCAGGAGCCCCAGACTACTGAGGGCGGCTGTTCCTGTTAATACTCAGCACCATCCTGGAACAAAAAAAAAAAAAACATCATTTACACCACATGCTTGTTATGTTGCTTCCTATTGGTTAACCTGCAGTTGACTTTGCACGTTGAGAATCTGGCCTCCTTCACCTGACTATTGGTCATCGGTTGGAACTAGCAATATGTGAATTTGGTTCTAAAGTAGTGTAGCCTACTTTGTTAATGAAACTGCCAAAAAAAGTCTTACAACTTGCAAAAAAAGAAAGAAAAGATGTGAAAAAAGATCCCCAAGTTACATCTGTGGATACGATTTTTTTAAGTAGAAAAGGAAGTTTCCCCGGTTTCTTTTTTGTATTTTTGTATATTCAGGGAAATCTCTCTGGAAAGGTTGTTTTTTTAAAAGATGCAAACAACTCAGCTCTGTGTTTGAGAGCTCGATAGGAACAGATGGTTTTAGACGTATTTTTACGGATCCCACTCTTGTTATTGGCAAAAATGGAGGTTGTTCTCACATTATTACTTAGACGCTAATCCCGTGAAAACCTAACCCTAACCCCTTACACAGCCATTTTTGACTTTCTACCTGCACTTAATCATTTCAAGGCTTATTACCTAAACATAACTGATTTTAATCTGAAGCCTAAGCCCCGCCGTCCAGTTTGGCGGGCCAATCACAGCGCTCCTGCCCATAATTCCTGTGGGATCCATAATTTTGCGTTGCAGGAACTGAACAGTAACATCTTGAGTATCTAATGCATGTCTAGTTTTTGAGCATAGGTACTGTCTACCAGTGTACACAATATGTAAATGGTAACATTACACCAGTGACTTAATGCACTCTGATAATGACTAGTCCAAGTCTTTTTGTTTATGAAAACTGTTGAACTGGATTTGTATACTTGACTTCAGAATATCTCTTTGTCGTGCGTGTGTGTATAAATGTGTGCTTTCTGTATAGGCAACGTTAGAATGCAGATATATAGAGGGCCACTGCCAAGTCGTGTCATTCTTGCCACATTAACGGCACCATTAAGATCACCATTTGTTTGCAGTATGTCATAGATTCCCCCTCCCCACTCACAACGAAATGACATCTGCTGTTGCATCGTGTGATATCTTGGTAGTTGTGATTATGGTAGTCTGCACATTATGCTGTAAGTGAGCAGTGGAGAATCAAAGCCCTTGCCTTGTGTCACAGAGGAACAAAGTTCCCCGTGTGGTGATCTGTAGACTTAAATGACAGTCCTCCCCTGAAAAACAACAACATAGGTCGTTTGTACAAGCAGGTTATTACGGCCCAAAGTTGCGTTTATTTTCAGGTGGCGACCTCTAGTGGCTGTAGTGAGGTGTCGCAGTATAATGACCGACGAAGTCTGCATAGCGAGGAGGTCGGGTGGGCGGACGGGTCCAGGACACAGGACTATGACCCAGAAGACCACTGTTCGTGTTGATGTATTATTAGATTTGACGCCTATTCAGTCCTGTGAGAGCTGCTCGTCTAGCACATATGCCAAGAAACATTTCTAGCTTCTAGTTGTACTTCAGCAATATGCAGTCTGCTGAATATGCGCAGTAGTGTTTCTCCTGCTGGACCCACTCAAGAGTTCCCGCTCAGCTCACAGATTTTATTTGATGACATTATGATGACATGACCGATTTTTATATTGCTTTTCTCGGCTTGAGGAAAGAAATATAAGAAGTCATCATTGACCTTGCTTGCAGTCTGAGATGTCCTCTTTTAGTCACAGTGGATTTTTTCACTGCTGTACCACAAGTGACCACTGGGAAAACTGGAAGCAAAGCTGAGCAGCATTCCCGGGAGCCAGGTGCATGAATGTAAATGGCCCCATGTGAAACCAAAAGTCAAGTTAGGTCTATGTATGTACCATAGGTGACATAATGTCCTGACGTTAAAGTGATGTACTCACGCCAACTTGCATGAGTAACTGAAACTACATAACAAACCTACCTATTTGGACCTGAACCTTGATCTTTTCCTACTCCTGACCAAGTATTTTTGTTGCCTAAACATAACTATGTCATCCACATGTTAAAAAACGGTGACCGTTAATGGTCACATGTTGTTTTGGGAGTGTTGAGGCATGAGGACGTGTTGATCTCATAGGTGTATGTAGAGATCTGGGAGTAGCGTTGGAGGCAGGACCCTGTTAATTCCTTTGGAAGTTGCTCAGTGGCGCATGATGGCAGAAACGATCCAAACGCTGTTTGGCCACAGGCTTCAAAGCCTGGCGCACTTCCTGGGGGCCTGGGAACAACGCTATAAATGTAATTTACTAGACTTGAACAAACGACCTGTGTGGTTGTACGGGTTGGAGGACTTGTTGACTTTAATGCAGGTTCTGTGATCCAGACAGACCGCTAACAACTTAAACCAGTGCATTGTAAACCAGTTCTATTCCTGACAGAAGACTAATTTGCACATGTAGACCTTTCAGGTTAATATGAAGTTCTGAAAAGCTTCATTGTAAATGTACAGTCACTGAAGACGTGTCTGATTGTCACGTGACGTGTCCCCACTGAGATGAGGTTTTCTTTGCTGCTTGTGTTTAAACTGACTACTGACGCTGGCATTATGCAATGTTGCGATGTTGTTTAAATTTGGTCTTAACACACTGGCGGTGAAGTCGGCCAGTGACGAGAACACTACTTTGATTTGACTCGTCTTTGAAGTGAAATCTTACTGCACTTTTGAAGAACATGTTTTAGAATTAGAGTGACAATGTAAGTCTTAGAAACATGGTTTAAAAAAAGAATCTTTATCTCCAGAACATTTGGAGTACTGTGTCTTAGAGTAGACTTGAATTGTTCACACATGTCCAAAAAAGGGGAGCACTCTTGTGAGAACTAGTGAACCTTTCTAACCCACATAATGAGCCAAATAATAATAATAATACTAAGAGACAGAGTTGGGTCAAATATCACAGGAGACACAGACTGGAACACACTCTCTTGTGGGTTTGGGAAAGACAGACAGGTTGCTTTTAAAGTTAAAATCCGTGGAAATGAAAGACAAAGTGATAATGTATCAACCCTCTGCATCGCTGCCTATTTATTATCTCCAAACAGGAATGTACTGCTCTTATTACCGACCACACAGCCTTGTAAAGAGAGCACTTTTTGAGAAATGACTCGTTAGGTTTTATTTTCAAATGAGGACAAATGATTATTCAGTAGACGTTCCTTTGTATTTATTCCCCTTGCATATTGAAGTCCCACTTAGAGGCCCGTTTGAGCATTCCCTGGAAATGGACCAAGTAGTGCAACAAATGTCTTTGCGTGTCGGGGGTCTGCGTTTGAGGATGGAGGCCGTGACCATTCCCTGGGGATGTGTATGTTCTGTCACAGCTCTGTGCAGCAGACCTGATCAGTCCAGAGCTGACTCTCCATTCACACTGTACAGAGATCTAGCATGTCTCTCCAAATGATTAATAAAGATGTCTTATTACCAAAGTCGTGCACTCTTCTTTTTTCCCTGAACTTGTCTTCTAACACTGTACACCTCTGAGGTATCTGTCTTTCATACTTCTACCTCTCCACCTTATTGTGTTCCAGTAGCTGTGCAGTGATCGTGTCTTTTCTTGTCACTGTCCTTTTGATTGACTTTTTTCAAAAAGTATGGAGGACAAAAAATGACTTTAAACTGCTATGTTACTCAGTCAGACTGACCTGACGACCTGGGCATGATATTTGAACAATCAACGATCTCTCTCCACATTTACATACAGCAACCGTAAGTATCAATAAATATATATATATACAAATAAATAGAGGAATACATAAATAAATACTTAAAAGTCTGTATAAATAAAAGAGGAATAAATACATTAATACATAAAAAAGAAATAAATGTATAATAAAAACCGGAGTAAATAAATAATTTTTTTTTAAAAAACGTTAACTACTAACCAAAATAATATTGTATAAATAAATGTATAAATAGATAGAAGAATAAATAAATATAAAGTATATAAAATTAAATAAATATAAAAAATATAGTAAAATAAAGTAAATAAATAAATGTTTAAATAAGTAGACTATTTATTTGTTTATACATTTATTATTTATATATTTCTCTATTTATTTATTTTTTGTTACATATTTATTTATTGCTCTATCCAATAGAGGAATAAATAAATATGTAAAAATTAAAAACAGGGATAAAATAAATACATAGGTAAAGCAAATACATTTATGAATAAATATAGAAATAAATGCATAAATAATTTAAAAAAATGTTGAAATTAATATGGAAATAAATAGATAAATAAAGTTGATAATTAAAACAACATAAATAAATATCTTAAATTTATTTCTACATATTTTGTGTTATTTCTGTATTCCTGTCTGCATGTTGATGAGGTTGGAGGTCCTAACCTTATTTAGCCATTTATTTATTCTTTTATTTGATTTGATATTTATTTATTAGCATGTGTATGTATTTATTCCTGTAGGTATTTCACATTATGTATTCATTGCTAGTTATGTCATTTTTCGTCCTCCATACAACTGTGTAAAAAAACGATTATGACATTATCTATTTTAAAATCACTTCCAATGAACCCGTGCACTGAAAATGACGGGTGGTGTTGATTCAGGGGTTCCTGAGTTCACATCAAGGAATGTGGTGGTATATTAGGCAAAAAAAGGCTGGGAACCACAGGCGCAGTTACAGCAATGAAGCAATTATTGTGTCAATGTGAAGTATTTGTACATGTTGGAGCGTGCACAGTTTCTACTCAGACACAACAACTCCAGTTTCTGCTGATGACTACTGGCTTTATTGATCAATGCTGGATTAACCCAGATTAAGGCTCCGGGGCACAGCTGAGCCGTTGGCCCCAGTTTGAGTACATCTAGGCCTTTCTTACAAATTGTTCTTAAATGATGAATATTATCAGAAACACATCTGGAGTGAATCCTTAGCTTAGTCCCAGATTTACTGTACTGCAAACACACATAAGCACTGGAGGTATTTGTGTTTAATGCACATAAAACACATATTAACACAGGAATGTACTGTTGCTCTGTCATTGCAGCTCCGTTTGGAAACTGTCTTGCACCATGTTGGTTGCAAAGAATTCTTACCATGAAATGTGTTTACCTGTTGTGTCACTGGATCAAATACCTGTGTCATTAGCCAGTCTGAACAGACAGACCCGCAGTTGTTGAATGTAACTAAGTACATTTACTCAGTTGCAGCAGCCATTTTACTTTATAACAGTAGATTATTTTTACTTTGAATACTTTTCATGTGATAATAATTTTGTACTTTAATTCAGGTAATTGTTGCTTTTATTTTAGTAAATGATCTGAGGACTTCCACCACAGCCAACCTGCAGGATTCAGATTCTTCACTTAAGTAAAAGTACCAGTACAATGATGCAAAAATACTCCTGTACAAGTAAAGGTCCTAAGGGGTTAATGTCTCTGTAGGTATGGGACTTGCACAGTTGCACAGAATCCCTTAAAAGTTCTCCTTAGTTAAGGAAAAGTATTATTACAATATGTTATTAATAAATAAATGTATAAAAACAGGAATAAAATAAATACGTACTGAAATAAATTTGTAAACAGATAGAAAAAAAGAATACCAAAAAAAAGAAATTAATATGGAAATAAATAGGTAAATGCATAGTAACATAAAGTTGATGATTAAACTGATATAAATAAATACCTTGAATTTATTTCTGTATTTATCATTCCTGTCTTGATAAAATACAACCTCTCTTTATGGCACTACCCATGCTGGAAACACAGGGATATCTTGGTAAAAAGCAACCACTTTTGTGGAACTATCCTGGCAGGAAACAAAACAATGTATATAGAAAACAACTGCTTTTATGACACTATCCCCGCTGGAAACACAGCGATGTCTCAGTTTAAAACAACTGCTTTTCATGGCGCTATCCCCAGTGGAAAAACATCATCATTTGGTGACTAAAAAGCTGCTGGAAACATGACAATAACTCACAAAAACACACAGTTTTGCTTAAACGTGACAAGGAGCCTCAACTACACGGTCTAAATGAAAGAGGTTACTGAGAAAACACTGGTTTAATCTTTAATGTTGTGTTTTATGAACATATTCATCTAAACAGTTAATCATGTGGTCAAATAAATGTAGTGGAGTTAAAAAGTACAACATTTCCTTCTAAAATGCAGTCAAGTAAAAGGTATAAAGTAACATAAAATGGAAAGACTCAAGTACCTTAAAGTTGTATTTCAGGAAATGTACTTAGTTACTTTCCACCCCTGACTGGCAGTTATGTCCTGTTATGTTGCAGCCTCAATCCCAGTGATCATCACTGCCATGAGCGCACTCAGAGCCAGTAAATACGTTGCGAAACTGAAACTGGTGCTGTGCCACTTTCACAACCCTGTGTTGTTTGCTGGCTCTCTGCAGGGCTGCTGCCTTCCTGCTGCAGGCCAGACTGCAGCTGTGACGGCCAACTCTGCTGATGCCAGTTCATTTACAACTTGGATGCAGCTCCGTGTTTGGCATCATGGAGGAGATGATGTCAGTCACTGTGATAATACTGAACCGTGGGAACACATAAACGATACTGAGAGGAAAAAAAACACGCCATCAATCAAAATATGACCAAGTGTGTTTCACAGGAGTACAGTTGAGACGACCTGTTAAAACTAGTTGGCTACAAAACCGGTGTGACAACTAACGCCGCTCTTTCTCCATCCAGCGTGTCTCCAAACAACAATGACCTTAATATGACAGAGACGCCAAACACTGTAATACTTAGCAGTGACCTTGGACTGAGATTTAATTCTCTTTTCGTTTCAGGATGGCATGTGCTGTGTTTTTTTTTACTGATATGTGCACATAAGGTAACACAAAGGCCATTTCCATGACAGTGATGATCCAGATTCTAATATCTTCGAACATGGAAAACTTGCCAGATGCTCAGTGAATGGAGTTTTTAATCCACTTTCATGGTTGAATGAGTCTTTTGTGGTGCGTCTTTGTTGTGCATCGAGCCCACAAAAGTAATATTCACATTATGTGATTCAGAAATCTCCTACTGGCTTCACTTTTTTTCAGTCACTCAAATACTTAATGTGTCATGAATGATGTCAGCGGTCGAGAACTGTCATGTTTTTGCTCAGAGTTTAAGATTCTTTTATGTCCAAAAGCCAAATGGTATAATCAGCATTAAAGGTAAGTTTGGTATTTTCCAACCTGGACAATATTTGTCCATGTTTTTTCTGACTAAGTGACAAATGAGAACTATTTTTGAATAGTATTGACTGAAACAGACTGCAGTACCACTCACACCGTCAATATATGTTCACGTAAAGTGTTTGTTTTTGCCACTGACAGGCTTAAATTATTATTGTAACTGTCTGACAACATTGTGGAAAGGATCCCGACAGAGAAAGACCTTCTTGTTAAAGAGGAAGAGCCGTCTTGTTTAACCAGAATCAGCCCCAAAATCGCCATCGTCACTTCCACCAGACTCCATTTAAATAAATAGTAATTTAATCACTGAAAAACTCACTCATTCAATGTCGACAGAAACAAAATAAAACTCACAAAAGCTGTTTTGGTTTGTCTTTCTACTGTTCTAACAATCACCAACTCTGGTTCGGTCAGGAAAAAAAACTTAACTCACCTTGTAAACTGGGAAGATAAGCTCGCTCTATGCACACTTAAATCATTGTTTTTTAAATGGAGTCTGGTGGATTTGGGAATGGCCACTTCTGGGCTGTTTCTTGTTAAACAAAAATGGTCTTACTCTCTAACAACAAGGTTTGTCTCTGTGGGGATCCTTTACATAAGTTTTCAGGCACTTCAAATAACAATCTGAGCCCATCAGTGGCAAAAACAAACACTTTATGTGGACGTAACTTGAAGAACAAACATTCCCTGAATGGTTACACTGCAGCCTGTTTCACCACCACAGTCTCCTCAATACTGGACAAACTGTTGTTCCCATTAGGGAGACTTAGACAAAAAAAAACCAACTTACCCTTTAATTAGTAAATTAAAAACACAAACAAAGAGAATTTTGTTCAAAAATAGTTTTATTAGATACTTTGTCAACTAGCTATCATAAATAAAAAAAACAATAAGTTATATTCAGTGTTCAGCAGTGGCTATGGAAAAGGGAAAATCCTCAGGAGACCATCTGTTACGAGGGGGTCTCGGGGTGTGAGTCCCACTGGGACAGCTGAACCAAATCCCACAGCACCAGCTGGGAGAATTAAGCCCAGAATAAATAATGGGGAGACAGGGCACCTTTGGCTGAGGACAAAACAATGTCTTGACAGGAACACAAATGGATTCTCGGCCCTAACGGCCTCAACTTTCCTTCTGCTGACAAGGCTGAGTCGAGTCTTCTACCATCCGTAAATTACATCCTGAGAGGAGCTGTCACGTCTTTTCAAATAGTCTCTTCAGTTGAAAGCCTGCGCCAGGATTTCATTTCCCTTCAAATTAAAAAGACAAAAATATTAGGCCACCGTTTCACTTTATTTCTCTGTTATTATCGTCACCAAAGTCAAAACTTACACATTACTGCCCGGCACGATCCTCTCCTGGTGCTGCTTTGTCAAACTGAACCTCCTGAAAAACGCAGGCAGTTTGAGCTTCGTTCTCGCTGAGCTGGAGGAGGCACTGAAACATAAACGAGACAAGATTTTAGGGCTGCAACTAACGATTATTTTCATTACCAATTAACCCTTTGAAACCTGAGCAAAGTGGCTTGATATATTTCAAATGGTAAGAAGGGAAAGAGCAGCTTAACAAGAAATTACCCAAATATTAGCAAGAAAATTGTAAAAAGTTACAAGAAAATTACCTGAAAATTAGCACAATTAAAAAAGTATATAAACCCTTCCAGAAATAAACAGGGAAATTACTTAAAAATAAAAATAAAAAATGTAAAAAGTTACTAGATTACCTTAAAATTAGCACAAAAAAGATTAAAAAAAACAACAAATAGGAAAATTACCTAAATATTTGCAAAAAAAATCCAAAAAGTTGAAAATTAGCACAATTAAAAAAGTGTATATATATATAAAAAATAAAAAAAAATAAACTAAAAAGGGAAATTACCTAAAATAACATAAAATAAAAAGTTACTAGACAATTACCTTAAAATTAGCACAAAAAGTAAAAAACAAAAGCAAACTATTACCTAAAAATGCAAGAAGTTACCAAACTATAAATCACCTTTTTTCCACTGTTTTAAAAACAAAAATGAAACCAATTCTTGTAAAGGCCGTCTGAACACAGCACAAGAAAACTGATGTCGATCCATGTTTCAAAGGGTAAATGTGTTGTTTTGGCCAAAATGTTTTGCGTTTTTTCTTGAAAAATGACTCAAACAATAACATGATTATCAGAGTAGTCACAGATTCATATTCAAATCCATTAATTGACTAATCCTTACAGCTCTGCAGGACTTTACTCACACAGCCGAACGTGGCACTGCAGAGCCAAGGTGCTAACGAGAAGCTTTGTGGGCAAACGTACTGATTATCACCTGAGTGTGAATGGATAGGTATGGCTGGAATGTTTTGGTTACCATTCTTCAAATTTGACGCTGGTTTCAAGGAGACACTGTTCTCCTTCACTTTGGTTCTTTTCTAAACAGTTTCAGTCCTCACACACTTTAGAACAGCAGTGTTTGGAGAAAAAAAACTCTTCATATCAAAGCTACTTAAAAGAAAATGAAAATCAGGAGAAACAAGAGGTCAAAGGTCACAAAGTTTCTTGTAAACAGTCCAGAAAATTCCCATAAACAAAAACCTGCAATTACAGCGAACCAGTATGAGTGTGTATCTGTGTTAATGTCCATGTATGTGTCTGTTTTCACTGTTTAACCCACCACTCTGCCTGCACCGACGGCTGTTTGGTCTCCGTCCCCTCCTCCTCAGCTGCTCGTTTCAGTCCATCTTCCTCCTCCTCCTCCTGCTCGGCCTCTGCGTCTGCATCCTCCGGTATCTGCTCCCACAGCCTGCTGTCGACCCACAGAGCTTCCTGCAGGCTGAGGCCGCGTCCTATGCAGGTCACCCGGCGACACAGAGGGCAGCCCACGGTGAGCAGCCCGCCGCTGGCCTGCGACATCGTCTCCAGGCACGGCTCGCAGAAGGTGTGTCTGCAGTGGAGCACGCGGGGGATCCTGTCCATCCGAGAGTAGGGGAAGAGGCAGACGCTGCACTCGCCGTCCTCACATAGAACCATGGTGGAGCTGAGTGTGACTGCAGAGGTCAGAGTTAGTGGATGATCTGTAAGTCCCAGTGAAAACTGCTCCACTGTGACGACTGATGGTGAGGACTTGTTGGAGTAGATGGTCGCTGCAGGTTCTCAGCTTGCTTCTCTCTGGTAAATAAAAATAAGTTTAGTTATCAGATGAATGAGCAGTTTATTGTCTCATTACAATCAAAATAAGGATTGCAGAGTAGGTATATATGGAGATAAAATAATGAAATAGGAAAAAGACACTGTAAAAGATGAATAATTAGATGTGCAACTTGATAAAATTAAACATTTTCACAGCAGTAATATAAAACTAAAAATAAAACACGTTCTATTTTAACTTCATTATCTCTTTTTTTAAATTTCAAGACTAAAATGATATTGTTATTTAGGCCTGAGTAAAATTAGGATGTATATTTTGAGTATAGTCTAGACGACACTGACAATAAAAAAAGAAAACTGGAGTTAAATAACACTGAAAAGGATAACAACAATACAAACACCATCCTCTACGAAAAGGGGAAAAGTTTAATAAAGGTAATAATGAAGATGTTTGTCTGTAAAGTCTACTCACAGTTCAGATGAAGCCCATGTAATAATGTTATTCCCAGAGCAGACTCAGAGCTCCTGTATTGTCCCTTTGGAGTGAACAGCACAGCCACACTGCAGTGAATGCAAAGCCGGGCTCGTCTGCCGCCTGTTAGGAGTGTCTGCTGTGTTTGTGGGGGCGGAACACAAACTGTCTTCTCAGGGCCCCAAACCCCTCACACACACACACACACACACACACACACACACACACACACTCTCTCTCTCTCTCACACACACACACACAACAGCTGGGGAAGCAGAGCAGTGGAGATGCTCTTTGTTCAGTGTTGGAGGGAGGGCAGGTGGAGAAACGGGTCCGGGAGGTTTGGCTGGGAGGGGGTGTAGGCAAATAGTGGATAATAATAGCCGCGTGCAGATAACTGCTCCTATATGCAAAACCTAAACCACGTCAATGTAAATTTGAGTGTATTAACATGACGTTGCACAGTGATACACTAACATGGTGTCCTCAAAAAGCAAGGGCTCGTCCGGGATTTGAACCCGGGACCTCTCGCACCCAAAGCGAGAATCATACCCCTAGACCAACGAGCCATACATGCGTTCAAATAATGCTAGGGATTTATTCCTAGCATTACCAGGCTAGCTGTTCATTTTATATTGTTGTTATTTGTGTTTACCATCTACACCTCCATGCCGGATAATTCCCGAGCTCTGCTCCATGCTGTATAACCCATACCACCGGCTGAGCTAAGCTAACATTAGCTACTCTAGAAACAGCACTCTATGTGGCTAACATGCTAGCTAAGGTAAGGTAACACCAACAAAGGGTGACGTTATATGCCCTCAAACAACTACAACAATACGTCTCTACACGTGTAACACAATAACCTGCTTTTGGAAACTACAATTACAGCGAGTTATGCTGAAGTGGATGTTTAAAACTACAACTAACGGTAACTGTCAACCGGTAGCATATAGCTAACGCTAGCTGTTCCGAAAGCCGTTCATACGCATTCAAAAATATGGGCTCGTCCGGGATTTGAACCCGGGACCTCTCGCACCCGAAGCGAGAATCATACCCCTAGACCAACGAGCCACGTGTTCTTGGAGGCAGACGCCACACAATTTATTGACGGCATTAACGGTTGAGCACAACATCTTCCTTTTCTTGGGTGTATCGATGGTTATGTAGATTAGACTAATTATTTGAAATCCCTTCGCAGTTGGCGCAGACTTTATAAATACAGGTTGGAAATAAGCTTTATTACAGTGTGCGGGATGTAAAAAGACTGAGCTGCAGCGTCTTGTAACGTTTAAGCGCTAAATACTTGTCCTGAAAATACTATTAAGTGTTATTACAACAGCTGAGCGGTATCAAAGTAACTGTAGCGTAACGTTACCTGAATGTAGTTTAGTTTCCATCTGACCCGATACTTTGGACGTACAACACAGCGTGATGACGTCGCACATTGTGGGCGGAGTTACCGCCTAACATCAGGAAATCCATTGTACGAAGTTAACGAAGTAAACAAAAGTAGTAGTGAAATTAGCTAACGTTAGCTCATTGTGTTTGCTAACCATGTTAGAAACTTTGGTAACGTGTTCCCTGCACTCAAACCAAACTAAATCAACGTAACGGTATTTCACGAAACTTCACTGGCATCGCTGCAATTAAGTTTGTTCGTGGTTAGCTTGTAACGGTAATGCTGTCACAGGTTGCTAGGTTAGCTAAAGCTAAGTTTAAGCTAAGTTTTTTAAGTTAACAGACCCGAATATTGTCACGTTCATCCAGATGGAGGCTTCTTTGGGATCCCTGCAGAATCCTGACCTCAGGTAACGTAACATGTGGCTAAAGCAGGTGGAAAGCTAATCTGAGCTGAATATCACAGGCAACCAGAGATGATCTTGCTAATGTGGTATTTTAATGTATCTGTATTCCAGCTCTGTCCTGTCATCATGTGAGCCAGAGCTTCAGGAGCTGATGAGACAGATTGACATCATGATCAGTCATCAGAAGAGGGAGTGGGAGGCTCAGATTCAGGCCATGGAGCTAAGGATGAAGAGTGGGGAAGAGGAGCTGTTGGCCTCCAGGAATCTCATTGAACGGAGGGACCTGGAGGTGCAGTAGCAGATCCTAATATTTTCTTTAGTTACAGCATGAGGAATATGACTAGAACATTTAACCTCTTTGGTAACAGAGAGATGGAAATACACTGACAGTCTTTCACAATCAATCATATTTTGGAATATAGTGTTTTGCTGTATTGCAGCATGACTGGTTTCACTATTTTACTGCTTGCCACATGTGTTACTACATTTTAGGGATGCATGATATTGGATTTTTTGCTGATATACCATATGTCGTTACATAACAACTCATTTGGCTGATAACCAATACCATATATGTAGATGTAGTACTTTTACTTCATTGTCTTATTTATATGCATTTATAAAGAACATTTACTTCTTTATAAAGCCCGAAGGAAAATAATAATTCACAACCTTTTATTTTCTAAGAGTCTTGTTTTACTTTGTAGCGGTTTAAGAAATTTGTTAAACAGATGTAAAAACTTGTTTTTAAAGCCCCGATGAAGACCTGCAGTGGTTGAAACATGCTGGGTCTTTTAATGATTTAGCCACTACCATAAAAGGCTTTTAATAGTGCTTGGATTGCGTTTCTCTGTATCCTGTTTTTTCCCGTTTTCTTGACCCGACACAAGGTTCTGATGTACGTTTTATTTCACAGAGCATATATATATATATATATATATATATTGGTTTGACATATCAGCAGAAACTGGCGTGTTGGCAGATTCCGATATTTCATTTTAAAGCCAATACTGGCCGATACCGATGATGTGCCGATATCATCATGCATCCCTACTAAATCCTGTTATGTATGATGTTGATGTTTTCCCCACATTTTTACACCACCACTGTCATCACCTCTGATCACAGGTCGGATTGCTCTGCAAGCAGCTTGAAGAAGTCCAGTCTGGTCGACAAGAGTTAGTCACCAAGTACGAGCAGCAGCTGCAGAAAGTCCGGGAAGAAGTGAGACAAGTTTCAGTTACATAATTAAAAACACTCAGTCAAACAGCCACTCGTTGAACTGATTACTTTGTCTTCTCGTATATAGGTTGTCTGCGAGTGTGCAGTCTTATCTTTTGTGTTTCTCTGTGGTTATATTTTTCTTTATCATCTAATATATTAAGATGTACCTGGTGAGTGCCTTCGTCAAGCCCCTCTGAGTGTTTTTTTAAGCCTCTACATCACATCCCTGTATTTTTAATGTATATAATCATTTGTATTTTTTGGCATATGTGTAAACAAATCAGTGAAACTAAACTAAAATAGTCCACTCACCCATCCAGTCTTACGCCTTCCACGGACTGTATCACTCTTAATACCACGTCACCTGATTCTGCCAATACATTTATGAGTTTTGTCCTCTTAAGTAAACACTTAAATCTCAGAGAACATCCAAGATAACCATGACCTTTTTGCCCAAACCCTGATAGCTTCCAACCTTGACGCTTCAACGTGATGAGTAATAGCCAATCCCAGCATGTGGTGGGATCCATAATAACGTGTCGCACAGATGGGTTTAAGTAGCTGAATAGCTGCAGTGTGACTGCTCTCACTCAGGTGCAACTAAAAGAAACCCCTCTGTTTTCATTCCTTTAAGGGTCACTGTAACAATAATAATATAACTTGTGTCATACCATGAAAATTATTGCACCATAACAATCTCATACTGTTGCAACCCTACTGTATTTCTTGTTAACCTTTTTAGATTATCAAAATGCCAGTCAAAGAAATCACTCCTAAAGCAACTTAATCAGTTTCTATGTTTACAGATTGATCAATCTTAGATCTTACTCAGCTTCCCTCACACAGGCATCTAATATTGATGACTGAGAAGTCTAAAGACAAAATGTCCCTTAATCTGTCCTCATATGTATTTGACAGTAACACTTTCGAGACCTCTGATTAAAACTTGAATTGGAGAATCCTCTCTCACTAACATTTTTTCTTGCAGTTGGATAAATTAAAGAGGAGTTATCACAAGCTTCAGCGCAAACACCTCAAAGAGACCAGTGGAGGAGCGAATCCTAAAGAGGCAGACCGTTCAGAGGTGATGCGACTCAATGAAAAGATGGAGGTAGAACAAATCGTACAAAATCATTCATTCATTTCTATCCAGTACCTGACATCATCACTTTCAGATGGTCACTTACTGCCACCTCCTGGTTGTGTGGAGTATAATCATCCTTGTCTCTGCAGGAATATCACCTTCGCTCTGCAGAGTGGGAACAGCAGCGCATCCACTACCAAAAACAACTGACAGCACTGGAGGTGCAAAACAAGAGCCTGACTGATGAGCTCACACACATGAAGGTAAAAGCTAATTAATAACTGTAACAGGTGATGTCCTGTCAGACAGAGGCAGGTTATTGTTCACACATATTTTTATGTTGTTTTATTTCCAGGCTCAGTCAGCATCGTGGCAAAAGGAGAGGGAGCACAGGGAATGCTGCGCACAGGTGCAGCATCTGCGTGCTCAGCTGGAGAAGGCTCAGGGCAGCATGCACTCACAGGAGCTTGAACTGGAACGCCTCCGACCGCTTGAGATGTGGCTGGGACAGTACCAGAGGGAGAAGCAGGTTAGCAGAATGGTACGAACGTATACAGGCAGTGGCAGAATAAAGACCGAGACAAACCTAAAGACTAACTCGGGCAGCACACAAGTGGCAACATCGGTCACCGATATCTGGATCTGAAATAAGATAAGAATTTTTGAGATAAGAATTTCTACATATCACACACTATATGATTTTTATCTGCCAACTGTCAACACCAGCTGACCCAGACTGAAATAGACCTGCTCCTAATTGGTCCCATAGACAAAGGAAATGTTTTGAGAATTTCTTCTCAGGATTAGAGTGACCGAAATTATCACAGTAATCCGTATTATCGTGGTATTGTTAAAATGTGCTGAATATGTTTGCAAAGTTGTGATACACCCTCTCGAAAACCACAAATAAAATTAGCAACAGATTTTGTTTGCATAAACATAAAAATAATAACATAGTCAACATATTATGCAAAGATATGAAAACCGTATCATCCCTAGTCCCATCAGTCATCACTCTCAAATCATATTCAGAATTAGCTTATTTGTCGTAATGTGTGTCCCTGCTTTAAGGTGATCATCATTGGCCCCTAGGCCCTTTAACATTGAGCTTTTGTAACAGTGGATCTGTGCTGCAGTGTCGGAGATTAAAGTTTAATTTTGTCAGCCGAGGATCCATGATGTTTCCACAGGTCCTCTCAGAGGAAAGAGAGGAGCTCCACGCCACACTGGACCCCCAGGATACATTTATGCGAAGAGCCAGCCTCGAACACCAAAGACTTCGTAATGAAGCTGCCAGACTCAACCAGGCGCTGCAAGCCAAAGATCAAGTCATTCGGTGGGTGGATCCCCACCTGTATGCTTTCAGTCATCATGTTGTGATGTAGTACATTACGAGTCCACCAGAGGGCAGTCTAGACTCATACTAAGGGAGGATGTGCTGTTGAGTAGCTGCAGCACAGTGAGTTTAATGCTTGTGTGCTGTATGAGAAGAGTTTTTATAGAAGTCAATAAAGCACAGCTCTGTTGTTTCCTCAGCTCTCTGGAGGACTGTCTGGCAGCTCAGGGCTGTGCTGGTGTGGAAACTCTCCGACAAGATTTGGAGAAAACTGCGACCAAGCTTCACTGCGCCCAGTCATGTGAGGCTCATCTCAAGGCTGAACTGGCTAAGATGAGAAAGGTCAGAAACCTTCTCTGACTGGTGATGCAGCGAGAGGTTTTTTGACATACATACTGTAATGTGAGCAAAGCACACTCAGGTAACATCCGTACTGTTATATCTGGATTTATTCTCCAGCTCAGAGAAGAGCTTCAAAGGGCCAAGCAGACCCACAGTGGTGAGGTAGAGGGAATGAGGACGGAGGTGTCGAAGCTGACCGCTGAGCTGCACCAACGAGACGTCACCATCGCCACACTGAAAGGTTCCTCGTCCAGCATCAAGCAGCAGCAGCGTGGTGAGGTGGAGCGAGCAGAGCAGAAGGTCGCGGAGCTTAAAGTAAGAAAGATGAACAGGTGTAGCCTGTGACATCATAGTTTTTTTAATGGAAATTTGTCAAAATCAGGTGGAATGTGTAACATGATCGATGGCTTTTTGTCACTCAGATATACGTGTGTGTTTGTTACGTATTTTTCTGACATGACAGGAGTGGTCCAGAAAGAGCCACAATGCTCCCACAGTCTTTGATATTTGATGCACAAGAGGGAGCAGAGAGAGTGAGGATGAAAAAATGACTTAAGTGTCAATGAGAGAAATACACAAATACATAAATAAATAAAAGAATAAATATGTGCTGAAGTACATACAGAAATAAGGAATACCCTCCCAGTCCTCTCATTGTGAATCATTGAGTTCCACATCAAGTTTATACGTCTGTCAGTTCATTATATTACCTTTATTTTATTTTTAGGCTTTTTTAATAATGTCCAACACTGCACAAGCATTGAAGACATAAACATTAAGATGAGACCCTTGTCAATTTCTGTTTGCTCTCATGCTCACATAAATCTTAAGCTGGATATGACACACTCATACATCTTATCTTACATATCATCCCTGTCAAACATCAGTATGTTGGCATTAATCCAGTGAATAGCTTTGCATTTTCTTGGTATCATCCAAGGGGGTTAAGGAAAACCACACCATCAGGCTGGAGCCCGTGCATCTTCTCAGAGGTTTAAACCACATTGTTCTTCTTCTCTGACTCTCTCAGGTGACTCAGGCTCAGCTGGAGACTCTACAAACTGAGAACCAGCATCTGAAGGCTCTGCTGCAGAGGCTGGAGTCTCAGTCACCAAAGGTTTGTCTGCGGCCTTTGACACAGTCGTTATGTAGTCATTACACATTTTACAAACAGGATTCTTTTCCTAATTTGCAGGAGACCACCACCCGCTACGAAGGGCAGATCCACAGCCTCTTCAAACAGCTGCACACCCTGTCCCATTCCTCTGGAGAGCACCCCTGTAGCCAGGCCCAAGACAGCAGGCCTCACTCGGCAGCATCCTCCTCCTCCTCCTCTAGTAGCACAAGACTCACCAGGAGGAACTCAGTGCCAAAGCTTAGTTCAAATGACTCTCCTGCTGAGGGACAAAGCTCCGGCTCTGAAGCCTCTCTGGCCTCAGCGTCTGCAGAAAGAATCACACCCTCTTCCTCTCCTTCTCCTCCAGTGGTGAGGCTCATCACAAATAATAATTCACAGTTGTAGTAAAGGCAATGTTCTGTCCTCTTTTTAGCAAGGAATCTCATAGTTGTGTGTTTTTCTCCCTCCCCTCCAGGAGCCTCCATCAGTGTCTCCCACAAACCGTACAGTCTCTCGTTTCCTGGAGGAAGAGAACTTTCGGATGAAAGAGCTGCTCCAGAAACTTGACATCCACATCCACGGTATGAGCGAGAACAACGCCAAGACAGTTTCCAAGTACCAGCCAAGTGGCTCAGGGCCTGAGTCTGCCCAGGCTGCAGCACAGAATGGTTAGTGATGGAGTAAGGTCGAATAAATCAGGAAATATAAAAGTGCCTCGAACTGCAGTGCCGAAGACTACGTCCTGTACTGAATTAAACTGCACGCGGTGGAGGATTTATGGGGTATTTGCTGTGAGCCTCACTCGACTGAACTTTAGAGACATCTATTCTTATTGTGACACAGTTTGCACAGTTCTTTCTCAGAGCTTTGAGCTCTCCCAAGTGTTCATAAGAACTGTCAAACGGAGCGATTGTAATTCAGAAATTCCAGTGAGCTCTCAGGCTGCTCAGAGCTGTGGCCTCACACAGCCTGGCCCGCTCCGTCCCCACAGTGGAGGCCGTGTTGTATGAGGTGACACATATGACACAGGATTAGTCTTGTGCAGCTGATTAGCTCAGATTGTTGCCTGCAATTTTTTCCTCATTCTGTTTATCATGTATTTATTTTATCTGTGCGGTGGCAGAAGCTGAAACCAAGTGTTTCAGCTTTTCTGTGTTTTCACTGAACCTTATCTTAAAGAACGAGCGCCAACAAAGGCTGACTGATTAAACGCTTTGCATCACATCACGTCACGTGTCGAGACCTGCATTCAAACGCACCGCAAAGATGACAGCTGACAAGCATCGTGTGCACAATCTGTGCCTCCAGTAGTCTGTGTTTGCAACCTGAAAGACAAACAAACTAGAATACCATTTCACGACGCAATGAACCTGATGAAAAGGTCTCATTATACACTGGAAATGGGAAAGGAGAACATGTCTGACCAAAGGTAATCTCTATAAACAGATTTATGCACCAGTCACATTTGAATGGCAAATAAACAGTGCCTGCGGAGAGGTGGAACACAGTTTCTGAAATACAGTCGTCTGGCGATGATTCGGCTTTATGTTAGCTTTTTATTAGCTTTTATCTGCATTCATATGCAGATATCTTTTTATGGAGGTAAATCAAAACAACTGGCGCACAGAAGAGGACATCTTGGCCCAGGAATCAACTGGCTACACCAAATCTCCTGATATATTTGCCCTTGCCCCCAGAGGCTCTATAGATGTCAGATGATGGCCAGTGGGTTCTGAGATTGGCCTTGTTAGCTTTAGGGCTGACAGTTGATTTCATCATGAATTAAACTGCCAGCTGTTTTTATAGATTTGCTCATTAATTGTTAGGTCTCTAAAAAACATCAGAAAACATTTAAAAATGTCTGCTACAGTTTTAAAGAGCCCAAAGTGACATATGTAGATGTCTTGTTTTGGCTGATCAGTCGTCTAAAAAGCAGATCAGTACACTTCAATTTCACACAAGCAAAAGTTTAAAATCTTTACAGCTGAGAAGCTGGGACTCTTAATTTCAGCATGTTTGCTTCTAAAGACTATCCAAATAGTTTGATTTCCTGCTGCTGTGCTAATCAAATAATCGTTACAGCTGTGGTCAGCTTGTAATCTTGTGGTAAAGACCAGAAAGTAGAGACACGGAAAGAGAAGAAAACTTCACTTAACGTGTGAATTTAATTTCAGAGACTGACTCTATCAGCAATTCAGTGTCAAGGATATAACACCGAAACTAGAGGATGTGATGGTCAGCAACAGAAACTCAACAACAGCTCAGCTGAGCTTGGCGTGTGAAGCTCTAAGGTGTTGACAGCTCGTAATGTCTTTAAATTTTCATTAGTTTTGCCAAATTGTTTTAGGAAGTTGTTGCCATATCTGAAATAGTTTAACTGTAGAGAAGCCAGATGTTTGGGCCCTTTAACCCAAGACATATTATATAATGCTGCATTCCATTCAAGCTTAGACGACATCTGACCTCCGTGTGTTTCCTGCCGGGAATATGTCTGATTGCCTGAACATTGATGATTTCTATTTAAAGGCCCACATGCACGAAATTGACTTCAGAGAACTAGTGGCGACAAAGGCTGACTGCTGCATCACCTAATGTCACCTGTGTCTCGCCCAAATGTTGCACTTAAACACAGTGCAAAAACGACAGCCAACGGCCAACCAGCATGTACGTTCTGAGCCTGTGAGAGGAAATAACTCTCAATACCAGCAGGCAACGGTGGTCTGTGTTTGTCATTTAAAAAGGGAAGCCGGAAGACCAACAGGACGAACTAAAGACGCTGATGTAACACGTTGGTTTCCATCTCACTCCCTCTTGACTGTTTGCTTTCCTCACTTTTGTTTAGCTTCTCATGCACTGAGCTGAGCTGCCAGTCAGAGTCATTCGCCACCACCGATTCAGCATGCTCAGCTGACTCAAAAGCCATTGATAAGGTGTGGCTAGTGCCAACGGTGCACAAGACACCACAAGGCAAGCAGACGCTCACTGAAGGCCCAGCATTGACAGACAGCCGACGTTTGGCTTGGTGTGTCAGGGCCCTGAGCTGATATGAACATTTTGTGAGTAGGACATGTTGTCTCAGGAAGTATAGGTTTTATTATCAGACCTTGGAGGAAACTGCTTCTAATGCATTTAAATTGGCCTTAAATTGTTGAACGTTCATAGCGTTTTCTGTCACATTCGTGTGATCTCACATAACAGACTTTCTGGTTGCTGAATTCCACCTGGATTACTCGTTGGAACTCTGACATTAAGAGGAGTCGCTTTGCACTTTTCCTCATACCGCGCTGCATGTCCCAATTTCTCAAGTTGCCTGGAATGCAGCGTTATTACTTTGCATTTACATCCAGAGAAAAGAATGTTGCTGCGAGCCAAAGGAGTGTCCGTCCTCCCCGCACGTCTGTCATAACTGGGAAAATACCACATATGTACATGTCTGTCCAAGACTTCCCAGACAGTAGGGAGGGAGAGGAGGCAGCTTATACTGTCGCTCTCCTCATTTTCCCCAGTTGCTGGTGTCAAACCCCCCAGCACCAGCACCAGCACCAGCACCACCAGCACCAGCACCACCACCCACCCTGCAGAGGCCCACTGGCTAGTCAAGTGCAGGAATGTGAGCACCATGCCAATGCTGTCATGAACCTTCCCCTGCGGCCTGCTTTGTCCTCATCATTAGAAAGCTGATGGAATGTTAATATCAACCATGTGGGGCGCTCAACCTCACAAACACTGAAAGGCCGGGGGGGGATAGTTATATTTTACTGCTGCCCTAATGAAGAACACACCGATCGAATGGAAATAAAGTGGAAAAATGTGAAGAAATATGTGTTTGCTGTGTTTTTGCTGTCACACTGTTTCAATAACAACACAGGAGTTCTGCTCAGCTGTGTCCGAGTCCAGTGACTTCTCACTTTGGTATTTGGTAGCCTGTGTTACGCGCACTGTAAGCCCCAACAAACAGCACTGAGGAATTTGGCAAGGCAGGCATTCCTCTGGCTCTCTCCGGAGGGAGGTGAAAAGGTTTTTATATGTGGAGATTCTTTGAAGGGGCCTAGTAAAAGGGAGGAGGACTGAGGCAATTTGGAGTCCAGGGAGAGTTCTGCCTTATTTACGTAATGATTCACAGGAAAAATTCTCTTAAGGCTGCGAGATGATTGAGTAATTGCTAATTTGATGAGTTTAATGAATTGAATTGCCCGCATTAGGTTCTTAACTCTATCAGGACAAATGTTATGAGTGCAATTACTGGTATGATGCAAACAGAAGACATCATCCCTCTAAAGGAATTCTCCTGGTTATTTGTTTATCATTAATCATAATTTGCTTCTAACGATTACATTGTCCAGCAATTTACTTTGCCCTTCCACAAACTTGGCTCACTTGCAAGAAGCATAATAATAATAATAAGCAATGGTCGAAATTCATGCTGCAGAGGCCAAAATATTCTAACTTCAGTCTCAAGTGCTGATCAAAGAGAGACTTGTGATCACTAAAATTAGGTAGGGAACAAAGTGAATATATCAGCAGTGGTTATCAGCCAAATAAGTTGTTATATGTCAGCATATAGGATATTAGCAAAAAATCCAATATCGTGCATCCCTCCTGATTACATCATCGAGGCCACTTACTTGGTTTTTCCAGACCTTTCAGTTGCACCTTCTGGCCTTCCTCAGCAGGTGGAGTTTACTCAGAAAGGGTTAAGGTCATTCAGTAAGTCTACTGAGCAATTACATTCAGTGAGGAGTGCGAGAGATGTAGTTAAAAACTTTGGAAAACCTGAGTAAGTGGACCCTTATTTTTTATTTTGGTCAAAATGACCATTTTTATTTCATTATTTATTATTTCATTTTTATTTTTATTTTTATTTTTATTTTCCATGTTGAAGATCCCCTTGGGACATGTTTCAGTCTGCCTCAAATAATAATTTATGTCTGATGTCATTTGTCAGAAAATTAAAAAAAAAATTAAAAGAAAAGAAAAAAATATATTTAAAAAATGCATCTCCTCTAAGGAGGATGAAAAATGTCAGATTAATTAATCAAAAATAAATAAGTGTATAAAAAGTACAGGAATAAATAAATATGGAAATAAATCAATACATGTACAAGTATATAATAGTAATTAATAAATACATAAAAAAATAAACTAACTGAATAAATAAATAAATGTTGAAAGCAAAATGGAAATGAATAGATAAATACATAAATTAAAAAAATTGACAAGCAGGACGTATAAAATTGCTATTGAATATCTCTTATTTTTACATTTTTGTACAGCTACATTTTTTTATTTCCGTATTTCTGTGTATGTTTGTAAGGCAACCTCTGCGTTTATTTCTTTATGCATTTTTTATTTATTTCAGAATGTATTTGTTTATGATTTCATGTTTTTTTCTATCTTTATTTGTGTACTCTCATCCTCCACACTACTCCCTCTCACTAAATTATCCTTAGAAATCTATAAACGTGGAAATATGTTCCATTTCGAAACTTAAACAGTTCGATTAAAGAGGCTTCAAGTTTCCACATCACACTTGTGTAAGTTTCATATTGGACCACGTTTAGCTTTCAAGCTAGTTGTAGATGTTAGAAAATCATTTCTGCACAGAAACATCTTCAACTCAGACTTAAGGTGATCACAGAGAATGTTTCCCCCTCAGGCAGATGAATGTGACAACAGCCTTTTAGTGTCAAACTCTGCATGTACGTCATTCAGCACAGTGAAGCTGAAGGTAAATATAGTTAATAAATCTTCTATTTAAACCATTCCACTAACCCAGCTTTGTCTTCATGCTTAAACATTTTACCCTTTACTTCAGGAACTCTGAGACACTCTTGTCTTGTACTGTTTCTCTTGCTTTACCACAAACAAGCAGTAGGGGGAGCAATTTAAATGCTCTGTTGTCTCGTCGTGGTCAGCAGTGATGAATCTGCCAAGTCAGATACTCCTCAATCAACCCGTAATACAGCAGCTTGTGTCTGTATTAAATGCTTGAAAGATTCATCTTCCACGTTCCCATCATAAATCAGTAATCTCTCAAGTTCTGAATCACAAACCAGACATCATGAAGCCAAGTTATCAAATGCACAAGTAAATCCGACCAACTTGGTGAATACTTGGTGGGAAAATCGTTTCACATTATCAACCCATCTTGTTGGAGATATCTGAGGTATTTGTTTGAGGAATGTCTCTTATCTGTGAGATCGTAACTTGTCATGGGAATAAAGATTGAAGAATCAGCGGAGATTGTTTGTGAAGAGGGCTGACTTATCTCTGCAGGGTGGCTGACAGGCGATGCAGGTTGGTGGGGATTTCTTGAACCTGGAGATTAGTGAGCTGGGGAAAAGAAGAATATCTGATTCATTAAAACCAGTTTCAACAACATGTTTTTTAACACAGTTTGTTTGTCTGCAAAAAAAATGTTGCCCCAGAGTTGCCCAAAAAGTGGGAAATGTCCCTTCAGAATGTTGCACTTCTTCTCCACTCACAGGTTGTTGCACCTTGACGGAAGTGATAAACGTGTCTTTATATGAATTGCTGAACTTCCTTCACAAGATTAGATGCCTTTTCCCAGAATTGTTGCAGCCTGCATGCATTCTTTGTTGCACATTCCACGGCGGGGCCTCAGAGAAACATGCCTGTCGTGCTTCGCGTGTGTCCATGTCCCACTTCCAGCTCCAGCCATGTCCCGTCGATTGGGGACATCTCATTGTTCTTGAGGGAGTGGGAGTGCAGGTTGTGGCGGGACTCGCCTCGTGCATTTGGGACTCAGGACGTTCGCTGCAGGACACTTGGAATGCTGCGGAGACAGACAGAGGGGCGCGTTCTTATCAGCCCGCTCGGTGCTCTGTGCCAGAGGAACTGTGCCAGAGAGGTCAAGAGGAAAAGACTCATTCCTCTAATACACAATGAGTGCGTGCAATGCACACTAGCGTCCCACTTACAGTATGTTTGTTTGCATACTGTGGTGTGTAAACAGTGGTGGAAGATGTATGGAGATCTTTACGCAACAGGCGGAAAACCATAACTTGAAAACACTGATGAAGTGAAGGTGTTTGAGGTTTTGTTATTGCACAAAGACATTCAGATGATTCAAATGTAAAACAGAGGAAATGGTGGAGTTGGATGCAGGGGCCTGTAGGTGTAGGTTATAGCAGCAGATGGCTGGCAGAGGCTGCTGGCTTTCCACCAAAAGTTGCAGGTGGTGCTGAATGGTGACAGCTGCATTTTAAAGGCTGGTTGTTGAAAGCTGCAGGCAGAGACTGTAGGTGGAGGCAGGGGCCAAACATTAGGATGAGGCTGGAGCTGGGGCAGAGACCAAAGATTAAAGATATACCATGCAGGGTTTTCCTTAAAAGACAATGTATAGACTCACACAGAAGTAAACCCTCTCAATTATCAGTATTTTCTTATTGCCTTCTTATTCGCGGTGCTTGAGACGTTTATGGGCATGTACACTCACAGTGCTCAGAGCGACCAGGTGCCAGACCGTAAGCAGGAGGCATTCAAGAGATACAGTGCAATAAAAACATAAGTGGTGCAGTGGTTAGCATTGTCACCTCACAGCAAGAGGGTTCCTTGTTCGAACCTGGGATTGGGGAAACCTGGGACTGGACACCAGGCGCTGGGGACAAACTGCTGTAAGATACAGACCTGAGCTGGCTGACTGATCTGCATGCTGGGACCATGCCTACAGGTTTTGGTGGAAGTTTCAGGGGCTGGCTGTAGGAAGCTGCAGGTGGACACAGAGCAGTTTCAGCTGGCAGGAAATAGCTCCAGGTTTCTGTTGACACTAGGTGCTGAAAACTGTTAGTAGAATTTGATGTGTCTGTTTCTCAGAGGCTTTAGGTGGAGGCTGGAAGCTCCAGGGGGACTGCAGACCTTGTCTTGGACCCATACCTGTCAAGTTTTGGATTTGAAAATAAGGGAAATTTTTTGGTGCCCACCGCGAGAACCTCGCAACAACTGCCACCCAGGCTACTGCAGGTGGCAGTTCTCGCAAGGCTAGTGACAGAGTTCAGTTTGGAGAGGCAGAGTAATGTTTTTTTTTCTTTTTAATTATATTATAATACGGGAGATTTACGGGAAAATACTAATACGGGAGGACGGCGGGAAAGAGGGGTAAAATACGGTAGTTTCCCGGCCAAAACGGGAGACTTGACAGGTATGAGTGGGAGCATTATTTGATAGGATGTTATTGGACTATCAAAATATGCTACCCCATGAAATATTGAAAATGACATGTCTAAATATGCTGCCATTAATCCTGCAGTGGCAGTGAGGTGATTAGTAGTCTTACATGAACGCATTGAGTAGTGGGAGCATTATTTGATAGGGTGGTATTGGACTATCAAAATATGCTTGCATAAGCCGTTTTTAAACAGAGATCATGCTACAGAGTCTCTTCTTTAAGCTACCTTTGCTTTTTTTATACAGAACCAAACAACCCCAGCATGATACTGCTCCATTTTGTGATTTAAAACAACAACAATGGCATAATATGACAATCATTTACCATCCTTGTTGTACTGCGGCCGATCTTGTCTTCTGCTTGAAGTGTAAGAAGCTCCCGAAAATCATCTCCGCGGTTTGCGGACATTTTCGGTTGCTGTTCTTCTTCTTTGAGTTAGCTGCTAACTGCTTCTAGCAGGGGGGTAGGTGCGGCAGGACAAGAACGAAAGTTAAGGCAGCTGAAGTTGGAGTAGGGTGAGTGGGAGGGGTGGTGCATGCATGGGTCCAGGAAACACTGACTTTCACCTGTGAGAGCGGTGCTGGAGCAGTGCAAGATTATAAAGCCAAACCCTGTTCTTTTTTCCTAAACCCAACCACGTGTGTTAGTTACAGGAGAAAAAAACCCGTCAATTTGCGTTGTTGTACTGACGTAGTGCGTTTATTTTGAAAGAGACTGTATGTAAAAGGTAAATTTCTTGAAAGAAGACAATGAATGTAACAGGCGTACCGTGACACGGCGTCCCAGAACAGCAACAATGGTACCTTTCACGTCATACCTGGACGTGGAAGGTCCATGACCAAACGTCAATATGCGATGAGGTCGGAGTGAGAATGTGTCGGTTCTTGTTGGTGCAAGAAGCTGCAGGTGGATGCTGGACTTGAGTGGCTGGATGTCGGAGTCTTGTTTCCCCTACAGTGTATTAATGCTTTAATATTTCTGTGACTGTGCACGTGGGGGATAATGGTTGATGAGATGGAGGGTACATTAGCTTCTTATGATAGCAGGATCCAAACCAGTGTTTTTAATTCTTACACTGAGGCAGCCCTTTTGTTCACAGTATGATCCTGGATTGTGAGCTTGTCCTTTTAATGAAATGGAATAAAGGTTAAATTCCCTCCCCAGAGCCGCAGCTTCAGTCCCAGATAATATAAATTCTTGGAAAAATGGAGCATCGTCTTGTTGATATTAGGCCCAGTCAGAGGAGGAATTCTTTCATGCACTTTGATGTCGGGTTTCCGTTATGTAAAAACTATTTAGAGCATTCCTTGTTCATTCATGGCTAATGAGGGCATCCATTTGGATCGCCTCGTGTAATTAGTTTTCACATTTCCCCTGCAACCACAAACATCCCGGGCTAGCCTCATTTTCTCTCCCTCTCTGTCTTATGCAGTGACATACACAAGTTTGATCAAGTGTGACCATTGTGCAGTGTTTTGTGCTGCAGGTGTGAGTTGTGACATAATATTGAATACTGAATATTGAAACACATAAATTGGATTTACCAGGTTCTTACACATCTGTCACATCCCAAATGAAAAATATTATTTGGGATGAATATTTGGGCGCCACTCAGTCTGAGAGAGTTGTGATATGTTTGATACGTCTGTGCCTGAAAAAGATCCTCCAGGGAAAATCAGGCGAAAAAACAATGCGCAACAACTGCTGAGAATCTACGCCACACAAGCATCCTGGGATACGCTGATAAATTGGTGAGGTGAAGAGTCAGTTTACATTCCTTCATTCGTAGTGGCATAAACAGCTGAACATGTTTTGATTTGTAAGTCTTTTTAAGAGAAATGCCTGAGGAAGTGACGCCCTTCCTTATTTCTACTTTCTAAAACCTCCTTATCTTTCCATGATACAGTGGAAATGTCAAGAGTAAATCTTGTGCAGATAAAATCTGAAATTATCCTCATGCTTTGCCGTTCAATAGATTAGACCAATTTTGTGTTCTTAGTGGATCTTACAGAGATTACACACTAGTTGGGTCTTGGTTTATGCTGTCTGACACACGGCCAGATCAGTGTTTCTCAACACAGGGGTTAAAGGGATAGTCCTGATTTTTATTTTTATTTAAAGTGGGCTTGAATAAAGTATTTATCGTTTTATTACCTACAGCAGATGTCAGTCAGCAGGCCCAGCCCAGCCACCCCATGGAGGAAACTCATTTCGGCCCCTTGTATCTGCGACCTCCTTCTTTTGTCACAGCACCAGCATCACGGCGTCTGCTGTGATGTTCACAAACAGAATTAGAAACAAAGAATATCATTAACGCAAAAATACCCTGAAATATCGTGATATTATTTTAGGGCCATATCGCCCACCCCTACTTCAGGGGGCATTCCACTTAATATATCTGAATGAGCTACATATCAATTCTGTTTTTATGCACAAATTGAAAACGTGCATTAGAATAAGTGAAATGAATTGTACTTTCGATCTCTTTAAGTATCTAAAAACCAGTACCCATCACTGGTTGGGTGAATTGCTTGTATGTGACGAGGGATCATCAGTGGATATTTTGTCTCCTAAATTAGCATGTCAACATATTCTGCCAAAATCAAAAATGATTTCAGTATTTCTTTATTTTTTTGCTTTGCTTTGCTTGTTCAAATGTCTTAGCTTTGTTACCAGGAGCTGCTGTTTTACTGTGGTAGGTTAATGTGTTTGATAGCAGATGGTGTAAGAATGTGTACGCTCTTGTGTCTTAAGAGGAAGCCTTTTCACACTTGATTATCAGGCAGCTGTTGTCACTTGGCAGTTGGGTGGGCGCAGATAACAACAGTGTTATCAAGATTATTGTCACTCAGAAATGGGTGTCTTTATCTGTCCTTTCCAAGAACACCCAGTTCCCACTGAGGTATGCAGGAAATCACAACACTGTGCCCAACCCTATACCACTATACCACTCACTAATCCTCTTATGTAATGTTTCCCACTCCACCTTCCCACAGTTGAAACTTCACATTTAATGACAAAGTAGTGGGCTTCAAGTAATGTACAGCAGCTTGAGGTTGCATATTTGTAATACCACTGTCTTATCTGGAATCTCTAGAGCCAATTTAAATGCCTTCTCAGTTGGACTAAAACATTACAGACTCTTAACGGCTTCCCCTCCTTTCATGCTTGAGTCAACGTTGCTGCTTCTGTGTGTTTAAGTCTTTAATTACGTGAGCCATAAAATTGTCAGTGTTGTTGGAGATCACAGGGAAAATTGTCGTCACCTGTGGCGATCACTCTGCGGGGTGACTGCGTTGTAAATCAACAGGCTCTCGCGGCCGCTCATTCAGCAAATCTGAAAGACACTTTTAACCGGGTGGATTCTAAATGCACATTTGCAGTGGTACGCAGATGAAATGCCTCGGTCAGACTCTGTGAGTTTGACTTATTTAGAAGAAGCTTTACAACGTGCAAAGAGAGGCCAAGAATGTGAGGCATCCATTCATTACGCAAACAGGATTTGAGTTGTGATGTGTGATTGTTGGAGGTGTTTAAAGTTGTTAACTGTTTATATGATTTATCTCATGATGGTGTGCACATTGTCGTCTGCATAATACACAAAGGGTTTTGAGGGATTATCTATTTATTTACACAAGCTTTTTTAATCAACTGCAGAAGAAGAAGTCAAAGAGATTGCCCTAAAAATGTAACTTAACCATGAGCCCCTTTGACACTGCCTTTTCAAGGCAGGAATGTTGCACTGTTATTCGGCCTCACTGTCTTATGTACAAACACAGGATGGAGGGTGGAGTTGTTCCACCTTTAAGTTGGCAGTGGAGGTAGTAAGGTCTCATTTACACCGCAAACAATGCGTTCAAGTAGCGCTCGCGAATGGTCACTGTTTACTCACGTTTTCATTTCGGAGAGCATGTTAACAGGATAGAGCATTCACACCGCATCTGTTCTATGCGCTGATTTCGCGGGCAAGCTCGAAAATAAAAGACGCTGATTTTTTGCACGAGTCACAAGCGAATGGTCGCGGTATTCAACAAAAAGCACAAGTTTTTTGTGACCTCTCTTGGCCACCGTAGACTCTCCCCTTGACCAAGCGAGACCTGAAAGACACATGTTTCATGTGCTTACCCATGTGTAGTGCTGAATATTAATTCTCCAAGCATTGGGATAATCATTGCCGCGTGAACCTCTCCACCCTGGGCTTCGGGTCCAAATTCACTTCTTCTTCTTTGGGGTTAATTGGAGATTTGCTAACATGGTGCACTACCGCCACCAACTGTATGGGTATGGTTTGTATTTTGACAGGACAGCAGCAGCCACTGCGCGACACGTCTGTTCGGTTTTGGTGTGAATACACATGTGCTGCCGCTTCGCTTGTGGACCGCTTCACGAGCGCTACACGGACGCATTGCTTGGTGTAAATGAGGCCTAACAGAGCCGAATCGGCAGGACAGGATGAGTTTGAAGTTCAAGGACGTTCTATGCAGGATTTATACTTCTGCGTTGAATTAACAACGTACCTCTGCGTCGATGTGGAGCTGATGCCGTAGTCTGACGTGCACCTCCCCAGAAATTCTGATGAAAAGATGGAACTTTGGAGGAGCAAGGGAAGGATCTGACTCACTGACTTAGTCAAAGCAGCCATGTCCTCAATTATGCGAATTATAAAATGTAAACAGATATGTTGAATAAGAATTCGCCCCCTGTACAGTTGTCATGACTAGGCTAATTAACTATAGAGACCAAAACTGTTTTTTGTACCAGGCTGTAGACATGTTTATTTCTGCTGTAAAGTTGGGCGTTTTAACACGGGGGTTTGTGATTGACTCACTCTTGGAGCCAGCCTCAAGTGGACATTAGAGGAAGTGCACTTTGTAGCTCTTGTACGTTGGCTTCAGTTTTCACTCCTGTAGGTTGCTGCATGCACAGAACACATTTTGCTCTCATGCTTGTGCTTACTTTCTATAAGTAAGCTAAATCAAATATACTTTTCAGTAAGCCAGACACTGGTTCAGAGCCTCTCTTGACAAATGGGACTCCTGGACTTGACACAAATGGTTCCTCCTTATCTCCTCTCTTCGCCCTGTGGATGTCACCAGGCACATAAAGGCCACCTGACAATGCACTATCAGTGGTCTGCAGGTCTCCTCCCACGCTTTTAACGCACTCACCCCGAGCTGCACATGTTGCACTACTGAGGCTGAATTTGTATGCAAATGGCAGTGCTTCCTGTCTACTATCTGCTGGGGCCAGGGTGGGATTTCCTCATTCCTGACGTCTGACCCCTCCGCTCCTCTGTCTCCTCTGCCCCTCTAACTGCAGTCTAACATCTGGAGATCGAGGTTATCACAGTGAGCCTTTGGCCTCGTCATGTTTGTTCAGTTAGACCTGTATTTACCAAAGCTCTCTGCTGACATAGTGCTGTTTTACAAATACGAACAGGTTCTCTTTTTTATTTTGAAATCTCCTTGTAGATACCCTTAATAACAGGAGTGTATTCAGCTATAGAATAAGAGGACATCACACTGAGGGCTGTGGATTTCACCATTACAGACTTATTGATTATATAGTTTATTGTTGTTGGTATACAAAAAAAGAGAGTTCTCAATCAAGTAGAAAAGAAGAGGGTTTATACAAGATCATTCTTTCTGTTCAGTCTGAACACCTGACTTTTTCCCAACTAAAAAACAATAAACAGCATTTAACTTTTTAACTAATTTTAAGTCAAGCTGAGATTTTATTTTAATATATCAGTTATTGCTACACACATAGATACATATTTCAGTATTAAAGCAGTGGTTCCCAACTCCCCAAGAGGTCCCAAGATAAATCTGAGGGCGTCCCAATTAGACAAAAGTGGCTGTGATAATGATTCTAATATTAACAAGCAACCGTATGACTACTTGTGTGTGAAAAAGTGTTGTTTAATGATATCAGTCTCAGCTCTATGAAGCTTTAAAGCCTCTTTTGGCTCATTGTTTTGATTTTACAAGCTGCAGCTTTATTGTTTTGGCTTTCTTACCATTCTTAGTGCTGTTTTCAGCACAGATGGTAATGAAAAATATAATTTCGTATGCTGCTCAGCATCAGACGGCAGCATACTCGCCAACCATTCCAATATTCAAGGGAGAATCCTGTAATTCAGTCGGTCTCCACGCTGGGTCACAGTTCTCCTGTATATTTTTCGATTTATGACAAATTTTAACCCTTTTCCTTTTCCGTATTACAACCTTTTTGTGGTACTGTAGAGCATGTATAAGCCCTACGAGACAGAGAAATGGAGAGCACTAAGAAAAAGAAATACTCAAGTAAATTTCAAGCATCCTGAAAGGAATCCCATTTCTTACAGAAAGTGGTATGCATTTGGTCAAATCTGGCCCGTCGATTTTTTTCGTGGTGTATGGGGAGGCATACGGTGCGATGCAGTGAATGCATGAATGCATAAAAACTGATGCAAATTAGTTTTTTTCCAGAGATTCACACAGGAGAGGCAGATTGTTCTGTGTTCTCTCATGAGAATAAAAAGTATTTAACACAAAAATGCATTGCAGTATACTTCTATTGTTATTTTCATTCTAGAAAACTGTTGTTGGAGTCTCAAGGTTTGCAAGTAGGGACAACAAACAGTGGAGCATTCAGCAGCTAATGAGCCAAATACTTCCCTGAGGAGTTGGTGGAGATCAAAACAGAGCTAAAAGGAGAGCAAATACTGGACTTAATTTCATCAGAGGGACACAAACACGACTCCAAACGATTGCTGATGTTTCTTCCTGTATCTGCTGAATGCATAAACAGGTAGATTTGCCACTTCAGCTTTAAAGATGATAATATGTTAGAGTTACTGTAGCAGCTTGTTTCTGCACCAAGTGGCCACAAAAGTTATTGCAGGTTAAAAGAGCAAACATTTTGGTAGACTTGTTTTCTGACTGTGAGAAAACTATCTAAGATGGAAAAATGATTATGTGGTTTAGTTGCTCACAACTTGCGTTCACACTTAATTTATAGTCTCTAATTAGGGATCACATACGTAGATGTTGCTTAATTTGAAAGAGCCAGAAAGGTTGAGAACCACTGTTTTTAGTCACCCTGATGGGATGATCTTTGCAACTCTCTGTTTCACATTCAGTAGCTTTAATATTGCGTTTAATTTTTCAGGAGTAATATGCAATGTAGCATATTTAAAATTCCTGGTTAAGGTCTAAAGGTCCTACTTTGGGATTAATTTATTTATTTATTCAATAGTATATCACTTTCTCACCCTAACATATTTAATGTTGTTAAATGGGGACAAAAGAACAATAACAACATGCAATGGTGTGTTACCAGTGAAAGTAAACATTCTGTTGGCGTCCAACAGTCTGTTGCTGTCAATCATGAATAAAGTTTAGAATATACGCTTTGTGTTCACTTGCGTATCCGTCCGGAAACACTTTCTCCAAACAGCGCAGTGAAAATGGCAGAAATCGGCCCCAGAAATCCAAAGAAACATCCGTAATTTTAGAAAGGAATGTCACATTCCTTTGCAGCTGACTGAGCCCAGTCTTCCAGAGTGCCTCCTATCAGGAAGTGCTGCACAATGGGAGCAAATTGCCAGAAACACAAAGTCAGACATTTGGGACAGAGGTGGGGGCAGACAGAGGAAACTGTGTCAGGCACTGCTTTCAGACAATAACCTCTTCTACCACACTCAGATTCAACAATAAATATAGCCGAGGATAAACTCGGTAGTGAAATCTTCTGGGAATAGACACTGTTTGGATTAGCGTCATCAGCTCTGCAGCGATCAGTGTAAATGTTGCATTACTCCAGTTGTGTTAAATGTGTTATACAGATGCACAAATATTGATTAGTAAGTCTATTAATATGTGGATTAATACTATATATGGAATGATATTAAGGTCACAGTTCAGGACATGATGGTACATTTTGACCACTAATTATTTTAACAAGCACAATCATATATTGTAGATCATTTATTAGAATGCAATTTGAGAAAATAATCTATTTTGTGCTGAATAAATGAGTAAAATTATTCTCTGTTTAACACTCTGTTTAATCTCTCTTGTAAATGAGACCCTGGGTCTCATGGAGATTTTACCTGTATAAATAAAGGTTAATAAAATAAATAAAAAAATCTTTTCAGGGTTAAAAATGACCCACTGCTGCTCAGAATTTAGACACAAATAAAAGAAATACATTGCACGTATTCTTATATTAAAATCCAATCATGTTTTCTTCCTGTGAAACCAAGTATGACGTGTTTAGGTAAACTAGAGCCAACCAATTATATCATGACATTCATTCATCAATCAATCTGCGGACCTTTAGCCACAAAATGCTGAGATTAACTTAGCTAACTAGCGATAGCATGGTATGTCGTAGTGTCTCATTGTCCCATTGGTTAGAATTCATTCACTCCGAGGAAAGTGGCATCTGCGACTGCTTCAGATTATGTGCAAGGCATTTACAGTGGACGCTAATGCGACATGGAGCACACTACACTTTGTCTCTCCCTCCATGATGAATCCAACTATCAGGGCTGTGGAGTGACGGAATACAAGTGACAGTGTTACATCTTTGAAATACAAAATATGAGTGACTGCATTCCCTCACAGCTGCAGTTAAAATTGGTGGTACTGTGAACACAGTTATTGTCTTTGAAAACAGATGACTTGAAGGGACACATTTATTTGTGTTTGTTTTATTTGCTCTAACATCATGTCCTGAATAATAATAAAATAAATAATAATAATGCATTTTATTTATAACGCCCTTTTCATCAAAAGATCTCAAAGTGCTACAGGTTAAAAACAAAGAAACCTGCAACACAGGCGTCAGTTTGATTGCTTAGTTTCCTATTGGAATGTCAGAACAGGCTGTCACTTGCTTTGAAAGTGCTGCAGTGGATGAAAAACGACTGATTCATAAAGTTGAAATGAGGAGTTGTCTACAGTGGTGGTTCCCAACTGGTGGCTCATGGGGGTTTAAGAATTTATGGTATAAAGTGCTGTTTACTTCTGTACAATGAGTGACAGCTACTTAAGAGACAGCAAACCAGCTCAACAACATGGCCAAACGCAAGTACAACTCTGAATATATTAACCTGTGCGGACCTTGGGCTAATGACTAAGGAGAAATCTGAACCCTGTGGCAGGAACAGTTGGGAACCACTGGTCTACACAACACCTCCTCATTTCACTACAAAAACCTAAATAAGGTGGCAGCTGGCTGAGGGAGAGCGATAGAGAGCTAAAAGTTTCTCTTCTTAAAAACAAGCTGTCATTCCCTGTAAATATCATGATATAAAACAAGTTTTCTGTTTAAAAAGGACAAACACACAATACTGGCCGTCTTTTGAGTGGTTAGTCCAGTTGAGTGCACAGCTGATTAGTGCGTGGTTTGTTTATATGACATCACAGAAGTGTGTATTTAACGGATTCATTGTAGACAGAGAGCGACGCTCAGTTGTCCTCAGGACATGGTGTAAAATACGTATGACCCTCCCGACACTAGTACTATCTCGTAGCTGTACACTATCAGGGCATCACTGTTATGACACGCCCACTTTTCAGTGATCAGAAATACGTCACAGTACAGAAGCTGGATACACTTGAAATGCTGTGTCATCTGGGGTCTCAGTTATAGACATTGTGTACTCACAAAACGAGGCCTGAAAGAGGCGTACGCCACTTCCCACGGAAAATGTTGTGATATATAATAACAGACTCGATGGGAGAAACTTTGACCCATGCTTACGAATATTTTGGAGACAGGAAATTGGAGACGCAGATGGTGAGGTGGAAGCCTGATTGTAGAAATGATCCAATATCCAACTGTAACACAACCTCATTTCATGCTTTAATTTATTGGTGGATAAGATTTCCTGTGCAGTGTTTCACTCATACATCTTAACTTCATCTTCATTTACTTCTATAGCACCTTTTAAACAAAGACGCAGCCCAAAGTGCCTCAAATAGCAAAAAAAAAGAAACACAGACAAGAAAAATAATTCATACAATAAAATAAAATAAAAACAAATTAATTCACAATTATTTAAATAGATTTAGTTAATTTAAAATTAATTAACAACAAATAAAATGTTGCAAATTAACAATAAACTCATGACATTGTTAAACATGCCATCATTGTCTTATGTTGGGTCAGTTTCCTCCCTTTTTGTGGCTGTTTTAATATGGAAATCCCAGTCTTTAACCCTCGCCTGCTTGTATCAGGGCACTGAGATAATTGGCCTCTGTCACAGAGGTCCACCACCTGCTCTCTCTGCCCCACTCAGGGCCGTTTCTAGGCTTCCAGCAACAGAGGCATCCATCTCAGCGCTGTAGCTGATGAGCAGATTGGGGGCTCTGCACTCAGCATGGCCTTAGGAGACATCTTTATCTGGCCTGGAAGCGATGGCTTTACCGGCCATCTGCTTCCACAGGGACAGCACCAGGCCTGCGTGGATGGGGAGGGGGCCGGCGAGCCCGTGTGTGTAACCTGAGATTCATTGTTCAGACTTGTTGTGACTGTCATTTTGGGTCCGAGAATGATGGTGCGGATTAAAATGGCACAGTTTTTTGAGATGAGCACCAACTGTTAAACAGTCTGAACGTTTGTTCACAGCTGCAAGTGAAGTGCAGCTGATGTGACATGAAATGGTTCTCCCACCTGCTCTCCACATAATGGCTTTGAGAATGTGAACGGAGAAATGTGAAGATTACACTTGAATAGGTCCTCTCTGTTCGGGAAAACAGGTGGTAGGTTTATCTTGTGTAGAATGTAACTATATATTTGTCGTCTCTTTGTATTTTTGAATTGTCGTCTGTACGCTCGCTCTGCTTTTTGTTTTGCACACACTGCATTCTTGTGGCAGAAGTCCATATGGTGGGGGGCTGACAGGTGCATCTGCCTCTAAGCTGGAGGGCAGGAGATAGTCTGCGCTGTGCTTTGTTTCCACAAAACATCTGCCCCCTTCAGCCTGAAGCCACGTGATATTCCACCAAATACCATCCTTTGGTCAACATTTTTCTCCCCTTGTGTCTCCAAGTGGTCTAGTTGTTTCCTCTGCTGTTGCAAGGACAACCTGATTGCGTTACCTTTTCCTCAGAGTCGAGCAACTAGCACAGCTTCCTCAGTTATTTTGGTTGTTCCATCATATACGCTTCGGTGATGATTGGATCTTAAAGCGCTTAAAGAATATTTTGTAATGATGTAAAATACATTATGTGAACTGCGATTATTCTATTTTCTTACGTGGAGAAAGAAGTGGTGTCATTTCTGTGCGCTCCAGCAGTAACTGCAAAGCATGGATGTATAAAGAGAACTGGATACAGGGTTTATTCCCATAGAGGCAGAGCGCTCCTGGATGACGTTTCTCTGTAGATTCCTGGTTTGAGGGGCGTAATCCTGGCAGGAAAAGCAGCGATGTCTTGATTAAAAACAAAAACCTTTTGTGCCTAAAAAGCTGTTGGAAACAATGCGACAGTTTGCTGCAAAATGCTGACGTTTGGTGGCTGAAAAGCACCATCCCCTCTACCATCTGATGACAAAGTCGGCTCATATACTTTTTCACTTCAGAAATGTTAATATGGACTGTATGAAATGTGAAGATGTAACATATTTTATTATATTGCCAACATTTTCTTGTGTCGACTGGGCTGCTCCGCTCCCCATTTCCACTTTTTCCTCTTTTATTTCTGCGGTAATTCTTCATCTGCAGTGACAACATTAACAGGGGAAAATAATGGCTTGCAGGCCTGCTGTGTTTAGGAAGATTCCCCATTGATTTTAACTGTGTTTATGCCACTTCTTGTTGCCCAAACCTCCTTTCAGATCGGTTATTTTTTCAATAAACATTAGGCACCATTCAAACAGACAACTCAAGCATTCAGAAGAATGTTCATGTTGTCTGTTGACACAAGGCCTGTGTTGTGAGCCAAACACAGGTCGCTTGTTTTCCTGAAATGGCTAAATTGAGCTTAACACCTTCCAAAGGTTTCTGCAACAGTGACAGTAAGGAATGTTTGGCCATCAGCTGTTCTGACTGTTTACACTGCTCTTATTTCATATTGGTGTCTTTAGTTTCACTGAAGCAGACCAAGTCTCACCACACGGATATTTTGGGGTTTAGAAGACTTTTACTGTATGTTTTGTAGTTTGAGGTAATTTCTGCAACACCATTCTTCATTATAAACCTTCAATATCCTCATTTCCCACAGTATCAGTATGACAATCCAGCTTTTCCCAGTCTTAACTCTAAATACAGTGTCTTCTCCTGTGATTTGGTTCACACCTCGTCAGCTTAGTGAGTATTTGTTCATTGTGTAGACGTGACACTCTCAAAGCTGCCATTGTGTTTGATGCAGCAGAAGAAAAAAAAAACCTTACCTGTATAGAGGACAGAAAATGGCACAAGAATCAAATATATACATAAATACAGGGATAGATAAATAAATAAATACATTAAAGTAATAAATGAATGCCACTATAAATATGGGGGAAAACATATCTCAAGAAATAAATGCAGAGGTCATTAATATAAAAATACGGAAATATGTAAAATAAATAAATGTAGTTGTACAAAAATGTAGATTATTTAAGTCCTGTAACATTATGAACTTTTATCTATTTGTTCATATATAGATTTATTTCCAGATTTATTTATTTTCGTCTTTTATTTATTTATTTATTTTTATTTTTTATAGTTATTTATTTGTCCGTTCATTTAATTAATTTATTTATTTATCTACATTTTTATTCATTCATTTCTGTATTTATTTATACATTTGTATTTCTTATTACTGTGTTTTTTTCATACATTTATTTCTTTGTTCCTGTATTTTTCAGACATTTATCTCTTTATTGCTGTATTTATTAATACATTTTACTTCTTATTTCTGTAATTATTCATACATTATTTCTTTATCCCTGTATTTATTCATACATTTAGTTTTTATTCCTGTATTTATTTATAGACTTATTTATTAATAGATACTGGTAATCAGGAATCCTTGAAATTTTGAGATTATATTAGACCTTCTTCTGTTCATCTTTTACATATACATGTCTGTCTGTATATACATATTTATTCTAAGCTGAGTCAGCCGGAGGTTAAGTCATATTAAAACTACTATCACTCGTTGAATGTGTTCCTAAACTGGCTCATTTGAGCGTCTTTTCAACAGAAACCTCTGAAGTAATGCTGTAGACCAGCAGTTTGGAGATGTGACATGTCCTTACATGTATGTCGGAGTGGCCGTTAGGGGAGCATCTTAAACGGATTTGTTTAGGCAAATGAGACGGCAGGATGTTGATGTAGCTGCAGAGATGACTATCACCACAGCAGCTGCTCTTTGACCCCTGGCTAAAATAAATGGCCAGCAGCCTCTGGGCAACACCGTACATGTCAGTGCTGGACTCATTAGATAGATCAGTACATTTTATTTAACTGCTGAACAGTTTTCATCAATTGTTGTTTGCTAACATCCTAAAAACTTCAAAAGTATCTGCTTAGAGCTACTTCATAGTGTAAAAACTATTTATTGAATGAATTTTCACTGCTAGTAAAAAGGGAGAGTTCAAAAACTGGGCTTGAGTCCTGTTCTCAACTCTAACTCAAACTGTAATTCCTGTAATAGTAAACTTACTGAATGTCTGGCATCAAAATCAGAATCAAGATGAGCTGCACAGGCTTACAGAGCTCTGTAGCAGGTAGCATCACTGTTTTCATACGATTTAAAATGTGCTAATGATGTGAAACCTTGTCGCTCGTCTCTTATTCCAAATACTTCCTGCTTTTATCTGTGTTGTGTGCGTATATTAAGCAACAACCTCTGGGGCTGAAAAATTAAGCCAAAGTGGAGGTGCCTAAAGAACCGAATGAGAAGCCAATTTTTGTATTGCTTTGCTCATGCATATACGGCTGCTGGAGTGTTTTTGGAGTATTTTGCAACTGGCAAATATTTGCCCATAACATCCCAGCCAACATTTGTATGTGGGGCCCATGTGGGCAGTAACTGGGCGTTACAATGGATCTTATATGGGATTGTCCATGGGTTCAATATTTGCCACATGCCAATTGGGTTTACCAAGCTAAGATGCCCATTTTTGGCCCATATCCACTTGGTACCCAGGTAGTTCTGTCCTCAATATGTTCACTTCTTGCTCTAAAAATCCAAGATGGAGACGGCCAAAATGCCAAACACAAGCCTTCAAAACAGGTGTCCACAAATGATGAGTGACACCGCAATGGCTATGTCCATTATTTTATACAGTCTATGATCCTGCCCCAGAATAGGCCTCGATATCACTTCAAAAATAAAATTCTCTAAAGAAAGTTTTCCTCCTGCTTCCTGTTCCGCACTGATGTACAACTCCCTGCGATGAAACTTTGCCCGGGAAATGTTAACATATTGTTTCATCTGATTTTGCAGGGAATTAGTTTTGGGGACAGGCGTTGATAATAACTTTACAGAAATAGCCATCTCACTGATGGTCTTTTTTGCTTATGTAGCTCATAAAGTGGCATCAGTATGAAATAGAGGCTCTCATACCTGTTAAAAACTCCTTGTAGCTGCTTTAAATTAATTTCTAATGAATTTGTAGGTTGTGTTCACAAATGTGTTTAAAATACGGCCACACTTGAATCCTAAATTATCACTACATTGTTGTATTTTACCATGAAAGACAATAATGCTGATCTAAAACAAGCTGTACTGGATTCGGTGAATTAAATCCAGTTCAGGTTAGTTGGACTGAGCTGAAGTGGAACAGAGTAGAACCAGTGACGCGATGAGCCCACGAGGCATTCATTAAAATATGTGTCCTCGTGTTATCTGTAAACAGCATCACCCACGGGTGTAGTCCTGTAAAGAGTACCTCACTGGTTCACTGCGACTTGTTTACATTTATAGCTAAGTGAAGAATTTCTTGTGTCACCAGGTGCGAGGGACCGTTTCTTGGTCAACCTGCAACAAGTCAGACTTGTATAAATGTTGTTCAACTCTAGTTGTTTCATCACAGCCCCCGAATATGGCTGCTGATTGAGAAGTTTAGTTTGTTAGAATAAGCAAACATAGCATTTCTTTCGAGTCTGCTGCTCTTTGGAGGGACGATTAATCACACCAAAGATCTGTTGAGTCAGTTTTTAGATTTTATGACTTATAGAAAATTGTTCTCTGCTAATAATTAAAAGATTTAAGCAAAACAAACCGCATGAGGCTGCCTCTGTATATTTAACTCACTTTATTTCCATAAGTTATTCATAGCTGTTGTCTACAGAGAGAAGTTGTGCTTATGATTTAGGACAGCAGTATTATTCATTAGAAACCCCCTTCATTATACAGAAACATCACTGGCTGCTGGTTGCCCTCCTGTCGTTCCCAGTAAAGCTGCAGACTGGAGGCTCGCTCAGACCCCATGGACATGGTAATGTGAGGAATGCGGCCATTTCCTCCTTTGCAGGAAAACAAAAGGAGCTGCTGAAGCGCCTAGCTTGTCCCACCTCACACAACAAGGCTGCCGCTCCCAGATCACAGTCTGCATTGTGTTGACCCAGTCAGCCTAGGACACACCACTAACAGGTCCGAAATCAGAATCACAATCAGCTTTACAGGAAACAGATGTGTGGTTAAAAGAAATAGACATAATAGCTAAAGAACAAGGACAGTAAAGCTGGAAAAATAAAGGTATTGAAGATACAGGGCTTTTATGTAAACATATATGTAACAAAAGGTGTATGCTGTATACATATTATATGTATATAAAAACCAGTGACCTAGAATATTGGTTTGGTATTAATATTTGGTTCAGTTCACTTTCACACTGTACTTTTTAAAGCGTCACGCAGTTACAACAGCTGCTTGTTTGGGGGCGGTATTGCCTGAAACGACCACTGACCAGGAAGGAAAAAAAGCACGGGGAAGAAGAAAACCCGGCCAGGACCGAAACAGGAAATCCATCCCTTCAGTCGGACCACAAAAACACCAAACACTAAAATGCACTGTGGTCTACGTCACTTCCTCCCACGTCTACTCCTCTCTTTGGTTCGCTGGATAGTCTGTTTGCATTTCCCACTGTAAGCGAACCGCACCAGGGTTCACTTGCAAGTGAACCGAGAGCCCCAGTTTTCAAGCGGACCAGGGTCGAATGAGCGTTCACACCACTCCAAACGAACCAGACTATCCATGGAAGCAGACCAGGGTTCGTTTAAAGCGGACCAAATAGCGCCTGTGTGAATGTGTCCTTAATAATCCTTCTCGCCTGATTGCCGCAGTTTGTGAAAAACAGCATACTTTGTCTTTTGTAATCATGACTAGACAAATCTAAACACGGTGAAATGAAACACGTATTCTTATGTTCAATGTAAGTTTCACTTTCTGGTTAGGAATCATATAAAACAATACTCTTCATGTCTCCAGAAGTTGTCTGAGAATCATCACTTTTGTGCCAGTATCTAAGTGATTCAGTAATAGTTGTCTGTGCATTTATGGTTATTTTGTAAAATGCAAACAAAAAAAGGAGCAGCAAATGACACCTGACTTAAGCTCCATAGTAACGTGCAAATATTAAAGCAGTAGCCTATCAGTCTGTGCATCTAACTCCGTATATACACATATTCCCCAAAATGACTAACTCTTCCTTTAGGAGAGGATCCGTTTCGTTCTCTTCTTCTCGTTTCACTTCTGAAGTAAAATGTTTTCCAAGAACATCAGGAAACATTTTTGAAGTTGACGTCATTGTGTGGGTGGCGTGAACACACCTGAGAAATATTAAACTGGTTCTCACTGAAAACAGATTTCTTTTCCCGGGAATGAAACCAGTCAGTCACACTCAGGTGTTTGACCGTAAACCTGCTGCGGCTGGCACTGAGTGAAGTCGTGAATAAGAATAATGTAATAACATGTAGCAGCAAGTTTAGTACTGATTCATTTTTTCTGATCATTTTGTATTTTCCCGAAAACAGAACATGACACCCTATGTATCAGAAAATGGTCACAAATAACATCCTGTTCAGTTTGTTCAGTTTTAGATCTTCTAGTCAGCCTGCCAGTAATCCACACCAAACCGATCCCACGTATTGACGGCACATTTATCCACAGAGTAAATGGCACGTGTGAGTCATGTTGGTTGAAGATGACACAGCTCAACAGAAACACTTCGTGAGGTCCATTAAACTTGACTGAATGACATAACGCAGGGCTTATGTGAGATTAATGTGGCCCATTGTTGCTGGTATCTTTATTTTGTACTTGATCAAATCTTTAAAAAAAAAAACTTTTGGGAAATACACTTATTCAATTTATTGCTAAGAATTAGATAAGAAGATTGATACCACTGTCATATCTGTTATAAAGCTACAGCCGGTTAGCTTAGCTTAGCATAAAGCTTAGGTTAGCATAAAGACTGGAAGCAGGGGGAAACAGTTAGCCTGATTCCATCAACATGTTGATGTAATTAACACCTGTCTCTTTTTTTTTTTTTTTTTAAATCTGTACAAAAACATAAGTGTAAGAAAGTTTTCTCTTCACACTCTCTGTTTACCTACATTCAGGGTGTCTACAGGTACTAGTCGCTTAAATTCCATGCTTTTTAAAATCTTTTCAAGATAATATTCACCAAATTTAAGACTGATTTTAAGCAAATCTTTTCCTTATTTAAGCATTGCAGGTAAGTGTAAGGGTGAGTTGTATGTATGTGATTCTGTGCAGCAGCAGGTTTTATGCAGAATTTCTTGTTGTTAGAGAGAATTAGATTAGTCTGTGGTCTCAATCTTTATGTGCCGAATTGTTTCTTGGCCAGGGGCAATAGATATGAGAATGAGTCCTAAAACCCGGAGATAAGTTAACATTTTAGCACTTCCAGTTCCCTCATCAACAGGTAAGTGCAAGTCTGAATTATAAGGTTCAGATGCAGTTTTAAAGATACAAAAATGTGGACGTTGACACAGAAGAGCTTGACTCATTTTGACGAAGGACACATTCACGCTGGCGCTATTTGGTCCGCTTTAAACGAACCCTGGTCTGCTTCAACGGATAGTTTGGTTTGTATGAAGTGGTGTCAACACTCATTGGAACTCTGGTGTGGACCAAATAAGTGAACACTGGCCCGCTTGAAAACTGGGGGTCTTAATTCACTTGCAAATCCCTGGTGCGGTTCGCTTACAGTGGAAAATGCAAACAGACTATCCAGCGAACTAAAGAGAGGAAGTGAACCAAAGAGAGTAAGTGACGTAGAGCGCAGTGCATTTTGGGTAGAAAGAAAACAAAGCCAACAGTGCGAACCGGGAGAAGCAAAGGTAAAAAAAGGAAAAGTTGGAAAATGTCTCGTGGGCAGACATGGAGTAGTGAGGAGGTGCAGGCATATAAATTTGGTGCTCCATTGCTTTTGTGGTGACCAAGCCGGCTGAAGGGGATGGATTTCCATTTTCGGTCCTGGCCAATCAATGAGCCGGGTTTTCTTCTTCCTCGTGCTTTTTTCCTTCCTGGTCAGTGGTCGTTTTGGGCAATACCGCCCCCAAACGAGCAGCTGTTGTAACTGCGTGACGTTGTCCAGACTGTTTGTCCGCTTTAAAAAAGTGCAGTGTGAAAGTGAACCGAACCAAATGAACATGGTGACTATGAGATGACTTTTGAGGTCTAATATCTATTTAAACGTGGATTTAGGACATTAAGAACCTCAAGACATGCCGTACGTGCGACCAAAGCCTGCTCAAATGTGATTAGTCAATACTTCTCGGACCACAAACTGAAAACAGAACACTTCTGATACCAGGATATTGTCCTGTAAGAGAGTATCACGCTTCTTATTAAACTTAAGTAAGCGAATGAGCAAACTGTCCAACTAATGCTTGAGCAAGCTGCAGTGCTGCACATTATAAAACCCTGGTCCATAAAGCAACAACACAGTGTAAGGTGTTATAAACCTCTTGCCTATTGTGTCGACTCAGATGAATCCTGAAATGATAAAACCTGTAGATTCTTATCAGTTGTTGAGGTCATCAGCATTCTTCAGCAACTGCTGGATTTCAACTGCCATGCAAATCAGCAGGTGGATGTTTGCCTGAGAGATAAAGGAACCTGTAGTTTTTCTGCTGACGGACTGCACCGCCTTAACAAGAGGAGACTTGTTTACACCCAACAACCTCCACCACCATCAGGATGATCCTTTTCATGCAAAAAAAAAAAAGAAGAGGCTGCAATCAATGACATTACTATCCAATACTACCGCCCAACCCCCACTGCCAGCTGATCCCAGGGTCTCCATCCACGTACATGTGTGTGAGTGTGAATGAAGCGTATAGCTTCATATAGTGGTGGAGGGGAGAACAGCAGATGGCAGGGCTGCCCCCGTCATGTCTGCTTTTTGGGGGAGAACAATGCATCTCTCAGAGTTCTTATTAAAGGAGGGGAAGGGGATTTCAGTCCACGGACAGCTGGCAGGCAGCGTGCCTCGCACCCGCCCCTCTCCCTCCGTGTCCACACACAGACACACACACTCTGCAATTAACTGGCACGGGCCACGGCTTAAATATTTACCAGGCACATGCAAACAAAAGGCTGCTTAAGAAATAATGATAAATCCATGTCTCAATTATATTACGGCACTTTTTTCATCACTAGCTATAATAACGTCTCTGACCAAGTCTGTGTAGGTAAAATCCACCACACACGGTATATCAGCTTTAATTAACACAAATTATAATAACTTCTCTGTTCAATAACATATCTGTTCATTAGTTGAGCAGAAGAGTATTCACCAACATTCTTTTTAAAACTGGGGATGATTTGGGACATTTGTTTGGCAAAATTGTTATTTTGTTTTGTTATTTAGGTTCTCAAATGTAAGAATTTGCTGATTTTCTTTGTTTTCCAAAAGACTGTGGGTTTTGGGACTTTTGGTTGGACAAAACAAAGAGTTTGAATACATCACTCTGGGGCTTCTGGGAATTTGAGATGTATATTTATCACAATTTTGTGACATTTTATAGACTAAAAGATATTTCAATGGATATGGAAGTGCAGTGCATTCACCTGAGGAAAAAAACTGCTCTGTTTTTCTGAATTAAGAAGGTCATAATCTTGTTTTTTCAGGAAAACGAGAATTGTAAAGATTATTAATCCAGTTGATTCGTTAAAAAAATAGCAATTATTTTTCATAAAAACTTTTTTTTATATAATTCTGAGAAAATCTTGTTGATTTAGAAAAACAGCCATTTTTTCCATGGAAACATTCCTCATAATTCTGAGACAATAATCTTTATGAGATTAATTTTTAGTTATTTATGAAAAACAAGCAACTTTTTTTATCAATGAAATGATTTTTCTAAGTGAATGCTTCTGTAAATAACCTAAATAAATCAATAACAAAAATATTTTCAGTTATCATGGGCTTTTTGTGATGAGAGATTGAGACTGTGTGTCAGTGTTTGTCAAATATCACTTTTATTTTAATAAAAAGAATAATAAACTGTTTTTGTGTGTTACAAAGCGCTCTATGGGACAAATAAAACAATACACCATTAAAATAAAAACGGCAATAACATTGAACATAGGCTAAGACTAGATAAATCAAAGTGTGTATGAATAAAATAATAAAATTGATAAAAGAAGGATAGACAGTAGACACACACCAGATTTACTGTAAAAGCTGTTTTGAGCTGTTTTTATTGATGATACATGCCTAAAGTACTTTGTTAGGTTGTAATGTTTACTGCATTTTATGATGTTTTTAATCTCCTGCAGTCTGCAGTAACATCCCTGTGTTGCACCTCTGACTGTAAGGACTTAAACCTCCATAACATTAGTAGCAGGGACTTTAAATTCCTCAAACTACAACACAACAAACTCTTTTGCATGATACAAGCAGCCATCTGAGGTAATGTGCTGCTGCTCTCAATCCCATTTTTGCCCCCCCTCTTCCTCCTCTCCTCCCCTCACCCTCCTCCCCTCACCCTCTCCTCCTCCTCCTCCTCCTCCTCCCCTGTGCTCTGCTTTTGATCCCACAGGGACTTGGAGCCTTTACATTCCAGTCATTCCAGCCGCAGCGAACAATCGGCCCTCAGTTATTTATTCGTGCAGCTCAGCCTCGGTCCGCTCAGTCTGCTGCTACCAGTCAGTGCGCACACGTTCATGGAGGAAACCGCAGGAAGAGGATCAGGAAACTTGTGGACATTGTTGAACTGAGCGCAGCATACTCTGAGATTTCACCACCTTTAACTGTTCCGACTGTGATGAGACTTTAATTTGGTGAGTTTTACATTTATATTTCCCTGGATGTATCTCTCTTGTGTTTAGATGATAGCGAGAAGCCTCACAGGCGCCGATTGTTTGCATGGCGCAGTATTGTGGATTAATTATGAGCGTTTTGAAGTTGTTTAAATTCCAATTTATTCATTTAATCTCGTAAAGAGCACCGCATTTACTGAGCTGGATCTTGATTTCCAAAGACATCCCAAAAGAAAAAATGAAATTAATCTCACAAAGTTGAGTTTCTGGTCAATTTAAAGCCTCTCAGGAGGATTTTATTATAATAAGAACATTTCCTAATGAGACATTTTGCATGATTCAGTATGTTTCCTGAGGATCAGAGTCTTTATGTCAAATTTTTTTGTGGGAAGTCTGCGATGTTTATAGTAACTGTAACAGCATTACACTTCTGTCTGGCTTGGGAAAGTTATGCTATAAAGTTTGTTGGCAGTAAAACTGGATCTGCACTGACATCACTTTCAGGGGTATTTCCAGCAGCAGCTCACTCACAGCTAAAGTCATTGTGCAATAGAAGGGTTAGTAAATTAATTGAGAGGAATGTTGGCTTCTCCTTGTGGCTCACAGCTGAAACACGTTTGTTAGAGATGATTTTGATGATAACAGCTGTGAAAAAAATACTGAGCTCATGAGATAAAATGTGACATATGTTGTGAAGTGCTGAGTCTGATCAAGATTGTTGTCTTTTGTTTAGACGTGTGATTTGTGAAGAGCCCAGCTGCCACCTCCAGGCTGCTTTTTTTTTCATTCATTTCCCTCTGACTGACATGAGAACCGCTGAAGGCTCATCTGGAACGGTCCTGCACCGTCTCATCCAAGAGCAGCTCCGCTACGGGAACCTGACCGACACTCGCACACTTCTGGCTATCCAGCAGCAGGCCCTGCGCGGAGGCAGCAGCAGCAGCGGCGGGGGCACCGGCAGCCCTCGCTCCTCTCTGGAGAGCCTGACTCAGGAGGAGACGCAGTACATCCAGATGTCAACACGACAGGAGCCTCAAGGCCAGGAGCACCAGGGGGACTGCTTGCACTCTGAGAGCCAGGTGTGCCATCTGTACCAGCTCCATGGAGAGGAGCTGCCCACCTACGAGGAGGCAAAGGCCCACTCCCAGTACCTGATCTCCCAGAAGGGGCAGGCAGTGCAGGAAGCACCCAGCATGGACATAATGGGGAGCCACAGTGAGGGGCAGTGGGATTTGAAAAGGGAGCACGCTCGCTCGCTCAGTGAGAGGCTCATGCAGCTTTCTCTGGACAGGAACGGACTAAGAGACAGTCTGGCTATGAGCTCCTCGCACAGCTATCCACAGCTGTATAATAATGTTGCAAACGCCGTGGCAGCTGACAGGAAAGGGGCCCAACAGTGTGTGGAACAGCGTGGGCCACCCCCGGACTACCCTCTGTTTGCCAGACTTCCTGGATACATGCTCAGCCACTCACAGGAGCACGGACAGTACTACAGAGACCCTCCTCCCCCCTTCTACTCCCAGCATCACAGGTAACAGATGGACCACACTGTGGAATTATCACTGAGTTTGGATGTCAGATAAAATGCAGCCAAGTAAACATCAGACAATATTTTCACTCAGTGTTTCCAAGGTGGTTTTCAGCACTTTTGTAATGTATTACTCATGCCTCCCCTCAGCAGGTCTGCTCAGTCCCAGGCGGCTCACAACAGCATCGCCGCAGCCTCCAGCAATAACTCAGCTCAGAGCGACGTGTTGATGCGGGAGAATGAGCGCCTCAGGAAGGAGCTGGAGGTCTACACCGAGAAGGCCGCCAGGCTGCAGAAGGTGAGAGAAGAAGGTGGCGTGATGAATGGAGCTGTTGGCTCACAGAGGGTTTTGAAATCGTAAAAAACAATAGCTCCTTGCCAGTACATGTCAGGGTGATAAGTTGTCTCGCAGCTGAGGAGAGATCCTAGTGGCTGGTTCGCTTCATGGAGGAGCAACGTAGACAAAATCATTGTTTATCATATTTAATTTAATAGTTTGTGACTTTCTCTACCCGTTACGACCCCGACACCTTCAGCGGTCAGCAGTCGGCATATGTTGAGCCCTATGTGAGCATCTGTCTTTGTTTTTGTGGTGTGTACAGCATTGTTGGCACTAGTCGGCCAGCTTTTTAGCCGATTCAGAATCAGCAGTGAAGCCAATCAGTGAGAGAAATCCCTCCCATTGGAAGGTCAGCTCAGTGCACGAGAAGAAGAGTAAAAGTGAGGAAAGTAAACAAACGACTAATGCTGAGTTCCATTCACCTCGGAAGTTGGAGCTGGGAATGATATCACACCTGAGTTGACCGCGTTCCAGTACAGAAAGAAGTAGACAGAAGTATTAATAAGCAATATATTACTACTGTCGCTGCACGGAGCAACAACATTGGATTTTGAGGTCAGAGTCGATGAGGCTCCCTCGACTTTCAGAGTTGGAAATCCAACTTCAGGAGTCGCTCTAGTTGGAATTTCAACTTCAAAATTCTGTCTTCCCAATGCAAAATGATCACACCATAAAGTCAAGAGGGTGTTAAATCACAACAAACTCATCATATTAGGTTAGATTATTTTTTAAGCCATTGAGCTCTTTACCAGAAATGGTACATAATTGTTTGTGGTATTGTTTACTAGTGCACGGTAAACATTTGTTCTCCCAACATCAGGTTTTGTTATTAGTTTTCTAACTGGCTAAGTAGCGCCTTGAATCTGTCCAGTTGGACCTCCGGTTTCCCTTTTTGAAGGACGAATACAGACTGTTTCCTCTCACACTGGTACAGGACGTACGTGCTAGTTGGCTGTTTGCTGTGGTCTTTGCGGTGTGTTCAAGTGCAGCTATTTGGCTGAGACACAAATGACTTGAGGCGACCCAACAGTCAGCCTTCGTCACCACTACTGTAGTTGTTTGATGTCAGTTTGGTGTGTCTGGGTCTTAAGGTGTTGAGAGTTTCCTCCCCCCTCCAGCCTCTGGAATGCCTACAACACATCGTACCCCCATTGTCTTTCAAACATGCTGGCATATTGCCATGAAAGGAGATAAATGCCTTGACACCTGGGACTCACAAGTGTTCACTCAGGAATGTTGATTCCCACTTTTCAGTTGCGCATAGTATTTAAAAGCCATTTGCCTGTGGGGGCAGCAATAAAGGAGGAAAGAATGCATTTGTACAGATGACTAATTGCCCTTCTTGATATTAACAACTGAAACATAAACCACAACCCAGACAGTGAATGGAGATGCCTCTCCCAGAGACTGATCATCCTCTCACATGTTTTTCCCAGTTGGAGTTGGAGATTCAAAGGATATCTGAAGCTTATGAGACTCTGATGAAAGGCTCTGCCAAACGGGAAACGCTGGAGAAAACAATGAGGAACAAACTCGAGGCGGAGATTAAGAGGTTGCACGATTTTAACAGAGACCTGAGAGGTATGTGCCCGTTCATGTGTTGGTAATGCAAAGATTGCCTTTAATGTAATCCAGTGTGTGTAACCATCATGTTTGTTTTTATACAGATCAGCTTGACTCTGCTAACAAGCAGCGAGCAGCCAAGGAGGCCGAGTGTTCAGACCAGAAACAACACGTCTTTGTTAAACTGCTGGAGCAAAGTGAGTTTATGTCTACACCAGTGTTTTATTAGAGAGAGGCTCAATACCAATACACCCCTTTCCCTACAGCTTATCCCCTTACCTCTACGTTTGGCATCTTCACATCTAGGGGTCTGGATTCTTGTTGGGATAGGGTGAAGTGTTGGGGCTACATGGCCCTCCGAACGGAGGTTTTTCAGAGGCACAATTCTAACCAAGTGTTATGAGAAATCTTCAGCCAGATGGCTGCATGAGCAACAAAAGAAACCTACAGATGTATTTTCTCCATTAATAAAGATTTTGAAATTATGATAACCACTGGTAAGATAGGGGAAGATGCACCCCAGGGTTAGATAGTACATAGGCCACAGTTTCGCAAGCTTACTTAAGGAAGACATCCTGAAATAAAAGTGATTAGCCTGAGGTTAAGGCTACGAGTCTTCTACAAAGTCAAATAGTGGGTTAGGGTTGAGATTTTAGGTCGTTTTTGTTAGTTACATTGTCAGTGTTGAGCTATTGCTATTGTCACGTCTGTTTATGTGAACGCCATCGAGCAGGGTCTTGAAGGCTTGTCCCATTTGATAGGGGAAAATTTCAACCAATACCCGCTGTAACTTTGTGTCAACGAGACTCATAAACAAAGGTTGGGGGTAAAATAACTGGGATTGGGCCAAACTGTCTGACAGAAAAGAATTGGAAGATTTGAGGATGTTTTCTTTTTAAATCCAATTTGACAAATCACTCTGCCGGGTGAAGCACTTAACAATGGCAGGAACATAGTTCAGCAGGGATTGGTTTCCTCCTTCAGTGAGGTGGTGTGTTATAAAAGCTGCGGTCCCACATGTCGGGACACAAATGGCTCTATCTCTAATGCTAAGAGTTGCTCTTGACACTGAGACGCCAGCTATTTTTCATAGCTGTTGTAAATGTGGCCTGGATTCCAGGAATTTTTATAGGTATTTCAGGCCGTCTCGGCATTAGGAATGCCCCCCCCCCCCCCCCCTCACCTCCTCCCCCATGCTCAGTTTTGCATCACTGCTGACTTCCCCTCCTCAAGGGGAACTAATAAGTCTGGGGCTCCAGGGCGTCCAGGCCCAACTCAACATGACCTCTGGCTTGCGCGCTCTCCTTGTTTGGGCATTTCTTTACCTCATGGTTCAATCATGATTGGCCAGTTGTGAATATTTTTTTACTCCTTTTCTGTTCTGTGCAGGGATGTGCTGCAGAGTAAACCCAACTAACCTCAGCTTGCTTGTCTTTGCATTTGCCAAGTACCATTTTCGAGTCAATACATTTTTGTAGCATGCGTAGACAAATCTGACAGTACAGATTAGTATGAAGCTGTTACGTAATCAGCCATACTGTTCTGTTACACATTACCCTGCTGGAATGAAATGCACCTTCCTGGGTATTTTAAACAACCATGTGATTTTCTTGAGCTGCAAAATCAAGAACTTTTATCCATCTGCTTTTCCTGGAAACAGTTATCTTGAAACAACCGGAGCAAATCCACATTTAAATCACAATAGTGGGATGTGTTGTGTATATTTTCTTTGTTACAAGGACCACTTGAGTTATATTCTGAGCTGCTTGTTTACTTCACGTCCCTTGAAGCATTCCAGAGCTTTTCCCAGTACAAAGCTATGCCTGTGTGCGTAAGTGGATAAGAGGAAGTCTGCATTCCCTCCACAGGCATGCACTCGTGTTGTGTAATCAGCCCCCTTTTTAAAGTGGCACAACAGATAAACTGGTTTTCCTTTCGAAAAGGTTTTTTCTATTAAAATATGGACTGGTTTTTAATCAGTAAATGAGATGTTATTATGTTGATTTCAAGTCTGCAATACAGCCAAGTAGTTGTAACTCTGAGATTCATTTTTAGAAGGCATGGTGTCAAATGGTTTGTCAGTGAACCTCATGCCTTGATGGCAGAGTGTAAATGTCTCTGGTTGGGTCACATTCCATTCAAAATGTAACTCACTGGGCTAACGTGGCGCCTCACTGACCCAACAGTAGTCACTGAATGGTCCTAATATACAGCACATCCTTCTCTGGCATTCATTTGACCTCTGTACCTGCAGGATTTTGAGGGGGTTTTTAGGGGGATTGTTGTGGCCTAAAATACCTGATTTCACAGCAGCTTTTCTAAAAAAATTACAATGCATTTTGCAATATTTTTAGCCATTTGTCGTTTGTTTTCGGGTTTCTTGGTAAATTAATTGTGGTAGCAGGTGAAAATTAGCAAAATAGTTGTGATTTTTTGTTTGTTTGTTTAATTCATAAAGAAATCGAAGGCAACTTGTTCCAGTGAGAATATAAATGCACTTTTCTGAGTTTGTGATTTCTCCTACACTAACATTACCACTAACCATGCATATGTTTTATCTTATTTTTTATTTTTGAAGATTTTTTGGGGGGCCTTTTATTCCTTTTTTTTATGGCGACAGTAGAGAGAAGCAGGAAATGTACGGAAAGAGATTAACGGAATAACATCCAGCTCAGTTGTTGTATGTGCCATAAGCAATTGGCTATCGGGTCAGAGATAATAACCCACCAACTTCATATATTTCAGGATCACGTCACTTGCCTCTCCACCACCATTGACCACTTTCTCCCACCCTATCTGTATCTTAGATGAAGAGCAGCAGCGGGAGCGCGAACAGCTGGAGAGGCAGATACAGCACCTGCGCGTCTCCGGTGAAGAGTGCCAGCGGAGACGGGAGATGCTGGAGCAGGCTCTGGTTTCCGCACAGGCCCGCAACCGGCAGCTGGAGGAGGAACTGCAGAGGAAGAGAGCGTACGTGGAGAAGGTGGAGCGGCTGCAGAGTGCGCTGGCTCAGCTGCAGGCGGCGTGCGAGAAGAGGGAGACACTCGAACTGCGACTGCGCACACGACTGGAGCAGGAACTGAAAAGCCTCAGGGCACAACAGGTGAGGAGAGGAAGTCATTAAACAGACTTGTATTTCTTTGTAGATGTTAGATGAGAAGACTGATACCACTCTCAGGTCTGAAGCAAAAGCCAGGTGTTGACTATCTTAGCTTAGTATAAATGCTGGAAGCATACTAGCACCTTTAAAGTCACTAATTTTCATTTGTTATGTTTGTGATATCAGTCTCAGAAGGAGGCAGCTGACCCCATGGCTTCAGAACTGAGCTCCTCCACGTTGCAGCAGCAGCTGAGGGAGAAGGAGGAGCGTATTCTGGCCCTGGAGGCAGACATCACCAAGTGGGAGCAGAAGTACCTGGAGGAGAGCACCATGAGGCAGTTTGCAATGGATGCAGCTGCCACTGCTGCAGCACAGAGGTACGACAAAACATAGAGAGATATATCAAAGATGAAAATAACCTATTGTTAGAAATGTATTTAAGTTTGTGGAAGTTCTTTAACAGTCTATTTTATTTGCAGAGATACAACCATCATCAAACATTCACCTCGACATTCACCAAACAACAGTTTTAATGAAGACCTGCCCTTGTCGAGTCACAGACATCAGGAGATGGAGAACAGGTAAACATCCCTCCACGTCTTTGCTCCATACGAGCCTATGCCCACTTCTTTTGTTTGGGGTTGTGATCTAACGGTGTCTTTCATGTGTTAAGGATCCGCGCACTTCACGCTCAGCTCCTTGAGAAGGATGCTGTGATTAAAGTCATCCAGCAGCGCTCCAGGTGGGAGCAGGGCAAGCTGGAGAAACAGGGGCTTCGTCTCGCCAGGTCCGTCCCCTCCATCAACACCGTGGCCAGCAGCACAGAGAGTAAAGGTGAGTACAAGATGTTTGCGCCAACGCTTCAGGCAACAGAGGGGAATTATGCATCTTAAAAGTTTGGTATTCAACCTGGACCCTATTTACCCCTGTTTTTGTGTCTTAGTTACGAATGGGAAAAGGCTGCAATGTAACCAATCAATGGAAGTCCATAAAAGGTGTTTGTTTTTGTCACTGACAGGCTCAGACTGATTATAAGTGTCTGACAACATTATGGAAAGAATCCTATAGAGACAGACCTTTTTGTTTGGCGATAGCGATTTTAGGGCTGCTTCTGGTTCAACAAAAAGGATGTTACTCTTAAACAAAGAGGTGTATCTCTGTAGGGATCCTTTCCATGATTTTGTCAGACACTTAAAATAATAATCTGAGCCTGTCAGTGGCAAAAAACAAACACTTTTAGTGGACGTGACAATGCACAAATGACCAGAGTGGTTACACTGGAGCCTGTTTCGTCATTCCCTCTGCTGCGGTATCGCTCAATACTGGACCACTTTCAAAAATTGTTGCTCCCATTAGTCACTTAGACTCAACAACATGGTAAAGGTTGGAAAATACCAACGTTACCCTTTAACGACACATGCTATCGAGCAACAACTGGCAGACTTGTCAGTGTCGCCAGACAGAATGTGCACTTCCTAAAAAAAAGTATTAAGTAGGAGACAACCCCTTTCATGCCCCTCAAATGGACAACGTGTTTTTAAACTGGAATGCATATCATCTCTCACTCCAGAATAGCCCGATCCAGAATAGTCATGGGAACAACTCCGCGGGGCAGATGTTCTGGAGTGTGTAAATGTGGATGCAAGCGGGTAATTAAGCAGCCTCCTCTCTTTGTCTGCATTTGTAGGAAAGAGCCTCTCAGATGACCAGACAGGTGCTGCTGCTGCTGCGCTGCAACCCCAACCCCGCATGGGGCCCAGGGGCCCGAGCCGAGACTCCAGCACCCAAAGTGACGAGGCCCCGCAGGAGCCTGAGCCCACAGCAGAGCCTGAGAAGCTAAAGACTTCTGAGGTGTTCTCAGCAGCTACAAGTGGTGGGTTTACTGTTCATTTAAGCATTTGACCACACAAACTCTCTGTTCATTTTAACTGTCAGCTCTTCGATCTTTATTCTATATGAGCACTTTTTAAAATGTAACCAGACTCTGGATCAGGACTGACTGATCCTAACTTTAAATTAATCAAGTGCTTTTCTAATTTGCTCTTCTTATCTTCACTGTAGACTCCTCAGAGGAACCACTCAAGACATTCAAGAGCATCAACAGCTCAGACGCAGAGGTGGTTGAAATTCTCATTTGAGCGCTCGCTGCAGCTGATGTGACTGAACAGTGACAGCCAACGATGACAGAGACTTTTGGCCAAGGTCCTCGTCTACATCTGACCACAAGTACAGAAAGACTGATCGTCCTACCTGAGCGGTTTCACCTGCATCAACATGCAGAGTCCAGAATGTGGCGCAGTTTGCAGAGGAGAGCTGAGCTTTCCTTCTGCTGCACAAACTCTGACATTTGCTGCAAGAGACAGAAATATCCAAGGTACCTGGACAGTACTCTGCATTGTGATAGGAACTGGGCTGCTGATGGTGCATATACATATGTTGTGCATGTTACTTTTTGAGTTGTGTATTGTATTTATATTTGTAAATGCTGCTCATATTGTGATGTTACTTTTATGTGTGAGAGGTGAGAAGAACAAGGATGGCTCGCCTCGCTGTGCTCTACTTAAATTATACACATTTATACTCACTTTTCTGGATTAAGTGCGCAATCCTTCTTTTTTTGTTTGGTTTATTTTGAATTTCCAGTAGCGAGCCTATTACAATGCCCTCTGAAAGTCATTGGAATATTTATAATGTAAGCATCCTCCATGTTCTCATGCCATGTTTGGGGATTATTCTGTTTAACAGAGCCTGAATTAACAGTTGCTCCTCTCTTTAAAATACATTCAGGCCCCTGCTCACAGCTCAGCAGAGGATTTGTAGAACGTCTACTCACTTCTCTCTTAAAAAAGCCTGCGAGGATTGACAGTGTTTCACAGGGGGTCTAATTTTCCAGATCCCGGGTTAATGTTGGGGGCCTCCGATGGCGACTGCCCAGCATTTCGCTCCGCTCCGCTGACATGCTGGAGCTAATCTTCTCACATTCCCCCGCTGAGGGAATGCTCCCGTTAAAGAAAAAGGCTATCTAAAGTCTGACCCCTCGCCCTTGTTAAAATGGCACGCATTCTCCACATGATTCTCTTCCTGTGGCTGGTTATTCCTTCGGAGTCGCGGTAGCTGGTTCTACTGCGAGCACAGAAATGGTCAACTATAATTGGCCTACATTTGCTACTCTATTTGTTGTCCCCATCACTGTGTTATATTCGGCTGTGTTTCCCCCCATTGCTCAAGTATCTCACATTTCTGAGTGGACGACATCTTTAACATGGAATCTTCTATTTATTTCTCCCTGCATAGTGTAGGATCACTGAACACTGCTGAATGTAGACTCCTGTTCTCCAGGACTGTGTTTTTATTTAACTGGAATGTGCCACAGCTCAGATTTTTCCTCTTCAGAGGGAAATGCCGCTAAGCTAATAGCTAACTGTACAGAATTGCTGAATTATCATCACTACAACATTATCAACAGGTGTTTTGTCTGGAGTTACACAAAATGCATGTGAAATCTCACATTTGACTGGTATTCCCCTTCAAGCTTTGTCACCATATTTCCCGTCACAGTGCGTTTGCTGGTCGATGCAGTGTGTCAGCCTGACTTATTAATGCCCTTCACTGTTTTTTTTGGAATGTGTTTACATGAATGGCTATTTGAAGTGAGAGAAGTTAATATATTTTGTAGTTGTTTTTTTCATTTATGTACTTTTTGTTTTCTGGTGCCAAAGATGTACTCGTCTTCTAAGTTATAACCCGTGACAAATACAAAAGGTTCTGTTATGGTGCCTTGCTTCAGCTGGTTGACCCATTGTGATGTTGCTGTGAACTTTTGTAAAGGAAACATTTGTATGTATGCCTTAACATTTCACTATAATAGATTAAAATTCTTAATATATGTCGGATAAAAGGCTTCTGTTGTGATTCCTTTCACTGGTTTAATACAGTATATGCATCATTTTATATGATTATAAAACTGCACTGAACATCTGAGGTGTCCGATAGATGTAATATTTAACGTCTATCAACTCGACTCAAGACCTTCACTGTTAGTTTCTTCTGCACCATTATTTTGCTGTGCTCCATCTTGATCAATAAAAAACAAAGTGATGTGCTACAAGTCGACAAACCTCTTGCCTGTTTCTAAATTTAATATATAAACTGATGCAGGAATGACTCCTATAACATCAGTCAGTGAGTTTTCAGTTAGATGCCTGAAATAAGATCTGTGGTTAACACAAGCTTGAGAGACGATCATGTTTTATTCTACAACATGAAATATACATCAGTAAACTTTTAGGTGTCTTAAAAAAGGCGGTTGCGAACAAGTGGCTAGATGAGACAACAGAACGTCATCACGCAGTGGTGGTGACGTCAAGTCATCCAACTTAGTGTTTGTTTATAGCCTAACATCAGCTTTATACTTTTGGCAATTGCATGTACGCTTCAAGAATCATAAAAGTGGTGTTCATTTCTGAGGATTATCTTGCCGGAAAAACCATGTAAGTATCATAAACTTGTTTGTCACAGAGTTTATTTTCTGAAGTAATCCAAAACCCATTGGAGAAATCCCATTGGCTTTTTGTTGAGGTAACCAGAGTGATGCTAACTCTGCCTACAAAAAAATGTCGGGAAAAAGGTTAAAAGTGCAACAAAAAAATCCTCTGCCTCTGGCTTTGGAGACAAAAGATTTATACATACAGTTTAGAAAATCGTAACTAAGACGGTTTTTGTGTTACCTCCAAGCCGTGCCATGGGAGAGTGTGTAAGTTGATTTCTTTTAAACTGCAGATATTACAGGGACAGGTCACACGAAAATCAAAAATACATATTTTACCTCTTACCTGTACTTCTATTTATCAATCAAGATTGTTCTGGTATGAATTGCAGAGTGTTGGAGATATCAGCCGTAGAGATGTCTGAATTCTCTCCACTGTAATGGAACTAGATGACACTCGGTTTGTGGTGCATTTGAAAAACTCAACAGCAATGTCTCTCTCCCAAATTCATGCCCAGGTTACTCAAGATAATCCACAGACCTTGATGTGAGCAGTTTTGTGTAGGGACTATTTTTCCTCTGCCACACCACACCTGCCAATCAGAAGGAACTGTGCATCTACTCATGTACAAGACGCTTGTGCTTGTGATAGCTGAGATGTGCCCTGAACATTAATGGTGTCCTCCTCGGCTGAGCTGCAATGTTAGCTAGCTCATTGGTGCTAGGTGAGCTAGCAGTAGATGCACTGTTCCTTCTGCGCGGCGATATGGTTGGCCAGTGTAGTTCGGTAGAGCGTAAATAGTCCCTACATGCAGCTGCTCACAACACGCTCTGTGTATCATCTGTACTTATCTACTACTTAATCGCTATCAGTTAACTCAAGTCACACCATCGCAGTGTAAAGAGGAAAGTTGGGAAAGGTCTGAAAGCCCAAATAAAATGTATCAACTGTTAAATGTATGTAATTAGTTAACCTTATATTTTAAGCAAGGCTATGTAATTTCGGCATAATCAAACATGGTGTACCAGTAAAGTCAAGAAGTTAAACAGCTGTCTAACATTAGCTAGTGTTGGCTAACATTAGCCACTATTTAGCTTATGGTCATTCCAGACCAAGTAAGGCTGTCCCACTCAAACTGTGTATTGGATTAAAGAAAGGTGGGTTTTACAGCTTATTCTTTTTTAATAGCAGTGTGTGTTCATTTTTCCTCTGAGTATCAAGATCTTCCCCTCATGTTTAAGATGTGGCTGTAATATGGATGTATTTCTGTCCTTCATGGAGAATATGGAGGCTGCGGTCAGCTTGAATCCATGGTGATCATGATGAGCGGTTTTTACAGAGGACAAAATGTGTCAACGTTTCCAGAGACTGTCCTTTAACCAGTCCTGAGGAACAATGCGTCTCACTGCTTCAGTATGTTCCAAAGTGTTGTACCTTCACCAAAGTATGGCTAAATATACAGTTGGTACAGAGTGGTACTGTCCTTTTGGTGCACTGCTCAGCACTTCCATTACGATTGTCTGCCCAGCACCAAATGGCAGACATGCAGTGTTAGCGACTAACACGGTGAAGCATTTTGCAGCTAAAGAGACATACATCACCTTCAGGAAGTGGACATCACTTAATCCTGTTAAAACAATATTCATAACTTGGATTTTCACCAAAGTCTGTACATTTAATGGAAACACACAGGATTCGTATTTCTTTTAATGCGCATTTCCCAATGATCCAAATCACTTTTGTATGGAAACGTAGCTAATGTGTAGCATGTCTACACTGACATAAACATTCATATTTGTATGTGTGATTTATACAGCTATCTAACGTAACTGGGTCGCCAACAACCTGGTTTATACATCCAAAGAACTTCTATAGAAATGAATTGCCTGGCAACCAGACCAGGCCTGTAATTGAGACAGGCCTTTATTTGTCAAAATGTGTAGAAACACCGGGTTAGTAGAGGAAACTAGGCGTGTAATCAGGACAAGGCTTTTAGTTGAAGATTTACGGTATGCTGTGATTGTAATTATCCTGATGAGAGCCACGTCACTGGATGATTATCTGTACAAGAGTGGCAGTTTGTTTTCAGTCACATTCAAAAACAGCTATAGTATAAATGAATGAGAAAGACAGATAACTGCAACATTACTCGGGATGATAAAATCGTACTTCCATGATTTTGCAATTTTTGGTGGGCCTTGTTGTGACCTAAAATATCCAAAAAAAATAAAAATAAGTAAGAAAGAAAGTAAGCAAAAATAGCTACAAATTTGTTTGTGTGTATTTATCAAAAATCAAGAGCAAATTCTTCCTGTCAAAACAACACTGTTCTTAGTTTCTGATTCATACTACACTAATGTTACCCCTTACCGTGCACATATAATCTAACTCACCTTGATTCCGGATGCAACAGTCATGGCGATGTGTCTCGTCTATTGTCTACATGTGTCAGCCGTTCTCCTGTGTGCTTTGCAGCCCAACAGTGTTTGTCAATCGACAACTTTTTTCAATCCTTAGGGAGTTGCATTGCACGGTCTTTAGCTGTGATTTTTGTGGGTAACGTGAGACATTTGTGTGGCACGTTTGCATCTTCACCGCCAGAAACAAGAAGTAAGTTTGGGAAACTATGATGATTGGTCAAATTTGCTGAAAAATTGCAGGGATTGGACAAAATTAAAAGTTTTTGCACAATTCACAAGGATTGGTTGAATTCTGACATCACAACATCCCAGAGGGGCTGATAAAACATTTCCCTGCTGAAAGTAATTTGATAGTATGAAGCTCAGTGTTGTGAGGAACCTGCTGCCTGACGTAACCTTGGCACCATTTGTGATAACACTATCAGTTTTGATAAAAACATCATAAATTCCAACTACAGTATTTCCTCTGAGGGACGGACTGTCCACAAATCCAGATCTCACTCTTTTTGTCCTGTTACTAACTTTCCAAGATTGTCTGACTGAATACCTTGGATACACTCTTCACTGTTTTGAACACAATCCCTTCGTGACATTTACCCGTCACCTAACTGATAGAGTGCGGCCCTCATCATCTGTTTTCTATTATTTATCAAGCAAGCAGGTCTCTGATGACAGACGAACATCAGTGGTGTTGTGCTGTGAGCTGTACTTTGTGGTCCGCACATCAAATCCCGAGCAAATGAAGAAATACCTGGAATTTCATCCAGTGTCATCATAAACAGAAGATCTCGTTTCGCCTCATCTATAATTGGCAAACCTGCTCAGACTCACAATGGGAACTCTTCTGCAAATTCTGAGAATATGAGCCTGTATTGTCAGTCGGTGCATGAAAGTTGGAGTACAAACTTCTGATCATCTTATGTCCGAAACCTATGTTGCTAATTTTATGGCTTTTATGGAAGTTTATTTTTTATGATCTCTCTAGTAAAGGTTGATGCAGCCTTTACAAGCAAAGATTCCTCTGTAGACTTTTAATGTAAATATTTTTGCCTTCCTTGTTCCCCCCGGTGGCATTCCATAGATGCCACACATTTTCCTCCTGCTGCCTTTACTTGTTGTAGCCAAGTGCCACTTTTCTCAGCTCAGAACGGCTGCAATAATAAATCTCCATCTGCTGAAAGTCTTTTTTCAGCTGAGACACGTGTAGCACCTTGGGGTCTGTGATAGACCACTATTTTTTCTGTCCCAGTCGAGCTAAGACAGATGATATTTCAGGCATTTCAGCCTGCCACTGATATCGGAACATGTAAGACATGATCCCCCACCTAACTGTGATTTGTTAGGGGGTTCTGTAGGTGAAAGGTTATGATGACGTGCCGAGTTTGAGCAGCTTCTCCCGGGGTGAATCATTCCTCGGGACGCTCGAGTGTCCTAAAAGGAAGAAATTTCCGACCTACGTACGTGTGTGCATTCCACTCACATCTGGAGTCTTACAGGAATGACCGTGATTGTTCTCAGGACTGTATGCATTTATCGCCGTGATTTCACCTCCCAGAAACTGTGAATGGTTCTCACTTGACCACAGCATCAGTCACTGTGGATCAAGAACAGATGTCAAAGTTATGTTTTGTTGTTTGTCTGAGATGGGCTGTGAAGTCATGCGAAATAACGTGCGTTCTTTACATGCTGTCTTTGCTCTGCTTATATTCGCCTTGCCTCTGCAGTTAATGCACTTTTAAAGTTATGCACTGTTTGTATCATAATGTGAGTAAATCAATGTGTCTGGCAGCAACAGAGGGGACAACTGGTAACAAATCATCTGTCTCCTTTTGGAGGCTTTTGAGCACATTTCGCACTAAAAGCCTGTGTGAAATACTTGGAAAAATAGCTGCGGAGCTCTGTGTTTTGCCTTAATTTCCATGGAGATTCCAAAACTTCCTGCCTACAGCAGTCATGGAATGTGCCCCCACCCCCTTAACTTTTCCACATAAATCAGGGCACCGTCCTCTAATTTTAGGGCTGTTACTGAGATGAAGCAAACCTCTCAGATAGCTAGGACACTTGCAGCTAATTTTTAGGCCCGTGGCAGATGCAACATTGTGTGGCTGATATGGCAATGGTGTGAAGGTGTTTCGATTTGGGTGGTGACTGTGGTCGAGCAGCAGCAAGAGCACCACACCTGTATCACCACATCAAATGTGAGCCTTGTTGATTGGACTTGATCATCTGTGCAGTGATATGGTTGGCAGGTTTAGTTTGATAGAAAGAAAATAGTTCCTACATGAAACTGCTCACAACAAGGTCTGCGGATTATCTTGTGTAACCAGGTCATGATTTCTGGAAAGAGACATTGCTGTTGAGTTTATCAAATGTATTTTTTGAGGCGCTTTGAGCACCACAAGCCAGTATACTAGCTAACAGACAGACATCTCAACAGCCGATATCTCCAACACTTTGCAACTCACACAAAACCAATCGAAATTGACAAACAGCAACACAAGTAAGAGGACAAATATGTATTTTGATTAAGACTTTTTTGGTCAAACACATTACGGTTTTTGTTCAAGATGTAATTACTGGTGTGCAAATGCAAAAAGAAAGGGGAACAAGACTGCCTTCTGCTTCTGCCAACCTCAGTGATTTATGTGTATCCTAAGATCGCTGCCCCTTCACCTAAGTGCACACTATTCACCTCACAGTCCCTCAGAGGTCTAGTCAAGTACATCGTCATTTACATACACCTGGGCCATAAAGGCTTGTATAAAACATTCCTGCATGTTGAGGCATGGCCACTAAATTCCCCAGCTGTGCTCACTCACTAACATACACCTGTTGGTATGTTGCTTTAGCCGAGAACTATTAAAATCCTCATGAACGCATTCTTTGGATACTACCTCTGAGGAAAGTGATGCGAGTCAACATGAAATTCAGTAGAATTAATTTTCACAGTGAAGTAAGCAGATATGGGGAAATGTCATCAACAAGTTTACAGTGGTGCGTCTGAGTTGTAGAGTGAGTCGAGCTTAGACTGGACCGACGTGACAGCTATTAACGTGTCCGCTGATGGGGGATTTTCACACAGACAATCTTTAACTCATCTTCTATCTTATGGTCTCCGCCATTTCACATACTAATGTTCCATTTACTCATTCGTCTACGTTGTTAATTACTCACTGGCACTGTAGACTTAAAAGGACCAACTTTTCACAGGTAACTAAGTCGCACCTGGCCACACAGTGTCTGATCTCTGCCGCTGACTCAGGTGTCATTGTCTTCATTTAGCCTGCAGAGCTTCCTCCACAACGCGTCTCTCTGTGTTGCTTCAGACACACAATATTTTGACTCATGCGCTCATTCCTTTCCTACAGTGAATCAGTCTTTCTGGGTTGTGCAGCTCAGCTGATTCATTGGGAACCAATGGCAGTTTGTGACTGTTCCAGCCACATAGCCATGGTGAACGTGGTGCCTCATGCATGCTTCATGGAGAACACTGTCCTCTGGGCTTTGGATCAGACATAGGTTGAGGTTAGATTCCTGAGACAGGGTTAGGGGTTACACAGTCTACAAGTGAAACAAAGAAGTATTTAAGGTTGCTTTCACACCTAGAGTTCGTTTGCTTTGGTCTGAATCAGGGACTCATTTAGTCACAAAGTTGTATAATTGCCTAGAGTTGGTTTGTGTTCTCACGGCAGCATTTACAAGCGGACCAGATCAAATACCTTGTGTGAGAAAGCTGCTCTTGATTGGTCAGAAATTCAATGTGGGGAAAATCCAGGAAGTGAAGCAAACGTTGAAGAAGAGTACACTTGCAAGATAAATGTGACACTTTCTAATGTCACAATGGAGGAACAACTACGCAGGTTGATTTTAGCGCTGCTCATCGTGGACTATATTGCTGTCATTGTTCATTTTAGTCAAACAAAACGAGGCGCGGCTCCAACTAGAAAACAATGTTTTGATGCATTGGATGTGCTGAATGTGCATATTAAGGCAGTACAGGAGGAGGTGCACATTAATAATCCTCCAGGACTGTAACATGCTCATGTTTAACCCAAACAATGTGTCATGTGGTTGCAGTTGGTTCAGATCCAGGTCGGAACACGTTCTCACCACAAACGAACCGCACCAGAGTTCATTTGTAACCAGACCGAGACCACCTCTTCAAGAAGGTCACCGTCTGGTTGTTTTGGTGCACACCTGAGTGTGATTGCTGTGTTCTCACCTGCCCAAACAAACCACATTTCGGGGGCAAAAAAAACTTGAGTTGAATAGAAACAAACCACACAGGGCAGGTGTGAAAGCACCCTAAGTCCAAGTCAAGTTCAAGACCTTTTGGCCTTTAGTCCAGTTTATTTGATTAGCAACATTTGATTAAACACCATGTACCGTACCTAGACACGGAACTTGGATGCGTGCCTGACTCCACTTGAAAAGATGGTCTCAAGTATGGTGTGCATCAGGTGTGAAATCCACCTGTACCAAAACAAGGAAGTGGACTGCTATTCAATGCAAGCAGCAGTCAGTGAGAAGAGCTGCAAGGGCTTTTATTAGTGCTGCAGATCTCCTCTGATATATGTATATGTGTGCAGAGCTCACCAATCTCTGAGCTGCACAGCCATATGGGGTAAAATATGAACAGCAAACCATACTAGGCGTAAGTAAGGAAGGAAGTCGGAGTACCTTGAGAAAACCCACACTGACACGGAGAGAACATGTAAGCTCTGCATGTTGGGGTGAACTGTCCCTTTAATATCTGTCGTTTATAAGCAGTCAAGCCACACACTCTTCTATGGCACGGCTTGGAGGCAACACAAAAACCTTCTCAGTAAAGTTTTTCTAAACTCTATGTATGAATCTTTTGTCTCTAAAGCCAGAGGCGATTTTTCTGTTAAAGGTCAACACATTAATTATTTTGCCTCTTGCACTTTTAACCTTTTTGTCCCAAAATAAAATGGCCTCAGGGAGTTTACTTTTCTTGAACCACTCAAATGTCCCTCTGTGGAGGCAAGCTGCAGATATGTGATATAGAAAAGTAGCCGTGTCCTCTAAATGCGAAGACAGTCACAGATACGGTCATTTCAATAATTGATGGAATGGTGAAAGTGAGAGCCATGCATCATCGTAATATCTCTGAATACTACCCAGAAAAACAGGGAATCTAATAAGACACATCGTCTTTAGATTTGCACAAGTAATGTGAGCCCAGTGTTACTGATAATGGCAACATGGTAGTCTGTGCCAGGGTTGGACAGTAGTTAAGATGGGCCCTAGTGCCAGATTTTGCGTCAAAACAGCCACTGCATGTTTTATTGTATCATCACATGATCAAATACAGAATTGATGTTGGACAACAACAACAACATACATATTACCAATCATCACCGCAAATCTGTATCTGAAAAAGGTACCAGATAAAATGAGAAATGATTCATTACTTGGATTTGTTAAACAGTTTATTTGTAGTTTATATATCGTTTATCTAAAATGACCGTGTAATTTAATTGTAGACTGAAGAATTATTGATGAAGATGGGGAGAAAATAGGGAGTGCTGCACTGTGTAGTTAGTCAGCCAGGGTTTACCCAGGGTACCTTGCACGTCATATCTGGACGTAGAAAGGTCCATGACCAAACGTCAATTTGTGATGAGGTCGGAGCCAGAATGTGTTGATAAAAACATGTCATCAGGGGCGTCGGTAGCGTAGTGGTTAGTGCTGGCGCCCCATGTGTAGAGGTGATGCCTCGCTGCAGCGGTCGCAGGTTCGACTCCGGGTTGCAATCCTTTGCTGCATGTCAACCCCCCACTCTCTCTCTCTCACCCCGTTTCACTCTGTCCTGTTCATTAAAGGCAAAAGCCCAAAAAAATAATCTTAAAAAAACAAACAAACATGTCATCAGTGCTATTGTACACTTAAAAGACAGCATATAAAAACACTCAAAGGTTCAACCTCACTAATACTAGTTCATTTCGTTGTATTTCTATGGGACTAACTAGCTTAATGCTACAGGAAGTTGCACACATAATCATTTCTACAGTAGTGCCCCCAGGACTACGGTGGATAATAAAGGTAAAAGCCCTAAAAAATCTATGTACAAACAAAAGCCAAAAATGGCCAAAAGAAAATCTTCAACATTTTCTACAATCAGGCTTCAATCTCACCATCTGCATCGCCAATAACTCAAAAATGTTCACAAGCATGGGTCAAAGTTTCTCCCATTAAGTCAGTTTTATAGATTTGTTTTTACAACTTCTGCGTGGGCCGTGGCGTACGCCTCTTTCAGGGCTTGTTTTGTGCGCACACAATGTTCATAAATGAGACCCCCGGTGTGTGCAGCCCTGGAACATGAACCCAGAACAAACTGCTCCCAGAAAAGTGTCGGAAATATTTCTAAAGTGCGTCGCAGAGATGGACGTTACAAAAAGCCACTCTGACTTATCATGGCAGGCACGGCCACATGTGTTACTAATAACATTAACAATGGCTCTGTTATACAAGTGTAATACGCCGTGACAGTGTGACAGTGTGCCAGCATGCACAATACCAGGACCGTGAGACTGAGGCAGCTCCATGGAATTTCAACCATCATTAATTGCGTTATTTATATTTGTGTTTTCCTTCTGTCACATGCCAGAAAAGGCCTCTGGATAAATTCTCTTCTGCTCAACTCAAGAATTTTCCTCCACACACTTGACCTCTGGGTCAAAATCTCATCATGTGTCAGGCAGAAGAGTCCTCAGACATTTCTGTGATTGGCTACTGCCCTCTAGTGATCTGTTAAAGTATTGCAGCAGCGCTGATGCACTGGGAGGGCTCAGATGTGAAAAAGCCAATCAGATTATTTAGCGGGAGACCGGCACCGCGAGGGTCACGTGACAAACGGAAACAGCCGAACTTCAACATGATGAACCCTTTACTGTTTGGAGCTGTAATGACGACACATTGTCAAATACAGTTAATGACGGGATTAAAAAATAAATTTATTTAACTACGAAGTCACAAAACAACTTTGAGGAACTTGTACTTTACTTTCTAAAAACTATACAGCTCTCTCATTCTTTAACAGGTGAATTCTATTTGCTGTAGTATTTAATATCTGTTTATATTTTATTGTAATTTTTCTATTCTATATTTATGTTTTTTATCTTTACAGTACTTGTCCTTTATTTTTTTTTAATTCTTATTGTTTGCAGCAAGTAAAAACCTACTTGGCAATAAGCCTTATTTAATTTTGATTCTGCTTTATTGCATTTCATCATCAAATACTGCACTTTTTACTCTAGAAGATCATCTATAGATTAAGAGTTTATGATGCACTGTTAAAGACCGAACTACCAAACATGAAACTGCATATGCATCACCCAGCTACAACATTAAAATGCCCCTTACATGTTGTGCATCAGTAATAATAATAACCAAATCATATTGTATGACAAAGGATATGTTTCAAGTTTAAGTTCTTTATTTATCATGGGGGAGCCTAAGACTTTCATTTAATTAGTATATTAAATATACAGGCCTACACTAAAAAGAAAAAGAAAACAAAAGTTTAAACAAAATATGAATCTAAACATAGAATACTGCATGTAGAAATAAGATATGTGATATAACATAAATTGCATATAAAATCAAGTAAAACAAATTAGACATTTCAACTGAAAATAACTGAATGTAAACAGGAATGTAGTAAAATATGTTTGCATAGAGTTGTAAAACAATAGTCTAACTAAAGATAAATAGAAGGTAAAGCGACAGTACCTATAATGGTAAAAAGCATTCTGCATTTAAATATTAATATTTGTCACATTTTGCCAATACTCTTTAGGCCACTATTTCAGAAATATTTTGAATGCAGCAATATTTAAATAAAGGATCAGAGAACTTCTTCTACCACTGGCCAACTGTAATCTATAGAAAACGAATGTGTATTACATTGTTTAACAATCAGTGGCGTAAGGAAGTTAGGACGAGCCCCAGTGCTCGATATGGTGCACGTATTGTCTTGACACAAATAGAGACTTGACATTGAACAACATCAACATACATATTACCCAGCAATCATCACTGCATATCTGACAAAAACATAAAATACAATTGAATATTGAAGACATTTAATTGAACAGTTTATATATATATATATATATATATATATATTAATAGATTTTATATCTTATGTAGAGAAACTCTGGAACAATCTGCCCAAGGAAATCAGGTCAGTTGAATCAGCGATCTCTTTTAAGTCCCTTCTTACAACATACTTTTATCGGAGAATTAATTTAAAGTGTTTTTTTAATTCCTCCATTTTGTTTATATCTCTTCTTTTAAAATGTGTTGCTGTTGTCATGTCTTGTCTGTTTTAATTACTGACATGTAAAACACTTTGTAACTGTTTTGAAAAGTGCTCTGTAAATAAAGATTATTATCATACACATTATTTAAAAAATGAAAATGGAGTAAAACACTGTGTGGATGGGTTTACCTTTTTGTTGACATATATAGCAAATGGCACCATTTTTAAATTAGTAATTTGTTTAATTATTCCTCTTTGAACACAGGAATGTAGTCAAGGTGAATCTGAATCATTTGCAAGGGCCCCTCCGCCCCGGGGGCCCCACTGCACTGTTTATATTAACGCCCCTGCTGGAAGTGCTAGCAGATTAGCTTCAGTGCTAACTCGGCTCCTTCCGCCGACCACGTGACTCTGCAGGTCGGTCGCAGCGGTTCCCCCGAGACTCCCCCCTCCCTCCCCGCTGCAGCTAAGGTTGGTCAAAACATTCTCGGAGCTCTGATTGGTCAGCGCCCCGGGACTCTCTTCTCTGATTGGTCGTCTGACACAGGGAGGTCCGGTTCTTCTTGAGCGTTCTTCCGGCTTACATGTTGGGAGAAAAAAAGAAAAGACGAATGGAAAAATTGTAATCCACAAAACGACCCTTGCCTTGTACCTCAGCGATACGGTAACATCCACACACATGTAGAAACATGTTCGCCCGTTCAGCCCGGCGAAGTTTACGCCTTTGTGCTCTGTAGAAAGTTCAGGATTTAGCACGGAAAGCAGGCGGCAACAGCGGGGTTAGCATTCTAACGTTAGCATGCTGCTAAGCTAAGATAGCTGGCTAGCAAGGTAGCTTTCTAGTTTTTAAGATTACCGAGCAACAGTGAGCGTTTTCTGACACAGCGGACATCGCGTTTGGTTGTTTTGTTGTCGGCAGTCGAAAAGTCGTTTCTGTACCTGCAGGTAAACTTGATATTTGATGAGCAACGATACATCTGTTGTCGGGCAGTTTTGTCATATGATATTGGCCATATAACGGTAAACAAAGCTCCACAGACATGCTGTTGTCTTGTTTTTCACAGTGAAATGTATTTGTGAAGGTTTCAGTTTGTAGCAGCACCAGTTGGTTTGTGTTTTCGACTTGCTGCTTTGCCAGCAGGTAACCATAATACTCCGCAGTGCTACATTAGCCTCAGTGTCCCCGCGTCGCCTGTAAATGGTAAACTGGTTTGCTTTTGTTATTGAAGCACTGTCGTACATGTTTAATATAAGGGTTGCAACTATTAACTGATATTTTAAAGATGTCCTAAGTGTTTGCAACATCTTTGCCTAGACGTCCATTGCTAATGAAATAGAAATCATCAGCACCGCCCTCTCACAATCTGGAGATAAAATGCATTTTTGATTATTTACAGCTTGAAAAAAGATCTGATTTAAACAGAAAGGCTCTTCGAAGAAATTAAAAAAAACAAACTGTGGCCCTTCTTTGTCATGCAGTTAAATGACCTTCCCAGTTACCCCCATTTTATCTTATTTCAGGGTGTCTGCAGGTCCTTTCAAAAGTCTTAACATGTCTTTTATTCTACGTAGTCTTTGAGTTGAATTTGTGAGGTCTTAACTACTACAAACATTTTATCTAATTTTATTTATGCTTTTTTTTAAAAAAAAAAAAAAAAAAAATTCTTATTGTGAGAGTACACATTTCTAATGCTATAATACTGTCATTTTACTTCAGAATTGCACTAACCTGTTGGCAAATTATAGGTTAACTTAACTCGCTCTACCAACCATTGTCCTATGTAACATTTATCTCTGCGCAAGACCACAAATTTACAACTTGTTTGCAATGCTCACCTGCGATGCTTGATTAAGTAAAAAATGATTTGTCTAAAAATCCCTCTTAAACTTGGTTAAAAAGGTGTCTTGAACAGGTCTTAAAAAGCATTCAATTTAACTGTCTGATTCCTGTAGACACCCTGTATTTAGATGAGGGCTGCAACGATTAGTCAACCAATCGATGACTAATTGGCTATTAAAATAATCGCTTACTGTTTTAGTAGTCGACTAATCGGTTTGAGTCATTCTTCATAGAAAAGTACTATAAAAGTATCCCAAAATATTCTTATTGCAGCTTCTTACGTTCAGATATTGGCAGCTTTCCACACTCTCCCATGACGGTGAACTAAAACCCGTTGGCGTGAGTACGATACAAGACATTAGATGACATAATTTTGGGGTTTGGGAGAGACTGACCTACATTTTAACACATTTTTTTGATAAAATGATTAGTCGACTAATCGAAGAAATAATCAAAAGATTAGTCGAAAATGAAAATAATCATTAGTTGCAGCCCTAATTTAGATATTATTTATATTCTGACCTAAAGGGTGAGGTTATGTTTAGTGTAATATGTGAAATATGACCAAGCTGACTGTTGGTGTTGTGTTTTCATTGTAGTTGCAATGTACTGTAAGTTGTTTTTGCTGCTGCACTACTATAACATGACTCTGTCACTCACAAGTGTTTTAGAATTATTGTCCATTTTTGTATAAACAACGTTGATTCAAAGATACCATCTTCAGTATGTGTGGTGCTGAAATAAATGTGCATTCTTGACATTATTTCAGGTCATAATTAGTTAAAATGAGCTCCCAGCAATTCCCCCGTCACGGGCTGCCTGCTTCCAGCGGGGGAGCACCTCAGATCCCCACTGCTGGAAACCTGGTGTCTGTCAATCAGCCCTCAAATCCACCAGGTAACCTGTCGTCACTGAAGTGAGTTGCAGGATATTTCACACATGGCGAGCAAGTAAGTGTTGAATCAAATTTATTTTTCCTCAGCTGGAACAGATGCTGAGAGCAGTCGGGATGCTGACCATGGACAGCAAGATCATCCACCTGCCGGGGGTGGGGGAACCTTGGCGTTCAGAGATGACAAGCAAGAGACGATGGTGGTCAGACCTTACCCACAAGTACAGCCGCACGGACAGCCACAAGCTACACCCCAGACCGTGCCCATTCAGCCTGGCACACCTGTGACTGTACCTGCCCCCTCTGTCCACCTCCCACAAGGCCAGCCTGCAGTCCTCACTGAGGGACAGATGAAGGTGATGATATATGTCTGTTACTTTTAAAAGCTTTATATACATGTTAACAGTAAAGGGTGTGGTGTCCTCACTGTGTTCAGTTTGAAGTGAACATAGTTAAATCATTGGCAAAGATAGAATGCATTATGTGGTTAGAGGACAACACATTGTTGCTGACCAAGGTTGATTTATTCATCCAGAAAGTGTTGAATCACAGCTGGCTCCTGTAAGATAACCTTTATGAAGGTGGGAGCTCGGATTGTTGGGATGACTCAGGGCTATTAAGGGACCAACACTCTGTAATGATTATCTTTAAGTTTGAAACAGTTCATGATGAAACTATTTGCCTTCTCTCCATCCTCGTGCCCTCCAGACAGAGTCGGGCAGGTTTCATTTTACTTCGTACTTGGGAGAAGCCACTGTGGCCAGTTAGCTCTAGAGGAGGGACAATGGAATGACCAGGAAGATTATAACAATTACAAGTGCAACTTCCAAAATGTTCAGCTTCATATAGTTCTTGTTGTGTCATTTCATTCAGAAGGATCAGCTCAATGACTAGAAGATATTATAACAAAAAAGTGACTGATACAATTTACTGTAAACCTAATAAGTACAATGGTCATGTGCAAACTGGCTGACTTTACACATATTTGGTGAAAAGGTAACAAAATCCATACAAAAGAAAACACCATATAAAACACTGAATTTTTAGGGTGTAGGTTGCTAGCTCAGAGGTTGTAATTGTTTTATGCAGGGCACTAAAATGAAGCTTAGAGGTAATATTTTCCATGCAGCTCTAGTTTCATAGCAACAGGGATTTTGAAAATGGGAACACACAGGTGGTGGAAGGTAAGGAGAATTCTGTCTGCAACAGGCGACCCATGGCAGGCTTTGATGCACAGTCTTTATCATGTGAGTCAGACAAGGTAGGGTTCACTTAAAGGGACACTGCCAATTCTCAACCAGCTTTTTGTCACAACAATGGGGGTAGTATGTGTAAATAAACTGTAGTAGACTTCCCTCCATCTCCATCTCTCAGTGAAAATCTGCTAGATGACATGTTTCACACTCTGCGTCACATTTCGAGAGTATGACCATCTTTTCAGCATTGAAATACCTCTTCAGTGTTTTTCTAGCGTTGTTCTTAACGTTCTTCTGAGCTTAAGATCAGAAATATAATGTCTGTCTTTTCTTTAGGCTGTCCTGAAGTCACCCATGCCAAGTCGTCTTATTGCCCCAGCACCAGCTTCCAACCAGGGTCATATCCCCATACCCCCCAAGGTGCCTGGTCACATTACCGTCACCATAGAGAGCAGCATTGCTCCAACGCCATCTATACCTGTGGCAACTATCAGTGGTCAGCAGGTGAGTGCACTGTGAGCTGTCTCTGAGTGTACATTATTGTCTCTTTCTTGCTGATGACTGAAGTTGTGAGCGGCCTGTATTGTGTTTCAGGGTCACTCCAGCAACTTACACCACCTGATGCCGGCTAACATTCAGATCATTCGGGGCAGTGCCCCTGCACTGCAGATCGGGACTCCTGCGGTCCCTCCCCAGACCTTCACATCTCATTTACCCCGAGGTATGCATGATGCAATGAGAACGGTATGCCAGGTGGCTTGATGTTTGCCTCTCCTTGAAACAGTAGTCCATTTACTGCTCAGTTATGGCAGTGCATTTCTCTACATCGGTCTGTTTGTTTCCCGGTAGGCGCTGCTGCAGCAGCTGTTATGTCCAGCTCCAAAACTGTCCTGCGGCCAGCCACTGGAGCAAGCGCAGGCCCCGGCCAGCCCACAGTTCAGCACATCATCCACCAGACGATTCAGGTGCTCTAATGTACTTTAATCTAACAAGGTGTTTATTTTCTGCTGGACATTTAGACATATTGTGTGTAACCGTGTCATCCTCCACAGTCCCGCCCTGCTGTAACAACGTCGACAGCTGTGCTTCCTACTGTGGTGGCCCCCATTTCAGCAACTAGAACTCAGTCTCCGGTTATCAGCCCGACAGTCACACACTCTGCAGAGGTGGCACATGGGTAAGTAGCAGTCTAAGAATGTATTGATTAGGGCATAGGTGGAGATGCTGCATGTGTAAGTATTAGAAAAACAATTTGATGACAAGAAGTTTTATAGTGAAGTTGAACAAAACAGTCAGTGAAGATTAGTTGTTCAGAGAGGGATGTTGCCACGAAAGAGTCGCTATGAAGTCCCTTCTTTAAGCCGCCTTTGCATTTATACACAGAACCAAACAATGGCGGCCTCATTGTGCTCCAGTGTGTGATTTTGCCGGCATTCTCGAAGCAAAAGAGGCGCAGCGGGCGTGATGTTTAACACCACAGCGTTGGCTTCTAGTGTGACATAAGATACGCATTGGCACAGCTTTAAAAACAAAACAATGGAAAAAAACACAGCAATAACAGTGCTTTACAATCCCTCGTTATATGGCAGCTGATTTTGTCCTCTGCTGAGTTGGTAAGGAGCTCCCTCATTTTTTCCCAATTTGCAGACATTTTCAGCTGCTGTTCTTCTTTGAGTTAGCTGCTAACTGCTTTCAGATGGTTTTTCAGCAGCAGTGTTCAGAAGATGATGGAGTGTTGAATGTAACATGCTTGTTTACCAAGCATCTAGTCTCCATAGTAGACCAGTGGTTTCCAACTTTTTGGTTTTATGACTCCTTAAATCAAAGCAGTGTCTACTTTTACTTCTTGTCAGAGATTATGGCCTTTGGCATTTTAACCAAAGATTTGTTTTTTGTCTCATATTGCTTCATTTGATGGATTTTTTGGAGACTTGAAGATGTGAAAAATGTCAACTATACAGCTTAGAACAACGCCACAAAAATGTCATGAAGAAAAATGAATTTTTGTGTAACGTTTTCATTCTCTCTGGACTTTATTCAAACCTTGCCTGTGCCTGATTTGATGCACTAAAGAGGGAGTAATTCTTTTTCCAGGCGTCCAGGGCTGACCATTCACCCTCCTCCGGCCACCGTCAGTATTCAGAGGTCTCAGACGTCCCGTGACACCACCACACGGATCACGCTGCCGTCTCACCCTGCGATTGGGGCTCAAAAACCTCAGCCTCCGCACACCATGACACAGGTTACTGTTACTTGACAGCTGCCTGTAAAAAATTCTGAATTGTCATTTTAAATTTAAACTGTGACTGAACTGAACCTTTGGTTCCCCCACAGAAGCCCATCTTCAGTCCTGTGACACCAGTAGCTGCAGCAACTGTGGCACCAATTGTTGCCACTAACACTGTGCCATCAACAACCACAATAGGTACTTTACTTCTACTTAACCTTTGTACATTAATTTCGACAAGCTAGGAAAAACAAATGATAAACCGCAAATTGTCATTCTTACTCACATTATTGTCAATCCGGTCTTCTTCATGTTTAGGCTCTGTGCCACATACCCAAATGACCAGTAACACTATTGTCACCATGACGATGGCCTCGCACTCCTCTCATGCTACAGCAGTGACCACCTCTGCCATCCCTGTTGGTGAGTTTGTCTCTTTGGTGGGAACATGGTTATGTGCTAATCTGAATGAGTTCATATTGTGTTTTAACACATCTTTCTTTAAACCATTCCTCTGTGTTGTTTACAGCGAAAGTTGTCCCTCAGCCCATCGCCCACTCTTCATCCCGCGTGCAGCCTGACTACCCCGGAGAGAGAACCAACCTCATCCCAATCCCAGGCCATCGGTCGTCTCCTAACCCCGTCACCATGGAAGCAAGAAGTGACAACAGGTGAGCACACAGTGTGGGAGCCTCCCTTATCAGCTTCATTTACATGCACTAAATATTCAGTTTTTTGCACTTATTCTGAAAAGACAATATTCCTACTAAGATATGAATATTCCATTAATATTCATGTGTATATGCAGCCGTGCATACTTGGATTAACATGCCCCAACATGTTGTCTATCGTGTCAAAATATAGCAAAGTTAAACCCTTTGTACCATTTTTGCATCAAATTTTCATGTGGTGACAGACTTTTTGGACTGTGCGAACACAGCCTTGCTTTCAGTCCTTCAGCCCCCCCTTGAAAAGGTTGGCGTTGCAGTATTTGCACATATCAAAAAACATGTTGCTTGCCAACCCTTTAACTAGACTTAAAAGTCAGTGTGTTTCTCCTTAGGACCAGAAATGTGGCCTTTCTTCTGGGCATGCACCATCGTTGTTGCAAACTGTTGGCGAGTTGGCTTTTGTACAGCATAGCCGCGATGCACTGTGATCCACCTCACACACAAACTAACTCACAAATGCTCACCTGACACAATTGAGCAGCTCTGTCTCCCACACATGCAGCACCGCACTGTATTGCACATGTGCTACTGCAGGCATTTCATTCATCCCACAGACTGATTCAGCGCAGCACGTGCATACTAATTAACAGACAGATTAAACAGAGGAGCAGCTCTGTGTCTCAGTGTTGCTGGAGAACTTGAGTGAGTGAGTGGGGCGGAGCTATGCAGAGACAGTTAGAGAGGAGAGATTCACACTGGTATGGCTTTTCGGAAGAACAGCCTTATGCAGCATGACCCTTCATAATATAGACAGAGTTGTCTAAATCTACATCTTGCATCGATATATCGTACATAGTTGTTATATTGCCCAGCCCGAATATTCTGAATGTGCTGTATACATGTCCAAAGACTGCTAACAAAACCTTAATAATATCAGCATATCCCACATTTTGATTGGAAAATTCAAAATGCGGAAAAAGGCCTAAGCATTTATTTAATCTTTTTTTTTTCTTCTTATTTCTGTATTGATTTATACATTTATTTATTTACTTATGTCATTTTTCATTTTCCAAAAAACAAGGGATAAACCTGTTGATGAAAAAAGGTTAAACACGTCCCCCTGGCTTGAAGAATAAATTGTTTTACCAGCTATTATTGACTAATGGTTTGTTTGTTTGTTTTGTTTTTTTGTTTAACAGATTTCATTCATCAGAGGAAAAAATGGAGGGGTTGATATGTAGTTATGACCTCTATATAAATATGTGGCTATGGAGAGTATGAAGACCATAAAAATCTTGTATTAACATCCATTGCTGACGGAGTTACACAATGAATAAAATGTGATTAAGATGTACTTTTTGTTTTTATTTTGTAATGTTTTATTTAACCTGGTTGTTTAATTAACATTGGGGTCCTTTTTTCTGAAGAGACTTGTGTCCAAAAATAACTTCTAAACATAACGTTTAAGCATAGTCGGAAGCACAGATAATTTACAGACACACCTTTAAAGTTTTTACAATAAAGAAAAGCATTTACAAGTGCAAATGCAAATACACAATTACAACCGTATAAAATGTTGAAGTGAAATAAACTTCATATGTTTTTGGATTTCATTCGTCTGCAGCACAGTATCTGAACCCACTTTTACAGCTAATGTTCAAACGTCCTCTGACCTGTAAGGACTGTATTTAAGTGTAACCAGAGAGCAGAGGTAACTGGGCAGTTTTTGCAGTCGAGCCTTATAAATAAACAACATACAGTGCTGCTCCCTTCTGTTTGTCAAGGAGGACGATGATTTAACCTCAGGAGTACAGATACGTTACTGAGATGACGATGAGCGTTGGATTAATCTTGTATGTTTTCTTTTGAAGGCCTTCTGTTCCTGTGCAGTTCCAATATTTCCTGCCGGCGTACTCCTCGTCATACCCTCTGACACACACCTACACCCCCATCAGCAGCTCTGTATCGACCATCCGACAGTATCCTGGTAAGTGCTGCTAATCAGTGTTGTTTTACTGGTTGTCACAGCTAAACTTATCATTTGACTTGACATTTAAAAGTCTGGAAATGTTGACAAAATATGCTTAAGTGCTGTGAAATGTGAAACCTGTCATTTCGTGGCACACAGATCTGATTTGAGCTCTCTTCCCCCTCTCAATAAGTTACTCCTCAAGCTCCGAGTTCAGCGCTGCCCACCCAAGCTGGAGTAGGCGTGGCAACCACTGTCCATCTCAACCACATGCAGCTGATGGCAGTTGATCGGATCGGTCTCCCCTCTGCACAAATCAGCACCCAAGGGATCCAGCCAGCACCAATCGCTGCACAGGGCATTCAGCCGGCGCCGATAGGAGTGCAGGGCCTGCACACGTCTGCGCCCATCGGCACACAAGGCCTACAGCAGGCACCAATAGTCACTCAGCAGCAGCAGCAACAAGCACAGTCTGAAGCAAAGCCAGGTAATTATGAAACATTGGCTTTTACTAAAAATGAGTGCGTCACTGTGTTGTGGGCTGTTTGTAACACTTGTTTTATTTCATTCAGGGGTTGTTTTGGCTGATGGTTTTGTCGCGAGCCCCATCAGCAGCACATTCAGCACCACCCAGCCAGTCGCATCCATGGTGCAGGCACACACGCAGGGAGGAGTAGGAGGAGCCCCCACGCTGGTCTCCTCCCCTAGACCCAGCATCCTCCGCAAGAAGCCTGCTAATGAAGGGTGAGTATGAGCACATCATGTGAGACAGTGGCTCCAAAACGACGGCAACATCATGCTGATCCAGTGTGTGATTATACACTGCATCACTGCTTTGCAGGATCAAAAGAGGCATGACAGGCGTGACGTGTAACAAACAGTGTCAGCTTCTCATGTTACATGTAACATACCCGTTGACAGTGCTTTATGAACAACAATGGCATTTACATGTCAATAACAATAATTTACTGTCCCTGTTATATAAGGGCTAATCTGGTCCCTTTGCTACTTTTTAAATCTCCCATGGTTGATTGGACGCCGTCAAAGTCACACCTGTGCCGTCCATGATCCTGTCCTGTTTATACAGACATCACTTCAGTTCTGTTACTATCCTCTGTGGCAGATTAAAGGCGAGACCACTTTTTCCCCCATTTCACAATCGGCATGAAATTCCCGCCTTGAACAGGCAGGGTAAAAAGGGCTTGTGGCTTGCGTGCAAGAATAGTTTCATATTCATCTCCTAAACCTCTCTTACATTTTTCTGTAAGGTTTGTTTGTACGAGGGCTCCAAGACAGATTCAGTAAACTCTCCTAACGGCTCAGAGGTGTCCTTAAAATGCTTGTTTCAACCTGATGAATGAGATATTCTAGAGAGTATCGCTTTTCTTATTTGCCAAGTCATTCCAGACCTTGGTTACCCTAAACCTGAAACAGTTTAAGACCTAACCTGAAGAAATGGGTTTTAGACTACTCTGTACATTCAATAACGAATCACTGGACTTTTTAAAGGGGAGCTATGATGCTTCTCGTTTTCTTTTCCTTTACCTTATGTCGGATGTTCATATTAAAGGTGGCTGAAGTTTTAAGATAATAAGGTAATCACTAGGGATGTTTCTGGCGACTAATTTCCCTGTCAGCTAAACGAAAATTTTAATTAAGACTAGTCGACTAGTCTAAATAAAGGAAAAACACTCAGAAACCAGTCAAAATTTAGCACAATTTATTGTTGAGTATTTGAAACATTGTCCCAAAAAATATTGTGTGCCCTTTGAAGCCTTTTAATAACAATCTTCAACAACCATGTCGGATTTTAAATGCTTTGCGAAATAATAGTCCCTGAAATGTGGGGCACATTGAACCTTGCAGATAATCTGACAGAAATGATAGCAGTTCACTTTGAAGTTAATAAAACATCTAAATTATCATTAAATTTCAGCTGAAATGGTGGTGACATCAAGTCATGTGACTGTAGTGTAGTGTGTGTATATCTTAACATTACGTTTTTAATTCTGGCGATTGCATTTAGGCTTCAATAATCCTGAAAATGGTGTTCATTGGTGAAGATTGTCTCGCTGAACAAAATGTTTAAGTATCATAAACGGTTGTTTGCCACAGAGCTTATTTTCAGCAGTAATTGAATGCAATGGAAAATCCCACAGGCTTTTTGACAAGGGAACCAAAACTAAATCCCTGGAGAACTCTGTGATAGAACAGAGATACCAAAATATGCAAGACCCAGAAAAGCTGACCAATCAGACCAGACTGGGCTTTCTTAGGAGGGTGCTTAAAATGACAGGCGCTAAAACGGAGTGTGTCAGACAGTGTGAATAAAGGTGTTCTAGCACAGACAGCCTGAGGAAAATAAAGTGTTTCTTAGAGATTAAAGCATGTAACATGTTTTGGTAGAAACCAAAAATACAAGTATGAACCTGAAAATGACCATAATAGTCTTTAAACCTGTCTTTTCAGTGGCACGCGTTCACTTTATTACAAGGTGACTCCAAATAAAACTTGACAGAGGCTGAAGTTTAAACAATTATTCCTTTTACCAAATTGTTCCTGCTTGTCTCTGTGTTTCAGTTGTGTTCGTAAGAACCTGATCCCAGCTCAGCCCAGTGAGCCCAGTGGTGGCAGAATCGACAGTGGAGTGAGAGGAGCAGGATCTCCCCGACCTGCAGGGTAAGCCACTGTCACAATGATCACATCAGTTACTTCCGTTTTCAGTGTGTTATGATATGAGTGTGTGTCCTGACCTTTCAATTCCTCTCTCAGTGTGAAACCCAAAGCAGAGGTGCACATGGCAGTGGCCCCTCCTGTCATGGCTACAGTAGAAGCACTGCCTTCTCAGGGAGGAGAGCAGCAGGCTGTGTCCTCAAACGCTCAGCACCTCGCCCAAGCCATCCCCACCATGCTCGCCACGCCGGGGCCTGTACCTCCCTCTCAGCCCTCCACTGTCCTCTCAGCCCTTCCAGCAGCTATGGCTGTAACTCCTCCCGTTCCTGCTTCAATGGCCAATACTGTGGCCTCCCCCACTCAGCCTGCGGCCAGTAGCACTGCAGCCTGTGCTGCCAGCTCTGCCTGCCCAGATCTGAAAATTAAACAGGAGGTGGAGACCATGGACACCTCCCAGCCAGGTGAGGAGCAAATCAATCATGAGTGAAATTACTTAATGTTAAATTATGAGAAACTGAAGAACCTAACATAATCTAGCACGTAAGGAAACGCTCCCTCTTGCTTTCTCTCCCTCAGATCCCAATGCGAACCTGTCATCAGCCCCAGCCCTCACCACCCAGGCCTCCACCCTGAACACTCCTGCCACAGGAGATCTGATCCCCGGGGCCTCCCCGAGGAAGAAGCCCCGCAAGCAGCAGCATGTTATCTCTACAGAGGAGAGCGAGATGGTGGAGACCAACAGCACAGATGAGGAGAAGGCCCCAGGCAGGCCCATCACCGGCAGGGCCGAGAGGCGTGAATCTCCACCAAGGGAATATGTTGGTGTGTAATTTAAAGCCATCTATCGTTGCAGTGGTGATGATGATGATGATGATGATGTTTGTCATCTGCACTTGTTCAACACTTGTTTTTTCCTTCCAGATGAGGAAGGAGTGCGTTATGTACCAGTCAGGCCTCGACCACCTGTTACTCTGCTGCGCCACTACAGGAATCCCTGGAAAGCTGCCTACCACCACTTCCAGAGGTACAGCGACATCCGGGTCAAAGGTCAGTATCTTCCTGCTCTCAGGTGGAAATGCTTTAATAGCAAATGAGAATGATGGATGGCAGCTTGATCTGATGTGCCTCCACGCTGGTGACAGTCATGTCCAGAGGCATTATGTTTTCAGGTTGCCGTTTCTCATGAATGAATGCCTAATAGGGTAAAATGATGAAGTGATGATCCAAAAGGTCAAAGGTCAGGTTCACCATGACATCATAATGTTCTTCTCTGGCCATTGTTCAACACCATAATTCAGGAACAGAGACATTAGGTCAGATGCTGAATTGGTGACACTACTCCTGAGTTTGTAGCTTCACTGCAGCAACATCCATATCTAAAGCGTTGTTTACTGTCATGGCAACATAAGTGTCTGGACAGACAAGAATGTAAACCGCAGCAAGACTGGTAGGTGGAGGTGTACAACAGCGAGGCGGAACTTGTAGTTGTTTCTAACAACAACCGTTTTCTTTTCTCTCAGAGGAGAAGAAGGGCAGCTTACAGGATATGGCCAACCAGAGAGGAGTGGCATGCAGAGCACAGGGCTGGAAGATTCACCTGTGTGCTGCACAGCTCAGGCAGTTGGTGAGTGCTGACCCCAGACCTGCAACAATATCACTCTGAAGAGTCGTTTATCTGAACTGTCTTCTCTAAGTGTCCAGATGAAGGCTAAGTTTGGTTTGTGGCTAAAGAGACAGACAGATTACATATTAGCCCAAATGAATTCTGACTGTGCTGGAGAGGAATTTACGTCTCCAGAGGTACATTGCACAACCAACTAACGAGCAACAAAAGCAAAGGGACTGCTCGACTTGAAGCTACAGTATCTCAGTCCACTGAGGGGGTTTCTGACTGACTATTCGAATTTCCAACTGTCAAGGGGCAGTCCTAAAATTTATGTTGAACTTCTTGCAACAATCTGACTACAATAATGTAAGACACATATTGGTTAGAATTAAAATATTGCAACAAAAAGACTACATTCACAGACCACAAAATGGTGACAGCTTACTACTTAATATTCATGTCTTGATTGGACTTCTGTCAACACACTGTGTTTGTTACTTGATCTGTAGTCGAGTTTGGAACATGACGTGTACAGCCGCCTCTCCACCCTCCAAGAGGGCCTGATCCCTAAGAAGAGAGCAGGCTCCGATGACGACCTTCACCGAATCAATGAGCTTATACAGGTAAGATTGTTGCTACAGACTGAGACTCTAAAATGTACAGTTATCTACTCAGATATTTGCAGGCATTGCCATAGTAACCGTGCACTCCCAACGCTCGCAGAGACAGGAAAAAAACAGTACGCTGCTCCACACACAAGTGAGTTGAAGAGCGAGTCTGTTGGCGTTAACTGCGTTGCGGGAATATCGCTACAGACACCCAGTTTGTTACATTGCATATGCAAGAGTTTACATCATAGGATCAGTCACCACTGTGTTAATTCAAGCGTGCCGTGCACACAAGCTCAGTTGGTAGGCGATAATATATTTTCACATTTTTAACAATGCAATTTAAAAGTTTTGATTTTTATGGGTAACCTACATTTACCAACAACAAAAAGACTACATGTAGCACCAGAGAAAGATGTAAAAGAAAATAAATAATAATAATAATTTAAAAAATAAATAAATAAATAAGTAAATAAAAAAACAAATATCGAATACCAAATTTTCATAATGCAAAACGTATAAATTCCCTATTAGGATGCCTGCTGTTAAAATGCAAAACCTGCCCTCTCTTCACAAATCTTTGTGCGTTTGTCCTCAGGGTAACATGCAGCGCTGTAAGCTTGTGATGGACCAGGTGACCGAGGCCAGAGATACTATGATGAAAGTGCTCGACCACAAGGAGAAAGTGCTGAAGCTGCTCAACAAGAACGGTACCGTCAAGAAGTCCTCCAAACTGAAACGTAAAGAACGGGCATAATCTCGAACCTCCTCTCCTCTGTCGACGACCACCGCCGCCCGTCTCTGAAGGGGCGAAGGAGCTGCTCAGAATTTGGTGCTATGATTTGCTGCATACAATCGCACGCACCTTCCCTATCTGCCTGAGAGCAGACAGAGAGAAGTGACGGGAGGGCTTTGAGAAGCAGACGACCCATCAGGAATAGGTTCTCATTAAAGACCCGACGCACATATTGAGCGTGGAGCATTGTAGGTTGCATTAGAGTGGCCAACTGGACGGCCCTGTCACTGTTTCCCACTCTTTTTTTTGTTAATTTTTGAAGACCCCAGAGACCATTTTTACTAACTTAATTTCTGCCTCTTCTTTTAAGACGATGTTGGAACTGGCACGTTGTGATGGTTGGCACTAAATGCAGTTGCAGCAAAAATGGATGAAAGTATTTCAGTGAAGGTGATCCACCTGAGAGTTGTTGAATGGTCATTGACAAAGAGTCCTTTAGTAAGATGTGTGTATAAAGACTAATCGCAGTCGTGCTCTTTTCATTAATCTGTGCCTTCATTTTGTCGGTGTACATGAAATGGACGGGGTTACGTGAACACTGTTCCACGTGCTGTCAAAATATTCTTAAAATATCAGTCAGAGGAAAGTGTCAGGTCAGTTTCACTGCTTCCCCTTTCTCTCCAAACACCCTGCACCTGCATTTCTCTAGTTTTGATTTCTTCATCACAGTTTGGGTAAACAGTTACCTAATGTCAGCCACAAATTTAGGTGTAATCTAAAAGATGATGAGAAACTTATATGGGTTTAGATTTTTTTTTTTTTTAAAAAGTACTAGATGAGAAACTAAATGTGGCAAATTGAATTGAGTTAATATCCACAACAATGCTCTTAAAGGATGAATAGTGTCCTCAGATGGTGATTTGAAAGCGAGAACATACTGCATATGCATAAAGCCAAGATGACTTTACATTTAAACTGCCATGAGTCGACAACTTAATCCAAAGTGAACGGATGTCATGGTGGTAAAAACAATATTTTCATTTGGTTTCAGGAAGTGAAGTGCTTGAAGCGAGTACCCTCGTGTGATCATACTGGTGGATTGAATTCATGTAAATCACTGTAAATGTGCTTTTGGTTTTTTCCATTGACCTGGTTTTTCTTTCAAGTTTTGTACTCAATGAAACATTTTGTGCCGTGTGATGTGCTGCTGCTTCATTTTGCAGAGTGTAACGATAATAACGTTATGAGATGAAGTGAGCCTGAAACATCCAGCTATTGTACATTGTTTTCGTCTGTGTAATTATAGTAAAGATACTTAAACAATACCAGATACACTGTTAAGTCTGTATATTGCTTTGTTTGCTATTAGTGTGTGTTTTTGATACTTGGTTGAAAGATTTTTTACAGTTTTCATTGTAATTTCTCATTGTGATATCTATTTTTTTTATTTTTTTTATAGAAACCCATTTTGGCTAATGTCATGTCTTTGTATCTCAATAACTTTTTCTCAAAGTACCGACTAATTGCAAAATACTGAGAAACTCTTGAGATAATAAGTTTTCTCAAAATAATGACTAAGTATTTCAAAATAATGGGGAACTTCTTAAAGATCACAGTATCTCAAGGTAATTACTTATTATCTTGAGATATATGTTGTCATTTTGAGAAAGCTCATTATGTTTTAATAAGGCATTTCCAGATAGTAAATCTGTTTGGTAAAGTCATTTTTTTAAGAAAGTTTCTCAATGTTTTTGATACTATATCATTTTGAGATACTTAGTCATTATTTCAAGAATTTCTAATTTTTTAGTCTGTATTTTGAGAATGTTTCTCATTTTGAGAAACTAAGTCATTATTTTGAGAAAAATTGTCATTATTTTGGGATACTAAGTCATTTTGAAAAAGATTCTCATAATTTGAGATACTAAGTCATTATTTTGAAAAAGTTTCTCATAATTTTACATACTAAGTCATTAATTTGAGAATTTCTTATTTTGGGATACTAAGTCATTATTTTGAGAGTTTCTCATTTCGAGAAACTAAAGTCCTTATTTTGAGAAAATTTGTCATTATTTTGGGGAAACTAAGTCATTTTGAAAAAGTTTCTCATAATTTGATATACTCAGTCATTATTTTGATAAAGTTTCTCATTAATTTGAGATACTAGATTTATTTTGAGAAAGTTTCTTATTTTTTAGAGACTAAGTCATTATTTTGAGATACTAAATCATTTATTTCAAGATACTAAATCATTTTGAGAAAGTTTCTCATTATTTCGAGAAACTAAGTCATTATTTTGAGAAAGTTTGTTATTAATTTGAGATACTAAGTTTATTTTGAGAAAGTTTCTTATTTCAACGCACGACCATAAATCAAGCTTAACCGCTTCATCCTTGTGAGGGTCGCAGGGGGGCTGGAGCCTATCCCAGCTGACATCGGGCGAGAGGCAGGGTACACCCTGGACAGTTCGCCACACCATCGCAGGGCTGACACATAGAGACAGACAACCATTCACACTCACATTCACACTTATGGACAATTTAGAGTAATCAATTAACCATGTCTTTGGACTGTGGGAGGAAGCTGGAGTACCCGGAGAGCCCGCGGTGACATGGGGAGAACATGCAAACTCCACACAGAAGGGCTCCCACACCCGGGATCAAACCGGCAACCCTCTTGCTGTGAGGCGACGGTGCTAACCACGACACCACCGTGCCGCCCTTTGAGAAAGTTCCCTTAATTAATTCCCTTAAGACACAACGTATTTCTGTCAATATATGAGTCAATATTTTAAAAATGTTTTTCATTATTTCACAATACCAAGTCATTATTTTTCAAAAAGGGTTTCTGGGTTTTTTTAGATGCGAGGTCACTATTTTGAGAGTTTTATTATTTTTAGATATTAAGTCATTTTTTGAGAAATTGTCTCTTTTTTCACAATAATTTTGAGAAAAATTCTTACTTGAGATACTAAGTAATTATTGTGAAATGGCATTATTTTGAGAAAGTTCCACATTCCCTGAAGATATGAAGTCATTCTGTCAACACGCGTCATTATTTCGAAAAAGCTTTTCATTATTTTGCAATCCTAAGTCATTATTTTGAGATAGTAAGTCATTATTTCAAGGAAGTTTTTCATAAGGACTAAAAGGATTATTTTTTTAAATCACACTGGCCGAAATGGGCTTTCACAATTCATAATAAAAACCACATTCCAAACTGGATATCCAGACCACACCTGACGACAGATAGTGAGATTGCTGGATCACTGCTTTACAGTACAATTATCATGGGTTATCTTAAGGAGCATGCTCAGACACCTTCACATCATAGTTCATCATCTTTACATATTAGGAACCTACAGTATATCACTTTAGTTTGACAATATACACAAATAGTCTAATCTGTCAGTATTGTCCCAGATCATACAGCTTGTACAGATTGATGATTTGTTTCTGTTTCATATTTTCACATCTCCAACGTGAGCTCAGTCATTTCTCTTTATGATCTGCGGTTTACAACATAATTGCCTTGGAGCACAGCACAATGCGTCGGCAGAAATTGACCTATGACGGCTGTTTTATGTATCAGGAAAAGTGACTTACCGGCATTTGGGTAATCTGCTTTCCTCTTGGCGTGATTTTTGATACCAGCTGACCAGTGTCTAGTGTTTATCATTATTCAGTATTTCTAAGAAGAAAAAAAGCAAAGATTTTATTGTGTCTTGTTTTCATAATGTTAATTTTGATTGCCATATTTAACAGTAGATAGCAGTACCACTATAGCCTTGTCTCTACTTGTCAATCATTGTGAAGCCAGGCGTGGATTATTTATTTAGCCAGACTATTCATTTAAAGGGGAAGAACATCAAGGTCATATACTTCTCAGCAAATTATTGTGATAAATTGAAAACAGTCATTCAAGATGATGGTCTGTGGTGACAGTAGGTATTTGCCTTGAGTCTGGTGATTGGTGACACTGGGTGGCTCTACCTTTGCAGGAGCAAAGTCAAAGGGCCATAAAGGGGTGTTTGCTGGGAAAACTCCCTGCTTCCTGCTTTACCGTCATTCAAGGAACAGTTCCCAAGCAGCAGCAGCAGGGGCTTCCACCAAAGACAAATCTCAGGTAAGAGTTGACACGATACACATAATGGTGTCTTTAAATCTGTAATTACACCCAGTGTCTTCTTGTTGTTTCCAAAGGGTTAACGTCAGTATGACTTTTCAGTGTGATAGTGACATTCTACGTCAAATCATTAACAGAAGTGCCTTGAAATTTAAAGTCATATTGATATCGTGCTAAATTAGATTTGTTTAAAGTGTGTTTAAGGTGTCCAATCAAAATGAAAAGTCTGTTATGTTCAAGGACCCCAAAACTGTCTTGCAATTTGAAGTTGTTTTTTTTAAATTGTGGTTACTTAACAATCTCGTAAGGCAATTAAAAATATATGATATCTTCAGTATGTTGCTTGAAATACATTAAAGCATGGTCCATACTATTAAAAGCTACTGAGGTGTATCAGGTATTTGCAGCAGTGGAAGAAGGACTCAAATCCATTAAGTAAAAATAGAAATACCACTCTTAAAATACTTCAGTACAAGTATAGTCCATAATTTCAATTAAGTATTATCAGCAAAATGTTCTGAAATGATCAAAGATTAATGTTATTATAGAACGTATTATCCTGTTTCTGTCACTAACAAATACATGTAAGGGCATTTTAATGTTGGAGTTGGTTGTTGTGTTGCTAAATTTAGATTATTGTTTTTATATAAATGGTAACTTCAAGTGTCTCAAAATAATGGATGTAGCCACCGTGACATCACCAACTGATTTGCAGACTCCTGTTTTAAAGCCCAGAGCCATCTTGGATTTTTGGAGCCAGTAAAGCCAGTAGACCACATTTGGACGAGAGCTTGGAGCTAACTGTAATGCAAGCTGCTAGCTGTGTTAGCTGTGATTTACTTTGACATGCTAATGCTAATTTTGTTGCTGTAAAACCATTAAAACAAAATGTGCTTAACTGAAAAACTAAACAACTCTTCAGAGTGTCTTAGTGTCAAGTTATGTAAGAATTCACTCTCACTAATGTGTGTATTACACACTTTCATTTCTGTTTCTAACCCATTCCACATTGCATTGCTGTAAACATTTTATTTCTGCTGTAAAGTTGGGCATTTTAACATTGGGGGGGGGGGGTCTACGGGGATTGACCTGTCAGCCTCAAGTGGCCGTTAGAAGAACTGCAGTTTTTGGCACTTGCATGTTGTGGCCTTATTTTTCAGCCCTGGAAGTTGCTACTCGGGTAAATGTGGTAGAGTCAAAAGTACAATATTTCCCTCTGAGGTGTCATGGAGTAAAAATATAAAGTAATATAGAGTAGGAATACAAGTAAAGCACAAGTATAGCCCCTTTCCCACTGCACAAAACCTAATAGCACCCATTAATGTGTGGCTTTTGTGTGTAATGGGGAAGGTCACAATCCACATTTACACCCTGGTCAAATGACTGCAGTAGCCACAGGTATGTATTGGCTCCTGCTCTGATTGGCAGGGATGGAAATACACCTTGGTGAGCACTCTAATTTTAGCCCCTTTACAAAATGCCATATGTCTTTGCCCAAACAGGGCTTGAACATTGTTTGAAATGTAGTCAGCACCGAGTCTGACAGAGACTAAATAGGTAAGATAAATTAAAAAAGTAACCACTGTAGCATTTGTACTGGCCGCCACGCTGCCCCTCACTATTTACTAACCTGTTTTCCAGCCTGTCCGTGACGTCAAATGTGACACACCAGTTACAAAAACATAGAAAGGCATCATTGTCTGCTGCAAAGCCCTGTACACAACTCTGGTCTACTAGCAATGGGAAAAGAGTCTAAAGCCTATTTTTAGTGGGTTTCCCCATGTTAAAGAATCTGGCGAACATGCACTAATTTTGTTGTAAAAGGGCGAATGTCAAAATTGTACTTAAATAAATTACTCAAGAAAGAAAACTTGTATGTTTTAATTAAAAATTACTGTAACTGGGCTTAATCTGGATTAAGATGATAATATGTTTTTTATTTTTTTTACAGACTTAATTCAAGTTTCTGTGATGCTGCACCTGAGTAAGGTAAGAATGTGTAATTCTGTGATAGAGTTACATAATTCTAAAACTGCCCATATTGTCATCTTGAAAGTGTTTTTCTTTTTTGGTTATGGTTTCTTTATGTTACAACTTCTGATTTCCCCACCTAGGGGGATTTTGTATGGGTGGACTCCGGTGTCGGGGTGCCGATCGGGGCGGAGGTCAAGGTGACAGACACTGGACAGCTTCAGCTGCTTGACGATGAAGGAAAGGTACAAAACCCAAAAGAGTTTGTCTCTTTTCAAGTGCAGAAAAATGAGTGAGTCTGTTACATAACATCCCCTCTGTCATAACCTACACACAGGTGCACAAGATCAACAAGAAGACGGAGGGCACCATCCGGCCCATGCACCCCACCTCTGTAAAGGGTGTGGATGACATGATAAGGCTCGGTGATCTCAATGAGGCAGGGCTCCTCAGGAACCTCCTGGTGCGACACAAGGAAGGCTCCATCTATGTAGGTTTCTATTCCCAGGATCCACTCTGAACCACCTAGTTTTATGATGTCTATAACCTGCTGTGGAAATGCTTACTTGCCGTCGTCTTCCCTCGCTGTGAATGGCGTTTTTATCTCAGACTTTGCCCTGTAGTTAATCACAGTGCTGTTTGTCTCCATAGAGACGAATGAGCCTCTGTTGTAAGAGAACGTCCCAGTGTTTCTGTGTCGTCAAAGCTCAGCAGTGTGTGTTTGATTATGAATCGGGTCATTTTGTTGTGTAAAAATACTACTGCTAAATGCTGGGGGGCAAAATTTACTGAGGCTCATCATCTTTTGTGTTGGACTTACTAGCCACATCATAAACCACAGCATTTAACACAGCTTTACATTATTGTATTCCATCCATGAAATTTTTAGATCCAATAAATAGTATTTATAACATGCATCACGAGTATCACAGCCATAAGCAAACAGGGGGGTCATCAGGGTCACTGGCTTGATGATGTGCTCACACCACAATAACTTGTTTATGCTCACACACATTCCACTGTGTGTCTGTGTGATAGTTAACATCCCCCTCTGTTTTAAGACATACACAGGCTCCATTCTGGTCGCAGTCAACCCTTACCAGCTGCTGCCCATCTACACCACCGACCATGTGCACATGTACACAGATCGACGACTGGGCGAGCAGCCGCCACACGTCTTCGCCATCGCAGACAGCTGCTTTTTCAACATGCGGCGCAGCCGAAAGAACCAATGCTGCGTCATCAGGTCTGCGCTTGTCTGAGGCTGATTCTGAGTTGTTATTTAGACTGTGTCAAGTGACTGATTTGTTAATTGAAACCCTTATTTATACAGGGTAGACTCAATGAGAGTATGTGGAAGATAAAAAAAAATGACTTGTATGAATAAATAGTGTGAAAAAATATATAAATAAATACAGGAATAAATAAATAAATATGGAAATTAATTAATGAAATTAATCAAAAGAATAAATGAATGCTGAAATAAATATGGCAATGAATAAATAAAAACATAAAATAAATATAAATAAATAAATAAATAATAAATGCAAAAGGTAGGACATCCTGCCTTGACACAGAAATGAATGAAAGTATGGAAATGCATAAATAGATGTGCAAATAAATACAATAATACATTAATGCATGAATAAATGTAATAAAGACAAATAAACAAATGCTAAATAGTGTTAAATGCGGAAACAAATAGATAAAGTTGATAATTAAAAAGAAGATACATTGATTTATTAAATAAATGTATGTGTCAGTATGTTAATAAGGTAGGAACTCCTAACCTCTGCATTTATTTACGCATTATTTCTTTCCAGTCAATCCATTTTTAAAATTTTGTACCTATTAATTGTTGTATTTACTTATTTATATCCTTAGTAAACTGAATGTCTGTGTTTTGGACAAAACTAGACATTCTGCAATGTCAGCTTGGGTATCAGCTGACTTTGTATGGATCAAACATTTAATTGATTATTAGCAAAAATAACTGACAAATTACCAAATAATTGAAATACTCATTATAGCTCTACAGCCTTGTCATGGGTTACCATAAAAAAGATACAGAAGACAAATGAATGATAACAAGGAAAAACATATAATTTAAAGCATTCAGAAAAACCTGGAGGTGCTGTTTTAGTAATGATGACAAACTGGGAAACTACAAGTCATTGAGTTTTATAAAAACTTCAAAGACACAGAAAGCTGATTTGTCAAGGGCACTGTGTGAATGTGGGGTTTACAGTATTCTTCTTTTCAGAGGGTTAGATAAATGTGTAGGTAGCTTTTGAGTTAATAGTTCATGAATGATGAGGAGGCAGTGAATAATGAAATGTTAATGAAACAAATGGTGCTGTGATGTGGGCCGTTTAGGGACCTCGGGAAAAACACTGATGTGCACAGAAACTACATCACCATTATCCACAGTAAGAGGAAATATAGACTGAACTAGATGTTCACAGCTGTTTTTGGAGAAGATTTTCATGTCTATTCAAGAAGCCAAGTTTGAGTTTAAGCTTCTTTATCATTTAGGGAATATGAAACTTAATAGCTAGTTTACTCTCTCTCAAGAAACTCTTCTTCTTTTCATATTTAAAACAATTTTGTGTGTGCATAAGTGGGCATTCATGCTCAATTGTTTCTGTAATTTGCATAGAAATAGAATCAACAGTTATTAACATACGGCTTAGGTTATTATTATAGATTGTGGGAAAAAAACAGGACCTAAAATTGATCCATGTGGAACCCCTTTTTTAATGTTGAGAAGTTTTAAACCACATTTCCACGGGTTTAAAGCAGAGGTTTAGGTGAGAAACAGTCAAAAACATTTGTAAGGCAGAAAAGAATTTAAATAATGAATAATAAAGGAAGAATATATTTTTCCATGCCACACAACTGACATTGTTAAATCTTTCCATCAGTGGAGAGTCAGGAGCAGGGAAAACTGAGAGCACCAAGCTCATGCTGCAGTTCCTGGCTGCAGTGAGCGGCCAGCACTCGTGGATCGAGCAACAGATTCTTGAAGCAAACCCCATCTTGGAGGGTATGAGCCAAACATCAAGTTATAAGACAGTCTTCATAATCAGCTGAATCCCCCTCTTTTTAACTTAATCCGCTGTTTTATTCTCAGCCTTTGGAAATGCCAAAACCGTTCGTAACGATAACTCCAGTCGTTTCGGGAAGTACATTGACATCAACTTCACCAAGGGTGGGGCCATCGAAGGGGCCCGCATTGAGCAGTACCTGCTGGAGAAGTCCCGAGTTTGTCGCCAGGTGGGTGGACTGGTTAGCTGACAGAGCGGTAACATGATGGTACAAGTCAAATTTTCTTTTGTTAAAAGAGCTTGTGCTTTCATGTGCAGGCGCCTGAGGAAAGAAACTACCACATCTTTTACTACATGCTGATGGGGATGCCCGCTGAGCAGAAGAAGATTCTTTCCCTTGGGACTGCTGCTGAGTACAACTACCTGACCATGGTACTGAAATAACTCGGTGAAATGTTAATAAAATGCTGTCATTACTGATACTCCCCATCGTCTACTAATTGGAAGATAAGTTGTTCACATTTAAATTTAATCGCCAGGGTAACTGCACCAGCTGTGAAGGACGTGATGATGTGAAGGAATACGCCCACTTCCGCTCCGCTCTGAAGATCCTCATGTTCACAGAGAACGACTCCTGGGAAATCTCCAAACTGCTCGCTGCTATCCTTCACCTCGGGAATGTGGACTTTGAGGGTAAGGAGGACAGCACTGTACAATGACACTCATGTACTTTAGATATATATAAATAACTTCATCTTTTGAGCCATTTAAGTTTATTTTCTTGCATATTTCCAGGCACCATAGTAAATAACCTGGAGGGCTGTGACATCCTCACATCATCTCATTTCAGCATGGCCAGCCAACTCTTGGAGGTATATGTGCTTCTCTTTACAAAAGCAAATAAAAGAGGCTGAGATGACTTGGTCTGACTGTTTGTCACATCACCTCAGGTGGATCTCAAAGCGCTGGAGAAGAGTCTGACTCAGCGTTCCTTCATGACAGCCAGAGAGAGTGTTACCAAACCTCTCACCTCTGTCCAGGCTGTGGACGGCAGGGACGCCTTCGTCAAGGTAACAGCAGTCTTGATGTGGTTTCATAAGGGGAAAATGTAGCTGATGTAGCTGATGTTAATTTATACTGAACCTATCAATGGATGGATGAAAAAACTACTCAGGCAAGAGAATGAAACCTGATGTACTGTGGATGTTTAAGGACTTTTCAAACACCACATAAAGGTGTTTTCAATTGATATCAATGTTAGAAGTATACTCATGTGTTGACTTTGACTAAAACAAAGGTATGGTCATAACAACAGTTCTATTGGAATCAATGGGACAATGCTGGACAGAGCCATGATCTGTTTGGAGACCAGTAACAAGGAAAACAACAGGAAAACATCAGTATGCATCACATAATTTGTGTTTTGTAATCTGGTGGAAGGATGTTTCAGTCGAAGGTGGAACAACAAAGATATGATGGGTTAAAGTGTGATTTGCTGTGCCCGCCCCATTGACTTCAATAGAACTGAGACCAAAGTCTGGCTCCTCAAACGCTAACCTTTCCTTCCTTAAAGATTCCTTGATATTGCCTATCTGCAACATGTTAAATCTACCAGCACAATGTAACGCTCAGCATTTTATCATGTTAATTTCATGCTTCATGCTTAGGTTACATGCTAAAGCCAGTATGTTGGTCTGATCCTAGTTAATACAGCTACAGAATTTTAACTTTACCAGCACAGTTTAATGTTTAGCATTTTATCATGTCACCATGCTACAGTTACATGCTAATGTATTTCGTCAGGATTTGCTATCTTAGCTTAGTTTCTGACATGTTGGACGTGTGGAAACTTTGAACTGCAGCTGGCAGTAGATGAAAGGTATTTAGGATTTATCTTTGAGGCAACCATTCTTTAATATGCTCCCCTTCGTTGACTCCAAGGTTGGCAACCTCTTTCAACGGGAGACCAGGCCAAGACAGCAGCTTAAACCCTGACAACAACAAAACAACACAAGATCTGGCAACAAATAAATCATCTCTGATTGAAGCTAAAATAAGAAAACTAAAACTAGGCTAAGACCAGATGCAGATAACAATGCAGTCATTTATCATAGCATTGATGTAATGTGTGTCTGTGTCAAAACCTCTGACATTCAGGTCTTTAGTGTTGTCTTGTGTAATGCTGTGCATAATCAGTAAGCTGTCCTCTGTGTCATTTGTCCAGGCTATTTATGGAAGACTTTTCCTTTGGGTTGTGGACAAAATCAACACTGCCGTCTACAAACCAGCAGAGGAATCCAAAGACGTCCGGCAGTCGATCGGCTTACTCGACATCTTTGGCTTTGAGAACTTCAACAAGAACAGGTTTGTGTTTCTAACCGCTCTCATTACATTACATTACATAGATCAGCGTCTCATTGGGCAAAACGAGCCACCCGCTGAAGTCCCACCCTACCACCTCCGGTTGTGTAGCAGTTTCCAACACAACCTTTACTAACTTTTGCGGTGTTTGATCTTGCTGGGATGTAGCCTTTTTTCTGCCATGGTTCGCGTCCTGCAGGCGATATTTTTGTGGGCGTGTTACACCAAAACCTGTTTCCCCCCGGCAATATTTTTGCAAGCGCACCATTGCTGTGACACCTCCCAGAATGATTGTGATTGGTTGAAAGAAATACAAGCAGCTGGGGCGTTTTTTTCTCCAATCTCAAAGTGAGAGTCGGCCCAGCCAGACCTTTCTTTTCTTGAGGAAGGTCTGGTGAGCGAGACTACATTAGAGCTATAATGATGATTTTGTTAGAAACATAGAACGCATTGTAAAGTTGACTAAAATCCATCTCTCTGTTGCATTTGTTGACCTGTTGCAGCTTTGAGCAGCTGTGCATCAACTACGCCAACGAGCAGTTGCAGCAGTTCTTCGTCAGGCATGTTTTCAAGCTGGAGCAGGAGGAGTACGCCCGTGAAAACATTGTTTGGAAGCACATTGAATACAAAGACAACCAGGGCACCCTGGACGTATTGGCCATCAAACCTCTGAACATGCTGGCGCTTATTGATGAGGAGAGCAACTTCCCCAAGGTTTGTATCCTACTTGTATGTCGAAAAAGTATAATGGAACCAAAAAAAAAGGTTTTAACTCTCTTCTGTTGTTCAGGGCACAGACGCCACCCTGCTCCAAAAAATGAATCAGGTCCATGGCAAAGGGGACATCTATATTCCCCCCAAGAACAACTACGAGACACAGTTTGGAATCAAGCATTTTGCTGGAGAGGTCTACTACGATTCAAAAGGTACTTTTAAAGCTATCAAAATCAACAACCCATTCTTATGCAAATCCTGAGTGATGTTCTCACTGTGTCTGTCTCGTTTTGAGGTTTCCTCGAGAAAAACCGTGACGCCCTCAGCTCAGATCTGATTCAGCTGGTGGAGACCTCCACCAATAAACTCCTCAAGAAGGCGTTTCATGATGTGCTGTCCTCCAATACGATCAAGAGCATCGCCAACCCCAGGATGGTCATCACTGCCGCCAGCAACAGCCTCAGGGTCAGTGCAGCCTTTAGCTTCAGCATGAGACAGATTAAAGAACAATATGTAAGATTAAGGGGGATATATTGGCATCTAGTGACGAGGACTGCAGATAGCAACCAAGTGTTCATTGTTCAGGAGGATTTCCACGACAGATGAATTAAATAAAGTATTTCCAACAATGTTTGGTACATTGCAGATGGGCACCTACTAATGTGTGCTCACCTTATTTCCAGTCCAGATGTTCAGGAGGTTATTACCGGGAGCCTAATTATCCACAGAGGTCTCCTCCTCTCCAGAACAAACAGACCAAGTGATTTAAATTGGTAAAAACTAAGAAAAAAAACGTTGTATTCAAAAATCAGGGTTTATTATTAATTATTATTATTATATAATATTGCATTTCTGCCATTATATCCCCCTAAATCTCACACACTGGACCTTTGGAATAACATTATTGTATGTTACGACTATGTCACATTGGTTTGTGTCTGACAGCAAGCGAATGATAACAAGAAGCGCGTGCCAACTCTGACCGGCCAGTTCCGCCAGTCTCTGGATTCTCTGATGAAAACACTGACTGTGTGTCAGCCCTACTTCATTCGCTGCATTAAACCCAATGACTTCAAGAAGCCCATGGTGAGGAGAGAAGCTGCGTTCACACAGTCAAAAATAAAACTTATTTGCATCTGTACCAAAAATGAATTAAACAATTTGGTGTGCCTCAGCTGTTTGACAGAGACCTGTGCATGCGTCAGCTCCGCTACTCCGGTATGATGGAGACCATCAGGATCCGCAAAGCTGGATATCCTGTACGCTACACATTTGAGGAGTTTCTGAATCGCTACCGCGTCCTCCTGAAAACGTCCATCTGTGATCCCAAAATAGTAAGTTGGAGGTTTTAGCGTGATCATTCTGATCATGACGTTGTCACACCTTTTCTCATTTTCTCTTGCTGGGTTTATAATGGAGGATGAAAAATAACATAATAAATAAACAAAAGAAGTGTTTAAATAAATAAATACAGGAATGAATAAATAAATAACTACTGAAATAAATAAACTAATTAAATGAATAAATAAATGTTGAAATAAATAAATAAATGGATAAATAAAGACACAAATGCAGAGGCGAGGTCCTCCTTCCTCATTAATTAATTAATAAATGTATGCTGTACAAAATGTATTGTAAATTTAGGATATTAATTTATTCATGTCTTGTTTAATTAACGTTTATTTATTTTTTATTATTATTTGTCTATTTATGTATTTATTTCAGCAGTTATTTATCATTTTATTTATATATTCCTGTATTTTTTAAAACATTTATTTGTTTCCGTGTTTAATGTTTTTCCTTTATTTATTTATATTACAGATTTATTTTTATTCCTGTATCTATCTATCTATCTATCTATCTATCTATCTATCTATCTATCTATCTATCTATCTATCTGTTTATTTATTTAGTTAGTTAGTTATACATTTATTTATTTATTTATTTTTTATTGATACTTAAGTCATACTTTGATTTTATGACGATTATTTTGCTCTGACAGGAAAGCAAAGAGAAATGCTGTGAAAGCATCTGTGAGTCTGTGCTCACAGGAGAAGGCGACTGGAAGACTGGCAAGACGAAGATCTTCCTCAAGGTGCCGCCTTACATTTGATGTACAGTCTGTTGTTAGAGCTGGATATGTGTGAATGCATACAGTGGACAAACTAATTTATATGTTATCAGCAACTGAATATTTAATTGCAAAATTCAACCACTGCTGAAGCATGCTAGAATTCTAACGCCACTGAATTTGTACTATTTGAATAATTTACTTTGAAAATCATTTATCTGAAATAGTGTTTGGTACTTTTTTTTCTTTTTTTTTCAAGTTCATGTTATTTAAAAAGGGACAGTGCACATTAATGAACATGATCACTTAAGTCACTTAATCTACTGTTTCCTCACAGGACTTCCATGACACCATGCTCGAACTGGAGCGAATGAAAGAACTGAATAAAAAGGCACTTATGATCCAGAAAGTCCTGAGAGGCTACAAATACAGGTATGAGACAAAAGCTGTGAAATGAACTGCTTGGCTATTTATTTATTTATATTTTTGCTTGTGTGACTTCATGTCTGTGTGATTCATGCCCTCTGAAGGAGACACTACCTGAGGCAAAGGGCAGCCGCTCTTGTCATTCAGAAACACTGGAGAGGACACAAAGGCAGAAAGCTGTACAAAGTGGTGAGTCGCTGTTCAACAAGATTTATCAAAGTGAAAATACAGTGCAATGCGGAAGAAGTAGTGTGCAATAAACCCCCTTTAACTGTGTTCCCATTGTAGGTCCAGCTTGGCTTTGCGAGGCTGCAGGCGCAGGTTCGATCTCGCCAGCTTCACTTCCAGTATAAGAGGAAGCGGGAGGCAGCCATCGTGCTGCAGGCCCGAACCAGAGGGTACCTGGCCAAGAAGGAATGGAAGCGCAAGAGAGATGCTGTGATCCTCCTGCAGGCGCATACCAGGGGTGTGCTGGCACGAAAGAGGGTCAAAAAGATTAAGACAGATGTAAGTTCAACTTAAAGGACTACGAATAACCTTCTCTGGGTGACAATTGCGTAAGAAGGTTAAAGTCCCTGCTGGTTTTATCTCGGACAGTCGACGTTGCCAACCTTTTTTGGGTGACGTGTTCAGATGAACTCAAGAACCCTTTCATCAGCACCGCCCAACATGCTCCAGATGTCCATTACTTTCAGCTATTTCTATTTTGAGGTATTTTAGCTCGCTCTTTCACCGGTTTACCCATTAATTTTAGGTCATTATTTCATCATTCATTGATGTTAACTACATATTTTCGACACCTGTATCAAAGATGCAACTAACAGGGTTTATGACAATCGAACAGATGGTAATTAATTTATCACCACATGTGGTCTGGACCACGCTCCTCATTTTGGGGTCATGCCTCAGTAGCTTAATTAATAATATCCATCAAGTTCGGTGATGTTTGGACAAATTGCACACATGCATTTGCACACAACTTCTAATCATTGGTAAAAATTCCACGTCTACAAAGTACCATCTCATAAAAATGTGGGTATATTTAAAAATCAAATCATAGTTACTTACATACTTTTTGTATTATTTGAGCTTAATTAGGAGGCAAAAGACACTTTGCAGACAATTCTCTGTTCCTGATTTTCTTTTGTGTCGTGTTCTCTCAGATGTACCTCTCTGCTAAAGAGAAAGAAGAAGAGCAGCGGGCCATTTTGGAGAGACAGAAACGCTTGGAGGAGGTGCTGAGGCGGAAGAAAGAGATGGAGGCCAAAGCTCAGATGGAGTCCATCACAGAAGACGAGATGGTGGACAGCATCTTTGACTTCCTGCCCGTTGTGGTTGGAGGGCGGGAGGGGCAAGCACCTGTGGGATTCGAGGTTCGGTAACTGGAAGCTGTGCACATTTTGTTTTCCTTTTCGAGTCCGTCTGTACACGTCTGTATCTGTTTTCAGAAACTTGAGGAGAGAAAGACAGTCATCGAGGAGATAGACATCGACGACATCCCGATGGAGGACGATCTTCCCAAAGAAGACTACGATGACCTGGATGAGTACTCCTTCTCCAAGTTTGCCTCCATGTACTTCCAGGGTGCGGCCACCCACACCCACATCCGTCAGAGGCTTCGGCAGCCGCTGCTGTACCACGAAGATGAAGGAGACGTCCTGGTGCTTCTTTTAGACCACTTTAATTCATCATTTCAGTTGTTCTTATGTGAGGAATATATCTGTTTGTTTCATTAACTTACCTTTCTGTGATCACCAGGCTTCACTGACAGTGTGGTGGATCATCCTGAGGTTCATGGGAGACCTCCCCGAGCCAAAGAACCAGGTCCGGGCTAAGGGAACCCCCACACAGGAACGCTTTATTCCACAGGAGCTGATCTCCAGAAAGGACAGACGTCTCAGCCACATGGTTGGCCTGGATCAGGTAGATATCCTTACAAAGCTGGGACTTTTGTTGTTGACTAACATTAGTTTGTGATAGATTTTAAAATATAATTTCTGGCTTTTTAGAGGGTGCTGAGGAGTAAAAAAGAAAGGAAGCCTTCCACAATACCCGAGGAGCCAACGCAAAACAAAAGGGGCTCCATTTTCACAGACCTCCTGACAAGAAACAGGAAGGCTTCTGCCGTACCCACTGAGACAAACCCGAAGGTTTACACTGTGCCAGAAGGGGCCCCGCAAGCCAGAAAGGGATCCATGTTCACTGACCTACTGTCCAGAAACAAAAAAGCATCGACCATTCAAGAAAACGGAATACCAAGATCCGCTTCAAACTTCAGGAAACCCTCCATCATCATGGAGGAGGTAAAACAATATTTGTTGCTGTGAACTTCTCATTCTCAACCATTTTTTTAATGTATTGAAGGAAATGCCATGTGTTTTGTTACAGTCCGAGGATCTGACTGAAGTGTCCAAGCCTCCCACCCTGCAGACTGTGAAGGAGGACACTGAAGTCATGATCGGAGAAGGACCCACCCTGGAGCGGCCGCTGACGTCTCTCGAAAAACTCCACATTATTGTGGGATATGCCATTGTCAGACATGACCTCAGGTAACAAAAGCTCCATTTAAATATCACACACATTGCAGGTTGCTTTCACACCTGCACCTTGGTTCGGTTCAATCGAACTCAAGTTAATTTGCCTCCTAAGTGCGGTTCGTTTGGGCAGGTGTGAACACAGCAATCGCACTCAGGTGCGGTTTGTGCGGTTTGTTTGTGGTGATTCAGCTTCGATCTGAACCAACTGCAGTCGCATTACGCATTGTTTAGGTTAAACATGAGCATGTTACAGTTATTTTCTGAGTCTATATATCGTGATACAATTTGCAGGACATGTCGCCCAGCCCTAGTATCTACCTCATACAACCCTATTTTAAAAACTCATAACTGTCCTTTAAATTCTCTACAAATGCAGTATTTATGTGTCGTTTGTCCAGGGATGAGATTTACTGTCAGATCTGCAAGCAGCTTCAGGATAACAACAATCGAAACAGCTACTTCCGTGGCTGGATCCTGCTGTCCCTCTGTCTGGGCGTCTTCCCTCCCAGTGATCGCTTCATCAGGGTAAGTACAAACACTTGTGTTGGCTGCTCCACTCTGATTACCGGTGTGCCTCATGCTGTGATGTTTTGCTCATCTCCTCATCTCTCTTGTCTCGGCAGTACCTTCAAAGTTTCATCCGTTTCGCTCCAGGAGGCTACGCTTCCTACTGTGCTGAAAGGCTGCGGCGCACAGTGACAAATGGAGTGCGAGGGGAGCCTCCAGCCTGGCTGGAGCTGCAGGTACTGAGATGAATTAATGGTTTCATGTGCATTGTCCCTGTAGAATTTGATAAACAGATAGTTAAAAGGTGATTATTGTCTCTGATTCTTCTTCTTCTGTACTGTGACAGGCAACCAAGACAAAAAAGCCCATGATTGTGTCGGTGAAGCTGATGGACGGACGCTCCATTAACCTGCCTGTCGACTCTGCATCGACCTCCAAAGAGATCTGCCAACTCGTCTCGAACAAAATCAAACTCAAAGACACTTTTGGCTTCTCTGTCTACGTTGCCTTGTATGAAAAGGTACGCAGTTACATCCGCTCTTTATACATGTATGTTCCTGTAGTACAGTAGGTGATCAATCATTATATATGTGTGTGTATAAGTTTTTCTACATGAATGTATTCCCAAAAATTTTTTTTAGATTATCTAGATATCCATAACTTCACTGTTGTCATGTCCTGAAGGTGTGGGCTCTGGGCAGCGGGCGGGAACACGTGATGGACGCCATCTCCCAGTGCGAGCAGGAGGTAAAGAGGAGAGGAGGGCAGGAACAGCACGCTCCTTGGCGTCTCTTCTTCCGCAAGGAGGTCTTCACCCCCTGGCATGACTGCAATGAGGACAACATCAGCACAGACCTGATCTATAGACAGATCATCCACGGTCTGAAGTTTGGAGAGTACCAGAGTGAGAAGGTGGGCTCATGTTTGGCTCTTATTTGTCCTGTCATATTCGTAGATATAAATGTGACATATTTTTCCCCACATCTCACATGTACAGGAGGATGATCTTGTTCAGCTGGCTGCAAAACATTTATACATCCAGCACGGTCCAGACTGCAGTCCAGAAAATGTGAAGGAAGCCGTTCAGGAGTGCATCAACAGCTCTCTGTTGGAGGCAAAGTCAGAGGCTAAATGGGTGCAGATGGTCAGCACGGATCACGCTGAGGTCAGTCACAGCACGTACCAGAAGGTGCAGCGTGAACAGAACTGGGCAGAGTAGGTTTAAAGTTTCTGTCTGTTTTCCTCAAACCACACCAGGGTTCGTTTCTGAGTTCAAAACAGAAGGCAGATTCAGTGAGGGCAGAGATGGTCGACTACGCCCGGGAGAAGTGGCCCATGTTCTTCTCGAGGTTCTTTGAAGTTGTCAAAATGTCAGGTAGGCATCTGTCAGCATAGACTGGCTTGTCTCAATGTTCGACAAATCAAGATAATTACATGAAATTTAAATTCATTAAGCAACTTTAATTACAATGTCATGATAATATGCATGCTTTTATGTGATCTTACTATATAATGATGAAAACTCTGTCTGTGTGTCTGTTCCACGTTTTTCTCCTCTCTGACTTGGTCAATCCATGTGAAATGTGGCACAGTGGTAGAGGGTCATGGGAGGATGCGAATGAAGCAATATTACATCAATTGGCCAAAGGGGGGCGCTATAGCAACCGATTGAAATTGCAAACTTTGAATGGGCATATCTCATGCCCCGTATGTCATAGAGACACGAAACTTTGCACAGAGATGCCTCTCCTCATGAGGAACACATTTGCCTCAAGAACCCATAACTTCCAGTTATATAGATTTTCCGCCATTTTGAATTTTTTGAAAAACACTTCAGATCGATCTCTTCCGAGGACGTTTGACTGATCTGCATGAAACTGTGTGAACATAATCTAGGGACCAATATCTAAAGTTCCCTCTTGGCAAAAGTTGGAAAACTTACTAAAACTGAGCTTCTATAAGGCAATGAATATTGCGGAGGGCGTGGCTCATCACATAAAGGTGTATAACATCTCAAGGGTTTCACCCATCACCACGCAACTTTGTAGGCATGTGACCACACATAATCTGAGGGGACCCCTCCATTATTGACCCCATCAAACAAAATGGGGGCGCTAGAGAGCTCATTTCTTATCTAGGCCTAACCGCCATATGGATTTTTACTAAACTTGGTAGATATGTAGAACAGGACGCCTCAAGGTGACTGGAGAAATTTAACTCTAATTGGCAACTGGGTGGCGCTATAACAACAGAAAAATGCTTAAAAATGGCTAAAATGCAACCGATCGCTGTGGCTCCCCCTGTGGACCAATGTTGTTGTTTTTTCTAATTTTTGGTATGACTAAGTCATGGTGTGGTATGTTGTACTCAATGGGTATAGACAAGTTAGTATTAATTTTGAAAAGATAAAATGATTGAAGTTATCATGCGCTCTACAGAGTGTCTGCTGCTCTCCTAAAAAGTGTGAAAATAAAATCAAGGACATATAGTTCATATCATAGATTCACTTTTTGTAATTTGTTGTGGCTGATCGGTGTATATCCTCCTTTTAAACTGTATTTGTTTAGGTGTTAAAAAACATTGAATCTGACTTTAGAAATAGTCCAAGAATCCAGATTCCATTATGAGATAACTACTAAATAAATTTATAGTTTCTTTTGTTAATTTCTACTTTTACAAAAATGCATTACTTTAGATGGAATGGATGATGATGATGAACAGTATAACAATACATTTCTACACTTTCGTCAGGAACACAGAGACAAACACTTTTAATGATCAGCAGTGAAGCAATTAGCTGCTGCTGTGTTTTGTATCTATGTCAGACTGGAATATACAAAGCTATTTATAGATACCACTGGGGTTAAGACTCGAGCAAAGTAGTTGATTAGGAGTAAATAAGTGGGTCAGGAAGAACTTGTCTTCCCTCAGTTTCACTGCTGCTGAGCTTGTGAACAACCAGTTTACAAAACGATACATCCGAGCTGTCTCGTAACACTGGGTGTTTTCCTCTACAGATCAAATTTTCAGTGAAATCTATCTTGTTCCTGGTTGTAATTTCATAACTGACAACATGCCTGCAAGATAGAAGTAATTGTACAGAGCAGGATTCATCAATAGAATCATCAGAGTTGGACAATTTTGCTAATCAAGTGTTTAATTGTTTATTTTTTAATGAATATGCCGATCCCTCCTTGTGTCTAGCTTCTCCAGCGTGAGAATTGGCTACTTTTTTTTTTTTTTTTTTTTTAATGATTGTAAGTTGAATATCTTTGTGTTTCAGACGGTTTGGACAAAACAAGCAATTTCAATCAATCAGTCAATCAATTTTATTTATAAAGCCCAATATCACAAATCACAGTTTGGCTCACAGGGCTTTACAGCAGACGACATCCCTCTGTCCTTTGGACCCTCGCAGCGGATAAGGAAAAACTCCCCCCCAAAAAAACCCCTTTAACGGGGGGGAAAAACGGTAGAAACCTCAGGAAGAGCAACTGAGGAGGGATCCCTCTTCCAGGACGGACTCAGGCTCTTTTCTTCAGGGTGGCTGAAATGATTTAGAAAAAATGCAACACTTAACTGCTGTACAGTATATATCTCAAAATCCCCCTCATATCCCTCGTGAGTCATGATTTATTGGCTCTTTTGAAGGTCCTCCACTGCCAAAGAACAAGTTCATCGTGGCCATAAACTGGACTGGCATCACTTTCCTCGACGAGCGAGAGAAGAGGCTGCTGGAGCTCTCCTTCCCTGAAGTCACCGGAGTCAACATGGTCAGGTGGGGCGAGTCAGAGGAGGAAGCAGTGAGGTGTGTGCCAGTTTACAATGAGGAAGAGTTACTAAAACAGTGTGGTGTTACTTTGTTATGACCCAGGGACAGTAAAGCATCTGGCCAGGTGGTGAGCCTGCTGACACTGAAAGGAGACTTCACTCTGAGTGGAAGCACAGCTGAGGACATGGCAGAGCTGATCACGATGTTCCTCAGTGGACTGACGGAGAGATCTCAGTATGCTGTGGCCCTGAAGGAAGCCGACAGCGAAGGTCAGAGGCCTGATTTTCATTTTTCTTAAATTTTCTTTTTTAAGGTCATATGTCAAAATGACTTGAGTATGAATAAATAAATGAAGAAAGAAATGAATTTGCAAATAAATGAATAAATAAATGCTTAATTAAATTTTTTAAAAAAGCATAAAAAAGCAAATAAATGTAATAATGAAAAAACAAAATACAGGAATAAATAAATAAATATTCAAATAAATGAATAAATACATTTAAAAAAAATGCAGAAATAAATAAATGCAGAAATAACCAAATAAATGTATAAATAAATACAGGAAAAATATATAAAAATAATAGATAAATACAGATATAAATGAATAAAGAAATGTTTAAATAAATACATAGACAAATAAATGCATAAGTTAATAGATAAGCAAATAAATGTATGGTAAATACAGCAATAAATAAATAAATAAATAAAAAGAATAAATAAATTGTGAAAGTAATGGATAAAGGCATAAATGATAAATAAAAGTTGATAATTAGAAATAAAAATAAAATCCTATATTTATTTCCACTTTTTGTACATTACATTTATTTATTTCTGTGTCTGTATGTAAATGAATTTGGAGGTCCTCACTGCTACATTTATTTCTTTATTTTTGTATTCATTTACTTCTGTGTTTATTTATTCACTTCTTTATCTATTTATGTTTTTATTAATACATGTATTTATTTATTCATACATATGTAATTTTTCACATATCTCTGCGAGTTGCCAACTGAGTTGATTTCCATTCCTCTACAGATGACCCCACACTCCTGAACTTTAAGAAAGGAGAGCTCATTATAATAATCAAAGACGACGAGTTTTCTCAGCAGCGTGGCTGGATAAAGGGCCAAAACGAGAGCACAAGAAAAACAGGAGCCGTCCCCATGGAGGCCATCTTAATCCTGCCAACACTCAGCAAACCCACCAACGAGGTCATGGTATGGACGTTTCAATTACACATCCTCCTCAGATGAGTTATTGTGCTCGGGATCTGTGGAGCATTAAACTTGTTTTCTTTATTTCAGAGGCTCCTCAACTTGCCTCCTAACCAGAGGAAGAACATCATACCGAAGGAAACAGGAACTCTGCAGAGATTAGTTCTTGCCACACTGAAAGAATTCTCCATCGAGTATTTCAGGTATCTGAATTTTGTTTTCACCAGCTGATTAGCTGGATAAAGCTCACTGGAACAGTGCTAACAGCACGAATACCCATCTCGTTCCCTCGATCCAATAGGCAGCCCACTAAGGATGTGAACCGTCAGGTGATGTCCAGGAACGCTGCTCCTGAAAGACTGTGGGCGAACTCAAGAGAGCCAATCAGACAGCCCCTCCTCATGAAGCTGGTGGGCAATCCAGAGGTCAGCCACAAAGCCTGTCTGGCCTTCACTGATATCCTTGAGCTGCAAGCGTTGCTGGGGAGAGGGACGTCTGGAATACTTAACTCAGTCGGTTGCCCCCGCATCCCAGCTTCGGATAAGCGTTTGAGATTGGATGGATGGATAAACCTAACTTAGTAAAGAGGTGCGCCATTGAGGCATTTTTGGAAACTTCCAATATGGCTGCAGCTGATGTGGAACTATTTGCTGAAGTGCTATTTTCAAATTCTGATGCCAAAAACACTCGTTTACAGACATAGTGATGCTTCACCATCACAGCTGATCTCTGCACGCTGTAGGCTGTCCGTCGCTCAGCACAGCACTTGTTCCTTTGCTCTAATTGGTTGTAGGTCTATCTTGAGTCCAGAGGCATTTGGGTCTATGGCCACTGATCAAAAATGAAATGAACAGTAAGGTTCCAGATTAACTCCCATTTGGAAGTTGGTTTGGCATTATCAGGATAACAAAATGCCTCTCCATTGCCAATATAACCAGCATCACCAAACACATTAGCCAGTGACTACGTTTACATTGCCATGCACACATCAAAAACATAGTTCAGTCAAGAACACTGTTGTCAAAGAAAACTTTATTTCCATTTTCAGTATTATATTCGCGGTATGGCTCTGTTCTGGGGCCTCTCTGCCTTTCCTCAGGCCTACGCAGAAAGCCTCTTCCATGCGCCTGCGTGGAAAGCATAAGGCGGAGAGTGCACGCCTGTCTGCCCTTCCATGTGCAAATGAGGAAAGCCTGAGGCAGAGAGGCAATCCCCACTGCCCTTCCATGCGCCTACACTGAAAGCCTAAGGCAGGGAGAGCAGCAGCAAATAGCCCCCTGGGAACAGAACAGAGCAGCATCAATGACAAACAGAAATGACATTGATAAGTCAGACACAGCATGAAAATGAGGAGCTGGGGTGGAGGCGGGTTGCAAAGCGGGCCAGAGCAGTTTAAATAGGGCGCCCTGGATGAGATTTGCCAGTTGGTTGCATAGAAAGGAATCATGTGATCTATCAGCTGACTCCATCAGATGAGTGGGCTGTTTGAGATCAGCTGATGTAGCTGGGATGCGAGCTGAGCTTGACATCGTGTCCTGCCTGAACTAACGCTGTGCTCAACCTTTGAGTGAGCCGTGGTGCCCAGTGAATACAGCACCTGCCACTCCAGCCTCTGCACCTTTGTTGCATGTCGTATCTCCCTCACTTTCCCCCTTCCTACAGTGTTACCAGTCAAATAATGATGAAAACAATATAGCTTTTATAACTAGACAGATGGTCCAGCTACGCTAACGAACATGCCGACAGTTTTACCCCAAAAAACGAACCAAACAAGCCTCCTCAGCTACCTTACCCTAACACGCACCTGTAGCATCTCGAGCTAACGACATCTGCCCGCACTTTTCTTTTTCAAAGTGTATGTTAAGTTTATGAAACCACTATGGCTGTTCCTCCTTGACTGCTGCGTACCGATCCTGAAGTACATGGGCGATTACCCCACCAAGCAGATGCAGAGTCCTCTCGAGCTCACCGACCAGATCTTTGGCCCCGCCACTCAGAATGAGGCGCTCAGGGATGAGATCTACTGTCAGATCATGAAGCAGATGACCAGCAATAACAACAGGTATGTTATTTCACTATCTCACATATTTAGATTTAAAGCTTTGGGTGGATTTGTTCCAAAATTGTCTTTGAATGTGCATCCGAGAAATCTGTATGATGATGATGAGTATTTGCTCATCACTACTGTTACTCATACACTGGCTGTCTGTATAACCTGCGCTGGTTATCAACTAGTGCAGTCAACTCTGGGTTTTCCTATCCAGCCACGAGTGCGTTCATGAAAGAGGCGGGGGTGTTAATTACGAACGACATCATCAGAACCATGAATGAAGTAGGCTGCTTCATATGATATGAGATGAAACTGTGCTGAAAGTGTGTGCGACTGTGAGACAGTGAAATGTCAGTGGCGTGGGATGTAAATGACACTCTGTAATCTTACAACGGAAATATTGAAAACACTGTATAAGACTTGATTTGAATACAACCCAAGACTCTATTTCCTCACAGTGTCCTACATGTCTTTATCTCTGTTGCCTCGTCCATCGCTCAGGTTCAGCATGGAGCAGGGCTGGCAGCTGCTGTGGCTCTGCTGCGGCCTGTTTCCTCCCAGCCAGTCACTTCTGAGGCACACTCAGCGTTTCCTGGAGTCGCGCCGCAGAGAGCCCCTCGCCTCCGACTGCCTGCAGCGTCTGCAGAGCTCCCTGAGGTGAGCCCAGCATGCTGTTTAATACCTCACCAGCACATGGCAACGTGTTTCCCCCCAAGTTTCAGAGAAGGGTGTCTGAGAGAGATGAGTGGGTGATGACACAGAGAGTGTGCAAAGAATGACAGGATGATTCCTAGAGCAGCTAACGTTGCTCATAGAAAAGTGCAAGTCAGTTGCAACACTTCTGGTTAGCAGCCACCGAGACACGACATGACTAGAGAGCCTTTACTTCATGAGGGATTAAAAACACAAGGCACCACAGCTTGGCATGTTCTTTTTTCACGTCATAGCGTCATGTATTCAGGATGAAAAAAAATTGAAAATTGGTAGCCTATAGTTCGGCTTTAGCTTCTAACTATCTTTGTCTTTTTAACCTGTTGTTGCTGCTGAGTCAGTTTGACATCCTGGATATATCCTTCAAACACAGACTGTAGACCCCTCTGTCTGCTGCTCTCTGGAATCACTGGTTCATTTTCCCAAAAATATGATCATATTCTTTCAGCGAGTGCAGTTAGTTACAGTGTGGGCTCCATGTTTACTGCGACAGCTTGTCGGACCATCACAAAGAGGTGGGCAGGCACAGCACAGTGCATTTCAGAAACATCCCACAGCTACAAATCTTTGATCCATGACATTTATAACAGGACTTTTAACAATATTAACTTTGTCTGCAGGCTACAGAACAACAAGGTTGTAAATAAAAACAATGAACACAATTAAAGCAAAGCAAAAAAAGAAACCATTTATTTATTATTCATTGATAGTGGTGTCATTTTTCGTCCTCCACACGTGACACCACAGTGTGAGAAAAGGAAATGTCAAGCTGTGAAAACTTGTGTTTTAAATTTCCCATGAGATAAAGGCTCTTTAAAAACTAACATAACTGGGTCATATGGACTTATTATACCCGAGTGCTGATTGGCTCACAAGTAGAACCTTGTAGAACCGAGTCATTTGATTTTGGAGATAAAACTTCATATTTTGTTTGAGGGCAAGTTGTGCAGTTTAAGGCAGAACTTACTTGCAGCGCTGCTCACATTGACATACATGTTGCATCACCTCTGCACTGACATGCTCACACTTTGTATTTGCACGATCAGTTGACATTTAGTTTAATTTCCATCTTGACAACAGGCTCTCGGAGAGTTATTTTTGATCAGCACAGCGGGTGCTTGGTGTTACACTCAGTATTTTATCTGCACAGAATCTGTGGCTTCAAAATGACAACTGACCTTTGCTGTCCTTGTGTAGGATGGAGCCCAGGAAGCTCCCACCACACCAGACAGAGGTAGACGCCATCCAACAGAACAGCACCCAGATCCTCCACAAAATCCACTTCCCCAACGACACAGACGAGGTGCGAACACAGACCTGTGGTGTTCATATTTAAAGTTACAGAACAAAGCCAGGTCAAATATCCCTGCAGTAGCACCAGTGATTCAGTGATTCCTTTCGTCCCTCTGCAGATTTTTGAGGTGGGGACAATCACCAGGATCAGAGATCTCATCCAGAACATCACCAACAAGCTCAGTCTGACTTCAGCAGACGGCTTCAGCATTTTCATCAAAACACATGACAAGGTTTACTTGACATTTTTCAACCTTAAACATGATGTTTTGAGGCCCTCTTTTATGAACATTCACTCAAGAAAGTCTGTGTTTATTTCAGGTTCTCAGTTTGAATGAAACAGACTACTTCTTCGACAGTCTGAGGCAAATCACAGACTGGTCCAAGAAAGCCAAGAGGATCAAAGACGGTAAAAACATTTTCTGACGGCACCGCCAGTCGGACTTTAGACAGTTGTGTGTATTTACCTAAACAAACCTCTTTGTGTTATGGATGTGTGTGTTTTGCAGGCGGGCCGGTCAACATACCCTACCTTGTGTTCTTCATGAGGAAGTTGTGGTTCAATGTGGTCCCTGGCAGAGACACAGAGGCCGATCTTATCTTCCATTTCCCTCAGGTGCATTTGAATGATGCAGCTCAGCCACCATCACATTTTCCAGGCTGATTAGTTTTTCCACCTGATATTAAAGCCAAATCCTTCCATGAACGTAATGTCACCTGACTTACAGATGTGATAGTATCAACACGAGCACCAGACTGCTCCCTCTGGTTTCACCATGACCAGCAGGAACTTTAGATAGAGACAGATGAAAAGGTTATCTCTCAGTGAACAATGTGGTCAGTAAACTTGGGATCAAATCTGTTGCTGCCACAATAGCAGACGTTTTAAGACTCCCCTCTGTCTTTCAGGAGCTACCGAAGTACCTGAGAGGCTATCATGTTTGCACCAAAGAGGAAATGGTCAACATTGCGGCTCTGCTCCTCAGAATTAAAATCGGCAGTGACAAGAGCCAGTTAGTCATGATTCCCAAGCTGCTGAAGGAGCTGGTGCCCGGGGACCAACTGAAGGCCATGTCTGAAAATGAGTGGAAGAAGGTACTTTGCTTTAATTAATCTCAAGAGTCACTTCATCAACTGTATATCTTAAAGGCACAATTGTGACTTTGCTGCAACAGTGCCACCTTGGGAATTTCACCCAAGGAAATTATTGAGAGTGCTTTTAGCTAATGAGGTCACACAGGAGGGCAGAGACGTGTTTCCATAAAAAGAAGGAAATTGTTTAACAAAAATTAACCAACAATATCCAACTCAAGGATTTAATAATGAACTAATCACTAATAATAAACTAATAATAATCCCACAATGCAACAGCCTGTCTTTCAATACTTTTAAACTTCCTTTTGAAGAAGTAAATCTTTAACAGGAATCTATACAGTCGGCTCAGTGAGGCTGTTCGTTACTAATACATGCTTTGAGGAAAAGGCTAACATGAGCATGTTCACACAATGACAACAATAATGTGCTGATCTTTAGCTACTAAAGCCCAGAGTTGAAAAAGAGGCAACTACTTTCAATGCGCTGTTGTGCAACGTTCTAAAAACTTGCCGGCACACCAATGCAACTGTGTATCACCTCTATGCAAGAACTCTCTGTGCTTCTGCTCTGATTTGCAGCTTTTCAGGCTGATTTTGTAGCTGAATATAATTTGTAGCTTCTTAAAATATGAATGAGGATAGTGATAGTGATGGCACACTGTGAGGATGGTAACAGAGGGCTTCACCGTCTTAGTATAACAATTTAACATGATAACGTTTGCCAGTTAGTACAAAATGTAAAGAACCAAAAGAATCGGATAAAGAGACATTTTGATCTGAAGCAGGTGCTAGATTAAAAACAGCTGGGGGGTCACCTAAGTCATCAGGATTCATCCTCTGGTGACCTTGAATGTACAAAGTTTCATGGCATTCTGTCCGGTCAGTGGTGCCCAACTGGTGGGTCGCAGTCCAAAATTGGGTGCTGTAGCATGAGTGACTAACAGACAGCTACATGACAGAGACGGCAAACTAGCTCAATGACATGACCAAATGCAAGTATGATATTGAATATATTAAACTGCATGGACCTTGAACTAATGACTAGGAGAAATCTGGACCAGTTGGGAACCACTGCTCTCCAGTAGTTGCTAAGATATTAACCATTGACAGACCACAGCTGATATGGTTAAAACATTCCTCAAATATATAGTTTAACTTTTAGATAATGTGAAGTTATTTCCTGGAACAGCTGGACACTGTCGTTTTTAGCAAACATTACTCATGTTAAAGTAAACACTGGATTTGTTCGGGACTATTTTTAGCTGCAGAATAACACACATTCTGTGTGTTGGCAAGTGTTCACAGGAGCCGGAAGGTGTGTCCGGGATTGAGTCAAAATAAACTACAGTGTGTGTATTCATGATAATGGAGGAACAACAGTTTGACTCACTGATGTGTCTTAAACAGTTAGAGCTCTATGGCTCAGAGGAATACCATACATCAATCAATCAATCAATTCAATCAATTTTATTTATAAAGCCCAATATCACAAATACAATTTGCCTCACAGGGCTTTACAGCATACGACATCCCTCTGTCCTTTAGACTCTCACAGCGGATAAGGAAAAACAGCCCATCAGGCTTTAATACACAGACGCTCACATCGAATATCAACAGACGACTTCTTTAAATTGCTCATAAGAACAATATCACCATTATGTCATGTGTGATGCTTCTCTGCTCTCTGAGAATACTGCCTGAGGGCTGTGGGGGTGTTGGAAAATCATTAACCTCATTGAAAGCAGAGCAAATACTTCAACAGAACAGAGTGTTGTTTCATACTGTGATGTCTATATATATATATTTCTTTTTAGAGTATTGGCGCCTATTACAACAAACAAGCTGGCACGACTGTTGATGAAGCTAGACTGGCGTTTCTGAAGGTGGTCTACCGCTGGCCAACATTCGGCTGTGCGTTCTTTGAAGTGAAGGTAAGAGCTGCAGCAAATGCAGCACAAACTCTGCTTTATCTTGCTATCTGTCGTCCATTTGGTCGGGTGGGCGGCTTGTTTATCTGATGCTGTCTGTCTCAGTCCCTCACACCGTTTGTCACCACGGCACTCTAACTGCACGTCTGCAACTTTCTCCTCAGCAAACATCAGAACCAAACTTCCCAGATATTGTGAGAATAGCCATCAGCAAGCAAGGCCTCACCATCATCCACCCTAAGACCAAGGTGAGAAGTAAATAAAAAAATCATGCAGCATTATATTTAACACCCTGCCCCCACTTTTCACCATCAACAATTATTTTCTCTTGTAAAGGATGTACTGGCAAATCACCCCTTCAACCGCATCGCTAACTGGTGCAGTGGCAGCACCTACTTTCACATGACTATCGGCAGCTTAGTCAAGGGGAGCAAATTTCTGTGTGAAACCTCACTGGTAAGATCCATCATCAGACACATGAGCTTTATCGACTGTGAGTAAAAGTTTGTCCTTTTAATTTCCTCTCTTCACCTCTGTATCTTCCTTTAAAAAGGGTTACAAGATGGATGACCTTATATCCTCCTATGTCAGCATGTACTCCAGAGAGAGGAGGGCAGCGCAAACCAGGAACCAGCGCTTCAACATCTGAGCCTCAGCAGCACGATTATGATGCAACTTGTGCCTGTAGCTGCAGAGTTAAACCCACACACTTGACATGTTGTTCATACACACACACGCAGGCAGAGCAGGAGCACTTCTGTTTTTTAAAGTGCAATCAACTTCATTTTGGCTCGGTGGGAAAAAAGACGCTGATTTATTGCATGAAAGAAAGTTGTTGTAGATTTCTCACATTTTATTTAAAGCTAATGTTTCTTTGACATGTATTCAGTAACATAATCCAGAGGAGTGAACACACGTTCTAATACTGATACTGTGCACACATTTTCTTAGATTTACCAGATTTACAAATGTGTTTTACACATTGTGAGTAAGTAATTGTTTCCCCAAATGCCCAAATTTCCCTTCTGCCTATCCATAAATACAAGAAATGTACAAACAAATACAACTCAGATTCAATAAATGCCAATATTCTACATATTTCCAGCCTCAATTTCTAGTAGCAGTAGTTTAATCTGCATCTGGTGAAACAGTTACATCAGATCATTTAGACATTAACGTGCACAGGAAACTTTGTTTTGCATATTTCTTTTTTCTGTTAAGTTTGGTGGTACTTGTTTGTGGGTGTGAAAATTCACTCAGGAACATCATAATTTATTTACAAGACATGCTACACATTTGTAAACCTCGTCTTTATTTGTAGTCACTACTATTGAGACTAATTTCTCTCCATATTAATCTGCCTGCCTTAAAAGCATTAAAAGGTGCCCTGTGGTGTTTTCTCGAGAACAAACAAAAGTTATGGTTGTGGTGGTTATAAAACACTTGAAAAGCCTTTAAAAAAATGAAAAATGCAAAACTGGCCATGTTTGTTTGCTTGGCATAGTTAGCACGTTGCTATGCTTCTTTGTGTGTTATCGATACCAACTGGTGGGTGAAACTGACGACAAGATGTGAATTGTGTGACCCAAATGCGTGCATGTGTACATGTGCGGCCTTGTGCTTGCAATACAAACAAACCAGGATCCACTTGACAAAACATTGCTCAGTAGTGCTAATAGTTGTCAAAAACTCCACAGGGTAACTTTAAAGGGGACCTATTATACTGATTTTTAGGTTCATACTTGCATTTTGAATTTCGACAGGAACATGTTTACATGTTTTAATGTTCAAAAAACACTTTATTTCCTTCATGATGTCTGTTCTGAAACACCTGTGTTTACCCTCTGTCCAAAACTTGTTTGAAAAAGCCCAATCAGCTCTGATTGGTCAGCATTTCTGGGTCTTCTGCATCTTGGCGTTTCTTAGCCAGGGAATAACTGCAACGGAGAATAGCAGCACCTCTTACTGTGCTAACTCACCAATAAAAGCTTCCAAACACAACGGACATTATCCAACAGAAAAATGATCCGAAATTAGGGAGAAATTAACATCTGCAACCAAGATTGCATGTTTCCCTGATGTTAGCATGTAGCTACATGTAGCTGTGTACTTGCAACTTGCTAAACACTGCAGCAAAGACTAGAGGCACTTTCTGCTCTAAAAAGAAACCCTAATAAAAGCTTCTAAACAAAACCAGACATGTTCCAGCAGGAGCATGATTCGAAATCAGGGAAAAAATTAACAACATTGGCAACCAAGATGACGTTTCCCTGACGTAAGCATGTAGCTACATGTAGCGGTGTACTTGGAACCAGGGAAGGACTGTAACAAAGAATAGAGGCACCTTCTATGGTAAAAAAACAAAACAAAAAATAAATAAAATTTTGGAAAAAATTGACAACACTGGCGACCAAGATTACGTGTTTCCCTGATATTAGCCTGTAGCTACATGTAGCGGTGTACTTGCAACCTGGGAAGGACTTTAACGAAAAATAGAGGCACGTTCTACTGTCAAAAAAAAATCACTAATTAAAGCTTCTAAACACAACCAAATTTAAAATCGGGGGGAAAAATTAATAACATCTACCATCAAGATCACATCTTTCCCTGATGTTAGCATGTAGCTACATGTAGCAGTGTATGTAACGTGCCTGGAGCAGATGACCATATCAAGAAATCCATCACACTGACATCAGTTTGTCGCGAAAGTACAAAAAACATTGGAAACAGAGTATTCAGAACGGTTTAAAGCCTGAGGTTTTGCTCACATGGATTACCTTACATTAGGTAATGAGAAAAATGTTCGAAACATTGGCCACATTTAACATGAACATCCAACGTTATAATAAAGGTAAAAAGAAAAATCGTAATAGGTTCCCTTTCAATAAATCCATGTATGGAAAATGTTTTAATTTGCTTAAAATGATTCTGCTCATGTAAAAACAAATTAAATTAAGCATATATTGTTGAGAAACTGCTTTTTTCTGCTAAAATTGTGAAATAAAACGTTCTTAAAGTGAAAGCCTGTTGGTAACTGTTAAAAACATTGAGAGCATCTTATCTTGTGTCAGCAGCCGGGAGCCGCTCCCTCACAGCGAGTAAGACCAATGATATATTTATGATAGTGAAGCACTTACGCAGGGCAATGTTTTCGCTTCAGGGTTACGAGACACACAACAGACAGAGCCGAGAAGCAGAACAAAAGCGGAGGCCGTCCCAATTAGCAGTTGGCAGTAGATTAACAGGATAGTGGTGTCAAAGCTTCTCCCCAGTCTTGCACACAGATAGTGGCTTCATTCTAGTCTACAGAATACCATTTGCATATCGATGATACAGAGAAGAGAAAGGGCCGATGTGTGTGACACACAGCTGTGATCTCCTTGTATGAAAGAAATATTATCCCCCTCCAGCCAGCGGGTACTCTTTCCACATCTGTCCGATGGCTATGTGACTGATTATTTTGGGCATTCCAATTCAGGATGCCCCCAGGAGGCAGGAGACCAACAAGGGCCTCTGTTTCCTCAAAGCATCCCCCTCCTCCCCACTCTTGTTTTTCACTTGCTCTCCCATAGGGAATGGGGCCCTCTGTCGAACTAAACAGACCATCTACAAAAGATCATCTCTGAGAGTTTAGTCATAAAACCTCTCAATTAACAACAGTCCATCTTCTATCTATCAGTGGGGGGGTGGGAGTTCATGGTGAAGGCACTCGGTGCACCGCTAGGCCTGGTTTCCATGGAGTCATACCCGACAACTCGTTGCGACTGAGGCATGCCATTCTTCTCCACGCTGCTAAAATGTGCTGCTTACCCTGACTCAGGCTATTGTGGAGCGCACAAGTGGCTCTCTGAGGAGAAGGGGATGGAGAAAGAAAGGGTGGGGTCAAGGTTCAAACGAAAGGCTCTCATTGGGACTCCCTTTCTGTTATCAAATTTGTTGAGACACAAAAAGAGCTACAGTCTCATTCCCAAGAACATCTTGAGGGAGAGAAAAGGGGGTTATAGGACAGCGTTCTTTGTCGCAGCTTCAGTTCCTCAGAGCTCGCCGGCTGGACTCTCAGTCTTCACTCTGCTCCTGCACCGATTGTTCAGCAGCTGAATTGTAAAGCAGCAAGCTTTTCTTCAAAAAGTCCACTCTCTGCAAAGCTCAGGTAAGTCTTTTTATTTTATCTTAAATAAAGCAAAAGAGATGCATTTATTCTTTTTAGCTTTAATAACTTTATTACAAGTGACTCCACATGAGGGGTTCCTTCTGTTTGAGGTGTATACTCTGTATTTAAGTTTACAAATTGAAAAGTAAAACCATAATACTAGATCTACAAATCTCACTGTGCAATAGTAGTGAAAAATTATTCTGTAAATGTGCAACTTTTGTCATGTAAATCCCAAAACATATCAGCATTTGAATCATTTTTTTTAAGCATGCATTGTTGACAATCTGCTTTTTAAGACTGGAAGAATGTGCACTCGCATTTTTAATCCAATAACCAAATTTCACAGTTACTTTATTCTGCCGGGGTTTAACTGTGACTGGCTTTAACAATAGAAGATTGTGCACATTACAGCTGTCACATTTTTCTCACAACAAATTGTCACCGACTAATCTCTGAAAAGGACCAACGCCAGGATGCTCAGCCTCCTCTCTGCCAACGCTCCTGCACAGATCTGCTCACCCAGATCATTGTGACGAGGCATATTTCAGGATTGCCTCTCTTTAGGATTATCCCTCGGGGATCCGTATTTATGGGAGCTTTTCCTTTCAGCTGTGTTGCTCTGGGTTTGTTATCCCTGCTGGGACTGCAACCCTTTTCTTTGGGGCTTCTGAATGCGCTGAGGCTGAGCCCTGGCTGAGAAATACCCTCTGTTGTGGGTCTCACAGCTCCACACACTGAGACACGCTGCTACATCTGGCTGGTTCCTAATGGGCCAAAAGTCCAGACAGAAAGCTGGTGAAACAGATTTTCAGCCCAGTGAGATAAAGAGACACAATCCCGTTCCCTTTCTGTTAGTGAGCCCTGCTATGGTGCAGCATTATTTAATCACATTTCACTGTTTGGTGAGCTGTTGTATATTTGGGAGCCTCCCTTCAGCTTTGGAAACATCTGTGGGATGACAAGATCATCCCTGCTGCACATGTTTAGATGCTGTTCTTTGATCCTCCACAAATGTCGAAGTAAAAGTTCAGCTTTAGATTAATTACTGCCGTTCACGCCCCGGAGATATTTGTGTAGATGTGCAGGCGAAAGCAGAGGAAAAAAAGATAAAAACAAACTGAGAGGAGTGGACAGTTGGAGCTCGCCGGAAGGCCAGAGGAGAGGGCGGTTTGACTTTTGAGGTGTGTCTGAATATTTCTCTAAGAAATGTGCAATCCTTTGAGGAATGTTATTAGATCATATAAGTCGATTTCGTGGACATAGTTTAAAGATGACTAGAAATTTGCAGATAGATATTTTTTTTGAAGAAAAAAATATTTTTTACTTGGGCAACGATTTTTGTCTCATAATTGCAGCTGTAAACCTTGAAGGAATATTTTGACATTTTGAAAGAAAATAATAAACAGGAATAGACGAGATAGATGTAACATGAGTTTATATGAAGTTTGAGTTAGCGGTTAGCTTAGCACAAGACTGGAAACGGTAAAACAGTTAACCTGGCTCTGTCCAAGGGTGATAACCAACTGTAAAAGCACAACTTGTCATCTTATTTCAGGTTTTGCTGAGTGTTGGAGATATCGTTTGTTCTTTCCAATATAATGGAACTAGATGGCACTCGGCTTGTGGTGCTCAAAGCGCCAAAATAATACATTCGAAATTTTTTCATGTAGGAACTATTTTCTGTCTACCAAACTACATCATGGCTAAATCCAGGACAGCACCATTTACCTGGCAAAGGTGCCAGGCAGAAGACGTATCATGCACATTGTAACATTTTTTTAGTCAGTATCAAGGCTTCACATTTTTACAACTGGAGAATGTAAGAATTCCCTTTGACCCACAGCACTGATATTTAAAAAGTAAAATGTTAAAAAAAAACCCATAACCATCATTAATTAACCAGATTGCTGACCCCTGTGCTAAACTAGCATTACAGTGTAGGTTTGAAAGTTTTATTTTGAACAGCTAAAGTTTCATGTAACACCTCTTCTTGTATGATAAGATAAACCGTTAAAAAGAAGAGTGAAGATCTAATGACTTCCTGAAGTTAATAGTGTGCAGAGGAAGTCTGATGCTTGTAGTGGTCAGAATGAAGTCATTATCCGCTCTGAGGGCATGCGTACATTAGCCAGGGACACTGACATCTATTGTTACCGTGTGAGACTGGCACTGTGACAAATACTCTCCCTGCCTATTGTCAGGGTGTGTGTGTGTGTGTGTGTGTGTGTGTGTGTGTGTGTGTGGGAGTGGACAAGGGTTGGGTTTCCTGTCACTGGGGTGGTTTGCTGTCGGAATACTAACAATGAACTATTTTAGAAATCAAAAGCACATGTTTAGAAACGTCATGCCTCGGATGGTCAGATCTGATGTGCAACTGACATGATTTATTTTTATCTTTCCTGCACAATTATGTTGATTTATCAAAATAAAAAGCATCCTAAAATGTTTCTGCTTGTGCCTGAAAGTTGCTTTTAGGATAAACTCATAACACCTTTTGTCTCCTCAGCCACCAAAATGGACACCTCCACAGTGGAGCTAACCTCCCTGTCACCCAACGGGTCATCGGAGAGCTGTGCGGCGGTGGATATGACAGTTGAGAACACACTGTTTGGATGCTTCTACATCCTGGTTTTCTTCCTGGCACTGAATGGCAACAGCCTGGCTCTCTGGATCTTCTCCCACCAGCGTGGCGCTTCCTCTCCAGCTAACGTCTTCTTGATTCATCTGGCTGTGGCAGACTTATCCTACGTGATCATCCTCCCACTGAGGGCCACCTACCACCTCACCGGAGGCCACTGGCCCTTTGGCGAGGTGCCCTGCAGACTGGCAGGCTTCTTGTTTTATGTCAACATGTACGCCAGCCTGTACTTCCTGGCCTGTGTGGCGGGGGATCGCTACCTGGCTGTTGTTCATGCTGTGAGGTCGCTAAAGATCCGTCGTGCTCGCTACGCTCACATCATCAGCTTCTCTCTATGGGCGCTGGTTACAGTCTCCATGGCGCCACTGCTCATCACCCACCAGACTGCAGAGGTGGACGGTGTGACGGTGTGTTTGCAGCTGTACAGGGAGAAAGCCTCTCGTAATGCTCTGATCTCCCTCGCGGTGGCCTTCACCCCACCTTTCCTCACCACCCTGTGCTGTTACCTGCTCATCATTCACAGCCTGCATCGGGGCTCCAGGTTAGAGCCGGAGCTCAAGATGAGAGCGCTGCGCACTATCGGTCTGGTCATGCTCATCTATGTAGTGTGTTTCCTGCCTTATCACATGAGCAGGGCCACTTTCATCCTGGGTTACAGCCATCCTGACGTCACCTGCCAGACACGCAGAGGCCTGAGCCTGGCCAACCGCCTCACGTCTTCCCTCACCTGCCTGAACGGGGCCATGGACCCGCTGATCTACCTGTTTGGGGCGGAGAAGTTCCGCGGCACTCTAATGAGATTGTTTTGCAAAGATCAGGCAGGAGTGTCAGGAGCCACCAGCGGAGAGTTAAAGGGAACACACGAGAGCTCTGTGAGCGCCAAGTCTGAGTTTTGAGGAAGAGAAATTTGATCTCGATCCAGAGCTCTTTGGGAGTGATGTATTTCCAACACAAACAAAAATTGCTTTAACTATTCACTGACTGTTGCCTTGGACTGACTGGAGGCTTCCACAGTGTGGCTGATGTGCCGCTGTTGCCCCCAGAGCTTGAATCTAAAGATATACTATGCAGGATTTTACTGAAAAGCAATGTAAAGAGATATTATCCTTTTTAATCATCACTTATGACCCACTAGAAGTGTGTGGTGGTGTGTTTTTCTGCAGAGACTCTGCTCTCTAACTGTATTTTCTTCTTATTTTTTGGGCTTGAGTGTAAAATGGTAGTGACTCGCTGTCAGAGCATAAGCAGCAGGCATTCAAGAGACAGCGCTGAACTGCCCCTGCAAATATAGCGAGGCAAAATGCCAAATGAGTGAATCTATACTTGTTTTTTTACTTTCACTTTCACTGGCTAGTGTGTTTGCAAACAGTATCTGACAGTCCTGCATAGTATACCTTTAAGGCCCAGTTCCAGTGTCCACCCTACGCCCTATTATTTACCCTCGCAGACTTTAAACATCACCCATTTGAGTGTAGGAGGGTGTGAAGACTCTAAATGCCATATGAAGATTTGGAAAGCACTTGTGATCTAACGTCACCCAGACATGGACATCCTGTGTCCAGTAATGTGTACGACTCATGTTCTATATGTGATGTAATGAAATTGTACTTTCGGACCACATCAACATGTCTTGAAGTCGTTATCACGCCATCTCAAGACATAAACGCTTAGTTTTATATTCTTTCCTTCCAACTTCTTCCATGTTTTGCTTATGTTTCCTTTTTAAACATCCGAGATTCCATTGTCGTCATCGTTGACGATCAAAGTCTGCAGGTATGCCTACTCACAGAAAGTGTGCATGAAGTCAACCAGGGAACTCTGAAGCATTCGTCCTCGCCGTCAAAGTCTGTGAGACTCTGAGGCTCCAGCCGCATGTGACCTCAACTTGATGAAGTTATTGCTGTTTTCATAAGCTTCTGATTTTTGTGTCAAACACCAAATGAGCAATTGTGTACATAGTCAACTTTTAATGTATGTTATTGTTTATTGTTTTGTATTCTCAACCAAATGTGATAAATACTTGTTATCTTTTAATATCTTTCTTTTTAAATTGAAGGTTTTTTAAGCTATGCTAGCATTGTGATAATGTCCAGCCCAGTCAACAGAAGAAAATGTTGGCATTGTATGTTTCTGCAGACCTTGAACACATATCAATATTTCTATAGTGACATAGTGTATGAGCTGACTTTGTCAATGTAAGGTGGAGGTGGTGGTGATGGATGGTGTGACACCTAGGCAAGACATCTGCCAGGCTGCAGACGGCTATTCAAGACCAAAAAACAACAAAACTTGTGATTTAGCGAGTCATTGCTGTGTTTCCAGCTGCTTTTTTAAGTGATCCATTGCTGTCGTAACCACACATTAACCACAGTGTTGTTGGAGCGTAAAGTCTGAACAAATCTGCTACATTATAATGTACCACTTAACATATCAGTGGTTTGCAGAAACATAAAATGCCAACTTTTTCCCTGGCGGTTTGTGTAATGTCGGTCAGTTGGTCCGTCACTTGGCCAATACTCTTACTGTAATGATACATTGCTTTTAGCCAAACTCTAAAAAAGGCAGTTTGGTCCACTTTGGTCCAGACTTAAATATCTTTTGGTACCGACATTCATGTTTCCCTAAATGACCTGAAGTTGTTTCACCAATACCTGCAGAACCAGTGACCTCCACATCAGCCTCAGCTGATGCTTTGCTTTTACTGCTAGTTAGCAGACGTTAGCATGCCAACAACTAAGCTTATCAGCATCAGGCCTCCAGGAAGTGTGCTGGACTTTGAAGCCAATTTGACATAGTGGCTAAACCTTGTCCGTTACGTGATGCCATGAGGCCCAAAAAGACTTCTTCCCATAGACTTATATTGGGAAAGAGATGTCTCTAAATCAGTGGATACATTTTTTTTAAATCTCACAACCCCCCACAAAATTACTTATTTCTCTATAAAGATTTGGTTTATTCAATCTGATAACATTTTAAATGTCTAAAAAAGACGCACGATTGAATCAATTTATCCTCATTCAAGTTAGCCAAACCCAAAGTTAATCCCTTAGTGTTCGTACAGATGCTGCGTCTTTTTACGCCCTCAAACTCATTGTTTCCAATGTAGTTGCGTGGCAGGCGCGCTCAAACGCCAGAGCGACCACCGCACACACACGTCCTCGAGTGCCTATTTTTCAGGGCGTGACTGCTGCACCCTCAGATAAACCGATTCAACTTTTGGAACACAGCAGCACCCACTGTATGTCATATGACAGGGAACAACCAATCACAGCCGGCAGATTAGCTTCTTCCGTAAACATCAGTCTGTGATAAATATCGAACAGTTGATCTGGTACAGAGCTGCCAGAGCTTTACATCTGTCCCACAGACAGTAGGCCCCTTAGCTGGCAAAGTCTTGTGCGCTTGCTCTATGGGAGCAGAAGATTCAGGTAGTTTTACACTCAATAAGTTGAACTTCTTTGGCTTCATGCACCACTGAGCAACTTTCAAAGGAATGAATGGGCCCCGCCTCCAATGCTCTTTAGACATACATGGTTAGCATTTAGCTCACCAGTGTGCAGCCTCTCAGAGCAGTTAGCGTGGCTGTTGACTCTAAGTCTTGTTTTACTGTAATGTAATGTGTGTTTTTACTTACAAATGTGATGTTTTTTAAAATTGCTGGAAGACACCAGAACCATGTTTACTTTGCTTGTGCTCGACAAATCCTCATTGTACTGTACATACATTCTTAATTATCCATCTCCTTAACTTTCCTATGCAATGCATTTATTGTTTTGTCCACGTATGTATTATGTTGCACTGCTGCATGGCAAACTATTAACCCTGTGTCACTGTGAGTCAGTTTGGCCTGACGTCATCTGCAGAAAAAGTGATGTTTGAGACTGAAAGACATGATTCACAAAGATCAGTAGGATGTGAGTTATAAATCCTTTGTAACGTGTAAGCTGTAAATAATAACTCAGTAAACATTTGGTTTCATGTGCATGAGATGTGTCCTCTCTACGCTGCCATTGCTCCGTCTGCGACTTTGAGCTGCACTCTGTGAAAGTTTGAAACCTATTTCGAGCGAAGGACAGAAACCTCCGAGGCTGCAGTGACTTGTCACTGTGTAGTTCTCTTTTTGTGTCATGTGACCTGTGTTGTGGTTTGTGAGCAGCTTTTTTCTCTCTCTTATTTCTGCAAGACTTCCTGTCCATCACATGAACGTGGCAAGCCATTCTAAACTTGTATTTCCTGAATGTATGTATTTTAGAAAACCCCCTAGCTCTCCTGATGAGACGATCAAATGGTTTGTAATCTCGCTCAGGTTGGGTCTTCTGGGCGAATTTGAGCGCTTGTTTAATTCTAGGTCAAAGGTGAGCTTTAAAAAAGTGCATCTGGGAACCAAATGAGGCTTCTTATAATTTCAGTTTATTCCCAAGCAGATTTTTTTATAACTGTGAAAAAGTAAGACTCATAATATTTGATCATTTTTTTCTTACTTCCCCTTTTTCACTTCTTTCACTTTGAACTTTTACAAACAGCTTCATCTTTTTCTGAAAGCAGGAATGCTGGTTAATGATTAAAATAATGTGATTATGATTTCTACTCAACAAGCGAAAGTCTGTATTTCCATTTACAGCTCTGTGGATCTGACATGTAGCAGGCAGCGCAGAGGCACCAGGGCCCTCCTCCTTGACTTCACAAATGAGGAAGTTCATAGCCGAGCTAGTAGCAGCTTCCTTTTACAGCTTTCGGGGGCAGAGGATGAACAAGTGAAAGAAAGGACTTAAAGGTACGCACCATGAAAAGATGAGAATAGCCAGAGAGAAAAACTGAGTCTACTTTTGGTTTGCTGGAATATATTTTAGGAGCAGATGCAAAACTCTTGAGCTCAGACCCCTGGGTTAGAAACAGGATGCCAAGTTATCAACCTTGGTTCCATGGTACTATAACTCGATCCAAAGCTGAGGATCTTCTTTCCAAAGCAGCAAGAGATGGAAGCTTCCTTATCCGGGCCAGTGAGTCCATACAGGGAGCGTATGCCCTCTGTGTTCTGTAAGTTGACATCATTTATTTCTATCTATTGCACTGACAGTTTGTTTTGATGCATTTTCATAGAGTGATTCTTTTTCCTTGTTCAAAAAAGCCTTCACATCCTGCAGTATGAGATGTGCATGAACCTAAAAACTGAAAGAAAAACATGACTTGGCTGTTGTACCGACTGATTTTGGCATCATGTTTAAGAAAAAAAATCACTAAACATGATTAAAGTCAAATTCCCCTGCTGCATTTCTATGTACCAGTTTGCACATACGCACTGCAGTGCAAGACTAGTTCCCCTTTATTTGCATACTGCGCTACCACAAAGCAACACCCTTTGCCCTCTGCAACTCATATCATTTTTCAAGGGAACCTTCATTTAAAAGTACTGCCTGAACTGTTCTGAGTGCATGAACACACTGAATACACCAGCCAGCATGTTTCTTTACCTACATACTGTACATCATACCACAGTGACATTTTATTGTTATTACCACAGATACCAGAACTGTGTGTACACATACAGAATCCTGCCAAGTGAGGATAAGAAGCTCTCTGTCCAGGTGGGTCGACAGTTTGACACATGCCATCTTTATTTTGGTTCGAAGTCAGATGTTTTATTATTATGGTTGTCGAATTGTTGGTGTGTTTGCAGCATAAGTGGCCAACAAGGCCAACACAGCGTTGGCCCATGTTATTTCCATTTGAAGAAACATGCTGCACATACGGAAAAGATGCAAAGTCAAAAACACACAAACCCCGAAAACAAATGTAACAGAAAAACACTGCGTAGTCAACACAACCAAACAATGTAACCTTTGAGTAACGACTTGATAGTAGGTGTCCACAGGACTCGTCATTTTCACATTTGCAATGCATTCTGGTAGTGCAGTGTGACATTTAGAGACAGTTCGTTCGCTCCACATTTGCATGACGTTAAGGTCCGGCTACTTTATGCAAATCAGGGGCGTCCAGCACGACTCGACACCTCTGGAAACTGTCAAAAACTTTTGAACTATCCATCTTCAATTGAAAATGAAAACAGATTCAGCAACTGCATGCTTATGTCTCGCTTCAGATGTTTACAGAAACACATTATGGTGATCTATTTTTGTAATATAAGAGAGAGTTTCCAAATGAGTAGCCCTGTTGGTCTGATTTGAAATCCGGGAGCCAACAGACCATGAATGAAAGTGGCTTGCCCATCAAGAATTAGCTGGGAATGTCCCCTCGATCTCATCTAAAATGCTCCTGTGGAAAAAGACCATGAGGCTAAATGTAAAAAAAGAATGCAAACCTTTGTATTTTGCGTCTTTACTCCCCTTTTTTCCCCCGCTTCAAACACAAACTCTGGTCTCCCTCTCTCAGGTCGACAATCAAGCTGGCTTTGTGCTTTTTTGACTTTGCACAGTTAATGTATTTGATAAAATAAGATAATCCTTAATTTGTCCATCAGTGAGGAAATTTGCAACATTACATCAGCAAAGGACAGGCTGCAAACAGGAAGCATCAGTAGAAAAATAATAAAGTACACAGCAGTATATATATACCTATGTAAAATAAGCAAACAGTATAAAAACATAAAGCAATATAATAAGGAAGCAGCAGGAAGAAGCAGAATATAATAAAGAGATAGACTCATGGCTGGTTTTACATGGTTGACTGATGGAAGTATAGATATTGCACAGTTTAACAATACTGATATTGCACCTGAGTGATTGATCATGAGCAGTAAAAAATAAAAGCAAGCAGTGTGTTTGCTGTTAATGTATTTGTTTTGGCTTTCTGCGGCAAGTTTTTTAAAAAATTTGCAGCCAATTCCATTTGTTGTATTTGCTTTGGATTTTTTTTGAATAGGCATTGTGTCTGAGGCTGCAGCACTTTTCTCCAAACTGAAATGTTTTCGGCCATTGTACCATGTTTGCCCTTGTTACCACTGTAATATAGGACAGTTTCTTTTCTAATATAAAAAAAACTAACTGCTGGTACGCAGCTGTTCTTTAATGCAGCTGTTTTTAAAATTTAAAACACGCTGTATATTCACACGTATATTTGTACCAACCGTTTATTGGCTTGTAGCAACACCTTTAACTACGTTATTCACTCAGTGAGTTTGCCACTTTAATTCAAAATTAAATGAGCTAAGGATTGAAAGAATTATATAAAATTGTCAACAGAAATTCACGGCTCCAGAGGATGAACTGCAGTTTTTACGTGACCCTCTACCCTTTCATCGAGCACCATCATCAGATCAGAATTTAACTTAAAAAAAATACTTAAACTAATGCCATTTCCATCAGCCTCAGCTGTGTTTAAATCTAATTCGCAAATATTAGCATGCTAATGTTAGCTATCAGTGATGAACCCGGGGTCATCAGGTGTTTCGGGTCTTAACATCAGACGCCCTCACCTGGGCGACCCAGCCAGGGATGATCAGACCCCGACTTGTGTCCAGGTAGCTCACGTCGCCACTCATCACCCCTCTTCATCCAGAGCCAATGGGAAGCCTAGCTAATTTAACATGGTAAAAAATATATAACCTGCTTAGCGTCAGCATCGTAACACGGTCATTGACCTTAGCATTTAGCTCAAAGTACTGAGTGTCAGGCATATTTGTGTTTCCTAGGATACCAAAGGCATGACCTGCCCTACTCTCCCTTTGACTGGCTAGTACTCCTTGCATTCGTTGGTTGGGTTGATTAAGTTTAGACAAGAGGAATGGGATTGGTTATGATTAGAGTAAGAATGTCAGGGTAAGCCAATCAGAGGCAGACTGAGCTTTACTGTTACTGTTCTTGAATCAGTCACATTAAAACAGATCTGAACATTAAGCATTGAATTATGGTGTTTGTAGTATAATCTTATTATATTGACACTTCAGCAAATACCATGAGAAAAGCTAAACCTCACAATGTGTAAAACTTCCTGTATTATTCAACCTGTTTTCAAACAGCAAGAGCTTTAATGTCACAAATGCCTTCATTAGACTCAAGCAGTGGATCTGTTATCTGTTGGCATTAATAATTTTCTAAAATACAGATTCCATGTGTGTGTATTTATTTTTAGCTGTACTGTTAAATGCCGAATCGTGTTTTTGCATTCAGACTGAAGAGCCAGGGAAGATCTAGCAGCTATGTGTCATTGTAGCCGTGTTTTATAAGCGATTAGTGACTGCTAAGGAGTGACTCTATGAGGCATGAGGAAGACTTTTGACTGAGGCAGGAACTACGAAAATGGCAGTAATGTTTTTGGGAACAATAAAAGCAAAGGAGACTATAGTCTGCAGATTAGGAGAGGCTTTATTGCTTTGATATCTGTCCGTTGTTACCTTTGGAAAATAATTAAAACATGACTACCGTACATTGACTGGGAGGAAGTGAAAGCTGGTTCTTGTGAGTTAATATATGCAGATATTACTGAGTATCGTCAGCGTAGAGTTGAAGATAAATAAAGTGTATCATATGGGAAAATGTACATTTACCATAAAAAGGGGCCTGCATTTTTTGTGAAGCTTGGTTTTAGAAAATGGACAAGCAAATGGTAAAATGTGCTGAGTACCAGGGCTTGAATTAAGCAAGCAGCCGACTTCGTGTGAAGTACAAGCATGTTAGATTTTTGTTCGCCTAATAATAAATCTGCGCTTTCACTTTAATTCAAATGCAGGTCCTCATGATTTATTCATGACTTATTGTAAATGTCAGGCAAAATAGGTCTGTTTCCTGTTCACAGGAGGTGCAAGTACAGGCAGAAATATACAGCTGTTTAAGCTGTAATATGCGGTCAAGTTTCTGCAGACTTCTGATTGTGCCTCCAGAGGGTATTTTGTAGTAAATATTTGTCATTTGTATCCTCAAACTAATAAATCTCTCCACATGCATGTGCATGCTATGCAGGCTGGTTTGAAGTATTTGCACTTTATTATCCCAACACAAGCAGGAGCTAAGTACGATGCAGAGTTAAAGTAAGTACAGTGACAACAACAGTTATATTTGAGAGATAGTAGCCGTATCACTTCATTTGTAATGGCTGCAACTCATTATAGAATTTTAAAATAGGCATGAGATCAGAGCTGGTTTGCCATAAAATCGGTCTAACACTTGTGTTTGAAGCAATATAAAAGCCAAAGATCAGCAAGCTCATGAGAAAAACTAAATAAAGGAACTACAATTTGAAAAAAAACAAAACAGGTAAATCTTTTGAAACTCTTAAAATGGCCAGACACAGCTGCTGAGGGAACTTAGCTGATGATATGAATGCAGCTGTAGTCTGATGGAGGAAGCCACAGACGGTGCAAGTAGACATGTCTGACATCACAGGGGAAGTAAGGCTGAAAGATTATGTCACCTGGTTGGGTAACAAGAAAAAAAAGGTCTTCAAGAAAACAACATCACAGAACTCAGTTCTGCTAAAGGACAATGATGTGTCTACTGTAATTTGCTCTTCAGGCATCTGAAGGAGTTCCTATCAGGTTCTTCTCCATGCTGCCGGAGCTGGTGGAGGCATACTACAGCCCCAACATGGGTCTGGTCACACATCTGCAGTACCCCGTCCAGAGGGAGGAGGAGGTGGACGAGGAGCCAGGTCAGACAGCTTCACTTCATATGACTAGTTGCTATAATGTAAAAATGTGCCTATTAAAGATTTTTTTAAATTCCTAAACAACCTGACCATCTCTGTCCTGCAGAATCCAATAATCTCCCCCCGCAGCTTCCGCCCAGAAACTTCATGGGCAATGATGTGAAAGACAGCGAGCCTCAAAGACAGTCTTCTGAACAGGCCTGCAAGTCCTTATCGGACACCTACCTGATGAGACTGCAGTATATGGACTTGTCCACGTATGGTCACATTTGTCAAATTTGCACTGATGCAACGCAGTCAGATCATTTCTCAAGCAAAGTTTCTGATATCAGACTGGCAGTGATGTTCAATGTGATAATTCCTACCATTATGGGCAGTGATTTTACACAGCAATGTGCTTGACTGAAGTTAACTGACGTGGGTCATTCTGGTGATATTTAATGCATCAATATTTAATGCAATATATGGTGTAAATGTAAAAAGTCCTCTGTTACTGTCATCATTTTCCTGGTGGGAACTAATGCACATGTTCTAAATATTGAGGGGAATGTGTCCCCTGCATCGCCGCTGAAATCTGCACCCCTTCATTTTAGCATCTCAATATGGTAACAAATTGCAGCCTTGGCTTGCTATACTTGCTATATCTCAGAGCCCTGAAATTTGGCATAACATCAATCAAATATTAAAATATGCACATTTGTTTACTTTGGGGGACTGCCTTGGGCCCCCAAACCACCAATTTTGCACTTAAAAAAAAAAATTCGAGGACCAGTAATGAAAATATGACACCTTTATTTGCCCTTCAATCCTCTGGATTAGTTATACAACATGTTGTCTGTTCCCCTCCCAAATTTCATGGCTCTAGGAGTCATATGTCTGCACATATTGCCCCCTCTTACCGCCCCAAGCAGCAAGTTCAGGTATCTCGGGGTTCTGATCACGAGTGAGGGTAAAATGGAGCATGAGATGGAAAGGAGGGTTGATGCACCATCAGTAGTGTGGTGGGTGCTAGACCAGACCATGTTGGTGAAGAGGCAGCTTATTGGTCCATCTACGTTCCAATCCCCAGCTATAGTCATGAGCTTCGGGTAGTAAGTGAAAGAATGAGATTGCGGATACAAACCTCCGAAATTACATACTCCATAGGCTGGCTGGGCTTAGCCCGAGACATCTGTATGGAGCTCGGAGTAGAACTGTTGCTCCCTTGTGTTGAAAGCCTAATCAAGATGCCTCCTGATCATCTCCCATTTTCTGCGTGCATCCAACTGGTAGGAGGCTCCAGGTTAGAACAAGCAGCAGCCTCCAGGCCTGAAAAATGAAGCCAAAAACTGCAGTGCTTTGATCAACCTCTTGAGGCTGACTCCAGCCAGTCAATCAGTCAGTCAATCCCAATACACCTCTGTTAAAATGCCCAACTTTACAACTGAAATAAACATGTTTTGGTCCCCATAATTAATTTACCTGTTCATGATAACTAAGGGGGGTGAATTGTTATATAACTCACCCATTTACAGTTTATTAAAGCCTAAAGTTATATATAATTAAGGACAGGTCGCTTTGAGTGGCAGGTTGCACAGAGCCAGCCTCTCACCTAAATATGGTCACTTCTATCTCCAAAAACCAAGATGGCGACGGCCAAAATGCTGACCTCAAGTCTTTCGAACAGGATTCCTTAAACCAGTGGGTGTTGTCAGGGTAGCTACTTCCTATATTTTTTGCAGTTTATGAGGTAGAACCAGAATACGTAGGAGGCATTATGTATCTGGCCTTGGAATTCCTTGGGATCCCCAGGAGGAGCTGGAAAACACTGGGGAGACTGGCGTCTGGAATAACTTGGTCATCCTGCTCCCATGGCAACCCACCCCAAATGGGTGAAAGAAATTGGAAATGGAAAAAAAAACTGAACCCTAAAAATGGCTTCACGTTTAAGATGTTTCTTAAGGGGCAAAAATGATGACATTCACAGGGGAAAAACACCACGCAGTTCTCATAAGTCAGCAAAAAGATTTTACAGAATTTATTTGTAATACATGTACTCATGTATGAGTAATGAGACAATTTGCTGCTGTCTCTCATATTTCCAGAATACCAGAGGACCATCAAATGGCTCTCCAAGAATACTTCAGGACCACAATCTGCTCGGATGCTGAACAAGTACAGTACGGTTACCCTCACCTCCCCGGGCTGAAGAAGCTAACAATGGCAATCTGCAAGAATCTAAACAGGTATAGTTACCAGAATATATTCTACAGACCACAGTGTGGAGGGCTGATATAACCATGCTCTGACCTTTTTTGTGAGACAGTGAAATTTCCCGCGTCCTGCCGGTTCTCGAGGTCTTTCACAGAGCGTTGGACCAACAGCTCTCCCCAGGGCTTGGACAATATCCAAAGCAAGTGGGTGGCACCCTTGATCCTTTGCAGCAATATAAACTCACACAAAAAGCCCTTCTCACTGTGTATTATTCCCTTTACTTTCAGATGTCTGGTGATTCGGGTCAGTCTGTATCCAACAGGCTTGAGCAGCTGACAAAGCTGCTTTACGCAATAGAAGATAAGGTAAAGTGACTCATTTTACTGGCTGACTGTGAACAATCTGGGTTATTGACTAACAGTTGAAGTCATTTACAAATGATACAAGTCTTCTCTTCTTCTTTTTCATCCAGGCGAAAAGCTCTCTGCTTGAGTCTGTTGGATATGAAGGAGGTCACAGGAAATCTCTCATACCGCTCGTTACGTTTGAGGTGCTTCTCTAAATTAGTTGCTGTATTACAACGCAGGAAGATGAAATGATGTAAAATGTCTGAAGGTTTGTTGTTTTATTTGACCTGTTTCCTCTTTCACTTGCAGGTCAAGCAAGAATCTTTGGGTATTTCCACAAAGATGTTCCTGAAAGTGGATGTTGAAAGTGGAAAGCTCTTCTTGAAGAAGTCATTGGATGGCCCTGATGACAAATTCTTTGTTCACAACAAAAGTAAGAAATCAAATATCCCAACAATTATTGGATAGATTGCCTAGAAATGTTACTGTTGGTCATTAATGGTCCCCAGAGGATGAGTCCTACTTGACTTTTCACATTTTTGGTTACTTTTGGATGGATTGCTGTAAAATTTGGTACAGACATTTATAACTTCCTCAGGAAATGTTGTTATAACTTAATTTTCAAATTATTTAGCGCCATCATCATGTTCTAACTTATTGTGAGCACTTTGGCATGCTGACGGTAGCAGCGAGTTCAAGGTATCGTTGTGCAAAGAGAACTAGATGCTGAGTTTGAGGTGGGGCTCCATTCATTGCCATAAAACCTACTCAGTGGCACATGGAGCCAAAAAAGTGTGACCTCACCTCTTTTTATTTCTTTTTTCTTTTTTTGTTGAAGTTTCAATCCAAATACATTAAACAAATGCACAAATGAAAACAAACACAAAACAGACATTCTTGGCGGGAAGAGCAGAAAAAATAAGGTCTTGTAACCTATGTGGGAGGGCTAAGCTTTCTTCAATTGGTCTCCAAGAGACCTGCACAGATGGATCTAGCCATACAGATACAGGGCGTAATACATAAGACCAAAAATACAGTTTAAAATTTGAAACATTTAAACCGCCATCCTTTTTTCTCTTTTGTAATGTCGACAACTTAAGACATGGGCTTTTACCACCCCACACAAAATTTGAAATGATCTTGCTGAAGTTGTCCCAATAATTTTTAGGACGTGGGAGAGGAATCATGTTAGAAAAAAAATGTATTCTTGGGAGAACATCCATTTTGATTATGGATATTCTAGCTGACATTGAAATAGGTAATTTGGTCCACCTTTCCATATCTTCCTGAACATGTTTAAATACATGTTGAAAGTTTTTGGTGGAGATGGATAATAGAGTGGGATGGATATCAGCACCTAAATATTTAAAAGAATTAACCACCGGAATAAAAGCTGGAAGTTTAGATGAATTAAAAGAAGGATTTAAAGGCATTAGCTGGGACTTAGTCTAGTTGATCTTGTAGCCAGATAGGACACTAAACTGAGCAAAAGTTTCCAGAATGTGAGAAATAGAAAATAAAGTGTTTTTGACATATAACAAAATATCATCAGCAAATAAAGATATGTGATGGTGTGTGTTGCAGAAAGTGATAGGTTCAATATATGGATGTTGTCTGATACTCTGAGCCAGAGATTCAAGTGGAAGAACAAAAAGGAGTAGAGAAAGAGGGCAACCTTGGCGTGAACCTCTACAAATAGGGAATGAAGTGAACAAAATATTGTGAACTGTAACTACAGTTGTAGGGCTGGAGTAGAGAACCTTAACCATTTCAATGAGACCCTGCCCAAAACCAAACCTACCAAGGACCTCCCACAAGTACTGCCACTCGAGCCGATCAAAAGCTTTCTCGGCATCAAGGGACAGCACTGCACAGGAGTCCCTGATATCTTTGGAAAAATGTATCACATGTAGTAACCTACGTATATTATCTCCTGCTAGGTGGGATGTCACAAAACCAGTCTGGTCCTGATGTACTAGCTTGTTTAAATGGGGCTCAATTCTTGACGCTTTGGCATATGCTTTCACTTCAGCACACAAAATACTCAAGGGCCTATAATTATTGCAGAATAAAGGGTCTTTCGTAGATTTAGGAAGGACAGCAAGTAGAGCCATATTAACATCACTAAGAAAAGAACCATTTTCAACCGAAGCCAATATCATATCTAACATATATTGTCCAAGATCTTCCCAAAATGTAGTGTAAAATTCTGGAGGAATGCCATCCCATCCAGGTGATTTCCCTCTTTTCATGCTGAGAATAGCATTTTTCAGCTCATTTAGAGTAATAGGGGCTTCCAATTGTGTTGCCTCTTCCTGAGTTAAGGAGGGGAGGTTAAGATTTTCCATGAAATCATTACATTTTGAAACATCTGTTGTTAGCGCTGAGTTGTAGAGATTAGAATAAAAGTTGCAAAATTCTGTATTTATTTCTTGCGGATCCGTTAATATTCCATTTGGAGAGCTAATAGATGTTATATTTGAGAATTTTTCATTTTGTTTGATCCTTAGCGAAAGCAAATGGCTGGGCCTGGGTCCATTAAAATAGTAGTTTTAAAACTACTATTTTAAAAGTGTGACCTCACCTCTAAAATTAAATCAAAATAAAATTGCCCATTCCACAGTCCAGTCTAGTTGTGGCTAATGTGATGTGTGTGAGTGTGTGTGTGACTGGATTCAGGAGGTGTTAAACAGTCTTTTTGCCGTGGGGACGAAGGATCTCCTGAAACCACTGCTGCAGCTGCTCCTCTGTCGCTCCAGGAGGCTGTGGAGGGGGTGTCTGCTGTTGTCCGTTATAGCTTTCAGTTATAAAAGTACTGTGATCATTTTTCAGTCCTGCAGTTGGTGAAATCCCAGAAAATGCACACCAAACTTGTCATTGTGGCCGAGTCGGAGAAAGAGAAGATTTTGCGTAAAGAGTTCGTCTTCGATGACACAAAGGTAACAAACATCTGATCGACTGGCTTGGTCCTAATTTTTCTGAAAAACTTGTTAGCATTGGTTTTGTTACCCTCAAACAAACTATTGTCAACATGGTTTAATACAAATGTTTGATGAATTCTGATTCTGATTGTTTCACCAGAAAAGAGAGGGCTTTTGCCAACTTCTTCAACAAATGAAGAACAAACACTCTGAAAAGCCGGAGCCTGACATGATCACAGTGTTTGTTGGCACCTGGAACATGGGTAACAATAATAACTTCTCAGTAAATATCAATTTATGACTCATAATGCACTGTTACAGTGAAATACTTCTCCATAACCCTTTAGGAAATGCCGGCCCTCCCCACAACATCGACTCCTGGTTTCAGTGTAAGGGCCAAGGGAAAACACGAGACGACACTGCGGATCACATCCCGCACGATTTCTATGTCATCGGGACTCAGGAGGATCCTTTGGGTGAGAGGGAGTGGGCCGACACGGTGAAAGGCATCCTGAGGAAAATTACAAACATCAGCTTTAAACAAGTGAGTGACTCAAAGTCATAAAGTTACAACTGACTGCAGGTGCCGAGCAGTGACGCATCACATCATCTTCTAACACCCAGGTGGCGATCCACACTCTGTGGAACATTCGCATTGTGGTTTTGGCTAAACCCGAGCATGAAAACAGGATCTCACACGTTTTTTCAGACAGTGTGAAGACGGGAATTGCCAACACTCTGGGTAAGCACTTCCACTTCTCCACGAGTCATTTAATGACCTGTCATGAAAGTTCACTGAACAATAACACATCACTGTGGTGTTTGTTTTAGGAAACAAGGGAGCCGTGGGAGTGTCCTTTATGTTCAACGGTACATCATTTGGCTTCGTCAACAGTCACCTGACCTCTGGAAGTGAGAAGAAGCTCAGGTGAGCAACAGATTCCTCTTTCAACAAAGCCAAGCTTACCACGCATAGTGGTCACTAGAATGGACAGGTATTTAAACCCATTTTCTTGTATATGCACTGGTTTCGATGTTACAGTCACATGTAAACCGCCACAGTGGACCCTAGTGTGCCATGACACACACTGTCACCCACTGGCCAGCTGCTGTAAGGGCAACACAAATGTCTCAAAACCAAGATGGCCGATGGAATGCAATACAATATAAATAAATGCAAATACAAATAAATGTGCAGCTCATGAATATCCTGCCAATCCCTTTCTAATAGAAAGTAAGGGGGAAGTAGTAGGAAGTAAGTAGTAAGGGAAGAAAATCCTTGAGGGCTTTCTATCAAAAAAGGTTAGGAATAAAAGGTCATGGTTTGGGTTAAAATGATCTTTTCTGTCAGAAAGGGCTTTTGGGAGAAGGCCTACATGGAAAACTTCGCTCATGTGCAACTTTTGAATTGCATTAAACAGTATTAGAATATGTTAAAATATGTGCACACACAAGTTTAACAGCTCATAAAGCATAAAAAACATAATTTTATAGTTTCACATAATATACCAGTTTTCAAAATTGGTTTCTATTTCTTAACGCAGGCTGTCTACTTGAGTGGACATGTTGGAAAAGCTCTTCATGCAATTCATGCACTATATATCATTATATATGGATATAACCAAGGGTGTAGTTTTGACCAAAATTTCACTTTTGGAAATCACATTTTTGTCCCCAACACCTTTACAGTGTCATTTTGATGAACTCCAACTTTTATTTAAGAGACAAAGATAATGAGGTCATCATGGGTGTTCAGATAATACTAATAATAATAATAAACTTTATTTATATAGCACCTTTCTTACAATAACTTTGGCTGTATTTGCAGACGCAATCAAAACTACACCAACATCCTGCGATTTCTGAATCTGGGAGATAAGAAGCTCAATCCATTTGACATCACGCATCGGTTCACTCACCTCTTCTGGCTCGGTGATTTGAACTACCGTGTCGAACTCCCTTCTACAGTAAGTTGTTGTTAAATGCAGTTTGTACTATAGAAACAAGAACAAGCAAATGCAACATACTGTTTGTACTTTGGACCAAATTCATCAAGCTTCTCTTGTTATAAATCAACATGCAGATTCACAAACATATGATCTGCGTCTGCTTTTATGAAAAGTGTCACCTGGCAGATCCAGCTGTGAGTCAGTGAGCGGTGCATAAAAGAGCGTGCTGGTTGTCAGGTGTGTGAGCTCTCAGCGGCGAACACTTTCAGGCAGGAAAAGTCACCTCTCTGCACTGTTTCCCTTCACAGGAAGCTGAGCACATTGTGACAAAGATCAAACAGCAGCAGTACCAGGAGCTCCTCAGTAAAGACCAGCTCAACATGGAGAGGAAAGATGGAAGGGTCTTCTTGCATTTCGGTGAGAATATTGATGAGTACAGACACACAGCAACGTGTGTGTGTGTCCTACAGTCTGTGCTGCATGTGATTTTTTTCAACCTGATGCATTCATTTATTGTCAGCATGCTTAAAAATAAAAACATGTCTTTTTATTTTTAATTTTTTTTATTTTTATTGTAGATGAAGAGGAAATCACGTTTGCACCCACGTATCGCTTTGAAAGAGACACCAGAGAGAAGTATGCCTACACAAAGGCCAAGGCCACGGGGGTACGTTTATATTTAGTCGGATGTCTTTCCCCTGTTTGGCTCCTGTGGGGCCCCACGGTGCAGAAATACAACTCTCAGTTGACAGGGAACATGGGTTTTGCTTTAAGTGATGTAGGTCAGAAAGTCCAAGAAGATGTGCTGTGGCTCATAGAAAATGTACGATACAACCCATCTACAGAGACCAAGAGCCTCGTCAATGTTGATGTCTGTATTGATCCATACCAGCAAGAATGTTTGATCATGTTTCTATAAGAAATGACATGACCTACATAAATAACCTCCCCTCTGATTTTAATGCTTAAATTGCTGTTAAAATCCTGTCTGTTGCTTTCAGTATTCATGTATGACTTGAACTCCACAGACAAAATACAATTTGCCCTCATGGTGTGATCGTGTCCTGCGGAAGTCTTACCCTCTGGTTCATGTCGTCTGCCAAGCGTACGGTGAGTAATTCAAAATGAGCACTTATAGTAGTGGTATCTTTTACAAGGCCCGATAATGTCTGAATAAAAATCTACACTGAGGAGGTTATGTTGTCAGTTCAGTTTATTTGTTTGTCAGCAGGATTATGGGAAAAGTGCTGAACTGATTTTCATGAAACTTATTGGAAGAGTGGAGCAAATCATTTTTCATCTTTGTTAACATTGTGAGATAAGACAAAACGTCAAATAAAATTTCCCCAAACATGAATTCTGTCATTTTAGGTAGTTCTTCTTCTTAGTTCTTCTTGACAGTTAAATTTACATTTAACATTAAGATTTAACATTTGACATTTAGATTTAGATTTAACATTTAGATTTAGATTTAACAGATTAACATTTGACATTTAGATTTAGATTTAACATTTAGATTTAGATTTAACAGATTAACATTTGACATTTAGATTTAGATTCAACAGTTAGATTTACATTTAACATTTAGATTTAACATTTGACATTTAGATTGAGATTTAACAGTTAGATTTACATTTAACATTTAGATTTAACATTTAGATTTAGCGATAGGGTTAGATTTAACATTTTGGTTTAACATTCAACATTTAGATTTAGATTTAACATTTAGGTTTAACATTTAATATTTAGATTTAACTGTGACATTATATTTAACATATTTCAAATATTGCTGTAAATGTGGTAAAAAAGTGACTTTAAAAAATTCACACCACTTATTTAAACGTTGTTTGAAGCTAAATGTGGCAAACTGTTGCTGTTAATTTCCATGCAAGCCACTTTACAAATGGCACCCCATGCATTCGGCGTTGGTGAAGGCCTGCGCTCTCCAAATGCCCTTTTAGTTCCCTTTGGTTCCCCTGGAAGGCCAGATATATACTTGCTTTTTAACCAAGTGTTTGCACGGACAGCCACCATTGTTGCCACTCGTGTTACAGGAGGATTCCACTAGAGGGCACACCTCAGAACTCAGAACAATGAACAGATTCATTTAGCCGAACTTTACATCTTGCAGGGTGCACCAATGACATCATGACGAGTGACCACTCACCATTATTCGCCTCATTTGAAGTTGGAGTCGCCTCACAATTTGTCTCTAAGCAAGGTATGATCACCATCTACGGCTCACTGCAGATGACTTCATGTTATACACTCTAAAATAGGATTATGTCTTCTTTTTTTTTTTTTAAATTTCAGATCCAACCAGTGCACCTCAGGGTGGGATACAGATCATGAACTGTGTGGCCACCTTGTTGACAAAATCGAAGACCAAGTTCTTCATTGAATACCATTCCAGCTGCTTGGAGAGTACGTTTTGTCTGTGTGATTTATCACATTGGATTCTGCTTTAAAATATACTGAGATGATCAAAACAAATATTTCACCAAATGTTACAGAAACAGTGAAGACTTCAGAGGGAGACAACAGGGAGCACTCAGATGGGTCAATAAAAGTTTGGTTTGGCAACCAAGTTGAGGTAAAGTTAGGACGGAGCTTTCAATATGGAGGATGGCTCGTTCTGAGACGCAGTTGTCATTCATTGTTTTTCCTGTCTTTGCAGCTCACCCCGATCATCTCTGACCCCGAGTACCTTCTGGATCAGCACATCCTCATCTGTGTGAAGGCGACGGACTGCGACGAGTCATATGGTAACGAACTTACACACAGTTTGTTATGCGGATGTATTTAGCTGAACAGTGCTGACAGTTTGCTGGTGTCTTCTTCCTAAAGGGGAGGGTTGTGTTGCGCTGCGAGCTGCACAGTTCTGCTACACAGAGTTTCAGATCTCGTTGACTCACCACGGAGAGAAGACGGGCACTTTGACAGGTGGCATCCAGTTACACACGTCTGAGGGCAAACCCACGGAGAAGTTATACGGTGAGTCTGGAGATAAACTCAGGACCTCAAAAGAATAAATCACCTCCAAATGACATATCTATGTATATATATACATATGAAAATAGATACGTCCGTTGTAAACATCATTGCCCTTCTTCCATGTTGGCATAGATACAGCCAGTAGATGGCACTAGAGGGCAGAGTCACAAGTTTCACACAACAACAAACGAGGCGACAGTAGAGGAGGTCATAATGTACCTTTTTTTTAAGATCCTAATTTTTATTTAGTTTTCATCAACAACAACACAGTGTATACATTTCCTTTTTCCCAGATGTAACATTTGTATATTTATACATTCAGAAATGACATAAACATTTAAAGAAAACAGCGCAGACATCCACTCTGATGTCTTAACCCATTGGTTAGGAAAAGCAAAATTTAAAAAAAAAGAATGAAAAATAATAGTAATAACTGTCCACTCCACATTATACTCACACAGATAAAGTACAGGTGCAAAATTTGTTCTATAGACAATGTATATAATGTATATAATGTAATATGTGCATAGGGTGGAATATAAAAGCAAAAGTTTGGCAGAGCCCTACTGGATGATAAACATTGTATTAATAAAGCCATGACAGAATTTTTGTGAAGACTGATAGGTTCTGTTTGGACATTTATTAAAATATCTTAAATGTCTTAAAATGTTGTGTCTCGATTGAACTACACTGCCTCCACGTTTTCCGGTGGTACTGCTCACATCCGTATCAGTAAGCTTTCAGAAAACATGAACAAAAACGGATGAAAAGAAGGCAGAGTACAGACGTTGAGCATAAATGAGCCCCTCACTCACCCTGTGTTATGTTGAATTCAGTTGAAAAAAAAAACCTTTTTCTTTCATGCCTCCACACTGAATGAAGAATACAAAATCCATTTACAAACATTCCCACAGCTTGTGCAGTATATTCCAAGTGTCTTTTATTTCATTTTGTTTTCTCCGCTCATGTCCATACACAGCAATCAAAGTCACAATAAAAACATTTCTAATACACTTTCGATGACCGAACAGGAGCAGGGAGAAGAAAATTATTTTACCAGCCCTTCTCTCAAAACATAAATAATCAGCAGAAACAGATGGTCTGTCAGTTACAGTTAATACCAACACCTACAGTTACACACAGTGTCCCCTTCAACAAGGGAACAACCTCTGCACGACAACTCCATACCGTCCAATTGGTCTTTATACATTTTCTTAAACTGAAAAATATTTACACAACCCTTTAATTCATTCTGTAAAGAATTCCACAGTTTAATGCCTACGACTGAAATACACGTCTGTTGTAATGTAGTCCGTGCAAACTGGTGCTTAAAGTGAATTTTTCTTCTATGCTCATCATACTCCCAAATAACAACTTTTGCAAATGTCCTGGTAGCGCTGCATTTTGCTCTAAACATAACTAACAGTGTCTGTAAATCAACTAAGTCTTTAAGTCTCTATCTACTTTATGATGTTGCCCCACACCTCCACGCAGTAAGAATTATCCAGTAATATGCTCAGTGGTTCCCTAACAGGCAGCCCTCTCTGACGGGGAAATTAACTAAAAGTGGAATTTATCTATGTTCTCTTCAAAGCCAGACCCCATTGATAAAAAAAATTAATTTTACCTCGCTGCACACAGGAGCTTTAGTGAATCCAAACTAAACCTTTAGACCACCAAAGCCACATAAAAACAGAAACAACCTGACTGAACGAGGCGGTGGCAGACCTGCAGCTTCTGTGGTGAGTGAGGTAAAATTAGCGTTTTGTCAATGGAGTCTGGCTTCAAAGAGAGCATTGATAAGATTCAAAGGCTTTCTGTTTCAGTTGATGTAGCATCAAGTCCTCTTTTTCTCTGTTTTCAGATTTCATCAAAGTTGAAAGGGATGACACTGTCACCTCAAAAGGCAAAGGCGGTGACCCGACCAAGTAAGACTTTTTCATTTTCACTTCACTTTCACTTACTTTAAAAATATCTCAAACATGACACCCAGGTGTGATATTTCCTGTCTTCTGGCTGACAGGGGCTCCATGACCCAAGCGCATGATATTTCTAACCCCAGTTACATGGGCGTATCCTTCAGAGGTGGCAATGTGATAGATAAAGGCTGGAGTTACAGCATGCCACCCAAAAATCTTCCACTCGCCGGACAAGGTTGTAAAGACATCAAGAAGGGTGGCTATGATGTGGGCACACGCAGTCCCACAGGAAAACCCTTAAATCCAACGTAAGGAAAAACATCACACATTAATAGCTGATATGACTGAACACAACGTGAAGCTGAATGTAATCTCCTGTTTCCTAGGGGTGAGGATGAAAAGGTGTCAGAGATGTTCGACAATCCATTATACGGTTCAATGGGAAAATCACGGGGCAAGGACCAAGAGCACCAGCAGAAGGACCACCTCACTCCAGCAGACGGAGACCCTGATCGCCCCCCGCTGCCCACCCCACGCAACCGCTCCTTCACCTGCTCTGAGACCAAACCTCAGCCTACAGCCCCCATCACTTTGCTTCCCTTGCCGCACAAGAAACCAGTGGTGCCCTCGCGTTCTGAAGGGGGCGCCCCACACAACCGGCCTCCTTTGCCTTGCAAGGCTCGGCCAGGCGTGCCGGAGCCCCAGAACCCCAGAGACTACAGAGACAGCTCCGAACTCCCCTGCAAACTCAGACCGCCAGCGAGACCTGGCCAGCCACTGCCTCACAAAGACAGTAAGGAGAACTCTGACTCATTAGTCTCATGCCTGTTTCAGACTGCATAAAATTTCTGTCACTGTGTCAGATTAGGCGAATTTAGAGTCATAACATTTTGCCATGACTCGGCCAAGAGACGTGACAGAATACACGTCCAAAACAAATATAAGCTTTCCGTCTTTCATGATGCAGTGACATTGACAGAAGTTCTGTCAAGGTCCAGACACACCAAAGCCGATAGTTGCATCCCCTCACGTTGCCTGTTTCTCAGCCAAAAAGTTGCACTTGAACAAACTGCAAAAAAGAAAGCCAAGGGCCAACTTGCATGTACATTCTGTGCCTAACTTTCTATACCAGCAGGCAGAGGTAGTGTGTATTCTTCAAGATGCTAGTTAGCTAGTTAGCTAGTTATCACCTTAAAAGCACAACCCTATGCCGAAAGAACGTTTCTCTTCTGCGTGCCAACTACGGTGCAGGACGCACTGTAAAAACTAGGGACAACAGACGCTTGTCAACAGCCTGCTGACATTGACCGTTGACGGCTGTCTGTCGGCTCAGAGCATCAGGGTCCTTGGACTTTCTCGTTGTCCGTGATTTTGATTGACAGGGTTGTAAACATTTGTCACAGTCTATCTCACCGTCATTTTAATTCTGATTTTAGAATGATAATAAGACATATTTAATAGTGTTTCATTGTCATTTATTATTCATCATCAACGCCATCACAGTTATTGGTTGTGTTAAAGAATCTTCAGACGCTCAGCTGCTGGACAGGGGTGTGAATTACTTAAAGTGACAGTAAATCGTCCTCAGTGACGGTCAGTCAGTCAGTGACAGAAAATATCTGGATAAAGCGACCTCTGGTCATCGGAAAGGAGTTGCTAGGACCCGACTTCCAGGAACAAGACTGTAAACAAACAGTAGCCGTGTTTACGATCCTGGCTGTCTTGTGTTCGGAAAAGCCTCACAGCTATTTACGTTTATCGTTCACGTCGTTCCTCTAACAAATATATTATCTAACAAGTATAAAACATATGATGATGTAAACTCTTTGTCTTCCCCTTAGTGCATCCTGAAGTTCCCAAGATGGGCCGTTCTGTGAAGTGAGACGGGGCTGCAGCACGACTGTACAGCTTCCTGCTCTGCATCTTTGGAAACTTTAAATACAGTAAAAGCCTCAGCCGATCACTCCCCTGCAATATGCATCACTTATGACAGACTGTTCGTTTGTAACGAAGGAAGAGTTCCACATTTTGGTGAATACACCTGTGCACTTGCTCACTGAGAGTAAAAGGTGAAGTGCGACACCACTTTCACGTCTGTATGCCAAATATGACGCTACAGCCAGTTAGCTTAGCTTAGCTAGCCTGGCTCTGCGCAGAGGGAACAAAAATCTGGCAACCAGCACCCATAAAGCTCATTTATTAACATGTTTATCACATTTGTCTTAAAGCTAAACTAAGCTAACGTCTCCTGGTTGTAGTCCTACATTAAAAGTACCAACATGAGCGTGGCATCGATCATATAAACTTCAAAGCAAAAAGGTGCACTTTCCAAAATGTCAAACTCTTCCTTTAAGGTGATAAAAACATTAGCAACACATTTTCAGACTACCGCTAAGCTCGCATTAAAAGGAAGGTTTGAAGTTAAACTCTGCTTATAAATAACTCTGTTACTTTCCACGTAGAGTTTCACACTATACATACAGTAGCTGATGAATGTTTACCGCACAGTATTATGTTGCACAGACGGTAACATATTTGCCATGAAGAGATGTACAATAAATGCTCAAATAAATTCAAATATCAGCATAATGTGTCACGATTACGGTCTGTGAAAGTGTAAATAAAGTGACAAGTGTATGAACGCGTGTGTGTATGTGTGAATGGGTGGATGTGTCGTAGTGTAAAAGTGCTGTTAGTGGTCAGAAGACTAGAAAAGTGTTATACAAGTGCAGTCCATTTACCATTTACAGTAGCTGCAAACATAAATGCAAAATACAACCAACCACCAAGTTTGCCAACATAAATATGTCCCTACCCAGCGCTTAGAAAATGATTTGACATACCTCCTCCTCATAAATAACAAACAGTCCCTACGTTAAAGCAAAAACTTGTCTATTTCCACTTTAAAGTCTGCAGCAGTAGCCACTGTAGTGCTGCAGCACTCCAATCATCTGCCTCCATCTGCTGTTGCCTGAAAGAACTGCATGCACAGCGAGAAGATCACAGAGGACGAGAGGACGGCCTACTTGATGGTACTGGAAATATACACAACAGTCAGCTCCAGTGTTTCTTCATTTTGTTCAGTCAGAAACACCTCTTAGAGAGAATTCCCTACATATTATTTCCTGAATTTACATTTTTTCCTTCTTTAAATCAAATGACTTTGAAAGTTTCCCCCTGATCATTGGTAACCCAGTCACCACACCTCCGAGGGGCTGAGGAAGTTATTCTGGGCACGTGAGCAGTTCTGTTCTCAGAGATATCATCGAGTACAGTGGTTCCCAACGTCAGGACCCTTCGAGGGCTCGAAAGATAAGTGACAGGAATCAAGATTTACATTTGCTACACGAAATTTCATCAATCTTTCTTGGACATCGCTCCGAGCTTTGCTGTTTGTCCTACAAATTACAGGATGGTTTAACTTGTCAAGACCTATAAAAAGTTACTTTTTGTTCTAAGCTAAAGCCATATGTAACTGCTGATGATGCGTTGCAAGCAGTGGTGGACTCAGACTGTCTGTGGGGCAAGGATGACAAAGATTAAAGGGCTCCAGCTGCATACGATAGGGCTCCAGCACAGAGGAAGTTTCCTCGCATGCCGAGTAGCCTGTATGGTACTGCATGCATTTTTTTCCATTTAAAGGGCACTGCAGAGGGGCCCCTGAGTTCTCCAGTGGTTGCAAGTAGACTTTGCCTCATTTTAAGGGGTCACAAGCCAAAAAAAGGTTGGGAAACAGGAGTCTAGTAAATAATAAATGGTGCAAAGGCCTTTTGGGCCTCTTTAGTTTTTGATCCTGTGCCTCAGGATCCAGTGTCCTGCTGTTTTCCAATATTACACTCAGCAAATCAAGAAACTTGCTGACATGCACAGCAGGTCTGAGAAACACTTAATGATGAAATTCTTTATTTATTAAATGTGCAACACTTACAAGAAGAGAAGAAAGTCTCATTCTCCCTCCAACAAAATAAGACATAAAATACTGCAAATTTAAATGTATTGCACATCCTGCACCAAACTGTTCAGCTCTCTTATTCTAAATATTGCACATATTTGTTATAAAACTTTTATTAATTGTCACATCACATTTCTACCCTATATTCATGGTTTTCACTTTTGGAGTACTTTGCCTTCATTCTATTTTTATTTCCGCTCAGTATGTTTACTGTATGCACCAAACACTGAGGCAGATTCACTGTCAGAAAAAACCTTCTTGGGATTAAACTGAATTCTGATTCTCATTCTAAAAATATCATAATAAAGGAAATATAAATGAACTTGTATAAATTGTGTAGACAGTATTACAGTTAAATAAACTGAATGTAATGAGGAATGTGGTAAATAAAAAATATGTATATACAGAGGTGTAAACAGTTTCTAAAACAATAAGTAAAGTATTTAAAGGGAAAATGACAGTTTAATTGTAGTGAGATTATACATGAAGGACAAAAAAATGTCATATGTCTTAATAAAAAATAAATAAATAAAAGAATAAAGGAACATTGAAATAAACAATGCATAAAATAAGAAAGAGGTATTTATTTATGTATTTATTTTTATTTGTGCAATTATTGATTTATGTATTTATTTTTTCTTTTTTTGTCGTTTATTTATTCCTGTGCTGATTTATTTATTTATTTATTTATTTATTCATTTATAGTATTGATTCTTAAGTACATTTTTGTCCTTGATAAGTATAATAGTAAAGTGACAGTATAATTGTAAATTGACATTATTATTACATTATATTATAACACACAGACACAGAAATACATATAGAAATAAATATAGTTGTGCAAAAAGGTAGGAATAAGAAAATTAAGATATTTATTTATTACTGTCCTGTTTAAGTGTGAATTTGTATTTGTGTATTTATTTATTTACGCATGAATCTACTTTTCCATATTCATTTCAACATTTATTTATTTATTTATTAACCCTTTATTAATTTGTTTTTTGATTGATTCCTGTATTTTATTTTATTTTTAATTTTATATACTTTATTAATCCCCGAGGGGAAATTAAATTTTTCAGTTGACAAACAGAGTGAAAAATTGAATTTCCCCTCGGGGATTAATAAAGTATATAAATGGTTTTTTTTAAAAATTATTATTATTTTTTTTTTTCATATTTATACATTTATTTATTGATTTTCATATTTATTTATTTGTTTGTTTATTTATCTATTTATTTATACGTCATTTTTCATTCTCCACGCTATTATTATTATTATTATTATTATTATTATTATTATTGTTATTATTATTATCTCTTGAGTGACTGGTGGAAACGCATGGCTCCCTCTGGCTCCCTCATGTGGAGCTGATGCGTTATTGCACCCTGCTCCGTCCGTCGCACTAATATGACGCACTGTGTCATGACATCAACACCCGACGCACAACCACAAGCAACCAACAGCAACAATGGTAAGAAACTGAATATTTAAACGTATGAAGTTGTTTCCAGTTTTCATGAGATGTTTTATCTGAGGCCTCAGTATCAAAGTCCTCACAGCGCACAGTGCCGCGTTATGTCCGCCACATTGACAGTTACGAGCGTGTGTGTGTGTCGTGCTCCACAGTTAGCTCGATGCTAACATTAGCGTTAACATGTCGTTGTGTTCTCCAGCTTTTCTACTCGTTTTTCAAGTCGCTGGTGGGGAAGGATGTGGTGGTGGAGCTCAAGAACGACCTGAGGTGAGTTTTCTGTTCCGTCAAACCGGGTAACTGTGTAACACTGTTTGATTTAACCGCCATTATCCAGTCAGTCACAAGGCTGTGTGGAGCAGTGGAGGGAGAATGTGAATGATGGCAGCTGTAAAATACATGCTCCAACTTTAGCTGTGGTTTAACGTTATACAACACTACAAACTTAATAGAGATGACCCATAATTACATGCTGTAGATTACAGGCTCAAGCTTGCAACAGAATTAAATGCAGACTCAACTTAACAATATAAACTATTTATGACAGTGTTTTGTACATTACAAGGTATCCTTTGATTGCATCTTGTTTAATTTTTAGAGCAGTGGTTCATTCAGCTTCACTTTAGTCTCCACTTTACCAGTAAACTATATATTTTTTTACATCATTACACGCTGTAAACATGTAAATATCAGTCAAGTATATAAATATAAGCCTAAACTTTAAAACTACCAGCGGATAGAAAGAATAACATCCATTGTCTTGTAACAGTGCAGTGTTCTGCAGGGTAACCTTTCGTCCCGGCAGTCATGTGGATGCCACTTGACCCACTCCACCTCCCTAAAACACTGTTACAGACCAATTGCCCACCCTCATGGCAACGAAACTTCGTGTCGAAGCGTGTCAGATGGCGACCTCACATGAAAGCCAGTACCAAATGTTTCCCAGCAGAACTTCTCTGCAGTGGTTTTTATGTTTTGCTAATCGGTGTATAGTGTCACATCCCAATACCTCATGTATCTAAAGCAGCTTTGAAATTTATTCCAGCACCTTGAGCACTTTGCACCATTGTGCTATCGTTAGACTTTTTATTCTCACTTTTTATATTTACGTCTCCACATGCTCGTGAAATCTTTATGCTTTCCTTGTTCAGTTTTTAGCCGTGTGACTGTTTCTTTCTACACTGAGAGCAAAGAAAGGTTAAATTCCTTGTATGAGATGTAAGGATGGGATGTCCATAAGTGCCTGTGATGATTTTAATATTAACATTTCTCTTTTCAGCATCTGTGGGACGCTTCATTCTGTCGACCAGGTTGGAATCCCTGATTTATTATTTCCCTTATTTTGAAACCATTCAGCTGTTACATTTCCTACCCGACTGCCCAGTTGTGACTTCTTCTTCTTCTTCTTCTCTGTTTGTGTTTTAGTACCTGAACATCAAGCTCACAGACATCAGTGTCACTGATCCAGAGAAATATCCACACATGGTGAGTTCACACCTGTCCCTCAGTTTCATTTCAGCCAGCTTAACCCTGATGTTATGTTTGAGATCTACAAATGTCCGGCCCCATTCAACAGCTCAAAAAACAAACTTAATACTGTTTTATCACGTTGATACTTCATGACTCATCTAAATGTTATGGGATTTGCTTATAGTCATGATTTTGAAGTGAGGATGTTACAGACAAGAAAGCATTACTCTTAAAGACGATGGATTCTCTCACATCCCAAATAAGTATATATATAAACACACGTACACATATGTGTGTGTTGCGAGTCCCTACATGGGTGCATGTGAGGATCCATGGAAACTTAAAGACTCTCAGGTGCAGACACAGAGGTCTGTTATACATGAAACATGAAATACGTCCTTATTTGTTGTAAACAAACTTTTACGATCATTTCCTTACAAGCTGAGTTTGTCACAAGGGTTACCACTTAAATACTTAAATACATCTTTGGTTTTAATGATGTCAAGACCCAAATAAATAGGAGTAAAGCCAGTGTCAACAAAACACCCATGAAACTTGTATGCTGTTAATAATTTGAGAATTGCATGTAACGAGACGCTTTGGGAGGAAAAAAGAATCACAAAAACTCCACTATCAGCAATCTGATAAAATATTATCAGACAGATTCTTTAAGCTGATTCTTTCAGCGTCTCCGACACTTTGAATGATGATTTATCTTCAAACTCCGCAATGTCTTGTTTTAATTTGCTTCAGCTGTCTGTGAAAAACTGTTTCATCCGTGGATCTGTGGTCCGGTACGTTCAGCTACCTGCGGATGAAGTGGACACTCAGCTCCTGCAAGACGCTGCGCGAAAAGAAGCAATACAGCAGAAGCAGTGATGGACGGGGGGGTTTAGTCTGGGGCGGGCAGTGGGTGGCGGGGTGGGAATTTTTTGTGATGGTTAATAATAAGTAGTTTTGAGTTAAAGATGATACAGTTTGTGCAGCTCTTGTAATCGAGCAGTATTGGTCATTTTCCTGTGCTTTCACAGAGAAATTAATTGCATTCCTGACATTAGTGATGAATAATTTTCCAAACAGTAATGAATGGAAATGGCTGTCACCTCACAGGCTGCACAGGAGGCCTCATTTGATACTGCATTATGTTTTGTTTTAAAAGAAATATACCTAAATTCACGTTTGAGCCCAGTAGAGGTAAAGATCTGTTGTAGTGTTTCTGTTGCATAATACAAGCACTGTTGCTTATCTTTAAAAGAAATTATGACTTCTTTTTTTTTATGTCATTTCAAAATAAAAAGCTATTTTATTTACATATTGATCATGTCATTGTCATTTACAGGGATGTTTATGTAGTTTTACCCGTGAAAAATGTTTAAATATTTTAGTTTTGGCCTTTAAAATATTGAAGAAAGTCATTTTGTATATGACTGCATTCATGGGAAATAAAAATGAAAGTCCCGTGGCCTCATTGTGCGAGTTCAAAATCAGAATACCAGCATAACTTAAAATATGTGAGGATGATGGTGAAGACATGATGCACCATAAAGTGTCCTCTGGATGTGCTGTAGAATCGTTTAATTCTTCTTATTAATTACTCATAATTTTCTACCTATATTTACAGGTACTTTATTGGTCCATTTTGGCTTCCATATTACAAATTGAAACAAACTTTTATGTTGTTTTCTGTTGTAATGTTGTCCTATGGAAAGCCTGGAAAGTTGTCTGACTGGACCCTGAAATGGTTTAATAAATGGCAAATTAAAAAAAAAGAGAGATATTAGGGTTGTACTGAAAGTCTTCTTTTTAAAGCTTCTAATGAGGTTTTCAAATGAAGCATCTGATGTCAACACCCAAAATATCTTTGAAAAATCCTAAATCTTGTGTTTGACTAAAGTGGTTTACTGTGTAGGGTTTAGTGGCATCTAGTGGTAAGGTTGCGATAGGGATGCACGGTGGTATCGGCACAACATCTGTATCAGCTGAATCAGCTATAAACTGCTTTAATTCAGAATGGGCCAACATGCTTTTTCATATTTTGCCCAATGAATGAATATTACATACTTTGAAAAGCATTGTATTTCATGTCTCCATCTGCTGGTGGGCCGTCACTATAAGAGTATGCAGCATAACATGATGTTGAATCCACCTCAGAAGAGATTTGATGATCACTTAATGTAACTGGGTCAATTATACTGCAGGAATATGTGTAACAAAGTCAGATACTAAGTGTTATGATTACACAAAATTAGTTTCAGTTGTTATTACCTGACACACTCAGGCCTCCATAGTCAATATGTGGAACGTTTGATACTCAGTTTCTGTACCCCTACGTTCACCTTTGGAGGCACCCCACCTGTAAAGGGGTGTTTCCCACTTTATCTCTCCTCTTTTGCTGTTGTACGTCATGATAAAGGTAAGAGACATTGCTCTTGTAGTAATCTGTGTGTTTTAGCACTGTTAAGATACGTTATATTTTTCAGCCTAAACCTGTTGTATGATATGCTAGCATATTCCTGTGTCATTCATTCGTGTAGGGGCTCGAGTTCACGTGGTCGTAATTGACGGAGGATTTTGTTTTTACCTCTAGCTGTCAGGAATAAACATAAATCGCCTCCAAAGATATCCACAGGCTGGGCCTCTTCATATCAACACTGCGCAGAAAATACTAGAGTCCACCTGGTACATAAAATTAAGTGGGGAGAAAAGTGGGTTTATCGGTCAAATGAGTTGTTACACATCGGCATATCGGACATCGGCAAAAATTCCAATATCGTGCACCCTTAGTTGCAGGTAGCAACCAACTGAACCTTTTCCCGTGTGCCAAGTATGGAGGAGAACTACGGTGGCTGATGCAGAAATGCAAATGGCCCCATCTGGAGCCAGTGGTTGTTTTGTCTGTCTGGGCTCCTGTAGAACAAGATGGCAGACTCTGTGGAAGAGACCCACTCAGTATGTAGATATAAACAGCTCATTCTAAGGAAAACACAACAATCACAAAACACAGTTATGAATGTTTTTAACCATTTCTGTCAATAGATGCCCGTCAGTCCATAAACACTGGACTTCGAAATTAGTTTGTCTTTTTAATCAACTTGAATAATGAATCGATGTATTTTATGGTGCTGTTGAATTGCCGTCAGACCTCCCTGTTAACACTGGCCAAATGGCTAAATGCCAACAAATATGGATTGAATCAGAATATTTGGTCAGTAAAAATGTTTTTTTTGTGGACAATTTCACTTTACATTGATCTGGAGCTACTGGAAATATCAGCCTCTCACAAGTTGGAAACAGTCCTAAGCAGCCACCACTGGAATCTAATTTTACAAATAGTATAACATTAGTGTTGCCTGATCTGTAGAGATTACAGGTTTAAACACAATGATTAGACATGAGAAAAAAAGGCTGTGCCGCATTTCAATATTGATGTAGTATTTGAATGTCAGCGTTATGAATGAAGCTTCGATCTATTCTGTACAGCTTACTGACTCAGTTCTCAGAGTCTCTGAGCTTCTCTTCTTGTGCTCCTGTTTACCATTAACCTTGAAGTGGCACTTGTGGCCACCGTGTCTGTTATTCAGCTGAAGTTACGTAGGCTTGCTTTAACGTTTATGTGACAGAATGAGTGAAGGTGCGGTGAATGGCTTGTTGGTGAGCAGTAAGGCTTGTAAGCAGCTCTGTGGACTGTTAGTGCAGTTTATAAGAGATGAAACTAAAATGCCATATTTCCTCAGTGTTAACAGTAAAGTTGAAAAGTAACTGGGAACTGGTTCTAAAAGACATCGAATTCATTCATCTAAAAATAAGGCCTTTATTGGTATTAAAATGTCTTACTCCTTCAAAAGTCTCAAAAATGCTACAACATGATGTAGGATTTTATGGATCTTTTTTCTGATGTTGCATTGTAAAATAATATTTTACTGAATGACAATTCTTGCATTAACTTCACAAAGATCAGGACAGCCGGACAAACGACACACGTATTTTGTTTCTGCTCAGAGTGGAGGATCCACTGTCCGCTAGCTAGATCTCACTGTATCCTGGAAGACACTAGCCCAAGGAATGTGACAAAGACCTCAAAGTGTCAACCTGGCCTCCAAATTCCCCAGATCCCAATCTGAATGAGCATCTGTGGCACGTGCCATTAACCCACCTCACAACCCACTGGACTAAATGGATCTGCCGCCAACGCACTGGTGCCAGACACCGCAGGACACTCCCAGAGATCCTGTGTCCATGCCTCCACAGGTCAGAGCCAAGTCCCATCCAAGGAGGCCCCACCTTGGATTAGGGTACATCTGGGGCACATCACAAGAATCCTTGAGCAGATTGGGACCTGGGAAATTTAGAAACCAGGTCGACACCTTGAGCTTTTTGTCACGCTCCACAGGCCATATCTAAACAGTGTTTGCAGTGTGGCATGGTGCTTTTTTCTGCCATTGGGGAGCACTGTTGCCATGAGGGGGGGTACTTGGTCTGCAACGGTGTTTGAGTGGGTGGAACATGTCAGGTGGTATCCACATGAATGCCAGAACCAAAGGTTTCCCAGCAGAACAATGCATTGGAACAAAATAATTAAAGTTACTCACCTCACCTGTCAGTGGTTTAATGTTGTAGCTGATTGGTGTATACTCTGCCATGAGACAAAAACATTGTTTTATGTTACAAAAATTATTTGTACAAAATTCAGGCAGTTCATGTTTTTTTCCCCTCAAATTTGGTTATTGTTAAATTGGTCTCAAGCCTCATTCCAAGCAAATAAAACAGTCTTAAAAAGTCCAAAAGCCAATTTGCCCTGAGCTGTAGATACCCTGTGTGTAGTTTCTTCCTGTTACTGCAGTATTCACAGCACTTTCTAAAAGCGAATGAGAGCAAAAGAGATGCGTGTGTGTCAAATGTGGATTATGAAAGTTTGCGGGATGCTGCTCTTTTCTTGGATTCAGTTTTGGTCAACAGCTGGAGAAATCATGCACAACATCTCTTTTTTTTAGTTGCTATTTACAGTAAAGTACAGTAAAGCGTACTTCATGGATTCAGTTTTATAAAACTAAAAATAAAATTATGATCCTCTGATCTGGTCAGACTGGTTTTACACTTAGAGAAGAGTTTATATATTGTGCTGTCTTTGATCTAAAAGTAGTGTCCTCTAGTTTTTATCATGGCCATGCTGGGGTGTAATTTCCAGTGGGGACTAAAATCCCGTTTCTGTCCCCCTGCATTTTCAAAAACCTTTTTTTTTTTTAAACCAAAAATTCATGTTTAATATGCTTCTGTTAGACAGCTGTCGGATCCTGGCTGAGATTGTGAATTAAGAAGCTGATTTTGCTCTGATACACTCCAAACAATGCAACAGACGAGCAGCATATTTAGTTTTATTCTGGCAGAATTTAGCGTGAACTTGATTATTTCTTGGATTTTTATTTGGTAGCTGAGGTCCCTAAATGTGTGTCAATATGCAGGAAATGGGATTAAATTTTTTCTGGTAGAAGACACCCATTATTCGGTGTCATTTATCTCAATATAACAAACTCAGTCCGGTGTTAATACATAGAAATCCAATACCTTTATTTTACATTCATACATCTATAACATTGTACAATAATTTTAATGCAGTTAAAAAAAGCCCAATCCAAAAACAAGTCCTGAAGATTTACAATGATGAATTTGCATGTTTTAAGGTTGGTGACGAGCATTTAAAAATATATACACACGCTCACTCACACACACACGGGGGGGGGGGGGGGGGGGGGTCGGGTTAGGACAGGTGTTGTCCTTGAGTTGTACCTTGGTGGAGCTGGGCTGAATGGAGAGGAATTCAGACACCATAGAGAAAGGCACATTGAATACACAGTGTATGTACAAACAAAAAAACCTTGACACTTACACAACTTTACTGTAGGAGCTAGAACAATGACCAAAAACTGTAAACCTTCACTTATGGAAAACAAATAAACAAAAACAAAAGTCACATCTATACAAATACATTTGAAGCAAAATATTTTCTTGGTCATAACAAAGCAGTACCTTGAAATGCATCTCAACACTTAAGATTGGCTCTGCCAGCAGAGAGCAATCCCACAGATATAATTACACAATATGTCACAATATTTATGCAGTTGCCCACTTCATGTGCGCTGACAACTGGCAGAGTACCTCATGCATAACCTCATCAGACAGCAGCAGCAGTCATCTGATATGTTTTGACTGAATCCAATTACTATGTCGTTTTTTTTTTCCTCCCGCCTCACATGAATATGGCAACTTGACATGGTGCAACATGTACGTACATCTACATAAAAATGTATAGACAACTCTATACAGCCGCAAATCTCGTAATCTTAAAATATATGTACCACCCGTCAATCAAAATTTCAACACTTTCAGAAAAGTAAGTTCTCTGATATAAAATACTGTATTTTCAAAAAACAGATTGTTTACATTCCATCCTTCTCAACAAAATAAAGCTTTATATACGTACCTTCAAAGCTTAGAAACACTCCCAACATACATATATATATATATTCATATCTATATAGAAACAATAAAGTGACTAAGATGCCGTAAGTGGCTCTACGTTCACATGTAGTGGAAACCCGTTTAGAATGGCGTACGCAGCCAATTTATTTGTCTAATGAACACAGTGTGGCACTACAATTTTGGATGATTGTACAAGTTGGGGTCTTTAAATGCCAAGGTCAAGATTGCCTCCATTAAAACTGTTCCCTTCTTCCAGCTCAGCACGCCTTCGTCAAGTCAGTGGGCATGTCCGCCGTCGACATACGGTACTGGATCTTTGTGTTAGTGATGGCGCCGTGCTTCTGTCGAAGATGCAGCCGCAGCTGACTCTTGTGGCGGAAGTGCAAGTTGCATTTCTCACACTGGAAGAGAAAGCAAAATTAATTCGGGCAATTTTACGAAGGTTATGCAAATGTATGGTTGGTTTTTTTTCTTGAGGAGTGAAATACAGTTTGTGGACCTACATGGTAGGGCTTTTCTCCCGTGTGTATGCGCAGGTGGCTCTTCAGCGTCTGCAGGTGACGGAAGCGTGTTCCACAGATCTCACACGGATATGGCTTCTCACCCGTGTGGATCAACACGTGAGCGCGGAGATGAGCAACCTGAAACGTGAAAACATAAATAAAATGAGCAAAAACCAAATTATCCGACTGACAAAAAAAAACTTCAAGCTATCTTCCAGGAATGAGTTATTTTCCACAGACACACTTTAATGAGACATTTCAGACAGCACACATATTAGCACTCATCGTAAAAAGCCTAAACACCCCTGAGGATGTTCCTCACTGTAATTATGTGTACGTCTGTTAAGCTGAAAATTACCCGACCCGCCCATAGTTACAGTTCAGAGTTGAGTATTGGTGCTATTAGCCAATATACAATAGAGAGGGAAAATATTGTATGTCAGAGTGTTATTACCTGTACAAAACGAGCTCCACACGTCTCACATTTGTATGGCTTCTCTCCTGAGTGGATGCGAGTGTGAGTCTTGAGGTTAGCTGGTCTGTTAAACTGAGCACCACAGATATTACAGCGATACGGCTTCTCTCCTGATTAAAGCAAAATCAGAGGGATCAAAAAAGTTAGACTCGAGCAGCGAATCGAGCAACAAAGGATCTGACAGACAATAGACAAGTCTCTTTGATGTACCTGTGTGGACAGTCTTGTGGCTGGCGAGGTTGCCCTTGTAGCGGAAAGCCGCCTGGCAGCGGTCACACTTGTATGGCTTGTCGCTGTGCACTTGAAGCATGTGTTGTTTCAGCGCTTCATCCTCGGCAAACTTGGAGTCACATTCGTTACAGAAGAATGTGCCGTTTTCTGTGTGGGGAGAAATTTTAGTGAGCCGCTAGTCCTAAATAATTTTTTTTTTTTATTTGTCACCAACACTTGAATACGAGTCGTAAACTCACCACAACTGGAGTCGGAGTATTCTGAGTGCAGCTCTGCCATGTCCTCTGATAGACGGGACCTGGAGGAGTTGGGACACACTTCTGAGTGCTGTGGGGACGGTGTGCCACAAGACGAGCAGTTGAGGCGGCTCAAGTAGTGCGGAGGGTGGCTGTCGCCGTTCCTCAGTGACCCCTCCAGTGCGCTACAGACACAAAACAAATACTTCCAAGTCAGACGCAGACAAACACTTCAAATCAGTTGTAAAAAAAGTACTTTAAATCAAATATATTTGAAAATTTTAAATTTGAAAGTGAGTGAGTGTCGAAAATCTAGAACATCAAACTGGATTGATAAACGCATAAAAACGTGGCCATGAATTCCTCCGCTCTTATGATACCCTCCTACACTGCCCCAGGACGTCATGCAAAGTGGTTAACATGTCAGCTGTGCATGTGACAGAAACCTCACCTGTTAATGATGTTGTTGAGACGACTCGCCTGGGGCACAGGTAGGTCCTCACTGTGATCGTTGCTCTTGCTCGTGGTTTGTGGGTCCAGGTTCTCTGAGTCGCTGGGGTGGAGGTAGGGTTGCAGGCCAAGGCGCTGAGGTGACCGAAGCCCGGGATCCCGCAGCCCCACCTCGTCCTCCTTAGCGCTCTGATTCAGCACGATGAACTTGTACTTCTTCCAGTTGCGAGATTTGGGGTCCTGCGTCCCTTGCGGAGCTTGCACTGCGCCGGCTTGGGAGAGGCCGGCGTTCTTGCTACTGCTGGACTCTGTTGGGGAGTTGGGCTGGCAGTCCGATTTGAGGGGGCTCTGCGGGCTGCTCATGAGGCTCTTGCGTCCAGCGGAGGAGATTCCCAGGGGGTAGTGCTGATGGATCAGGTCTTCCTCCGCCTGAGGAGCGTGATCTTTTCCCGAGTCTCTCTGGTGCTCGAGGGTCAGCACAGGAAACGCACGCTTCCTTGTGCCGAGCGCGATAGACTGGCTGACCCCCTCGTGAGTCTCCTTCCGCATCTCATCGTCTCTCCCTACCTCCCTGGAAGCGTAGGTGGTGGAGTGAATAATGCTGGAGGAGCTGGTGCCAACCGCCCTGGTGTATTCTGCCCTGATGATGTTGGCGCTGTCATGCGGAGAACAATGCTTGTGGTGGATGCCACTCTTAGAGAGGTCAGCAAAAGCGTTTTTGGCATCAGTCAGCTTGCAGAGAGGGAAAGGGAATCCTGGCATGGGAAACTGCCCGTAGAGATGGTAGTTGCTGGGGGTGCTGACCCCGTTGAACATGTTTGAGCCGTAGGGCCTCCCATCCCTGAACGGACCTACGCGGCTGTGCAAACTGTCAACAACATCATGGGGCCGGTACGCGTGGACATCCTGAGGTAAAACCAAGGGACTGACCAAAAACTCATCTCTGGGCAGCTTGGCAGTCGGATCACTGTGGAAAGAATGAGAAGGTAAAAAACGGGACAGATGCTCATGATGATGAATTTGACCGATGTAATGGAAGCTTATTCTGCCAACCTGGATTTGATGAATCTGTGGCAGGTGTCCACAACATGGTCCATCTGCAGGTAGATGGCTGTGTTCATGATCGCCATAATAAGACTCTCCTTTAGTGTGAGACGGGACGTGTACATAAACTCCAGCAGGATGGCGAAGCCCTCTGGATCCACCTTTGGGTCCAGACTGATTGCATTAAGGTTGCACTTGTGGGAGTCGGTAAAGATGGTGTAAAACAGCCCACTGCGGCCACGTAACAGAGAAAGAGACACAGACAGAGCATACAAAGATCAGTCATTTCACCGTCAAACAGCGGGAGAGTACTGGCTCATAAAACCTGGCCTGAATAACACACACCTGCAAGCCATGAGAACAGTCTTGTGTGCACGAAACTGCTGTCTGTTAACCAAGATAGTGACATCTGTGAGGATGTCTCTGCTGCGCAGCCGGTTCAGGTTGAGCAGGACATCACTTGCATGGCGTGTGAATTGTATGCAGCTGTCTGCTGCGCAAGCCATTTTGTCAAGTTCTGCAAGAATAAAGAATAAAAATTATTACACAAAAAAATAAATGTCCCGCTGAGTCAGTGCCACAATTCACCCCTCTGTTTCAGCGCTGGAGTTCAGGTGATCTTTGCATGAATTCATTGGGCTGAAATTATTTATGATCCGCACAAGGTCTTTATCACTGAGGCAGAAACAGGTGCAGCCGTTCCTCCAGAAGGCGGCGCCATTTATTAAATAAACACCGTCTAGACATTTAAATTTCTACCTTTGCGATCATTTCTCTCCCCCTCACTTTCTCTCTGTCGAAACCACTGGTTGACAAGTTAATATAACAAATGAGGCAGAGGAAAAAATTAGCACAGTATAACAGACTGGGGCAGACAGAAATATCCAGGATATGGGTCTGTAATAACGGTTTTAAAAATAATATTTTTTTCCGGAAATATAAAAATAATGACATTGTTTCACACTGATTGATTAATATATTAAAAATAGTAAAATACAATTCAAATAATGGCATGCCTCGAGTATTATTATTATTATTATTTTTTTTTAGATATGTTAGCGGTTTTATTATTTACAAATTAAAATAAGCATCAGCTCGCTCTTATTGAATTCAGTCTAACAGAGAAAAGTTTGTGTCTCTGCCTTCAGCGCGCCGGTGTCGGATTTTCACCCTGAACAGTTTCCAGCTCACTTATCACTACAAACTTTTTTTTGTCACTCAATGACACCCAAACTATGAATTTTAATTAGAAGCGCAAGATGTCCTCGCCTTGATTGAATCTTCAAAATAATAAGCCGGTGCAGCTGGCAAGGTTACACAAGTAACACTTTCCCCTGTTTGCTCTCATCCAACCTGTGACAGCCCAGCAGCGCTTTGTGTTGTCTTTCTCTTTGCTCTGCCAATACAGCAGCGCATTTCTGGGTCAGTTAAAAACTCCAATTTAATCAAGACAAGGCAGATTGGCTTTGTAATAACACGCACGCGGATTTGCGACAGTATCTTTAACTGAATGTGAAGACTGAAGTCTGTAACTGGACACGTCCGAAAATAGAAGCAGGGCAGAATGCAGCCTAAATAGACTGATATCCTCTGATCTGACGGTGCTGGCAAACAAGCAGGAGTGTTGTCAGGGAATTTTAAAACTTTACTAAGCAGGCTCATTTTTGTCAGCCCAAATATCCCGCTTATTTTTTTCTTTACGTGATGAGCGCCAGCAGTGTGACTGCAGCTGTCCCTGAGCACAAACACGGTGTGAGCGAAACTCAGAAATGAGGCAACACTTTGCAGGGACGCCAACTGTGAGCGCATCTCTTCAAACCAACTTGTTACGAGGGCTATCTCGGTGTCACAGTGGAAACACAACTTGGTGCGACGACGTGTCTTCTTGTAGCCTCTGTCTACCGTGGAAAAAAAAACCACACACACACTCACTCTCTCTCTCTCTCACACACACACACACACCCATCAACACTAATGTTTCCGCTACAATATTACGGTAACAGAAGGGCTTGTTCGGCGCAGCCTTTTGCGCTCCATTGGAGCAAATTACCGTCGGAAGTTACAAAAAAAACTGAAGCTAAGGGTGCCATGCTGCCAGCAAAGTTGTGTGACAGCGCTGTGTGTTGACACTGTGGCTATTAAATCAGAGCGCGTTTAAGAGCCGAGCTGCCAACTGTCCTCCCCGGGAACAGCGCACCACAGCCGGGGCTTTAGGTCGCCTTCACACCGCTCTCACAAACACCCTGATTCGCCCTTCATCTGCACATGAGTGTTATTACAGCTTTACAACATGACTCTGTGTCAGCCCGCTGTCTGCCTCTCTATCTGTCTCCCTGTCTGTCTCCCTGTCTGTCTCCCTGTCTGTCCCGCTGGCTCCAACCAGCCATCGCCGCGCAGCGCGAGGCAGATGATCTGTCAGAGAGGGAGCCGCGCGCTGCCTGCCTGCCTGCCTGTCACTGCACGAGCCACTTCAGAGTTTCGACTCTGCACTGTTCAAACTGCCAGCAGCCCCTCACACACACACACACTCTCACTCTCTCACACACACATACACAGACAGTCTCCCCTCCAAAAAACAGTCAAAAACAGCACAAATAGCTCAGTGTAAAACATCAGCAACACACAGTAGATAACAACTTCGCGCCAAATTAGAGGAAAAAAAGGAATTTAAAAAATCACCTGGTAGCGCTTTCCTAGAAACTTCTTGCATCACCACTTCTAAGAACCCCAGTTCTAAGAATCAGACGAGCTCAATTCTCGGAATTTGAGCCCGGGACCGTACCACTCCGCCGCGGCAGGGGAGTGACGTTTCCCCCCTCTGTGGCGACGACAACTTATTTCCAAAGCGCTTATTCTAGCAGGTAACGCACATAATCACTTTAACAGCCAGCAGCGCGTGAATGCAATGTTTTACCAAGTGAATTATTTCGTAAAATAACGCGGGGAATTGTTTAATATCGCTGCGACCCCCCCCTGCTTTTGGTTGAGTCCGCAGTCACAGCACGTCACCAGTTCCTTAAACCCAGCCCCCGAAATTCTCAGAACTAATTTATATTCCATGATTTAGGCGATGTGTCGTGTCGCTGCCGTCCGTCGCATTCAACACACAGACCCTACATGTACAGCACACAGACCGACAGCTTAATTAGGCCCATACGGACAGGTCGATGAGACACACTCTCATTTCTTTTGTATTTTTCTAGCCAGATTTCCTGCAGGTCCGCTGACTTCATAGATGGAGAATGCTGCGAGTCACCATCGGGGGTTTGTTGCAAAAGGAAAGCTTTATTAGATTTATTATTCACACGTCTATAGGCAGAGTCGGTGTGTGGTGTGGATGTGGTTGTTGCAGCTGGTGTCGGTGCATGGTCCGGAGTTTTTAATACTCTCATATGCGCATATAACGTTTTAATACACTCGTGTTGCGTTAAAGCGGCTGGTTTTCCTTTGCAGATTTAATTGTAGTTAACTTAACACAGAAAACTTGTTGCATGAAAGTGTAAAGCAGTGAAATGCAACCAAGCTTGAACTGGTTATAATTCACAATGTGCAGGGTGTTGTGGTTTAAAATGCCTCTTACAGACATTCAAATTTAATGCCTGCTTTGCTGCTGTAATGTTGTATTTTTGTAACTCCTCAGCAGGCTCTATCATCCTCCAAAAGACACTTTACACACACTTCTTCTCATGTATTTTCTTCTAAAATGTTTCCACCTTTTTTAATGGTTTAATAACAAGGTCAGGGTGCTTGTGAAACCGTCCACGTCAGGTGATGTGCACACTTAGAAACATTGCTTATTGAAATGCAAAGTGAAAGTTTCCTGGAAAATTAATTGAATGCATTGCTGTGATTTTTCTCCCCCTCTACCATTTAATTTAAGGCATGTGTACTCCCTGTTGCATCATTTCTCAGAGTTGGGTGAGAATAAACGCAGTCTTTCTTTTTTCTTTTTTTTGTTGTACTTTTCAGCTCACTAGTGTTTTTACTTCACGCTCTTTTAGTTTGGAACAGTCAGGCTTTTTGTTTAAGACAATGGCGCGGGAGACGGGAGCTGTGTGATGTGAAATGAGAACTGGTGTGAGTTTAACATATAGGTGGTGTGTGATGGCTGGTTCAGGGGTGGGGGGGTGGGGGGGGGGGGGTGTTATGACAGCGTCTGAAAAGTTATATTAATTTTAGGAGTTGTGGGCAAGCGTTTACTGTCAGTGACTCACCTTGGAAACTTTGTTTGTGGTGACTCCAAACCACGGCTTCCCCGTCTTTTCTCATCCCGTTCACCCCTTGGCACAGAAGCAGCATTTGTTGAGCTGATAGAGCACGACAAAGACAAGTTTCTACAATTAATTAGACCAAAGTGTACATTTCTAAATATATCTTCAGCATTAGAAATAAAACACAAGACCCCTGGTTTGAATTAAATGCTTTTGTGGCACTGATCAGATAAATATGAGAATAATTAAGCTGATACTCGTGTCACTGTGACGAGTGGGCAAACACAGATTAAAGCGTGAGCTGTAGTCAGTTTTAATAATGATAAGAAAGTAACACATCCCATGTTCGAACAGACAGCCTTGTAATCTGTATTGGAGTTTTATTTTTGGTAAACCGTCCACATTTAGGCTTTTAATATGTCTACACTTACTGATCGTTACACATGTGAGCAAGGAATTGAGGAATATGTTGTGAATCTCTGACAAACTGAGAAGTGTAGAGTATATTTTAAACTTAGATTACCTTGATTTAATGTGAAACTAATTTACTTTTGATGAACATGAGGATGTTTCTGTGATTTTACACAAGTCACAGTTTTGAGAGAGATTTAAAATGTGTCCTGATCCCACTGTTGTTGCACAATAATGATAACATGAGGTTTAATTCAAGGGCGTAGGCCTCTTTTAAATATTGGATACACACACACACACACACACACACATCAATCACGGTATTTGGGGGCCCTCTGTCAGAACATTTGGAGCATTTTTCTCCATTCTTGAGAATTTTACTGCATCAATTTCTGGTGTAAATAGCTTTAATCTTGTCAAAATAAAAGCATACTCTAAATATTGCAGGGCACATGCCCCCCTCAACCCTAAATCTACACCCCTGGTTTAATTAACACCAGTGAGTTACCTTTATCAGTCAGGCTGCTGATGATTCAGATGCCTGTCTTTTGTTTTGTCTTTAACCCTTCACGTGACGTCACCCTCCACGCTAATGCAACCCACATCTCCCTGTGGATTGCCCGAGCATCCGCCCATCTGGATCCGGCAACCCACTAAAAACACTCCAGGTGTTTACAAACCATTGGGGGTGGGGAGGAAAAAAAAAAAGTCTCCAAAATAATTAAGACGCACGCGTTCACAGCAACCTCCGATTCAGCACTGCCAAATAAAGACTATCTTGAGCTCCAAACAAAGAGCAGCGTCAACTTTATTTCAATCCACTTGGGGGATGTTTAAGGCGCTCCAGCGCAGTTATGCATAATGCACGGCCATAAACCATCCAGGAGTTAGGAGAGAGATGTGTAATTTACCGAGGCCCCATGCTGTGCCCAGCTATAGAAGGATGGGATAATTACTGCAAATCCTTGGCAAACTTTTACTCAACCAATTCCTAGCAAAAATAAATGACCCACTTACAGAGGACAGAGAAAGAGTGACGGTAGCTGATCAATATCAGTCTGTCTAAACTGATAGGAACGACACACGGGGCACATTGTCACATTATGAACAGTGTGTCGGTTAATCCTTGATCTCCATTCAGGCTGCATAATTAAACAACGGGTCATGACGTTTGGGTCTTGGTCTCTTTGTGCAGGCGGCACGCTGCTCAGAAACAATCCCAGCCGAAGCAGGTTGTGACAGTGATTCAAGTCTGCCCGGCCAGTAACAGCTGCACATTAAAAAAAAAAAAAAAGCTTGTACACTTCTGACACAGTGTGAAACATCTCTAAGCCGTATCATTGCCTACACTTGGTGCATGATAGGTCATTGAATAGAAATGCCCACTGACAAAAGCCCGAGGCCCGGAGGTTGCCTCACTTTTTTTTTTCATAAACTGCACACTTTTGTCTCGTTTCACAGCAAATTTCTGCCAACTTCAGTGTTCATTGTCAGCAAAGATGTGAGTGTGGAGTTTTGTTCTGAGAGGCATGATGCAACCAAGCTGTAACACCAAACAGATAATGCTGTTAGCTACAGAGGTCTTTTTAGTTCCTTTCTTTAAAAGAATTTCTTTTTATATTGTTAAGTTTCACTTTTTTAACTCCATGCATCCCAGAAGCATTTTTTCCCTTCTTTTGTCCACAACAAAGTCGCCCTTTGTCAAACACCATTCCTACTGCAGGTCTGAATTGTGACACGGCTGCAGTGCGCCTATAAAAAGATTTGTTCCTCTCGTCTCATTGTATGTATTTATACGTTTTTCCTTGATCGTCTGTTTGTGCAGATCATTGGAAACAAACGACATGCATAATTTATAACGTCAGTTAAAGAACACGACGTGCAATAAATAGATGCAGTGAATCATTGATGCCACTTCAAAAGATTTTCTGTGCAGGTAATGATGAGCGCACTTTACTTGGAAGCTTGCCTCTTGCCTTTTTTTTTAATTAACAGACAAACTGGCAAGTTATATTCTGACGTGAAATCGTGTCTGTTTGCAACAATGCCGCTGCGTGTCTCTGCACTTACACACTCCAGGTTGAAAGATGGCTTTCATCCCACTTGACAAGGTTAAACACACACAAGATTATCAGCAGTGGAGAATAATAGAGAAGCTCAGAGAGGTTTGCATTTATCTAAAAGGAGTCCCTTGATTTTATGTGCTGCTCTTAATATAATTGTAAGTATGAACATTTTGGCAGTGCTCTGTATTTAAGACTGTTTCCCTTTGCTCAAAGTTATGCACGTATTGTAAAGCAGCAACAGCAGAACAAGTGTTTTAGCTCCAGTGGTCAATAACGAGGCTCCCTGGACACGTGAAAGCTTTGTTTAACGCTGTTTTTATTCTGCTTTATCAGTTATTTCAAAAAGAAAATACACACACGCACACCAAAAAAACTTTGGAGCAAGTTTCTGCAGAGTGCCTGTGTGGATAACCTTGAGTTCACCAGCTTGCCTGTGCAAGCTACATGCTAAGGTTATAGTCAGAGCAGAGGCGTGTTAGTGGGCTAGAATTCCAATTTTGTCAAATCAAAGCATGTAGATTCAGGACTTTCTCAAGGCCAGCTGAGAGGAGCCAGGAATGCAGCCTGCAGAGTCGAACTTGATGGAATTTTCCACGCATACCAGAAACAGTCCCTTGCCAGTGTGCCATCTGCTGGATGATGGGTCAGTTACTGCCACAAAACACGAAGGATATGTAGCACAAGCGCGCCGTAATAACCACCATCCTCACAAAATCTTCACAATCTGACTGTTTGCTCTTGTCTTCCTTCTTTTCTCTCACATGCCCAGGGCTGCAAAATGCAGGAGTTCCAAGAGCACATGAGGAGGAGTTGTTAAATTTGGGACAACTTCTGCACAGATTAGTTTCAAAGCCTTGTTGTGTGTCTCCGCATGGATTCAGCTTGGCATTTTAACAGAGGTATCCACTCGCAGTGATAGGGAGCTTCAGTGCAGAGATTCAAACGGTAAACAAGTGGGTCTTATTTCTTTGCACCACCCTCAATAATGATCCAATAAGAATCATCTGTCTGAATCAACCCCCTTTCCTGCACTGCTGTCACAACACCTATTAGTCAGTATCAAGCTAAGGAGATCTGGTGTGTGTTGGAAGCGTTGTGAGGCAGCTTCATCACATCACAGTGGGTTTTTTTGTTTGTTTTTTCATAGACAGTAGGAACGTGCATTCTCCTGCTTACAAATGTACCTATACTGTGCCAGAGTGATCGCCCGCAGGGTACTTACTGAGCGAGCAAAAAGAAAGTCAAAATAGTTGGCTGAAAATAATAGATACATAGTTTAAATAGTTAGCCGAGAGAGAATAAACATTTGAAATAATGGGTTTGAAAGTGACGAATTAACTGTTGAGATACTTATTTAAGGTGATGCACAAGCAATTAATGGAGAAATATACAAGCAAAAGAGAAACAGTAGTAGGATGCAAACTGACCTAAACACTGACAACTGCATCAAATGGAGAGTTCAAATTTAATTAAGTGGGGTTGTATGACGCACTATGACATGACGTACATGTTAATAAGTCGGTGATGCCACAAGCTTACCTGTTTCATTATGGTGTTATTTACTGTTTTATTTTGTTTGTTGTGATGTATTAGTTACCACAGAGATTTCTTTGTGTGTGTGTGTGTGTGTGTGTGTGTGTACTTGAACGCTACTTCGATGAAACCATGCAGATTTCACGGAGGCGCCCCAGTTCTCTGCTGACTCTGGTCTCGTGGTAGGCTGACTTCAGCTAAGCTCTGCCAGAATTGCTTTTTATGGTTAGTTACCGTGTGGGTAACTTTATTAGCTTGTTAGCGGTTAGTCGCGGCTAATCCAGCAAGCCTCGAGTGTTTGTTTGTTTTTTTCATTTTGTTTCAGTGCATGTTGAGCTGCACTGTTAATGGGAGCTGGCTGTGGAGGCTTCTATTCACTAGTGCCGAAATAAATGCGGATTTAAGCGAAACAGTGACTGAGAGTCGGTCATCATTTAGTCTACACAACGCAAGAGTACTTACCAGTTACATCGGCACACTCCTACTGTACTTTGGAGAAGCAGGCTAGAGTGCCGACACTGAAGCTAAACAATGTGCTGCTATACTGTATGTATGCTGTGATGTATTTAGCTACACAAAAAAATCAGTCGCTGTCTGATGGTAAAATAAAGCAGTGGAAATACTCTAAACATAGCGTACACTTAAACTGATTAATTTCTTTTAGTTGGGACTTTGTCTGAGGCAGCTAAGATACATTTTGCTGCCGCCCCCATCCACTGCAGTACATTGCTTAGCCTCCATGTCGGTACTCCTGCCTGCTTCTCCAAACTGGGGGCGTGTTGCTGCCATCTACTGTAGGTAATACACTGACTATAGATAAGTACCTCATATAACACCACTTCAAAAAATCAGGACTATCCCTTTAAAAAATATATGACTACGGTCCTGTAGTGTTGCTCTACATCCACTTTAAAATCAAGTGATATTAAAAAAAAGGGAAAATGATTAAGGTGTATTTAAGTTCATCTGCTGCATGTTGGAGCGCGTCAGATAACAAAAGGTCACATTCCTATAAGTTGTATCTGCATTATGAAACATGCCTGCTTCAACAGACAGTTTCAGCATAATAATTTCACACTGTGGTTGAACATAATTGGGACCCTGTCCAGCACTTTGGTGACAAAGCAAGAAAACACAGTCACACTTTCTCTACAAGCGGCATCCAGTGATTTTTCAGGGTCTCAGATGATCCGCTGCAGGAGTGACACACATAAACACAACTCTGTGCGCAACGCAGCACGTGAAGATTTCACTTCAAGCGTGCCGTTTGCACTGTTTAGGCAATACAGGTAACATTTCTCCTGAATTTCCACTGTGCTGTCAGAATCTTCCAATGTCAACATGTTTATGGTGATGTTAACTGTAGAAGCTACCAGAGCAGTTTGAATTATTTGGTTTGTATTACTGTTAATGCAGGGCAGTACATCTATATTATATCGATATTGTGATATGAGACGATATCGCCTTGGATTTTGGATAGTGTGTTTGTGTGTGATAGTGTGTACAGTGTTACAGTAAAGTGATGTCATTTCTGAATTTATCAGACTGTTGTATCTGCTCTATTATCTGCATTTACGAGGGGTGTCGTGATATATCGGTACTGATATAATGTTAATAATATACATAAGATAATGTCATGTAAATGATCAATATTCAATAAGTGTTTAAATATCGAATGAGTTGTTTTTTGAGTGTAATTCATGTGTCAAACAAGATACAGCATGTACAATAAATAAAGTTAAATATGGATTTGACTTATAGCTTCTTCTTTTTTTCCAAATTTTGAATTGTCATCATGAACTTGCTTGACCACAATGGTCGTGTTATGAAAATCTGATATCGTGCCAGCACTTGTCCTCACTCAGTTTAGTCATTATATCCGCTTTCAAGCTGTTTTCATGAACTGTTTGTATGTATACCTACGGAAATGTACCAAAACTCATATATAACCCACGTAATCAGGAAGGCTGTGATTATCTGACTAGTTTGCTAATGGGAGTAAAGAAGGAAGAAGAACGGACGAAAGTCTGCATAAAGAGGCAGGTTGGTGTGATGGATGGGTAAAACAAAGATGTGACTTTCCCCCACGAGACGGGTGTTTGTGTCCCGTGTTAAAACCAACTGAACTTTGAGGTAGTTTAAGGAGCAACGTCCACCATTTTCTTTTTCTAACCCTAACCCTACAAAACTTTAATTTCCTAACCCGAACTTACGAAACCATAATTTCCTAAACCTAATTTACCAAACTTTAATTTCCTAAACCTGACTTATGTATCTTTAATTTCCTAAACTTAACCTACAAAACTTTATTTCCCAAACCTAAGCAATGAAACTTTATTTCCCAAACCTAACCTACGAAACTTTAATTTCCTAACCCTAAGTTACGAAACCATAATTTCCTAAACCTAACCTACGAAACATAAATTTCCTTAACCTAACCTACGAAACTTTAATTTCCTAACCCTAAGTTACGAAACCATATTTCCTAAACCTAACCTCGAAACATAAATTTCCTTAACCTAACCTACGAAACTTTAATTTCCTTAACCTAACTTACGAAACTTTCATTTCCTTAACCTAACTTACGAAATTTAAATTTCCTAAACCTAACCTGTGTAACTTTAATTTCCTAAACTTAACCGACAAAACTTTAATTACCTTAACCTAATCCATGAAACTATATTTCCTAAACCTAACCTATGAAACTTTAATTTCCCTAAACCTAACCTATGAAACTTAACATGAAGTATGTGACGACACCATTCATGGGGAGCTACTTCGTCATATGAGGACATGTATCCACATTACTTTTCCAAATGAGACTACAAGATAAGGTGACCTATATAATGATTCATGGACTGTAATGAACTTCCTGCATGGTAAAAACCGTTTTTCCTGGGAACTATGTCTTTTAATGCACATGTAATGTGTTTATGGAAACATTAAATAAAGGTCAATGAAAACCAAAATAAAAATTACAATATTGTCGCAATATTGATGTTGAGGTTTATAATCCAGGGCTGTAATCACCTTTTTAACATTGGAGAGGACCATTTTCAATCTACACGTTCTGCCACCCAACCCTCAATGGGGATATGGTGGGAATTTTCGGAGATTTAACAGCTAAACTGACCATTTTAAAGCATTTGGAAACAAAAAGCTTCGATCAGGAGTTCGCAAAGTTTTGATGACTGTCATTTCATGGAGCCACCAAATGATTGAGGGCTGAACAGGAAAAGTCTCAGAAATTACTTAACAAAAACACTGACAATAGATATTTTATATCCCACTTAACACTTAAATTACATTCTAGTTTTGCACTTTTAAAAGTATTGAAATAGAGAGACAGTACAGTGTTTGACAGCAGTTGAGCAGCTGCTTCTGCTGGGGTGCGGCAACATCAATTGCACAAACCACACAAAGAACTGCAGAAGAACTGGTGTAAAAACAAAAAGTCAATTTGTTAAACTTATTTGTGGTTATGACCACATTTGCTGATGATTATTTCGGACGGCAGTGTGTGGTTTCCTGTCAAAGCATCCTTTTATCAGTACATTGTGGGGGACATTTTGAGCACGTTAGAATACTATTTAATTTTCTCCACGTCGCCCAGCCCTGATTGTATATACTGGACAGATTGCACACAAGCACTGTGTATTGAATCTGGCATGCAGACTGATGCTGACTGGAATCACTGTAGCAAAAACATGATCAGAGTTTGTAGAAAGTCACTGCGCATAGTCACAGTCGCAGCCAGTGTTTTGTTACTGCAGCTCTCATGTCATTCTCTCAGTTAACTGTTGCAGCTCTCGACTTTCTCTCTGCTTCTCTCTGTCTTTCGCCCCTGCACTCCGGCCCAATTTTGCTTTCAATATCAAATTCTCCTGTGTTACATCGCTCCCACTGCCAGGTCAAAGTAGCTGCCTGCATCTAATGCCAACTGCTGATACTGGTCTACAGGGCTGGTTAAACAGGAACTACACACACCTAGCTCCAGGCCACGGTTCAACAAGAACCAGGCACAAAGCAGCAGCAGCAGCAGCGGCGCCGCACTTAGCACATCCACCACCTCAGCTCTCTGCCTCTGCTGCTTCTGTTAGAAACATCCTAAAATATGAACGCAATCCTGAGTAAAGCATTGTTATAGTTCCTATTATTTATTTCCCTGCATGCAAACACGACAGGGTTGACGCCACTGCAGTGTCTTTATAAATCTGTTTTCAGAGATGCAAAAACAGACTCTAGATGAGCTTTTTTAATTTCATTACAAATCTGGCATTAGCCCTCGGTGTGTTTCAGCCGCGATTCCATCTGCAGCAAACGTTCACAGCCTCCATTAGATATAGGTGTATTTTCATGTCAGCTTTTTTTTTTTGGCTTCCTGCAGCCAAAGCAGTAAATGGATTTAAATCCAACATGGAAACATGGGATTGGCGAGGATGAAAGCAATCCTACCAAGACCCAGAAGTCAACTGCTTTACCACAAAAAAATAAATAAAAAATAACCCTCAAACTCTGGGTACTGACATGGATTCAAAACGAGATGATTCCAGTATTTTTGTGAAATATCAAGGAAAATATATGCATAATGTATTAAATGCTCGTGTACATTTAAATTGTTAATGTGCAGACAAAGAACACTTATCAGAAATAAAACATGTCTTTATGTTTCCTTTTAGAATCTAACTTCTAAATCGCTTAAAATCTATAATTTTTAAATAAATTTTCTTTGTCTTGTCAGCGCCTACGCCCTTATTTCAGCTGATACATGAAACTCTCTCCACCTAAATTCTGGAAAACCTCCCACTCTTTGTGTTTGCTAGAAACAAATCAACTCATATTAACATCAGGCCTCATTAATCTGCATTTATGCACGTTTGAAACAAAGAAAAGTGTTTCTTTTGATTGCAATTTATTCCTCCTAATGTATCACAGTTAACAGCTACTGTATCCCTCAGTGCTTTCATTAAAAGTTAACTGTGACGCCCAGGAAATGCCAGGTGGAAGTGCTGATGCAAGAAAGCAGAGTGACACCTCCTGTGCTCGACACATAATTGTTATCTGTTCTACATCACACACATGCAGACACTCTTGATATCCGCTGAAATATTTTGTGCTCTGTGTGCGCAAGACCACAAGCACTTCTTGATATGATCACATGTGCACTTGACAGAAAAATCAACCCAACGAAATTTCAGCATCCGTGGTGTTGATTGTGCATCTGTTTCTAGGTTTTAGGAGACTTTTAAAAAAGTATTTTTGACATCATAACCTAAACCACTTATCTTTGTTTTTGTCTTCTGTGCAAAAAGATTCTCGAAGGTTACAACTTCAAAGATCAAAAGTGACTCAGAAATGTCTCTGAAATCACTCAGATCCTCTCTTGGCTCACGCTGAATGTCTGCTTTACATGTTTTTACATCCTGTAGATAAACCTGTGAGGACATTATTGCGCTCGGTACTCCCATTTGCTTATCAGATGTCAGTTGTTTTATCGTGACCCCTGTTGATGTTACTTTGCATGCTCGCCCTTGTTAATGATGCAACTGAGCAAGCGATTGAGCAGTATATTGATCTGATCTCTGAGATTAGCTGCAGCATCATGAAGGCGGTATGGAAATTTATCAGTCATTTCAATGCAGGGGTTAGCGAGTCAGTGTCTCTGGTCTTTGTCCGTGGATAAATGTTTTTTGCTGTCACTCATCCTGTGGACACAGTTTGCTCTAAGACAAAAGAATGTGAACAATGTTATGACCAGTCCCATGATACGGACAAAATATTCTGCAGTGTTGCATGTGTTTAAATTATATATTTATAAGGCAAACTTGATATTTGTGCACAGCTTTTAATATCATTTCATAATGCATTTTATTATCTGGAAAAAGACCCTGTGAGAATTTAAGACAAGCACTGGTAATATAGCATTGCAAAATTACATTCTACTTTGGTATGTCAAGTTTCTGCAATTTTTTTTTATTTATTTAAACATTTTTTTAATTAAAGGATTTTTTATTACGCTTCACATTTATTTATCTAGTCAACACTGAAATATTTTCATTGTAAGTTGTGCCAGTTTGAGAAACAGAATAAAGAAGTCTCACCTTTCTTCTGCTGGAAGGAGTGAGGCATGATGGGATCTGTAGTGGGAATCAGGAGGAAGTGCAGGTGCCTTGACTTCAAAGCCCAGTTCAGGATGCAATGGGGCCTCTTCTGCAGTTCCAAAAGTCTTTTCAGCTGCGCCAGTCACTGAGATCAATCAACTTTTCTACCTGACTATGGTGAGATCCCGAGCACAGCACAACACAACCCGCCTTACTCTTTTCACCAGAGTTTTATTTTTCTGGCAAGTAGCTAGATGTTCCAGGATGCAGAGTCTGACTGGTGCCCGAGCCTCCCCGCCCCCCCTGAGTGGCAGCTAAAGCTGGAGGGATGAAGCTGTCTTCAGTGCAAAAGGGCACTGAGTCTGTGTCTCGCGGTGGCGGAGCAGCTCTGGTGAAGCCTCATGTCTGTCAGTGTTCAGCAGGATGGGAATGCTTCTGGAAAGGCGGGCACGGCAGCCGGGCTGAAGTGAGTCAAGTCGACTGAGCACGCTTCATGTTAGTGAAACGGTCCACAGGGCATCTCTGACTCTCTGAGCTGATAGGCCGCCTGCACTCTAGCGTTCATTGATTGTAGCACTCAGTCGCTCCACTTTTCCACGAATGCTAAAACCGTGGGGCAGGCTCAGTTTTGGAAAAAAAAAAAGAAGAGATTAAACAGCCTGTAAAATAATCCCAGTTTTCCTATATATAATTCATTTGAATGAAGAGTCTAAAATCCCATTAAGCCACAGGAGCACAAACCACAGACTAGCAGTGCCTTTAACGTGGAGGAACTCTTGGAGCTCAGGCCATCTGCCAGATTAGAGTTTTTCATATACGGCAATGACACATTGTTTTATAAACAGAGCTTTTATACAACAAACATTTCAGTGTCCTGGAGCATTAATCTACCTAAGCTTATCTCAATCCATGGAACTAGATATTGCTCTTTATAACTTGTCTAGTGGAGGGGGTGTTATTACATCACACCAGCTGTCACTTCAACCTGGCACAGCCAATAGGAAGGTCAGCAGTGTGGCTGCTGGAGGGAAAATTAGGGACGAAAATCCTGAAAACAGTCAAGCAACATTTGGGGAAAAACTGCTAATATCAATGTTGCATTAATTTTTAATCCTTTGTTGCAATATCAAATAATTAGTAGATGCATGTGATGTTTTTTTTATTACTTTGGTCACAAAACACCAGTGATAATGCACTTTTCTGCACATGAATCCACAGCGTTTATGGAACAATATTACATTTAGGAGGATTTAGTTGACTCTAGTGTTGTGTTCTCCCGGTTAGAATTCCCCCACTGTTCATTGTTCAGGAGTGTTTTACTGGGAGCTGAATTATCCCCAGAGGTCTCTTCCTCTCCAAAACAAACAGATCAGGTGATTCAAACCTGTAAAAACACTTAACAAAGCAATTTCACATGACAGATATGTTTCTCCAACGCTGTCTGGCGTGTCAGAGACAGTCCGTTAGCAAAGCACCTGCTAATCTGTGCTTGTTTCTTCTCTTTTAACTTAAGATCTAAATGTTTAGGAGGTTTTTACCAGGTGCCGAATTATCTGCAGAGGTCTCCTCCTCTCCAAAACAAATCAACTTGGTGATTTAAACTGCTAAAAACACTGAATAAAGCAGCTTCATGTTAAAAATCAGTGTTTTTCAAAAGCTGTTTGGCCCGTCACAGAGGCACTGCTAACTACAGCAGCTGATGTAAAAAGTCTAGAACCAGAATCTGGTGAATTAAACCAGTGAAAACATGCTTATTATATTATTTTCCATTTCTGTCAATATATCCCTGTAAAGCCGACACACTGGACCTTAAATGTAAAAGAGTATCAGTGTGTAATTGCTCTCGACACCTGATGTTGAACTCAGATTAAATGAATACACATGCTGTCCGTGCAGATAAGCTCACCTCAGTGGGTAAGAACTCCAAAAGCTCCCGCTATTAACAGCGTTACATGCTGCACAGCTTTACTGTGTCAGCATCAGGCTCTGTGACGAGCGCTGCCATCATGATGGGAAAATAAAGAGACATCAGAATGTGCACTTACACAAGAAGAACCAAACACGAGAGGGAAATGAGATATACTATATGGGCCTTTGACAGATCTGTACAGTATGTTCATCGCAGCCATGGGATAATCCATTGGATGAGTGGACTAATATTCAGCCAATCCTGCTAAAGCCAAATTAGTCCAACACATTTCCATCATATTTCAGAATAAAGCAGCCCTAACAATCTGAGCTCTTGGGATAGTGACGGCAAATGACCGGTGAGCCCTCAGATCCCTGTGATCCAGGGATAAACTCCTCATGAAGGAGCTTAAACCTCTGAACTGACACACAAATGAAAGCCAACAACAGGTCACAGCGCCTCAGAGGAAAACTTTGATTACTGTATTGTCCTCTTACTGTCACCGGCAGCCACAGCGAGGCACAGAGAACCTGGGCAGCGCTGAGGGGGAATGACAATAAAGACATCAGGACTGACTGGAGTCCAAGTCATCGACCCTCCTCTCTCCTGCTCTGTGGGGCTTATAAGAGGATGGCTTCTGTAGAGCAGTGTATGAGTGACCTTAATCATCAGAGGGATATTTGGGGTTTATTCGGCAACGGCGGTCATCACTGCGTTTGACTGGCAGGCATAAAAAATGAGAGGGGGGCAAGGTCGGTTTGCAAAGTGTAATCCATATCATCCCGTTACAGAGGCTGCCGTCGGCCCCGGGCCAAACAGCGCCAAACACATTTTGATGTTGATAATGATGTCGGATTATGCTGTCATCTGATGTAATTTCGGCCCGCATCAAATTAACAAAAGAGGGATAAACCAAATTCTTTAAAAGGGACCTTTTTTTTTTATTTTGTTGCAACCTTCTAGATGCAAAGTTGATTTCATGAAGTGTTTATTTTCGCTTTAAAGTCCAGACAGACTTCATATTTCTGGCTTGGCCTTTCCCTTGGAAATATAAGATCAACGATTCACTCTACAGCATGCCTTGCAGTGAGTAATTCATATCAACAGGGTCTGAAAAATAACGTGGAAGTTGAAAACAGTGACCCTGCACTGTCTGCAGAGGAATTAACACCTAGTTTCTTTTCCAAGAAAAACATTTAATTGAAACGTAGCCCTCAGTGAGTGATAAACAACCTGCTGTATTGTGTTGGTGCAGTTTCCTGGAGCGTTTCCAGGTCCGTTGTGCATATGATAACCTTTCTGAGGCAGTCGACTGCAAGTAATTATCACATCAGAAAAGGATAATGTTTGCTTGTCATTTTCACTTACCTGCTATCACGCAGATCTGTAATCTAGCTCCACTACTAGCCTTTGTTGTGCCAACATGGAGCTCCCCGGTATCCATGGCGGCTGCTATCAGCTCTAATAAAGGTCACAAGTGCCTAATCTCGTGCTTTGCATTAGCTGGCATTTATAGAGTGAAGAGAAAATATACTTCTGGGAGAGACATATAACAGATGATTCAAAGTGACAGCTTTGTCATAGACGTTCTAGGATTGTCTTTCTTCAGCAAACGCACTATAAAGTCTGTGTGTGTTCACAGAGTTTGATCTTCAGCATCAGAAATAAAAAGCCTTTGAGGTTTTCAGGTGCAATTTTTCATTGTCAGTATTCTGGTACACTGATCATCAATTGCAGAGTTGGTATCTCCAAGAACAAATACTCAAAGAAAAATCAAATTCACATTTCATGTTACACTGTTTTTGTTTTTCTACTTCACCAGATTATCCACCTTAGATCAGACAGACTATTTCAGCGACAGGAAGAAGACAGTAAAGGGACTTCGGTCACTCACACAAAAATACTCAATATATTTTGCTTTTTGGCACCATTCACATGATTACATAGATTCTTGTTGCCCTATTTAATTAATACAGGTGATTTTTCCACAAAATTCTTGCCCTAAACTTGCTTGTGTGCGTCTCCTTGGAGTTTAAAGGTCATTTAAGTCTAATTCTCTGACCACTTCTCAGCCATGACATAACAGCCAAGACTATTTGTGGTGTATTTCGTTAGTGTTGTTAGCAGTCACATAAGAAAAAGCAGAAACTAACCCATTCCTTCCAAACATATTATAACCATAATTGTAATAAAGCAAAAAATATATACTTACATATTATAGTATATATACTATAATACATTATGTCAATACGTCGCATTACGTGACATAGGTATATAAAGGATGTGAAATTAAACAAGTCAACAATGACTTGTGGTCTCACATGGACATGAAATGCAGTCTCCTAGGTGAAAGTCCTGTGTTTGTTTAACCCGTCCAACATCCCATCTCCGTCTGCTGACTTTGTTGCTCTTTATACTACCTGTGGGGTCGTAACATTAACCACCGCCAATTGCGTAACATGTTGAACCATAGAATTTGTGTGACCGTTAGGACAAAGCATCCCAGGTTACAGAATTCAGTGTAACACCACAGGGCAAACCACAGCCTCCGGTGGTGTGGACCCAGACAGAGGTCCAAACTGGTAAAGCTCCGGAACTCCGTGAACTTCTGTCATTCGGTGAAAATGCCGTGAGAGTTGTCACTTTTCACACTAGCTGAAAGTTGTGGATGCAGTAATGGTCGATGTCTCAGTCTGCCAGATGGACTACCCATTCTTCCGAACCCCCTTTAGTCTGAAATGTCCCATTGGACTGAAAGCCCATTTCTCCAACAGCCAGCTATCCCAAAAGCAAACACTTATTGCTTCACTCCTATATCTCTGAAAATACAACATGCAGTCAGACAACCTTATCACCAGAACAAAAATGTTTGCATTGTGCGTCTCTGTAAACCACACCATTGTGGCTCATGTGTGGTTATGTTAAGGCACAAAAACCACTTGGTTATGGTTAGGAAAATATAATGTGTTGGTTTAAAACACCCAAGTTTGGTGGCACAAAAGTTGCTGGAGAAGCAGGGACGGGTCAGTGAAAAACACTTGGGTCGGTGGCTTAAAAAGGTAAAATCCTTATACAGCTGTTCTACAAATTAGCGCCCCACGAATAACATTACATCTTTAATGTGAAGTTACATAATTGATGTAAAGTAATGAACGTTAAGTTTAGGCAAGTAAAGTTGCTGTGGTTAGGTTTAGGAAAACATGGTAAGGACGTACCTTAAAATTACTCAAAGTTCACGCAGTTCCGACACCAGTCTCCCGGGGGAAAGTCCTGTGTTCTGTGAGTCATCCACTACCCAAACCTGCTTCCTAGCTAGACCACTTGGGACCCCATCCGTCCATTTTCATCGGCTTGTTATGCATGAATTACTGGCTCATCATTACGTGGGATATGTAGAAATTTCGGTGCATTACTTTTTGTAGGAAATCACAGAAGCAGCGCATAAGAACATCCTGGTATTTTTGGGACAATTGACAAATGGCCCACTGGGACGTTTTCTGGAATAACGGGGCTTTGGAAATTTGGGCTACTGGAACACTTGCATGGTACTGTCTGCCAAAACCTTTCCAGACCCTCACATCATCACACCCTAGCTTCTGTACATCCATTTTTCCCCACCTGGTCGCCACTTCCTACTTTGCATTGGTTTAAATATGAAAGAAAATCTCCTGAAACTCTCTTCAAGCTGCTGTATCTGTCTTTCCCTTTGACTACGTCTGTCTTAGCATGAGCTACCTTTTACACAAACCTAAAATGCAGATTTTGGCTCCAAAAGTAACGCACTGTTTGTAAAAGATATTTAAAAACTTGTGTCTGTAAAATGATGTGTTGTTTATCCAACTTTAGTTCCTCAGAAAATGATCATTTACACTCGAGCCTTTTAAAAAATGTACACGCTGCTTCTCATTTTGTATAGTCATATCAATTATTTGCAAATTTCTTGATTTTGCATACTTCCAGCTCTGCCGTTCTTTCGCTGTAGACAAACAGTGTATGAATAATTAATGATGTTTGTTGCTGGGAGGAAACTATCAAATTTTGCAGGCTTTCTAACCAAAACATGATAAACAAACGGTGACATCTTGTTAAAATACTTTGGTAAATTAACTTCAGTTTGTCCTTTTAAGGTAAGTGATGACAATATTTTAGTGAGGCTGAACTTCCACTTTATTTTTTATTCATTGTTACAAGCTGTTTTGCAAGAATTCATCGCCTCTGTCTTTGCAGGTAGAATGCAGCCCCCAGATTTTAGGAATGTTTCCCCTGTACAGTGTGTTTGTAGCTCCGCAGCACAGGAATTTCAGCATAGTTTATGGTCCGAGGATGCTGGTCCACTCGTCTTTCCCTCATATGGGAACAGACAAGAAAACAGTTAGGATCTCTGCTTCCTAGGCAGAAAAACAAACCTTCAGGAACTTATACAGGGAGTTCAAAGCTTTAGTTTGGGCTGGAGAAGATGAACCTGTTGGGAGTTGTTTTTTTGAACGTGTTGAGCAACTTGTTGTTTGACTTGTCCAGGCTGTGCAACGCTCTCCTCTCAGTCTCTCTGTCTTTTTTTTCTGTGTGCATTTTTGCACTACATACAGAGGATACCTCTATCTCTGACGAGGCCAGTCCAGGGATCAAAACTTTTTCTTTCTAATATAACAAAAGAGAAAATTTTCAACAGTGTTTCGGGACCTTGGACAGCAGATATCACAAAGTATCCTGGACCTGGACAAGAGAGGTATTGAGAAAAAATAAAGTTACTGACTGACCGACTGATTATTGATTTGTTTCATAGAAGAAATTGATCAGTAATTTACATGATGTTCTTGTCTACAAAGTGTCAAAGCGTCACTGTGTAACTTTTGAAAGTAGCAATGTAATTTTTCCTCTCATAAATAAATAGTTAAATTCATAATAATAATAATAATAACACGCAAACATATGTTATAATTATTATTATTATTATTAATGTGTGATTTACAGAGAAGTACGATGTCAATATTTTTTCTGACGATTGGGTTGCATACAGAGCATATCTGTGATTCCGAACCTGAGTCTAGACTGTTTGAACACGGCTCTCATCGTGGACGTAGCTGAGCCAGTGAGAAACCCCCTGCTGAGTTTCAGAGCCACCGTTTTAGACGCGGGTGTGTGTGTGTGTGTGTTTTAGAGCCGCTGTTACATGTTGTACGGATCTATATTTTAGATCGTTGTTGTTAACATACCTTTCGCTTTGGATTTGCAATTGCTTGTTTAAAGTGGAGGTATTACAACTTTTCCATTAGCTAGCACACTAACTAACAACTTTCACTACAGTTTCGTGGTATTTGTGGTGGTATTTCTAGATTATCAAATGGACAATGAGATCACTATCAGTGGTACCTGACGCATGAGCACAGTGTGGAGTAGCGGCAGTTAGCTAGCCAGTGGGATACACACACACACACGCACTAACATAGATGGATGGCCAGACCGTCGACCACAGCAACAAACAGAGAAAATCGGTTTACAACACACAGAGAGGTAGCGTGGCTTCATTCTCTGCTGACGACGCCATTACTCCACTATATCTTTAGATAGCAAATAGTTGTTTGCTGCTATATCAGTGTTTACAATATATAGAGCTCTTTTAAATACACTTGTGGTGGCTCATGCTAGCTGACATTAGCCAACTTTATTGCTGTCTAACTGACATGCCTGATCCAGTTTACTGACTTAGTCTTTATGTGATACTGCCTTTATTGTTACACTACATTTTAGCATTTTTTCATTATCCTGAAATGAACACTTGTGTCAGCAGCAGCCACTGTTCAGCAGAAACTTGTTCAGCAAAAGGCTAGCTTTAAATCTTTAAATGGTCTCACACTACCTAGTTAAAAGAGATTAAACGCCACTGCAAAGTAATTGATTTCAAGAAATGTCACTGACCTCCTCTGCATCCAGCACTTTGAAATATTTTTCCTGTTCAGCCTGCAGGCAACACTTCCTACAGTAACCTAACAGAAGAAACAAACATTTTAAATTTTAATTATTTGAGGTGTTGGGTTCATTTAGCCATTTTGGCTGAGAAAAGATCAACACTTCAGAGATTCATTTTGGTATTTGCTTTATATTGTTACTGAAACCACAGCGTCCTGATGGCTGCATGTGTTGTCCAGGTTTTTCAGTCGATAACATCAACCAGACAAAGTGTTTCAATACTCCGTTGTTGCTGAGGAACAGAGGCAGCTGAATCCATTTTCCTCAGAGGTAAGAAAGTTGATAATGTTCATTGAAAAAAATAAATGCCATGTTAAATGGCAGCCTCCCAAAAAAAACTGATTTTGGGATACGACGATGACAAAATCCTGCTGCTTTAAAAACGCTTCAAAGGTGCAGCGTGAAGCTCACAAGTACGGATGATTTCTGCTTAAACCTTTGCTGTAGGCAGGGATTGTCTCTGTCTACCATTTTAATACATATTTACATGCTAAAACATAAGAATTAGAATTCATTAGTGTAATCTGAGGTCTAGATCTAGATTGGGAGTTGTTTGATTAGTAGCTTTGGGACATTGTTTTTGTAGTGAGTCTGCCTCTCTCCTACTTTTGTTTTTCCTTATTTGGCATGACTCTCTGTAATATGGTTGTGCTTGAAGACTAATCTCTGCTATCTCAGCTCTAATTAACAGAGCATACATGGTTCACACATTTGTTGTTTTTGTTTTTTTCCCCTGCAAAGATCTCTGTGTTGTTTTTGTGCAAAGCACCTGGACTCGCCTGCTTACTGACAGTGATTAGAGGAAGACACCAGATGACTTTAAAAGGACAGTTCAGATTTTTTGATGGGGGTTGAGGTAGGCTACTTATACATAGACAGTATATTACATACAGTCAGTCGGCACGTCTCCAGTTTAAAGCAGGCTGGAGTCCAACATGGAAGCCAAGCAATGTACTGCTGTAGAGATGGGCGGCAGCAAAACATATTTTAGCCACCTAAAAAAATCGGTATCTGTTTGAGTGTATGCTATATTTAGAGTATTTTCACTGCTTCACTTCAGGGTCAGACAGTGATTTATAACTGGAAAAAGAAGCAGTTATATCGCTCTCTTCAAAGCCAGACTACATTGAAAAAAACATTGATTTAATATTGCTAAACACAGGAGCTGCTGGTCTACTGCTGCTTCGCTCAGTGTATTTGTTTGTGTTATTGTGTGACTTTGCCGTTTAAAAGGGTTAGTTTGGATTCATGAAAGTCACTCAATAACACAAACCAACTAACTGATGGAGTCAGCGGTAGACCAGCAGCTCCTTTGTTCAGTCAGCCAAAATTACTGTTTTTGTCAATGGAGTCTGGTGGCTTTGACGAACGCATAGATGGGGAACTGACACTGTCTGACGGAAAGAGGTAAAAATAGTCTTAATATAGCAAACACTATCCCCTTTTACACTGCCAGATTTTTGGAGAATGTTGGGCCGTTTTGCAGGCAAGGTGCGAGTGTTTAGACACACAGAGCCGGATTCGTGAGTTCATCCAAGGTGCCCAATTTTCCGCCTCATCCGCGCCCGTCTGCCACAGGAGGGGCTGTTGATGACTTGTGGGAGGAGCTGTTGATGACGCCGCATGTGCGACCCACTGGCGGTGGATAAACAGGAAACAGCTGATAGCAGGAATGAGCAGCTAGTAGCAAGAGGGAAACGCAAACCTGACAGATACTGTAAAGATGAGCAACTGGGGAGACAAGGAATTGCGCGCCCTCCTTGCTCTCGCAAACGACGAGGCCATTAACCATCAGATGATGGGAACGGTGAAGGACGGGCCGACTTATGAGAGCATCACCGAAGGACTGACCAGCCGCGGCACGTATTGTACGCCACTGTTTACGTCACACGCTGAGCTACACGCTTTGTTACTTGCTCACGCCCCCCATTGCCCCGAAAAAGGTGCATTCTGTATAAACAAAAGTAGGCAGGCGGCATTTCACTGCACTCCCCGATTTTGTTTTTGTCCTGCCAATGCTGAAAGAAGACTGACTGGGCTTTCCTGCAAATTTGCATAATTTCTATTTAAAAAGATCGTACTTAAGATGTAACCACTGCCTGTACGTGTACACCAAAAGCTGCAAAAGCTGCAAAGCAGCCGAGGTCGCCCAAGCAGCACCGCTGTCCAAAATATTTTTGGCAGCTTAAGTTGCTCATGACGTCATACATTTGAACGTTCGATCATACTTGTCAATTTAAAGGAGCCGCAAAGCAGGTTACTGGCTGGAGCACAGTACCTTTCCCGGCTGTCCGGCCCCAAAAGGTAGGCTACGTGTGTAAAGAAACTGTCACATTCACATGAAACAAGGGAGATTAGCATGCTAGGTGTTATATTAGCATGGATGTATTTGCCCCTAGTTAAAAAAATTCTTTCTCAATATCAACTAACCAGGCAAACCAACTACTCGGGACACGGATTCCCACGCCTGCTCCTTTTGATTTCGGTCCCTGTATATAAACAGGCTTGAATCGTAAAGGACTCTGTGTTCAGCCGAATGTGTGGTGGGAACTAAAGTTTCTGAGGATGTTCTCTGGGTTCCACACAAGCGATGGACATCTACTTTCCAATTGGTGGCTGGTCATTTGCCGCCAAAACGCGTCATAGCTAATTTGCATAAAGTTCACGACTCCTCAACTTTCATCTGACGCTCTAGTCGCCAAAACGCGGACACTTTGCAGCTTTTGCAGCTGTGGTCACTGGTGCCCATTGAAAATGAATTGAATCGGTTGCCTTTGCAGCTTTTGCAGCTCTTGGTGTGCAACTAAAGATTGTTGAGTACTTGCTGTCTTCCTATGTCTGTACATACATTTTATATTGTGGTAATTACTGGAAATGACAAACAAGAGAACCAGCAGCAAGTAGGTTGTCATTAGCGATGGTCATCAGCAGAAACTTTTAGGTCTGGTTTGCAGGCCAACGGGTCAGTTTCAAGTCACTGATTAAGACATGTTTGTGGGCTGGGCGGGGCGCTTTGCTTTTCATAACGGGCAGGGTTGTGGCGTAGCAGCCTGCTTCTCCGAACCAGGGGCGTGCTGACTGACATGTACTGTAGGCAAAACACTGACTATGGATAAGTACTCCATACAGCCCCACTTCAACCTTTCACATCTCAGGTCACCTGCACGATGTCGACACAGTCAGCCATCGATTCCTAAAAACTGGTCCCTTTTGAAACTAAGAAGAGCTGCATTCAGAAGACAATGGGTTTCTCAATCAGCATGTCAGGGCAAACACACACATGCTTTCACTCAACACTTTTATGAGGAAGTACACATGTGTACTGTGCAGCTGCTGTGAATAGTGTTTGAGGTTTACCTACTTCAGAGGAAGTGGTGTGGGGGAGAAGACAGTGTTACAACCAGCAAATAAAACAGGATATCCGATGCTGGAACAATTGAAACACTAAAATATGACACACGAGGTTGTTTTCTCCGACTCTCTTTTTCTGTGTTATGTATATGTGTGTATATATATATGTATCGGCCGTCTGTAATTTAAATGAGTGAAGTTGAACACAACAAAGTTAGATCAAACATCAAACATATCTCCAGTGTGAATTATCTGTTGTGGTGGACCCTGTGAGCACGTTTCTTTTCACATGTTTTGGTACAGTGAGGATAAAATTGAAACCCATCATATCAATGACATGCGTAGCTACACTGCCTAACTGCCGCACATCAAAGAGCCCTTGATTTCCTCTAACCGAGCATGTTAATTGGTGCTTGATTGATAACTTGAGTTCACAGGCGATGGCATGTGTCGTCTAAACTGTTCCAGGGTGTCTTTTTGAAATCAGTGGAAGAAGAATCACTGGCGGGCCCATTAAGAAAAAAATTGCCAGTGTACATACTTGCAAATAAGCTGTCACACATTACAAATGAGATTACCTTTTTTCAGTGTGCCCCTGGAACTTGGAGACGAGGGGATGCACGGGTAAGACACAAAAATAGCTCAAATCGTTTGGTTTTTATCAGCGTGCTCAATCTGCAAACGCTGTTTATGCTTTCCTCATGCACGGTGAAAAAAAAGTATATTCACAGCTTGGAGCACAATGTAATCAGTTGCAGTAAAGTACGAATTATCGGTTAAAAGATAGGGCTCAGAGTGAATTATTCTTTTTTTTTTTTTTTTTTTACATTTGGCCTTTAAAAAGAAAGACAAATCTTTAATTTGTTGTAAATATTTTCATTAAAGTCATAGCAACTAATCTGTAATTATATCATTCGTCCCAGAGATAAAAGCAACAATATCTGAATGTATTTGCATGAACAAACACGACACACACAATGCCAGTGTTCTGAATGACAACGCTGTGATACAACCATGAGAGGAGAATCAGAGGTGAAAAAGCAGTTATCGTATTTGCATGCAATCACAAGCAGGCATTCTAATTGTCTGCTTTGCATGGCAAAGAGCACTGAGGTCAGGTAAAGCCCACATGAAGCAAGAGCTCCGTCGGACATCTGATAGTGGCTGCAAACATCAGAAACGTTTCACAGCTTTGACGAACGAGAAGCGGCAGAACAACTCTGAATTCAAGTGAAGTCGAGGATAACGAGTGAACACAGGAGCTCAGCCATTAGGGAATTTTTAGGTATTGTTCAAATACATTTTTATCAGGAGAACATTTCACCAAAAATGTGAGATGTCTTTTGTAAAAAACATATTGATTAAAGGTGCTTTCACAGCTTTTTCCACAGCAGATATCTGGACATGTCATAACAGGAGAGGCACAGGTGTAATTATTAAGATTAAGGTTTTGAGAATGTTCGCACTACATTCTCAAAAATAAGTATAATGAAAAAGTCAGTATGCAGACTGTGGAGGCCCTTTCAGCTCATACTATTCAGACCCATAGAAATACTTTGCTCTTCCATCAGCTTAAAGGAACACATCACCCCCAAAATCAAAAATACATATTTTTCAAGGTCTTTATCAGTCTAGATAATTTTGGTGCGAGCTGCAGAGTGTATCAGCTGTAGAGATGTCTGCCTTCTCTCCAGTATAATGGAACTAGATGGCACTCAGCTTGTGGTGCTCAAAGCGCCAAAAAAAAATACACTTGAAAAACTCCACAGCAATGTCTCTTTCCAGAAATCATGACCCGGTGACAAACTAGACCCACCAACCACACGGGTGGGTCACTGAACAGACGTACATGGCACGAGCCAAAGGGCCCAAAGTGTCAGGGCCGGGACCAGGAAGACTCAAAAGCCCTGTTTCCACCAAGGAGTTTGATTCAGATAGTTCAGTACACATTTTTTCTGCTTCCATTGTGAAAAGTTGTGGATGGTACCAATGGAACCGTTCTGTACCGTCCCCATTTTGGTCTCTGTTGGGGTACCTAGCACACAGATCTGGTACTAAAAGGTGGAGCTCTGGACACTGCAGTCTGTTGATTGGTCAGTAGGGGACAGTCACTCTGCTCAGGGCTGAGTTGTGGCTGGTTTTTGTGTAACCTCTGTTCATAACGTGACAAGTTTGACATACTTTATTAAACTATAACTATAAAAAGAAAGGATGTTTTGCTGCCTCTCACAGCAGCTGCAGAAAAATAAAAAAAATAATTTAACATTGAGCCGACTGCCGGCAACTTTTAAAGTGGAACGTTTACTTGCAACATTACTCAATGCACGAGTTGACAACATGAATCCATCAACACACCTTAAATTTCACTTTGAAAACTGACCATTGCTTCAGTTTTTATTGTGATGATAGACACTTTTAGTAATGAGTGGATCTACAAGCATTTCAATTTCAAATGGATTTTGTGAACTACATATATTCTAATCCTCACTTGGAGGAATAAAAAGTGTCGCTAAGCGTTGTTCCTGTGGGCTACAGCAACACTAAACCACTGAGCTTGCCTAAGAAGAACTAAATGCACAACCTGCTATGTTTAAATATCCCATGGAGAGAGACTCTCACTGCAGCCTGTTTTATTTTGTTCTGAAAATGTCGGTGTGCAGCCTCGTTCTGTGGATGATAAACGAGGTGCAGACTTCCATCTGTGTCACCGCTGATGAGGAAATACAGTGAGTGCTGGACGGAGCAGTGAGTGACAACAACCCCGCCCACATTTAAGGCTACTGTTGTGGTGGAAACGTTGAAGGGTTACTTTTGGTTTCAAAGGTACCATACTGAAAGTGTTTGGTGGAAATTGGGCTAAAATGATCACAAAGAGAAGAAAAGTACAGACGGGGGTAAAGGACCACTCATGAGCTGTGGGAACTGCCCATTAGTCCGACAGCCCATTGATCCGACCATATTAAACCCATTGTTCCGAAGTCCCGTTGTTCTGAAATCATCATGATGCCCTGTGGTTAAGGTCTGGTTAGGTTTAGGCACAAAAACCACTTGGTTAGGGTCAGGAAGATGACATGGACCCTGAGCTGGAACGTTAGCTAGCTCAGTGGTGCTAGGTGAGCTAGCAGTAGATGCGCACTTCCTTTTGCTCGGTGATATGGTTGGTGGGTGTGGTTCAAAAGATAAAGAATAGTTCCTACATGAAACTGCTCACAGCAAGGTCTGTGGATTATCTTACAGTAAACAGGTCATGATTTCTCGAAAGAGACATTGCTGTTGAGTTTTTCCAAATGTATTTTTTTGGCGCTCTGACCACCACAAGCATCTAGTTCATCTGGTTCCATTTCTAAAGCTGAAATCTCCAACACTGAAGAACTCACACCAAAACAATCTAGACTGATAATTAACACTACAGGTAATAAAGAAAATATGTATTTTTGATTTTGTGAACCTTTAACACAGAAACCATAATGTATTGAAACGTGGCTCAAATTATTGACTATGTGACGACAACAGTACAAGCAATGAGGCCTTGTTCACATTTGCAGTGTGCATGCAAACCATAACTCGAGGGGGAAAAAACCAAGTGAAACCAATAAAACAAACAAACCATGGAATAAATGAATCACATCCTTTTTTTGCTGTTTGATGGGCATATCGTCTACACAGTGCATGTCATGAACAGCCTGTTTCTTGCATGATTGTGTGATTCCAACATTTAAACCACCCTCGCTGCTATCCTTTAATTCAATACTTGAATATGTGGCAAGTAATATTTCAACAGAGCTATCCAGCAAACTAGCCCCTAAACTCAGATTATAGCAACTAAAGGAGCAACACTGCTGAGTTGAAGTGGAGACAGTAACAAGCACAGACTTTCTCACGGTTACAGAAGACAGACAGTGCATGACAGCACGTAGTGTTTTAAATTTGAATTGGTTTAAATTACAGCAAGTGTAAGTTCACACCTCATTGGATGAGTGCTCCGTTAAGTATTGAAACACTTGCTGCACTGTTTTTTGTTTTTTTTTCTCAGCCAGCACTTTTCAATTTCCGAGACCTGTGTCCAATTATCATGTGCTGGTTTAGCAGAGCACCATAAAAAAAGCTCTGTAATACTAAAGTGTATGACACAAGTCAAACACATACAGTACAAGACTCAAAAAAGTCGTCTCCTCTGTCTATAATATAAGAGCTCAAATCTGCATTAAGTGGCGTTCAGTGGTTCAGTGTACCTTCGCTATATGAGTCTTTTCTTGGACGCTGACACATACATCATTAACACTTTTTATATATTGAATATCGTGGTGCAGTCTTTGCTCCAGCACTGACACAGTCAGAGAAGTGTTGATTAAGTTCTACTGTGACTTGTGAGTCTGTAGTTTGACTTGATGTATTGTGAGGTGTTTCTGTTTTATTTCTGTACAATATTTTACTCACCTGTAGGCTATTCACCGCATGGCTATTTAATTGGCATTTTGCAGGCATGTATAATTATGAGATAAGAGAGACTTTATTGTCATCCATCTATATACAGGGCAGTGCAGTACATAGAGGAACAATGTTCTGTTTTCCTGGTTGTGGTGCAAATCAAAAGGTGCAAACAGCAAGACAGGTACAGAACAAGATTCAAGATAAGGTATGAAAATATTGTGTAATCACAAACATGTAGTGCAATAGTATAAAAACATAAATACAAGTTGTGTATCCCCTAATGACAACATCCACAGAACTGGGCCAGCTTATTTGGCTAGATTCTGGTACATCATTCATTCTGGGTCTCTGCCGAGTCGGCAAGCGGACATGGCCCGACTTATTTCCTCCAGTGTGCCGAGTTTGGGCCAGTGCTGGGCCAGGTCATTTTTGAAAATGGCACAGTGATGGCAGTGTTTGCAGCTGGAATTGGGACACTTCATTTGGCACGATTCTGGGGCATGTTTCATCCCGAGTCTCAGTTGAGTCAGCAACCAGACGTGGCCTGAGTTGTTGCTTTCAGCGTGCCCGTGTATGGGCCGATATTGGGCCAGGTCTTTTTGGCTACCTGGGAGGTAGAGTAAATAAAAGTGTAAAGTGGTAAAGTGCAATAAAGACACTAAATAGTAATATCTATCTATCTATCTATCTATCTATCTATACATCTATCTATGCATCTATCTATACATCTATCTATACATCCATCCATATGTCTTTAAACAACACAATAAAGTGCAAATGGTGCTGGGATGATAAGTATGACAGGTTGCTTTATATAAACGAGGTAGGTGGATATGACAGTATATACAGTACTTTTATATTGATAGAAATTATATTAACATGTTAAAGAAAGCAGTGAGCAGACTATAAAATATGTAATTTACTTGTAAAGTGTTTGCTTGATGTTATGTGGTTTGATTGTGTGGATTTGATTGTGGCTGACATTAGGCCTACGTGACTGAGACAATACAGAAAGATAAGTAAACATAAACAACTCTACAATTGCCCAGTGTTGCTACACATTCTCACAAATAAAGGCCTGTCTTAATTAGATACCTGAGCTTGTTGCCGAGTAGTTCATTTTGTAGACGTTCTATAGATGTATTAAACTGGGTTGCTGGCTTCCCACTTGAGCTAACTACAACAACATATCCAGATACATGTATGCCAATGTACAGTATGTCATAAAGAGACTTAAATGGGGAAAAACATGAACATCTAACTACTAAATATATAGGTCGATCAGCCAAATCATTAAAACCACTGACAGGTGAAGTGAACAACATTGATTGTGTTTTTGCAATGCAGTGTTCTATTGGGAAACCTTGGGCTCTGACATTCATGTGGATGCCACCTGACACACTCCACCCACCTAAACACCAGTGCAGACCATATACCCCCCCTCATGGCAATGGCACTCCTCACCTGAAGAACGTGACAAGGTGCTCAAGGCGTTGACCTGTTCTCCATATTCCCTGGGTCCCGATCTGATCAAACACCTTCGGAACGTGTTGTTACCCCACCTCACAACCCACAGGACTCAAAAGATCTGATGGTAACGCCCGGCACCAAAGGACACCCTCCAAAGGTCCTGTGTCCATGCCTTGACAGGTCAGAGCCAATTCCGGTACAAGGCGGACCCACCATGGACCGAGGGTACCTCTGGGGTACCAGCACGCCCCACAAATGATCGATCAGGTTGGGATCTGGGGTATTTGGCGGTCAGGTCGACGCCTTGCGCTTTCTGTCACGTCCCTCAGGTCATTCCTGAGCAGTTTTAGTGGGGGGCACTGCCATCGACAGGTGTTGTTGCCATGAGGGGGTTTATTTTGTCTGCAGTGGTGTTTGGGTGGGTGGAGGGCATCAAGTAGCATTTACATGAATACCAGAACCAAAGGTTTCCCAGCAGAACATTGCTCTGTAACAAGATGAGATGTTATTCACTTCACCCACCACTGGTTTTAATGTTTTGGCTGATCAGTGTTTTTATACATATGCATATGCATATGCATATATGTGTGTGTGTGTGTGTGTGTGTGTGTGTCTGTATGCGTACATATTTAGTAGTTAGATGTTCATGTTTTTCCCCATTTAAGTCTCTTTATGACATACACTGGCATACATGTATCTGGATATGTTGTTTTAGTTTGCTCAAGTGCAAAACCAGCAACCCAAGTCATATATGAATATACACTAAAAATGATCCATATAGTCTCCTTTCTTTCTATATATATTTATATAAACATTAACATCTGACTACTATATATAAAATATATATATAAACATATATATATATATATGTATATATACGTATGTGTGTGTGTGTATATACATATATATATATATATATATATATATTACATATGAAAAACAACATATTGATATACATCTATCTATCTATCTGTCTGTCTGTCTGTCTGTCTGGCTGGCTTATCCTGCTGGGGGTCACAGGAGGCTGAGGCCTATCACAGCTGACATGAATATATGACACACACACACATACATACATATATATCTATATCTATATGTAACTGTGTGTGTGTGTGTGTGTGTGTGTGTGTGTGTGTGTATACATATATACATATATACACACACACACACACACACATATACATATATATATATATATATATGTATGTATGTATGTATGTATGTATGTGTGTGTGTGTGTGTATATACATATATAAATACACACACACACATATATATATATATATACACACACACATATATATATATATATATACACACACACACGTCATAAATAGACAACAACAAGGAAATCAAAACTGGACAAGGTAAACAAAATCATTTGACTTCTATGTACAGATATAAATATATATTTAAAAAGTGTCTGTATAGCTTACAATGAAATTATAAACTAATACAGTAGCGCAAAGGGTGCCGGAATTAGTATGGGCTGATTAATATAACGGTTTTTTAATATACATGAAGTGGGTGGATATGATCATATATGTAGTGATGATATCAACATGGCAAAGATCAGTGAGTATTTACACCATGACAAATATAATTTACTGGTAAAGTGAGTGCTGAGAAGAGAAAAGGGGAAACTACACTTAGTTATGCAGATTGTGCTGTTGCATACATCCATCCCAGTGTAAACAACCAGCAGGCCGTCCCGGGTGCTCGGTGTCACCGCTGGCCTGCTGCCTTACATGGGCAAACCTCTCAACTCCCTGAGACGGCTGGAATTTCAGCGTGACGTCACTGCCTACAACTCTCCCAGAATTTGGATCAAGAAGTTTCACTTTTTTTGGTGGGATTTGAACCTCTGTTCAGGTTCCTAGAAAGCGAGGTAAGCGAAACTACCGAGACTCTCCCGGCGCTTCAGAGATACCTGCGACTATCGGCTGTGTTTGACCCGCTGTGAGTGAAGGTATGCCCGGTAAACCCGGTGTTGGAGCTGCGGCTCGTCTCCAGTTTGTTCGGCCTTGTTGGGCTGTGATATGGATTTTACTGTAGCTCGGACTGAGTTCACAATGAGGGCGTGGACTCGCACGGTAGCCTTGGCTGCTGCTAATGTTACATGAGGATACTAACAAAGCTAACTTGTCGGTAGCTTGTGCCCAGCTAGGCTCAGTCAGGCGGTGAAAATATAAGACATTGTAAACCGTCAAGTTTTCTGGGCGTCTCTGGTGTGTCTGTTTTTAGCCAAGTGGTCTGCTGCTGAGCAATGCGGAAGACACACTGTCACCGGAGAGACATGAGAGAGAGACCCCGACTGTCTGCTGACAAATATGTCGCTGAATTTCACTTTTAGCAGAGTCACAACTCACAAACTGTCCCGATACAGGAACAACTGTTAGCTAAGTTAGTGTTAGCTAGCTTTAGCGTCGTCGTTAATTAAAGTAACCCCCATAACGTATGAACTTGTTTACGACAGCTGAAATTCGCCACGTTGTTTAAGCAGTTTTCATCACGGTATTGTATCATTAAGTCAAACAAAACTTTAATTTCGAGTCAGTTGTTTTGACTTTTGTTCCCATTATGCTTCATAAATGACAATATAATTCAGAAATATGTTTGCTGAGGCCCATAAAGTCATATAGGAGAGGTCTAACGTTACAGTGCAGGCCCACAGTATACTTTTAATCCAGGTTTAAATCAAAAGACAAGACAGAAAAGCATCACTGTCTTGATTTGTGACATACAAATGCACAAACAGGACACACCTGGCTCCACCTAAACTCCCCATTCACTTCAATAGACACATGTCAGGTACTGTGTCTTCAGGCTTCCTCAAGGAAAGACAGTTTTGAATGACTTTCTTCCTCCTTTAGATAAGAAGTTAAATGTTGTCCACTTTAATGTCTAAGAAAAGGAAACCGTCTAAGCCTATTGTCTTCACTGCTGATTTCATCCTTTGTGTTCAAGGCTGTCATTTTTCTTGAAGGACAAAAACCAAACAAATCCCATTCATTTCGTCCAGTGTGGTGAGGATTGCAGGTTGCAACCAGCTAAACTCCTCCCAGACATGACAGTTCTAAGGAATCAAAATGAAGATAATACCTGTTCAGTTTCCCCCAACTGATCAAATGTTGTCATGTTACAAATAAGTGTTTACAAGTGTTTGTGCGGCACTGTTCGGCATGTTGGAGATGGGACGCTAGCCCAGCACCTGTGAATGTGTGCTCACCTTTTTTCTCGGACAACTTAAGATTGAGACATTGGTTTTTACCGAAAGCTGAATTATCTACAGCGGTCTCTTCCTCTCCAAAACAAAAGGACCAGGGGTCTCATTTATAGACATTGTGTACGCACACAACGAGGCCTGAAAGGGGCGTACGGCACTTCCCACGCAAAAGTTGTTATCTATAAAAATGAACTTGGTGGGAGAAACTTTGACCCATGCCTACAAACATTTTGGACAGGACTTTGGCAATGCAGATGGTGAGGTGGAGGCCTGATTGTAGAAATTGTCTTATGTTTTTTTGGCCCATGACATTTTTGGCTTTTGTCCGTACATACATTTTTAGTGTGGATCCTACACATTGTTTTACAAATGAGACCCCAGGTGATTAAAACTTAAAACTAGCAGAGGGTCTGCTAAGTAGGTGGCAGACGTGTGCCCCATTTAGAGCCAGTATTTGGTTTGTCTGTTCTGGGCTACTGTAGAAACATGGGAGTGCAACATGGCGATCTGAGTGGACGCGGACCTGCTCCCTATAAAGATATAAACCGATCATTCTAAGACAGCGAAAACACATTTTATTTTTAGGTGATTATACACTGAAGAAAACATGCTTATTATATACAGTTTCTTCAGATATATCCCCCTTAATCCTACACACTGAACCTTTAACGCTTCAAGATTTCTCCTAAAGCTTTATGTGGGTCACAGTCACAGATAACTCACTGAATACCTCCCAAATGTAGCTTTAACAATGTCAAAAATGTCTCCGTCTTTTGTGAAAAGGAACCTTGGTCCAGACAATAGACATTGTTGTGCTATAAAATGTTGCTAACCTGAAAAATAAGTCTCGCTTTCTTCTTTAAAAGACTGAATTCAAACTTTGACTTAGATGTTGGATTTCAAATCAATAACACCAAGGTCTCTGGAGAGTGCTGCCATCAAACCGAATACATCTGCGTCGCTCCGACACACTTTTGACTCAGGCAACATTAAACGGAACTGTCTTTAAAATCTTTGGTTAAAAAGGACTCGTTTGACAGCGTTGATGATGTTAAAGTTAAAAGATGAGTGCCTCAACTGCCTTTGAGCCCGGGCCCCCCTGGTAGGCTTAGTCAAGTTATTCTACTGTTTGTGTTACTTTAATGAGGATGTCCCTTTTCTGGAAGGAGCAGCCGCAGTTTCCCTGACTCAAAATGAACAGTTTTAGAGTTGAGTGTGATGTCAAGACAGTGAGCTTTCAGAAAGTGTTGCCTTTGTGAGTGTTACCACAGTCAGGAACCAGTGTGCATCTCTCTGTGAGCCATGGCAAATGTGGCCTGTTGGTACCAGAGTTTTTTGTATTTTGTGCTCTTACATTTGATCTGCAGATTACTGTCAGTCTTTGCCATTTAACATCACTTAAGGTATTTCCAGAATCCTCAAATGATTCGTCTAATCATCTGGATGCTCCGTGATAAGAAATATTTTTAACCTATTTCCCAAGTTGCAGGTCTTTTACTGAATGATGGAAGCTGGAGTGGATATTTCACCTTGCTTTATTTATCTAATTTATATTATATTGGTACAAATTGATGCTTCTTTCCAGTATTCAATATTTTCACAATAATAATGTGTTAATATTTTGCTTGTGATTTACAAAAAGAACAGGACATATGTCATTTCCATCTACCTGGATTAGGCGATGCAGTTGCAGCTTGATAAATGGGTTCAAATCCATTTTATTGTGCAATAAACAGAATATATTTGAACAGATGGTTAGAAGATGCTCTGAGGAATCTGGAATCACCTCTAGAACAGCATTAAGTGTTGTTTAAGGGCAGGTTTTTTATTATTATCATTATTATTATTATTTATTTTAGGTATCTCTGTCATTTTGTGGCTCCCCAGTAGGGTTCCTTTTCCATGTTGCTTCACATAAATCCCCTTACCATCCTAACGTGCCTTTTTGTGACTCAGGTTTTCGTTCATGTTACGTTTAGTCACGTTATATCATATCAATCTAATTGAATAGCTGGTTAGTCAGTCATGCTAACGTGCTAACTTACCATTGAAGGTGCACAACTCTATGAGCGTGTGGGTGGTTTAATTATATGGAGGATTTACTGAACATTTGTTTGCAATTTTTTCAGTAATATTGCGATAATTACTGTTATCATTTTTTGTTTTTTCTTATCGCTGTGGACACCACATTAGTTTGGGTCCAGAAGTCACACGATAACACAGACTAACTGATCGAGACCGCGTTAGACAAGCAACTCCTGTGTTCTGCGAGGTAAAATTGCTGTTTTTTTTGTCAAAGGATTCTCGTGACTTTGAAGAGAGCTACGTAAAGGCTTCAGTTCCCCATCAGAGATAAATATTAATATAAATATTATCAGTGCTCTAACCTACGTCACCGCTTTTTGCTAACCGCTGAGTAAGTGTTTCCATTTGAAAACTCTGGAAAAGAGCGCAGAATGTAATGATAAAACGTGAGAAGTACGAACTGAGGCTAGCTACCATCCTTTAATGTATGTCTGGGGACTCTCGAACCCAAGACACTTGAACCTCTATTAAGGATGTAATGTGAAATAATTAACCTCCACCGAAATATGCAAATACGACAGAAAAACGTTACATAAATGACGTTAGAAGAAAAAAAAAAAGCGTATATTCCTTTGAACAGATAATGATACCAGACTTCTGAGACAACATACAGAGCATAGCATGGACATGTCAGTGCCCGCTTAAAATGTCTGCTGTGCTCTCAGGTAGGGTGTGACATGTAGTAGCCTGGTTTGCACAACACTACTGTTGTTTATCTTTAACTTAAATCATCATAGATCACTGAAAAGTCCAGCAGGACATTTTATTGACACAATACCTGCATATCTCCAACATCTAAAACTGCATTCAGGGTAAAGACGAAATGCAAAGTATACTCATGTCCTGTGCTTTTACCATCCCAACAGTGCTTCCTATCCTGTTGCGAGTGATGCAAGTCATTGTGTAATATGATTTGTCAACAAGGCGATAGGTTAAACCGACAAATTAAACTTAATCAGGTATAATAAAGTCAAAAACTGCTAAACTAAACCTAACTGAAACTGCTAGCAGGGTGTCTACAGTTTGTTAAAAGGCTTAAAATGTCTTAAATTCAATTTTATAAATGTTAGTCCTTAAAATTAGTTGTCTAAAATTTGAATTTTATTTGCCACAAACATTTTATCTAATTTCATTTATTCATATTTTAATTTAAGTTTTTCTGCATGAAAGTCCACATTTTTGATGTCACAAATCTTTAAATCTACTACCAAAGCGAATATTGTCTTTTTACTTGCACTGGGCTGGTGGCAAAATATACATTTACTTACCTTGCTCTTACGGTATTCCTCCATAACATCTACCTCTGCACCTGAACTCATATACACTACTTACCTTTACACTCGCCTGCAATGCTTGAATGAGAAAATGATGATTCGTCCAAAAATCTGTCTTAAATTTGGTCAAAAATGATTGTGAATAAGGTCTTAAAAGCATTAAATTTAAGTGTCTAATACCTGTAGACACCCTGAGCTCGTCAGTTAAATTATTATCAAGTGACAGTTGCATGTTACAGCTTCACTCTGTATGACAAAATGAGCAGTGAAGACATGATGTGCGGCACTTGCGACAGGCATTATTTTACATTTTATAGCAATAATCAAAAGCATCAATAGATGAATGGACGAAAATCGGCTTTAACCGCACAGATTAGCCTTGTGTATTCAATCATAAGAGAGCAAAAAAATGTGAATTATCTGTTTTCCCCATGAACTGAGCAACGGGTTTAAACGTCCCTTTGTTTCAGGTGCAGTAAATATGTTTTTAATGCACTTAACCCTGACTGCAGTACTCAGCAGCACTTAATCATGGCCGCTATTCCAGTGGTTTGATACTCTTGATGAACAGACACATCTTATTTATTTGATTGAACTTCCAGTTTGCTTTGCCACTGGAAGTGAGTGTTATATTTATCTCTTGTTTGGATTGAATGGAATTGAACAGGAGGCAAATCTTTGCCAGTGTTATTAGATATTAAATAGTGTTATTTTGCGTGATCGTGCCCTTATTCTGGCAATTGGGTTTGGTGTCTTTGACCTTTTCTCAGGACTGCGAGGACTCTGCTTGATTGACATCTCCCTTACTCTCGTCTTAGTTTTGATTCATCTGCTGCGGGGGTGGGACAACTGACACTGTCATCAGTCTTGATGCTATTTGGTCCGCTTTAAATGAACCCTGGTCCGCTTCCAAAGATAGTTCGGTCCGTTTGGAGTGGTGTGAACGCTCATTTGAACTCTGGTGCGTACCAAATGAGAGAACCCTGGTCCGCTTGAAAACTGGGGGTCTGGTGTGGTTCACTTACAGTGGAAAATGCAAACGGACTATCCAGTGAACCAAAGAGTAAGTGACGTAGAGCGCAGTGTATTTTGGGTAGAAAAAAAAGGGAAAGTGGAAGGGGATGGATTTCCGTTTTCAGTCCTGGCCAATCGATGAGCCCAGTTTTCTTCTTCCTCATGCTTTTTTTTCTGCCTGGTCAGTGGTCATTTTGGGCAATAACTGCGCGATGTTGTCCAGGTGGTTTGGTCCACTTTAAAAAGTGCAGTGTGAAAGTGAACCGAACCAAATGAATGTGTAACATTTTTCGGCATTCCCTGCCCAATCGAACCGAGTCCTCTGGACTATCATGGTGTGAATGTGCCCTTAGAGTTTGGTTACATCATGCCACTCCTAGCGTAGTTCTACCAAACTTCAACCTGACTAATCAGCCAGGATTATTAACAAAACTTGTGTGGCTTGGCCTTTAAATCTGACAGATCAAAATAATTGTTGTACATTTAAATACCACTAAGCAACAACATGCTGCTGTAAAAAAAAAAAGGTTTGTCCCTTTCCTGACAGAGGTACCCTCATCTGAGTTGTCATCACTAAGTAATTGTTATAGTGTGGTGAAATATCCTCTGTAGTGCCACGTGTCAACATTGTTTTCCCTGTACTGTATCTTTGCAGTGAAATATTACTCCAACAGGCTGTGACAGGTGCCTGGTGAGAAGTGACAGACTAAAATTTAAATGGACAACTTACACTTGGGTTCATGCAGGATTTATAGGAGCCCGTCCATGACTTATCTTTCCACTGATAAACGACACACTCGTGGAAGGAAATATCCTTGAGTTGACAGGACCCACTCACCATGTTGGTGGGGACCTGCACAGCACAATTATAGTTATGTAATCCGTTTGAGTAATACAGAGTTGTCTCTGTTTCTCAATCTCAACAGATTTCAACATACAGTAAAGGGCATCACTTCAGCAGTCTTCCAAGAATCTCGTACATCCAGAGAGGAGAAAAGGTAAGATAGCTTTTACTGTGTTGTGCTTCTTTATTTGCTGTGTGCTGGTCTTGTTTTTGTCCTGCTTTTGTGCTTTCACGTTGGATGGTAGTAGAACTTATGTTTGAAAGGTCGTGCGTTGTACTCTAAGCGCAAAAATATGGACATAATTTAGCAAGTCAGGGTCAAGTTATTCTCAAAAAGTAACATAAATTTGCCCATGAGGATGATTTGGGAACTTAAAGTAGCTCAGTGGTGAACACAGAAAAGCAAAATACGATTGTTCGTCTCCCTGTGTCAGTGCTTGTTAGTAAATCATTGTGTTAAAATTGCTCTTAATTTCTCCTTGATGAAATGTCTCTGTGAGCTTTACAGCTTCAGGTGTAGTGTCTTTGTTTTAGGGCCTAGCTTCAGGCCTTAAAGTGAAAGAAGGTTGCTACTGTGTATGCAAACAAAAGTTTTATGAAGCCTTTTGTGGTTTCAGAGGGAGCTTCGGGTTATCTGATAAAGGTCCTCAAGTGATGTCGTTTGAGTCAGCGATGGTTGCGGCTGAAGACTGCAAGTTTGAAAGTGAAAAGAGTCTGTTGGTGTGGAGTTAGACAGAAGTGAGTTTACCAGACCTCTGTAGCTCTTCATCTCTGCTCGAGTCTCAAGGCTACATTAGCTGCTGCTAGCATCACCCAGATCTCTAAACGAACTGTTGGCTGTTGAGTTGTCTTGTGGGTGAGGCAGGCGCCAAATTTTAACAAGGGTAAGAAAAAAATGTGTGGAATAAAAAAAGAGGATATCGCTGGTTTTGCTGCATCGATTTTGACTTTTTAAAAACTGTGAGTCTGATAATTTTAAAGGTGCTTTACTAATAGCTGGAGGCCTGTTTTAATGCTTAGGGCCTGTTTAATTTGTTAGACTGCTCACTCTGTTTTGTTAAGTGACATAACTCTAAAACCAATCTCAAGAAGTTGCTCTGAACTGACTTGCTACAATACCAAATATATTAACCCCAGTTCAGACCAATGATTTGTGACAAGACGAGTTGAAACAGGCAACTATTTGCAATGTGCCGCTTTGCAACGTTCTAAAATCTACTGGTTCACACCAATGCAACTAGATGAGATGGTGTATCACCTCTATGCAACAATGCTCTGTACTTCCGTTCTGATTTCCAGCTTTTCAGGGTTATTTTTGGGAAAAAGAGGGCTTGAACACACCGTCTGCAGTTATTCTGACTTGACCAGCGGACTTCACTACAAACCGACTGGCTGTAGAAACAGGTGGTGTGCTTTACGTTTTAAAATCAGCTGCCCTTGATTTGACCAGTGGAGTTGCAGGTGTCACCATCAGCCGGCTTGAGTCGAGCTCAGACCGGCCGCTTTACACAGCTGCAACTTTTCTCTGCAACGTTCTAAAACGGTTTTGTCTCGTTGTGAATGTTTGGTCTGAGCTGGGCTTCACACCTGAGTGCTCATGCAGAAGAGCACTTGTACATGTTAAAATATGACGGTTGTCTTTGTGGGAGGCTGTTTGTCCCACCCTCTCCCACTGTGATTGGAAGTGACAGTGACAAGTGCAGTGTTTTACCCAAAGTTGAACATTTTTCAACTTTCGTAAACCAAAAAAACAAAAAAAAAAAACCACACCACTAAACGTGTGGCATAGATACTTGGTACCTTGTCAAGCTGCTGGAGTTCGTAGCAGAGTGTAAATAGCAGACACCTCAAGAAAACTCTTTCCTTTTCAACGAGTCAAGGTAGAGCTGGCGCTGCAGCTGCACTTGTCACCGTCTTCCATGTGTTGTTGTTCGAACGTGCTGGTAGGCGTTCGTCTTCTTATTTCGGCATTTAATGGCAGACTAGAACACCTGTAGGCGTACATGCTGCCCCCTCAGGTCTGGAAGAATTGCATCCCTGGTGACTATGGTAATGGAGAAAAATTAGTCCTGTCACTTTTTCAGAATTTTGGCGTCCACTTGGTACCAAAGTATCAGTTCTTGTGACATCCCTAATCTCAGCTGGCCGAGGTTGATTGCATTCATCGTGGTTTAGCTCATTGTTAAGAGCACACATTATGAAGCCATGGCCACCTCTTTTATTTAAGTTTTCTTCGATGTTATGTTAAAAGCTCTGCGTGGACATTGCAGCCACATTCCCACGTGACCCTGTTTGGCCGTCTCTTCCGAACATGCCAGGATTTTGTCTTTCAGAGTTTGGCTTTCATTAAGACAACATTCCAAAAAATTGTAGCACCTCACTCTTCTCCCACAGATCACCTCCATCGCAACAGGCTTTTCTCATCTCTGCTCAAGTGCCAGACAAATGTTGCATTAGCGTCGTTTAAAAGTTACATATATTCTCGTATGTCTGTTCAGACCGACTTGGCTTTGGATCAGATTTGCACCAGATTTAGGACTTCGGCATTCACAGAAGGTTATTTAAAAAAGCAGAGACTGTATTTTAAATGCAAATATATTTTAAAGAATTTATGAACATGTAATAATTTCAGTTGTCTGAATGCGGCCTGTCCCTTTGGGATTTGCATGAAGTGGGTTGTTCTGTTTGAGGAAACGAGCACTCTTAAGCCAAGTTGCTCTTCAAAACCGTTCCAGTCCATGCAGGGAGGTGTAATGTTCTCTCTTAGCAGCTGTTAATATTACCGTGATCTCCGCTGACCCACAGCACTCATGGGATGTAATCAGACTTTAATTACACCTTCTTAATCACTTGAAGACAATCTGTGTGACAAGACAGCTTCTCACAGTAAATGTGCTGTCCTTAACGTCTACTCTGGCCCCCGTCGCCTGATTAACAAAAAAGTATATTATGATTATGTTTCCCTGCTTTTTTGCAAATTTATTAAGTTTCCCGTTTGTGGTTTTAAGCCATCTAATCTTCTCCTCTCCACATTTCAACTGCCTTCCCTTTAAGAAATGAAGCTTGTGGGGCAGGCTCACAGTGTTACCCATCTTAGGTCAGACTGAACCCAAAGCGATTGTGAAAAGTTCCTCTACAATCATCTTTATTATTCCTAGTGAAAGGTATGCACCACAGAACTGGCTGTGCTGAGTGACTCTGGCTCACGGAGTATGGCATTCCAAGTTAAAAGCAAACCAAACTGATATTGCCCTCAATACTGTCTTCATATTTTCTCCATATTTGGAAATGTTTACCTCCTCATGATGGTTGACAGAGGTTGGGAGAGGGGATGTGAGTCATTTCAGCTGCATAAGGCTTTCTAGGGGTGAGAGGATCCTTCCAAGTGACTGCCATTTAGTGAAGCTAGTATTTTTCTGTGCTTCAATGATCTAAAGAGAAGCTGTGAGTATCATTCTGTGCTTAATTTCTGTTTCAATATTTTAGTTTTATGGCAGCATGTGTTTGCACAGTGAGAGAATGCTATGTGTTATTGTTTCAGTTGCCTTACATAATATGATATAATGATTTAGAGGAAGCTAAAATCATTGATTGGTCCATACTCTTTTGCCTTTTTTGATAACCACATATATATTTGCTGCTTGTGGGGAACTTGTGCACCTTCATGTCACTGCTAGATTGTAGGTTTTAAGTGTAAAGAAGATGCTATTTCCTCGCATCAGACACATTTCAGACACATAATGTTCCCGTTCATCTCTGCAAGTATGGAAAAGACAGGGACTTGATATCGACTGAGCTCACCAGATATTTTGGGAAAGTTTTTTTTTTTTTTGTAAAAGTTCGGACTAACTTTGCAGTGAGAACATTTTTGTCCGCAAGACTGACCTTGTATACAAACTGTCTCGTCAGTAACATGAGGAGGTTAGAGATGAAGGTGAAAAGCGCACAAATCTGTTGTGTCTGGCCGAATTGAATACATATTGTAGGATAGAAACTGTTAAATAGCCCAGTATGTTTTCCTGCAGATGGCTTCTGGTTGTGTGTGTGTGTGTGTGTGTGTGTGTGTGTGTGTGTGTGTGTGTGTTAGTGAGTGTGTGTGTGAGATAGAGTTGGGGGCAGCTCGGGTCATTAAAGAATCCTGGTTTTGCAAACATCCACTCTAACTGATATCTACACCTTAACAGGTCTGACCTTCCTCCTGGCTCTTACTTTCACACTTCAAACATTCAGTGGCAGGTGCCTGGCAGTAGTAGTAAATGATTTTACTTAGCTTTAAGCGCTGGTGCTGCTGACTTCAGTGATGGTCTGGTGTGATTATCTCTCACTTTTATCTTAAAATTCGCTTGGACTGTATCAGCGTTCAGCCTTAGAGCTAGTAACCCTGTTTGTGTGCTGATGTCAATTGTTTCTTTTTTTTTCCATATCATTTTACTTAATGCTGGATCTGTATGCTCGCACATTTATGACTGAATATAAGCCACTAGAAGCCATTTATCTGTCTATGAAACAACACTTAAAGCATATTTTTAGCCATGCTTGTCCCTTTGTTTCCCACAGTTTTCATAGTGCTGACCAGTTCGAACCAAGCCCTAAACCAAAACTTATAGCTGCTTTCATATTGTGCTATATATACTGTATGTTTGTGTATGTGTTGCTTTTCTGGGAACATGGCTCTCTTGTACAGTCCACGAAAGCCAATATGCACTTTAGACACACGCCCATTGCATGTCTTTTTTTTTCTTTAGATGTATGTATTTATGTGTACTCTGCATTGAATAATGACCATATTGTTTTTGGACAGCAACTGTTGAGCAAGTTAGCCATATAACTAATTTGTTGATTCTAGATTGCAGACACTAATAATAATGCCATAATAATTTTATTTGTATCACACTTATCTAAACAAGGTCACAAAGTGCTTCAAAATGTGCATGAAAATAAGAATGCAACATTTAAAAAAAGGATGGTGTGCACAGAGGCAAAAGGAAATAAAACACAAAAATTACATATCACAAAAGTTCAAATCTTTCCTAAAAAAATATGTTTTAAGCAATGATTAAAAAACAGGTAATGTGCGAGCCAGCCTAATCTCCTCAGGCAGTGAATTTCAGCCTCAGGGCCTTGATGGCAGAAGCCCGGTCATCTTTAGTTACGAGCCTTGATCTAGGGACGACTAGTAAGGGTAGACTGGAGGATCTCAGGTCGTGACTAAGAGCGTGGCTCGTCACAAGCTCAGCTATATAACTGGGGGCTAAACCATGCTGAGCTTTAAAAATTATTAGAAGAATCTCAAAATCATTTCTGAAGTCAACTGGCCACCAGCGAAGGGAGGCGAGACCTGGGAAAATATGTGACCGATGATTTGTCCCAGTTGTAATACGAGCTGCAGCAGTCTCTACCAGTTGAAGGCAACCATTTGTGGTTTTGAGTTAAATCTCGAATACTATTGGATAGGGCTGCAACTAACGATTATTTTCATTGTCGACTAATCTGTCGATTATTTCTTCGATTAGTTGACTAATCATTTTAACGAAAAATTGTGTTGACAAATGTCAGTCTGTCTCTCTCAAACCCCAAAATTATGTCATCTAATGTCTTGTTTCATACTCATTCAGTCAGTAGTCGTCCGTGTTTTAACTCTGGTATCAGGTCATTCCATTTGGAACCCCGACCGAGATGGTGCCAAAAAAAGGAGCAGGTACTATCCACTACTTTCGCCAATGGAAACCCAACAAAGAACAATTCACAGCAAGTCAAGCCGTGCTTACCATCCAATGGAAATGAGGTTATGGTCTAATTTTATCTGATGTGCCTCAGGCTTTTGGTGCTGTTGGGATGAAATGTTGACAACCATTTGACTTAAAGAGAAACTGTGTAACGTGATGTAGAAATTCAACATTTTTTCTTCTTAAAATTCAAAAAGTGATTTCTTAAGCAACAAAATGTTTCTGAGTTCAGCGCACTCCGCTTTTCTGCTGCAGTCTTTCTTGGTCTAGTGCGACCGTTAGCTTATGGTGGCTACAGATGCTTTTTTACAACTCCCAAAACTTGATATCAGTGCCAAAGATACCATTTAATGTCGGAAAAAGATGCACAGGGATTTCAGCTAACTCCAATGTGGCAACAATTGATGCTGAGAGCAACTGATGTTGTTTAAAGAGTGCGAATGTCTGCGTCAGGCGGGAGGGAGGGCTATGTTGATTGGTCAAACAAAACAAGACTTTCACCTGGGGTGGCCTCTGCATTGCTATCAGGTGCCGAGAGGTATGACAAAGTGTTGGCAGCTAAATGTTAGCAAAGGTGAGATATTGAGATGCTGTATGACTGAATTGGTTCAGTTCTCTGACTTTATAAGTCTTCTCTACTCGTGCTACTGTCACATTATGTTTTAGCATTTACCATTATCCCACAGTTGCTCAGCAAAATTTACATAGTCTCACTTTAAAGCACTGTGACAGACAGCTGTGTGCACCAAGGCAAGGAAGATGACAGTAGCTTTATTGAGGAGAGTTAGTCAGGAGGAGTCAGAATTGATTGTCATAATAAAAAACTATGGGAAAACATCTAGAGTGCTTTGATGGCCTAATTACTTTTGAGTAGCCATCAAAGTTAATCATGCTGTAGCTGATTTTTACACACCCTGTTAGAGACTTTGTGTATTTAAAGATCAGCTTTGTAAGATCCACAATTATCCAACATAAATATTGAACTATTACCACAGAAATTCATTAGAATTATTGTGGTTCAATGCCAGTTTTATTTACAATCACACTATCAAGAGTGATTGTAAATAATAGTGATCATTAACGAATACACTCTCAACAAGAGTGTTTTGAATAGTTCATTGGCTCTACTAGTTTAATAAGCAGTGACAGACGCTCATCGTTGGTTACATTGGTCTCTGGCTACGTCTCCAATGCTCTTAAAGTGACTTAATCTGGTCTCACTCTACTTTGCAGTCCTTAATTTTAAGACGTTGGCATCCTCAGATTGGGAGAGATTGCATGTTTTCAGGACGAGTCCTCCAAATGAATCTCGTCAACAAATTAAGACATGATTAACAAGAGCAATTACACTGAGGATCCAACTGAGCTGAGGAGAATCGAGCCAAAGTGGAGAAGATTATCTCTCTTATTAAGGAGAATCACTTTAAGGGTTTGATTACTTTCTGTTTTTGTCTTTAACTCTTGATTACTCTTTAACTAATGATGCCTTCTAAATAGCTATTTTTTCGGTACCGTTGAGAGTTTTAGAGTGCAGATTGAGCACTGAGATTGTATGTGAACATGTGCAGTGTAGCATCTGTTTTTTTGTTGTGGCACCAACAATGATAGAAGTGGAATTATTGCTGGTTAATTGGAGTTGAAAAGCAGAAGTATAATTTTCCAGTGTATCGTAATATACTCTGATAGCATATTTGGCAATGATAGCTCTGATACTCTTTTTTTTTATGTTAGTATCTGTTTGGAAATTCTGGATTTTGGGATTTTCTCCTAATCTAAGTTGATGTTTTTCTATTTCCCAGTCAACCTGGATGGTGAGAGTCAATAGACAACAATCTCTGACACATTATTTTCAATAGGTTGCTGTTTTTTATGGCTGAGTCCCTGATTTTAATGCCCATTTGGCTGCATGCTGGTGGCCAGTGTGTGTTTGAGCATAATTCATCACCTCAGTTAAAGGTTTTCGGCACTCCCACCCCCACTGCATGGTGTCCTGAACCTTCATAGTTGGATGCTGGAAGATATGTGATGAGATGTCAGCAGCCTCCGCCAGACATTTATGTAATGTCTGAAGAATTCTGTTTTTATTTCAAAAGTATTTCGCTAAATGCACCCTGTTCCTTCATGTACTTTTTTGTACTTTTCTTTCTTCAGGAAAGTTTCCATCTTTTTGTAGAGCCCAGATTTCCCTCTGGAAAAGCCTCATATTGCTGCCAGTGAAGCCTGTGGCCATTTGTTGTGTTAAGATCTCTGCAATTCAAGGATTTTTAAAAAATATTCCACTTTTTTCTTTTTGTCTCATCAGATAGCCTGATCTTGAACATAGTACAAACTTAAATTAGCCTCTAATCTAAATGTTTTGTGTTAAAGAATTCAGACTTTCAAAGCACCTGTATGGACATTTACAGTGTGCATTAAAGTACATTAAATCATTTCATTAGTGTCATTAAGATATAGTCGAGTATGGACGTACAGAGCCTGTTTACACCTGGTATTAACATGTATTTCGGTGATCTAAACCCATGTGGACAGCCAAAAGACATTGCCGTTCACACCTGTGTCTATCATGCATCTCTAGCTGACCACTTGTGTTCAGATTTTATTAGTGCCTGCATCACATAGGTCAGAGGGTCCTACGCAGTTATCCATACTTTCACAAACTGCCGGCTAGCAGACCTGCTAGACACGTTAGTGGTTGTGTCGATGCAGCTCAAAGTATAGCCGCCATCCATAGGGCAAGACTATGGATGGTCATGCAACACTTTGTCCAAGTCATCTCAAAATGGGCAAGTAATAGAGTGTTGGCGAGTGGTCACCAAAACAACCTTTTATTCGTCATTCATGAAGTAGTCCTTGTTGGGGATGCATGAGGACACATTACCGTTTACACTACATAAGGCATATGGTCAAATTCTTCCCAGACCACCAAGTGGTTTAAGTAATTGGATCAAAATGCATCTTGAATTTTGATCAGATCACCAAAGACACAGGTTAATACCAGGAGTAAACAGACCCACAGTCTTGAAATATTTCAGCTTTGTATCATTAATCCATTTGAAATTTTTGAGACACATTTCCTCCTTATACAAAAACAGGTAGACGTTGCTAGATTTACTGTTAGCCACTAGCTAGATGTTTGGAATATCACGAGATCACAAGATGACACGAAAATCCATTGTGTCCGGCTTCAACAAATGCGTTTGTGACTGAACCATGGTGGTTCTGACCAATAAGCGTCTTGTAAGGAGCTTCTGGTAGCTACAGGTGTAGTTTAAATGTGTGATGACATGGTGAGGTGACTGTTCGTTCAAAACAATGGCAGTGTAGACAAGTGTGTAGGTTTTGGGTCCTCCACCAGAAAATGTCGAGTATCAAACTCTTGATTTTCCGCATTCTAGGGAATTTCAATGCACCAGTTATAAAAGTCTTCTGCTACTTTCCTGTTTTTGTCGGGGGGACAAGTGCACATGTTTTAAATATTAAGGGAGACGTGTCCCCTTAACTAACCTCCCCCTCTACACCTATTAGAGTAGATGCTGCAGTAGCATCAGTTATATCAGAGCTGGAGAGTGTTTCTTCTCTCAAAGAAGTGCAAAAAAGGGCACTGAAGGCTTTTCTTGATGGAAAGTTTTTGCTCTGCTCCAGACTGGCTTCAGCTTCCGTAATAGATGGTAACAGACAGATGGTTCGTCCAATCACCTGCCAAGTAGTTTTTGAAAGTCCCTGCCCTTTTCCAAACAGTTTCCAATGACAGCTTCTCAGATGGTTCTGTGCAACAAACCATCTGGTGCATCAGGTTACTATGATAGTGCCAACCATATTACATATTTAACTTGTATACGTGGCCTCATTGCTGATTACTGATTTAGGAAAAGCTGAGTTAACAATGGCCTTTTCCAACATACTTGATAAAGTCAGGTAACTCCTAAACATCAACAACTTTTTAGAATTGGTCGTCTTGTTTATTTGTGTGATGAGCAGACAAGCTGAAAGAAAAAAGGTCAGTTTCTCAAGTTGTGATGATCCTGTGAAACTTTTGGGGTATTTTGTGGATGTTTTGTCTGTTTTTGTAGTCTATGTAGCTGCATTAAATCACAAAGAAAGGTTTTTTTGTTTTCTGTCTTGCTTGCTTCTTCTGTCTGTAACATCTTACCTTTCTTCCAAAATTCCTATCTCTTGTCCTAATATTGCTGCTAATAATAAATTCTTTATCAGTGTCTGGGACATCCGAAGACTCAGGAGCAGGGACATTCTGTGGGGTATAAACCACGGCAAACGAACACTGAAACCTATATCTTTCCGTTGAAATGATGTTGAAGTTTCACAGTCAATGACAAAAAACACCAGATTCCCAGGAAGTTCCTGTTTGCGGCGAGCGTTGGTGATCTGATTCCAACGGCCATCATGTTTTACATATGGTTGTTGAGAATTTCTGCTTTCTGTTCATCAACACTTGCCAGTAAACAACAGTAATCTTTAACATTGTCACGATGACAGTGGAGTGATTGTGTGCCAAAAGTGACATTTTCTCTGCGCCCCTATCAGTTAGGATCACCACTAACTGATTAATCTCAGATTAGTCAGATGCTCAAGGCTAATGGGACACTTAACACAATGTGACTGATACACTTGCTCGGCATGCAGTGACAGATGCCAGCCTCTAAAGATGGTCAAATTACTGAAGCATCTTGTTGGCAAAACACAGAGCCGATATTGATGTGCCAAAACATATAAACTGCAAACCGCATGAATCAGATCAGAATGACGAAAGTATGAGTGATGTCAGTGGACATGGTCAGTGTTACAACACAACAAAACATTGTTTGATTTTTGAATGTCAAAAACATGAAGTGAAACCAAGTAATGAACAAGGTCATTAAATATCACTAACATTGTAAATTACTGGAAATTCCAAAAAAGCTTCTTCAATTGAATTTAAACAAAATGGAAGTGTTCACATTAAAAAACACTCTTGACACTCTTTTCTCAAGCCATAATGAAAAATCAGCTAGGACCAGGGATGCGTAAGGGGTCAAAAAGAAGTTTAAAGCTGGTGCTGTAAGCGTTCTTGAGTAAATCTTCACACATTTTGAATGTTATTCTTAACCAAGCCGTGGTTTCTCTTGATCTTGATTAATACAAAAGAAGGATTTATTAGCTCAACACTGGTATCGGCTGATGTTTGCCTTGTTGACTGCCATTAGCCTATTGGCATCCCGTCCTTCCAAGGACACAAACGTGTTCGTGATGAACAGAGTCCGTTACAAAAAACTGGGTTACATTGTGATGCATTCAAGCACTATGTGGTAAAAAATGAGCATTGGGTGAAGTTAAATTCTAACTTTGTCATGAGGCGTTGAATGTAATCTTGAATAAATAACAACAAAAACAAAATAATAATAAATAAATAAATCAATCAATATATATATATATATATGTATAGATATATATTTTCCCACCCAATTACAGAAAAAAAAATCTGCCCACACAACCTTTTTTTTACAAAATATCTCTGTCCACACTAGAACGCAAAAAGACCAGGCTAGCTACAATGTTAGCACCACTAGCCATGCTGACATTGCTAACGGTGGTTACAGAGCTAACACTGGTAATACAGTCAACAATGCTAAAGGGGTTTTATGGCTAAAAAACTGAGCTGCTTACTCACCTGGCTAGCTGGCGGAGACGAGAGGGCGGGCACAATATTTCCCCAGCAACGCTGTTGGGTCGGGACGGTGATAGCGGTAGTGGCTGGATGTGCAGCAGTGCTAACACTAGCTAGCTCCCACCCTGGGTAGAGCGCAATGCAATAAACTGAGGAGTAGCAAATTTAACCTATAGACTGACATATGCAACTGGGCAAAATTATTCTCTGTGGTTAACCCCTTAACCATTGATATCCCTTGTTTCAAATAACAGAAGCTGGTAATGTAGAGCTTTGTTCTAGTGTTTGAGACATTAAGGCAGTGCTTAACTGAGTAGGGAGATTTCTGCTTTTGTGCTACATCAGACACAACACCTTTTGTTCTGCCACAGTCGTATTGTGTCATTGTATCTGTGAGTCGCTGGTGTCATCAGCAGAAATTTTACCCCATCACTCTTTGAAAGAGCCGTGTTAACAGAGCTGCATTTATCAGTCTACTGGCACACTGTACATGTGCATATTTCACGTGGCTCATTGGCAGGATTAATTGCCAACGAGTCCCCTGTGGTCCAGGAATGCAATTACCTACTGACCCAAATCATCCTCTTGGCTGGAAGTCGCTGTCTCTGTTCTGGCAGAGTTACACCTGGGACTGAGTCTTCACTTAACCTCACACTCACCCCTCCATGCATCCTTACATCAGGGCAGTCTATGATTTTTATGTTGGTGTGTAATGTTCAGGAATTACAGATACCCAGTGACCTTCTGATTTCACCTCCTGATCCGTGCCAGTGTGGTATCCTCTGTAGTATTAATTTAGGACATATCTGTTTATAGCGAGGCGTCCTTTATCCAAGCTGCTCATTTAAAGTAAGGAAAGCTTTTTTTTCCATTTAAGAACCAAGCATAAACATTTTAAGTCTATTGCTTTGATACATCAGTTATGAGAGAGATTTGAGGCTCTGAGGTACAAGTACTTGTAACATGGGGACATCCATGACTAACATAATTTGTCAATTAATCAATTACCGTATCAGCTGACACGTCTTCTGCAACAATTTTTATATTTGATTAATAATTGGAATACATTTTAGGCAACAAAAATCCATTGTTAGGTTTAGAAAAAAAGAGCAGCGTTTGGCTTTATAAACTTAAAGGACATGGACACTGCTTTCCTGGGTGAAAGTCCGTGTTTGTTGGACCCATCCAACACCCTACACATCCCCCACTTGGACTTGCGCCACCTTAACTTTCATTCTCGTTCCGGGCCTTCCCCCCTGTCGCCGTTAAACAATAACAGCGACCGGCTGTGTATCATGCTGACATTAAAGGACAGCTTTTTTCATCAGTTTCTGACGCTGTAATTCACTGCGCTGGATTAAGACGACTTTGGAGTGAGACCATAACTCCCTCTGGACACACGTACTGAGTTCTGTTTACCTCTGAAGTGGGAGGTTGGAGCTGGGATTGAGGTCGGACCCGAGTTGACCGCGTTCCAGTACAAGTCACCAACCATAACAATACCAGTTCTAGCCAAGTTAGCCATTGTTAGCAATACGAGTTCATACACTGTAGTAACATGTCCACAGATATAAGCTGGACAGCACTGTGTGTACGGCTGTTTAAATGAGACACAGATCACACAGAAGTGCTGATAATCAGTGTACTTGACCACAACTTTCACTACTTTCGAGGCAAAGTGGAGCCATATTGGATTTTGAGGTCAGGGTTGGGGAGGTTCCTCCAGCACCTGACTTTGATGTGTAAAATTGGCACACTTCTCCTTTAATCAAGCATTGTGGCTGACTAAGCCTAACCAAACCTTAACCATTGTGTTCTTGCCACAACCACAGTTTTTTCCTAACCTCAACCATGCTATAGCTGCCATTCACAGATTTTTTGAAAAGGAGAAATTAAACACATTGGCATTGAATAAAAAAATAAAACCCCAACATTGAACATGTTCTGGAGTTTGCAGAAAAAAGCCTTATAGTGAAGGTAACTAAATCAACTTATCAACATTATTAATAGGTCTTTTTATGATTTATGATTATGTACTACTTTAACTTTGCAGCATTGGGGGTGAAAGCAAACAAACCTGTCCGTACACTATTAAATTCTCTTTTTTCCTCTGAGACATTTCCTTTGTTGAATTTGGAATCCATTGCTAGCCTAGTAAGGGAGACTCAAAACTAGCTACCACTATTGAGGTTCGGCAAAATTTAGATGTACAGGCGCCAGGCCATAGAGGTATAGTGCACACTTAAGTTCAAAAAATGTTCATATATTTTTTTATTTGTTGTATGGGCTGCACACTTTCAAAGTTCAAGAATGTAAGAATCACTGAAGGCCCACAACAATAATTAACGAAAATTTAAGGGTTTTAAAAAATAATTATAATTTAATAATTCCCATGTACTGCTAATTTTTCAATGGAGTCACTGGTTGGCTACTCCTGGTGTACACCAACTTGTTCACTTAGAGTCAGTAGGTGATTTTTGTTGTGGCAACTACCAATTCTGTTTGTTCCAGTTTTGATCTGTAGATCATTTTTTTGAGTAATTGATTAATTGTTTAACATTAGAAAACGGTAAGAAAAGCCGGTTAATATATCCGAGATTCTTAAGTGACTTCATCAAATGTCTTATTTTGTCCAAGCAACATTTCTAAGCCCCAAAATATTAAATATACTCCAATGCAAAACCAAGAAAAGCAGCACATCCTCACAGAACCTGGAAATATCTATTTTTGGGCATTTTTGCATGAAAAATGACTCAAACAATTAATTGTGTTGATCAAATAATTGATGAACTCTTTACAATGTTTGCCTCATATGTTGTTGTTTATGGTATCATTTGCTCATACTGATTAACCTAAAATTGGATTCCAAGCACGATGTGAAACAAACAAACACACAAAAGTAAAAATCCAAAGCTTAACTAAATGGAGGCTGTTGAGAGCACTAATGCAGCAAGATTTAGACTTTAAAGCACTACTAATGCTATTACAAGTGTATGGGAAGAGGTGGAGGGGACTTCCACATACCGTTGGTTTGTCACAGCATAAAGAGAAAAGCCTCTTTGTGTCTCCACATGTGCATTGTGCACTGTTCTCATGTCATGTCTAAATACATAAGAGTCTAAGGGTTGTGGTCTGCCCCAGAATGTGCTTCATTAATGGATTATCTAATTGTATATGGTGTAGCGTGCATTGTGGATAAAGACCATAGCCACTCTCAGCATTCACACACAGCCTGTGCTCTTTACATGGCTTGAATGTTTTGTGGGGTTTTTTTAGGCATACTGTAGGGTTTAAGCTGAGGGTGAGAGGGACCTTACGTGTCAGGTTTGAGGTCACTTGTGTTAATATCAGACAGATCCAGTACATTAGATGCATTAATCTCTTAAATCCCTCCACTGTCCCAACTTTCATTTGTTGTAGAAGCATTAAATTAGGAAGAAATATCCAAAGCAATGCCCTAGATTTGTGTTGCCACCTTTCAGGGATTGCACTTGTTATCGAAGAGCTCTCCTCTGTGCTGATGTTTCCTGCTAATGATAAAAGCATTGAGAAGTAAGCCTTGGGCGATTTGTCTCCCACACTTAGTAACTTTGTCTCAATGAAAATCAGTTATTGTAGAGTTTTTGTTTCTATTAATGTCATTATGAGACAACACTGTTTGTTTGCAGGAAGGCTTTTGTGAAGAAGGGGGCTAGTTCTGCTGTGCGCTGCTCTTGTATGTCTCACTGTTTGTTTTGTTGCATGGTGGAGAAAGTGCTGTTTTCTTTACAATCACACATCATGATTTTCTCTTCTGAAAAAAGAGCATCAGTTCCAAAGATAAAGATATTTTCAGTTAATCTGTTTCAAGAGAAATTACTTGTGATTCAAATAATTCATGAATGGTTTGTACAGAGATAATCGACTAACTTCTGTGTTCCCTCTCTAAATTCAAAAGGGTTTTGCCGGTCCATGAACGCTTTTTGTTTGGTTTTTCACCTGCTGTAGCAATTTGTGAAGTTTGAGTCATGGGTTATTAGGTGATCCGATCCGATGTGCAAGAAGATGCAGGTGGAGGAAGATTTCCTAGATGGCTTTCTGACAGAACAGGATTTCTTGATTAAGATCGGGAAAAAGTCACGCTTTGGGCTTAATAAATTGATTTCTGTCATAAAGGGCTTTCTGGAAGAAAGCCAACAAGAAAAATTTCTCATGTGTGCCTGGCAGTCAAGTGAATGGGCGTCATTTTGTCACGTAGTCAGCTCCTACATTACATGCGTCTGCCACATTCTCCGGAGATGTAAGCAAAGTTTTGGCCAGCTAAAATCCAAACATACGCCTTCTGATATGATGAAATCACATTTGATTGGATACATGTACATTACACAATCTAAAGTCATCAAAATATTTTGTGTTACAGGAAGAGAAAAGAGAGGGATTCTAGTATAGATATCAGTTTTTACATAAATTGATATACATAGAACTGTCAACACAAGATTTCTGGATTACAACATGGAAAAAGTATTTTATATTACATGGTTTTTAAGTAAATTAATGTTTTCTATAACGCTGCATTCCCTGTATTCATGGTGAGATCTGCTTCTCCGTCAAGCTTTTTAAGGTAAATGTGGTTGAAGCATGGCGATTTTACAGCTCACAAAATCTTCGTTCTGTGACACTGTTGTCAGTGACAGCTAAGCCATCATAGTAACCATTAACCAATCATAATAATGCAGCACCACTGGAAGCCTCTGCAGAATCTAATGGTTTTGACAGGAGCACAGAGCTCGGTGCCGACCCTCTGTGGTATGGATACCAGTCTCTCTGCATGTGCTCTCTGTAACATGGATACTGCACATGCAGACAAAATCAAATAATGATTTTGGTATTGAGGTACAATCTAATGATGCATTAAAGTTACATTTGAGTTTGATAGGATCAGTACAAATGTCATCATCTTCCTGACCAGTGCAAGTGCTTGAGTGCAGGAGGGTGCAGTCGCTCCAAATACTGTATGAGATATGGGACAGTACTAAATTGGTTGTTACCTGTTCAGATGCTTTTTGTGGCTATTATTATCACATCTCAAGCACTTCAGACTTGTAGAAAGTGGACATATTGCCTCAAAAAGTCTGTAAGAGAGCCCTCAGAGACTTGACATGTTCACAATTGGACAGTTGGTAACCCTCACAGACTTCATTAGAAATGAATGTCAAAGTCTGAGGATCTGTGAGGGTCATGGGGCAAGTGGCAAACAGTAAGGAGGACTCAAATGCAGACACAGAACAGGTCATGTATATTGGTCGGTGTTCATGCTTACATACTGTAAAATCATCAGTCAAACAACACAGACAGGTGAGAGGAGCAGGCACACTGGAAGGGCTACACCGCTACAGCAGCAAGACAATACAGGCTTGGCAGGCAGGTGATTGAGCCAGGTGCAACTCAGTGGAGGCAACCTGTGGCCAGGTGAGGAATGACATACTGTCAAAAAAAAAAAAAAATCCAGAAAACACAGCAAGATAAGGGAGGGAGACACTCAGACACTACGTCTGTCTGAAGCTGAAGAAGAAACAGGAACAAAATGTACAAGTACAGGGCTCGTGTATTGGTAGGACCAAAATCTGAATCAACATCTGACTGGAACAGAACTTTGCATGTACAAACAAATGTGCAATGAATCTCATACAGAGGCTGTCTCTCCATTTTTAATGTTGTTTAAAGTTAAAAGTAAAATAGATATCTGCGCAGCTGAGACTCAGTAGAAAAGTAGTGCAAGTGAAATACTTCAGATACTGAACATGTTTAAAGGAAGTACTTGGGTACTTGGGTTTTGTAATGACAACATTGTACTCACTAAAGTGCACGCTGGTTCTGGATGTGTTTTTCCTCACTCCATATTCTCATTTTACTTTTAACGATCTTCACAAGTTTACTCAACATAGAAACACAAGTACTCTTTTAGTTTGTGACTGACTGACAGGTTAAAGGGATAGTTCGGATCTTTTGAAGCGGGGTTGTATAAGGTACTTATCCATAGTCAGTGTATTCGTCAGCAACGGTCAGTGGCTTTGACGGTAGCATAGATCGGGAACCGAAGCTGTTAACAGCATCCCCATCTGAACGGGCTGTCTGACGGCAAGATGAAGTGGTAAAAGTACTCTCATTTTAACATATACTTAAACTGATGTTGATATTTTTTTAGGTGGCCAAAGTATGTTTTGCTGCTGCACCCGTCACCAGCAGTACTACACTTGGCTTCCATGTCGGCAATCCTGCAGCTTCTCCAAACTGGGGTCGTGTCACCAGACATACTGTCCCCTATCCCTTTAATACCATAGACGCTATTAAAGTAGTACACGTGCCCACCTATACGTGACTGGTTGGTTCGTGGACTCCTGTATTGAAGCCTTGAGTTTGGCATTTTGGCCGTAGCCATCTTGGATATTGGAGCCAGAAGTGACCATGTCTGGGTAAGAGGGTGGAGCTGATTGAGAGCTTTAAGTGACGTCTTGCAGACAGCCTGGCACTTAAAGTGTGTTACTCCTTAATTATGCATATTTTTAAGCCTTAGTAATGGGTAAGTTAAATTAAAACTCACCCCCCCTACAGGAAATTCGCTATAGAGACCAGAACCATTTTTTGTACCTGGCCGTAAACTTGTTTATTTCTGCTGTAAAGTTGGGGTCTATGGGGATTGACTCACCTCTAGAGCCAGACTCAAGTGGCCATTAGAGGAACTGCAGTTTTTGGCACTTCTGCATTAGCTTCATTTTTCAGCCTCGGAGGTTGCTGCTTGGTTAACACAAAAACACACCTTACATTAGAGATGCTGCCATCCAACTTTTTCACTTTCGATCCGATATCAGTCTGATACCAGCGCATATTTCTATCTCTCTGTTCTGACCAATAGGTTCACTTTTTGTAGTACTTATTTTGTAATGTGGAGTAACAGAAAAGGCTTGATCAAGTGCTATTACTCAAAATAAGAATAACATACTTCCCGAGATGAATAGTCCACAACAGTAGGTTATTATGACAAAACTTGAGCCATTCATTAGATATTTAAATTTTTACACATTTATACATTTAATACTTTTAAATTATTGCTAGTATTGCACTTTTCCCCTGCAGTGCGATCCGATCTGATCCACGTTTTTTGGCTGGATCGTAGCATATTTTCGATCCGCGATCCGGATCACAGCATCCCTACCTCACATTGTAACACAGGATGTGCTGCTTGAATTCTAGCAGTAGGAGATGGAAATCAGAAGGATTTTAGAAGGATTTTTTTTAGAAATCTCTAGCTCTCATGAAACTATGTGTATTTTCATGTACAAGAGGTATATCAAAAATTCAAACTAAGGCTTTGAAAGATACTCTGCAGCATTCAGCCCGCTCACCTCTAAGTGAGAACCGGCTGTATTCTCGGTCCAGGTGAAGCTCTCATGAATGGTTTGCAGGTCAGGTATAAATCAGAGGAGCCACTTGTTTTCTGTCAAGGGTATTTCCTGCACTCTGGTCTGCCCTCAGGCAGATTCCTGTAAGCCCAGTGGTGCTGTACTGTACCTAGTTCAGAAAAGGTAACATGCACTAATTTAATTTGAACATGCCTTTCACTTTGCTGCGATGCTGTGAAGAAGTGGTTATAAATACACCATAAAGCCCAGGGAAAAGGCCAAGGTGTTTTCAGGGATATGTATTTTTCATTGGTTTGGTCTACCTTTTCAGGCTGTAAACATTAAGGCCCAATCAAACCGTCCATTGTAGGAGCACTTAGAAAGCATGTGTCCACAGAGGAAATGGACCCACTGCTCTTCAGCTTTGGTAGATCTGTATGAGAATAATGTTTGGGTCAGCTCTTGTAAAAAAAAAAGAAGAGAAAAAAGGCATCATGAGTATTCAAACACATCACATAAAGCCTATAAAAATAGCAGAATGATCCTGAGTGAAGCATGAAGACGGAGATGAAGGTTAGAAGAAGGGTGTGACGCTCGTACACTTGTTTTTAGTCTCTTTCAAGCCTGTCCATCATAACCTGATAAATAAAGACCTTTTCAGTGACTAAATTGCATTTCTTTGACAGATTGTGGGTCTTTAGAAATGTGTTAATGGTCTCATGTACTTGGATGATCACTTGTGTTTGATAGCAAATTGCTCTATCTGAATGTTTAATGGCTCTGATAATTTGAGTATTTAGCTCATTGTGTTTTTTGACTCGGTCTACAAGGCTGAAAATAGTTTAACCTAAGTTATCATAATGGATTTGGCATTGAGTGAAATTGGCTCATTTTATGTGACGATTAAAAAAATATGCCTGAACACTCTGAGGGTCGGTGGTGTGACAGCAAATCTGTATGAATAACCTATTTAACTGGGCTTAATCTAATGTAAATACATGCCCTGTCTGCAGGAAATGCATGGTTAATTAGATGCAGTTATGTAAGGTCACATCCCACAATAGCAGTGTAGCTCAGGTTAGATGGTGGTGGGACTCCACGATAAGCAGCTCAGTCACCAAAAGAAAATGTCAGCATTGTGTGTCTGTGCAAACTACGGATATGTTGCATTTGCACATTTCAAACATACATCAATGTTTCTGAAGTGAGGTGCATTAAAAAACAGCTACAATAACGGGTTTCATTTAAATGAAGGAAATTAGGGCTGCTACTGACGAAGGCTTTTCTAGTTGACCAACAGTCGTTATTTAGGGCCATTAGTTGACTAGTTGCTCACATGTTTATGATATTAATGTGATTATTGAATTATATATTTTGGGTGGAGCAGCACAGTGGTTTGAGTTCGAAGGTAAATGTGAGTTTACATATCACCTTGGGTTCATCCTTCACCTTCTCAAAATGATCCCACACTTTGGATTTCCTGCCTGATATGTTATTAATTAGCCTGTGGAATAACCACAGATACCAGCCCTGGAAATTGGGCGGCCATACAAATGCTGCGTCTTTTACCAACTGGAAGAAGTAAGGTTGTGTGCTGGATGCCATTCTTGTGCATTTTTTGTGCCAGCTTTCAAGAGCCAGTGGCAGGTTGCGTCTTAGGTTGTTAAGCAACCTGAACAACTCAACTGTGTGCAGGCCTATCTTCCGCGGGACAGATGTAAAGCTCTGGGTAGCCCTGCATTAAAATGAACAACTTTTTGTGTCTGTTCTTTCAAATTAAACTCCCAGATGGTCCAGTCTTATAGGTTTTGATTTATTTTGCTTGTTTTTATGTGCGACCAATGAATTCTTGCCAACTAATAACCTTTCTGGTTGACTAACGTTTGTTCGACTGTTAGGGGGTAGCCCTAAAGGAAATTACATTAAGCATTTGTGTTATTTATTGGGTTTATCTGACTTTATTTCAGGACCAGGTGCTGTTCAAATAGCACAGTACAGAATGAGGCTCAGTGGCTGAATGAATGCTCAACTGTCTCGCTCTGAAATCATCAAAATCCAGCGCTTGGGCAGCATCTGCGCCAAGAGTACCTTGCATGTCTTATCTGGACGTGGAAGGTCCATGACCAAGCGTTGTTTTGTGACAAGGTCAGAGTGAGAATGTGTTGAAATGCTTCATTTAATGTTGGGATAGTCTAGAAGTTCTTGCATCAACATTGTTATCTACTAGATTGTGTAAATGATCATCTGTACTATTTGTTTGCACCATGCTTGTACCAGCATTAGCAACATTACAATTCTGCTTTAAACTTCCTGGGTTGGCTGCAGTTGTCAGCTGAGAGACAAACACAAACCCTTGAGCCCATCTGACCTGCGTTTTCCACCATTTCTGGCCAGATCACCAATTACACAACTCCTTCTCTGCTGGCTGCGTCCCCAGATGTTTTAGCACAGAATGTGCTGAAACCCTTTTGTTTGTATTTGGATCTGCAGCTCAGAGACTGCAAGTCGAAGATCAATCACATTTAGTGGATGTGTTTCAAGTCCTCCACCTCTCTGGGAAAAAAATCAAAGCAGTTGGTTACATATTAATGCTACTGTATATTAAGTCATGTCTTGGTTTCGTAACTCATTTCCACTCAGATTTCTTAGCTGTGAGTACTGGTTTTAATAATTACATCTGCTTGGCTGTTAAACTGGCTGACTGTTTGTATTAAGAAGGTTCCAGGAGTGAGGATGTGTTACTGCGTGTGCAAAGCATGGAGTTGCTGAAAAATAATATTAGCACTCAGTAAATCTACCTGGAGTAAATAAAGGTATAAATAAAATATCCAAACCGCATAGCAATGGTGCACAATTTAAGCTTATGGCAAGACAAGCAAACAGGAAGTGAGGCATATTTCCTTAACATTTAATAAGGTCCCCAGCTAGCTGTTACTGTACTTTTTCAGTACACTTTGTGGGGGAAGATGGCACAATCGTTATGGTGTATGTAAACAGCAGAAGCTTGGCCTTGATGGTGGCTGTACAGAGTCGACTGTTTTCACTGTTCTGTACCTGATAGTATCCAAAAGTTGTTTTTAAATGAGAGAAATTTAACTGGATTTTAGAGGAATTTGTATGTCCTAGAAACAATTTGTGAGGAATAATACTATGTGTCAGTGTGTTACAGTCAGATTGGTTGATTTATATAACACCTGTGGTGTGGAAATGAAAATGTGTAGAACAGGGCTTTTCAGTTTCAGATTCAGTCTGGCCGGGTTTTAAAATCACAAAATGTAGAAGGGCAAGATGTTTTCACATGTCTATTCAAGACCTCTTTTAAGATTTTGGCATTGACCCAAATGAAAATCTTTTTAAATGAAGAATATTTAACTGACCCAGGCACATCACAAAATACAGAAACAGAATAAAAAAGAGCTCTTTGTCTCTTTCCACCAGTATCTCCCTCCTCTGTCGTCTATAGCACTATTTCCCTGCACAAAACCTACTAACACCTGCTTACATCTGGCTTTTTAATGAAATGGGAGAGGTTGTAATTGGCATTCACACCAGGGTCGAATGACTCAGCAGTAGTCACGAACACTTACCAGCTTCGGCTCTGATCGGCACTTCTGGAAACCCAACACCGCGTTAATTTAAGCCCCTTTACCGGCGAGATGCAGTGATGCCTGCACCGAATTTGAAAGAGAGACGGAATAAGGAAGAGATATATGTTTTCACAGGCCCCTATGCTGCTTTCTACTGTTTACTAACCTTTTTCCAGCCTGTCTGTGACATCAAATGTAACAGACTGGCAATGAGAAAGGAGTCTGTAGCCTATTTGTAACGGGTTATGGGTGTTGAAAAAAACCACATACACACACTAATTTTGGTGGTAAAGGGGTATGTCTCCCACATTTTCCATCGAGGTCAAGGAAAAGTGTTTAGGAAAAGACATATGAAATTTCTTTTAACTATTTGACTGCAGCCCAGATTTCTTTGAAAAGCTACAAAGCGTGGTTGGAGCCGTGTCACATGAGAAAACGCTGACTTTTGGAAGATATGATTAATGGTGGCTCCATATTGATCTGTACATCCTGCACGATCGGCTGTGCGCATGTGTAACTCGACAGAGAGGATTAAAAAAGATAAAGAGATATCTCACTTTTTAGCCTACTTTGAGACACTATATGTAGTTGACATATTTTGTCATACTGGTGTGTCAGATGTATGTATGCAGGCCTGATGTAGAGCATTACAACAAGTAAAGTAAAAAGAACATATTGAATGGAAATGAGATGGATGATCAGAGATAGGAAATAGGATTGTTTCTGATTGATTTGTTTAATTTTGGTTGGTTGATTTGATCAAGGTGTGGCGAACACTTGGGTTGAAAGTAGGATATTAGTTATAGTTAAACTGTAGTTCTAGTTAATTGATTAAATATAATAAAGGGGCAGGACTTGACATGTATTCAATTCTTCCGACTCCTTTTCAGACATGAAATACTTGTGATGTTAACTGAATGTGTTTGCTGGATATTCTCGTTTTGTTTTCTCACTTTTATATGTGTTATCTTTATTTTTTAAGCATGTTTGCATTAAAAATCGGATAAATAAATGTAATAAATCTGTACCTATTGTAAGAAATGAGTCCCAACAAAGAGTGTTGACAGTACTCTGAATAAACAGGACATAGTGTCTAAAGGCGCTTTGCTGTAGAGATCCCTAAAGTGAATTTTCAATGCTTTGTGAACAACAAATTAAATTCCATTTCCTTCCCTTGTATCGGAGGCGACAGCAGAAGTGTAATGGCAGATATCTCAACACGTCAGCAGATAAAACCAGAGCTATTTGCAAAATATGACAAATATGTTTTTGTTGAATTTCTTCTATTTTAATGCATTTTAGTTATTTCAGGGCTAGAGCTAACAATTACCTTTTATTGTTGATTTATTCATTGACTTTGTACTTAATTTTATTGATTGATTTTTCAAGCCAACATCAAAAAACGTCAAATGTCTTGATTTATTTAACCAAAGTTATTCAATTAATGGTGAGAAAATGGGGATAAGCAGCAGATCTTCACACTGTAAAAGCTAAAAACAGAAATATTTGGTTAATCAATCATCATCAATCATTAATTCTCCATTTGTCAGTTGTTACAGATCAGTTCAATTTATTCACAAAAAACAAAACAAAATACAAGTACAATTTATAAGACATAATGGAGATATGTGAAATAGGACGCCCTGATGAGCTCTCTGAAGCTTGAAAACAAAAACCCAGACACTTTGCAGTATTTAAAATATATTCTTACTATCATGTTATCTAGATTAAAATAATAAATGTATTAAACAATAGCATTTACAACCTATGACACACTTGAGAGCTGCGTTTCTAATGTACTTAAATAATTAATTGTTCACATTGTTGCACAAGTAGGTTTGAATAATTATTTACTCTTCATCAGTTATTTTATGTCCTATTTTGTAAAGTTTTAATACTAAGTGCACACATTTCCACATTTAACTGACAGTAATAAAATGATTCTTTTTCTGTGGTAATGTAAAGTAAACAGTGGTGCTCGGTGCTCAACGCTAAAACTGCTAATTAAAAGTGGGAAGTGAATCAGTTTGAGAGGTAAACACATTAAAATGACTCAGTAATTGAGACTGCAGATTGACTAGAGTGTCAGACTGCTTGAAACGACACCAAAATAGAGCTCGTTCATCAGCATCATCTCCCTGGAGGGACATGTCCCCAGCACCCCGGCTGCTGGTTACTTTTCCTCCGCGCCCGGCTACTCGCTGTGCTTGTGGAAAATACAGCGCCTCTGAAAATAGGGAGCATATGCTACAACAAGGAACGCCACTTCAAGCAATACTTGTTCCTTAACATTAGCACGGCGTAAAGAAACTGAAGTGAAGTTGAGAAAAGACTTAGTTGTCAGTTGCATGTTCTCAAAACATTGCGCTTGCAAAAAAAAAAAAAAGTGTGAAGGAGGCATGGATAACAATCCCAAACTGGCGCCCACCAGTAATTATGATGTGGGTACAAAGAGATTTTTGCCATTCTAAAGGGAGAAGGGGAGTGTAGGTGTATTAATTCCTATTCCTTCCTGCTTCCTCGACTTGGAAGTTCAGATTTAGAAAAATAGACCCCCCTCCCTCAAAAGAAAAGAAAAAACAAGAACTGTCACATTGACTGACGCCAGTCGTATGTAGCATCTGTGTTCCCACCACTGCTCCCTATAGTATATGCCACACTGTGGCAATGTGGGAAACTGACAATGTCAATTTATCAGAACAAAAGAATTCCTCAGCAAGAGGAATACACATCTTTGGGCCCTGGAGACAAAAATCATTCCACCCCCACCCTTACCTGTATCTAAACAGAATGTAGGACATTCACAACACCAGAAATAGAAATTTCACTCACAATTATCATTTTTGAATGTATCCCCTGCAGTCAAAAGTTAGGCTTTCACTTTAGGAGTTAGAGCTGCACTTTAATGCTAACTTTCTTAAAGTAAACAGTTGAATAAAAGGCACAGAGATGAGCAGCGTCTGCAACCGAGCGTCGGACAGTTTAAATGAACCGATGTGGATCCATTCTGCCCTAAATGTTTCTTTCTTTGTGAAACTCATTTTACATTTCAGAGCCGTATAATTATGTCGTGTTTCTTTTCAGGTGTCTGATCCTGTCGTCCCCACCATCGCTTAGTGTTAAAATTTGGGTGAGTACTCGACCTAATTTCTCCCTCCTTTCCACAACAGTACAATATATTCACAGACAATGAGCACTCATGCTATTTACTTTACATTGTTTCCCTGTAGACGACATTAATGCGTATTTTCCTGAACAAAAGAAGCGCTGCAGATGAAGTGGTAACAATTAAGAAATGTCTTCACACGTATAGTCACATACATCTTTTTTTGGGGGGCAATCTCTCATGCACATCTTTCACATTTGGTTGAGTAACTAAATGTGTGAATACTGATCCAGTTCTTTATTATGACTCTCCGTACTTTGATCTACAGACGTCATTTAGGCTTTTAACAGGTCACAAATCATTATACTTCTGTGCATTCATTGATCGACGACTCCTGCATACTCTCAGCTATAGAAACCATTCAAAATTCAAAAAGTTAAGTTCTTTAAGGACATTTATGCTTGTATTGAACTGTTTTTTATTTTATGCTTTATAAAGTACAAAGCACTTCTTCTTTCAGCCTTTTAGTGAATTTCAACTTCCACCTTTGACAGTATTCCAGTTTAGCTTTCAGCTTTTCAGCTCTTAGCTGCTTCAGGTTCAGCTTTCAACCCTGCCAGTTTTGAAATACAGTTTCCAAGTTTTTCAGCAGTGCAGTTCACACGCATTGTGTGCAGGAAATGCATTTTGTAGTCTTGTAAATCATTTTGTATCGCCAAAGATTTTTACCATCCCACCTCTACATTTTTCTTCAGCTTTATTGAGAAACAAAATGCTAAAAAAATGAATATATTTTTTTAACATTGCAGGGGTGTTAATATATATATATATGTTTTTATCCCTTTTAGATAAACAAATTGGAAAATTAGCCATTAAGTGCAACTTAAATGTATTGCTTTGACTCTGTTGTTTCTGTGTGACTGCGTGGTTTGGCATGCCTGCCAAACACATTAGTGTAAATAACATCAGTGATGGTCATAAGAGCAGAGCATCTCGCAGACATTTAGCCAGAGCCGAATAATTTTGTCCCACAGTTTTCTTATCATGAATGTAAATATTGTTCTGAGTCAGACATATTTTTTTTAAAACCATTTCAGCACGGCTCGAGGTATTATTATCCGGCTCAAACATTTTGATGTACTGAACAGGAAATTTGCCCTGAATTTAAAATGCACGTATGTGCTGTGGAAGCGCACGAGTTATACTACAAGTACGTTATAACAAAACTGTCTAACTATAGTTATGATATTTAAATACGAAAACCTTTATTCACCTTTTCATTCAAATTCATTTTCAAATTCAACATGTAGCTGTCCAATCCATCAAACATTTCCATCCATATTAGTTATTGACGGTTTAAAACCCCCTGCCTTGTCAATGCATTTGCGTCATAGAAAGTTGGCTTAAGGGCTGGAGGTTGCCGTGGTGACGTACACTAAGTGCTCCCGTGATACATTCATAATTTATTTAATTAGCCCTGGTTATGAGGAAAAACAAGCCACGTGTTTCAGACAGTAATTGTCGGATACAAGCTGCACCTCTCTCGATCAAATAAAGCTTTGTCCGCTTTGATGTTTAGTCCTCAGATAGACGTCAGTCACATTTCTACAGCAAAGTGTTCCCACCGACCCGCTGAAGTTCCCTCCGGCACAAGAATTGATTGATTACTTTGTGGATGTCTTAACTCATTGACTGTCATGGCGTCAAGACTTGATGGATGTGCGGTACATCATCAGACTCCCTGTGATGATTTGGCGTAGCGGCCAGAGTCAAAAATACAGGTCATGTGACGCCTTGTGGTCCACAGAGGCTGGCTGTAAAACAATTATGGAAATTTAGTGAGCTTGGATATTTTGCTTTGGGCTTCAGGAAAACCCGAGGAAGTATAAATTCAGCTTTGATGTAAAAAACATGACTTCCTACTGAAAGGAAAGATCTTGATGTTCGTATTAGTCAACATTTGCAGGCTTTAAATGTTCTTTTTCTGAGTCCATGAACTGGTGCATCTAACTTTTAAAATTACATGCACCATTTTTTTAACTGCACCATCTGGTCCTTACATGGCACCGAAAATTCAGCAAACCTCTGAGGGTAAAAAAAGTATTACATTATGTGTTACAAGTAGGGCTGTCAAGTGAAAATATTCATATATTTAATAATATTAATATATTTACATTTAATTGCAATTGATCACAGATTAATTGCACTTTTTTTTTTATCTGTACTAAATTATTTTTTAAAGTTTTTTTAAACTCTTATCAACATGGGAGTGGACAAATATGCTTTCACACAATGTAGTGTCCAACTTTACATTTGTAAAGGTGAACTCAGTTCACATTGACAGTAAATGCAAATAACTTTGCTCTTGTTGAGAGAGCCATGTGGCAGGGCTTTGAAGCTGAACTTGCCATTCAAAGGACGCCTTGCTTCATCCATTTCTGCTCACAGAGGTTTGTCTCTGCCTTCCATCCATAATATTATTGCTGAATCGCTTCTTCACTTCCCAAAGGGATGGGCCGAGGGTCAGAATCATAGAAGGTACATGCGTGAATCGGGCCTCAAATAAGTGGCGTTACAAGGAATTTGCGTTAACACGCTATTAACGCGTCAACTTTGACAGCCCTAGTTACAGTATAATTTGAGTTGACGGTCTTTTATTTTCCACATTAGGACTTCTTGACTTCTTAAGTCTTTCTTCGTCCTTGTTGGCTGCTCCAAGTACAGGTACCGTAACATCCCAAATAGACGTGCATCAAAATCCAAGCAGCAGCTGGACTGACCGCAGTGTTGTACGCGGTGCTGCTCTGTCTTGTCTATCGGTGTCAGTGTACTCTTTTTACACCGTGATATTATGATTCCTAGTGTGGCATGAGAGCGTGTGAAAAGTGTCAATTGTGTGAGTTTCATGGTCAATGTGTGAAAGTTGGCAGCAACATGCACATTTTTTCTGCACCAAGTGCATTTAGAGCTGAGAGTTACGTGCACAGCTTAGATTTTACATACACTACCGTGCATATTCACCTGGCATTTGATTCAAATAGTCACCATGAATTGATTTGAACAGTCATCAGTCACCTCCTGGATTGTGTTAAGATTGCAAGTGCTGTCAGCAGCAACTCAAATCTGGGAGACTACTCACCTTTAGGTTTGCAAGCTAAAATGAAAATACCTATTACTAAAGAAGTAAAGCTTGGAGACCTTATTGCTGCATATTAAGTCTGCGTTTGGTGCATGAGTTAAGCCTACAGCGATCCTTAGTCTTTTCCTCCTGATTAGCCGGCTCTTTGTTGGCATTATTTCTGATAAGCTGCTGAGAACTCCCTTAACTGCCAGATCAAAATCGTGTTTGCATGTCCTGATAACACTAATGGCTCTCGCTGTAATTGATTTAAGATACAGTTTCATCAGTGTTTTAGTCATGCTTGTGAGTTTTCAGTATTCACAGACATGTATAGACTCCAGTTTTGTTTTTTAGTCCTGTCACTTTAATGTATGTCTTTAGATTAACTGCACTCATCATCACTATCATGTGTCTTCAAACATAGAGGGAAAGGAAATATGCAGGAAATACAGTATATTGCACAAACTGTACATGCAGACATTGAAATTAGCGAGCTCTGAGGTGTCTGTGTTTAGCAAAGCATGCACAGTGGTTGAATACCAAAATTTGATATATTTTTGAAACAGATGGCAAGGTGCTCATATGGGAACCTGAGCTCTTCTTCACTGAATATGAAAATGTTGAACAGGTGGTCCAGGAAGCTTCCTCTCCCCACTACGGCTTTCATTAACACACTTTTATTCTTCTAGTAATAATAAGCTTACTTGTGCCCTGAGATATAGGGCAGACAAAAGAGCTGCTGCTTTTTTTTCTTTTTTTTAACAGGCGAAAAACTGGCAAAACTGTGGCCTTGTTATGTATTATTAGACACAACCCTCTCCACCAACATCACCACAAACCATAAAAGACACTTGCCCAGTGTGAGTGTGTTTTATGATCTGATTGGTGTCCAAAACTCTGTGTTTATTAGAGCACGGGGTTGTTTTGTGATCGTGCTTCAGCTCCTTTTCAGTGGCTGTGTGAGACCACTTTGCAGTTCTATTCGAATATATTTTAAGTCTGTATCTATTAACAATAAACTGAGTAACAAAGCTTCAGCCATTGTGCCTCATTGCAACAATGAACTCTGATGTCCCGACACTGTGACATCCTCCTGAAATAAAGGGCAGACACAGCGCCGTCAGCAGATTTCTTATTTTTAGATTTTATCAGCTACATTGACATTTGTCGTTTCAGCTCACCTGCAAAATGAAACAGTTGGCAGTAAAACGCCATGCATGCCCCTCCGTACATTCAGGCCAACAATTTATTGTAGGGCCGGGCGAAAAGTTACAATTTTCCAATTAGCCACCATTAGCTCTTCAACTGGTGTTTGCTCTCTTTGCTTCTCTAGATCTAATAAATAATCAAATAAACTCACAAAATGACAAAAAAGGAAATGTTCTCATATGTATTTCCCTTTTTACACTTAAAAAAAATTAAACTGTGCAGCCTCTGAAATCAAGTTTCTCTCTTTCACTGAACTAACACGAGCCTAATCAGTTTTTTTCATCTATATGTTTTAATACTTTCTTGAACATTATGATTTCCTTAGAGTTATTCAGAATTAAATGAGTGTATGTTTATTATAATATGTCCAACTGACATTTTTTGGATTATATTGATATAATTTTTAGCTCACCTTTTCTGTTCTGGACATTTCAGAGGTTGTTGAAAGAGAGTTTAAGATTTAATAGGAGATAAAAAAAAGCTGTTTATTACGTCAGGTTCAAACATTCAGTCAGTTATTTGTTCCTTTATTTACTCCAGAAACCTAAAGAGACATTTAAGCAGAAGCAAAGAGAAGTGTGAGCAATTATAATATGAAGCTAAATGCATTTTATCCACAACGTTACTAACCTTAAACACCACAGTGATGTCTGTACATACAGTAAATTATACAGCATGTGCACCCTGACTGCTCATAGAAAAACCTGATCGTTTTCCTTCCTTAAGTTGTGATTTAAATGCAGTGTGTTACAGACAGTAGTAACACTGTGACGCAGACACATTTTAAGGTCAGATAGTAAAACACACAACACACAGAGGTCCACATCACAGAGTCACAGCAGCACTGCATTGGAGTGATGGAGACCACCGTACATGCTTGGGCCACATTGATGGTATAAACTTAACTTGCCAGGGATGGCTCTTGGTTTCTCAGACTGTTTGTTTGGATTCCTGGCTCACAGTTTGTCTGTTTGGGCCAGATTCTTGAAGCACACATCAAATCGACGGATGACTAGCGAGGCTGGCTGCCAGCTGAATTTCAAGAACAGTTTAGCTTCACTGTAGAATTTAAAATACTTAACTCTTTGTTGGGCTTGACTAAAGCTCGAGCCAAACGCCTTTCCTTGACTCATTTTGGAATATAAGGGCTGTATCGAAATGGAAAAATCCTGCAGTGTTTACTGGACTATCAGGGAAATTATATTATGGCCTCTTTTAGGAAATGTAGTCTTCTCTCTCATTCAATAGCCGTGCATTTCATTCCAACACTAGCACACTCTGTGTAAGGCAAACATCTTTAGGATAAATTTAAGTCCTGATTCATCGTGTTCTTTACAATTTCTTCACAGCTTTTCCAACCTGATAATCTCAACAGCATGTTGGTGTTAAAACCGCTTTCAGCACTGAAAAAAATCTGTGGAGTCTTCTCCAAATCTGTTTGTTTGTTTTTGCTTACATTGCAAAATGCCTTCAGAAATATTGTCTCATTTGCTCATATGAAGTCCAAAAATTATATTGTTGAAAGGTAATCCTCAACTTTTATAGCATCTATTTAGTGTCCTCATGTTTCATAATAAAATTTGCAGATGCTACTAAAGCTTCATTTTTACTGCAGGAAACGCTTTGACTCAACTCGCTTGGGACTTTTCTATTTTGGTTTTCCAGTAGCAAAAGAGGTGGATATTACCTGGTACCAGTTTGGGCCTCAGCTAAAGATTATTTTCATTATCAAGTAATCTGCAGATCATTTTCACGATTAATTGCTAAATCTTTTAGTGCATAAAATGTCAAAAAATGCGTCTTTTGTCCAACCAACAGTCCAAAACCCAAACACTCTTTATGTACTATCATAAATGATAACGAAAAGCAGCAAATTCTTACATTTAGGAAACTAGAACCAACAAATGTTTGACATTTTTTGCTAAAAAAAAAAAAAAAAGAGGACGGAAATGATTAATCCATTATCAAAGTAGTTGATGATAACCAATTGATAGAGAGAGTGAACCGCCACTGCAGTCCACACTTGTGTGCGTCATGCAACATCCTGCCCAAACCTGCCATCGTTAAGTAGCGGAGCTAGAATCAGTACCGACAACAATTTTTGAATTCACTCAAGTCAGCCCGCTAAATCAGTGGTTCCCAACTCGTCCAGGCACGGGGTCCAGATTTCTCCATAGTCTTTATTTAAAGGTTCACACAGTTTAATATATTCAGTGTCATACAGGCGTTTAGCCATGTTGTCGAGCTAGTTTGCTGTCTTTGTTAAGTAGCTGTCCATTATTCAGTCATTCTACAGCAGTAAACTGTACTTGCAATTGAACCCTGGTGCGGTACGCTTACAGTGGGTAATGCAAATGGACTATCCAGTGAACCAAAGAGAGGAAGTGATGTAGAGCGCTGTGCATTTTGGGTAGGAAAAAAAAACAGAGCCAGTGGTGCGAACCAGGAGAAGCAGAGGTAAAAAACAAAAAAGTTGGAAAATGTCTCGTGGGCAGACGTGGAGTAGTGAGGAGGTGCAGGCGCTTATTGATATATGGTCAGAGGACTATATATCTCAGTTGCTTGTGACTACCCACAATGGATTTCCGTTTTCGGTCCTGGCCAATCGTAGTGCTTTTTTTCTTCCTGGTCAGTGGTCGTTTTGAGCAATACCGCCCCCCAAATGAGCAGCTGTTGTAACTGCGTGACGTCCAGACGTTTTGGTCCACTTTAAAAAGTGCAGTGTGAAAGTGAACTGAACCAATTGAAGGTGTGAAATTTTTTGGCATTCCCTGCCCAATCGAACTGAGTCCCCCGGACTGTCCTTGTGTGAACGTGCCCTGAACCTCGCTGTTGTGAAGTGATGAAGTGTCACGTTGGAGACAATGTCACACAAGCTTCAAACAACGCTGCTATGGGGATCTGCTGACAGGGTCTTATCTGCGGTGGAAAACAAAATTGAGAAAAGGTAGAAAAGTGAATCGAGTAGAGACGAGTCAAACCATGCAGTGAAAATGAAACACAAATATCAGAACTTCTTTTTGTCTGCACAAAATCTTTCCCTCTGTTGCCCTCCACAAGCTCTTCTCTGTATCGTGACTATGACACTGTACTATATCCACTTACAAAGTTCTTAAATAGAAAATATCCCATGTGATGAATCATGAAAAGACACAGTGAGGACTGTATGCAGGCAGGCTACTGATGAATGAAGCACCATATGGCCGGTCCCATTCCAACTGATGATGATACACATTGTCCTTTAAGAGGTGAACTAGTTACATTGCATTTGATGCCGTGAATGTGGATGAGTCAGAAATGCAAAGGCATTTATTGTGGTTATTTGATTTAAATGAGCCTAAAAAAAGTCCACTGAGCCTGTTAGTGTTTATAAAAGCGTGCGTTCTATCAGCCAGCCCTTTCTTTACTTGATAGATTATTGTCAAGACACGTGTCATAAATATTCAACCTATCTATGATATAAATAAAATTTTGCTTTTGGATTCCTGTTTTGGAAAAAGATGGAAACACCAAATGGTTTGCTTTTATCTTCTCTTGCCAATATTCCAATAAACTGAAGAACAACCAAAAAACAAAGGTGTAAATCAGCTTCAGAAACAAACTCTATCTTCATACATGTAAGAGGCATTGCTATTACATGCTGCTTTTACTGATTACAGCTTCTTATAAATATAACACAATGCTGTCACAGTGATGGCCCACGTGTGGCCTGATTGGACGGTCCAGAAAAAATATATCCAAAACAATAATAATGATGCCAATGAATGATCTGAAGAGTTTTACATTCATGAGCACCGCTTAACAAAGACACAGGACGGCTCTGTTGTGGCATCTTCTATCGTGGGACTGTGCAACTCATTAACATTAGATTTGGCAGATCTGGATGAATGAGGCTGACAGTGCAGTCATGCCTCAGGGGTAATCTTTCTCTCCTTGTTTCCCTTTTTCATTTTTTCCACACTTTGTTTCCTTTTCCCCAAACTACACATTACTGTAGAGTTTCTGCCCGGTCCGACTCTAGTGGATAAGAATCAGTGAGTTATGACGGTCGAGGTGGACATGACCAAACGGTCGCAGCTAGATTACATAGCATCTGAAATAAACTATTTTCTCGTGATGTCTATCCTAAAGATGATATCACAAACAGAGGCACCAAGGGGTGATACCGTATGTGCCAGACACTTTATTTGACGCACACAAATGGAAAAAAAAAACCCACTTGTTTGTGCTTAAACCTGTTAGACTTGGAAGTTTCTCTCTAAAATCTTTGCAAAAACAAGCATTCAGTATAAATACCCTCGTTCCTGGAGGCCTGAAATTTGGCTGCTATAATTGTGATGTTTTATTGTTCATAGGGAACAGTTTTTGGAACGTTTCTTTCTTTCTTTTTTAAGGACTTTTGAAGTTAAAGCAACCTGAGGGAACCTAACATTTTACAATTAGAACACTTTAACACATGGCTGATTTATTTTTCTTAGGGGATCTTTGATGTTTGCAGGTTCATACATGTATTTTGGGGTTCTACGAGAATATCTTTACATTCTTAAATGTTAAAAAGAAAACACTTTATTTTCCTCATACTGTCTGTGCTGGAATACTTGTATTCACCCTCTGTCTGAGATGCTCCATGTAAGCATCCGTCTCTTTAAAGGCCGAGACACATTAAACCAAATCAGAGAACTAGCGGTGATGAAGGTCCCCTGCTGCGTTGCCTGACGTTGCCTTGTGTGGGCTAAACAGTTGCACATGACCACACCACAAAGACTACAGCCGAAGGCCAACAAGCATGTACTTTCTGTGCCTGAGTGAGAGAAAATAACACTCCACACCCGCAGATGGCAGTAGTCTGTAATTGTCATTCAAAAAGGGAAACCAAAAGACCGTCTTGATGCTAGTTAGCCAGTTAGCAAGTTAGCACATTAACAGCACAATTCATTGTGAAAGAACAGTGTAAAAGCTGCTGCTAAAGAGCTCAATGGCTAAATAAAAATGATCTTACTTTCTGTAACAAGTTTTTTTTAAAATCTCACTCCCTCTTAAATTTGTTTTGTTTACTTTCCTCACTTCGATGTCTCTTCTTGTGTGCTGAGCTGAACTGTCAATCAGAGTGATTTTATTCACTGAGGGGCTCTGCTGTCACTGATGCAGATTCAACATGCTGAACTGGCCAGAGAAAACAAAAAACAAAAAAAACAATGGGGGCCGACAAGGGGCAACGCTGTTGGACACACAGCACCTACCAGGGCAAGAGATACTTAGTGACAGCCCAACACTGAGTGACGGCTGACCATCTACCATCAGTCAGTCCACTGCCTCTTACTAAACACAACCTGACATGTTACAGCAGGAATTGGATTTGAAATCGGGGTGAAATTAACAACATTGGTGACAAAGGTTACAAGTTTCCCTGACATAGCATATAGCTACATGCAGCAGTGTATGTAATGAAAACACTTGCACTACCCTGCCCCTTTAGGAGACTAGTGGCAGGTGCATTCATTCCAATGGGAGAGGTGATGTGAGTACAGATTATGACCCTTTGCCCCATAGTCACTCAAGTAAATACTGGACCATTTTTTCACAAGCCCCAACTCTTCTAAACATTCTGACACCATAATGACAGACAAATTGGGAGAAGTGTATACCGTATACTGTGATGTACCATCAGTGCAGCTTGTCATGCATAATCTTTTGTTGTAAAGTACTGTATCTGTGATATAAACATCTGACATTGTAACATTATATCTATGTCAGAAAATAAGGAAAAGCACAGCAAGTCCTCTTTAAAGTCAGCGTCCCTGGTAGTGTGAAGAAGACTTTAAACAGCACTTTGAGGTTAGGAAATAAAATGTAAACAAAGTGTAACTGAAACGTTTAATAATATTAAGAAAGAAATAAGAAATATTGAAAAATCCAAATAACTGAAAGAGAGAAAAAAAAAGAGACATTACTGTGGTTTCTGGTCCAGATTTCCTCACTGGCCTTGGGTCAGTTGCATTTTCCTCATAGTTTTAACAATGGATTTTAATTATAAAAAAAGTCTAGAAACAAACAGCTCCTGTAACATAATCCACTCCTTCACTTTTCCATCTGTATGCACAGTTTGTTCCAAACACCCATATGTTCAACAAAATATGCAAAAATATTGTTAAATACGCTGCTTCTGCTGGTGGCTTGCATTTTGTTTTTGGAAAAAGATGAATATTTCTTTAATATTAACCTTTGTTCTTTTTTATGGTATTGCATGCAAAACAGTCATTCAGAACAAATATTCCCCTGCATTTTATTTCCAAAAATAGTTTCTAACTGTAAAATCACTTACTTTCAGATATTTGGAGAAATTATGATATTTTTTTTATGACTTCTGTACCTGATTTTGACTAAATGTAGACCTGAAAGAGGATAAAAAGCAAAAATAAAACCAGTGCAGTTTAATTCTTCAGATTGATTCAACTTGCTTTCACATGACAGTTGTACAGCCTTATTTTTTATATCTCAGTTATTGTCAGTAAATTTTTAGCAGAGGTAAAGAGGGACACTCTTAGTAGCAGAGTGCATATTTAGAATGCAAACACTGCGAGCATGAATCTATTTCATTGACTCAATGCTGCTCTGTTGCCTGAGCGAGGCCACACGCCTTAACAATGCAATGGAAAATAATTGTGTATTGAACTGGCATATGATAGAGCAATTGTACCCTTTGTTCACAGCTCTGCAGATATATTTGATGCTTGCTATCAAGCCACATGTTTACACACTGAGGATGAAGAACTGTTCTTAAACAATTACTGCAGCTTTCAATGAGAAACTGGAGCACAAGATGACATTAGGTTGTGCTGCGATCACTTTCTGCAAGGAAAGTGAGGAGCAGAAAACAAGTAAATAAGACGTGCTTACGACGGAAAGATTAAGACAACCCCAGAGTGATTAAGAGGGCTGACATAGATACCCTGGCTGGATTTTTAAATGGACCAGTGAGCGGGTTTGGATTTAGTTTTAAGCAGTAAGAGCACATAAACAGCAATAGCTATCAGTCAATTAAGGATAAAGCCCTCCAAAAACAACTAGTTTAACTTTGCTTTTCAATTAATCTTCTTTGGGTGTCGCCAAGGGTCATAGCGCTGCAGTGTGAGCAGTGGAGAAGTGAAAGATTAAATAAGTGTCCAAACAACTGGGCACCAAAACATTTAACCCAGCCCCACTGATGCTGCACAGATGCTTCTGGCCAAGCAGGATTTCAGCACTTTGTTTTTCTTCAGGAGCCAGACAAAGATCTGATTTATTTTAAGAAGTGATCCATGGATGAATCATGGAAGTCCAAATGTGTCCAATTTTTAGATTTACACAATCGCCTGTATTTTTCTGTTCTTCTACCAAGGCCTTTTAAAGAATGTTTCAACTTTAAAAAAACACACACACATCTGTGCTGTAACATGTTTGCCAGAGCGATCTGTAAGAAATCCCTGAGCTCAAGTCCTCATCTGCTGTAGGAGGAAATCTCTCTGTGATGTTCTCTGGTGGGGATCTAAATAATCAACTCACATTGTTTACAGTACAAATGCATCTTATTGACCTTGTGAGTTTCAGCAACAAGGGTGTGCTGCCACTCTGTTATACTCTCTTTTAACTTCCTGTCTTACCGGAAGTAGGTAGGTGTTGCATTGTGTTGGACGTCTTGTGCACCTGCGTTTTCTGACCAGTTCTATAATGCAAGCATTACTGGTAGGTAAGTGAAGACAACTGAGATGAGTATATCCACATTTTTATCAACCCCCTCTCTTCTCTCGTCTGAGTGTTTGGCAGCTCAACAGTCAGAGAACAATGTTTAGAGTAAGATAATCAACTTGAAACAATAAATGTTGGGGGGACAAGAATGAGATTTTAACAAATGAGGTAGGCATGTCGCCCACATCCACAGTGGAAGTTACGCAACAACAGTAATTGGTTACCCAGTACCCAGGGTAGAAAACTGCCCAAAGACAAGGGCTAACACTTCAAAGACGACACAGCGTAGCTTTCTGGTAGCGTGCAGCTGCACTTTTGTAGTGGAAGAGACAAGTCCTGATAATCGGTAGCTTTCCAGCCCCTGACAACAAGCCAAAAAGTCTGTCGTTTGTAGTTTAACCCTCCAACAGCTTCATCCTCCACTTCGGAAATCTATAAGCAAACAGCCCGACTCCCAGGTCGTCCATTCCCGGGAGCCGGCTACAGCACACCAGGCAAATTATGGAGGTAACTGTGATGGCCCTGGAGTTCGCTAGGTTTGTCTGTTAGTCGCAAGAGGCATCACTTGATGTTGTTTTTGTTGGCCAGATTTTGTGTGAGTAATTTCAGGCCACTCCTAATGTAATGCAATTTTATAAATTATTTCTTGTAAATATTAACAGTTGTTATTTAATTTAAAAGAATACATTTTGAATATTTTTTTCACATTCAGCTCCAATATCTGAATATTTTTTAAGATTGAAAGTTAGTTGCTCTTTGAAAGAGTGTAGACTTGCATTATTATGCTGTTATTTTATCATTAAATCAGTGGCATAAATGTTCTCAAAATGAAAATAATATTGTTTATTGCAGTTATTTCTGGGACAATATATCATCCAACAAAAGTATTTATTGTGACGGGCCTAGTTGAGAGATAAAACAGGAAATGAAACAAAACAACGCCACTGTCCTCTATAACCCTAAAATGTAGATCATCAGCTTTAATCAATGGCGAACTCTTTGTTGGCTTTGTAATAGCTGTCTCCCTCAGAGTCTGAGAACCGTATAGTGAGCTTAGCCACTGGTATTGTGAGTGTTAAAGAGAGTATGAGGAAACCCTGGCTCAGTGTGACATGATGAAGTTATGGACCTAAAGCTCCTCATTGTTATGTATCTGTGGTCCTGCAGCCCAGCGCTGCAGAATATAGAGAGGGTGAAGGAAACAGCGCTGTGGCTGCCAACCCACTGGGCCTTTTTTCCTGAGAAAAAAAAAAGAGTCTACAATTGAAGCAATACCTGTAAGTCAAGACAAAGGGCTAAAGCACCCTGGCTTTTTGTCAGCCCAAATCATTTGAACACAATTGCAATGCGAAATCTCTGTCTGCTGCAATTGCTTAAATGGTAGCTCAAGTATTTAAAAAACGCTCCGATGAAATTGTCAAGAGCTTACACTCATTCATGCCTTTCTATCCCATGCTGTGCTAAGGGGATTCTTGAGCAAAGTCATCTGTATTCAGTAAACAAAGTGTTATTGATGAGTTGATTCTATGTGGCTTTGCCAGTGAGCGAGCCGGGGAAGGGATTATGTCCCCAAGCCAAAACCCAATAGAAGTTTGAATGAGAGGATAGATGTGCAGTGCTCATTGTAGCAGTAGAGGATAAGCTGTGTTCAACATTAAAATAACAGCTCAATACCTGTTGTATGAAAAGGTTTGGAAATCTCCGGCTCGCTTAAGTGGGAAATATCTCCATTTGCTGTCACAGAATATTAAATTGACAAAAGTTTTTTAAAGAGAACACTTAAGGAAACACAAGTGTCCCAATTCAGCGTGTTCTGGGACAAGTTTCATTTGATATTTGTGTTGATAACAGCTCACCAAGGGTCCTTAATTGAACGAGGTTTTGTTGAGGACCTTTGATGAGGTTTAGTTTATTGAAGGATTTAAGCATCTCTGCTGAGTGAGACTGGAAAGGTGTAGCTGCAGCAGCATATGGCAGAGACTGTGAGGAATCCAGAAATCCGCTAATCCACCATTCCTACAGTATAGGGATTATACCTTCTGTGACTCCTGTTTTTGCATCTTGCTTTCCGTTCGTCTGTCCACACTTTGGTTTCAAACACTGTTGTTATTCAGCTATGGGGGGCGTTACTTTGTACTTGATGTTGCATCTGGTCAGCAGGCGTTTGGCTAAAGAAACATCTTGTTTACAACCACTGTAGGATATTCCTTTTACTTAGCTTAATGTTGTATCTCATGTGCAGTAAAGCTATCCTTAGATACCCTGCACCGAGTGTGGATGACAGTAACACTTTATACTGTTGTGTGACTGCTAGGAATAACAGCATTTCAGTTAAAAACAAACAGACATGATTTCTCTTTGACATTAAATATTCATTACAAAATGTTCAGCAGTCAAAGCCAAAGTTAGGGAAACAAGATTTTAGTTGCTCTTTATGAAGAATTTAAAGGGACAGTTCACTCCCCTAATCAAAAATACATATTTTTCCTCCAACCTAAAGTGCCGTTTATTGGTGGTTTAGTGGTGTGAGATGAAGTGTTGGAGATATCAGCCGTAGAGATGTCTGCCTTCTCTCCAAAGTAATGGAACTAGGTGTCACTCTGCTTGTGGTGTTTAAAGTGCCAAAAATTACATTTGGAAAACTCAACAGCAATGTTTCGTTCCAGAAATCATGACCCGGTTATTCAAGATAATCCACAGACCTTGTTGTGAGCATTTTCATGCAGGAGCTATTTCCCGTCTACTGAACTACACCCACCAACTGTATCACCATGCAGACGGAAGTGTGAACTACTTGTGGACGTGAGGCTCGTGCTCGTGACAGCATGGTGAGCGAGGTGTCAATGTTAATAGTGTCTCTTGCCCTGACACACCAGTCTTTTGCCCTAGTCGGTGTAGTCTGTCTTGCATCGTTCCCACTCGTCGGCCCCTGCTGCCTTTTTTCTTTCTTTTTGGTAAACTTGTTATGTAATTAAGATTTCTTTTCTTCAGCCATTGAGCTCGAAAGCAGAAACATTTCCTGATGGTTTCTGTCACTGTTCACTGATGCACAGTGAATACACTCTGTTCTTTCAACATTGGGTCGTGTTGTTAATGTTCAGCTTATCATTATATGTGGGGTCTCTCATATTTTCAACATCGGTTAAGATTTAAAAATTCTGTTTTGGGTGTGCTTGGCTTTAGCGGAGTGACGTGCCCAGCCAGATTTATCCTGTTACCTGAGAATTTTATCTTTTTATCTTTTGTGACACGCGCTTTGTCTGTTGTTTCTCGGAAATCCAAAATATTTCCACGCCGCTGATTTATTCCCAAGAAGGGAGTAACTGTCCCCATTGTCTTTGTCTTGGCTGCTTGCCATGATCTGCCTGGCGCTGTTAGGCGGAGACTCCATGGAGTTTTAGAATAAAGGTGTACCTTACAGATGTTGATCAAACATATTTCTATGCAACCATACTATATATATTTTTTTCATACTAGTAACCTGCACCCATTTCCACCTTACTGTTTGCTAAGTGATTTTTATAACCTTACTCTTTGTTAGTTTGGATATTTGGAACCTGACTGTTAGTAAGTTCTCACATTTTGCACCTTAATGTCATCTAGGTTTAGATTTAGTTTGTATTTGCTTTACATTGTATTTTATTTTACTTGAAGTCTTTTGGCTTTCTTTGACAGGAAAGCTTCAGAGTGAAAAGGGAAGAGAGAGGAGATGACATGCAGAATAAGGGCAGCAGGTTAAAATTGAACCTGCGGCCGCTGTGGCAAGGACGTGGCCTTTGTACAACATTTGCTTTTATGTTCCTTGTATACTGCATGCTTTGTATCTGCAGCCCTTTAAACTTTCATCTCCAGGGTGTCTACAGGTCCTGAAAAAAATCTTTAAATTTCTTACTTTTTTTTTTTCTTAATATAAGGCCTTAAAAAGTCTTAAATTAAATTTGGGAGTATCTCTGGGGTAACAGCACATTCCTCAGATGTGTGATCAGATTGGGGTCTGGGGTATTTGAAGGCCAAGTTAATTCCTTGAGCTCTTTTGTCCGATTCCTCGGGTGATTTCTGAGCAGTTTTTGTGGTGCATTGTCCTGCTGGAGGGCCACTGCCATCGACCAGCGCTGTTGCAATGAGGGGGGTTACTTGGTCTGCAACAGTGTTCGAGTGGGTGGACCACGTCAAGTGGCATCCACATGAACGCCAGGATCCAAGGTTTCCCAGCAGAACACTGCACTGTAACAAGATGATCAATGTTACTCACTTCACCCGCCAGTGGTTTTAATGTTTTGGCCGATCGGTATATATATATATATATATATATATATATATATATATATATATATATATATATATATATATATATATATATATATAATATTTAACTATTCACACCTACGGGCAATTTCGAGTCACCAATTAACCTGCATGTCTTTGGACTTTGGGAGGAAGCTGGAGTACCCGGAGAAAACCCACGCTGACACGGGGAGAACATGCAAACTCTCCACAGAGGGGTATCTGAATCCCCACCCAGGGTTCAAAACAGGAACTATCTGGCTGTGAGGCTACAATGGTAACCACTGCACCACCATGCTATGCTTATGATAGTCTGGCGGCCTGTCCAGGGTGTACCCCACCTCTCGGCTAGTGTCAACTGGGATAGGCTCCGGCCTCCCTGTGACCCCCAACAGCATAAGCAGTGACTGAAAATGAATGAATGAATATAATTTATATTTCCACTGCAGGTTTAAATTTAATTTAAGATGGTATTAAAAAGTCTTAAATTTAACTTGGTTACATCTGTAGACACCCTGATCTCATCTCATCTTATATGTATCAATGTTTTCTCTTTGCATCGATGATATGGATCGTCACACCCCTAATCATAAGCAAACAACCAGCAAAGTCTTTGCAGATTTTTTTCAAACACTGCAAACTCCTGATCCCACGCTCATTTTCTCCCATTGACTTTAAACATAATAATCCTCTCAACTGAAAGTTACACCACTAGCTGTTGCTGGAGCAACCAATATTGGACTGTACTATTCTTAGAACATGTTGCTTTTACGAATGCAACACCTAACTCATTGTAACGACATGTTCATAATTCAGAGATGCCTCTTTATTTTAAAGATGCACGGCGTTATTGCTTTAAATTCAGAAACCTTAACGGGAGCTGACACATCTCTGTCAGCTCTTAGAAACACAACAGTGGCAGAGCTGAGATAAAAAGAATTATCTCACCATTTCATAGGGGTTTCCCACACATATTCCTTGGGAGGTTTGTGTTAATTTAGTTTGACTTCTAAAGATCTCACAGTGTTCAGGATGTCGGAGAGATTATATGTACACATCAAGGTTGAGACTTCAGAGCTTCATTGTGTTATAGTGATGAATTTACTGTACATTTCACAAAAGCAATACCACTGCAGATCTAAATGACTGGCCTGATGTCCCCGTAGATCGGGAAGAGAATCTAACACGCATCAGTTATTGCACTTAGCCCATGTCACAATAACTGATACTGTCATGCTGTCTAGTCTTGCAGTGCTCTCACACCTGTAGTTTATTCATTTGGTCCACGACAAGGAATGAAAGTGATACATCACCAGGGAGACCCGACAGAGGTAGCACGCCATTACATGGTTGCAAAAATGACTGGTCTGGTTTGTGTTGAGACTTATTACAAATAAACCAAGAGGAGTAAACACCAGGTTACACAGAATGACAGGTAGCTCAATGACTGGACAGTTTCGCTGACGTCAACCTGCCTCGTCATCAGTGGTCTCCCATATGATAAATAGAAGCTAACAGGCAGCATTGGGACAAAAAAGAGGAGTCATTTGGTAATATTATGGTGGGATAGTTACTGTGAGGTTGCAACGTTACACAATTTGTTTTATTAATGGGGAAGTGGGAAAACACACCGAAGAATCACACACCTATTTTTAAACTCCCTTTTACTTTCTGATTGATCAGGGAAAATCCCAGTGTATGTCACCAAAGTTACCAAATATTGTATAACACACTCAGAGGCCAGAAAACGATTTCAGTAAACGGTATAAAAATGATGTAACAATAGGCATACAGATGTGCATGATATATAACATATTTCTTTAAACATATACACACGAGAGAGAGAGGGAAGGAAAGAAATACAAAACCCTTAGAGCTCAAACACACCAACGTTCACACACCCCCTTTAATTTTTGCTTGCTTTTTTCTGGTGTCATTTTTCGACGTCACAAGTCCGCTGGAAAAACAGGTTAGTAAGCAGATAAAGCAGCCCGGAAGCCACGGAAAATGTCACGATGGTTACTTTTTTTATATGTCTTTCTCATTCAATCTCTCTCAGACTCAGTGCTGCTTGGACGGAGACGGATGGCATTTTGTGGCGGCCGTTATTGCATCTCACTGGTAAAGGGGCTTAAATTAGGTGTTGTATTTCCATCACTGCCGATCAAAGCCAATTGGAGCTGGAGCTGATAAATACCCGTGACTACTGCAGAGGCATTTGTCCTGGGAGTGAATGCTGACTGCAACCTTTCTCAGGAAATAAAAAAAACAGTTGTTATTGGGTGTCTATGAGTTTTTTGTGCAGTGGGAAACGAACTAAAGCATCAGCATTTGACGACCTAGGAATAAGAACCAGAGCTTAGATTGGGCCCAAAAAATCCAGTCCACCCCACCCGAGCCCGTGCATGTTCTGTCCGAGCCCGGCCCGTCCCTTTAACTGTTATTATGAGCCCGAGCCCGTGCATGTTCTGTTATTATGAGCCCGAGCCCGGTTTAAACCCAACATTATTTTTTTTAAGGATACGAACGTGAACACTGGAGGCTGACTCTCGTCTTTCTTTCCATAGCAAGTCTTTGTCATGTGCCTCTTATGTGCCGAGGTCCCCTGTCATATACCAGCATCTTGCTGCACTTGGGACACTCGACGAAGGCGACACACGCTGTCACAACTCACATGCGCGCGGCCAGTGGCACCGTCAAGGCTGCAAGAAGCCCTTTGTCCTGTTGTTCAGTCCGCACCAGAGTTCGATTGACAGCTTTCACATTAGCCTCACCAAACACACTGCAGTTAGTTTGAACTTAACCAAACAGGTTGAGTTTGAAAACATCTGTACACTTTATTATTCCACCTATCCATAAAGCCATTCATGACACATCTCTGTCAGCTCTCGACAATTTAACAACGGCAGAATTGACTACAGAAGAAAAATGCAGCGTCGTGCATTAGCAGCGTCGACCTTTCATGAATTACTGACTTGACGCTGCAAATAAAATGCAGATATAATGTAAGTTCCCCTCATTTCCATATCTTGCATAAAATATTAATGATGCAAATAAATTATTGCTGCAAGTTAAAAACACTGATGGTATTTATCTTTTCAAATGATTAAGTTAATTGTCCGAGTAGCAGATATCGCTTTATTGTACATGCATATCACAGTGGTGTTACAAAGACACCACTAGATGCATTTTAAACCTGATTAAAATGCAGGGAGGTATCCATATCCATCTCAGTCACCACTGGTTTTAAATAAACATGTATTCAAAACTGATTTACAACTCCTGCACCACACACATACCATTATAAAGATACACACAGCTGACAGTTTGATCCCCCAAATTACATGCTTACCTCCCTTTTATCATATTTCATCACTCCGGTCTGCACCAGCACGAGCAGTTACAGTCGCACGGCCAGTCACTTGACGTGTTTGCGACTTCAGGATCATAATTAACTTTGTCCAACGGCAAAATGTGTTCACGCTTTTCTCATGAGAAGAGGATTCCAGTCTGTCCGTGTCTTCATAAATTACATTTCAGAAAGTTTTTAGAGAGTCTTTGTGTTTTTTTACAGAGAAACCCCAGTCAGCTTAATTAGCACCTTGACTTGCATCCTAGACTGTCCACGAAACGCCCTGCTATATTGAATGTGTGCTGCAATCCAAGCATTCTCACTTTTCACCGTTTTGCTTTATTATACATCTGTAAGCAAATATTTAAAATAAGAGGGAGCAGCTACTGTTCTCTGCTAGTATCAGAGTCTACCAGCAGACCCCGCTGAGAGTCACTTCTTAACATCAAGTGCTCATTTTAGAAATGAAAGGCAGCAATTAACACATCAAGGTTGAAGATGGCACCATGCTCGTTTATTTTTTTTTTCCCCTCTCCTCCGGTCCATGCAGGTAGCTACAGCAAAAAAGCTTTCCTGTTGAATGATAAGCATTTCCTCTGCTGTGATAAGAGGCCCTGGGATAATGCCTGTCAGATGAGGCCAATTAATGATGGCTCGATGTGATGTTTTATCTGTTCAAGGCAAGTCTGCAGCTCCTCTCGCTCACTGTTGTTCCCCCCTAGATAAGCTTTACTTTGTTGACTTTGCCCCAGTCCCTTCCAAAACCAAAGGCACTTATTAGCTACCTATCCGAGAGTGACATGTGTAGCTATAGGCCAGCGTTGAATAACGGTCCTTCATTGTCACCTCTGTGGTTTTCTGGATTAACAGTTTGATTTAATTTTCAGCCATCATAGAAACAACACAGCTGTTTGACATGTTTGGAGGCAAGGACCAGTGCTCTCCCTCGAGCTGCTCAGCAAGGCAGTTTGGATGTTAAATCACTCGTCACACACGTTATTTATTTTGCTGTACACAGACATGCAGTGAGCTAGAACAGGAAGAATGGGATGGTAATTAGAAGGTTGGCCAAAAAGAAAAGTTTTAGTTTTGAAAGTCTGGTGATGATAGACCTCTGTTCGATTGAAGAGAAAAATTAAGACTTTAATTGTATTGTTTAAATGTTCCTATGTAATGTGATGAGCAAATACGACACAGTCAGTCTGGACTCATGCAGTCTAATGCCTCATTTTCACTGCGCGGTTCAGCTTGAGTAAACTCAGGTTTGGTACTACGTCCTTCTCTCTATTTGTTTTCCACTGTGGATATATTTCCGCCCCTTAATGTAGGCGGGATTCATCATCTTCAATCCTCTCATTAACTACCAAAAAGAGGACCATTTTTTTTATCATCTGGATCGAGGGATTAAAAAATATTGTGGCTACTATTTACTGTAGCTTAGCTATCTAAGACGATCAGTGACGATCCTCTCTGACCAATCACTGGTTTGCGTTATTTTAACTCTTTCGCCTTTCATCCTTTGCTGTACTTGTGTTTAGTGCTAATTAGCAAATGTTTGCATGCCACCACAACAACAAATATAACTAACAAATATTATTCGTGGCTAAATTCAGCACGTTAGCATCATCACTGTGAGCCTATTGATGTTAGCATTTAGCTCATGTGCGGCCTCACAGAGCAGCTAGCATGACTTCTTTTTTACTGATTCGTGACACTGCATGACTGCTGTTTCTGCCAAAGTAATAATCATCTTCTCCTATTTTACAAGGTTTTTTTGCATATTCTTTGCAATATTTTTGAAATGCCTTTTCATGGACTTTTGAGGATTAGTGCCTAAAAACTGGTTGTTGAATAAGTCTGTGGTATTTGTGTTCTTTCAACAAGCTCAAAGTCTTCACTCTTCCAAAATGACAGATTTAAAACCTAATGCAGCTGGAAAAGCTGCTCCAAGACGCAATAGGACTACTAGTTTTTAAAAATATGAGTCAAGTCTCTGATATTTTTGCCCAAGATATTAGAGACCTGACTCAGTGCATGTCCAAGAAGAGAGAGACCTGGGACCCGACAAGCCCTGTGTTAAGATTGCTACTAAAAATGCTGTTCTACTGCTAAAACGTTTTTCATGTTGAACACAATATACTGTTTTACCCATCCTTCTGTATATAATAGATTCCCATACAAATATTATATGGACATGCTACACATCAATAGATCAGTTAGGTTTTCCACAATTCAATTGTTCAGTTTATTTTACTGAAATCACAAGTACCAAAGGATGATTCGTTTAGATTCACCTGCATGGGAGCTAAGAGACAGGAAAAAAAATCTACTTTTGAAGCTGCCGTAAAGTCTATTATTTGTCCATCCTTCAAATATTTGTATTCCTTTCGACCGAATGGGTCGACTCATCAAATGTCTCAAAAGGGCTTTTTAACCCTCTGGAGATCGACAGACGTGCCAGTGCATCCAAATCACATGACCCATTTAAGATGACGTAGCAGCAAGATGCGGCCTCGCTGAGTCTCCGCTTCAACTTGTGTCCAAAGTTCGAACTTCAAACTATGTACCAATTTTAAATTGTGTTGATAGGCCAAGTAAAACCAGACTTATGATAGATAATTTACGCCATGCCTTTTCCTGAATATTGTGGTCACGTTTGTCACACGTTTGTCGCAGGAAGAACCGTTAAGAACAGGCTATTCTAAGGAAAGTGCTCACAAGCAAAAACAAAACATAACACCTCCTTTCCTACTGATGTTGTTTTTTGTGTGATTTTAGGTCCAGTGTGTCAATGCAGTATGTCAAAATGAAAAAATTACTGCACAGTCACACAGGTGAGGTTGTGCTGAAAGAAATGACACCAAACAAGGCAAGGTACAATTTTTAAGGTGGAATTTAAAGGTAAAATCAAAAGTAGTCAAAAACGGCCAATACCCTTGACCCTAAAGGGTTAAAAAATAAAGCCATCTTTCCTCCATTCAGCCTCCAGCTCTCTGGCGCTGCTGCTCCACGTTTTTCACCTTACTGCCGCTCTTTTTAACTGATCCTAAGTCAGCCTAAAAGCAAGCAATTTACACACACAGTGCTGATGTGTTTCTTTCATGATCAGTGCTGATCATGAGTCTTCTTAGATCCACAAGGGTATTACACATAGTAATAAACAGATCAGTCTAGAATGGGACCTGACCCGGCCCTGATGGACAGTCATGAAACGTGGTGCTGAACCTGTATGGGGTCCAGGTAGGGCCTTGGGCGTTAGGGTCCAGGTAGCCCTGTGAAGGCCTCTACCCCAAGCTACTGCAATTCCCTTCTGTCACATTGAACAAGCTAGGTATAAAGTGAGACAGTATTTTGCAAGGAAAAAAACATCTCGATGTAATGAACGATTTTTAACTTAAATGTGAAAACCTCAATTTGAGATATAAACGCTGTAGTTTAAGTTAAACGTCTGCCTCTGACGCTCTGCCCCTTTGTCTTCTGTATTATGTGCAGGATGGATTCCTTTCTGCCTCACACAATGAGGTGCACTGCTCCTCTTCTCTCAGCATTGTTATTCAGTTGAACACTTTGCTTTAGTTCTATTCTTAATAATGTTTTTCTTGAATAATCCAGCCACGGCATTGTGAAATTACATGTTGTTAAATTCTCATCCAGAGGTGTGACGTTCATGCATCCATCCCTATGTGTGTCTGTAGCAGAACATCACCCATTACAATCAAGTGAAGGTAGATCATCTTCTGTCATTTGCTATTGATTTGCTGAAAATGTGAAATATACAGATCCTTTCTTTGTTTATTGTTGATGCAAATATATATTTTTTTTCAAGTCTGCTATCTACCACAGAGGTATGCGGGAGATGGTTAAGGTTGTGTTGTGATATATTTACAGCTGTCAGTCAGTAACCTCCTGAGACTCAGATAAGATAAACTCCTGAGACGTCGCATCTTACCACTTGCAGTATCAAGGAGCACATACTCCAGTCATGCAAGCCATCCAATTCTATTTGATATATCCCAAGCCAATACAAGCTGTCAGTCAGCATTAAAGTCAGATTCACATATTTACAGAAAAGTTGTGCTTCTGTCATTAGGGAGCAAAGGCCAACAACTCAAGTAAACTACTCAACAGCTGTTCAGAAAACTCATGCAAATCTTGTTAGGAAGTTTTGAGGTGTTACTTTAAAAAAATATCGCTATTATCCAGTGGAATAAGAGGTATGTAATGCCCAAGTGGTGCAGAAATGTAATTCTTGTTTTCGCTGTAATTCTGAAATCAATGAAGACACTTCTGAGCACAAAAGAAACATCGAGAACAGACTCAAACTATAGATTTTCTCAGGAAGTAATTTGACCCTTGAAACTGTCTCTGTGCCTCCTTTTTGTGTGTCAATGTTACAACATGTTCAGTTTATTAGCACAGATAAAAACTTCAAAGACACAATGACAGCCAAAAAGGTGAAGAGAGGGTGAAAAATCTGTGAAGGTTTTGTTAGTGTTCTTGAGAGAAGATCCCCTCATATGGGGAAGCCGGGCCTGTGGAGCAGATAAAAGACCTCAAATTACAAACAAGACGGTATGAAGAGGTCAGAAATATAACAAGGACTGAAAGTTCTGCTTTCACTTCCTGCACCAACAATAAAACATTCTGTAGCCTGAGACAGAAAAAATACCAGTTTAATATCTGAGAATCACATCAGAGTTTTACAGGACTGTTGTGACACAAGACAGCTGATGGAGCCAGCTGTCATCTACGTTATTTTTACAATGGAAATTAACTCCTGATCCTGAATCCTGATTACTGGGTGGGGTGTTGGATCCTCAGTGCTGAGTGACTGAGAAGACCCCTGTTCCACATTACATGATGTAGGAACCTGTCTTTGGCACCAGGCAACAATAAAGCAAATCAAAGAAGCTATATCAAGACATTATATTATAACTGACAGCAGTTATCGAATCCAGTAAATAAAATACACACACACACACACACACCCATATATACCGTACATAATGTTTGCAGATGCCTGCAGATGCATTCACACATACATGGACAGATTATAAAACATAAAACCTCTGAGCACAGCCATGGTGAAGGCCCCCAACCTTTCTATACTGATACAATTCCAACTGCAAAAGACACAAAACAAAGCTGCTTGTTTAGCCATTTTGTATCTCTATGGTGTTGTCTTGCATCTCTTAACCGTCTTTTTGCGTCTATTTGATCATTTAGGGTCTCTTTGTGGTCATTTTGTGTCTGGTTATGGTTGTTTTACATCTCTTTATTGTTGTTTTGCATCTCTGGAATTATTTTGTGTCTCTTTGTAGTCATTTTGTGTCTCTTTGTAGTTGTTTTGCATCTTTGTGTTGTTGTCTCATGTCTCTTTGTAGTTATTTTGTGTCGCGTTGTGGATATTTTGTGTCTTGTTGTGGTTGTTTTGCATCTCTTTGTTGTCTTGTGTGTCTTTGTAGTCATTTTGTGTCTCCTTGTGGTCATTTTGCATCTCTTTGTTGTTGTCTTGTGTCTCTTTGTAGTTGTTTTGCATCTTTGTGTTGTTGTCTCATGTCTCTTTGTAGTTATTTTGTGTCGCTTTGTGGATATTTTGTGTCTTGTGGTTGTTTTGCATCTCTTTGTTGTCTCGTGTGTCTTTGTGGTCATTTTGTATCTCTTTGTTGTTGTCTTGCATCTCTTTGTTGTCTTTTTGCGTCTATGTGATGATTTTGTGTCTCTTTGTGGTCATTTTATGTCTGGTTGTGGTTTTTTTGCATCTTTTTGTTGTTGTCTCAAGTCTCTTTGTAGTTATTTTGTGTCGCTTTGTGGATATTTTGTGTCCTGTGGTTGTTTTGCATCTCTTGTCTCGTGTATCTTTGTGGTCATTTTGCATCTCTTTGTTGTTGTCTTGTGTCTCTTTGTAGTTATTTTGTGTCTCTTTGTGGTGTTGTGTTTATCTTTGTTTTTGTCTCTTGTCTCTTTGTTGTCATTTTGATTCTTTGTTGTTGTCTTGCGTCTCTTTGTGGTCATTTTGTGTTTGGAGTTATTCTGTTTCTTTTGTAGTCATTTTGTTTTTTCGTGTCTCTTTGTGTTTGTGTATATCTTTGTTGTTATCTCTTGTCTCTTTGTTGTCATTTTGCATCTTTGTTGTAATTTTGCACCTCTTTAATAGTGCATTTCTTTGTAGTGGTTTTGCATCTCTTCGTAGTAAGTTTGTGTCTCCTGTGGTCATTTTGTTTATCTTTGTAGTCGCTATGCATCTCCTTTTGTTCATTTTGCAGCCTTGTGGTCATTCATTTCTCCTTCTGGTTATTTTGCATCTTTTTGTTGTTCTGTGCCTCTTTGTAGTCACTTTGTGTATTTGTGGTCATTTTCTTTCTCCTTGTTGTTGTCTTGTGTCTCTTTGTGGTTGATGTTGCTTTGAGTCTTTGTGGTCCTGCATGACCCCCTGTTCCTTTGTCTTGTGCCCAGTTGCCCGTTCACTAATCCATCAACACATTCCTTCATACATACACATGCTTACACATAAATACACATTAAAAAGAATGAAACACTGATTTAAATTGGAGACTGGAAGGTCTATGATTGTCTCAAATCACATCTTGAGCTAAGAGAGAGATCCGAAAATAGCACATTGAACACCTACAGCTTTTAATGGCTTCTGTAATGAATGTAAGTATGTACAGTAGCAGAGTTATTTTACACCTTGAAGCTATTTTCAACTTGAGAATACATTTCTCATGATGTCTAAACAGTTAAATGAAAGCAGTGCAGATGCCTTTTCATTTCTAACCCGTTATCCTGTTTTGTTTTTTCTTCTGCTTTGCTCAGGGAGGTGGAGTGGGGTGGTGGTGATGGGGGTGGGGGTGGGGTTTTTACTCTTTGTAGTAGTCACAGCTCCAAATCTCATTTGTAATGGTTATCAACTGGTTGGGGTCTTCACAATAGCTAATGGGGAAAACAAATCGGTATTTGCAATGTTTATCATTTGATTAACCTTCATATTATCCCTCTGTGTAATTAGCCTAATTATGAGGGGCTTTACACGGGCTGTCTGATAGCTCCTCGTATAAATAGGTCTGAAATTTTCTGGCCTTTAACAAATGGAGTGCTCGTCAGGTAGACCGTAGCTGTAAAACCACGTTGTCACACTGTTCCCCCCGGTGATGTTAGGAATAATTTGCAATTTAAAACCCACACACTGACAGTTCAGTGATGCCTCTCGTCCACAACAATTAAAGCTCCTGATAATGTGTTCATGAAACTGCCTTTTGTTGGTAGATCTGAAACAAAGACAACACTGTTGCACTGCTGATGTAGAAGTAGATGAGTAACCGTTGATGTCTGTTGCTGCAACTTGCCCAACAAGTTTGTTCTCTCCTCTCTGGGGAACTCGCTGCCCATCCGCTTCTGTCAAACTGGAATCAGCCCTCTCTCTCTCTCTGGTGGGGTTTCTGTCTGGGCGTAGACACGATGAGTTGTGATTGAGACCCTCTTCTTCACAAAGCTCTGAGCACACCTGCTTTGACACAACAAAAAGGTGATTTTGCCTGCTAGCTTTCTCACCCCGTGTTGTCATGGCTGGTTTGTGTTAAATGGCCAGTGCAGGTGCAAAAGGATTGACTTACAGCAAGTGACTGCGAGACAGGAGTGTTGAAACAGGGCGAATTGTTGTTTGTGTTAAAGGTGGAGTTGCTTCACTGTTATGTATCAAGACCCCGGTCGACCTTTTTTTCCCCTCACAGTTAGGTCAGACCTTTCTGTGACTGTAACTTCACTGGTTTCACTTCTTTGTGACCGCTCCTGTTCTTCCCATGATGAAATGTTGAAGACCAGTGATCAGCAAATAAAGGACTGTGGGACAAAATCAGACCGTGACAAAGATTACATAGCCTCCAAATGCACTCAGAGAATGTTCTTTGAGATTTCTGTGAGCATTATATTAAACCTGTCATATCTCAAGCACAATAAAAATGTCCCTTTAATTATTAACTGATAATTAATACTTACATGTTGACAGTGGTATACAAACCAATACTGGGCCTCATTTTGAAATGAAGTCTAAGGTCGACAGTATGGAGCAAGAAAAAAAAAGATTGCCGATTAATTGGCCGATATCACCCCTCATATTTGACACTCATGGAAATGAACAGTCTTTGTCTTCATTTGGAGAAATAAAATACCTAAAATAAATTAAATAACAAATAAAGCTTGATAATTAAATATCAAACACAAAGTAACAAAAACCCAAATAAAGTAGTAGAAAATAAATATGTAGTACTGAAAATCAAACAAGTCTATTAATGTATTAGTCGATTGGCAGAAATTAAATGGCAACTATTTTGCCAGTTAATTTGTTTTTTAATCAGACTTACTGTATTTGTCTGATTTAAATCATTACAATATGATTTTTTTGTGAGTTTTGGACTATTTGTGACTAGACAAGACACTTCAACTTGGATACGGGAAATTATTTTCTCACAGTTTTCTCACATTGTACAGTCCAATTAATTGGTGAAAGGTGCCTCCTAGATTTGTCTTGTAAACAAACATGTTGCAAGCATTAACCCAAAGAATACAGGTCTATAAAACAGGCAGACTCATGAAGGGTGCACTGCTGCCTTTATGAGCTCCTGAAAATAGATTTAAAAAAATTGCAATATATATCGCCTTGCTTACAGTATTCACAATATATTGAATTGTAACTGCTGTATCGTGATGCGTATTGCATTGCCAGGTTTTTGCCCGATACACAGCCTTAGGCCATGTTTACATGAAAACAGTCCCCTGAAAACCGAATTGTTTTTCATTTTCTTTTTGAAAAAAGTTCTGCGTTCAGACGACAACGTTTTGATCACAATTGCTGTGCACACGGATCCACAAAAATGACCATTAATGCTGTAGTATACATGCCAGGCCAGTAGTTGGTGGTGTAACTTTGTAATGAAACAACGCGTGCCTGTGCACGTGTGCTTCCTTCTACAGAGCAGTGATGTATAAAAAAACAAAACGGCAATCGCACGAACGTTGTCTGGACAGACGAAGAGGTGGAGTTGACAGTAAATCTACACTTTGCTGGAGAAGAGTTGATAAATTCAAAAGGATGAGCAGCACAAACAGAGCTCGGGAGTCCGCCATTGTTGTGTTGTAATTATGGATTCAATTATTTTCCAGCTGCAAAAGTTTTTATTACAGGGAGACAGCAGCCTGTAATCGGCTTCTTAAAATGTCTTGTTGCACAGCTGTGACAAACCTGTCCTATTTCGAGGTGCTGGCTTTGACTGAAGCCTATCAGACACTGATAATTAAAAAAGATGCTATCTGATGCCTCATAGGGGTGAAACATATGCAAAATTGTAATGTCCTCTTTCTTTGATCCCCTTGGGTACTTACCAAGACCTCTCACTGTGTTGGGACTTATCAGTGATGTTTTACTTTACTTAATCCATACGCAACATGTTTTATAGGGATAAGTAAAATAAATTACTGTCTCACATTTACGCACAGAGAATTAAAGGGATAAAGAAGTACATTTTTCTTTACTTTCTCACTTTGACATGCACTAAAATCCTACATTTGTCAAGCGGATAATTTCTAGGTCATTGTGTGATAAAGAACAGCTGCCAACGTACAGATAATTATAGCAAAATGCCACCTATTAGTACTTGTGTTACATATATCAGTATTGTGTCAATGTATAATTATCAATATGTTTCATCATTTGCATTTATAAAATTACTATTGGCCCACAATAAATAAAAGGCCACAGAAATGAAACAGAAACGTCTCTAAATTATCAGCATCAGTAAGAAAAAATCCCATTCTGTGCTCCTGAGCTGGTGTTGAGACGATCTTGTCATGTCACTGTGCTGTTTGCAGTGGCTATGTTTCAGAACATGATGTTTGACTTGCCCAGTCCTCTGATGCCCTGACACTGGTGTTGCGCTTCCAGCATTAAATTTTCAGCACTTGAAAGAGGTCCAAAACAGCTTTTTGCTTTTATTAATATGTCAACACATCGCATGGTGTCAGACTTCCGGCACTTTCAAATATTTACCCTTCTGCACAAAACATTTCGAGATCCATAATGACCACTTGAACTCTCTGCTCTTCCCTGTTTCCAAACGGCGGAACGTGGGGAGCGAGCTCTTGTTTGTGTAATGTCGCATTAACCTGTTCAGTCATTCAACCAGCACTCTAAAGCAGAGCGAGTCCGATGCTGGGAAGACTCGGCAGCAACCTCTTGCAGATGGGAACCTTTAATTTTTAAAGCGTTTTCATCCGCATGGCCGATCCTCCGCACGTTGCGTCACGAAGCGTGAGTGCTAATCCCAGTTGCCTCCCACCCCTCTGTTTGGTTTGAAAAATCTGCCAGCCAAACTGTATCTCCATATTCATCTCTGCAGTGTCTTTTTGAAGTGATGTTTTGATCGGTGACTAGTGAACCAGGGGCTGTGTAGTTTTAACTGAACTCTACTCATGGGACGAAGCACAAGGTGGGAGAAAAGCAGCATAATTGCCTTTTAAATCTTAGTTCACCTTTTCTCATAACCTCAAATATACATAGGAACATATGAAGTATTATGGAGTTTTTTTTCCAGGACTGTTGTGTAAAAGCAAACCAGCAGATTTGCTTTTTTTTGTCTAGGGGAGACACTGTAGGTCAAATCATTTTTTTCATGCACAGATTTTGGGCTATTTTTCTTCCACACTATGTCTCCTTCAGACTTAAGGAAAGAAAACATCCAAAATATACATTAAGATATATTTTAGTTCAGATTTCTGATCCGGAAATGTACACAGAAAGCACATTTTTTATTAAATATTTGCATATTCTATTCTTAGAAAACTTGTTATATTAAAAAAAAATAGTTTTATTAAAGGTCCAGTGTGTTGGATTTAGGCGTGTTTATTGGTCCTTCTTCTTGTTGCACTGCCATGTTTCTACAGTAGCCCAGAACAAACAAACTAAACACTTGCTCTATAATGGACCATTCTTGTTTTTGCGTTGGCCACCGTAGTTGTCCTGTACACTTGGTACATGGGCGAAGTTTCAGTTGGTCACAATCTGCAGCCTCACGACTAGTTGCCACTTGATTGTACACACTCGACCTTTAATGTCAGTAATGAGCTGGGTAAGTGTCATGGTGATACATCTGTGAAAATATTTACCCTTCTACATTACACTTCTTCAATTATTTTTGTCTCACACTCTGTGCCACAAATCTCCACTTCAGTAGCCCTTACATACACCACACTTTCCAGTGTCACTCCTATCTATATTCTGGAGGTTTTTATAGAGTGGTTTGTCCATAAATTATTCATAGTCTGATACATAGAACATTTTATTCCTAAAACATGGCGAAAATTGATTATTTCATGTCTGTTGACAGTAGTGTTCTGATTCATTCAGCGATGAAAAGAAATATCTGAAGTTCCCTCTGTGAAAACCTCTGGCATTCATATGTAAACAAAATGAAACAAGAATTATGAATCCGGTGTCGTCCAACGTTCAGATATCTGGAATTGTATACAAATTAGGGCCCGAATGCCTCCAAGCTGCGATCGTAGTGGAATGCTCTGTTTTTATACATTAAATAATCAAACATAATTCATTCTGCTTTAACATTAATTTCTAGTTATTCTAAACTCGGACGTTTAAGCTAAGTGATAGGCCTAGTTTTGTGACTACAGCAGTTTGACCATCTGTGATAGGCTTACAGATCGGCTAGCATGAAAGTCTAGCAGCTGGAGCAGTTTCGAATTTGACCAAGATATGCCAAAGGAAACTGGCATGTCACAAATCTACAACGAGCTTACTCAACTTGAGCTGTATTCTCTTTCTTTTTTTGGAGCTATTAGAGCCCATGTTACTGCAACCTGCATGCTAACAAAGTGGCTAATTGTTGAGTTATTTTAGATGCAGTGACTACAAAACGATGTTTCAGAAAATTAACTCTTGCCACATTGGTGCAGTTTTAGTTTTCTTGAGAGACTTCCATGTCTCTCAAGAAAATAATGAACATAATATGAGGTGAATCACATTGGCGAGCGCTTCTGTCAAGCTGGATAGAGCGGATCGTACCAAACAGGAAGTCAGACACAGAAAAGACGAGAGAATCTGGCCTATTTTCAAAATAAAATAAATTTAAAAAATAAATCCTGTTTAATTATAATGTTGCTTTTCCGTCTATAAATATTTGTTCAGTTTGGTCTAGACATGAGAGAGATGAAAACACACACACACACACACACAGAGAAATGGCTACAGGTTGGGGGTTGCAATTCACACATACAGAAAGGGAGAGGGGGGGTGGTAGAGATAAGTGGGAGATAAGTTGTGAAGCCACAGATGAGTTGTCACTTGCTAATTAGCTCAGTCAGATAGAAGATGCTCCTTGATGTCAGAGGTTGTGAGTTTAAGCCTCAACTGATGTTATATGTACATTATAATGCAGACGTTCTTGTTGTCTTCCTATTCTGCCTCTTGTTGCTCAGAATTGCCTAAAATTGCCCGGCCCCAACCATTTTGTAGTAGCTGATGACTAGATTTTCCTTTTTTGGTGAACTGTTCATATTTCATCATTAAAAACCTTGAAATTGTTATTCTAGCTTCTTGATGTGATACTTGATTGATACTCACAAAGTGCACCAGATTAATTCATTTAGATGTCAGATGTTCAAAATTTTCTTCTGGACTTCTTCCCCAGACCCCCCTAGCACAGCCCTCTAAAAAAAATTCGGGCACAGGATTTTTTCTTGCTTCAAGCCCTGAGTAATTCAAACTGGTTTAAATTCGACCAAAACAGGGAAACGACCCAGCTCTGATATTTACTCCTGTTTCCGTGACGTTTTCTAAAAACTACAGTGCCCAACTGCTGCACGGGTAAGTTTTAGATTCATATCTTTTACTGAGTAATCCATCTTCTACTCACCTCACATTTTCAGAAGGTGAACATTTTCCAATATAAAATATTAAACACTTGAGTCTGCGACCCGTAGATCTTTGTGTATTTGTCTGTTAAGAAAGGCAAAAGAAAGAAGCTATTGAAGCCACAGCAGCTCTTTGTAAGCAGAAGATCTTGAACACTGCCAGATCAAGTTCTGCAGTTTTGTGTATGTTTTCAACATGCGTTCAGTCTCCCAGCCACAAAGATTTGCTAGAAAGCATGTCATGCTCCCCCCTTCCAAAAAAAATGTCTGAACCCTGCCATTTTATGTTTGAATTCTGTACTCTCTGTGGTCCTCTTTGGATGGTTTTGTTTGATAGTTTCCTTGGTGGATATGAAAGATTAATGCAGCAGAAACACCTGCAGCAGTTCCTCAATGACAGCTGTAAAAGTGCAGCGGAACAGCTGTGAGAAGACAGCCCGACTGCCGTGCCCCCATAAAGCAAACTGTTAAACACGGTGTCACAGCTTTGTGAGTCATCTCGTAACTGCCCCGGCAATCAGAATTGACTTTCCTTTCATGAGGCTTCAATACTGACGCAGCCCTTTTTTTTTTTCCACAAGTGCATGTGTACTTTCGACCTGTGCCATATGCCTCACTCATATCAATCTATTGTGTGTATATGTGTGTGTGTGCATGTCTTCTTGCGTTCAGTCACGAGCACGAGGGAGGGACTTTTAGTTTTTATCACTGAACACATTAAAGCTGGTACAGATGAACGGTAAGCAAATGCATAATTTAGTTTATTAAGTAGCAGGAGATCACAGAACACTAAGTCAAAGTTAAATAAGCAAAAAAGCATGTCATGTTTAGTCTCACATCATCAGAGCTCTCTCCACACGATGGTGCGCAGTGCCAGCTCAGGAGATCTCAGGAGTCTATGATACAACGGGGCCACATCTGTTGAGTCAGAATATGTTTACAGCAAAGTTCAGATTCTAAACATATGGTATGTGCTGCATATATCGTGTTTGTGTGGGCGCTCTGGTTTCCTCCCACAGTCCTGAGACACGCAGGCTGAAATGGAAACTCTGAAGTTGTGAATGCGTTCGTCCGCCTGTGATACACTGACAAACTGCCCCACAGTAGGTGTACCCTGTCACTGCTGCACGCAAGGATCGTCTCCAACACTGCTCGATAGAAAACAAGTGCAAAAATGACAGTTCATACAAAATATTTACAGGCAGCATTTCGAACTGAGAGCTGCAATGCCTTCAGCACGTCTGCATGTAAAGGGAAGGAGACAAGATCGCATTATATGGATATCAAAACAAGGCCTCGTTTCATGAGTACTATTAATGCCGTGCAGATGGAGTTCAACTTTACACCAAAAAAGGATATTCCAAACCTGCATTGCATGCCAAAATCAAACAGGAAATCGTTCACATGACCACGTAGACTGTAACTCTTTGAGCAGCGGTGGGCGGTGTTGGTAGAACCACTTAATCCCTGACATGAATCACAACAGCGAGCACTTTATCACTTACAGGAGCTACAGGAGACAAACTTTCTCCAGTGTGGGAATGAATTGAGTGAACTATTCTCTCTCACAGTGTTCACCCTCATGTGAAGGGTAGAATTATAATTAAAATATATGTGTAAATGTTCATTATCAGATGAAAAAAAAACACAACTCAGTCATTTAGGATTTACTTAAAGAAGGAAATCATCTGTTGATTTATATATCTAGACCCCAGGGGACATTTTTGTATTTGGGAGCTGTTTAAATGTGTAATTTGTGGTAGATTTTATTTTGTTAACTATTGATATTGTATACAGAATCTGAATCTCACTTTGAGTTACTGTTGTTGTTCACAAACTAAAGAAATGAGAGATCATTTTTGTATATTTTGTAAATTAACAATAACATATTTTTTTCAAATGTGTCATATTGTCAAGAATATAATTACTGCAAAAATACCCTGAAATATGGTGATATTATTTTAGGACCAAATCGCCTTCCCCTAGTGTACTACAGGAAAAAAGTTTTGAAAGGCATTCAGTTAATTAATTTAAAATTAAGGCCTTTATTGGTATAAAAATATCTTAAATCAGTCTTTCAAAAGTCTTAAACATGCTCAGACATGGAAAGTAGGATTTAATGAATCTTTATTTTCTTGATGTTGCATTGTAAAATCTCAAAAATAATTGGCAACAACTATTTTTCTTAAGCGATTCATTGAAGGTCACATTAACGTCACACACATCAGGATCGTGGAACCAACAACAACCATATTTTGTCTCTGGTCAGATGCTCAGAGCTGAAGATCCACAGTCTGCTAGCTAGCTGTCACTGTACAACGACATGGGGAAGTGCAGATTCTACAAAAACTGTCTGTTGGACCAATGTTTCGCGAAATTTTTAAAACCACTACGGGACAAAGCACATGAGGTGTTTTGTGTTTTTTATGCAAAATGTTTTTCAACCTCAGCACAATGGGAACCAAAGCAGTGGAATCTAACATGCAGACTGAGAAACACAAATTTGCCAAAAAACTCCCGGGTATTTCCCACTTCTCTTCTAACCTCGTCTCTGCCATGCATGATTATGTTACAACAATCATCTGGGCAAATTGTCCCTAACCTTAAGTAAATTATGTCAGTTCGTGATTTTTTTTTTTTTTTAACCTTTATTTTGGTTATTCTAAAATTGTATTAAATTTCAAGTCTTAACAAGTCTGAAATCTGACTTTCCTTAAACTACAGGAACCTTGAGCCAGTGAAGCTTCACAGAGATTGTCATTCAAACTAAATCAATCAATTAATTTAGACTTGAATTGATATATTTTTGCACTAGAAGTCTACACAGTGCGTTTATAACTCGTGCATTTGTAAATATTCTGCAGGTGAAAAACAGATACGAAGTGTCAAAAGACGGAGCTGAAATGATGCTTATTGAGACTATGAGCCTAAATAACGCTACTGAACTGCATCTTGATTTACTGAGTCATGTGATCATTAGATTAATTAACATTTTGAACACAGAAAAAACAGGGTGTCTACAGGTCCTTAAAAAGTCAAATTCAGTTAAATTTAATGTTACAACAGTGAGGTCTTAAAATGTAGTCGTTAGATGTTTTAACTACTACAAACATTTTATCTAATTTTTATTTATTCATTTTTAAATTTCTTTCTATGGAAAAGTCCACATTTCTAATGTTATAAACCTAAAACTGTAATGCTGTCATTCTACTTTTTACTTGCACTTACCTGTTGGCAAAATGTAGATTGACTTAACTCACTCTAATAACCATATTCCTACATAACACCTACATCTGCACAAGACCACATATCTGTATACTCCTTACTTGCAGTGCTTAAATAGGTAAAACATGGTTTGTCTGAAAATCTGTTCTAAATTTGGTTAAAAAGTGTCCTAAAAACATCAAATATAACGGTCTGATACCTGTAGACACCCTGAAAAGACTGCAGTAACATGTTTAGGAGGCTCACGTCCTCTGTCCATGTGGAAGACTCCTTAGCAAACATTCTCCTACTCTTCCTGCAGTGGACGCTCTTTTGTGCGGCCCGTTCTGTCTTCATATCGGACTACGGTAGATTCTGTGTTTTTGCTTTGATGTCAAAAGGTGAATCCATGTTGTGATTTGACAGATTGTCTGGATCTGTTGTTCAAAACCACAGCACCCAGCTGTTTTAGGAGGTCTAAAAGTACCAGGAGATGGACTACTGTTAAAATACTGTTTGTCATGGAACTCATATAGAACAAAAATGTACATATCTACTCAGCCCTTGAGGAATAATGCAAATAGTTTTAGTTGCTTCGGTTTTGAGGTTTCTATCATTGTTCCTACCTCCACCTCAATGGAGGTGAAACAACATTTCTATTTAGAAATGGCAACCTTGTTACATTTTATTTTTTCTGTAAATCACACATTGTCAACAATTTTTCAAAGAGACAATTTCTCAGAAAGAAGGTAGATTTCATTTTAATTTGAAGGCAGTTCAAAATGACTATTATGTACTTAAGATTTTGCAGTTCAATGGAGGCAAAGCAATTACAGGTCTTTATTCACACTATGAATGAATCAGTAGAGTGATAATACACTGAGGTCAGCAGTGTGTAGGGTTCAGGTTTTTGTTTCCAAAATGGTACGTAAGTAATTTGTTTTGAAGAAAGTTTATTTGAAGTATTTTAATGGTTTAATCCGGCGCACATAAGGTGACATCCTATCGAGAATTATTTGCCATCTTCAAAAAATGTAACCACATACTGAAACAGACATTTTCTCTTCAAGGTGTCGTGTATCGAGTCCTCTTACGCACACATTCTAAGATCATTTCTGCTTTTTTCTCCTCCTTTTTAATTCATCTTTTATTTTGTTAGCCATTTGAGCGTCGAGAAATGAAAGCATTTGCATTGAAAGGACAGGTGGGTGTGAGACACCAGCGCGTGTCTGAATCGCAGCATTAAGAGCAGGGAAAAATATCAAAAGTAAGAAACCATTCAGGCGGCAGGAGGAGCAGGGATTTGAGCAGATATTAAAAGATGATTGTGCGTGGGCTTTTTTTTTTCCTGTGCTCCGGAGAAAGAATGTAAACCCTGTATCAGTCAGACTGAGGATAATAAACAGCAGAAACATCAGAACACAGCAACAACAAACACAAACAAAAAGAGGGATGGGGGGGGAAAGCGCGGCGTATAAATAGTTCAAATATTTCAAGTGATTTCAGAATGCGATGGTGAAATACTGGATGTTTGTGTCCTCAGCCACAGCCAAGTCTTTTACTCTGTTGTTCTCACTGTAACTGTATTAAGGCCAAAAACGTCCACTAATACAATATAATAATGAAAATCATGATAGTGATCAATATCAGCTGCATCTTGATGGAACAAGTGGCCTGCAACAAAATAAAACAAATAAATTACTGTAATTTGAAAATGAAGTTACACACATTAATCTCTGTGCATGACGTATAGACACTGATTTGATCTTGTTTTTGACAGCTGCATCAACACTTCAAATCAATGATGGTCATCTTTCAGTGATTTCTTATGAAGTCTTTTTGGTTTGAAACTACTTTGTTGTTTTCTCTTTGTTCACACATCACTTTCTTGATTTGTTGTTTTTGTTGAGGCATTGCAAGAAAGGAGGCGAGTAAAAAAAGGTTGCAAGTTCAAAGTGATTTCCTTCCCTGTTTGATACCTTGTTACTGTATTAAATTGGACACATGGATATATGTCAGAACGCGGTATGTGTTACCGTTTTTTACTTTTACAAAAACATGCTACCAGCTGATTTAACAGTATGACTCAATAGTTGAAATACAAGAAGTAGACTTTTACACATATATAATTATGTATACAGCTGCCTCCGTTATTATGCAGAAATCCTCAGAAGCAGTGGGTAAAGAAAGTGAGACATATAAGGTGTTTTGCACAGCTTGGTTCTCACTGAGCCTGTCAAAAGTTCAATGGAAAAACAACAACAAACAAACAGGCTGAAGTTTAACAAATGACCAAATGATACGTGGTCACATCAGGACATACAGCTGCTGGTGACTTCTCTATTGAGCTGCTCTCCTTTTTAATTCCCCCGCGTCAGTGATAGCCAGAGGCATTATGTTTTAGGGTTTTCCATACATCTGTCTGTCCCAACTTGTAAACTCAACTGACTTTTTTTTCCAAATTTGGCACAAACATTCACTTGGACTGAAAAATAACTAATAATGACTAGATTTTGGTGGTCATAGGTGGTCATTAGTCAAGGTCATTGTGAGCTTGTCTGTCTCTTTCTTGTGACGCAGATTTCTCAAGAACACCTTGAGGGAATTTCTTCAAATTTGGCACAAACGTCCACTTGGACTGAAGAATAAACTGACTAGATTTTGATGGTCAAGGATCAAGGTCACTGTGAGCTTGTCGGTCGCATTCTTGTGAACATGACATCTCAAGAACACCTTGAGGGAATTTGTTGAGATTAAAAAGAAACTTGGGTTTAAGAATAAACAGATTGAATTTGGTGGTCAGAGGTCAAAGGTCAAGGTCATTTTAACTCAAGAATTCATATGCTGATTATGACAAAAATTCATACAAATGTCTAATAGGATAAAATTATAAAGTGATGACATTTTATATCCAAAAGGTCAAAGGTCATCTTCACTGTGACATCATAATGTTCTCCATAAAACACTTTTCTGGCCTTAACTCAACCTCATATCTCAGTAAACAGCTACATGCAGTAGTACTCTTTTTAGGATACGTTTCCCTGCACAATGCACAACCACAACCTCTTCACTCAGGTCCTACCTGGCCCCACAATCCATAACTGTCTTTACATTGGTCATGTGGTCACTTCCTGTAGCAGTGCAACCACTCAGTTGTCCATTATAAAGTTTTGATATTAAAAAACAAACAAAAAAAACCATAGGATGTGTATTATTTTAATCAGCATGATCATTTTCAGGAATCTGTAGTCAAACTGTAATCTACTAAAGGATATTACCGTTAGGAGGGCTGCTGCAGTTTGACTCAGGAGACCCTTTTTGACTTTGGTCCAGGCCTCTTACTTCCCTGGCAGAGATCGCTGGTGCTCCTGTCCTTCATCAAACAGATTATGTATTGTTTCTATTGATGATTCCAGCTGGCAGGAGGTCCAAATTAAAATGTTAAAGGATAAATGTTTTTGTGTTATTAAAGGTTAACTGTTTGTGGCGGGGCTCTGTAATTCTTTGACGTGTTTTTTCCTACTGTGATCCATTGTTCAGTTTTCTGTTTCTTCACCTTATCTCTAAAGGTCTTCAGAGAGTCTTCATCGCCCATGTTGACTGAAGCTATGTTGCCCTTAAATTCACAGGTCCAAGCTTTAGTTTTAATAACTTTTCTCTTTGCTCAACAGAACCATGTGGAACCCAACTAATGACCAGACGGGACAAGTGGCTGCCAGGATGGAGACCACTCCGTCTTTGGGTAGTGCGAGCATCTCCGTTTCCCAGCAGCAGGCACCCAAGAAATTTGCCCCTATGGTTGCACCCAAGCCCAAGTTCAACCCTTACAAACAGGCAGGAGATCCCGCCCTCTCTGATACTGCAGGTAACACCACAAGATTTAAAATTAAACCCTTATACGGTCACTTTAGACGCTATCTTAAACAAATACAAATCAAGAACAGTATTGCTTTTGTTCTACCAGCTGGAATTGATCTTAAGCATGTAATTGGTGTTTCAAAGTCAGCGGTCATGCTTCCATTCAATTTCCAAGCAAATTTTAAGCAAACTTTTGAAATGCTGCAAAGAAGAATGTAAAAGAGGCATCTTTTATCAACTGGTTTGGAGCAAGCAAACTAAACTGCAAAAAGTCAGCTCTCAAAAACAACAACAACAACAAAAAAAAACAATGAAATCAAAGAAATATGACTTAAAATAAGCAAAATGATCCACCAACAGAGCAAGAACATTGAACTTGCCAAGATTATTTAGTCTCACAGAACCCACAGAAGTCTTAAAACTAGTTGAGCCAGACTAACAACAACTCCATTTATCTGATACAAAATTATCCAGAAATATTTTCTCAATATGTAGAAAATTTTGCTTAAATTTAGCAAATGCTAGTGCCATCATCTTGAGATAAAGCTATATGTTTAGGAATTGTATTTTAGAACCTGACCAGATGATGCTGACATGTCGTTCACAGAGGCAGAACTTAATCTGAGGTGTTTCCGTTTCACATTTATAACATCAACTCTTTCGATAAAGGCGGAAATCTCCCTTGGCGAGCATAAAACTTTTTTGCACAACGGAGGAACTTTTAGCGAATTTTGCAGTTTTGTAATAGCCTGTCTGATGCAATACACATTAATGGACATAAAAATACATTCTTGAAAATGCGGGTTTCTTCTTCATGTGCTTTTAGCCTGATCGGCCCGGACCCAAACTGTCCAGAATCTCTTACGTTGCAAATGTAAGACTTTGCTGACATCGAATATTTTATGTTGCCCTCTCCATTTTTAGGATCAGTCCGCATTCACGGTTCCGCTTCTGCTTGAGTCACTTCTTTGTCTCACCAACGAACTCTACAGCTTTCCCTCAGGAGCAAGTGAACTTCAGTAGCAATGTCACTGTATTGATTGTGGGGAGTCGCACAGTCCACAGCAGACAAGACCCTAAAATGTCAAAACTTTAAATGTCTATTTTACTTTAATACAGCTGCTGTGAGTTTGCTTACAAAACACAATCATTAAAGACGCATTTAATGTGTAAAGTCATTTGTTTCAGTGATACACAGTCCTATTCACCCATTGTTTGCCAGGTTGGGCTATTTAGTAATTCCACAATTATAATATGATATATTTTGTAAGGATGTGACTCCGCCCAACAGTATGCTGCAACTGGCAACGAGCAGACCTCAGCAAAGCTTTCACCATCACCTGCAAAACAGAGAGGAGCAGTAAATACAGAGCTGGAGAACAGGAGCATACTGAAACACGACATGCTCACTGATGTTAGAGAGCATTTTATTGTCATGGTAACACTGATCATCCACCTATTCATTTAAGTATACTTTATGATCATGCATTTGGTGTTAGTGAGTTAGTACAAACTACTTGACCAATCAGCCTAATATTCTGTATGCACATTTATGACTGTATGCTCAAGGATTTTTCATGGTTGCCGCGATTCACAGTTTGTTGAAAAACTCGTTTTATTTACTGCTATACCGTCACGAGCTGCTGACGCTTTACTTCTCTTAATCAGCTGGTAGGTGCTGCAGGTTCTCCAGAAATTGGCTTTGCTAGAAACAACAAGCCTTACCGTCTGTCGCAGGCCACATTTTGGTCTTTGCCGTGGCTCAAAAATTAACCATTTGAAAAGTTTGTTTTTGTTATCTTTGCTGCCATCTTGACTTCTCTGGCTGCCATTGCTGCAACTGGTTTTGTTCCAGCCACTGGATGGACATGGATTTAAGATTTCTGACTGTGTTGTAGACATTAGCCCCTTTTACACTGCCAGATTTTCGGCGAATGTTGGGCGGTTTTGCCGGCAAGCTGCGAGCGTTCAGACACACAGAGCCGGATTGGCGAGTTGATCTTAGGTGCCCAATTTTCGTTGTTGGTCATTGTTGATGACTTGCAGGAGGAGCTGTTGATGACGCTGCACGTGCGACCCACTGGCGATGGACTAACAGGAAACAGCTGATGGCAGGAATTAGCGAGCAGCTAGAAGCAAGAGGGAAACGCAAACCTGACAGACACTGTAAAGATGAGCAACTGGAGAGACATGAATTGTGCGCCCTCCTTGTCCTCGCAAACAAAGAGGCCATTAACCATCAGATGATGGGAATGGTTAAGAACGGGCCGACTTATGAGAGAATCGCCGAAGGACTGACCAGCCGCGGCTTCCCTCCCACGTCACTGTTTACGTCACACGCTGAGCTACACGTTTTGTTTCTTGCTCACGCCCACAAAAGTAGGCAGGTGGTATTTTGCTGTTTTTATACTGCCAATGCTGAAAGAAGACTGATTGGGTTTCCTGCAAATTTTCATAATTTAAAAAGGGCTAAGTTGTTTACGTCACATCTATATTTCACATACAGTGCCTGTTAGCAGGAGAACTCATTCAGATCTATGCATTGCACTGCTCTGTCAAAAATAAAGGGGTGTGTACTTTTACTAGCTTCTAGGATACTTCTAAATAGCCTTCTGGATTTACAAGAATGATCTAGAGTGGCCACGATCAGCCTGGGTGGTTGCTTTGCCGCCTGGCAGAGATCTGCACTCTACTGAGTGCACTTTTCTAGTTGTAACAAAGATCTTATGTTTGTAGTTTTGGCCCTTTTCTCTCAGAAAATTGGATTATTAAGGTTCTTTGAGCGAACGCAAATTGACAGCCACAGCTTAATAACACGAGACAAAAACTCGTACATTTGGTCCAACCGTGCACAGCTGTGTGTATTTCTGTGGCAGCTCAGCCTCTGACTTATATCACAATTTATCAGGAACTGAAATACTTCTGTAATCACTCTCCTCTGCTGCCTCTGTACGTGTAATAATAAGTGCACATTTTTCATGGGAGTTCTGCTTCATGCATACACTCACATCTTTGCATTGTGACAGAGGCCTTGTTGCATGCCTAATTTCTAATAAACATACAGTGTGAGAACTGTGGTTTGCAGTCATGTGTGAGTCCAGGAAGCCTTGTGTTGTCTGCTTTTTTTAAGGCCCCGTGGGACCTGCTGGTCTGGTTGTGTAAAAAAAGAAAAAGAAAAGGTTATTGTGCTGCAAGTTAATATGCAATGGACACATTTACTCAGTTCAAGGACTTTAATTTCTATGTGTAACTTATTTAATTAGTCTTTGTTCCATTGCAACAGGGTTACAGTCTGGAACGATTAAGATTTACATCTCAGGCAGAGATGATTTAAGATAAGGTAGAAATAAGTTGAGGCTGTGCTCTGCAAAGTGTGACTCTGCGTCTGTTTCACATGCGATAGAAATGACTTCACAGTGTAACAACTCCCTTCATAAACGCCTTTGATGAGTAATATCTGTTGAGAGAGACACTTATATTATCAGATATCATTTTTAGTTCCCATTTCTAAGTGAAGACCCCTGGTGTCTAGAGATGTCAAGACGTAAAATGTATGTCATTTTTTTAGGTTTATGTTCATAATAATATGCGCAAGACTGTCTGACCAACAGACACAAATATAGGATGATTTATAGACATGAAGAGAAACCATTTTCTTTTGCTGATAAGAAAAATATGACAATAATGTGATTTGAAATCTTTTGAAGCCGCTGATAAAATATGAAACTGAAAAACTGAAAATAGAATAAACCTACTCAGTGTTGCCTAAAAGGCTTTTTTTACTGGCATTGATGTCTGTTTTTTTCATGGGTTAAAGATGTGATAAAAAAAAACGACTCGACCAGTGTTCTATATTTTTTTTGAGCTGCGTATTTTATTTTACTATCCTAGACCCTTCCAACAATGTCAATCAAGGACAGGTTCACAATTGTCTGCAAGAAGCTTCCATCAACCGTCTTTTTACAATACACTTTTAGATCTTGGTTATTATTGACTATATATTTTAACCAGATAGAGGATTTTAATCATCGAGTCTGTCTCAAAAAGAAACTGTGTAAGACTCTCGGCTACACTGGGGGATTTCGTGGCATGTAGTGGTGAGGATTGCAAATTTCAACCACCTGAAATGTGTCCTGGTTAAAAGTCTCCCCCTCTCCAAAACTAATAGTGTGTTTAGCGTTGTAAAAGATCTTTTCATTTGTCAAAAGCTCTGTTTTAAAACCAGTGGAAATAGAGCCTTGAAACAATGAAATGGCCGAGTATTAATACTGACCTCTAACAATGTGTAGGTTACTCTTATTTTACCTGAGACTCTGTTTTTATGTTATTGTAATTTTCGCCCCCAAAATGTGGCCCTTCCTAAAGAGTCCACCGTTAATTTGGCTGAAGTCTTCAGTGAGCACTTCGTTGTATAACAAAGGCTGAACATGACACATAGCAGATATCCAGCCGTATATCTCCCACCTCCCCATCTGGTATATGTGTTGTAATGTGACCATTATCTAAACCTCTACCCTCAAACCCCCCCAAGAGCCCTAGATTTCCAAAACAGGGGAAACGGTTATGAAATTCGGCAAGCAGTGAGCACGCTGTCAGGTTGAAAACACTGCTGTCTGTGGGGGTTTGTGGTTTGAGCTGTGGACCTGTCTGCTACTCCAGATGTTAGTTTTGTAAAAATTTGTTCTTAGACGGCTCCTGTTTGAGCTCTGCCCACCACTGAGGGAAAAACAAAACAGCACCAGTCATCCCGTCTTGTTCAGTTTGTAAATTTGGCCTTTGGTGTAAATACTTTGGCTTGGCCTACAATGAAAGGATACGTTTGGAGCTCTAGAAGATAGAATTACTGTGACAGTTTTTATTAACAGTATTCCATTAAACAATATTTGAGTGACGCTCCCTTTAATTTCTGGCGTCACACCTAGAAGAGTGGAGGAAAGAAATGAACCCTGGGTCTCTTTTTGTTTTTATTTACCTCTGGCAGGGTTCACAGATTTGTGTCAAATTAAAAGAAATAGATTTTATTTCCAGTTGATGATTTGTGGCGTCATTAAAGCCTTGTAATTCCAATATGTCATTTTACCACAAAACATTTAATCTAGATGCGTTGCCACTGCCTTAGTCTCCACAATTAATCATTGTCCAGGCATTAAGAGGATTAATGAAACAATATAAAGAGGGTGGGGATACGTTTTGGTACATTTTCACATGTAAATGTTGAACTTTTATGATTTCATTGGTACTGGAGTTATGTTGTTAACATCTCATGACCTCAGTGACTTGAGAAAAAACTGTTACTCCCAGTTTTCTCTTCTATCTCTGACCTTGTTCACATTGAAAGTGACAGTAATTATATAAACTGTGCAATGCTTCGAATTTTCTCCTCATTATAAAGATTCAGTTCAACTACTGTTGATTGAAAAGGGAAATATGGAGGAAACACTAATTAATAACTTAAATTTCTCATTGCTCATATCTAATGTCCTATAGGTTGCAGCGTGAAAACTGAAGCAGTAAAATGTTCTGCCTTTTGGGCAACAACATCCATTAAAACATTAACATTTAATAATGATGCTGGTGACTGGTTGTTTTCAGCAGTTTGAGCATGCAAATATGTAAAGCCATCTGCAGACATCTCCACTTGTCAAAGGATAAGACGTCTTTATGAACAGATTATCTGGGTCTCTCTATATTTATTTATTTAATATCTTTTATATCAAATGTGCGGACTGTCTGATGTAAAATTGAGGATTAGCATAAAAATTAGGGACAAGTCAATTTGGCACAGCGCCTCGCTGTCCCTTTGTCTAGCAGAGGCCAGTGTCGGGGCTGGAATGAGCAGTCTGAGGCCGTGTTTATTGTGCGGACAAAGGAGCCGGTGCAGACGGGGCGGTGCGCGGTTAGCGAGGTCTGCCCTCAGATTTTTTAGGGAGAACTTGTTCTGAATTAAGCCCCAGCGGGAGGAAGTGAACGACATATAGGTCTCAGACAGTGACCCGTCACTCAAAGATTCCATACAGCAGATCAGATTTTAGGGTTTAAGTTGATCTCATGCGGTACATGCACTGAGGGAAGGTCAGTCGTGATTGCTTTTTGCACAGAGAAGTCAGTGCTCCAGTTCTTTTGTGTTCTTCACTGCAGCATTTGAACTGTTGTCTGTATTTTTTGCGAGGTGTTGGGGAATATTAAAGGTCCAGTGTGTAGGATTTAGGGGGATATATTGGCAGAAATGGAATGTTATATAATAAGTATGTTTCGTTTATATCTACATAGAGAGCGGGTTCTGTCCATGGAGTCAGCCATGTTGCACCGCCATGTTTCTACAGTAGCCCAGAACGGACGAACCAAACACTGGCTGTTAGATGGGGCTGGTTGTGTCAGCCACTGTAGATAGCAGTGCCTCCATGGCAAGCTGAGAAGTGGCAGAAAAACACTTATTTATAACATTAAACTGCTTTATTGGGTGTTTTTCCTGGTTTTAAATCACCTGGTCTGTTTGTTTTGGAGAGGCAGACAAATCTGCCAATAATTTGGCTCCCAGAAAAAATCTCCTGAACAATGAACACTGAAGGAATCCTAACCGGGCGTTCACACTCGGCACACAGCGGAAGATTTAGCTGGTTGCCGTATGCAGTCCTCACCACCATAAACCCTACACACAGCTCCTTTAAAAGCAAACTGATATGAATATAATGTTTGTGTGATTAGATCATAAGCACCTCTACAACACACTGTAGAAGAGGTGGACTAAATATTATGAATAACTGTACAAGGTAATGCAATCCAGTGCAACAGCCCTGCAATAAAAACCACCTTTCTGAGGCATATTAGGTTCAGTTTGGCTGCAGCAGTATTGACAACAGAGTGTCATTTATTGTGTGCTGTCAGGCTTTGAGAATTGTTCAAAACAGGGCCTTCATGTTATTGGCAGATGGAGGAGGTAACAGGTGCACCAACGCGTCGTGGAATAAACTGGCCTTCCTTGAAATCTTTGGCAACAAAGAGACCTCACATCCCTGTTTTATGCTAATAGCTTTCTACCTTGACATCCTTTTCTGTTGAAAGTCATAGAAATGTGTCCTGGGTAAAATGTTTGGCACGTGCCGTTTGATTTGCATGCAGCTGTCTTTATGGATCATCACATTTTGTCGACTATTTAGCGACTGCTTGGTGCTCTCTGGGACTTCTCTGTTTCAGTGTCAATGAAACAGGAGAGCAGGGTGTCGTTGGGATGTCGAGGACAGAGATCGTGGAGATCCAGTGTTTGTTCACTGATCTGTAGTTGTCCTGATTTTATATTGTCCTGCACTTACACGTAACATTCTACTCAATATTTTGAGAGTTCTCCTAAGTTGTTGCCATGCACCTTTGTTTCATTCTCGACTTCTCTTTTCGCTACTGCAAACAGCCACTTCAAATATCTGTTTAATGATCTTAGTCAAGCGTTTAAATGGGGATTTTTTTTTTCTATATGAAGTGAATGTTTCATACGGCGTGACCAAAGAGTGTCTGGCACCACAAGAAAATGATTCACACAGGAATGAGTCATCACCAGCAGCTTCATTCAGAATATATTTACATTATATAAAATAAAAAGACTGAAATTTATAACTTAATGTATCAAATTAAATTTCTCTCAGAAGTGGCATACATGAATAGTGAAGTCATTATGTGACAGTAGCATTATGTTTTTTTCCTCATGGTGTCTGCAGCTATGAAGGTTAATAAGTTTCTCATAGCGAGATAATCATAGTGAAAGTTGAAAACATCCGAGAAGTGCTGTTTTTGATCCAACTTCTTGCACTAAGTTACCAGAAACGCGCTAATTGTTTGCTCAGAGCAGTTCAAAAGTGTCGAACATGTGCATAAGCTGTTTTTATTCCTCCCTGCTTGACTGGCCAGAGGCAAACTGACTACCGGTTGTTATGTCAGAGTCCCTCATGGGTGTCACCAGGAGAATTTACAGGAAATCCACCAATGAGTGTGTCAGTGTCCCCATAGAACCCACAGGCTCGCGCTCTCAGCGTATACAAAGGCCACTTTTATCTAAGTGGAACACATACCTTATAACTACTTGTTGTGTTTTGTCTGCAGCATGTGTGCAAAGTCTCTGAACTGTTTGAGTCTTTTAATCTTTGCTTCAAAGTTTATGTTTTCTTTGTTCTCATGATATTTTTTACAGTGTGGATCCCTTTGTCTGCTTCGTCTAACGTTTCATCTGGTGTTAGTTCTTGTGCAGCCTGAATGAGACATTTCACTTCTCTAAATCGTAGCGCTATACGAAAGGGTCATGGCATTGTGAAAATATTTTTCTTCATATCCTGTCTGTTGTTTCAAAGTGGTGTCTACACAATCAAAGGAAGTCTGAATGCTGAGTAAGATTTAACAAACTAATTTGCACACGGGAAAAAGTTCTTCTATTTGATGGCACGAACTCCTCGGCCATAAAATAATCTTCCATTACAATCAAGAGAGAACACAGTCACACATAATTTGTGATAAATTATATTGTTCTAAAATATACATATACTCTGGCATTGGTGTGTTGAGGCCACTTCTTGTGTCTGTTAGGGCTGTCACCTTCTGGTCAGTTCGTCAATAGGTTGGTCGAAATGATTTTGTCCCAACAAATTCTCATTGGTTAGACAATCACTTCTGTTATTTTAAAAAGGCTGGTGTGTGCACTGAATGTTTCTTTTCTCAGCTGAGCAGTTGTGGTTCAGTACTTGTATTTGTCCTCTGTGATGGATGGATCTTTGTGGTAATTGTCCTGCCCCATCTCCACTTTGATTAGATGGCTGGTGACATTGATTAGCTTGCTCCAATTCTTCAACTCTCATTTTTAGTCAGAAAAACAGAAAGTCACAGAAGACATTCAGTGTTGGATTTATCATTATGGACTTATTTTGTTAAGTCTCCAAAATTATTACAGCAGAGCTCTTGTTGGAGCAGCAGGATGGCTAAAATTAGTCTCAGGGCTAAAAATTGTAAGGGTGCTTTCACGCCGGCACTGTTTGGCTCGGTTTAATTGAGCTCAAGTTTGTTTGCCCCCTAAGTGCGGTTCGTTTGGGCAGATGTGCACCAAAACAACCGGACCGAGACCTTCTTGAAGAGGATGTCTCAGTCCAGTTACAGATGAACTCTGGTGCTGTTCATTTGTGATGAGAACATGTTCCGACATCAATCTGAACCAACTGCAGTCACATGACACATTGTTTGGGTTAAACATGAGCATGTTACAGTCCTGGAGGATTATTAATGTGCACCTCCTCCTGTACTGCCTTAATATGCACATTCAGAACATCCAATGCATCAAAACATTGTTTTCATCAATCGGTTGAAGAGTAAGCAAAATTTCAGTCGACTGAGACTGGTGAATACAGCCCAAGAGTCTATGGACTGAATTACAATGTTAATTTATAATAACTCCCAGGTAGAAAACTGTCGTGTCATGGACATAAATTCAAATAGACAGACCAAACGCTGCCTCTATTGGTTAGTTTTTAGCCACCTGGAAAAAAGCCTATCCACTTAAAAAAAATCAACATAAGTTTAAGTGTACACTATATTTAGATTATTTTCTGGACTTTACCTCGCCATCAGATGGCATTATTCGGTGGGAAACTGAAGCCGTTATATGAGAGCCACCAGACTCCGTTGACAATTACGGTTATTTTACTTACTGCGGAAGTTGGCAGTGTGTCTCCAAGCAACTTTGGATCTCAATAGGGGTTTTCAGACCAAACAGATGTGGGGACTCCCTGAGAGGAACTACTCTCTGGGGAGCTCTCCAGAGAACATCATAACTACACAGAGTTTTTTTTCTATCTGCACTAGCACGGGCAATAGGAACGCTGAAGTGACATAAAGGTTGCATAGAGATGTCATTCTTTTGAAGATTCTTTAATTTAGTTTCGACAAGTCAAAATAGTGTTGCATTTCCACTGACTGATTCCAACTGATTGACGATGACGATTAAAAAGACAAATACATTGTCGAGCCTACTTTGAAAAGGTGACACAGGTTCTAAGTTAACATAAACATTTTTGCACGAAGATTTTGTCTGTTACCAATAATGGTACATTTGAGTAAAGCTAATGCACATTAGCTTATCTTATGGATCTAGTTGTAATACATCATATACTACATCATATTACTCTGTCTACAGTTCTTACAGCTGGATACAGGGTTTCCACAGATCCTCAATAATTCTTAAAAGACATTTAATTCATTAATCTGAAAAAATAAGACCTTAATTGGTGTTTAAGTGTTTTAAATCAATCTTTGAAAAGTCTTTAGATGCTAAGACATGGAAAGAAGGATTTTAGGGATTGTTTTTTTCTGATGTTGCCTTGTAAAATTAAAAATCATTTGTAACATCTGTGTTTTTTAAAGTACATCTTAACGTCATGCAGATCTGGGCAGCTGAACCATATTTTGTTTGTCAGGATGCTCAGAGCAGAGGATCCACTGTCTATTAGCAAGCCATCACTGTACCTTGGATGACATGGGGAAGTGCAAATCATATGAAAAATGGCTGTTTAACCAAGACTTTGCAGCATGGCTGATACTGTTACAAGCAAGTTTAATGAGGCTCAGTGTATTTTATGCAGAAAAAGTTTCAAACTCTGCACGATGGGAATCGAGGCATTGGAATCCAGCATGCAGAGTGAAAAACACAAAATTGCCAAGAATATCTGCCAACAAACCCAAGGAATTTCCAATTTCTGTTTTGCCCTTGTGTCCGCCATGAAACAAAAAGTCATGTTTTATGTCACAGTAAACATTTGTGCAAAATTGTAAGGAACTGATTCTTTTTTGGTCTTAAATTCCACTCAGAGTGGTATTAAAAGTTTAAAAAAGTCTAAAAATGACTTAAGTTTTAGAAACCCTGTTTATACACTGATCAGCCAAAACATTCAAACTACTGACAGGTGAAGTGAATAACTTTGATTATTTTGTTCCAATGCATTGTGCTGCTGGGAAACCTTTGGTTCTGGCATTCATGTGGATCCCCACTCAGACACTGTTGCAGACCAAGTACCCCCCCCTCATGGCAACAGTGCTCCCCAATGGTAAAAAAAAGCACCATGCCACACAAACTGTTCTGAAATGGCCTGTGGAGCGTGACAAAAAGATCAAGGTGTCGACCTGGCTTCTAAATTTCCCAGGTCCCAATCTGCTCAAGGATTCTAGTGATGTACCCCAGATGTACCCCTAACCCAAGGTGGGGCCTCCTTGGATGGGACTTGGCTCTGACCTGTGGAGGCATGGACACAGGATCTCTGGGAGTGTCCTGCAGTGTCTGGCACCAGTGCGTTGGCAGCAGATCCATTTAGTCCAGTGGGTTGTGAGGTGGGTTAATGGCACGTGCCACAGATGCTCATTCAGATTGGGATCTGGGGAATTTGGAGGCCAGGTTGACACTTTGAGGTCTTTGTCACATTCCTTGGGCCATTCCTGAGCCATGTTTGCAGTGTGGCATGGTGCTTTATCCTGCTGGGGGGCCACTGCCATTGGGGAGAGCTGTTGCCATGAGGGGGGTACTTGGTCTGCAACGGTGTTTGAGTGGGTGGAACATGTCAGGTGGTATCCACATGAATGCCAGAACCAAAGGTTTCCCAGCAGAACAATACACTGGAATAAAATAATCAAAGTTATTCACTTCACCTGTCAGTGGTTTGAATGTTTTGGCTGATCGGTGTATATTCCTCAGTTGCCAGAGTTAACAAGTACAAAGAAAAGTGCTCTCCATCAAAGAGATTACGACATGTAATAAATTACATTAAGTATCCATTAGATGGTAATTGTGTTTAAATGTCACCATAATGTTTACACTGTGGAAGTTGGTAGCATGAGATACCCTCACAAGTATGTCATCATAAAATGTCATAGCGCCATGTGATATGAGTTTCAAGTTGATGTATGGCCCGTCACCCCACAAACTCTCTGACAGTTGTCGTATAGAGTAACTGGCTGTAGGTTTACAGTAGATTCTCAGCGTGGCAGAGGCTGCTTGGAAAGGTTTCAAGTTATGAAACAGTCTGAGTTTACACAGCAGTGACTGTCTGCCGTGACATTTGACTGGCTTCATTTGCTCTCTCTCCCGTTTGTTTATAAGAAATGACAGCAAAGCTCCCCTCTCTGCCTTTGATGAATCACGCTTTCACTCATCAGCGAACCTCGCTAACATCCCATTTTGAGGCGTTAATTGTTCAGCCCATTTGATGTTTTAAGTTTTAAGATGAAAAAAGGCCAACTCCGGCTCTCAAACCATTCACCTATTCACAGTATTTGTTTCGTTGCTTTCATACAGAAACATAATCCGCCTATTGTTCCCGATCTGAATTTCTCCTCCCGTGGGAATTCTCCTCAGAGTAGCAGAAGCCAATTTCGGTCTGCTCCTTTACACTTAAAACAAGTATATCTCCAAAGACCTCAAATCCCTCCCTTCCATCTCTAAACCAAATGAAGTCATAAATCACTCCTCTATACATATCATGCTAATTAAGAGCAGGGCTCAGCTGCTCTTCTCCAGCGGAAGACGGAATAAAACAGCTCCATAATTATGTCAAAACAATGTGCACTCAACCTCTGCCACAGCGCATTTGGAGCGGGTTTGTGGAGATAAAGCATGTGGACTGACACCCAGGACTTAAAACGCTTCGTCCGTTTTGTCTGGAAGGGATTAAAGATTTTTGCTACTGAATAAAGTAAAGCCACTTCTCTTATTTTCTTTAATTTTTTTATACAGATTACTTTGAATTTAACAGACTGTAATGAACTGGAGATGGGAGAAGTTTTTAACTAAACATTCCAACACCTCATTTAAGTAGAGCTGTTGTCCCATGACACGTGGACCCACACTGTCTCACTCCCCTGCCTTATTTTGGCTCATTGCAGCATGTGTGAACAGAAGCTTTCAGCAATAAATCAAGTTCAGATCCTCGGGGATAATTTATGTTCCATGCGCCCAAACACACAGGCAAACATGGTGTGTGTTTTTTTTTTTTTTTTTTATAGTGACGAGACAAAACTCTCCCTGTGTTTGCGGTTTCTTCAGTTTTTATCTCCTCTGCAAACACTTCACTGAAATGTTGGATGCATTATGTGAAAGGCAGTCATGCTGGGCTTTGTCCTAAGTCTTTAAAGACCAGATGGCCAGCGCTTACACACGTGTAACTCTGATAATATTGTACATATGTAAATCTGTAAACATATGCTCAACCTTCAGCCCCCACCCAGTGTACTAATCCTCACCAAAGAGCAGAACTATTAAAAAAAAGACTCATGTGCAACCTTTTCTTCCTACAAAGATGTATTATCCTTCAGTGTTTCTCTTTTCTGTGTCGTTCTGCAACAAAATCCATAGTTTCAAAGCGATCACACTATCAAAGTTGGCAGTCATTAGTCATATACAGTACTTGAAGTGTTTATAAATGTGTCACTTACTTGAAAAACAAAGTTTAATATTAGTCCCAGTGTCACAGCTGGATCCATCTCCACCCTTTTTATCTTCCCCTTAACAATGCTCCGGATCCCGATAACCAATTATACCTCTTATGGCCTCTCAAATAACTTTAATCACTGATTAGGATTCCTTGTTCACAAAGAAGCTACTTAAAAGTAATTGCTCAATAAAGACAGGGGAAGTTGTCGTATTAAGTAGGTCTTCCTGCTGCTTCTCTCATTAGCGCTCACTTGGAGCTTTCAACTCCCCATTGTCACAAATGGAGCCGGCTTCATTCACGGCACAGAAGCCGCTCTCACTCTGCCTTGTTCACACTGCTTTGACATGACATGACAGCATAAGCACCGCGCAGACCTGCACAACACAAAGTGCTGAACAAGTCAAACCCGTGTTGGCTTTGGATTTATTCAGGAAAGGCAGAAGTACTGGGGGACTACAGCAGAGGCCGAGGGTTAGAGTCCCGGTGGCGGTACGTTTGGCTTGGAAGCAACCTGTGATTGAGCTTGGGGATTTTTTCATGTTTTTTGTTGTTGTTGTTTGTTTTAAAATGAAGACCTCACAGTCTGTATAATATCATGAATAATGTAAGCTACAGGCTGTGTTGCCATTATCTCAATACAACTAATGAAAATGTTGAGATTTAGAATTAGATTTTAACTGGTTTTGTGCACACCAAACTCAAAATGATTTTTTTTGTACCTTTATTTTAGGATTTTCAGTATAAAAAACTCAACAACTCAGCCATAAATATCTTTACAAGTAGAATAACAGAGCACGAGTCCTAGTGCCAACATTACATGTAAAATAAAATACACGTACACAGTGATAGAGGGTAGACTGGTCAATTAGACCCTTACAGACCACTACAGGCACTCGGGGCTCCGAATTCTGAGAATTTTAACCTTCTTAAGTACAATACATCAGTTCTCTTATCCACACATCATGTGCAGGTACACAGTCTGACTTCCACTTAAGTAGAACAAGGACACATTCACACTGGCGCTATTTGGTCCACTTTAAACGAACACTGGTCCGCTTGAAAAGTGGGGGTCTCGGTTCACTTGCAAATGAAACCTGGTGCGATTCGCCTACAGGGGGAAATGCAAATGGTCTATCCAGTGAACCAAAGAGAGGAAGTGAGGTAGAGCGCAGCGCATTTGAAACAGGAGAAGCAGAGGTAAAAAAAAAAAAGAAAAAGTTGGAACACCAAAGTAAATAAACAGAAACCCCAAGACTGCATAAATTTGGTGTTGCTCCATCGTTTATGTGGTGACCAAGCCAGCTGAAGGGGATGGATTTCCGTTTTCCGTCCTGGCCAATCGATGAGCCGGGTTTTCTTCTTCCTCATGCTTTTAGGTTCCCAGTTCTTCTCAAATGCTTTAAGGAAATATTCAAATACACACTTTCAATAAGTGAACAATTTTCGACATGTTCAAAGAGAATGGTCAATGTCCTTTCCGCCTCTTTACACCTCCTACAGAGGGGGGAAACATCAGGGAAGATCTTACGCAATCTGTCTTTGTAAAGCAAAAGTTTGTACGTGTTGCAAATACTTGGAGAGTTATTGTAGTATTTTGCAGTTGGTGAATATTCACCTTCAACAGTTCTGCTAACAGTTGTGCTAACTAACTGGGGAAGGTAGCTTTGCAGTTAAGTAGAACTGGTAGCTAGAATCGAGTGATGTGAATATGGTAAACACTCTGAACCAGCGTGAACCACCACAGTAACACTCATTGTTATTTTTCATCCTGTCACGGCAGGGCATCATCGCTTCGTTCTTTCCATTATTTGCTTTCCACAATAAAAGAGAAATTTAAATGGCTAAGGAACACCTCAACAAAATGACTCGCATAACTAAGAAATGCATGTTTTCAGAACTTACCATGTAGTCATATGGCTTTGTTATCTTTCCCCCAAGTCATCTCCTTTTTTGTTGTGTCTCTGTACAGTGCTGACGTTGAGTCAAAGAGGCAGTGAAAACAAGTTTGTCCTCCATTTGTGATTCTCTGTAACATTGTGGGGAATCTCAACTAGATCTCAATGCTGAAAGACTTCATGACACAGTGTCACCACAATATCTCGCTCAAGTCAAAGAATTTCAACTCAGGCAAATGCACGAATAGTGTGAACTTTAGTTCTTTGCGTCCTTCACGTCAGGGAATGAATGAATAATAATTTTACAGTGGAAATTTTAACCCAATTTTAAATTTTAACTTTTTAACTGGGTTTGCGCTCAAACTGCTGTCATGGGCCAGCCTTGGCTCCGGCTTGGACGGAAACTGTGTGGCTTCATGTAGGGTCAGGCCTGATATTTCTGGGTCCTGATCAAACCTCTAACTCGAACTGGTTGGTCTGAAACAGGGTGAAATAGATATACACAAGAAAAGATAGAAAATGACAGAAATAGCACATCTGCCTAACCTATGAATGAGGGGTCATCATTTTCAGTTCCTACAGATCTTCACAATTTAAAATTAAACTGAGGTTTTTTTTTCCGCCAGATGTTATGTCACTCACTGATTCACTGTTGTTTAGAGGAAAGAAGGTCCGCTTTTGATGGGGACAGAAAATTATTCTGGTAAAAGAAAGAGAAGTACAGAAGTGGAGAGAAAACACAAAATAAAAGTTTTTCAGTATGCAGATTTTTTTTTTGGTCAGATTTTCACCATTTCGTAATATTTCAAACCATGTTTCATACAGTTCCTGTTATTTTTCTGCTTTATAGATATAGATCCATATTGAAACAGTTAGGAAATAAGTTGAGTTTCTCTCCTCTTGCTTCACTCTTTATCTCACTCTTGTTTTAGACCAGCATGTTAGCAGAGGTATATCATTTTATATGTTTTATTAAATTTCCTTTTTAATTTTTGTTCTCAGTTAAGTATGGTTTAAGTTAGTTTCCAGGGTGGGTTTGCTTGTTTCAGTTTAAATTTTATTAGTGTCAGCCTTAGTTTCACTTATTTTTTCATAATATGGGTGTATTTTTCAGGGGCAAGATTTAAAGGGTAACTTTTTTCAACCTGCCCCACGCACGTCGCCTATGACGTTGTGAGCATTTATGCTCGTGCGGTGGCGTGTCTGTGTCACTCTGCAGTTACACCTCCAAAACACTGGTCAGCGGTGGGGTTTCTGTGAAGTGCTGTAAAGTTAAGTTGATTGAAAACACACATTAAACATGGCTTCATAAAGACAATTTCAAACACAAGTGCACAAATCAGCTTCACTATAACTGGCAGCATTCACAGACTAAGCATGTGTTTTTTGCTGGACACATTTTCCCCACAAATACATCATGCTAATTTTATTAGCACAAGCCTATGGCATTTTGCATTGTATAAATTAGCCCTAGCGGCTAGCAGACTTTTCCTCAACTCAAATGAAGCCAGGGACAACAGCAGCATTTAACAAAGCTAATGGCACATAGCTTCACCATTACAACTCACAAGATTTACAGACAAAACAACTGTCTTATACTAAGCTCGTTTTTTCAAACAAATATAACATGCTAACATTATTAGCACAACCCCATGGTTTTTACATTGTATAAATTAGCCTAGCGACAAGCAGAGATTTCCTTTATTCATATGAAGCCAGGATAAATCACACACAAGTCTTTAAACGCTATTTTGTGGACGCTTTACTGTTTTCACAATTTATTGTTACCTGTGAAATTAAAGTGAATAAAAGCTTTGTTTCCACTGAGGGAAATGATTTCAGCTTACAGAAATAAACGCTGCGACGTATAGTTACATTTCTGCGGAGGTGTGCATCAGGCTATGGTGTAGGGTACAGCATAGGCTCTACGTCTATGGTGGTAACATTGATGGAAACAATGCAGGATTTAAAATGTTGAAAAAAAAATCCATAGGAAGGAACATTGAACATGTTTGTGCGACCTCGAGGACACACACAGTGGATTTTGGAGGAACACTGAAGGCAAACATTTGTTTGTTTACTTCAACACAGGGTGCCGTAGAGTTGCAGCTTTAACTGCTTTTTGCTGTGTGATAATTGTGAGCCACAGCTATTTAAATGTGTACATATCTCCAGTGTGAGTTACTGTGTTTGAAAGGGTGTGTTTTAACTTCTCTCTGGCTTTGGCAGTTTGAGCTCCTACAGCACTGCACAGACCGTCTCCACTTCTCAGCATTTCTTGTGATGAAGCCAGTAAAATCATGATGATTATTCTGAATGAACAGTGTGTATTCAAATGGCTCAGCTAAAGATCTTCTGGTCACCAGTCATGTATTTTCAAAGTCAGATGATTTATTTTATAGAAGAATGTTACATTCTGGAAATATGCTGCATGCCACGTAATTTGAAAAGGCTTCTTTCAAGCGACTGTTTCTTCGCTGACCCTGAATCAGCCACAAACAACTTCAAGGTTGAGTGCAGGCGTTGAAGAGAGAAAATGGTTTTGCTTGCAAGGATTACAGAGAATACAAACACTACCAGATGATTTTGTTTTACATTAGCACATTAACACATTTCACTCCTAAATGACTGGCATGATGACAGATACTAGAAAAATCAGGTCGCGGGGGGAAATAACCAGAAAGATCCCTTCAGCGAAGATGCTTAATGACCCCTGTTCCTGCTCCAAGTCTTGCTTTCCACTGTTCCACATTCTAAGACCTCTTCAATAAAACATGCATCTCTGTAACATTTACAACTCTTGTGTTTCCTGAAATGAGAAATCCAAAACCTCTTTGATGTTCGAGAGAAACGTACATGAAACTTAATGTTTTAATTCTCTGTAAGCCACAAGTTACAAGTGACTTATATTCTGGCAAAAAGGGATCCGTGCTGGAGCGTGAGGGGAGGGAGGACCGGGGCCGAGTCTTGTTGTGGAGCAGCATATTTTATTTTCTCTCCCAGAGGTTTAGAGGAGCTGTTGCACTCTGGAGTTTTAGCGGAGGTCACAAGGTTATTATATAAACAATTCACATGGAGGCCCTCAAGCACCCAGAGGGAATGTTTAATGCAATGCTCACAATTTCTGAAATGTTATAATGCTCAAGACGCAGACATGTGTCCGATTTTAACCGTGCTGCATTATCTCTCTGTCTTCCCTTTTTTTCTCCCTGCTTTTAGCTGTTGTGTCGAGGCAACTGAAAACCACGCTTAATTAATTTGGTCAGCTGCCTTGGATAAACTACATTGATGACATCAATTAGATTCTAATGAAAACAGATAAAAGCCATGGAAAGCAAATAGAATTTCTGAACAGGGCTCATCAAAGTCTCAGCATTGGAACAAATTCCCATTACGTCTCATAAAAGCCTTTAATTTGCAAAGCTCATGTCTGGTTTGGTACTTAGAAGTACATGGTCAAATGATTCAGTCTTAAGTCCTGTGCCAAGAGAAGCCAAATCAGAATTTAATTTGGCACGTAACTCCTTATCCTGTCTGAAACATGTGGTTGGATGCAATCCTTGGATTAGCGTGGACTTTAGAACTACAAATTTGGCTTGTTTCTCCTCCGCTGGCAGAACAAACACCTAGGCTAACCCATTTGTAACACGACATTTACATTTCCAATCTCCGGGAAAAAAAAATAAAACACATGCTTACCCCAGATTAGTGCTTCTTAGTTAACCAAATTGCTACAATTATGTGTGTCAGTCATTGACGTGGGATGACGAGGCTCCGTGTCTTTGTCTCTGTCACTCTCCTTCTCTTGTTTGTAATGACAGTATAACCTCTTTCTAATGTCTGATTTGATTTTACAGTTAAAGGCAATTCATGATGAATAATCAAAACTTCTCAGTGTTTTGTGTAGATGCTGGGTTTTTTTTGTTTTTTCTTTTAATTGTGCTTTATGTCTGCCAGACAAATTAATAAGACATATATCTTCATTTCACTCAGTAATTTTAGTGAATGGAAAACCCACAACAGGGTTACATTTTTCATGAACTAAAGTAATTGGGGTCCACTTGTATCAACAGCAAAACTGTATCAAAATATCCATTTTCATACTCTAACGCGACTCGTGCAGTATAATCCAAGTCTCATTTATCCTATTGTATGCTCAGTGCTTCCGAAGGTCACGCATTTTTGCTGAAAAGCTACGAAATAAAACATTTGGGTTCGCTCAGAGTGATGAACCTGGCAGGAGATTTAGAGTGCATTCACACCAGGATAGTCCGGGCGACTCAGTTCGATTGGGTGGGGAATGCCGAAAAATTTCACACCATCATTTGGTTCAGTTCACTTTCACACTCTGCCTTTTAAAACCAACTGGACAACGTCACGCAGTTACAACAGCTGCTCTTTTGGAGGCGGTATTGCCCAAAACGACCACTGACCAGGAAGAAAAAAGGATGAGGAAGAAGAAAACCCGGCTCATCGATTGGCCAAGACCGAAAACCGAAATCCATCTGCTTCAGCCGGCTTGGTCACCACAAAAAACACCAAACACCAAAATGCAATGTGCTCTACTTCACTTCCTCTCTTTGGTTTGCTGGACAGTCTGTTTACAATTCCTACTGTAAGCGAACTGCAACAGGGTTCACTTGCAAATGAACCAATACCTCCAGTTTTCAAGCGGACCAGGGTTAGCATGTTTGGTCGACACCAAAGTTCGAATGAGCGTTCACACCACTCCAAACGAACCAAACTATCTGTGGAAGCGGACCAGGGTTCGTTTAAAGTGGACCAAATAGCGCCAGTGTGAATACGCCCTTAGAGTGCCTCGTTGCAGACTGAGCAGATTTAAAAATTCATTCATACCTCTGTCTATAACGCTTTTAAATTATCGCAGATAAAGCTAGATCTGGCATTGGACTATGACGATATGCTGATTTGAATTTTTGTAGAGGTATTTTTAGCGTATGATGCCATTTATTTATTTTTCTTTTTGTGTTTTTTAATGCTACGTTAGGTATAATCTTGATTTGTCTATGTACTATGTTGTATGTTGTATTTTATGCTGCAGTATGGATGTAGGGCCCAAGACAATAAAGTTGATCTTGGATCTTGATCTTGATCTTGATTTCAGCCTAGGAGAAGTGCGCCCTGAGCATGTGCATGCACATGAGCTCTACTTGAGTGGAAATCAAATACATCCATGTGCCTAGTTGTGCATGAGACTGGTTGTACTGACATATTTTAAATCTGAATGTTCTAAAAACATCACCTTTTTTGGAGTCTTTGTTCACTGTGGATTTATTCTGGACAAATTTAAGGCAATACGCGACAAGTAATCGATATAGAAACGGCCATTTTGCAGGTGAAGAGTTCCTTTAAAGAGGCGTAGATGCTCTGTTGAGCTGAGAGGAGCTGCAGTGTTGAATGATAATTCACTGCAGGTTTGAACCATTTTATATTTTGCAGCCATGTGATCTGTTGTTAATATAAAAATATTGTTCATTGCAGCTTTAATATTCAGGCATTTGTGGCTCAGTGGTCGCCAACTTCATACCTGCAACCGTGAAGAACTCTTTTGAACTTTACCCATTACAATGTTCTTCATTTGTCGTAGCTTCCACAAATACAGAAGGGCACAGTTAACAATGAGCGGCTCAGCATATTACACAATATCACAGTTTCATGTGCGTGTTTTTTTTTTTTTTTTAATGGATGGATGTGGTTGGATGTCTGTGTACATTCTCCACATGTCAGCATAAAGGAGCTCCGGCACATCCATTCATACATTTATACACAGTAACCTCAGTAAACTGCGTAAACTGCGTAATCTCTCTTTAACCTTAACCATACAGAGCATCATGTGAACTCTGTACCATTCAGTTATGTCTTTGATGTAGCCAAAGGAGTTTATATAATACACTTTATACATAGGTTGTAAATGTGTTTTCTTTTCTGTGTGTTTAATCTTTTTTCCTGCACCCAGGACGTCAATAAAATGATAATAAATAAGTTATATTTTGTGTTCATTCAGTGGTGTAGTGTCTGCTCTGTTAGAATTGTGACCGTTTGAATGTAGGAAAAAAGAGGAAGTATTTAATGAGCTGTTTTTGTTTCTCTTGGTGTGTGTGTCTGTGTGTGTGTGTGTCCATCCCAGCAGACTACCCTCCCCCTCCACCACCTGCGGAAGAGTCAACCGGTTTCCCCCCATCCTCTGGTTCCTTCCCTCCTCCTCCACCGGTGAACTCATATGATTTTCAGGTGAGGGAAAAGTGTTGTTGCATTAAATTTTCTTGGTTGTCAGGAACTCTCGAAGAGTCAGCACAGAAAGCAAACACAGCCCCGAGCTCTGCGCTGAGTTCATGTACCAAGTCCAGCAAAACTGTCTGTCCATTTGAGTTGCAGCCAACTGCAGAAACGTCCAGCTCCAGATGCTTCCTGGAGCCAGCCACCCTAACTCAGGGACCCACACACTAACATACTTTCTTCAGTTCTGAGAGCTGTAATGCAGGAAGGATAGAAGGCTGACACCTATTGGTGGAGCCTGGTCACTTTTCTCTGCTTTGCTGGTCACAATACCCACAGGCATTCATCCCTCCCGGGATATCTGGCCTCTGACACTCTCAGCACTTGACCTCTGCTGCGAAAATCCTCCAAGTGCTTCACATTCCTTTGTTCAGTGTCCCTCTTCAAGCCCCTCATTTGATCTGACCAGTTGCTTATCCTAAATGAATGCTCCCTTTGTAAGTTAGGAGACAGAATGTTACATAATTTAAATAAGTTATGCAACGTGTGTAAATTCACCGCTCCTCCCACACAAACTGTGTACATAGACGGTATAAAAATGCATCCTGGGTATTAGCAGTATATATGTCTGTTCATGTGGTGTCATGACCTTAATGTAAACCACCGGCCCTCTCACAGTTATACAGTTATTTTAAAAGGTGCACAGCTAGGAGAGATACAGTTCTGAGTTTCGTGGTTTTATTCAACCAAAGAAATGTTTGGCTGAGTCAGAGCTGCTTTCCTTAAAGGGTGAGTTTGGTATTTTTCAACCTGGACCTTATATTCTCATATCTCTGTATCTAAGTGACGAATGGAGACAACAGTTTTTGAAATTGCTGCTCGGAGCATGTCTGCAGCGTCAATTCACGTCCACTAAAAGTGTTTTTGTCACTGACAGGCTCAGATTAGTGTTCTAAGTGCCTGACATCATTATGGAAAGGATCCCTACAGAGATAGACCTCTTTGTTAAAGATTAAGATCCTTTTTGTTTGACCAGAAACAGCCCCGAAATCACTATCGCCAAACCCACCAGACACCATTTAAATAAACAGTAATTTAAGGGTGTATAAAGCCTGTGTACTTTCACATCTAAATCGGTCCATTAGAGGTTTATTTCAACCAAATCAGAGTTGGTGAGTGTTGGAACAGTGGAAAAATGAACCACCATGCCTTCTGTGAGTTTTATTTTGTGCCTGTCACCTTTGAATGAAGTGTGTTTTATGATGCTAAAATTACTGTTGATTAAAATGGAGTCTGGTGGCTGTGGTGATAGCCATGTCAGGGTTGTTTCTGGTTAAACAAAAAGGATCTTACTATCTGAGTATGGATCTTGTCCTTAATGATATTAGAGAATAAAAATAACAATCTGAGCCAAAGTGGCAAAAACAAACATTTTTAGTGGACGTACATTGACAGAGCTGTTAACATGCCCAGAGTGTTTACACTGCAGCCTGTTTGCCGCTGCTGTCTACAACTGTCTCACTCAATACTGGACCAATGTAAAAACTGTTGTTCCCGTCAGTCACATAAACACATAAACAGGAGAAAATAGGGTCGAGGTTAAAAGATACTGAGTTCATTTATTCATTTAACACATTTAGGATTGGAAAAGACAAATGAAATCAACAAAATGTACGTCACACATCAGAAAATTCAACACTTAAGTTAATCCTTTTTTACATTGTTCATTTTATAAGTCACAGATAATTTTGTCAAATTACAACAGTCAGGGTTTTACTAGAGACTCACCAGTCTCACTTTTTTAAAAGGGGATCTATTTACTAAACTCTAATCTGACTCACAGGATGTAGATTGTGGCGGTAAGCCTGCCACTGGCTGACTATTTAGGCCGGCATTCTCCACCCCCATCAATATTTGTGTTTTATCATTTTCAAAATCCCTCACAACGGCAGAGCAAACAACCCACATACTAAAAGTGGTACGTTTTGATGAAGATTGGATCATGCAACAAGGCATTCCGGCTTTGTTGCGTTGGTGAATTGTTGTAAAGATCTAATAAACAACTTGTGAATGCAGCTCTGAAAAGCCCAGACTCTGTCTCGCAGGACTCCTATGTCTGATGTTGATCTGTGACAAGGCCAGTTGGAGTTGATTTGCCACATCTTTTTACCCTGGCAGCAGCATGTGTTACCATCGTAATAATGTTCTGCGAGAGCCACAAACAGCTAGCAAATCCACTGTGGTTGTAATGGGTCCAATGAGCTTAAGTACAGTCAAGCTTCACCTCTAAAGGCCAAAACACACCAGTGGCGAATGGCGCACGTCAAAAAATATGCCCCAAATATTTGCAGTATACAATGCTGCAGTGGCAGCGGCTAGATGCGCGTTGGCGACACTACCCACCACTGTCCTATTTCCAGCCTGGCTGCACCAGCATTAAATGGTTTGTACATACCGGCTACCGTAGCAGCTCTTCTTCTCTGCTCCTGTGGCAGCTTGACTCCTCTACTCACCATGGATGTATAGAGAGAACTCCGTTGCTTCTGTTGCTTTGTCTTGTGTGTGACGAAGACTGGATGAGGAGAGACTCATTGTTGAGGTCGAAAAATACCCCGAGCTTGAAGACTCTGGAGATATGCTCTTAAGGTGAGAAATGAACTTTTACTAGTGGGTGATTTTAAGCTAATATGTGGTGAGGTGGAATGGTTAAGGAGGTACAGATATTTTAGTAACAATAACCTTCTGTGGTCGTCTGTTGACGAGCTGCAGCACGATGCATCTAGTGCGTGCTGGGGGCAGCACTTGATGAGTTTTTTTCAGTTATTAAAAGTTTAATCACATACATAGTTGATCCTGGCCAACACAATCGTGATTGGTTTAAAGAAATAAAAACAAGCCAAAGCGGTTTCCCTTATAGCAGAATGATAATGAGTTCTTCTAGATGTTTCTCTGGCACCATGCGAGACTGCCTGAACTCATATTTATATACCTAACTGTGTGGGATCATTCTCCTGTGTATAAGGCAACATGAAGCTACAAATCCATTCTGAGCTGTAATCGGAGACACTGCTGCACCCACAGTCTTTTCAAGATTGTGCAAGGTTTAAATAAAATGTTCTAAAAGTGTAATGAATTGTGCTCCTACAAATTTACAACAGCAGAACTCAACATGAAACAGTCACATCTGGCCTGTGATCAAATCATATCAAATCAAGTTTATAGTGAGCCTCTCTCTGGGATCAAGATGCACCATAAATAACACGATATGCAAGACTCCAAACTATATGTAGCACAGCTCAGTCCCAGAGCGCACATACCTAAGATGTATGGAGCACAAGTTAAAATATTAAAAACAATAAAACAATGGTAATATGAAGTTGTAAAAAACTGTATAAAAAAAAGATGTCCAGCACAGGTGTCCAAAGATGAAATACGCAAATACAGAAATTTAAAGAAGTGTAGATAGTTGTACTTTAGCAGCCTGGCTTCTCTCCTACGAATGAAAGAGGCTTTTAGGATACAGTAATTGTCTGAGTGCAAAATAGTAAGAGGTTAACAAAACAAGTTAAAGTTTACCAAATGATCTTTAATGTAAACGACAAGTTGTGGTGCTTACCAATCGTCAGGTGCCCATATGTTCACTGAAACAATTTTACTTGCTGTTGACACTGACCACATAGATATCCCTGTCTAATGCGCCTTCAGTGTAAGTGAGAGAGGACAAAATCCACAGTCCGTGTTCGTGCAAACTATTTTTAAAAGTTTATCTGAAGCTAATCTGAGGTTTCAGCTGTCTGAGTTATTCAGCTCATGTGAGCATCTTTCAAAGTTACAGTCTTTTTAGCACAGAATTCCCTTTTGTGTCACTGTCCCTCTCCTGCTTCTCAGTGCCAAATTAAACCAGGGAAACACAAAGAGTGAATTTTGTCCTAAAAGGAGTGTAACTTTGGAATATACCCACCAGGCTGCTGAAGCCTCACATGAGCTCCAGCTGAACTTTGGCATATATTTTTGTACAAAACAAGGACTGAGGTTTCTGTTTCCCATCACTTACACTGAAAGCAGGTTAGGAAGGGACCTTTGACAAAAAACGCAATTTGACCTCATTGAACACAGGAGCTGCTGGTCTACAATGGCCTCTGTTAGTTTGTATCATAGTGTGACTTTTGGTGCTTTAAAGGGTTAGTTAGGATTCACCAAAGTCACACAATAACACTAACTAATTAACTGACTGATGCAGCAGTGGATCAGCAGCTCCTGTGTTCAGTGAGGTAAAATTACAGCTTTTGTCTATAGACCCTTTAAGGGACAACGTCACGATGACGTCAGGAGTCTTAAAATGTGGTTTTGTTGTGTTATTGGGAGCCAGAACAAATGGGGAGGAGGGAGGGACAGAGGGGGACGAGACATGAAGGCATCTGATTGGTTCTTTCCACTCCATCACATTATGTATTGACTACTCTCAGGATGGATGGACCGTTTCACCCAGTATAACAAAAAGTGTTTCTGAACAGGATTACCAACTATAGGTTTAAGGAATATCATGTCCACCTCATCAGAAATTGGGGAGGGATTAAGAGGAATATTGGATTTCTCTGTAACGCTAACTTTTTAGCGCACTAGTTAACGATAGCAAAACAAACTGGAGGAAACTGTCCAAGTGTCGTCCTCCTTTGTAAGACTGACATAGTAATCAACCACAAAGCTTCCTGTGACATCATCCATCCACTGAGTGAGAGCATACGGGTCGGCCAGTCTGGTCCTGTTGGTCAGTGTTTACTCATTCAGGTAACACTCGCGGCCCAGAAGAGTGAGTGACCTGACATGGTGCGTTCGTAAATTCAGTCTGATGCTCTACACTAAAATGAGAGGCCTGTTGGTCGAAGAAAGGAGCGTTATATTTCTACATGAATTACAATGGTAAAGTTAGTCACACATTCACTGCACTCAGTGCTCCCCTCTGCTCAGTTTCCACAGACAGAGTGCGCTCTGCCTATCTGAGAGTGCGGTGCTCAGGATAACAGAATGGTCCAGTATTTCTGAAAGCTCCACTCGCATCATCTTCCTCCATTGTCTAAAACAAGCCAACAGAACTTGCTTGCTGGTGCTAGCTTATGTCTGTGGAGAATTGTTTTGCCTCCAGCTAAGCCCCGCCCACCAAAAAACATCATACTGTTTACTAACAGCAAAAGGGTCTGAAGAGTCTGGCTTTGAAGAGAGCATCGATAAGTTTCACTTTCAGTACAGTTCCCCGTCGGAAAGGGCTCTGTTTCGGAAGTACCGAGCATACGACTGGATAAATGAGATTTGGATTATACTGCACGAGCTGTGTGAGAGTTTGTATACAGATGTTTTGCTGCTGTTGAACATGGACCCCTGTGGCTTTAATTCATCAAAAATTTTCTCAGAGTCTGAATTCTTAATTCATTGTCGAGGCGTGTGAGAAAAACAAAGTTGTCTTCACGAATTTAACGTAACGCGGGATGAGCAGCTGATACACACATGATCATTTGGGAGGTGTAGTATTCCTTAAAGACAGACTTGGAACAAAATGTGAATATATCCTTCAAGGTATGTAAACAATTAAAAACACATTGAACAGTTTTTTTTTAGCTCATGAAAAGCTGCCTTTTTCCCCACAAGACAATATATGAAGTGGACATGATAACAGAGATACTCAGGCCGGCCCCACAGTTAGTTTCATTCCCTATTTACCACTGCCATCACTCCTTTTCTTCTGAACAGTGGAGACAGTTGGAGTAAGAGATATCTGAGGCCTGAAATTAAGTGCTTAATTAGTTTTAAAAGTGCTTTACTGTTTTCATCTCCAACTTTTCTTCTCCTATAATATTGGCTGTAGAATCACGCTGGCCATGTAACTTAATTCCTTAATACACCACTGGTATCTTAATTATGTGTCCTGTAGCCAGAGCAGAACTCTTTAACTGCAGACGCAGTTCAGAAAAAGGGATAGATATCAATCAAAATGTCTTTGTATCTTGTTCTCTGTGCCTCAGCAGAGAAATTACATACGCTGAAAGAGTAAATCAGTGATTAAATGGTATTTCCTCAGAAAAAGGCAGAAATGTTCTCTTGTCTTTATCGCCCTGGCTGAGAGAGATGTCGGGATTATGACACGTTCATGCCAAAACCTTTCACAGGAGAGAGGAAGACAAAAGCAGCTAGTTCTCATCATGGCTGTTGTCCACATTACGAAGCCCTACACTGCAAATTCCAACACATCACAAAAGCGGCAATGTTTCCTTTCATCCTCCTCGTTATCCCTGTTAAATAAGTTTGCCTGTTTTTTTCTTTTGTTGATTTGAGACAAGCCATTAGTGTTTTGCTTTGTCTACCCCCGCTCGTGATTGCCTTAGATGTTTTTAAGCAGCAGCTCTGCTCCAAATGGAGGCAAGCCCTGCCTGTAATAGATTGTGACAGGTAATCCAAACACATAACATTAGAATAAGAAGCAGTCACTGATCCAGCCAACTCAAAAAGCCCCCGCAGGCAATTGCAAGAAGTCTTCTTGCAGTTGCAGCATAGTTCAGAAGACTAAAAATATATCTGTCGTTCCATGGAGAAATTCCCGGGAATTTTGTAGAAAAAGAGTGTCACTAACGGTCAGATCATATTAGGTACTTTCCAGATTTTTGTGCAACAGTTTTGTTGTATGTTGTGTCTTTTATATTTATACATATATATATATATATATATGTGTACATGTTGAGGTTGTGTTTTCTCTGAGGTGAAACTGGAAAAATGTAGATGAATAAATCAGCAAGGTCTCAGGCTGCTGGAGTGATCCTGTTACTGACGCTTTCAAGCTTCCTCTGATAATAAACTAGTTAAATAAAAATCAGAGCGATTCATATCATCTTTTATACAGTACATGTTTAAAATATGGAATAAAAAATGTCAGACTTTAATTCTAAAAAAATGACCTTTTTGTTTGAAATACTGCTGGATGAGATTGTGATGAATAATGCATGGAGAATGAGATACTGTAAATCCAAGTGTGCTGAAAAGCAGGAGGTGAATAGTGCACTGCTTTATGAAAGTTGTCTTTCAGACAATACATTGCTTCTTGTTTCTCAGCGCGTTTCTCTGAGAGAAGTCTGCGCTATTGATGTGTGGCTCTCAAAAGGATTGTCTGAGGTCAAGGTGAAACATGAACTCACAAGCTGTAATCCAAAGTGTAAGAAGGGTGAAAAAAGCAGGAGAGAATGTCTCGGAGCAGCACAGAGTCAGAATTACTCCTCATTGATGATTATCTGTCCTTAACTTTTGAGTGCAACTACACGATGTAACTTAACCAAGTGTCATCACAGGCTATTTTGGTGAGTACACTCATCGTACTGTATTTGTGATGTCTGCTCGCAGATGAAAGGGCCAGAGAAGACCCTGGAGGAGAGACGCTCCAGTCTGGATGCTGAGATCGATTCCCTCACCAGCATTCTGGCAGACCTGGAGAGCAGCTCGCCCTACAAGCCACGGATCACACAAGTATGATACCAGCACAGCTTTACACCTGTACATACAAATACAAACACTGACAGTCAGTAGCGAAGCACATGTGCTCAAGTACTGTATTTGAGTAATGGCATAGTGGTGCAGTGGTTAGCATTGTCGCCTCACAGCAAGAGGGTTTCTGGCTCGAACCCTGGGTGTGGGAGCCCTTCTCTGCATGCTCTCCCTGTGTCAGCGTGCGGTTTCTCCGGGTGCTCTGGCTTCCTCCCACAGTCCAAAGACATGCAGGTTAATTGGTGAATCTTAATTGTCCGTAGGTGTGAATGTGACTGTGAATGGTTGTCTGTCTCTATGTGTCAGCCCTGCGATAGTCTACGATAATGGCCTGTCTAGTTGGGGCTCCTTGTATTTCTGTAGATGTTGTTAGCACTTTTACCAAAGATTGTTTTCTTCAGACGGACCTCATTAATCTCACGACCCCTCAGATTTATCCTTTGACCCTTTGGAGTGGCCCAAACCCTAGATTGGTAACCACTTAACAAAAATACCGAACAGTATGTAAAGAGGTGAAAAACCACTTCTGCCAAACACGTCAGTATTAAGTGTCTGAAGAGCCATTTCTTCTGCAAAATAAGTATTTTTATATTTGGTACATAAAATAGATTCTCCTGATATTACTTCAATACTTTAACTCAAGTCTTATATTTGAAAAAAGAAAGTTTCTTTAAATTGTTGAACTGGTTCTTAGAGAGTAAAGGACCTGAGTGTTTCTTCGACAGCTGCTGAAATACACAACAACATAACAAGAGACCCAATACACTCAGCTTATAAACATGCACTGCTGTATGAAGGATGCTATTGAGTAAAATCACTGAAAAACGTACGGCATGTTTGAATAATTTTGACGATTGAAAACAAATGCTGCACTGTAACAAAGTGTGCTCCTGCAGGAAACAAACCCATATGTTGCATCTTTTAAAGATGTTTTGTGGTAATGACAAAATGAGTCTTGACCTATATCATTAGTTGATATTAAACGATATTAAGAGCAACTTCAAAAAGTCAAAGCCTTGGGCAGTTCACTAAATTGTTTGACACACAATAAATGTAGGACAGGCGGATAAAAAAACCTAACCAATTGTGTTTGGAGTAGGAAGGCTCAGAGGGGCTTTTAACACCATGCAGATCATGTCTCTGGTGAGATATTTGAGCAATAATGTAATACCTGAAAGGTTTTTCGACAGACGTGGCTATCACCAAAGGACTATATTAAAGTCAAAAAATTCTTTAAGGTATGACAGTTTTTATTCTGTGGCTTATTTACTGTGTAGTTACCATGTCTACATGTTGTCTGCTTTATTTATTTATTATATGTTGGACTGAAAACAGGGTTAAGGTGATGAATTATTGACAGAGCTGTTCATTTAGCTACATATAAGGGTCTGTGCCCTCATACAACATGTACATATTTACATCCACTGACCTATTATGTCAGTGCAGCTCAGATAGTGACTTTAAAGGAACTCTATACAATATTCAAAGTATAATTACAGCAGCAAACATCTATTTGCTCTGTTAAGATATAATGAAGTGATGGCATCCTTAGAATGAAGGAGACTACGACCACATAGGTGGTTTTTATTAGCAGAAATTACGACTATATTTGATTTTTGTTGGGCTTCTACCTTTACTGGCCGTAGTCGTTATTATTTGAGCAAAGTGGGAAGTCAGGTGATGTAAACAGCAAGAATGTTAGGGTGGTAGGGAGGGGAGGTGGATAGAACAAACAAACACAGGACTTCCATCCAAAGGACTGGTGTTTGTGTCCCACGTGTAGGCCTGCCCACGACTAAGAATTTTCCTAGTCGACCAATAGTCGTCATTTAGGGCCATTAGTCGACTAGTCACCTGCATGTTTACGATATTAATTTAATTATTAAATGATATATTTTGGTGGTTTGAGTTGAAGGTGTGAGAAAGAATAGTATCAGTAACATTGTTAACACTGTGCTACATTACAGAGAAATACAAAACCGTACTAATGAACCTTCATTAATATAGGCCTATATTTTATCTACAAGTGCACGTCACACACTGAGCGAGCCGCCTGTTAATGACGCTGTGGGCTAATGGGCATGTAGCTACTTCCATCTTTCAGATGATACGTCATGTTTGTAGTTGACCAATGAAGATGAGTTTACATATCACCTTGGGTTCGTCCTTCACCTTCTCAAAATGATCCCACACTTTGGATTTCCTGCCCGGCATGTTATTAACTAGCCTGTGGAATAACCGCAGGTACCAGCCCTGGAAATTAGAGGCCGTACACATGCTGCGTCTTTAACTGGCTGAAAAACATGAGGTCGGGCGCTGGGTGCTACTCTTATGCCTGTTTTGTGCCAGCTTTCAAGAGCACAGCGGCAGGTTGTGTCTGAGGTTAGTGAGCAACGTTAACAAGTACCATATATCCTATTTCCCTGAAATCCTGAGTGCAGAACTTCTTCAAGGCGCTGTTTATAAGTGTGTAGGCCTATCGTCCCTGGGACCGATAAAAGCTCTGGGTAGCCCTGCATTAACATGATCAACTTTCTGTGTTTATCAGATTGAAAATTTACAGAAGAACTTTTTATTCATTGGATTAAAATGTGCTATATTGTGATATGTATCGTTATCGGGATATGAAATGACCTATATCGTTATATGAGATTTTGTTCATATCGCCCAGCCCTAGTCCAGTCATATAGGTTTGGATATATTTTGAAGAGGTGCAGCCCCTAATAGAGTTTAATGGTCTTTTTTTGTCTGATTAAGCGACCAGTGAAATCTTGCCGACGAATGACCTTTCCGGTCGACTAATGTTTGGTCGGCTATTAGGGGGCAGCCCTACCTGTGTGAAACCAAAAGTCAACGTGTAGTTCTTTCACCAACGTTACGTAGTATGTTAACATGTGTCTCTTGATTTATGTGTTGTGTGTTAGTTAATTACATCCTATCAAGTTACCTTTGGAACAAACATACGCATTTTAAACCAAGCCGCGGTCTTTTTTCTAAACCTGACCATAAAGTTCTGGTGCAGCTGCAGCAGTGTGTTAAAAATCTGCGTCTGTTAACGGTCAAATTTGGGCTATTCTGTCGTCCACTGATTTGAGAAATGCCCTCGTGGGATATATTCAGAGGAAGGAACGTACGACCTATGTGGTTGTATGTTAGAATCAAGTCATGCTCCTTGTGTGTGTTGTAATTAGGGTTTCTTTGTTAATTGTTGTGGTAGACGGTTGGGCCACACGTTTATGTTCACATAACTCCCTGTGTGTGTACCCACTGGCCAACTCATCAATGCCACTCTGCAGTGTGTGCATATAGGCAGCTACCGCTGACAACACCATCTCGACCCACAGTGGTTTTGTGGAAGCACAATGCCAACCCTACGGTTTCCTGCCTGCTGTTGGTGTTGGCAGAGATGTTAGCCTCTAGCTGCCGGTTCAGCAACTCGATGTTGAGAGCCGTGTGCAGACAATTTCGGCTCAGACTCTGAATCATAGCTATGCTTTGGAAGTCGCATACAGCTTCTTGAATTGGATGGGAAATAGAAGTCTTTCTTTAACAGCCTTTATAGCACATCTGTGAAGATACTCTTTTCTCAGACTCATAGAGTGCACACACTGCGTTTGTATAAAGTGACACATGAAACATGGTATTTTGAGGGAAGTGTGCAGTGTGACAGAGACAGACAAAAGACTCCTGGTTGCGAGTGCCTTCGTCCTTTGGTTTTGTGACTCCTGACTCCCTGGTTAGAGGGAACAAAATGGGTGTACCACACACAAAGTGAGAATTATTGCACCACACAGGGGAAACATAGCGGATACAGAGTGAAAAGAAATGAACCGTGTGGTTCTGAAATTATACACATTACAGACAAGTATGTAAAATACGACTTGGTGATTTCTAGTATGTTTAGTGTTGTGGTGAGTCAGTGTGTTCATGGGTGCTGGTGTTAAACGCCATACAGTTATAACATAACATTATACCCATAAAATATGGTGAAATACATTCTTAACCAGTCAAATAGATATTAAACAGTTTTTAGTAGAATACAGACATTGTATTATGGGGCTGACAGTCTGCATAAACCCGCTGCCCGCAGATGTCTCTGCAGGCACTGGTAGAAATCTTGATAATGCTGCTGTGAGGATTAAATACAAGTCACACACTATTGACTGTTTCTGCTTCTGCTGCTCTGCTTCGACTGATGCACTCACTAATTTGTCTGAAACTTTTTGGCTTGTTGGTTTTGTCTTGTAGACTTTTCTTTAAAGAAATAGTTTTATATATTGAGGAATGTGTTTATTTGCCTTTTTCCAAGAAGACAAGGAGATTGATGCGACTCTCATGAAGCTAGAGCCGGCAGCTGGTTAGCTTAGCTTAGCATGAAGACTGAAAACGGGTACTCTGGTTCAGAAATCGTAAAAACAGCAATGCTTTTTTGTTATGGTGTCTTATGTGATTTCTTTTTTAACCAACCCAAGAAATAGTCCCACATATAACCCCCTTTAAAATCCCAGATTGTTGTTTTTAGACTTTGCTTCTGTTCAGATTTATGCTATGCTAATGCCTAGTCCCACATGTGCGCAGTTTCTTTTTTAAACAGGGGTTTCCCTTCCTGTTTTTCTCAAAACAGAACAACAACTTCCGTCCACACAAACACTTTTTGTCTATCTAAATGAAAACAAAAACAAACAAAAAAAACAAGAAGTGCTGTTAAGAACATCCCAAACCAACAGCTAGTGACATAACCGTAACCCTTAAAACACACAAAGAAGAAGAATAATCCTGAAATTAAAACTTTTAACAGAGGGCCTCAACATAGTGGAAGAGGAACTGTACATTACTGTGTAAACATGTAAAAACTTCCTGTTAGTGAGGTTAGAGCCAGTACTGCTTTGATCACGTCGGCTATTGCAGGAAATGTTGTCTGATTTGTGAAACCTCACAAACCAAAAAGTTTTTGTGTGGATGAAAGGCCAAAATGCATAGAAAAAGCTTTGTTTTGAAGTATACCTGTGTATGTGTGGATAAGGTCTAACGCCTGGGTCACACTGCCCACATGAGCAGCACTGCAGTGAACATAAGACTGTGAAAATGGTCATTTGGTGAAGATATTGACATAATGCTGCCTTTTAGTACAGTTTTAATGTCTTGATTACTCACAGACGTGTAAAAGTAAAAATATTTATTTTTAACTTTTAACACCTCCTGTTTCAGTTTCAAAATGTAAGCCCTCCGACAATTTTTTTGTCTACAGAATCCCTTTTTTTTTCAACCAAAAGCTTTTTATTGTGAAATATTTGAAGCGCTGTGTTGCTGACAATGCAAAGGTTTGTAAGGCTCCATAAATGAGTGGAGTGCCAGCCTGTAATTGTGGAAATACAGTAGTTATAACAGCTGGCAACTTTCCAGCAGCACCGAAGCAGCAACGCCGCCTATGTGAACACTGCATGGTTGCGAGCCGCATCAGTTCAGCGAGGGAGCTGCTATGGGCTGCTCACGCGGACAGTGTGTCCCAGGCATAGATAGCTGGCTGCTGGCTTCATATTTACCACACAGACATGAGAGTGGTGTCGATAGTCTCATCTAATTTGTGGCAACAAAGTGAATGAGTGTCAAACTACTCCTTTAATTGCAGAGAAAACAAAACATGCTAATTGTTGGTTGTGTGTAGCTGTAGCAAACATGCATTATATATCCTGTACACACTGCTAGTGTTACAAGTTATTGAATCTTTACACTGTATACTGAAAACATACATTCAGAGAATGCACAGAAGTCCACATATACACATGGCACAGAAGTACAAACACGTTTTCGGACGCAAAGCTACCAACTGCTGAAACGCATGACATTTTTTTCCTAAATAAAATATAGTATAAGTGCACACCTGTGTTGGGTAGAAAACGTGCAGTATATATCAGAGCAGGAGTCTGAAAGCTTTTGTCAACATGACTTGAAAAATTGATGTGCACCTGTACAGCTCTGTGAGAGCCCAGCTTGCGAACAGTCATACTAACTAATGTATGGCTGTCGTGGTGCTTTTACCTGTCAGGGTCAAAGTCGCTGCACATTTATTTTTATCACAACCTGCTGCAAGATTTTTGAGTTACGGGTGAGGAGCCACACCACCTGTGTCTCAGCAGAGTACGCATACATGCTATGACATGTATTAATCATGAAATGTTATGTATCAGACATTTTGTTGACTTAACCCTGTTTTTGCAGTCTGAGACAGCATCTCTGTCGTGATGCCCTTTTACTGCCGCTGTGTCTTCCATCTGAGAGCTTTTTGCACATGGAAAAGAGTTGCTTTCTATTTGATTGTTTATTTTTCAGTAGTACGAGCATACACACACACTCACACACACACACACACACACTCACACACGCTGTTATTCTCCTCAGCTGATGCTGATTCTAGCTGATTAACTCAGGTTGACCTTTTCCCCTACCCAGCTGCTCCTGTCAGTCCGTGCCCGAGTTCTTTCAATGCATTATTCTATAACACAACACTGGCCTGTGTCATGGGCCAGGTTTCCTACTCCAGCATTGGCACAACTGCTGCACAGTAATCTTCCGCTTGTATAAGCAAAGAGTAACGAGCAGTCTTGATTTAGAGCTTTCTGCGCGCAAGCAATTACAGAGCCAGCTCCCCAAAATCAATAGGCCACCCTGTGCTCTCCCTTTCAAGCTTCTGGGAGAGGAATCTTCCTCTTGACGTTAAATTTGGAATCAGCGAGGGGACCTTATGTGTGCTCGCCTCCCAGATGAAATTGCAACGGACGTCGCTGCTCATTCATAAAAATCTAAGTAGCATTCCTGCAAACATTCAGCCGGCACTGATGCTTCACAGACATCAAAACAATTTTGTTTGCTTTAGTTGGTATTCTCTGTGGCATAACAGTGGGTAATGAAATGTGATCATTATATAATTCCCATTTGTTCTCTTTCCACTTCCGTCTGAGATGCCATTTGTTATTTGACACAGTTAACTAAGTTTGTGTTACAGTTTGTTTGCTTTATCCTGCGACAGCAAAAATTAAGCCAGACCTGATTATAATGATGAAGCTCTTTATTCTGAGAGAGGGTTCTGTTATTTCTCATGATGAGAGATTTAAATCAGAGATGTTTGAACATTATTGCACAAAATGTTATTTGTAAGTTTTCAATTCTCATTTGCATCACACACAGTAGGTCTGTGCTTTTTTGTTTAAAGGTCCAGTGTGCAGGATTTAGGGGAAAGAAATTGAATGCAATATAATAAGTACGTTTTCTTTAGAGTATAATCACCTGAAAATAAAAATTGCTGTTTTTTTTGTTACTTTAGAATGAGCCATTTGTATCTACATCAGGAGCGGGTCCTCTTCTATGGAGATCACCATGTTGTACCACCATGTTTCGACAGTAGCCTTGAATGGACAAACCAAACTCTGGCTCCAGCTGAATCTTACACACTGGATGTTTAAGTCATAATTTGATCTCATGTACTTTTTCCAGGCAGTGTATTTATTTATTTTAAGATTATTATTTGATGGGATAGTGTTAAGAGTGAAAGGGGAACAGCTAGGTGAGACTGCACGATCCCGCTGAGAAAAACTGCATTCAGCCAGGCCGCTTTTTCCTTCAGGGCATCGCATCAGTGGAATTCTGTACCACAAACAATTAGAGTCTCCATCATATCACTCATTTAAGTTTAATGCCGAGAAATGGCTAGTTCACACCCAAAGATATAAACACTGATACATGTAATATTTAACTGTAACATGTGACGCAGCCTTTGTGCATGGGTTGCCTTCTCTACCAAGTGAGCTACACATGCCCCTGGACGAATTATTTTAATGTAAAATTCCATACATTACCAGATGGATTTACTGCAAAAAATCTGTGGCCAAAGGTTTGGCAGCAAACAAAGTTCATCCTGTTAGAAACAAAACATTTCTCGCACTTCATCTGACATAGTAGCCTCTGCTGTACCTGCAGTCACAGTCTGCACAAGTGCTGTTTGAGTGACATGAACAAACTAGAGAACCAGCAGACAGTAAAGTGAATAAGGAAGTGTGTGAGTGCTACCAAAGAAGACTCAGATGTTGTGGTGAAAAGACGTGCCACTGAGTGTTAATATGTGGAAACGACAGGGTTGAACTGTTGTTGTTGTTGTTTTTTTAAGGTTCAGTTGCCGAGGATGTGAGGATTTGTGTTTTAGATAGAGAAGTTTGGATATTCTGGCTCGGCCTGGGTCAAGGTTATGTTTGGATTGACTTTAGCTCTCTGTCCGGCAAAAACCTAGCCGGGCTCATCTTCTGCAACAACACAACTTGACGTCATCTGGCAAGATTCTGCATTGTAGATTATTGTGGATTATTTGAATTGTAAACAGATTATTTCTGTTGTTCACCTTACAGTCGACACGACAAAACATATAACTATTCCTGCCATGTAGATAAAAATTCTCAGTCGTCCAGGTCTTAATAATCTTAAGCCTCAACCAAGAGGCTTCTTCAGATCTGAAGAGGTGAAACGACTTCAAGAAGCTCAAACAAGTCACCTTGCCTATGATACAGCACTTAAGATTGCTGCCATGATAACTTTCCAGTGTTGTAAAATCTTGAGTCAGAGTTAATAAAACAGAGTCAGTGTTTTGGCATCTGATATCCTTCAAAATCATGAATCTGCTGCAAGTGTCCATTCCATTTGTGGGGGAGTGGAGGGCGGAGACCAACTATAGAAAGCCAGTCTCTCTGTCTCAATGACAGAGTATTTATCCTCAGTAAGTTTGTTTATGTCGACTTAAATGATCTGCAGAATTCCCTTTGATTATCACTGCTGCATCTCCACTGCCACAAAAGACACAAAGCGAGTGCTCTCCTTTGTGGGATGAAACACACAAGCTGTTGATACATACTTTATTTCTTGTAGTCACTTTGATATTTATCATTGAAAAAGACTGTATAACAGTGGTTAGAATTGTCGCCTCACAGCAAGAGTGTTCCTGGTTCGAACCCAGGGTGGGGGAGCCCCTCTCTGCATGCTCTCAGCTTGGGTTTTCTCCAGGTACTCCGCAGGTTAGGTTAACTGGTGACTCTAAATTGTCCGTAGGTGTGAATGTGAGTGTGAATGGTTGTCTGTCTCTATGAGTCAGCCCTGTGATTGTCTGGTGACCTGTCCAGGGTGTACCCCGCCTCTCGCCCAATGTCAGCTTGGATAGGCTCCAGCCCCCCTGCGACCCCCAACAGGATACTGTGCGTGTCCTCTGGTCTGATCACTGGTTACATAATTGGCCACCGTAGCTTGATGTTGGGTTGCTGTTGCCCCTATTTTTTGGCATCTGCTGCTGCCCCACCGCCTCAATCTTAATACACTACCCACATACAGGTGAATGGGAGGACTGGCGTTTTCAGTACAGCGCCTGATTTGGTGTGAATGCAGTCTTGGGGTGAGGTATTAAACAGAGATTCCACATTACTGCCACAAGGAAGATCCGTTAGTGTGCTGGCTTTAACTTTTTACCCTGAGCCAAACAACACCGGCATAATGCTGCCCCAGTGTGGGATTTTAATATGCATTCTGGTGTCAAGGAAGCCAAAGAGGCGTGACATATAACAGAATGGTGTTGGTGTCTAGTGTCATTTTACACAGATGCTGATTTGGTTCTGTTCTACCTCCACTGACGGCTTCACGGTATAACAGCAATGTACCGGACTCTGTGTTCGTACGCTTTATACAGAATGGCAAGGAGAATGATGGCACAACATTCCCACCTCAGCCAGGCTCTATAGAGGAGCTAATGAGTGTCCGGAAAAAAACTAATCACAGCCCAACGCCATGGTTGATCCCTTAAAAGCACACACACACACAAAATGCGCTACATCAGCCAGCTTTACTGATGGTGACACGTTCAGCTGCTTTATGTTCTGTACACTGCATTATGTATCCCTACATATTTTCGACCCTACGTCACACCCTGTTAAAGATCCAATTCTAAGATTTGATAACGCTGGCACGGTGATTGGCGGAAACACAAGAGAGCGTGTTCATGCTAAACCTTTCAAGTGTGCTGCACTGCAATCTGCACCCAACCAGCCCCACTAATATGCAGCGTAGGCCTGTCTAAGCACATCAGATCTGTTGTGGGGGAGTTAACAAGGAGGCCCAGATGAGTGTCAAAATAGTGCTCTCATCAAGCGACAGAACAGCAGCGCTGCTTCGGTGGAGGCTACACAAGCTCTGACCGCTGTGACCTCTAATTCACACCGAGCTCTGGTGCATTTCTAGTAATCAAACACATCGCAATCCCTGCTGCTGAGATTCTACAGCATCCAGTCTGTGCTGTATTTGGTTCCCTGTCAAACATCAGGGTGTGTTTTATTTTTTCACAGCCAGTATGCACTTGTAGGACATTATTAGCAATATAAAAACCAAGAATTTAAATCTACCACTGGATGATAACACAAGAAATATAATGAGATGTCAACATATGAATGTGTGTCACAGTATTTAAATCCACACAAGCTCTTCCTCCATCTGATTTGTCGGCTGAATTTTTCTGATAACTTGTTTTGTCCAGCATTAATTTGTATTCACCTCCTTCATAGAGAGAGATTGATAGCTTTGGCTAACTGCCTGTAGCAGGTGGCCGAAAATTAGCAATCATATTCAGTTAATATGTACAAATGCAAACACAAAGAGAATGCAAGCAACAGAGTGACAGCTTGTCCAGGCACAGTGTGTTACCATGTTCCCTGTCTACACGCAGTGAAATATATCTGGTGTTGTTAGTTCATCACACAGTACCTGATTTAGAGGCTTTGTTTTTTTGTGCTTTGTTATGATGGTCGCTGAAAGAAAAGTAGACATGAGTGCTGGTGCACTTCATCTGCTGTGTGACCACTGAAGGGACCAAGTAAGGAATTTGTTCCACATTAAGCAGTGACATTTTTGTCCCAATTAAACTCTAATGCACCACCTCCATTAAGGCTGCACCTCGTTCTGATCCGATTCAGTCCGGTTTGATAAGATCTAAGTTGAAATTAAAAAGCTCTTCCTGTCTGATTCATCCTCACGCTGCGTAACGATAATGTGCAGCATTGTAAATAAAATATTGAAAGCCTCAGCTCCGTACACTTACCACCATGATAAACTTCCACAGTTGTGCTGCACTGCATCAAGAGGGGTGTGTGTGTGTGTGTGTGTGTGTGTGTGTGTGTGTGTGTGTGTGTGTGTGTGTGTGTGTGTGTGTGTGTGTTTTAAGTGGGGGTGTTTCAACTGAGGAGGGAGAGCTACTCAGCTGTCACTCGGCTGCCTTCTGGCAGTGCCAGAACTTCTGGGACCAAAGATGTGTGACTCACTTACAGTCATGGTTCCACCTCAATTAACAGTCAGTCAGTGAAGTGCACTGAAGCCGTCTCTTTGTTTGTGTCCATGTTGGAGACTGAAGTGTGCATCTGTTAATGCTGTCGAGAAAAACAACGTGAACCGCTCAGTTCGGTTCATTGCTGTCGAGCTCTTTGAGGCTGTGACCTTGTGACACGGACTGCAGAGTTCATGGTTATATTTTTGAGTGAGTCATACATGTGTTTTTAGATTGTCATGTAACAAATGAGACTAGATGTTGTTAGGCCTGCCGCAGTAGTCAGTGTTACCGGTTTTAGGTTGTGTTCGGACAAACACCGATTACATGACTTGCACACTGTCATTTTTCTTTTTTAAGTAGAAATTAAACCCATTCAGTTTAATTTCCTCTTAGCAGTAGTAATGCTGCATTCACATGGAAGCAGGCAGATGGTAGCAAACTGGGTATTAGGGATGTCCCAATCCAGCTTTTTCACTTCCGATCCGATACTGATATTACAGCCTTGAGTTTTGGCCGATACCGATACCAACCCGATCCAAGCGCGTATTATACATATTCACTTATTTTGTTGTCAGTCATGTTAGAGAAGGTTTGATCAAGCGATATCACTCTAACAAGAACAACTACTTAATCGGGTTAGTTAGAATGATCCACAACAGTTGGTATGAGAATCTGACCTGTTTATTGTGAACAGAGTTAAATAAAAAAACTTTAAACTTGAACATTAACATTAAATTAAAAATATAAGTGGTTTCCTTTGGCTGCTTTGGCCCCTTAATAAATACAAAATAAATCAACACAAGAAATCTTTCAGATGTCTAACACTGAAATTAAAATAGCAGCAAGACTCCACACACTTGTGCTTTGGCCCCCTAATAAATAAAAAATAGATTAACACCACAAGACATTGTTGACATTTAACAAACAATGCAGCCTTTCCTTTTCAGTTATTTTAGTAGTGTCAGTGCTAGCCTGGTGCTGCTGTTTCCTGTGTGTCTGCATGCTGGCCTGGTGGATTGATAGTAAGTGAAGGGTGAATATGTAGTTGAGTAGAAAGTATCTTATCAGAACGTGCCACTACCCTCCTGATTTTGTCACAAAGTTGTATAATTGCCTAGAGTTGGTTCATGTTCTCACGGCAGCATTTACAAACAGACCAGATCAAATGCCTTGTGTGAGAAAGCTGCTCTTGATTGGTCAGAATTTCCATTTGGGAAAAATCCAGGAAGTAAATCAAACGTTGAAGAAATTGTAACCGGACCGAGACCACCTCTTTGAGAAGGTCTCAGTCCAATTGTTTGGATTGCTGGGTGTGAATGAACTTGAGTTTGTTGAACCAGAACAAACAGGGCAGGTGTGAAAGCACCCTTAAAAGTTCTCAATGGTTCCTAGTATTTGAGACCTGACCTGGGACTTGACTCAGGTATCATTTGGTTGGGTAGGGTCCCGTTCTATTGTGGTGAGTCATTTTGCACTTTTCCGCCAAATAATTCCAGACACTGCGGCACCAGAGGACCTAAACTCATTAATGTGGGGTCATCAGATCATTTGCTGTGTTTTGCATCAGTGTCTTTCCCTTGGTTTGGTTTCCTTACACACAGTAAATACTTTGGTGAACCAAACAGTCAGCAGACTGGCTACAGCACACACTGGTGTTTTTTTTTTTGTTTTTTTTTAAACTCAGTGTCAAATAGCTTGATGTCTGTGTAATAAGTTGTCATGTCCATACAAAACAAATGGGCATTATTGAAGTCTGCTGACAGTTTAGCTGAAGCCAACTGCTTGAAATGCCGCTGAGATGGATCCTTCCACATGAGTGCCCGAAGGAGGCCTCGCTTCACACTGTGCCAGTCAAGCCATGCCGTGACACTCCCATCTCTCAACAGGCAGAGCATTGCGGATGGCACTCGCTGTCACAACATGGCAGAATGATAGGCCCTCACTGCTCGCTCCCAAGTCTCCCACTGATAATGGCGTCTGCTGAACGGTCGTCAGGGAATGCAGACACGAGACCACCCTGCCGTCGTCTCAGCTCCCTCGGAGTATGATAGGGTTGGTGACCTTTCTTCTGCTCCTCTTATGAGGCTCAAACTCTGGAGGCATCTCAAGGGATGGTCCCCCCATTTCATTTCTTCATGCCTTCAGGAGCACTCATCCCTAACACCTTAATGCTGTGTATCTCCTTATGAGGGGTTCAGAAGTTAATTTGTATATACATGGATAAACACTGAACGTACATGTCAGGTATAATCATGTGCCACATTGTGTTCAAATGTAAGATGCAAGGAAGCTATTTTATTCCATCACCAAGGGCAAAACAAACCTCCCTGGTGGGAACGGAGTGAATGGATCAAAGGCATAAGACTGTACAGTGTTATTTTGCAAATGTGGCAGCAGTATAAATGGTGGAAGTATAGGTAACAATACCTGGCATAATATATCAAAATGACATAATAAGATTAATAATCAGATTAAACGAACTGTGGCATTTTAGGAAATACACTGATGATTTCTTGTCGACAGTTAACATGAAAAAATTGCCACCAATCTCACATCTCTTGGTTGAATGTGGCCAGCAGCTGATTAGCGTAGCTCACCATAAAGACTGGAAGCAGAGAGAAACAGCCTGACTTTGTCTGAAGGAGTCCTTGAGTCTCCACCCATGGTGATGACAAGCTTCCAGGAAGTTACTGTGAGTTTTGTGACTCTTGGACAGAGCCATGCTAACAGTTTCCCCCTTTTCCCAGTCTTTGTATTGAGCTAAGCTAACTAGCTGCTAGCTTGACATTTAATGGAGGTTCTTTTGTGGGCTTCCTCAACAAGTGTATGTATTTATACTGCAGCACTTGCTGCTAAAATTCCAACCGTTTGTAATTTTAACAGTTAGACAGTTATTTCTTTTGTTAGTATACATTAGTCCAGGAGCCAAGGGGCTAATTTTCACAAATTGGTATCACTTAAAGGGACCAAACAATTTTGGTATTTTTGACTTCCTCTATGTCTCTAGTTTACATTTTGGTACGATAGACCTGCCTATCTAGTAGCTTAATAAAAAAATTTGCATGATCTTTGGACCCTCCCCAAAATTGAAAATAGTCAAAATTGAGGCTTCTCCAAAAGGGACGGTGTCTGCCTTATCACATGAATCTCGGGAAATAATTATCAGAATGTCACCAAATTTGGACTGAATGTTCACAGACAGTTGTTGCACACAATGCAGCAAAGATTTCATCAGTACCTTGTTCCTTTTAAAAAATGTATACACCTAAACACACATGAATTATAGGCGGACATGGAATAAGAAATAAAAAATCCAAAAGGCATGTATTTATGTGTTTGCCGTTATTAATGTAAATAAGGCAATCACCCCAAAATTGCATTTATATGTGCCAAAGAATGTCAGCTTATCATGAAAGTAGGTTATTAGATTTTTCACCTCACCATCTGATGTCACCAGCCCCTGACAGGTAACTAGTGCAGCCAGAACTTCAAACAGACAAATAGAATGGTGCCCTATTAGTCCAGGGGCTAAAGGGATAGTTTTCACAACTTGGTAGGCCCCTATCACCCACGGGGACCAAACAGTTTTGGCATTTTTATCTCTCTGCAGGTCTCTAGTTTATATTTTGGTAGTATATATAGGAAATGTTGGGTCCAACTACAGTGCAACAGAATCTGAGTAATCATCAGAAATCCTTTATTGATCCCTGAGTGGAAATTGTGATTTATTACAGTAGGAATAAAAACTTGCATTTTGTTACAATAACACTAGCACTAGTCTGTAAGTGTGTAAAAATATACAAATATGAATATACAAATATGTACATTGTGCTTCATTGGACTGTTTGAACTAGTGTTACATTCAGAAATATGTATTATGCTGTAATGGCCACTACAATACATGCATTAATAGAATAAAATAATGCCAGAGCCACACTGCCTGTGTGAGCAGTGCGTGACGATGACCCCAGTGCTGCACATACGCAGTGTTCACACGGACAGCGTTGCTGCTGTGGTGCTGCTGCAGAGCTGCCTGCTGCTACTGTATTCTACCAAAAGAAAGGCGATACTCCTCATTTATGGAGCCACTGCATTGTCAACAACACGACCCTACAAATATTTCACAATAAAAAGCCTTGTGTTAACAAATGAAGGGATTCTGCTCATGAAAAATGTAGTCAGAGGGCGTTTATTTTGAAATGAAGACAGGAAGTGTTGAGTTAAAAAGAAATATTGATATGCTTTTAAGATCTATGAGTGATGTAGACATTGAAACTGTAGTGAAAGGTGGTACAATGTCAATACGGTTATCAAAAGACCATTTACAGTACACTGGCTGTTTTTGCTGAAAACCGCACGTCATGCCACAAACATAGGTGAGACTCCTATTCTCTGGATATTCCGCAGCTGAACAGTGGCCACACTGAACAGCGCTGGCTACTAAAACCTGTTGACACTGGTGCCGAAAATTGGTTCTGTTCACGCAGGCAGTGTGTCCTGGGCGTAATACGTCATTTCCTCCATCTAGTTGCACTCTTTTCTTGTGTTGTCTCATCATTTATGTTTTCTTTGCAGTGAGGAAAAACAAATCTGCTGTTTGGAATTGTCTGTCCTGCTGTTGTTATATTTGAACCAGCTGTGGTCGCTTATCTGGCCTCTTCTAAAACAAAACCTTATATTGCGCAGCCTTTATAGAACGTGTTGTGTACTGTCAGTGTTGAGTGAGCTGTGCAGTGGACTTTTGAAGAAGTTTGTGAGGCTGATTTTTTTTGGTAATTTGCATGATTATCAATTTTGGTTTGATTTTAAATGAGGGTTTTTAATTTCTGAAACACAAGTTTGCAGCCCCCGAGGTTTCACTTCGGCTCTCTATAGTTAGCACTCTATTTTGAGTGTATAATGCTGTCTGGTTATGGTTAGTTCTGCTGTGTCACGTTTGACTTAACAGGTGTCAGATGATCTCATGTGCAGCAAAAATTCACTCCTTGTCTCACCTGGTCTTTTGTCTCATTGTCCAGTTGGAGGCTTTGCAGTGTTGACACCATGACACTGTGCCCTTGTTTTTAGGGAGATCCTTTTACTGTTTCTATGTATGTGTATGCTGCCGTCTGGCTGTAATGACGGGAATGTCCTTCACGTGTTTTGGCGGTCACAACACTTAGACACTTTGATGTAAATGTATTCCGGCTTAAGGGAAGCTTAAATCAGTCAGAACACATGTAATAAGGTGCATGTCGTGATGCTACTTTTTAGTTATTAGTGCTGGTTTGTCATGTGGTCTCTGGTGAAAACAAAGGTCAGTCATGAGGAAAATGAATGCACAGCTATGTTGTTGAATTTAAACAGAATACAGTTTGCTCATAAAATCCAGATTTCCCTCTGATGGTGACAGTAAGCTGAGGAATGTTGGCTTGAACTGCTGCTGTCACAGGCATGACACTGGTAACCAGCCCCTTTTATTCCTTATAAAAGGTCAAAGCCATAGGCAGCTATTTTTGGCAATGGATACTTTAACTCTTCAGGGCTCTGACACCACTAGTGTGCGATCGTGTGTTTCCGCAGCTTATCTCCATGATCTGCCAGAACTGCGTCAAGATGACACGGCAGCTCTGTAATGATGGCGGTGTTGAACTTTTTTTTCCCCTCTCTGTTTGTTTTATACGCTGCTATTCTCTTTGATTGCTTTGTTGCTGCATGGAGCAGAGATGTTGCCACAGCGCCAGTGGCACCCATTGACCTTAAGGTCAATCTGGCAGCAGGTTCTGAGTTTTGACAGGGGCAGCCAACTGTGGAGAGAGGAGCATGCCTTCGGGCGCTGAATGTGTTCCGTCAATGTTTGTTAGTCAAATAAACTGCATAGTATCACCCCTTTGTCTTTTATTAACAGGGTGAACCAATGACAAATTTAGTTTGAGCCAGGACGCTGTGACAGTCAATATAACCTGCCTCTTTACATCATGAAGTCCCAGTAACAATGCTAAAAGGCTTACCATCAACTGCTGTCATTGCACATTATCCATCTTCCCAATAACATGTGCAAGCTTACAGTACACACACATAAACACACACACAGCTTCTGAGAGAACAGTTTCCTGTCTCACGGATTGATGATATCGACACGCTGTAAGCGATGGACATTTTCAGCTGTGCAGTATTTCACCTCCTGAAGCAGGACGGGTCACAAGTGCATGAAAAAGCCTCATTACAGGGATGAGTCAGGGATGTGTGCGGTGAGAGCCTGGCCTGTAGTACTGCAGGAGGTGAATGAAACAATTAGTTTCTGCTGTGCGAGAGCTACAAAACACACATTTCCCTCTTTTGTAAAGATCGCCTGCAGAAGTGCCATGATCGGTGACTCTCGGGGACTTTTTTTTTTTTTCCTTCACACAGTAGCCCAGAAAAAGATTTTTTAGTTGCATCAGTGAGTAATACGCCCTACTTTATATGATGTTGTTACATCATACTCAAAATATTACATACTTTTTTTTCTGGAACCCATTTTTTTTTTTTTTTTTTTTTAAGGGATTACATAACTGTGAATTTTGAAACATGGACCTAATGTTCAACTACATCGTCGTCGGTTGTCTTGGTGGTAAAACCAACGAGTGTGCATGTCATGTACTGTACATGTGACTGCTACCTGACTCATTCTGTGTATTCAGGTCTCTCTATTTGAAGTGTCTGTAATTTTTGTATAGCCATGGTGAAGATCTCTTTTTTTATGAAATCTGAAATATTTTTGTTTAAGCTAGGGGTGGCAAACAGAATCAGCCCACCAAAGGGCCCAGTCTAGCCCACTGGATAACTTAACACACCTGATATTGATGCACTTGTGAAGGCGAAGAGGTGCCAGGTTTCTGGAGCAAGTCCATAACAATACTTACTGCGGTCATATTTAAAGATATTGAACACTGTGCAAAATATTGTTAGTCAGCAACTTCAGTACTCAAGAATCTGTATCAGACTTTTATCTTAAAACAGTGTGTGTGGAACCCTGTCGATAAGGAACTGCCAAAACATAAGATTTGTAAATGGTTTGTAAGGCAGCGGAAAATTTAATCTGCTTTCTCAGCGGCTTCCACTTTAGTTTAGTGTAGTGATGCCAGCATTCCTGCACGGGAGTCAAAGTGTATAAAATACACGTCATGACAGTAAGTAGCAGACAAACTGAGCCATATTGTTGAAATGGCACTCTTTTTTCTTAAGATGATGATGAGCTGGTATTGAGGTATGGACTAAAATAACTCAGTACCAAGTAACATCAAAACGTTTCCAGTCAAACAATACCTGCATTTGATTCTTTTTATGCTGGGGCGCTGATGCTGGACCATCTCAACTCCCTACTGGATCAGCAAACTTTGTGTTGCTGCCCGAGCGTCTGCCCGGTTAGCATGAGCTAACAGAGCAGCAGGGGCTAACATCCAACGCTAAGCTGTTAAACAGTTCCAACAAACTTACACCAACACTGAAATGGTTCACCTCTGTCATTAAACCCGTTAATATCTGGTTACATAAGCTGTGTGATGCCCCACAACAGCAACAGCTACAACCCACACAGTCTGTGGTGAAATCGAGCGTGGTGTATTTAACAGAATTAGCAGTTTAGCGTGCTGAGATGAAACATTTGGAAGAATGGCTATACTACACGCCACTCCATACACATTAGGGGTATTGCATGAAGTAGGGCTGTGTAAGTTTGAACGGTGCCCAGCAGGACGTTCAGTGTGACAGCGGCATTCATGTAATATAGTAAATAAGCCAAGGGAGCAAATGACGGGTTGTTAATGTGCAAGTTTTTTTCCTCCCGACAGTAGATATAAAACAAAATCCAGAGACCGCTTCGTATTAAGTACCAGTGAGCTCTAAATTCACCACTTCCAACTAGAAGACAGAAAATAACGATCTCGGAGCCTTATGGTGCCACTGCATCACATCTGCAGCTTTCTGTTGCAAAAATTAGCGTCAAAGTCAAGAGCGCTCATACCGCAGCAAAATCTGGGGACCAATACGTCTCTAGAAGTTCACTGCACAGCATGCTGACTAGCAGAAAAACCCGACTGCTCAACTTGAAGCAGTCTCAGTCGACTGTGGCGTCTCAGACTGATGATTGAAATCTCCGACTTTCGAGGGGGCAGCCCTGGAATGAAGTATTGATATTAGTTGGTATTGGTACAGGTATCGTAACCCGGCCCTACTGTTCATCATCTGTTTTGTAATGGATAAATGATTATGAATGCAATGTCGTTATTTATAGTTTATTATTTGATGGTTTTATTGTTGCAGCCCGGTTGAGATTTAATGTGGCTTTAAGTGGCTCATAAACTAAAATGAGTTTGACGCCCCTGGTTTGAGCTCTGCATGACCTTTTAAAATTTTAGATGACACAGTAGGACTGATGCACATGCACTTATTCAGTCATGATGAACCAATATGATGATGATGATGATGATGATGATTTGACGTTGTTTGAAATGAAAATAGAGCAATAAATGGGCCCTTTATAGCTTATATTGGTGTCAGTGTATCTGTTGGCCAATGAGTAAGATATTGCAGCACAGAAATGCAAAATTGGGACTGAGCTCATTTGGACACAGTGTCACTATTAGTTTGTCCACCACTGACACATACTGTATGTTTGTACACTGTAAAATGTAAAACAAATATATTGTTGGCCAATAGATTGTTGAAGCATTCACTTTATACTAATATCAGTATCCGCTTCAAAATGTCAGTATCTGTGGGGCTTTACTTTGAGATATATATCTACATAAAAATCATGATTGTGTAATGGTTTCCTCTTCAGTCCGTGCATGTCAAAAAACAGAAGCCACAGAACAAATATTATAGCTGTGATCTTATCAGGAGGAGCCACTTGGAGAATTGGTAACTGATTTTGTAGAAATGTTGACTTTTTATTTCATCTCCAAAACCCACATGAGTTCTCTTCCACAGCAGCGCCAGTAATCCTGAATCTAAACTGTTCCCACATAATGTTTGATTCTCCGTTCTTTTACAGTCCGACTCCCATGTGTAAAGTTTAGGATGTACTTTGTGAATATTTTTTAATGTTTGCAGATTTAAATGCAACAGATCTGAAGAAACACTGGGGTCACACACAGGTTAGAACAGATCCACTCTTTGTTGCATTTCCTTTTCCAAGAGTTTGGTCTGAACTTGGGAAAGCTTGACTCCTGGAACAAAATACAGCAGCTCCTTAGAATCAATTCACTTTTACCATTTGGACATTTCAGTAATTTGATATTAAACCCACAAACATCTATTTGTAATTTGTTTTAAATAACTATTTTATTCTACAAACAGCCTGCACACAAGATCTTAATCAGTTGGCTGATTAATCATTGGCTTATTTCATATTGAAAGATATGATGCCTCTTCAGATAGTTTAAAACCTGACTTAAAGGTTGTTTGTTTGTTTGTCACTACAAAAGACGGTTATTAAAAAAGACATGAGTCCTGCAGGGTTGCAGGGATAAACCATGAAACTGTATACCGTAATATGAAAATTGTTGGTTATCATACACCATGGTCATTTGCTTATCTACGGTATTGAAAAAAATGCAACCAGACATAGAATCCCAACTGTGTGTCTGGATCTCTTTTCCTCATCATCTCCTTTCCTCCTTTCCTTTCCTTTCCTTTCCAGCATCTCAAAGACCTCTGACCCACACTGCTACAAATTGTTTCCCCAAAGTAGACAGAAACCAAACCACAGCACCTCGGGTACAAGGGCGTCAGCTTTTGTTCCATTTGAGGCATCTGTGGACTGTGGGAGTTTCTTGGTTGGCATTTATTTGTTAAGCTGCAAGCTGATTCTAGTATGTTTTAGTGCCATTTTAAGAGTTTGTAACATATTATAATGATTATGGGGATAATCTCATGAATCCCGATTATTTTTTCCAGGATAAACATGACATGAAATTTTTGTACCGCCCCAGGCCTACTGCAGTTACATGTAGGGTAGATTATCAAACTGTGTATTTTAAAGGGTCTGGTCTATTTTTTCTTCTATATTGTTTTAGTAATGGGGTCGTATCACTGCTAGACGAGCACACACACACACACACACAAGTGACTCGCAAACGTGTCAAGTCTGATACAAAACACACTGAATTTCCAGCACAGAGATTTTATTTTGAAGTGCTGTTTCCTGCTGTAGAGTGAGTGACAGAGACAGCAAATTAACATGACGACATGGCCAAACGCAAGTATGGCGCTGAATGTATTGAACTGTGTGGACCTTGAATGAAACTAAAGAGAAATCTGGACCCCATGCTCAGACCAGTTGGGAACTCTGCTTCAATGTGAATAGTACTCAACCTCAGTTACATGTAACACTATAATAAAATTAGTAGTGGTAATAGCAGGGACAGTATTTCAGGACAAATGTGATACAAGGTACCCAGTAAATGTGCTCTAATTTATGTGACAGGGCTGAAAACAGTGTTGAAATAGTCACTTGAGAAAGGCAAGGGCTGTCATGCAACTATCACTTGAAGGAGCCCCCCCCCCAAAGGAGAAAAAAGAAGAATCAGATATTCAGATATAAGATAGGAAGAGCGAAAAGTTCCCCGTATGTGTATAACACACTTTATCTGCAAACGGAAAGATAGTTGGAAACAGCTAGAGGTCCCGTCATGTTCCACAGAGACATTGTTTAATCATATTTAATGTGCCTTATCTTGAACTATTTTAGGAAGAAAATTGATACCCTCAATTGCATGACTGTGTTGAGGCTGACGGATTGTTAAATGTGACTATTGTGCCCGATTGTGCAGAGACAAGATGACTAAAAGCGGCAGGGAGATTAGTGAATGCTGCAGTGTTGACTGGGAATTCTTCCATGGTCATAGTGCAAGTGCTGAAATAGACAGATGCAAATGGACAGTAGAGAGCATCCGCTTTGTATGAATAAGGAGCAGGAAAAAAGTTGAGAGAATAATATCCAAGGTCTTAGATGAGTCTGAAAAGATGCAGAACTTCTGCGTCTTTAGGGGTTTTCCCCAAGCTTGCTTAAAAAAAAAAATCCCCCACCCTTGTGGTTTGAAATGCAAAGTTAACAGTTTTACTCAGCCCCCTAAGGCTTGTATAGTCTCTCCTAATCTTTTTTAATGTGTCAAAAGGCTTTCTTGAGACTCTCTGTGAAATTTCACACTTAAGTTGTTTGCAAAGTCAGTCTGAATTACAGTGCAGAGTGAGGGTTAACTTTTCTGAAGGCGTTAGGGAAAACTTTTTTAAAACTGTGCGTGTTGTGTTTGTGTACGGAGGGGGTGTTGGAGACAACAACACAGTATGCATTCAGGCTGATGCTATATCTGAGGTCAGACTTCTAGTTTCCAAACTGCGCCTGACATGGGGAGGTCAGGTCATACTAAAATACTTCAGGGAGTTATTAATGATGTAATCTGATTTTAGGTGTGCATGTAAACGAGCCTCGTCATCATTAAATCATTTAAAATTAATACTGGGTAATGATTAAGTGTTATCCTTTTTCAGCCTTCAGAGGAATTTTATTGTGATCATATTAGTCTTTTACAAAATTGAAATTGTAAATCTAACAAAACGAGTCATTAACGTATTTTTTAATATGTGTAAAGAGTTTTGTCTTGGTGTGTGTCGATTTAGAGGAATTCACTTATTTTTTATCCAAAGAAGACGCAAGAAAAAATTGTGGTCATCCAGTGAACTCCGATCCTCCACCAGTTACTGTCTACATACAGACTGATCAAGTCTCCTCTTACAAATATTTGGGCTACAGCAGCTAATACAGATCTGCTCAAAGCTTGACAAAGGCTCTGTCAACACTGCAGCAGCTGTGGGTTCGATTCCAACCCACAACCCTTTGCTGCATGTCATTCCCTTTCTCTCTACCCCTCTCACATTATTTCTGTCCTATCGAATAACAGCAAAAAGCACCAAAAATATCTTTAAGAATAAGGTTTGTATATAATTTGATTTGTATTAATAACAAGAAAATTTGTCGTAATAACACAAAAGAATGTCTCATTAAGAAGTGAAAAGGATCTAATACAACTAATTATAATGATAACATGAAACTTATATATTTTTTGTCAAAGTGTAAGCAATATGCTAGCATAATGTAATATTCATTACTGTACGTGGACACTGACGATTCATTTACAACTTAATCAGGTTATCAATCGCTCAAAAAACGAACACTGTTTCATTACCGGGGCACTTGGAGTGCTCTGTAAACCTGTGTTAGCAACCTGTAATTCAAGATCAAGATCAATATTAACTTTATTGTCTCACAAAGTGGCAAATTTGTTTTTGGCTCTACACCCATACTGCAGCCATAAAAATACAACATACATACAACGTACATGAACAAATCAAAATACACCACAAGTAACAATAACAAAACAACAAACAAGTGTAGCAACTTTGCTGCTGGACTTTTGTTCAATTTCGGGTGTCATATGCCATCAACAAGGAAATATATCACGATGCGGGACTGTCTTGCATTAATCAGCAATAACAATGTAATGATGGCAAGCTAGCTAGTTAGCTACCAAAACATCAGCATGCTACTAGCATCTCTTCATCCATCCATTTTTGTAACCGCTTATCCTCTTGAAGGTCGTGAGGGGCCATTGGGCGAGAGGCAGGGTACACCCTGGACAGGTCACCAGACTATCACAGGGCTGACACATAGAGACAGACAACCATTCACACTCACATTCACACCTACGGACAATTTAGAGTCACCAATTAACCTGCATGTCTTTGGACTGTGGGAGGAAGTCGGAGTACCCGGAGAAAACCCACGCTGACACGGGGAGAACATGCAGACTCCGCACAGAGGGGCTCCCTCCTGGCATCTTTTCAGTTATGCTTATTATAAAGAAAAGGGGCCTGATACATCAAATACGACACTTAACTTTATTTTTAAGTCTTTATTAATGAAGACAATACATACATACATACATACATACATACATACATACATACGCCCTACCCTTAGACATAAACACACAAAACAAGGGGGTAAGGGCTAAGTGGCAGGGGCAAGGGGTGTATTAGGCTGGGCCTTCATAGTCATGATATTATCTCAGACCAGTCATTAACACTGACAGGTCAAAGGCATGCAGCAGCTTAAATGGTAGCTTAGTTAATATGAAAATCTTTTCCACCACAGACATTTTTGTTCAGGTTGTATGCATTAGATTAGTTTCATCACCCTCAGAAAAGGGGTGAATCCATTCTCTTAATGTAATTTGTGGAAAATGTACCATGACAGTGTAATTATTTTGAGGGGGCCAATTTGCATTTCCAGTGCTCTGGTAACTAAATGCTACTGTAGGTTCTAAGGCCTTTAAGATAAATTAATAATCTAGAGTATTTAAAACCCATGAAACATTTAAATTAAGTAATTTCACTTCCTAAAGGGCATAGTGGAGATTTTTCCATACATATGCAGACAGACACACTTTTTAAATAAACATCAGCACTAATCACTGAGACAGAAATCAGAGTGAGAGCAGAAAATATTTTCTGGAGCTTTTAATGGTTCCTCAGGGGCTCCCCTCTGACTTAGATTAGATGGGATTTAGACAAAGTTGATGCGTGCACCCTCTTTTACCAAAACTTGGAATTCTTTTTTATCTCAACACATTTTTAGGATCACAGACTCGAATTTCACTGTGTACTTTTCCACCGATCGAATTACAACACACGTGTTTCTTATTCAATTTAGGCAAGGAATTACAGCGGAGTGCAGCAGTGCAGAAAAACAGAGCTATATGGGGCATTGCTGTGCAGCAGGCTTTGATCAACTTTTAAGGGAAATCGATTGGAATTGTTGCTCTGCCCCAATTTAGAAGACATCTCATCAAACTGAGTTGCAAAGGGTCTAAAGACTACAAGTGTTCATTTTTGTTCCCTTAGTGCTGCAAATTTAGTAATTGACTCTGATTTTTGGCTTCAGGCAATAACCTAATAAGGCCATCCAAGGTTAATGATAGACCCTTTTTAGACTGGCTGAACGTCTGACACCGATATGTAGTGGTAGTGAAAAACAATTATTACTTACATGAGAGACACTCAGGGCAGAAGCCTCTGACATCTGAGTGAAACTCTGTTATTCTGTGTCTTATTCGCTGCTGTGTTGTGTTATAGTTTGGCCTGTGCATCAGATGTTTCCGTCGGACATTAGATCAAAATGCCACAGTTGTTCAGACGGTGAGAATCCCGGCAGTGGCTCGTGTTTCTGCTTTACAGCCGTCTCTTCCCAGGAACACCAGCGCCACAAATCTCAGTGATTTAACATCTTTCCCGTCCAAGCAGCTGGAGTCAGCACAAGTGTCATGTGCCATTGCCAATCTGCTGTCACGCCGTCCTCTACCAAACAATTTATCCCTTCCCTCCTGCTTTATTAGCCATAGATTATGGGTGGTCGTGGATGCTGTAGAGCCTCTGCTGTCGAGGTAGCCTTGTAATTGACTCTGGGGAGGCAGGGTGGATAATCATTTGAGCGTAAACCACAGTATCAGTAAATAGCTGTTGGATACAACTGTTTTCAGTTTGTTTTTTTACTGTTACTTTTCAGTTAGGTTAAGTTTTTTTTAGCAATTGTAGCAGCTTGACTCCAGGGATGACACTGTCGGCCTGTTTGTGAGGCCAAAACGTTGGTCCAGACTGAATTATATCAACGACCATTAGATGTATTTCCATGAAAGTTTTGCACATAGTCTTGTTTCCCCGGAGGATGAATCTTAATGATCTACTGACTTTTCCTCTAGCGCTGCCTAGAGGTGAAAGTGGTTTTTTTTTTGAGTAAAATGTCTCAACAAATTTTGGACTTCTAGCTGCAGGGAAGATTATAGAGCATGTACATTACAATGTACACCTTTATAAGTGATGCATCAAGTTCACTAGTTTAACACATATCCTCCAGAACCATGGGGTGAGATAAAATAATTTGTATATCAGGAATTGTTAACTGACAACAAAAGAAATTCTGTGAAGACAACCTACAAAAAATTGTGTTCAGTTGTGTTCTGATGTATAACTGTGTAATATTTTAATTACTCAAAATATAAGGTGTCTAAAATGGCAACCGTATTTTCAGTTTCCGCAACCAAAAGCTGATTCCTCGTTTTCAGCCCGGCATCGCCTTCTAGAAGTTAGTGTTGAGTGATGTCGGCATGTTTGGGTTGTCTTTGTGAGCAGGTTGGCATATTAAATGCATTGCTCTTATATTCGTTGCCCATTTCCCGCCCATACAGTGCCATGATGTTGTTCGTTTAGTAGGAGTGAAATTTAGTTGGTAGCTTGTTTTAACTGGAGCCAAACTTTCTGCTGTCTTTCAGAACTCGGGATCCTCTGCAACCTCAACCCCCAGTGCTCCGGTGACTGGTTACAAGCGCATGGTCATTCCAAACCAGCCACCTCTGACTGCCACCAAGAAGTCTACGCCCAAACCTCAGGCTCCTGGGGGAGTCTCGTCTGTCCCCCCTTCCTCCGCCAGCCCCGTGGCCAAGCCTCAAAGCCACACAGCTCCTCAGCCTGTCCCTGCCTCTTATGCTACAGCTTCAACCCCAAGCCAGCCGACCTTCAATGTCCAGGTGAGGTCAGCCCAGCCTGGCCCCCAGCATCAAGCCCCAATGGGGCACAATTTTGGCCAGCAGCCCATTCGCAGCCCTGCGCAGGTGCAGTACATGCCTGCCCAGCCCAAAGGTCCCGACTTTGCCTACGGACCACCACAGCCTGGCTTCTCCCAGATGGCTCAGGGTGCATACCCAGAGCAGTACCATCCAGGAGGACCACAAGTCGGTGGCTCCCGGAGACCTGAGCAAGCCCCCGCCCAAGCATACCAACCTCCAGGCCCCAAAAAGACCTACATCACAGATGTCCCGCCAAGCTTGGCTCCCTACACCGCTGGACCAGCTGTTCCAGCAAAGGTAAGAATGTTTTTAATCAAACATACATTTATACACACTGATCCGTTGCCATAATTTTGAGTCGTTGTAAACATAGCTGGAAAAAAAACCAACGCATTTGTAATAGAGAAGAATAAATCCTCACATTTATCCATCCATTCCTCCATCCATCCATCCTTTACATAATTTTCTGCCACTTTCCATACTCTGGAATGGTGGCATTGGCCTAAGCAGACTAGCCAAAGCATCCATTTCCCCAGCCACGTCTCCCAGCTCCTACTGGAGAATCCCAAGGCGTTCACAGGGCAGCTGGGATATTTAATCCCTCCAGCGTGTTCTAGGTTTACCCTGTGGCTTCTTTCCAATTAGATATCCCTGGAATACCTCCACAGGGAGGAGTCTGTGAGGCGTCCTGATTGGGCGCTTGAACCACCTCGACCTGCTCTCATCAAAACGACAGTGTAGCAGTCAGTCTTCAAACCCCTCTGGGAGATCTGAGCTCCTCTATCTCAAAGACTGAGCCCAGACACCATGGGAAGAAAGCTAACCTCGGACACTTGTATCCAAAACTCCTTTTAGTCCATCAGTCGCTGCTTAATTTCTGAGACTAGTTTGGACATGTGGAATAAGAAGGTAAATGTTGAGCTCTGGTTTATTTTAGTGTTTAAATTCTGAGACTAGTTGAGAATTCGAACATGTTGAATCTGAAGGTACGTAGAGAGCTTTGGTTCAGTACATCTGCATGACTGAAATCACTTCATCAGTCCGTGTCTTTATGAAGTGTTGACCCTCATGTTGTGAGCCCAGGAGGTCACAGTACAAGCAGGCCTGGAAAGCACAGCCTGGTCTCATCAAGTTGGTGTTCTGCCAAGTCATTTCTTTCTCCTTGGCATCTTTTCAGCTATGTTATATACTATTTGATAAAGTAGAAATTTGTGTGTGCTGGGGGGAGAGTGTATACCAGAGTGTGTGTAGACAATTGTGTGTGTCAGTGTGTTGTTTACGCAGATGCACATTTGGGTTTATGTGTGTGTGTGTGTGTGTGTGTGTGTACAGTATGCATACATTTGTTCAGCATCAGATGGCAATGCATTGGGGAGTTTATGCCATCTTCCATCAAAATGCTCAGAATAAACAGTTGTTTTAACCTTTATGAATTTTTGAAAGATCCTCTCTGTTGGGGGTTTACACCATCTGATTTCATTTGTCTCATAAACAGCAGCTCATATTCATGTGCACCATATATATCTACCCGCTGAGCTCATTATTTTCATGTCTTTTTTTAATTTCATCGTGTAAAGAAATAAGTTGCATATCTAAATGTTATAACACTGTTTTCTGTTATATTTCACACACATTTCACCTGTGCATTCAAGACTCATTTTCATGGTTTTTACAATCGTGCATGTAGTGTTGGAGTCATTAGGAAAATAGATAAAGTAAAAGGCAAAGAGTAATAAACAAAACAGTAAACAGGGAGAGTAAAAAAAAATCCTTCTAGCCTTGCCCTCCTCGTCTCACCAATTCTTTATGTTTTAAAGCTGCCGTGTATATACATATATGTATATGTGTATATATATATATATATATATTTAATACAGAATATGAGTGTACAGATTAACAAATGATTTGAGCTGATTAAGATTTAACAGAACATAAATCCCCCATGAAGTCTAGACATTGGTGCACGTGGTGGTGGCTGATGACTCTTAAGCTAATGGCCGATGAAGCAGATGAGACTGATGAATCCGAGAAGACTAGGCAGTGATGGGGAGGTGGAGGGTGCACATGGCTGCAGCATGAAAGGAGTACGGCAGAGAGAGAACCATATTTAAAACCAGAAGCAGGAAGTTGGAAGGCTAACGGAAAAGTCGTGTCTTTGTGCATTGTTTGGTTGTGAATCAGCTGTAGAGCAGGTGATGACTCAGTTGACAGTCCAAGAAAATGACAGCTAGAGAGTGTGAGCATGCGTGTAAGAAGTGAGAGAAAGGGGTGAGAAAGAAAAATTACAGCGTAAGCATGGAAAGTATTCCTTCCTGACTGAACTTTCGTGAGAGCTTTATGAGTTGTGACATGTTTGCTGACATTTGCAGCAATAGTGGCGTCCAATGAAGTTCATTTTTTGGTGGATGGTAGGTTAATATATTGTAATTTTAGTCATATAAAGTTTATTATATGTCTGAGGAAAATGTTGATATTACCCCTGGCCTCATCTTTTTCCTCTGTTATTATTCCTTTGCACATCCTTCATTACATTGCTAAATTGTTAGCCTCCTTGGCTTCTAGCCACTGACGGGTTTTCTCATGACTTAACTGCCAAGCGTATCATGTACACGACTTCCCATGTTGTAACCACAAGTTCATAAGTTCCATTTAAAGGCGGCATAAGTCCTCATTTTCTCTTGTAACATTAGAAGTGAAACATACTGTTTGAAAATATGAACAACTGTGTAAACTAAAAAGCCAAACCAGGCTTATGTTGAAACATAATAACAGCCTATTGTTACATATTTCACTATCGTACCTAAGACTAACTAGTTGCATACTGCACTACAGGAACAATACTGTTTCTCATTTACAGATAGACTTTTTGCCTGAGACATGCAGCTCCAGAGTCAGTCTTTGTAGCACAGTGTTATCCATATGGCCATCAAGTTTATCTTTACAACCTTGAAGTTGCTGGCAGAAACAAGAAGCCTGCTCCTATATACGTCTGTCTGGTATCAAGGACTTGGTAAATGTTTATAGTTTTGACAATTTGGAACAATTTTTAGATCTTTATACTTCGTTCTTAAACAGTGTCGTAGGTGTACCATTTAACGCACATAGAATTAAATACCCCCACAAAAACATATTCATAATAAGTTTCAAAAGCATTACATTTAATCTTGGCAAGAGCGTTATGAGCCTGTCATAGGCCTGGCCTCAAGCCTTCAGAAGCAATGCGAGACGTTGGACCTTTTTATAGAACTGTACATGACTGAGAAGAATTACAGAACACTGTCGTCCCTTAGAACAGAGCAGTCTATGCCACAGAGACAGCTATTCTAATCTCAATACATCCAGCCTTCCACAATCTCTGGAAAGTGCAAGGCCCTTGAGTTTTCTTTAATTCAAGGATTTTATGCTGGTTCAAAATACAAACTGGGCCTCACAGCCTTTGGGAATAGCTCATCAAGGACTGTACTTTACTAAATACAAATTAGCTTCAACATTGCAGAGTATCTTAAAAATAAGTCTAATTATATTTGTTCAGAACAACAGTCTACATATTGCTTGAAAAGCTTGCTTTGGTCCCAGTATGATGCATTATTAAAAAACAAAAGGTGGCGTTTAATAGATTTGTGAGCATCTCTTTGATTTCAGATAAAAGCAAATCACTAATTTTACAGATATAGCATGTACGCTATATATATTTGTCTTTCTTTCCCAAGGATATACTGTAGCAGGATAATGGGCTCTGTGCCTTCCTCCCCCCGGTGCTTTATTTAAATGCTTTGAAACATATCGGGAATCTTAATGCTCCATATGCACACATTCAGTCGGATGATGCGCTGTAAATGACTCTGTGGCATCACATCATGTTTGACCCGACCCTCCTCTACCACTTTTGTATCCAAACCTTAGCTCTAATCTGACTTTTTGTTTATTTGTGTCCAGTATAGCAGCCCCTTAATGCCAAAATAAACCAGGCACTATAAAAGCAAGATTAGACTGAAAGCAAAATCTGTCAACTTTGCCTTTGTGATCATCACTCTGCTTGACCCGATGTCGTGACATGTTCATAACCTCTTACAAATGGTGTTAAATCTACTTAAAAGGAGTGGGTTGTGCCTCTTTTAATCTGTTGTGTGAATAAACCAAAACATCGTCAATTAAAGGAACTATTTACATTTTTGTTAGAGTTGATGTTGATTTTATGTAATACCCGAGGCTTTCTCGGTGGGGGGTCTGTGACTGTGATTGAGGACTTTATTCAAGAGATCATTCCACATAATTGAGGGTATTCATAGAAGGTCAGTGTCATTAGAAGTCCAAGATGAAGTCCTTGGATGAAATTGTATGATCAAGACTTGTCCTCATTAGCTTGCCTGCTCTGCCCCCCACCTCACCCCATGTCAACCCCTGGCACCCAGCACCCAATCCCCTAACTTACTCACACGTAAAGTGAAGGTGTAGGAACAGCTTCTCTCATCAACAGGCTCCAACGATGCTTAATTACCTAAATCCACCCGTGTTTGATCTCTATTGTCGTCCAAAAAATTAACAGATTTCATGGCTGCCGGTTAACATACCAATTTCCACGAGTCTCCCCGTCTATCCCGAAATTGGAGGAAAGCTAAGCTGGATGATGACTTGTGTTATTGCTGAGCTTGAGTGACGTTTGACAGGGTAGGATTATTTTTGAACTGCTCAATCCCTGCAGCCAGTTAAAGCCCCCTCGAAGGTCAATGACGGTTTCAACTGTCAAACATGTTTAAATATCTGACATTTCTCTGCCTTCCAGTCCTGACCACTTTGCCTTTTGACCTGCGCATGAACATTTGCATATGGTACCATCAGGAAGCGTCCAAATACCATTTTTAGACATGTGACATGGGTTGGCATGAACCCTCATTAATCTCTCAAGATTGTGTTTGGAAAACTAAGATAGAAATCCTACCTTCGAAAGAATGCATCAAGCAACACCTGTGAAAACTTATCAAAATGAAACATTACTAGAGAAATTACCTTTGACAGTGCATTAACTTATTCATTCTGTATTTAAACATACAATGCATTTATGTACTTTTCTACCACTATGGTTCTCTCAGTCAAAGCCGTAACATGAAACGGAGCAGTACCGTCATTGCAGTCAGATTCTTCGGGTTAGGATTCCTTAAGTGTTTATCATTTAGGAGGTTTTTACCAGGACTAGAAATATGTGCATAGGTCTCTTCCCCTACAAAACAAATGGACCTGGTGATATAAGCAGGTAAAAGCACTTAATAAAGCAGTTTCATGTTAAACATCAGTGTTTCTCCACACCGTTCGGCTCATCCCAAAGGGGCTGCTAGCCCAGTTCTGCTCATGTATACTCAACTTTTTTCTTTGATTACTTAAGATCCAGATGTCCAGGAAGTTTTTACTGGGAGCTGAATTATCTGTAGAGGTCTCCTTCTCTCAAAAACAAATGCACTTGGTGATTTAAACCAGTAAAAAACGCAGAATTAGCAGTTTCACATTAAAAATCTGTGTTTCTCCGATGTTGTTCTGCACAGCAGGGGTTGGAGATGAGCTGCCGCTAACTTTCTCTCAGCTTCTTTCTCTGATAATTTAAAATCCAGACATCCAATTACTAAAATCCTGTATCTGGTTAAAACATTTAGTTATAAACAACCAAGTTCTAAAAAGTTTATTGTAAAAAATGTGGCTTAAAATGAACAAGAAAAATCTATTTGCTTCTGGCAGACAACCACAACCACAAAAAATTACAGATTTGTCTGGGTTTTAACATTGTTGGAAATGTTTGGGATTATGTAAGTACAAAAAATATAGCATTGGTCTAGTAATTTTTAGAAATTTTAATGAGGAGAAGTTACACATTTTATCTTTAAATGGCAGTTCCCGATTTTTATGCAATCTAATTTTACCAACACATGCGACTGGAATGCATCACACACCAGTTCATTCAAATTTAATAGGTATCATGATGGAAACCCCAATATTCCTCTGAATTTTTAATGCATATCAGCCTAAATCAACGGTAGCATATTGTCCATGGTTAAGTTAACACAATTTCTATAGTAAAGTTGTTTATGTACAGCTTTTCAAAAAAAATGAATAAAAAAGGCGTGAGAGTAAAACATGGCCATAAAAAGTAAATAAAATACAAAATACAAATGTAAATGAAGCAGTTTAAATAAGACTGCGCCACTTTAGTCACCTCAGATATGACCCCAGATAACAGGCTTTTAGTTTGACATTATTAGATAGGACACACAGACTAGACTGTTAATAATGCAAGTACTGGGACTAGTAGGGGTAATTATAAGGATCTTTCATTTATAGTCATTCAAGTGCAGGACCTTTTTAGACATCTAGTTCTTAATATCAGCAAGGCAAAACATAATATAGGACTTAGGAAGTACCTGGCCATATTGGGCGTACAGTTGTGTGTCATCTACATAACAATGAAAGTCTAAACTACTGTATGTCTTTGGGATTCCCAAGAGGCTGCATGTAAATTTGGAATAAAGGGGGCCCTAGGATAGACCCTTTGGGGACTCCACAATAACAAACGATTTGGCACTCTCTTTAACTAATAGTTTTGTTATACTATGTGGAAACTCACACCACTCATAATAGTCTCAGGTTATTATCTTGCAGTGTCTCATTACAACAGTAAAATGAGCTGTTCTTTCATTTTCACTCGGAGGTGTTTATATTTATGTCTGGAAAGACGATCATGTGTGAACACTTGCTGTGTTTACATCATACGTGATGACTTCTCCTCAGGTGACTGACCTCGGCTGCCCTGCACTTGTGAACTATGAGCAGCTCTTAAAAAAAGCACGCTGGCTGAGTGCAGGGTTACCAGCTCTGCTCTGGATTACCAGAGAGGATTCTTTGCTCGGTGCAGGGTTACCACGTGTAACTACAAAGAGAGAGCCCAGGGCTTCCACAAGATGAAGACATGTTATCTGCAGCCCTGTGATCTTTTCTCTGTGTGTAGATGCACCTTGAAACAAATTGCACTTTGTTCTACAGTAAACAAACAAAATGGTTATTCTGAACTGTGTATTGATAAATTGATTGAGAAACAGTCCCATGTTTTGCAGTAAATTGTTTGAAAAGACCTGGGAAATTTTGTTCAGATTAGTGATTGATATAATACACATTCTCTGTCTTTTACTGATCCAGATACATTTTCATTTCTTTCATAGCGTCATTGAACCATTACAATAAAAGCTCATCCACATACTTGTGTTTTTGTTTTTTTTTTTCATCTACAGAATTTCCCTCTGGCTACATGAAAAAGAAATAAATACTTCCTTAGATTTCCTTACAGCTGCTTTCTATTTTTACTAAACCATAAAAGTGTTAACAGAACATCAGAAAAAGCAGCCTTAAATTCTCACTGTGTACCACAGCACATCTGCTTTTTTTCTATTCAAATGCCATCATGTTTAAAGGACAAAATCATGATTTCTATTTCTGTGTAGCAATTTCTGCCAAATTAAGGTTAAGTGGAGCTTTCAGAAAAAAATGCCGCTACTAAAATAAGCTTCAGTATTTGTCTGTGTGTGTGCGTGTCTGTTTGCATGCATGCAATTTGGGTGAAAGGTACAACTAATGAACCTGAGAATATAATTAGAACATATTCCATACAGTTTCTCAGACAGCGATATTGTCTGAACAGCACAATTAAAAACAAAATGAGTCGTGATTTTGAAAAAACACACCCACTCATGTCTAAGTATGAATACTCCAATTACACCTGTGAGCAGCTCTGCCCTCCCAACACTGTCTTTGTTTCAGCTTATACTGTTAAAGAAATCAAGAATATCCAAAGACGCTTTGCACCACGTTCGCTGATTAATTCCCTCGTACAGTAAAGTTAAATTTACTGTTGTTCGTGTAACTTCTGCTGCCTCCGAATGAAACTAGTGAAGCTGCAGTTTTTATGCGGTAGGTCATATGCATGATTTGTTTGGAGTTCAGTGGATTTAAAGGTACACTGTAGAGTTTCTTGTAAACAAACAAAGTTTCTGCTGACATTAGGTGTTTCTCACCAAAGGCTATGCATATTTCCTTGAGACCTAAAAAACGTGTTACATTCTTTTCCACCCACATAAAACATCTGCAGAGCCGACCATTTTGGAATTTTGAAACATGCACTGTTTGCATTGTTTACTTGCTAGCAGTCATCTTCTTCTTCTCATCTTTTGCTGTAGTTTTGATGTGTTTCTCGGCAAATGGTGACCAGAGAATAGCACCCTTGTCCTCCCGAGAACCAACAAAACAGGGACCCACTCATACAAACATTGCCGATACTAGTGGTAAAACCTGAACAGGGTACCATGAAAGAGATCAATTTCAACCTGCTTTGTATCATAACAGTGTGGGGAGTATGTGTGAATGAACTACGGTAAACTTCCCGCCATCTGCCCAGTGCCCAGATCTCCCTGCTTCTCTACCAGCTCAGATGAATATTGGTTAGTTTTACAAGCAGGTAAAGCTACAATAGTTGTGGCTTTCTGGAGGATTTGTTGATTGCAAAAACCAGTCGTCAAGTCAGATTTTGTCGCTCCTGTGATCTTAGAGCAGATTTTAACAATGCTATTTAGACTTTATCTGAAATGAAAAAAACCCCCAGAAGGCTCTCGATGAAAGACTGATAGAAACAGCGGAGGATGACAGAACTGACAGAAAAGGAATTTAGTTTAATTCTGTTACTGCATTGCCTATTTTTTGCCTAAAAAGGTTTCAGAAACATATTTTAGGGCACTTTTTGGCTGTAATGCAAGAATACGAGTGGAGTCCATACTGTATCCTATATTGTAAAATTGGAGGCTAAAGAAATAAGAACCAGGATTCTGTCATTGCGTTGCCTACTTCTAGCCTCAAATGTTTTCAGAAACATTTTTTAGCTTACTGTTTAACTGTAATTTGAAATAGTTTGTTACTAGCCAGCTTCTATATAGTGCCTACAAAACTCACATTACGTCACGCACCAGCGGAGCGTCTATTGGTCCAGTGTGGAGCAGTGTATTCTGGTATTTCTAGGTTTTCTACTGCTTGAGTAAAAGCGAATACCACAGCCATTTATCTCTGTTGTCTCTAGTTATAGCACCAATTTCAAAAGTATTTGTGCCTATCTATTGCACAGACAACCCAGTTTTATTAAAAAAAAACATCTTTTGAGCTGTAAAATACTCGTTTAAGCTGTGAGAACACTGACTGACAATAAAGCAGACACTGTCCAGACGCTGACCAATCTCAGCTGTTCCAGGGCTTGAGAAAGGTCTGGCTGAACCCATCATAATTCATTTGTAATAAGTATAATAAATTTGGGTGAAACTAAGCCCTGGATGCAGCAGTGGTCCTCTTGTAAAATAGTGTCAGGAGGGAACTTGTTGAGGTGGAAAATTTGCACGTAGAGAGGCGAGCCCTGGCATAAAAAAGGCTGAATCCCAGAAAAGAAAACGCCTCATTAAACATTAGAGATGTTTTAGTGTGTAGGTAGCTAGCTTGGAGGTTGTTAGTTTGTAGGCAGATCTGGCTATGCAGGACTGGTTTCACGTATCAACAGGGATTTTGAAAACGGTATCGCACGGTTGGTGGAAGGGGAGGAGAATTCTGTCTGAAATAGGCGGCCAATGGCAGGCTGATAACCTCAGTATACACCCCGTGAGTCAGACTAATGATGCTGTAATTTCCGCATTTCAGATATCCTTCATTTTAAAAAAAATAAAAAAGTGAAGGTTGCCTCCACTGGCTCCAACATTTTTGAAAACATCAGCATTTGTCATGAGTGGTGGTTACAAGTAGTGAATACCACAGCGGTGGGTCATTCAAGTTGACTCCTCTTGTAAACACAGTAAATACAACTCCTCTTGAAGGCACCATTTTCTATGCACATAAACATCATAGATATGTTTTTCACTGAAAGCAGCAACGGGCATCAGGTAGGGATGTGCATGACAATTTGTTGTTGATGTTTTTAAACTAGGCTGTGAACTTTGTGAGGTTTCAAAATATCAATAGTGGGGTGGGTGGTAATTTCGGGGGGTCTGGGGGAGAATGTGTAAGACTGTAGAGAGAGACAGGAGCCCAAAGGGCCAGAAGGTTGTTTGTAACTTCATGCATACAGTGTGCCATTATACATCCACATGAAAAGTGTAAAGCTCACCCCAATTTAATTACTAGAATTAGTGGGTAATGTAATTATTAAGATAAAGATACAGTTTTCGTAGCCATTTGAATAGGAGTCAGTATCACATACTAAATATTAAGCAACCCAATGAACGTTTCTGCAAACCACGTATACGTTAAATGTGTTTGTTAATTTGTGGCAGATTGTTGATACTTTGTGTCTCTCTGTGTTTCAACAATGCTGTGGTTAACATGATTATCTTAAGGCACAAAAAACAGTTGGTTATGGTCAGGAAAAGATCATGTTTTGGACTTAAATACCCACTTTTCATGGCACTATCCCAGCTGGAACCACAGCGATGTTTCGGTAAAAATCAGCTGCTTTTTGTTGCACTATCCTGGCTGAAAATGCAGCAGTGTCTCAGTAAAAAACAACCACTTTTGTGACACTACTCCAGCTGGAAACACATTGAGGTCTCAGTAAAAAACAGCCCTATTTCGTGGCAATTTCTCTGGTAGAAATCAGCGATGGGTTGCTGAAACACAGCGGTTTCATTGTTTGTTTTAAGTGGTCTGCAGCTTGTTAGGCGTCTCACCTAGGTGACAAGCCATCCACCATCTCTCCACCTTTAGATGACAAAGTCAGCTCATATGCTACGTCACTTTTGAGACGTTTGACATGATTTGTATGAAACGTACACATGCAACACGGAGGTGCTTTGCAGAAATGTACAGTGCCATTTCCTTCTTGCTACTCAGTCGAGACAAAGCCACATGAGGCAGTTAAATCCTCTCACCCACGCTGCTGTTTGAAATATTAAATCAACTGGCTCATATCAGTTGACTGATTTCTCCCTTGAAGTACACACTCCTGTCTGGTGTTCACCTTGTTACATCATCAGAAGTCATTACAACTGTAACACAGGTCAGTCAGTCTGTGTAACAGGGATCAGTTTGGCTCCTCTAGTGCTGCACATTTAGATGCTACTGTATATAATTACTGCTGTGCCCGCAGCCATGCTGTTAGGTGACTGGGTGTTCGTGGTGGTCCATGCTGGCTCTGGTTACTGAATGTTTCACAGACTAAAGGTCACTCCACTTGACCTAATCCTTAAGGTCAGTGATGGAAAGGGGATCTCCTTATGTTTCACGCTCTCATGCCGACACATCAGAAAGCTTCCTTCCAGTAGCTACTTCAGGCTTTAAACAGGCCCGGAACACATCTCACATGCAAATATAGCCACGAGCGACAACTAGGACAAATTAGTTCAAGTGATTAATGGTCAAAGCTGTGGACGTTTTGTGATAGGCCTCTGCAGGTAGTTAACAGGCTCAACGTTATGTCATTTTTCTGAGTAATTTATTGTCCCTATGTTTAGGGTCACATACAGTGTGTCATCAGAAATGTCAAAGGTGTCACCAGGTTATGGGAATTTTGATCTTGTTTAAAGGGGATTAATAGAAAGCCTTTCATTGTAAGGTCATTTCAGGATTGCTAAATTAATAAAAGGATTACTAATTAACGGAGTTATTTAATCATTCATTAGCATGAATGACAGACTCAGAGTAGACTACAGAATTATTCAACCAAAACTGAAAATTAAAGGTGCACTGTGGAGTTTGTGACCACTGGTAGCGCTATGGAGTGTTGTTTTGATGACATAAAACATGCTACAACCAAATGGTCATCATGTGTAGCGCTAAACTCCAAATTATTATTATAATAAATATACAAAGTGAAGTGATTGAAATTAAATGAAGACTGGACCAGCTTTTACATTAACCAATACTCTTCTTTGTGTCTTAACGTGTTGGTTTCCCTCAGAAATAAGCGGCTGCATCATCTTTGTTAATTTTTCCCCCCGTTTGTTTGTTGATTGGTCGGTTCATTCGGTCAGTGGTAACCCTCAGTAGATCAGAAGTGTTTGTCACATAACCTCTCATAAATAATGGGCCCTGCCACCCTCTCCTCCTCTGGCCCCCTCTGAGAGGAACAGCATGGCTGGTAAATAACTGGCCGGATCGATACCTGTCATTGCAGCTCAGTGAGCCCCAGCAATCTAAAATGTCTGAGCAGTTTGTTTATTTTCTTGTTTTCAACCTCGCCTCCTCACTGGCCTGTAGTAAAGAGATGCAGATGTATCCTGCAGTACTGGGATTCTTCTGCAGCTTTAAATGTGGTTCGTATGATACTGTGGCATGCTGGGTGACAGTTGGATGACCTCTCTGCATTCACTCCAAGTCATACGACTACAACAAATTCAGCTCTGTGGTCCCTGAATTGTGACATTGTCACAAACACACAGGGCTGCAACCAGTGATTATTTTCATTGTCGGTAATATCTCAATTCATTTATGGGTTGTTTGGTCCATTAAATGTCACAAAATGGTGAAAAATCAGTGTTTCTCAAAGCCCAAAATGACGTCCTGAAATATCCTACTGTACGTAAGCATGGCTTGACTTAACGAGACTTAACAGAGCTGGCTCTGCACCGAGATTTGATTTCCCCTCTCTTTGGTGCTGATGTAATAGCTTCACTAAAAACTGAAAGTGAACCTGAAGCTCCAACTGACATTGTTTCCTTGCACTACTCTTTGCAGCTGTCTCCTAGAAAATACCTTTACGTAGCGCTAATTTGAGACATCAGTTCTGTTTTTGAGGGAAACGTGATGCTGAGAAAATTGTTTTCTATTAACATAATGCAGAAATGTAGCTTATTTAACGTGCCTGACAAGTCGAAAAAATGGTTATGCTGAAGGTATCCGCAAAACGTTCATAAACATCATATTTCAGTTGTTTTCTGCCACAATAGGCGATGTAGCTATATTTTATCTTGTCGTAGTGATTACAGTGTTATTTTTACTCTGACCAATTATTATGAAGATTTGACCCTGACCTTAAAGCCTACTTTACACTACATGGTTCAAGTGACCCAATTCCGATTTTTTCCTCTCAAGTGGCACAGAACGGATCTGTAACATGAACGTGTAAACAGGAAAAAAAACGCATGATATCGGATATTGTCAGATCACATTCAGGCCTCCTTCATGTGGAAATATATCGGATATGAATCAGATATCTGCCAATTGGTCTGTAATCTAAACAGACAGATCGGATATTTCCTGGAAATCCACGTCGTACGTCATGAATAATGCGGATAATAGCGCATTTGATGACGCGCTCATGAGCGAGGGAAAGGAAGAAAAGCCGAATAAATCGCATGTTAATCAAAAACTATGAACCAAAAAAGCACAATCTATCCTGAATGAGACAAACTGCTTGATCCCTGTCTCCAGTGTACCAGCAGAAAACCTGCAGAACCGAATCAGCGAAAAAACACACTGGCTACACAGCCTCTCTACCTGAGCAACTGAAGCTGCGGCTCGCACCCTCGACACACAGACACACAGACGGTGCTTCTGCATGCCAGCCAAACGTGTGCGCAACTGTGAGAAATAAATATGTGAGGTGTACGCTGCTTTTCTATCTTTTTTTATTTTTCTTTTTTTTTTCTGTCAGTGATATACACTCCTAACACAGGACGGGTCTGTGTAGGCTAAGTTACCTTTTAAATTATGTGGCGCAGCGCCAGCTTTCCAGGTGATTTATTCTTTAACGATTAACTTCAAATATTTAAAGTTAGTCCTTAAAATTGCTTTCAGTAATGTAAACATTTCCATGCGCGCAGTAATGTCACTGTAGCAAATACGGTGGGACATTTACACAGTGGTCAAGAGTGCTGGACCGAAGTGTCGCACAAAAAAACGGAAGCTGGCTGCGTTCTGTTCTGTTCTCCGTGTCTCTGTCAAAAATAAGGTGAATAGAACATGTAAACAGCAGTCAGGAAAAGTCTGATACAGGCAACAAATCGGAATTGGGCATCAAGACATGGTAGTGTAAAGGCAGCTTAACTGAAGTGCTTTTGGTTGCCTAAACCTAAGACAGGAGCCTGCAGTTACTTCCAAGGTCCTGCACTCTGTGCGCCCTCTGAACATATATGTAGTGTTTCATTACTTCAAAGTAGTAAAGTCGCAGCAGACGGGGCTGCTTTCAGATGGTTCTGTGACATTCAAATGTTTTGTTAAAGATTTTTTTTTACAGTTGCCTTAAAAGAGTGTAAACCTTCACTGACGAGAAAGGTTCCGCACATCATTTATTTAGGTTTAATAAAAATGTATATTTTAAAATGAATTACCTGCTGTGAGTGTAAAACTAAAAAAATGTAATGTCTGTATGAACTATGTACAATGAGTATCCTCACATTTAAAAACCTTGAAATATCCTTTTTTTGCTGGAAAAACAACCGAAATGATTAACAAAATAGATTCAGATGGATTTTCTGTGGCTCAAACAGTCAGTTATTTGACTGATGGTTGCAGCTCCACAGTCCAGTCTGCATGAAGGTACATATGGTTTGCCTGGTTCAGTCAGACACCAAGCAGCTAAACCACCTGCACAAACAGTGGCCCCTGCTGGCTCCTTCTGGACATGATCTCCTGTCAGTTTCAACACCTCTCTGTGTCCCACTTGTTTTGCACACAAACAAGTTTTCTCTGTTTTTTTGACTGTTGCTGAAACCAGATTCCTCTCTGCCCTCTGAACATCCTCCTCCGTCCACAAAAGGACTCTCATCCGCCCCTGGCTCAGACTCCATGAAACGTGTGCACTTTCTAAACATTTTTTTTTTCTCATCAAGGAAGCTTCCCTCAGCGGATCAGGCTTTGTGTATCGTTGGCTCCAGCATGTTAGTGGTAACGTTTTGGTCAACAGATATCCTTCAGGCTGTCATTCAGATAAACCGTGTCGTTGTTTAGGTGGAGAGCAGAAGGATATATCATGGTTTGTTTGGAGGCAAAATTACACAGGAGGTCGACAACACTGTGTATTACAAAAGGGAAGTGCAGGTTTGCCAATACATTGATTTGAAGACATAACCTGTATGAATCTTCATTATGTCCACCACATGTGTTTAAATATGGATTTGTGCTACCACATGAGGAAACAGCAGGAAAGACTCTGAGCTCTCACCCAAACCGGAGAAACCTGCATCCTGTGTAATCTGGTGTTTGCTGCATTCATGGGATTGTAATAGTACACAAAGAGACGCCAAATAAGTTTTATCTCCATCCCAACAATTTGTGCAGTCATTTGTTGTTGTTGTTTTTTTTTCCAGATTGCTTGTGGCTCCCCTCTCTACACTCTCAGATTTTCAAATATCTGTTTGCAGGGGGATGTGTCAGTTCCGAACAGATGACCTAGTTTTTACACACGCACAATCTTACAAACATTGAAAGGCCCCTCTACATACATTACATTCCTGCGAACACTCTGAAATTCATCCCTTTATATGAACACAGCAAAGATTTGAATGGCTGCGGAAAATGTCAATTATGGAATTGGTTAATTTTTAATTATCGTCGGCTGCTCTGTACACAGCTGCTCTAACAGTTGACTGTTATTTTTTTCCCAGCATTTAATTGGAGCTGAAACAGCATGACCTATTTTGTTTGGAGAGAATGTATACTTTATCTGTGCCTCCTCAGAAGGTGGCCTTGAGCTTAATTCGCAGCGCTGCGATGCTTCTTCTCAAAGTGTAATGCATTACAGATTACTCATAACCTGTTTAACATTGCAAGCAGCAAATTCATCGGCTGGATTACATAAGGCCTCCAACATGTGAGTCCTTTCAGACTTAACAGATTCTTCAATTAAACACGCAGCTGCTAAAACAATGACGAAGCAGCTGTCCTTCAAATAATATTTATTTTTAAAGGTCCAGTGTGTAGGATTTAGGCAGGTATTTATGCAGGAATATAATATAATATAATATTATAAGTATGTTTTCATTACCTTAGAATGAGCCGTTAATATGTATATAGGGAGCAGGTCCTTATTGGCGTAGTCTTCCATGCTACACCACCATGTTTTTACAGTAGCCTAGAATGGACAAACCAATTCTGGTTTGCCACAGTAGTTAGCAGCCCCTCAGTGATAAGCAGCATTTTAAAAAAAAAAAAAAAATGTGAATCTGCTTTATTCAGTGTTTTTACCGATTTATATCACCTGGGGTCTCAGTTATAAATATTGCGTACACACAAAAGGAGGCCTGAAAAAGGTGTACACCACTTCCCCCCAAACTATAAAAATAGACTTGATGGGAGGAACTTTGACCCGTGGTTACGAACATTTTTGAGACGGGAAACTGGCGATGCAATGAGGTGGAAGCCTCATTGCATGCACGCCATTTTTGGCTTTTGTCTGTACATACATTTTTAGTATGGATCCTCTGCACTGTTTTATAAATGAGACCCCTGCTCTGTTTGCTGTGGAGAGGAAGAGACCTCTGCCAATAACTCTGCTCCTGATAAAAACATCCGAGACGTCTGGATATTAAGCCTAACATCTCTGCAGCGCTGTGTCAGTGCTAGAGAATGGTCTGGAATCACCGATTATCTTTCTGCTATAGGGGAAAAAATGTTCTGACTTGTTTGTATTTCTTTAGACCAATCATAATCATCGTGGGCAGCACTAAGACCAGGATGCAGCAACAGTGCTCTCACAAAACGGTGTCTTGGCTGATTTGGTTTTGGTGGAACATTTGCACCTGGGGAGGCAAACACAGTCATTTTAATGGCCCCTAAAAGCAAACACCACAAAAAACATTGACAGTCATCTGTCACTGCATGATTCAGCTTTTAGGAATAAGAAGGACAACAAAACTTGATGATTGGAGCCCTAGAGGTGAAGCCTGACTATACTTTAGCTAAACCACAGATGATGTACAGAACATTATATATATATATGTATATATATATGTCCCGGTCTGTGCTGTTGGCTTTGTTTTTTTTTCTACCAAAAATGCACTGCGCTCTACGTCACATCCTCTCCTTGGTTGGTTTGTTGGATAGTCCGTTTGCATTTCCCACTGTAAGCAAACTGCACCAGGGTTCACTTGCAAGTGAACTGAGACCCCCAGTTTTCAAGCGGACCGGGGTTCACTTGTTTGATCCGCACCAGAGTTGGAGTTTTTAGGTGTTGGGCTAGCGGCTCATCTGTGTCGAGCCAAACAGCATAAGGGAAACACTGATTTGTAAAGTGAGACTGCTTTATCCAGTGTTTTTACTGGCTTTAACCCTCTGGAGTTTCATTTCTAAAACAATGCGTAGGATCCATACCAAAATTTTTATGTACGGACAAAAGCCGAAAATGGCGTACACCAAAAAATATTTGACCTTTTCTGCAATCAGGCTTTCATCAAACCATCCGCATCGCCAATTTCCTGTCTCCAAAATGTTTGCAAGCAAAGTGGGTCAAAGTTTCCCCCCAGCAGGTCTGTTTTATAGTTAACTTTTGTGTTGGAAGTGGCGTACGGCTCTTTCAGGCCTCATTTTGTGCGTACGCAGTGTTCATAAATGAGACCCCTGGTCCGTGCGGGTAAACCAGCCGGTGGTAAAAACCTCCTGAACAATGACCACTGAAAGAACTCAAACAGGGAGAAGATTCAGCTGGTTGCAGTCTGCAATCCTGTCGGCTAGATGCCACTAAAACCTCCTTAATCTTACACACTGCTCCTTTAATGTGCGCTGCTGAAAGTGGCATCTTGACATCAACCTGCGTAATGAAAACAGACTCTGCCTTTGTTTTACCATGAGAAAACTCGGGCTTCTGTCTGGTCAGTCTTGAAAGACTGAATCACAGCTATGAGGAGCTCTCCAAGGTTGCTATTGAAGTGCGCTGCTGTGTCACAGACGGTGGCACAAACATTCCCTGGCTTTCAAAGCCAGTTTAGAAAACAGGTCTCTGCAGTATGCAATCGAATAAAGGCATCCACTGTAAACTGATGGCTTTTATTGCACACATTAAAACACAGCATCAATAAGTGTTTAACCCATATGTTGGATTCCACACACGACATGCTTGAGCCCCCCTCTCCTCAAAATACACACACACACGCAAGCACACACTAACTCACTCAAGGATAGTGTGACTGATCCAGCAATCCTTTCATTGTTTTGGTGAAACAGAGTCGCCTAAGCTGCTATAATCACTCGTTTAGCGTTGCGGCAACAAATGCTTTTTTTAGATATTCCAATCCAATATAAAATTTCAATCCCTCATGAACCCGAACTAATGCAACGGTCCATTTGCTGTTGTTATTATTACTATTATTTTAATGAGCTATTTTCCTTTCAAAGGATCTGTGTCCATTTCAAATAATAGCATTGTGATTTAGTGAGACAAAAAGCTGGGATGTCAGATTGAAAGCTGAGTAAAGCTTCTTTTTTAAAAGCTGCAGCTGCATTGACACTAAAGAGCATTTTGCATTGTGAAGTCCATCATCATTTAATCTGTGGATAAATATGTCTGTGAGTGATTATGTCTTTCTTTAGTTTGTGCTGATCATGCAGGAAATGTTAAGCTATTGTAAAATGGTAAAACAATTGCTTTAGGTTTAAGGTGCAGTTTTTGGTTTTACAGGAAGTGAAACAGAAGCTGATAGATGACTGCAGGTTTTAGAGACACAGATTAGTGCTGTTTCGCAGCTGTCTTTCATTGGCCTGTCTCTACAGCGTTTCCCCTTCTGGTTATCACTTTCAGCTCAGTGGGTAGTGCTGTTTATGCAGTGGCTCTCAATCTCATTGTCTTCGCACGTTACATTTGAACTGTGCAAAAAAAAAAACAACAACAACAAAAAAAGGCCGACCTAAATATGAGGATACAGCTCATGATTCCTCAAAAGTTCAACTGGAATTTGAATTGTCCTCACTTTTTGTCTGAGGAAATGAACATTATAATGTCACTACAGCTGTTGTGCTCAATTTTACAGTTTTCTAAAGAGAAAAACAGTTTCTGGCACATTTGTAGATGCTGTTAAGTGACATTTGAAGGCCCTGGTTGCTAGGAGACACACCGTAAACCAGTCCTTTAGGGTTTCAAACATAGCCTGCGATGCATTTGTGAAAGTTTGGAACCTGAGTCCACGTTTATGAAGAGGTCATGTAGCCCGACACCATAACATTAACCACAAATATCTGATTAAAAAGACGATACCCATGGTGTTAACTAAAGCTTACAGCTAGTTCTATCTTATTTATGTTGCAGCTGCCTTGCACATAAGGTCTTGGCTTGCACAGTGCTGTGACTAAGTATTGATAACACACTTAGAATTTTTTTATTTGATGAACATTGGCCCTGATACACAAAAATGAACTAAAAGGGGTTTTATTTCTATTCTATGAAAAAATAAAGAGATAAAAAAGCAAAATGACATATAATCTGTGTATGCCTGAACAACACATTCTCACTCCAACCCTGGGTGTCTTGGTTGTTGATGTTTTGGAACACCGTGTCAAGGTCTGCTTGTTGCATGCATTGTCTTCTTTCAAGATACATTTATGTTTCCACAAGAAATTTAACATTGAACTTTAAAAATAAATGCACTATGTTGGTAGAACAACCCAAATTGATGTCTTTCTCTGTTCAGCAAAAAAACCACATGGTTGAGTTTATGGATAAAGAACAGGGTTTGGCTTTAGAATCTTACAGAACGCGAACACCACTCTCTGGGGTGAGAGTCAGTGTTTCGCCACCTAAATTTTCATCCTTGTCCAGCCGCGTTTCCCCCTGATGCCAGCGGGCACCATTAAACTATAACAGCAAGCGGCTGCGTATCATGCCGACGTTAAAGGGTGCTTTTTTTTGGTTGGTTTTTGACACCGCAAGTCACTGCCCAGGCACTGGATTTCGATGACTCATTTATTACATCCATTGACTGTTTAATATAATAGACTGGCCTCCATGACATCACTCAGGATGGAGCTCTGGAGGATCGAGTGGTAAAACTGACTCGCAGACAGCCTGTCACTCAAACCGGCTGCACTCCCTTAATTATGCGCAAATTTAAGCCTAAATAGAATTTAAACAGGTGAGTTATATAAAATTCACCCTCCGTCATGAATGGGGAAATTACCGATAGAGACCACAACCATTTTTTGCACCAGGCTGTGAAGGTGTTTATCTCTGCTGTAAGGTTGAGCATTTTAACATGGGGCCCTATGGGGCTTGAATCGCTCTTGGACCCAGCCTCAAGTGGCCGTTAGAGGAACTGTAAGTTTTGGCGTCTCAGTATTGGCTTTATTTATCAGCCCTCACAGTTGCTGCTTGGTTGCTGCAGTTACTCAGTGTTTCTATGGTGAAATGTCTGAAGAGCTCTGGTTTCTTTCTTATCAGTGGGATGATGCAGATAATGAAGCCATTAACGTGATTTACATTCTTTACAAACATGTAAAAGACATCTTTTTACCAGACTATGTTGTATAGCTTTTTTTGTTGACCATTTTGAATAATTAAGTTGTTATCGATTAAGAGTTCATGTCATGGAAACTGGACTGTGCAGTGTAACTAAATCTTGTATTAGCGGGGTGTTGGTGGCTTGGTGGTGGAGCGGGCATCCCATGTGCAGGGCTGCTGGCACAGCGGCCTGGGTTCAGGTCTGGCCTGTGGCCCTTTGCTGAATGTCATCCCCTCTCTCTCTCCTCCCTTCACGCTTGCTTGTCCTGTCCATTAGAGGCGGAATGGCCCAAAAAATATCTTAAAAAATAAATAAAAATCTTGTATTAGCACACTTAGTGTCTATTATGATGTCATACTATTATAAAGACATAATGAAATCTAAGTAACAGCACAGTTATAACAGTAAGATGATCAGCTGATCCCAGAGCTGTGCAGGAGAATTGATCTTATCAGTGTCGCTAAATAAATTTTATTCTATTTGTCAGACTGCTGTAGAGAAAAGTCCCTTATTTTCCTCCAGCTCTGGCAGTACACAGGATATACTGTATACAGTCATGTACACTGATAAGATATTTGCTTAAGTACAGTTTTATTTGTGGCTATGTAACATCAATAACTGTAATATGACGATGGTGGAACAAAGGAAACTTTGTTTTAGCCACCAACATAAAGTCATATATTGGTGTAAAACCACTTATTCATCCCATTTCCCCATTGTCATAAATGTCTTTGTTGTCTCTCACAGTGATGTCTTGCTTGAACTGTGCTACACTGGCCCCATGACATCCGGTGGTATCACTTTCTTTCATCAGTTTCCGTAGCCGTTTGGAAAACATGGACAAGATGATCATGGAGTATGGAAAGAAGGCTCCATCTGTGTCAATATACACAGCTAACATTGAGCATAAATGAGCCCTAAGGATGACTTGTGTTTTTGCCCATCCATCCATCCATCCATCCATCCATTTGGACTCAAAGATGAACTGATTGGATTTTGGTGGTCAAAAGTTACTCAGTATGTTTACATGCACAGTAAAGTTACAGTTACAGCTCAACTAGGCCATTTAATTGGACTATTGTCCTTCTCCCAGTATACAAGCACAGAAGGGGAATAGATTTATTAACCAAAGTATGTCCACCTACGCTATGTTAGGTGGCGATATGCCCCCTATCAGCTTGTCAGTATTGAATCATTTTCCAGTTGACCTATTGCATCACAAACCAAACAATCGAGCGTCGTCCAGCTGTTCCACCACTTTTCGAACAGGTCCCTTTCCTTGTTTTCCTCCCATCTATGTTTTTTAAAATATTTAACTCTTCCGGGTGACAAAGCATGAGCTGTGTCCCCTCGTCCGTCCAAAAATGCACGGCTCTGGAAGTTGATTTTGCTGTGTTGTTACCGGTTTTGTCTCCTGTTAACGCATTCAATACTTTTTGACTTTCGGGTCATAGCCTGGGGCAGAAATTGTAGAGCATGCGCAGAGCGCCTCAGACAGTTTGGGTCTGATTGACTGTATACATGCAGGAGTAATTCAAATCCATATCGCATTATCTGGGTGTGTTAATCCCATTGTGAGAAATTTAATTTTAGTAATAAGTAACTCACATATTTGCATGTATTTTAAAAGTCCAGTTTGACTGTAACCTGATGTTCGTCCCATTCTTGTGAACATAAATGAGTCTGGACAGACATGGATGCAACTTGACTAGTTGGCAGAAGCGTTCAACTGCGAGGCGTTGATTCGAGCTTTGGTCAATTTGTTTTTTTCTTTTTGCTGATCCTGCCCCATTATCAGCCATAACCACAAAATATAATGACAAAAATAAAATTCTCTGGCTTCCTTTTAACTGGCTTGCATACTACTCACTGCCAAACTGTGCCTGAGAAAATGTAAACACTCATCCCATCCACATCGTTAATTGTTCTGTCTGATTTCGCAGGGAATTGGACCCAGGGACCGGCATTGCCTAAACAAAAATAGCCAATCTCCTTGCCGATGTTTTTGTTTTTTATGTAGGTCATATAGAGCCATCGGTATTAAACTGAGTGTTTCATAATCAGTTAAAAACTCCTTTTAGTGACTTTAAAAGACAAAATGATGGTGTTGGAACACTTTGTTGTTGCTGAAATGCATAAGGTCAGTGGCCTTTGACATTTTTCACCTTTTCAACGAGCCCACACAGTGTTTTCTATGTCTAAGTAGAAATACATTTTAATTTCAGTTTGACTTAAATAGTTTTTCCTCAAGTAATGTATAACTGAAGTAATGTTGGAACGAGCGGAGTTGACCCGTGTCGTGCTCTGCCAGGATTTATCCTACAGATCTGCAAGTTCTGCACCGTAGTAGGCGATGATATGTAAATAGTTCCAGCTTCCTGTTCACTTGAACTCCTTTGTTCCACCTCCACTAACAAAGGTGTAAATCAGATGCCCTGAGAACAGTTGTCTCTCTCATTCACTCTCTATCACTGCAGCAGAAGCAGCAAAGACAGAGCCCGAGGTTTGGTTCTTAGTGGGACACGATGCTGTCAGGGCATCAGGTGAGAGCACGTACCGAGCCCCCTCCGCCCACTCCCCTCCACTCCACTCCTCACTTAATCAGTTCTGACACAATGCCAATTCCACAGTGGGTGGTGCACACACAGCTTTATTCATAGACGTGGCAGTCAGGCAGTGATCAGCTCCCAGACTCTACTTTGTCTGCTCACCTTACACTGTTATGCTGTATCAGGCAGCACGCAACAGTGGTCACTTCCAGATGTTATTGTTGTTTTTGTTTCTAAGTGGTCTGGCATTTAACGAGGGTTTGTCGAGTGGATAGCATTTGATGGTCCATCAGGATGTCTTTCAGGGGTATTACAACTGATTACAAAGCAGATGGCAGATGACCTGGGACTATAAGCCCTGACATACTGGGGAAACGGTGGAGAATAGGTGCAGCTTTTAACCCAGTCGCCACTGAATTTAAGCACTAACTTCAATGAAACTGCGGCTGGGTGTCCTGAGGGCGTAGGCAAACAATTTACTGAACTGAGCCAGACGTAACTAAAAAATGTCTGCGGCACGTATAGCTGCTGTACGGTTTCTATTGTTGCCTCTGAAAAGCTGAACAGGAACTGCGAAGCAATCATAAAGCATGCAGGGAAGCAATTTCTTTCTCTTATTCAAGTGAAAAATTATTCCGTGCTGTCACAAAAGACTCCCTAACAAGGTGCTTTAAACTCTCTGGCAGTGCATTGCTGCAGGGTGTCAAAGAGTGGATAAGCTATAAATGAAGCTTAAACTCAAAAGTCTGTTTCTGGTAATAGCAGCATTTCGTTCCCTCTCCAATGTGCTTTTGATGTGGAGCTAAGATTAACAGTGTTAAATCGTCCTCTTCACTGTCTCAAAGTAACAACACAGGCATAATGAGCAGATTGTTGACAACAAGAGCACTTCTTTGAGGCGCACGAATATTGTACAGACTTATTATCTATTCTTTTGTGCAGGTAGTTGTATTAGAATTCAACCCCCTCCACGCAAACCTCCATTGACCATTGTGTATTATTAAAAAAAAGGCCATGTAATTTGAGTCGACAATAGAGGAACATCCAACCACTAAGGAATGTTCCTTTCATCTCCTCCTAATCCTCCATGATGTGATCCTGACCGTTTATGGCTGAGTGGCTAAAGAGGCGCAAGGTGCCAAAGAATCCAGGAGCTCCGGCCCAGCTGCTCTCCAGAGAGCGCTCCGGCATGGCAGAGAGATTTGCACGTCGAACGTGTCGATCCCTCAGAGTTAATGAGGCTTACTGTTTGGGCTTCCATTATCAGGCCTGCTGCATCCTGAGCCAGGCCGAGCTAAAGTCATGCATCATAAAGTCCTCGACGCTCCTTGATACATAGTGGACAGTAATCAGAGCTCAGCGTTTTTCACTGTTTCTGGAAATAAACTCTTCAGACCATTGCATGTCCTCACATCAACCTGATGCACATTTACAAAATTGCGAAACTGCTCAGGATGTTGGTTGAAATTGAAAAGGTCACACCATGTAAGTATTTGGGTATTATCATTGACCAGAACTTATCATTCAAGCCACACATTAAAAATCTTGTTTCCAAGCTGAAACATAAAGTCCACATGAAACAGTACCGTGATGTTTTTCTGAGTGGAACAGGACAGGCAGTAGGGATATAAGGTTGGGAGAGATCTGACTTGATCTTTGGAAAGTGGGCGTGTCATAACAGTGAGGCCCCGACAGTTTAACATCGAAGGAATAGTAGTATCTGTCAGGAAAAAAGAGACAATGTCCACTGTGTCATCTGTGTATTGTTAGTTGCTGAAAGGGTTCATTGTAAAATGCCTTGTGCACAATCTGGAGCTTTCACAGTTTCACTCCTCTCAAAGTGAATAAATCCTAGCCAGCAGGCCAGTAACCAAAGTATTTAGGGGCAACAGAGACACACTGATGTAGCACACTGTTGCTAGCTCGCTAACTTAATCTTAGCTCTGTGCAGCCAAAAAGTTGCAGAGTGATTAACGGATGGATGTTGTGATATTATTGGTTGGAACTGATTGATACTAGCTTACTCCAGCACACGCCATATTTTGTGTTAAAGGAAGAAGAAGAGCATATATTGTTGAAAAGGTTTACCATATGACCAGGGATTTGATTGAAGAGCCTAAAAGGTATTTTTCATTTAATTAAGGAACTGTACGAATAAATATCCCGGAGTGGCTGTCAGAAAATGTATGACCCTCCCTCCAGTTAGAGTTGAATTAGTTATTAGATTTTTAAAACTTACCCTTTGATATTTGAAAGTTAAAAGTTGAAGATGAAACCCTTGAGAGCCTGCCTAAGATGGTGAAACGTTTTTTTTTTTTTTTTTTTTTGCCAAATTTAAAATGAGACGTAGAATGAAGGGATTTCGATGGAATATCACTATTTTGGCTCAAATTTGTTTTTGATTTTTTTTCTGATGGAAGTAGTCGCTGCACATGATGTGTCCAAGGGCCGTCGCATATTTTAAAATCCAACTATAATTTCTGAGAATAGAATTAGGTAGCTAAATTGCGAGCCACCCCGCAGTCTCCACGTCGCCCTGCTAGATGACTGTTTGCCAGAAGAAAAGCAGACAGAAGCTCTAGAGACGGACTCAGCAGTGGCTGTAGCAACTTGAATTCAACATGGTGCAAACCCCAGCATCGGGGTTCACACCAGGCTGTGCAAAGGCAGCAACAGAAAGTTTGCACTCAGCTGGCTGAATTGGAGTCTGTGTCTTTGATTTGTCCGCCATTTTCTGCTTTCTTGCCTGGGCTTTTTTTGTACTTGAAACGGATTTGAATTCAGGTTACTTGTAGATTACCACAGTAAAACTGGTAACAGCTTTACACCACTGCATTTGAATTATATCGACTCAGGCACTATAAAACAATTGAAAAATGTTTTAAAAAAAAAAAATCATGATACTTAAGTTTCATGATAAAGCTAATTTTTTCCCATGACAGGGGAATTTGAGTCAGTTTTAAGGGATCGAGAAAAAATAGCATGCTCTTTTTTGTTTTGCATTTTAATTAGATGTACTTGCCTATTTGTGGTGTGTTACAGTTGTGTTTGTGTTAATTGTTGTAACAATGTTTATGCTGCTCTCTTGGCCAGGTCCTTCCTAAAAAAAAAAAAAGCGAGATTTTTTTTTATATCAGTTAGACTTTTACCTGGTTAAATAAAATATATAAGGATAATAATAACTGTGGTGTTGAAAATCCACCTATGTTAATAATATTCTTGAAACCTTGACTGACACATACAATGAGTCGAATGAATGAAAATTACGTGCATACAAATTTAGTCATCAATAATACCAGAAGACTCGATCTGTAATTACTCTTTCATTCTGAATACAAAAACATTTCTTCACTCAATCTCCTATTGACGAATCTGATTCCTTTATGTGACACAGTAAACCAAGGATAAATAAGTACAAAACCAGACCGGTCGCTAACATCCTCCCAGCTCCCAGACGTCACAATTAGGAGCACCTCAAAGGTCAGCTCAGATCTCGCCCCGCGTTACAATATTGAAAATCAAATCTACTGTAAAGATCCAGCCGGCCCCAGATCTAGGGAAGGTCATCCGAGTGTCACTGATTTCTGAAAAAGCTCAGCCGCGCAGCACGAAAGGAGTCAAGTTCAGGCCTCCAGGGTGTCTGCAAAGGACACACACCTGTGACGGGATTGCGCCGTGAGCTGGGGCTGGGAGCTGGGGGATGAGGGGGGGGTAGCTGTATTCTGCGGCTCCTCGGATGATTGGCAGAAAATGTCAGGCACGACACGTCAGCCCCATACAGACACACAGCAGGCAGATGTCAGAGACTGCATGATAAGAGGGAGGCCAGGCTCACAAGGAAAGGAAGGAAGTGGCATCTTCAGAGAGTTATGTCATCCTTCTGAAATCTCTCACAGATTAGGCCTCAACACAGCTCACACCTAAAGTCTTTTGTGCTCAGAGTACGAAAAAATTACTATCTCCTGACCTATCACCCAAATGTACAAGACTTAAAAAGTAGCTTCCCTCTAATGTTTGCCTCCCCTTTTCCTTCTGTTATCATTATTTTTCCAAAATAAAAGGATTAGTCAGGGTCACAGTTTTTTCCACATGCTTGTATTGCACAGAAGGATATGCACAACCTTCTGGGCTGCACACCACTGGGGCCTGAGCCAGGGTCAGATATCTCAGAGGGGGAAGGCAGACTGAAGATCGTCCACTGCATTTTAATTACAGTGAATGTGTTTTGTTTGACCTTGAGAGAGTGCTTCATTCTGATTTATTGAAGTCAGGTTTTTGTGAATCTTTAAGTCGAATCTGGACGTATTTTGTTAAGTAATGTATCCTTGCACTTTTTTACTTTGCATTTTAAGCAGCATTTGTAAGGCGTAGAGCACAGGTGACATTCATCAGTGAGGTGGAAATAAATACAAGAAACCGCTGAAAATGCTCTTCATTGCCTCGCTCGGCTTTGTGAATCACAACTATGTTCTTTTCCCCTGTTCTCAGGGCGGTGCCCCCATGGCCCACCCTGAGGACGAGCTGGAGCGCCTGACCAAGAAGATGCTGTTTGACATGGACCACCCACCATCTGAGGAATATTTTGGTAAGAGAGATCATGTCACACACACACACACACACACACACACACACACACACACACACACACACACACACACACAGGCATTGGCCTTTTTCACAGAAGACATTTTGACATCGGTGTAAGTAATAGAATAAGTGATTGTTGGATTCCATTTAGCTGCTTTGGTCTTAGGGGGCCTGGTATTGTGTCACACTGTCATGGTTTACTGAGACAGTGTTAAAGGAATAGTTCACCCACACATGGTATAAATTGCATGTAGCCCTCACCTCCCTCTGCTCTCTGTGGTCCTAGAAAAGTTTTCTGTCTTGTGGCGTTAAAGGGAACTTTGGTATTTTTCAACCTGGTCCCTGTTTCCCCATGTTTTTCTGGTCTAAGTGACTAATAGGAACAATTTGTGTCTTGTTTATTGTATATTATTGTTTGTACTCTTGCTTTTTTTTCTCTATTCAACTTGCTGCTGTTACTGTGAATTTACCCACTATGAGAGTAAAAAAAAGGATTATCTCATCTTAATTTTCTGAAATTGCTCCATGAGCAAGAGCACGGCAGCCAGCAGTGGTGAAATATGCTGCTACTCAAAGCAATATCGCACCGTCAATGTACGTCCAATTAAAGTGCTTGTTTTTGCCACTGACAGGTTCAGATTTCAGTGGCAAAAACAAGCGATTTTAACAGACGTAGTATATAGCAATGTAAAAGTGCCCTGAGTGATTACATTGCAGCTGGATTTGGGCTGCTTGGTGTAGCCCTCTCTCTCAAAACTTGACCATCTCAAAATGTTTGTTTCCATTAGTCACTGTGACACAAAAACACTGGGAAAATGAAAGCATATCAGTGCCAGTGGACTTTAACAGAGGCCAAATGAACGACAGCGGTTATTGGAACACCTGAAATTTCTGTGCAGCATTTCCTAAGTGTCTTGCATCTACACGCACGCTCAAGGAAATCCAAACAAAACTGTTTTTGCTTAACTATTCCTAAACAACATACCGTTTTTTGGATGATACACTGTTGCATGTACAACTAATTGCTCCATAGGAAATTCCGCCATTAATTCTTTTTTTTTTTTTTTCTGGTACTGTGCTTAGGCGGTATCAGGATATTACGGTTTACCAGGGTATTTAAAAATCCAGATGGTATAATTTTCAATACCATCAAAAATACAGACAAATAAAGATTAAGATAAAATGAATTCACCAGTCGCAGGGGTTTGTTGGGTTTTATGTAGTGCTGCAGACAAATACCATCATGTATTCATCGTGTACTCCGGTGAAATTCTAGGAAGGTATAAAGGTATGAAAATTAAATACACCTATCTGGGACCATAGAGAGCCCAGGGAGGTAAGTACTATATACAGTTGATTTTGTTTTTAAGTGAACTATTCCTTTAATTTAAATATCAACACCTGCTTTCCCTACTAGAACAAGTCAAAGTGTTCGCTGTGATAAAAGCTAATATACTGCAAAGGCGGCTTAATGTGTTTTCCCTTTTCTTTTTGTCACGAGAGAATCTGAACCACAAAGTTAAAATCCATAATGCTATTTTTTCAGCGTGTTGTTTGAAGACTTATGTAGGAAGGAAGTTGGACAGGACAGTTAGCTTTTCACACCTAATTAGCATTTCCAGTTTTAGCCTTGGGCTAACATGTTGGATAGATTTTATTTGAAAGCCATATGTAATTTGTCTAATTACATTTATTTTAGATTACTTACTTACTCTTCAACAGAAAAAAACATGTAATTGTAGATAAATGGAACAAATGAATAGAGACAGCACTATTTTTTAATATAGGCAGATACAGCTAATACACACATGACACAATACGAATATCCCAGTTTGGTCAAAGAACAATGGATCAAATGACGACTTTGTGTGTAACAGATTGTGTAACGACTCAAGAGGAACTCTTGACATGAATCCTACAAGATATTATATTCTCATGAAATAATCAAATCCACTGTTGTCTAATTTATACACTAATTAAGATACATGTTCTTTATAATATGAAGCATCACAATAGTCCTTGCCGAGCGCTGGCGTCACACATACTACACAACAGTAATCACATTCACAAAGACAGTGTGGCGACCTTTAGGATCTAACAGACTCTCACTCACTCATAATGACCTGCTGCTCGTTGCTAATTGATTCCTCCCTCCACCTCAGCCTCCTCCTGCTCCAGTTTGCCCCTTGTTATGTATCACATATTGTAGTGATGTGTGTCTGCTCTGTGTCACTCTTGGGAGGCTCCCAGAATCATACGCTGATGTTGAGCTTCAAAGCGCCGTCTACTAAACAAAAGCATATGATCATTTATGCTATAAGTGGTCCTGTATCGCCTGCTGTGAGCGTCTCTGTCACAACAAGAGTCACTTGACGATGTGGCATTTATAGGTGAGAGTAGCAAAGTGGCTAAAATTAGCCCGTGACTCACTGTTTGATTCACATGGAACATTAATACAGGGAACAGCTTTGCAGACACACACAAGTTTCCTTTTTGATACAGGAGATACTCATACAGTTGTGAGAACATTAGCGCAGGTAGTAATGATCTCATTAGGAGCACTCACTCTGTTAGTCTTCACTGTGACATTTTGTGAGACTTAAAGGAGAAATGGTCTAGAGAAAAATAAACTGTATAAAAAGAAGTGAACATAGTATCCAGGTCTGAAAAGTGTCTTAAACCTGCATTCTTCTTAATGGCCAGCAGGGGGCGACTCCACTGATTACAGAAGGGAAGCCTAATTGTACATAAGTCAATGAAAAAGTAACCCGAATTCTCACTTGATTTTAACATCAGTAAATATCTTCATAATGAGTTTATGGTCTCCATTGCTAGTTTCAAGTCCTCGTTCATACAGCGTGATGTTCATTTTATAAATTATGGTCCCATTTAGAGTAAAATAGACGATAAAGCAGAGTATGCTGATGGGCGCGGCTACCACAGCGACCTGTCAGTCAGGATACAGGTGTCGCAATGCCAATCCATGGCACAGTGTACATTTAAATAGCTGTGAAGTTGTGTTTTGGAGTTTTTTCGTGTTTGGTTTTAGAAGTTTGACCTTTTCAAATTGTGTTTTCACTTTATCAAAGATAATTGTAGCATTTTAGTGGCCTGAAAATGTAGAGATGTTCCCAATGGCTAATTTTCTGACCTTTAAAGAAAAAGTTTTAACCTAGACTTGTTGACTCAAAATTGAGCAAAATTATAAGATTAAATATCATCCGAAAAAATACTGCATATAGCATAAGAGCCATTTAAAATCATTAATCGTGTTTTTATCCAACAAATCATGATAACAACTCAATAAATGAAAGTTAGATAATAATATTTCTTTAAAACAATATTCTTCGTGAAAAGTGCCTGATTATTACAACAGCATTTTTATGGATGAACATGATTGTCCAAAATAATAATTTTAATAATAAGTTTAACAGACGTCTAGCAAAAGTAGCAACGTTAAATTGATTGTTAGACTAATTGCGCACACCACTAACTATAAGACACTCTGAGGAGTCGGCTGGTTGTTTTTTCTGATAAGTACATTTAGTTTAAAGTTTGTTTTTCACTCATCAAAATAAGCATCACAATTGATGTAGCAGTAATGAGTATTACGGATGCACCCTGCTAACCACTCTAGCTAGCGTTAGCTGATAAGTTAGCCTTTCCTATGCTAGCGGTACTTATCCCCGCTGTGCTTGTAACCTGTGTTAACTATAGACTGTTGGACTCATTCAGATCTACCCCCTTGCCCTATTTACGCAGAGGTCCCATGACAGGGTCACTACAAAGTCCCTGTATTACGCCGCCTTTGCTTTTTTAAACAGAACCAAACGATGCTGGCTTAATGCCGCCCCAGAGTGTGATTTTAATAGCATGCTGATGTCCTGGAAGCAAAAGAGGCAAGACGTGTGACACAACAACGTCAGCCTGTAGTGTGACTT